>CM074723.1:136292310-137755678 GCA_037306005.1 Rhinophrynus dorsalis | reverse complement strand
TAGTAATACTTCGTTTTATCTTTATTTTATTTTGTAGGCATTAAAAAAACATGAAGAATGATATAAGTCTTGTCTCTCTTATGGTTTGAGAGATATTCACAATCAAAGTTTTCCCTCCCGCCCCTTTTACCTAGTGTAAGCCATCTCTTCTCAGATGTGGAATGCAGTCCATAGACCAAACAGATAACAGCAGGGGACAATCTTCTTCCTATGAGAACAATGAAAGCCCTGCCCCCCTTGACAAGTTTTTCAAGTTTTTCCCTTATCTTAATTGAAGATTGTCCCTCTCTGCAGTCTACCTGGGCATCTCCCTTCTGATCTAGCTGAACAGTGTGACATCAGTAAAAGGGGCGGGAGGGGGATACTTTGTCATTGAATTACTCTTGAACTACAACTCTGACAGAATTGAAATAACACTCTCCAAAGTCCAAATACTATGATCATTAATTAGAGCTGCTTATTAAAGCAGCTCTAATTAAAGTAGCAGTAAACCCTACAAGTAAAATAAAGTAGCAGTAAACCCTACAAGTATTCTGCATTAACACTTTTGAGTGCCAGAGGGGTACGCAACGCATTGCTTCTCAATGTGTTGCGTACCCCTCTGGCACTCAAAGGGTTCCTCATTACCACTAAAATGATCCAGTAGCTCAGCCAATCCCACTCTTCTTGCAGTGTTTGGTGAACGGTTGCTCCAGTTTGCTCTGATCAGTTACTGGCTGCTGTAGAAGGAAAACATCCCAACTACACAAACCCCATATAACCAGCGCAATTGCCAGACTGGGGCTGTTGGCTCTGCTCAACTGCACTAGAACTAACTTGTTTGAGGTGTTATGAAGTATATGGGGGGTGTATAAAAAGCCTTCTTAGAGTATGCTTAAGAATTGTAGTTACAATTTACAACACCTGGTCATATTTATAAAGAATTAAAGTCATGTTTATAAATATATTTATTTGAGAATATTCTGAGAAAATTAGCACCTGAAAATATATTTTCGCACACACAGCAGTATTATATACTTCCAATAAGAACAGATTATACCTGGCGTTAAGATTTAATCACTAAAACTGCCTTCCTTTTTGGCGCAATTAGCAAATTTCTTTAAAAATACATTGGGACACAATTATAATTTGGCCAAGGCCATTTCTACTCCACTTTTCAAAAAAGTCAACTAATTGGAGTTAGCGAAAATATCGACAGATGTTTATACATATACTTGTGTTGCTTTGAGATAAGTTTCCAGGCACTTTCTTTCTAACACCAGTTTTATACATCTCCCCCCTATGTCCTTCTCAGCCACCATAACAGCCAGTCGCTACTGAGACAGGAAGTGGAACAGCCATTCACCCAACCAGCAAGAATCAACACTTCACTTTTGAGCATAAAGCTTGTGATATTTTAACTTAAAGTAGCTTTTGACTCTTCAGCTGGGCATCCAATGTTTTGTGAGATGGACTTACCACCATCCTTCAAATGGTTAAATATGTCCAAACATGGTGTTCTGTAAATGAAAAATCGGCACTATTTTGTTCCTTTTGTCTCCGCATTGCTGCACTTTATAGCCCCAGGGATGAATCTGTCACATCAATCAGTATCACTTTAATAGGCAGTCAGCTAACAGAGTCACATGTTGCCATGAAGTTGGACTGCTGAACAAGCAGGAATCCATAGGGTAGGAAGAGTCACATAAAGCTTAGACAGACTTGTTTATTAAAACTCATAAAAAATTATAGGAAAGCTAGAGCATGAATAGATAACTGGGATAGCAGTTTATGGTTCTGTAACCTTATTTATAATCATAACAACCACAGAATTTATCTGTTCATTAGATAGTACAAGTTATTCTTTCAATAGCGAACGTTTATGAACCCACAGTTTTCTCAACATAAACACAACTGAATGGGTCCCTGTAAGCTCTAGCTTAAAAGAATAGTAATGTTTAATTTAGCATTGCTTTAACAGAATATATTACATTATACATTATCTTGAATGAGCTTTTTTCAGATTCCCTTTCTTTCTTCGAGTGAGTTGTCTACATATGATCTATAAAAAGCACATGTGACTCATATGTATCTGCAAAGGGCCATAAAAGGGCTCTATGAACAAAATGTATTAATGGAAGAACTGGCCTTTTCATTTGATTTCAGGTGTTTTTTCGTTGCACCCCCCCCCCCCGATTACCTGTATTTTAGGAATAATAAATGGGCTTCCACTTGTAAAAAAAGTGTATTGCTTCAATGCTATGAAAAAGGTTTGCTAAAGTCTTAGTAAATGTTTTTTTTTTGCACCAATTTGCGTGTGAAGAGGCACTGCATATAGTAGCAAAAATCGATGCTTGACAATTTTCACCCTTTAGTGCATCTCACTCTGTATGTATCTTGATCGCTATTCTCTGTTGTTCAGATCTTTAGCAGACACAGCTGAGTCCCAGACCTTTTACAGACACCCATCAATGAAAAAGGAAGGGAAGAACAGAATAAGTTGATTTATTGTAAGTACACAAGTAAGGTTGAACAAGTCCACGTGTTTATTAGTTTGCAATTATTGAAAAATTGAGTAGGCTAGTAAAAAAATAAGCTGTTCTCTATGCTTAACACTGGGAGGACAAGTAACATTTCCAGGGACATTTTAATGCATGGGTGTACCTGGCTTTCACTGGTGCCTCCATTTTCATGGGGCTTCACCTTGAGTTCAGCAAAGAACCACTTTCATCCTACGATCAAGAATGAGTGGCTGTCCCAGGTGCATAACACACCACTGATGCTGTTTTGCTCTTAAATTTTAACCAGAGGGGTATGTAACGCATTGCAAAGCAATGTGTTTCGTACCCCTCTGGCATTCAAATGGTTAACCCCCTGCGGACCAGGCGTGTGTGCAACACACAACCCTTTGGTCCTCAAGGGGTTACTGGGCCTAAGGTAGGCCACTGCTAATAATAAAAAGACGTCTAAACATTTCTTACAACTGGGAGCCTCCATTCACATTTTTTCCTCGGACCTCAATGATTTTTAAAACACCCCTGAACATTTCACCTCTTGATTAAGAAGCTTTTATTCTCTGACAGGTGAACCTCACTGATATTTTTCCAGCCCTTTACACAGAATAAAAGAAAAGGAAAGCCAGCAGAAAAATATATCACTATACACCTCTGAAATAATAAAAGTTAAAATAAAAAATTGATAATCCTTTTCTATTACATTCAACTTGAAAAAGTCCAGCCATGAGCAAAACAAGTGAATGATGGAAACATAGAAAAAGTTCATTTACAAACATGATCCATTTCGTTTTATGTTTTTACCATTACATTATTAATATGTGTTAACTGACATTCAGAAAGATGAAAAAAACCCAAGGAAACACACTCAGATTACAAAGAGGACACATCAAATGGGCAGTTTAGTTATATATCACTAAACTATGTTTCACCTCATCACCCCAAGATAAATTTAGAATGCAATAAGGATTTATTATCTACAGATTCAAGTATTTCTAAACTTTTGTCACACAGATAAGCATGTCAGATCACACCAGTAATACAAGTGCAATCTTCTGTGGGGCTGATGATTTCAACATTCAGCTATGAAGTCTTGAGTGAACTCAAAAGACTGAGATTAACTGTGCCCAGTGTCTGTCTACCCTCATTGTCTTGAAGGCTCTGTTAGTGATATATGCATAAAGAATTTCACACAGAGATAACAGAAAGCAGGGGGAGAGCCAGGAGAAGCTGACCCCTGCACGGAAGCAGTATGACTGCTGTACATTGCATTATATAAACATTCTTCAACATCTGAGGCACCTAGGTGACAAATCTGCCTACAGAATACTGAACGCCTAACGTAATACATTTCCAGTAACAAATCTCAGCCTTTACATCTCTCAATTCCCTTTCTTCCATACTTGTTTAACTTTTAAAATGTAACTTTTCATGCCTTTTACACATATTCAGGGCTTTTCAAATGCTGTCTAATAGCATGACTTCTAAGTATAGTAATACTTTTTCTGCTAATAGGAAAATGTACAGTCAAGTAAAGGATAACACATTAAAAGGAATAGTTATGTTGAACATCTGGCAGGAAACTAGATGTTTCCCATCAATGGTTTAGATAGTCTAAGTAATTTGTACCAGAACCCACCAGTCAGCCATTAGGTCATCAAGGATGATGGGAATTATAGTCCAACAAAAACTAGAGAGTCAAGGGGTATTCATGCCTGGTTTAGCAGTACACTTGTTAAAGCTCTCAAAATTCATCTCTTCTAGTTGAAATATCACATTAACTCTTTTAATACTAGAGAGTTCTTCAACACACTGCAAATGCTTCTCTAGGCCTCTTTAGCACTCAACTACTAATAGCCCCATTTAAATCATCTGCAAAATTCAATTATTGGTATTTGTCCCCAGTGGTGAAATTGGGTTGCCCCAGAGTATGACCGATGTACTAAAAATATGGCAACAATTATGAACCATAGGGAACAAATACATTTCCCATTGATTTAAATTGGGATTTTAGTCCATTGAATGCATCAGGGACCTACAATTAAAGGGGCAAACAGTCCCATTTAATTCAATAAGAATGTATATGTGTCTTTATGGTGCAGCTGTTTTGCCTCAGTTCTTCTTGACTCTCAATAAAAGACAAAGAAATGGCACAATAAAAAATTCATAACTGATTAATCATTATACTTTTTTTTATAATGCCGTCCTTTGTTATTGTCCATATCTGTGCAGTCTTCTTGTAATTTTATTTAAAGTTGTTTCCCCCCATCCCTTTTACATACATCACACTTTTTCCTTCAGATGTGAAAGCCAGTCTGGACGAATGTCAAAGAGGGACAATATTGTGTCAGCATAAGGAAAATCCTGCTCCTCTTCATTAAGGGAGGGCAGGGTTGTCCTTATACTCACAGACAATATTGTCCCTCATTGCAAACTGCCCCGTCAAGCAACCAGATTTCAGATCTGAGGAGACTTTATGTGATATAGGGGGAAACGTTAAAATAAAATTAAAAGAAGACTGCACCGATATAGACATTTACAATGGTATAGAGCATTATTAAAAAGTATAATGATTAATCAGATATAACGTTTTATTGTGTCATTCACTTTTCTTTAATGCAATATGTCTCCACATTCTTTATTTTATTAGAATGCCACATTATATAAACATGAAAAAACATTTTTCAACATTAAGATCATGTTTATGTGACATTCTCAGCTATAATAAATATTTGTGTTTACACTGGTTTTCAGTTAAGATCAAACACATTTACAGCATTAAACACATCTCAGGATTTTTAGAAACTGACTTTGGCAGGAGTTGAACATAATAGATGGAAAATACTTAACACCACCTAATATGTAGTTATAGAATTCAGTATGTGACATTTCAATAGCAACTGTAGCAAAAGATTAAAGCCACAAGCAAGAGAATTCAACTTCAGCAAGGACTAGCCTCATAAAAATTGTGTTTCATTCAAATATGCTCAGTAATACATATTTATGAAAGAAAAGGCAGGTTCTCATAAAGTACAAATCTAGAAAGTAAAATGTAAAATATTAATGGAATCTTGTAACATTTGGAGCACGTTGCACATCTTTCTGGAGCTCAGAGTGTTAAAAGTCTAAAGTAAAACATATTTGCTTTTTTAAATCACAAATATGGCACTTGAAGAAAATATACGTGTGCTGTGACTGTGAAGCCCTATCACTTCACCTAAAATCACTGTAGAACCCCAACAATCAAAAGTTGTACCCTCCGGATGCGAGAGAGATTGATAATGAAATGTTTCACAATGGGTTGGAGAACTCTCTATCACTGTGTGAAATGTTTCAGTGTTACATATGTAACATGTTAAAGAAAATACAGCATTCACATTAAAGCAGAACTATCACCCTAAATAAAGCCCCCCCCCCAATAATTAGGCATATAGAGATAAGCTTAGAAATATTGCTGTTATCGAGCATAAGTACTGCATTATTAAGAAATGCTACTTCTTCTGAGACTGGCTTGGAGACATCTGCGCGCTTGTGCTGTCCTACCCGTTCTCCTTCATGGTACCTTAAGGTACCAGGAAGGGACTGATGGCGCAGGCGCACAGATGCCTCTAAAGAAAGAATCCTGACTGCCAGTCTCAGAAGAAGCAGGATTTCTTAATAAAGAGGTACGTATGCTGGATAACAGTACTATTTATAAGCTTATTGCTATATGCCTAATAATTGGGGGGGTGCTTTATTTAGGGTGATAGTTCAGCTTTAAACATGTCAATAGGTGACTTAATTTGTTTAACAGCAGGACATAGTTATGCTTTGCATAGTATTCACAATTATCTCTGTTTAGTGATCTACATTTTATGTTCGTATACATTTTATCAGCCTGAATGAGATTAACCAGTGAGTCCCATCTATTACCTTTTAAAATCACCTATACTTTTTGAAGATTGTAAAATGCTACTGTTAAACAGTACGCACAGCAGAGTTCAAGTGCAAAGTGTTTCTGTTTAACAAATTAAGAGATATTTATATACGTCCTCTTTAACCCTTTAAGGACCAAAGGGGACGCACACCCATTTTGTTCTTAAAGGGTTACAAGTTGAAAACAAAAACTGTAAAAATAATTTTTCAGTAATTTGAAACAGAGCCCTTATTTACCAACTCCCCCATTGCTTCTGCATCTGGTACAGCAGGATCTTTGAAGGAATGTTTCTAGGATTTCTGATCATTACATTGGTCACTCAACACGGCTCCAGTTGAAGAACTCCATAATCTGTGTTTCTCTAGAGAAGCAGGTTACACTTGAGATAAGTAGATGTGCTCACATACTGTGTGGAATATGACTAAAAATAATCCTTTCAATGCCACAGAAGCCTCCAGCACATTGCGAAGCAAATCACTGGAAAGCTATCTATGTTGGTTGCTTCTCTGTCACTCAAAAAAGTACTGCCTCCTAGGATAACATTAAGAAAGTACAGTAGCTTAAGAGAAAAAAAATAAATAAGATTTATTTTTTATTTTGCATAAAACATCAAAACGTCAACTACTCTTGGCATACTGGTAATTCAAATTCCACTCAGTCATCTTAGTTCATTATAATCATTACCATTTATCTACACATAGGCAACTTATTCCGCAGCACAATACAATAGGGAATAGGGTCAAAGGGCCCTTGCTCATGAGAGCTTACAGTCTAGAGGCCCAGGCTGCTCATTAAAATGTCCTTCCTGATTTGGGATTATAATCCTCACTGGGAAATCTCAAAAAAATACAGCAAAAGGAAGAGGAGGACAGTTAAAATTAGAGGCGCTTGAGGAATAACTATGAAAATAAATGTATTGTTTAAGTTAGACTCCTTAATAGTATATTTATTAAGAGAAGAATTCGCTTTCTTTCATCTAGGAGTCACACTCCCACTTTAAGAAATGATTTTGTTATAAAGAAGTGTTATATTTTCATTTGCATACAATATTTCAAAAGTTTATTAATGTATGAAATTCTAAAATAGCTCAAGAAGTAATTTAATATACATTTATTGTTTTATCTTCATTTCCCAAGCCATAATTCTAAAATATTATTTGCTATTTAACAAAATAAACCCACATTATGGGTCTCAAATATTTGTGTGTAATATCAATTGATTATGGTTCAGTGACAATGCCTTGTATATGGCTCACTACCATACGTGCAAACTACAGCATTAATTTACCGAAGTGGCACTTAA
This sequence comes from Rhinophrynus dorsalis, assembly GCA_037306005.1. Taxonomy (NCBI): domain Eukaryota; kingdom Metazoa; phylum Chordata; class Amphibia; order Anura; family Rhinophrynidae; genus Rhinophrynus; species Rhinophrynus dorsalis. Next base: position 137,747,968 of record CM074723.1, on the reverse strand, counting down.
CAACCCACAAAGCAATTATCATTAAGGGTGCCACTTACCAATATGCACAACTTGAAATCAAGCGAAAGCTCTTTATTATATAAGCTCTCTGTTTTAGCTTTGTTTTATAAGTCCAGATTGTTTCAGTTTGAAATGTATACTTGAAATGCAAATATAAAAAAAAATAAAAATGTTGTTCAGTAGGAGAACTTCTATTATACAGCTTTTGTAATATAAAGCATTATTCAATTCACAAAATAAACGGAACACTTCTCAATTAAATAGCTATTAGGGAGAATATATAAATCTGCTGGTACAGCTCATTTTCACTACTAAGACCCTGACCTAAAAATCATGTAGCTGCACTTGGGGTGTATGTGCGAAATACTATTATCACTTTCATGCATACTAGTGCATATACTCTGCCATCATTAAGACTTTAAAAGGAGCAAGCCTGGAAAACCACCCCTATAGCATGCCCAGGAATACTGAGTCATATCATGTCAGTTTTGTCTATGCCTTGTTAGTATATGGTGCTACACAAGGTAGAGAGAAATGAAATACTTATAAATGCCCTTACACTGACCCCATTGCCCTTGGTGCAAGAGGCATAAATTGGAACATTATAACAATATATAAGCTTTAGGCAATCACATCACAAAAAAATATGGTTCATTGCTCTTTTTAGAGAAGAACTGTATTAATACATCCGCTCTATTGTGTATCTAAATCGAAACAACCCCATTAATGAGAGAAATGTCTCCAGCGCATTTGTTTTCAATGCATCAGAGCTCTATCTATCTATCTATCTATCTATCTATCTATCTATCTATCTATCTATCTATGTGTGTGTTTGTATGTGTTGATGTGTTTGTTTTATATATAAGTAATTCTAGCTAAACTAAATATTTTTTTCAATCCTAAGAATGTATTTCCATTATTTGCTTACAAATGAACATAAAGCAATGTTTTTCTTTTTAATAAGGGTTGAAACTCTTTATTATATCAATATATATCTTTTTTTCTTACCCATATATATTTAAATTACAGGAGTCACGGCTTAGAAGAAGCAATATTATATTGCAAATCTTACAGCTAGACAGCTTAAAGTAAGCATTTGTATTATAGTATAGGCTAATCTACCATTCCATATTCCCATGGTAACAGCCATTGTTTACTGAAGCTCTTTCCTTCCCACCCCCTCTAAGAAGCAAGCATTGCTCAACCTTTTTTTCAAATTTAAAGTGTTTCCATCTACATACTGGGAGCAAATGCAGCATTTTCCTTCATAAATAAAAATGTTATTTTTCACTAAATGCCTTTATTTACATAAGTGATGTTCTAGTCCAACTGCACAAGGCCATTGTATGTGCAATTCATTCTTAGTATGTAAATCAAAATCCAAGATAGAAATAAGGCAGAAATGGAAATACTGGTAATATATAAATTCAATACACATGGAAATAAAACCTAATACACAAGCACACAGATACACACACACATGAGCACACAAGCACATGCACATACACACTTGCATACAAACACACAATATAATAGTTATAGCAGGTCTAATTTTAGGTCCAATCGACATCAGCTTCAAAATTTAAATGACATGTTTCCAAGGGCTATATTAGTATGTCAGATGACAGGAGATTGTAAAATCAATGTCACTATGCCACAGATGTGTTAATGTGAAGTGTAAATTTCCTCCCAGGTTATGCAATACAGTGAAATTCTGATTAGAAGTTACACTTGTGTGCAAATTAAGTGAGAGTGTTCTTACCCCCCACCCAAAAAAAATGAAACCTGAAATAAAATTAACACTTGAAATAAAGAAGCAGAACATTTTAAAACAGAGATCTGATACATTTGTCTTTCACTTTCAGCAGCTCATTATGTACAGTAATACAGGATCATAAAGAAAGCAATGCATAGAGGATAAATACGAATCTTTATTGATTTAAAAAGGAACTTTATAAACAATTTGAATCCTAATGAGGCCTCCAACACACTGTTCCATAAAGCAGCGGATACATCTCAAGCATTCAGAGTTAAAAGCCCCATTTAAACAATGGCAATCTGGAGCATTTTTATTTTTTGTTTTCTATTATAGGTATATGGCCTTTAATATTCTGTATAGATATGTGCACAAAAATATAAATTCAGTAATGCTCTGCACTGACCTGAGTGCTCTGCACTACTGTGTAATAATCTTTAGTGCTCTGCCCTGGTATTTAATGCTCTGCGTAGTGTTCTTCACTAACATATAGTGCTCTGCAGTGCATTGCCTTGATATACAACACTGCCCAGAATATAAACTGCCCTGCATTGACATGAAACAGAAAATAAGTGTCATCACGTGCTGCACAGTGGGAGTGGCAATAATCCAGTGTAGATGCTGCATTGTCCTCTAGGGCAAGGGTACCCTGACATTGGTGACATGGGATCTATGTAGACATGTTAACATGATCTAGTATGTTACCATAATGCATCAACAATCCCTCCCCACCACATTCAGACCTGGTGCAGAACTTATGTATTCTTATATTGCCTGTCTACACTGCACCAAAACAACATGCACTCTAGTAAAAAAAAAAAAAAAAACTGTTAAAGACACATAATTCTGCTTCAGGTCAACTGTATCACAGGGAACAAATAACATTTTTTACATTTCCAACTGATTTTAACCCCATGTATGACAGATAGTTATCCAATGCATTTAGAAGCAATGCACTGGGTACCTGTCTAGCAATTAATAGGTAAAAATCCCTATTTAAATGAACATGGATTTTTAGTTGTCCCCTGTACTGCAACCTTAATCTAATTAGACTGTGCACCACACTAATACTTCAGTGTGCATTTTCTTGCAGTGATGTTGTATCAGTAACCACTTAAGCATGTACTGGTAGAGTCAGATATACCTAATGGCACCCTGCTCTTGGGCACCCCTGCTTGAAGGTATTGCATTGTGTGTACTTGAATATGTCAAAAACAACCAAGGCCAGCCACTGAAGTAATCTGTCATGTAAGGTGGGTAGATGTCCTACCAACTGCGGGTCCATGGCTGTTTTCAGGGTTAGACAGTCCAGTGATACCTATTGTTTAATCTGTTCCAATTAACAGCTACATAAGTCTCTAAATTGGTACTACTTATACTAGGAAGGCAGAAGGATAAGTTTTGTTTGTCTTGTGTGTGGAGGCAGTGATCTATATAATTTGTTGCATGACAATGATTCCTTGAGGAACAATTGGAGCACCTCTTGTATAGAGTGAATAGGAGCATTTCACCGAGAACCTATGTTAAGGGGAACTTTGAGGGTTAATATCTATAAAATCTCAGGGTTGGTTAATTTTGAAAGTTACCAGGTATGGTGATGATCAACTAAACAAGTGGGTCTCCCATTCTTTGTAGCTGTGAGAAGCACTGCAACCTTCAATGTACCTCATGTAAAAGATCTGTCAACAGCCCCATAGGTTAATGTGGAGAACAGCCTCGTTGCATCTTTACTGCGCTCACATGTGAAAGCATGAAATATGCATGCATCCCCATTTTGGTATGTTTACAGTTAACGATAGTCACTCATGTAAAGCACCACAGAACACAAGGCTTCCTTCAATCATGAACTACACGGAGCTCACATCATAAATGCAATGATGTCTTCTGTGTGAAAGGGGATGAGGTGAAGGCAGTATAATGTGTTGTTCCGGTTCTCTGTCAATCTCTGACAGTTTACACTGAGGACTGCATTATCAATTCTGACACACTTATTACACGGTAGAGTCTATTTAATATAACAGAGCTATAAAAGAGAAGTTCAAACAATATGTGACACACTAAATTTATTATCATGTTAGTGCCAGTATTGTTTCATTATATATATATATATATATCTATATATATATATATATATATTTATACTATGTCAATGTACGTAACTAAATATGCAGGGAATTGTTGCTCTTCCTGCATTGTCTAAAGACCCAGACCTGTACAGTGGCTTCATCCTGTCTTTTCAGCTAACCACTGCATTGTTTCACTCTTAACCAAATCTAAAGGGGCGCTGTCAAGAGTGAAATTAAGAGATTATTGACTGAAGGGGTGGGATGAAGCCACAGTACATGTCTCTTTGTAAAAATGATTCAGGGAGAGCAATGAAACCCCGCATTTCAGTTACATATATATTCACATATATGAGCAATGACTCCCAACATCTTTACTTACATATATTCACATACTGGCATTAAAATTTTAATAAATTAAGCATGATGTGTAATTTGCTATGTGCTTTTATAATGCTCTTTTATTACAGACCCCCTTTTTCTCCTTCTAAAATGAACCTAAAAAATAAATATGCATATGTTTTTATATAGAATTCTACATTCCCTATCAAAATCTGTAAAAGTAAATACATACACAAACAGACAATAAATATTCTAGATCTTTAACATCTAATGCTAAACATCCTTTTAATGTATAGAACTCTATGAGCATGTTCTGTTTAGCAACTGCTGGATTAATTTGATTTGTCCACCATCTACTGAGTGACAAGCTATAAAAGAGATTGTTTATTTGGATTAATAGAAACCCCTCTTCTATTCAGAAAGACTGTTATAAAATCTCTGACAGTTTTAAGAAAACACTGCACTATCACTTCTAAAATACCTATCACATTTAATTAAAGGCAAATCTAAATATATAAAAGAGAAAGCCTCATTACATAATTTATGTTTCCTCAGGAGACACACACATAGAGGAGAATGGCTCATTACATAATTTATGCCTCCTCAGGAGACACACACACACACCCGGGGTGGCAGTAAGGAGGAGTTACTGCTCCCATTGGGTGATTCAATGGGGGCGTGATTTTCACAGGACTATCCAGCCTGCCCACCACTATCCAACTGAGGAAAAAAACAAAATGGCTGCCACTTGCTCCTACACCACAGACACAAACACACATGCCCCACTCACACAGCATCAAACAAACAAACACACACAAACACAGAGCACCAAATACACACACAAAACCAGAAAGAAATATGGCTGACACACACACACCACACACACACACACACACATACACATACACACACAGTCACTCACTCTGACTTCCAGTGGCCTCAGCAGGACCTGTAATACAGCCCACTGAATGGAAGCTGCAGCGCCAGGGGAACAAAATGGCACTCAAAGGGTAAACTTGCATTTCCCTCCCACTTCTCATCCTTCCCCAGCCAATTACTAACACTTTTTCCACATTTATGTTAAGCCCCACCCCCTACTTGTGATTAAGCTCCACCCACTTTTAACCCAAATTCTCTCATTGCTCTCTCCACATCAGCACCACATGAGGGACTCCACAACTAAAGTTCCCAGGTATGAATACACTTCCCACTGCCCAACCTGCACACCACTATCCAACTGAGGAAAAAAAACAAAATTGCTGCCACTTGCTCCTACACCACAGACACACACACACGCCCTACTCACACACACACACACATCAGCAAACACACACACACAAAACCAGAAAGAAATTCTGTGGCTGACACACATATACACACAGTCACTCACTCTGACTCCCAGTGGCCTCAGAAGGACCTGTAGTACAGCCACTGAAGGGAAGCTGCAGCTCCAGGGGAACAAAATGGCACTCAAAGGGTTAAGGTTGGCCCTCATTGCTGAATTATTTCTTGACTGTCATCATTTGCCATGCAACAGAGAAGACAGGCAGCCATCAGATTCACACTTAACCCACTGACTGCCACAGGTTTGTGTATCAAGTTTTACCCCTCAGGGAGCGTGTTCAAACGCCTCACACTGTAAACCTGCATCTCCCTCCCACTTCTCCTCCTTCCCCATCCTATTACTAACACTTTTCCACATTTCTCTTCAGCCCCTCCCTACTTGCAATTAAGCCCCACCCACTCAACCCCTTAATGACAAAGGACTTACCAGGTACGTCCCGCAAAAATGGTCACTTAGTGACAGAGGACTTACCTGGTAAGTCCCAGAAGTCCGGGACCCCGTGCGGCTGCACTCCGTTCGGGGACTCATATAGTAAAAAAAATATTTTTTCCCTTAGACGTGTGCACGCGGCTGTTACTAAGGGGTTAAACCAAATTGCCCCACTGGCCTCTCCACATCAGCACATCAGTCCCCTCCAGGGACTCCACAAGACAAAGTTCCCAGGTATGAATACTCTTCCCTTTGCTATTTAACTCTGACATGCCTCTCTATACCTTAATCCTTTGAGTGCCAGAGAGGTGCACAACTCATGCGCGCATGTGTTTCTGCCCGTATATGTTGCGTGTGTGTGTACATCTCTGTTACATATGTGTGTCCATGTGTGCATTTCCAGTGTGTCTGTGTGTGTGCATGTCTTTTGCAGCAATGCACATATAAGGCTGTATAGTAACTCTATATCAATGAACTCATTTATAGATTATTTCTTATATTTAATATTAGGTTTTAATGTGTGCTACGTAACAACATTTGGAAGGCTATTTGTGAAAGAGTTAACTCTGAATGTGGCATTTCTATCTTTTTATCTTTCATAGTTGACCATGCTCATCCTTTGAGATAAACCATCTACACTGGTTTTATTAAAATCTGTTATTAGCAAAAAGAGATGTCATCGTCTTCACAATAAGATTTTCATAAGAGCAGCATTTTCTTTATATCTGTCAATGGGGACATCCCAGAGTTATTATAATAGCTTTCAACTTGAAGTGACCAAAGAACAATCTTTATGGGACAAAACCCCAAAATGTTTAAGACAACATACCACATGGGTGATACAAGCTCAGAGATGATGCAGAAAAAAGTGTGCTGATAGATTATGGTACTTTTCACATAGGTGAGTATTTCCTTGGATGAATGCACCAAAGCCTAAAGCTGCAGCTTTACATGCAGGAATGCAGCAAAGATTCAGCTGACGCTCACATGGGCTACCCATCAGCCATACGCTGTGACAGGATCACTAGGGGGAACAGAGGAAAAGGTGAGAGAAAGGACACGGGGAGACTGAAATGTAGCAGGGGGATGCTGCATTTTGGCTGTAAGTGTGAAAGAGCCCTAATGGGAACAAAATGCAACAAGGCTATGTTCTAAGATAATATGTGCATGCAAGTACAAACACAATACACTGAAACAAACTCATACAGACATACATTCACACACATACACTTATAATTACAAAAGAAGTTGGTAATGTGAATACAGTCTCTTCAATATACTTCAAATGAATGTTCGCCAATGCAAGAAATAAACATTACATTAGTCATAATATTTGGAAAGTGACAGGTCTATCATCTTCCTCAGGAACACAGCATGTCACCAATTACATCCAATAAATTCACTACTTATTCTATCCATGTGAGTTAAGCATCTTGATATATTGTTCAGTGGACAAGCACTCTGATACTGACTGGTTGTTTTATATAGCACCATATGTTACATTTTCTTGTCCATGTGCCATGACCCATAACTTTTGCTTTCTTGAAACATAAATGAAGCGTTACTTTTTGGAATGTGCTTTGTGAAGATTCAACTTTCAAAACACTTAGGGGGTAAATTGATGTGCAAGCAACCACCACTGAGGATGACACAAAGGCTAAATATTATAGAAATATAAGCGATTACACAATGTATGCCAAGGTTTAACCCTTTAAATACTAGAGAAGTATCCAATGCATGACATTGCAATGCACTGGATACCTCTCTGGCACTTAAAGGGTTAATAAAAGCAAAAGAAATATGATGTGATTGAAATATGCTTACATTACAATATCGTATATAAGACCAAGCATTGTTACTGATAATTACAGAACACTAATGAACAATTTGTTCTTGGAAAGTGCATACGATATAATTCCCGGATACAGTATATTTGCCCATAGGATGATAGAACATTGACAGGCTGAGGTATGAGGTACCAAGGAGAACTAGTGCAATTATGGGACAAATCAATTGCACTACAGGGGACAAATAAATATGCTCATTGACTTAAATGGGACGTTTAACCTCTTGAATGATAGAGAGGTCCCCAACTCAATTCAAGGGGTTAAAAGCTCCAATGAAATCAATGGACATTTGGGGATTTTTATCTATCCCCCTTAGAGTAGTTGGTTTGCTCCATAATTGGCCATGTTGTTCTTAGTACATCAGCCTTTGTATGTGCAATTGTCTTTTGCACTCCTTCCCTTCATAGCACAATACATGAAGTGATGAGTACAAGGGAAAATTGCATCCTCCCATCTGCTGAGAAACAGAGAATGCAGTACCATATATATTAACCCCTTAAGGTCCAGTGATCCCGGGGTGTCTGGTCCTTTAAGGACCAGATAGACGAGTTCGACGTGCCATCCCACGTGACTGATCACGTGGGGCGGCACGTCGAAAGAAGGACTGAAAGAGATCGCTCCGGTCTTGCAGCGATCAACTTCAGTCCACGATATTACTCCCCGCATTCCTGCAGGAGCGCAGCGAATAAAAGTACGTGACGTACCAGGACCGTCACTGGTCCTTAAGTGCCGGACCAGCGTGACAGTCCGGGTACGTCACAGGACGCAAAAGGGTTAAGTTCCTGTAAAGTAGGGAAACTTTTATACAGGAGACATACACACACACATACATACATACACATGCACACACACAGTGTTGGTGCAAGACATGCTACTGCCCTTTACAAACAATTTCCATGGCATGTCCCCACATGTGCAAACGCAGTCGTTTTCTCTCTATCTCTAAACAGGATCCCCTTAGAAACTGTTACTCCTCTGTATCATATGCCATACTCAGATAGCCCTCAGTCTGCTCTGTGTAGTTCTGTTCTTTTCCCTGTGCTGAATTGCCTTCCCCACGAAGGCTGCCTCTGTAAACGGGTCTGATGGCAATTTCAGCTACTGCTGGAACAGTGGCATGAAGTATATGAGTTTGTCATTGAACACACTTATAGGATCTCCATCTGGGAAGGCCTGCTTTCACCAGGATGAAACCAAAATGACACAGAACAGACTTTACAAACAGACTGAGGGTTTTCTGAATATAGACAGTTATGTAGAGTATACAAACAACAGACAGAGGACACTTTATTTTAAATCCACTGACACAAACACACATATCCACACACTAGCAAATGTTTCAATGTGTTCTTTTGTGTAAAAGCAGATAATATTTTAGTATCATAAGTAGATACATATACATGTATATAGGACCTTGTGTATTAATCAATGAACTGGGGACAAAAAAACATTCCCAAAAATCCCTTTTGTTTTAAGTGGGGTTCTTAACCCTCTGAATTCTAGACTGATCTCCAACACATTGCTTTATACCCAAGGAATTAAATTAATTCAATCAAAGGGTGGTTGTTATTTGTCCCATGGTGATTATGGCTTGCTCCAGAATTGTTCCAGTTTGATTTTATACATAAGGCCCATTCAGCAAGCTAATCTGGAACAATTGTAGAGAAAACTAGCTGCACCACAAGATCAAATGAAAACTCTCTTTAAGTGTATAAAGATCTCTCCAAGACATTGCAAAGCAATGCGTTGGCGACACCTCTAACATTCAAAGGGTTAACAATTAGGAATCTGAAAAATATATCTCGTAGAAAATATTTTCCCAACTGAAGCGCATCTCGTTCTGCAGAAATATTTTCTTAAACTTTGATAATATTATTTTGTGCTGACTGCAGGTTGGCTGGACTGATGATCTCCTGCCAATTTTTGCTGTGTCTTGAATTTGAGGAATGGAAACCAAAACAGTGTACCTAATGAAATCTGAGCTCCATATAATCTAATGGTTACTGATGTATTGCATTATTATGTATCAGAATCCATCTCACATTTTATTGGCTTCTTGAAGCCAAAGCTTTCTAATATATTTCAACTCTGGTAAAAACTGGAGACAGGATGTACAGCAGTGCACATTTCACCTAATTGTCTGCAATAATCATATTGGATACATTTAGCACAGGGGCAGGAAACCTTTTGACACTCCAGCTGTATAACTCTGAAAAAAGACAAAGGAGAGGCTGGTGGGAGATGATGGGATTTGTAGTTCCCAACAGCTGGAGTGACTAAGGTTTCCTACACAGCATTTAGAGAATAAAAATGTTTTGGAAAAGTATGTGGTGTACTGGCTATGCAAATTATTGTTATAATTGTCCAATTGTAGAAATTCTATGTAACATATTTATGGCAGTACAATTTTCTGTGCAGTGGCGAGAGAAGAATGAGAGAACTAGAATCTAAAGTAAGGATAGGCATGTGTATTGCTGGACTAGAATTCCCATCAGCCTCAGCCACTGAATGAGGAAAATGGAGGTTGTAGTGTAACAATAGTATGAAGAGTCGTAAATTGTCCAATCCAGGTTTTAAGTGAAATTGAAATCACCCATGTCCCAATGCACTCCATGCATTGTGCTCCCCTGTGTACAAAGAAAAGATGGAGGCATGCAGTGAAGAGTAGAAGGCAAGTGGACATGCTATACATGACTGGTTCTAATGCAGGTGGGCCACCCAATAACTGGCTGCAATGATTCAATCACTCATGTGAATGTCTGCATTGTGATCACACAGGCCTCCATATAGACCTTCACACCATCACTAGCCTCTAGCATTTTGTAACTATGGTTTACTATCAAGTAACACAGTTGCACATGTAAACAGTCCATAGGATACAATGCAATCTACTTTTTGGAGTTTGAGCCTGGAACAGAGCTGTTGTAGATACTTAACTGCTTTATCAGGGGCATCTAAACTAGGACTTTCGGTTAGGCATATATTGAGAGACACTTATTTCTGGGTATAATTTTCCTATAAGGGATTATCACATTGTGAATCTATGAAAGTGTTAACCTGTGACATGCATGGTGGCCCTAAAATAGAAAACTTCTTTTTGAGTTATTAAAAGCTATGTGTGCAGTACTTAAAAACTTTGAAGGTTACTTGCAAAATGGAATGAATGTTGCTTTAACACATTGTAATTACTGTTAACACATGGTTAATACAGTTGTTCAATACGCTACAATAACCTGAAAACCAGTTATTATGGTGTTCTGAGAAGTTACTCTGTTTCCACGACAACGATCACTTAGGTCAGAGCTCACCAACGCAACTCTTAACATTTGTCTCAAAATGCATTAGTTAACTGATTGACCAAAGATACATTCTGAAACCTGAATTAAACATAGTAAATGAAAGTATTCACTCTTAATGTCACCTTTGTATTGCCTGCATATTGCAATTAGAATGCGAAAGACAAATACAAAAGTTTAAAATACTATTTCTAAGAGATAAGCAGTTCATATTAGAGGAAAATGATTACACTGAGTGCTGCTTCTCCTAGCATCTTGAGCATGTTCACGTATCAAGAAATATAAATAGTCTATGCATAATACTGACTAGAAAAGTAAAAATCTCAAAGATATCTCGCACAAATCCAAATACACCTGCTTAAAAGGGTAACCATAGTCTAGGAATAAGTAGCTCTTAAATTGTTGAGTGCTACATGTGTGCGCAACACATTGCTTTACAATGTGTTGTGTACTGCTCTGGCATTTTAACAGGTTAACCCTTTGAGTGGCAGGTGGCATGACGAGGCTTTCTGTCTGTAAGCTGGAGCGATCTCTGACCAATGAGAGAGCTCCAGCTTACAGGCAGAAAGCCTCTGTCATCGAAGGAGGCTGGATAGAGGGAGAGGAGCAGAGGAAGAGTGACAGACTGTGGGTACAGAGCTGTACCCACAGTCTGTCCGGAAGTAAGGCCAGGGCAATATTTAATGGATTCAATTCGGCTAAATAGCAAAGTTTTTTTAAAAAAGAAAACCTTACCCCAGCTAGTCGCTATATACACGAACTATGTAGCCCAACACGTGTAGGGGTGATAGATCCCCTTTAAGGAAATATCTATCTACACTTTTATTTCTGGGAAAAGTCAAAATCCCCTGGTACTGCACACAGATTCATTAGCATATGAATTGTCACCCAAAACATCCATTAGCATGTGACACGTCACTGAAAATGCTTTACTAGCAAATGCTATATCACTGAAAAGCTTAATTAGCATATCAAATGTGACTGGTACCGCACAGGCACCATAATTAGCATACATTAACATACGTACCAAGTATAAATGTCTCTTTAACTACACATTTGCTGGTCTTTTGGCTAACATGATATATAGGCATTTTTTTATGAAGTTTTCAAATATACAAACTAGAATGTAAAAGGTCCATTTTAACACTCTCTGAACAGGACAATTTACACACATATTAAAAAGCAAGTTTACCGTTACATGTTAGGAATGTAACATGTGAATAATTAACTTTTAAAGTTAAACCACTTAAAGGGTTACATTTTCTAAAGCTTCCATAAGATAAAATAAGAGATGTAAAATCATACATTGCTTCTATTTTTAATCTCGGTAAAGCTCAATAAACATTTTGAACCAGAGTGGTATGTAATTAGTGTTGACCTTCATTTGAACATTCTGTATTGAAATGATCAATGAAATAGAACTGAATGTCTACTAAAGATCAAGCAAACACAATATATATTTCAACAAGCGGTTTATATCCTGAAAACATGATCCTTCCTTCGTAAGAAGGGCTAGTTTTTGTCAATACAATTGAATATAAAACTTCAAATGTTCATTTCTTCTCACGGATCCATATTGTCTAGCTCTTTTAAGAATGCTTTGCTGTTTATGTGAATAAATTAATTGTAATGCAAAGTAAACATAAAAAATGTATTTTGATACTTTCAAAGTGATTTACTAGCATTATTAAATATAGCTGTTATTGACATTGTAAAACATGTAATCCTAAAACATTCACAGTGGTTACCGTTTTCATTTTTCACGTTTCATTTTTCAAATGTTACTTGTCTTAAATACTGCTGTTTAAGTAATATATGATATCTAATGGAAATAAAAAGGAGCATTCAAGTTCAAATTATCATTCATCAATCTTGACAGGATTTGCACGACTGTCAGATTGTCATTTTATGAAAATTAGCTATGGGAGATAGAGCAGTGCTAAATATTAAAGGGGTAGTAATGTTTCATAATAAAAGCAGCTCTAATTAATCATCATAGTATTTGGGTCTTGGAGAGTGTTATTTCAGTTCTTTCAGAGTTGTAGTTCAAGTGTAATTGAATGATAAAGTATCCCCCTCCCGCCCCTTTTACTAATGTAACACTGCTCAGCCAGAGCAGAAGGGAGGTGCCCAGGTAGATTGCACAGAGGGACAATCTACAATTAAGATAAGGAAAAAAGCTGATAAACTTGTCAAGGGGGGCAGGGATTTCATTGTTCTCATAGGAAGAAGATTGTCCCTTCTGTTATCTGTCTGGTCTATGGACTGGATTCCACATCTGAGAAGAGATGGCTTACACTAGGTAAAAGGGGAGGGAGGGGGGACACTTTATCCTTCAATTACTCTTGAACCACAACTCTGACAGTATTGAGATAGCATTCTATATGACTCAAATACTATGAAGATTAATTGGAGCTGCTGTTTTTGTGAAACATTACTATTCCTTTAAGTATCTTGCTGGCATGCCAATCAGTACTGTCTAATTTGCAAAAACTGACAAATAATAAAGAAAAATATTTAATAGATATACTTTAAACTAAAAATGGCTAACATAACTATAGATGTTTTTGAAATATTCAAAATTCCCTAAATTGTTATAAACTGTTAGTTCTACTTTAAAAGGGTTTATCAAAGTTCTGGAAAGTCAGACATGTTAGCATGACTGCCTTCTAATTTTTCAGAAATCAAGCTTAGTGGACTATTCCAGGGATTAGCAAATGAAATGCAAACATTCTGCATACAAACAAACCTATTTTAATTTTAAAACAAAAGAAAAAACAAACTAAAAAAAAACAGGAGGCGCTCCTAGTGTAATATATTCAAACTTGTGAAGACTACACAACACCACCACCACCAATGGACGCTACTTACATGAGATAGATAGTAGATAGATAGATAGATAGATAGATAGATAGATAGATGCTGGAGCACGTGTGTGGACCAGCTCAAAAACTTGGGGAATATTCAAACTCCTCCCCGATGCCATATATGAAGGAACTTGGAGAAAGGAAGAAGGACTGCTCTTCTATATGCTATCCACACAGGACTTCCAAACATGTGAAACAAAAATAAAAATGAAGAAGGTGCCTATAGTGACACCTATCCAATATAAATAATTAAATAGAAAATAAAGACTTACTCACATGTAGATATGGATGGAGGGCACATATATCCTACCTCACAACAAACAGGCAAGGAGAGATTATCAGCCCACCTCTGCTTCTGTAATCCCATCCGTGGTTCTTCAATGAAGAAACTGTTCCTGCTAAAAATGTAAAATCATTTAAAATTACACTACGCGTTTCGCAGCTTAAAATGCTGCATTATCAAGTGTGCCACAAGAATAACAAAAGGTCTTTTGTTATTCTTGTAGCATACTTGATAAAGCAATGTTACATACTGTGAAACATGTAGTGTAATTTTAAATGCTTTAAAGTTTTTATTAATAAATATACGCTTTATATGCTGGAGGAACAGTTTATTCATCTATGTGTGACTGAAACAGGACACTTAACTCCTTGAATGCCAGAGAGGTCTCCAACACATTGGAGGACTCTCTAGGACTCAAGGGATTAAACAATTACACTTATTTACCTTGTTGAATATGACCCTGAGGGCTGTATTCAGTAACCTAAAGAGAAGCAATTCTGGAGCAAACCAAATGCACCATAGGGGACAACTAAAAATGTGTATTCTTAAATGGGGCTTATAACCGTTTCAGTGCCAGAGGGGTATGCAAAGCATTGCTCTGTACTGAAAGGGTTAACCCCTTGGATTTTAGCGTGGTCTCCAATGCACTTGTTAGCATTGTGCTGAACTTCAAGGGGTTAAATTGCTAGTTAAATCAGTGAGGGTTTGGGGAACATTTACTCCCCCACCACCACCATGTTGCAGCTGGTTTGAACCAGAAATACCATTTTCTGAATATAGCCCTCAGGCTCATACTTATAAGAACAAGCGGGAGTTATTCTGGGATAAACCAATTCACCATAGGGGACAAAAAAATTCCTAAATTCCGATGCACTAGAATATTGCTTTTTTAAAAGTTCAGTTTAATTTAACAGGAAATTTTGTGTGTCCCCTATGTCACAGTAGGATTACTCCAGAATAACTTCATATAAATATGGGCCTTAGTTCCATGAAGTCATTCGTGTCCAAACAACATTTCAGAAATCATTGTGAGTTTTCATTCTTTTTATTTTTCACATGACCTGGTTTATACAAAGCGTTGAGGCAAATCAGAGTTTTCCAAGCATAATGCTAAAAAGCAGGCAGAGGCCATTCATCAGGAGCTTTAGAAACAATAGCTGACTCGTAACGGATCATCTCTGAGCAAAGCAGACAAGCCAGGAAAGCTCTGGTGGATTTAGCTTCATGCTGAAATTACAGTGGGAAACAACGCAGATTAGACAGGGGATGTATGCATTCCCAGCACTGCATCATTATTCAGAGCCAGCGCTATATAGTTTTTAATGAATTTAAAAAAGCAATTTCACATGTTTTTACCCCCACTGGGTATTAAATGGTTAATCATATGTACACTGAGATGAAATTGAAGTTTAGCAGTAAAAGCTGCCAAGAGCATGTCTAAGAAACAAATATTAACTTCTTGAGGACCAAAGAGGTGTGCAAAGCATTACAACTCCTCAAGGAGTTAAATACAAAGAGAATACTCTGTTTTCAGTGGAACTGCCGTTTTGTTATCACATTCACTGATATCATCCTATTGATGGGAGCCTAGGTAAATGCATTTGTTTGAATGCCAGAGAGTTGTACACAAATTGCTCTGAAATACAATGCACCTCCCCCCACGACTCAAAAGGTTGTAATTTGCATCTGAAATTAGACAGGGGAGTACACACATGCAATTGTGCCATAAAATAGGTGCCAGAAAGCTATTGTGTGCATTGGCTTGCCTATGGCCAATATGTACAACACTTTTCTACTCCAAAGTGTGTTGTGCTTGCCTAACCAACACATTTTATTCCCAAAATTGGTCACTTTGAGCAAAGGGAAGTAATTGTGGGAGTATATGGACATTTCACAGAGTGCACCTTTTTACCTCTATGTAATAACAAAGAGCAGAAGAAATCATCAATAAATTGTCCCATTTTCCTGCGCACTCTATAGGGGAGGAGATACGGTCTTGTTTGTATTAGAAGCCTGCTCTGGTTGAGCTGTGCATTATATTCACGAAAAGGATTTGCAAGCTTACCAATATCTTTCCTCCCAAATGTCCCTCTTTAGAAGGGCCAGTCCTTCTATGAGACCAAAATCCCTCTTTCCCACCCTGGTGTCCCTCTTTTTAAGAGATCAGACTATGTAATGTGTATATAAGTGTATCATATTGCTCCATGGCAATATAACACACATGAATGTTTGTTTAAACATCAGTATCTGTGTTTATAAATTAATCTGTGTAAGTAAAATACTTTGGTCTTGTTCTAAATAATTTATTAAGTTACACAAAGGGGTGTCAATAGATCATGTAATAACCTAAATAAACTCTTGGTAATGCTCCGCCCACCAGTCACACCCCCAGCAATATCACTATTGAAACACCCCTGACGAAGCGGCGTAATATAATAATAGAATATTGTAGTTTTTTAGGATTTTTCTATATCTGTGCAGATATATGTTTTATTTTGTTTCTTAATAAATATTTTTATATATTTGAGCCTGGCCAAGCCCCAGATTATTTTTTCAGTTAGGCCCCTTAGACAGGTTCCGAGTTATATATGCTAAGTCCTAGATAGAGGAATGAAGATTTTGGTGGTTAATTGAAAAGGAAGTAGTCTAAGGAGAGACCGGAATAACTGGAGGAGAAAGAAGCTGACGCCAAGGTACTGGGGGTTATCCAGTGGAGGCGATCACACCAAGAGGCTGGACTGCCTCTGTTAAAGGTGAGTCAAATACCTATTTCGAATTGGAAGGTGATTCCCACGGTGAAGGAGGTGAGAAGGATTAAACTTACTCGGTGAAGGGTCCAAATAAAGAAATTCAAGGTTATTGCAGTCTACACCCAGATTATGTGCGCTTTCCTTTTTTTGGAGGGATTGTATACGTGAAGTAAAGGCCAGACTGGAGGTCTTTGGAGGATTAAGCTGCACTGCTGAGAAGGGACATTGAGCACTTATAAGAAACAAACAGGTTTTTCTATATACTGATCTGTTAACTATTTTTATCTGTTGTAATAAGAGCTTGGAATTGTTTGTGTCCCTCTTGGGTAGTGTGCAATATATGCAGCAAATGGGTTGCACTGGGTAATTTTCACATTCCCCTGAATATACATTTTCATGCTATCACTAGAGTACCCATTTCATTCAATATACCAAATGTAAATATAAAGCATTAATTAGACTTTTACAATCATAGCAAGAAAACATTTCTGTACAAAAGAGCTACTTATAAGCCCTTAAAATGCTAGCGACATTTCCAGTGCATCATGAATACAGTGGCATGAATACAGTGGCAGTTTGGTGTGCCACGGGAGCCAACAAAGACAGGAGACCAACTCACTGTGAAGCACTGGGCACCCTGTGGCAGTCCAGGGCTATGTAAATTATTTGAAGACTGAATAAAGCAGAAAACAATATTGATTTTGTCATATTAAATGGAAACTAACTCCTACAAATTAAAATGGGTCATTTACTTGTAGTAACCTGTCAGAATCTTCTGCATGTCTAATGCAAACCTTGCCTTATACTGAATGAGACGAAATAAAAGGCATTTCAGCCGTATACACAAAAGAGAGTTGGAGCAATTGTTAACCCTTTGAGTGATAGAGGGCTGCACAACGCATTGCTTTTCAATGTATTGAGCACCCCTCTAGCATTCAAAGAGTTAACGAGACAGTAATGTCCCATAAAAATGCGTAGAGTTTTGTAGAGGTTAAAGAAACTATATTCCACAAATCCTATCTCTCAAACCGCTATGGTGAGAGCTATCCTCCGTTAAAGTTCCCCTCCCTTCCCTTCTCCTGACATCAGCTGTAAGCTGACAGCAGGAGTTCCTGGTCCGGGGACCGACAGGCGGCTCTACAGCAGAGCGTAATAATGTGATTTAGAAATAAATACTTCTTTGGAACGGTCTACAAATCGTGCCCTGTTTGCAAGCACACTTTTTAGACCATTCCAAAGAAGTATTTCTTTTTAAATCACACTATTGAGGCTCTGCTGAAGGGCCTCCTCATGTCGGCCAATACGGATCTCCTTCTGTCAGTTTTACAGCTGACATCAGGAGAAGGGGAACTTTAGCGGTTTGAGAGATAGGATTTGTGCAGAGGCGTAACTAGAAGCCACGGGGCCCTGGTGCAAGAATTGCCATGGGCCCCCCTCTGACCTCACTGGCCCCCCTCAACCACATTGGCCACCTCTACATTGCCCCTCAATCTCCACAATGCCCCTACCACAATGCCCCCATCAGAATGCCCCTCATTCTCCACAATGCCCCTCATTCTCCACAATGCCCCTTCCACACTGCCCCTCATTCTCCACAATGCCCCTCATTCTCCACAATGCCCCTTCCACACTGCCCCTCATTCTCCACAATGCCCCTTCCACACTGCCCCTCATTCTCCACAATGCCCCTTCCACACTGCCCCTCAATCTCCACATTGCCCCTTCAAAAATGCCCCCATCACAATGCCCCTCATTCTCCACATTGCCCCCATCTACACATTGCCCCTACTGACCTCGATTCCCTGGTGATCTAGCGGTGTGTCGAATGAGGCACAGACCTCCGGAACCAAATTATGTCATCTCCCAGCGCTCTGCATTATTACAGCGCCGGCCGCCGGGAGATCAGCTGTTCTGCGGGCACGTTGCAAGGAGGTCGCAGGGGGCGGCCGGGTCCCTGAGAGTGACGGGCCCGGTCGCAGGTGCGACCCCTGCAACCCCTATTGTTATGCCACTGGATTTGTGTCATATTGTTTATTTAGGATTTGTGTCATATTGTTTATTTAGGATTTGTGTCATATTGTTTATTTTTTTATACTCTACAAAACTCAAAGCATTTTTTATGGGACATTAGTGTCCCGTTAAAGCAAACCAAGTAAACTACACAATCTAAATACAAATACCCATTGATTTATATGGGGCTTTTATTCCCTCAAAAGTTAGATGTCTCTGGCAATTAAGTGGTTAAAGGCCCCCTTTAGTTCAATGAGGATTTTTATTTATCCCCTATGGTATAGCTGGTTTGTTCCAGATTTGCTCCGCTTTTCTTCTTTGCAAATGACTTTCATATTATCTGAAAATTGTACATTTTCTGTTCACTTTTTACCAAATGATTCAAAAAATACATTTAAAAAATGCACTAATTACAGTGTGTAATTATAGGCATTAATTCCAGGTATGGGGGATGTTTAGCAATGTATTCACTGCATGATCGGTGAGACAGAAGACAAAATAACACTGTTGTTTGCAGCAGTTCTTTGCTAGGGAACTGGAACACATACTTCATTACTGGGTATTGATCTCACAAACAAAGGGCTTCCATTTTATTGAACAATCCTCACAAAAGCCCTATTTGCCAGGTCATGCATTAACCGCTGTTATTGGTGATGTGCGGGCTCCAAATGTAGGAACCTCAGAGAAATGTAATTTGGTAATGTGCCATATATAATCATTAGTATTGACATGCAACATCTGCATTTATTTAAAGGCTTCTACGTAAATATTGTAGTAAACTATGACTATGATGTATGTATGTATCTTTATTTATATAGCACCATACATGTACACAGTGCTTAACAAAAGTTGAAACAATCCTATTTAATAATTTGCTAATTCATGTGTAACGCACGACATGTGCAGTAGACACTGCTGCGCATGCTGCAGTCATGCGCAGTAGAGACTGCCCGGGCCGCGGCTGATACAGAGCTGGGCGCTACAAAGGAGCGTCCAGCTCTGTATCAGCTGCGGCGCGGGCAGTCTCCACTGCGCGTGACTGCCCCGCGACCGGGTGACAGTGGCACTGTGGCCCGTGTAACGGGCTGTTCAACTAGTATAATATAAAACTACAGAAATGGGTTAAGAGCATTAAGCTTAAGTGCAATCATTCCATTATTCGTGGGGGAAAGTGCAGCAAGGGAATCCTAGACTGGAAAAGGGACCCTGCCCCAAAGAGCTTACAATCTAAGTTGAATTCATAATGGCAAACAGAGACAGTAGGAGGAGGAGGATTATAAGTGCAGGTACAAGATGTGGTGAAAGAAGTGCTGTGACTGTCAGTGTGCAAGAGGAGGCTATTGCAAATGAGATGCCTCCCTGAGCAGGTGGGTTTTGAGGAGATACTTGAAATTGATGAGTGTGGATGATTGGCTAATGGTGATAGGAAGGGCATTCCAGAGTCGAGGAGCAGCCAGTGAGAACGCTTGTAGTTGAGAGATGGCTCGAGTTGTGTAGGAAGAGGACAGGAAGAACCCTTGGGAAGAAGGTAGTGGACATGAAGGGGTGTAGCGGGAGATAAGAGCAGAAATGTAAGAGGGTGCTAAGGAGCACAGAGACTTCCAGGAGAGGAGGAGAATCTTGTAAGAAATACTATACTTTATAGGTAGTATACTTAACCATTTGAGTGCTAATGAGATAGGCAGAGCATTGAGTTGCAATGCGTTGGATACCTCTCTGGCACTCAAAGGGTTAAAACATATACCTTTTTTAGTTAGCCCATTTTATCCATATTATTCTGTTCAGACACTTGCTATGGCTTTTAAAGCAGGGTTGGACAAAATGATAAAATACTGGAAGCAGATACATTTTAGGAGCTAGTAAGGGGATGGTTATACAGAGGTGTATATAAAATACTCCATTAGGAGTATGGTTCCCGGTATTTTTCCACATCTGCTTTAACCCTCTGAGTACCAGATGGGTTAAAGTCTTGTCTAAATACAGCATGGTAACACTTAATACTGTAAATTAACACATTGGTTCTTCTTTGCATGGTATACTGGCATCACACTTTACAAGTGTACAAAAAAATCATCTCACTCAATTAACACCTCCTATAGAGCCCATAACTTTTCATACATCATCAGATGTCTTAATAAGTGTTAAATGTTCTGACAGTTTTACGGATATGTGGGATCAGACACTGCTATTACAGAATAGTAAGCAACTGTAGTGTTCTATGACAGGTAGATCTCTGTAATGTATGGCCAATAATTATTAACCTTTTGAGTACAGAGAAGCCTGTTACCCCTTTTGGCACCACATGGTTAAATGATGCCTGTGTATGCAATACATAGTAGTAGGCTTTTACTTGCCATTAACTGATTACAAATCATAAAATAATTTTATATTATTACATGGAAAAAATTCAGTGAAGTCGTAGAAAGGACTTCAAAGGTAAACAATTCACAACTGTAAATTAACTGTTGTTAAAGATAATTTACTTTTCTCTTTATGGTACAACTAGTTTGCCCCATGATTCCTCCACTGTTGTGCTGTTCATATAGCCCTAAGGCTGCCTCTATGAGAGTAGGTGCAGTAGGTAACTTTTCAGCTCCAAAATATCTCCTATCAGCCATTTTGGAGGACAGCAAACTGACCCAATGAGGCTGTCAGTTGGGCTGGGATCCACAATTCAAGTCCAAGACTAAAGTCAGATATTTCACTTGCTGTTGAGGTTCACTCAGAGGCTAGGTCCATAACTGTGAGAAGAATGGAGTTGTGATATACCGGTAGCTCCATTCAGACTGCCCGTTCTATTCTGATATGCCTGTGTTCCAAATGCAGAGAATGTGTGGTGAAGACATGACAGATGGTGGCCTATGTCCACATCAACCATACATTACTAGCTGATGGTCACATGGGTCTCTGTGCTGACATCGCAAGTGTGATATTGGTAGCTAATGAAGGTTGCAACACAGACTCTTAGTAAACTTGTAGTAATTGTGGCACAAACTACATCATAGGGACAAATAAAATGGCCACTGATTCAAATGGAGTTTTTTAATCCCTTGATTGCTAGAAAGGTCTTCAACTCATTGGAAACCTCTCTGGCATTCAAGGGTTAAATGCCCCACTTAAATCATTGGGAAGTTTGATTTGTCTCTATGGTGCAGTTCATTTGCCTTATAGTTGTGTCACTTTGCCTTTTTGTATACAACCCTGAAACTTCCTAATTTCAGTTGCACTTTGGGAAAAGCTGAGACACTTGCAGGGATCACAGCTCTACTTCCGCTTTGATGCCGGTGGTACCATTAATATTCTTTTGCATTAGAATTTTTGGTCAATTTTAAAAATTAAATAAGATTTGGATTAATGTGTTTGCATAGTGTTCCCTATCATGAAAAATGTATGCTTTTGGGGCTGCACTTATCGTTACTGTTCTGCAATAATTCCCATTAATCCCTGCAGCATGCAATTTTAATAATGTCCCCTTTTAGTGGCATGATCTGGAAAACATTCTTATGCAAATCGTTTTTTCCAACATTCAGTGTTTAGGAAAAAAATATATAAAAAAAAAAAATTCAGTACAAAGGACTATTTCCATGCCCCTGCTTCCGTTCGTCACTACTCCATAAGCTAAATATGAAAATCTGATCCCATATGATGCTCCCAGCATCTTTATCTGTGAAACATCACATAGGAAATGGCATCCGGCATGTCCTCTGATGGGTTCACTTGGTAAAGCTACCACAACATAAGGCAGATTCCTGTTTTAGAGTGGGGGAAGAGGATTGTGGGGGGTGAAGTGTACAGCAGAATTGGCCTGTCATGCTGCTGCATAGGAAGAAAAGAATTCTTAACTCTTTAAAGATGACAGTGTTGTGCAATACATTGAGAAGAAATACACTGTACAACCCTCTAATGCTAAATTTGTAATTTGTGGCTCAATAATACTTTATTTGCCTGGCTGATGAAGACTCAGAGCTGTATTAATGGAAACATTTATGGGAGGGGGGTTGAGTTAGTATGTAGTAATTTCTCTTAAATATTTTGAACTGCTATTGATTGTGCCATAGCTGCAATCATGTCGTTGGCTAAAAAAAGGGAACTATGAAAAATAATGTGTTTATTTCTGTCTGTGAACCTTGTGTTGCATCATGTGATGTATTTTAGTTACATGCTATCTTTAATTGCTTGGAGAACCTTATTTTAATCGAAAGCAGCACCCCTCTGCACTCAAAAGTTTAACCCTTTGAGTCTCAGAGGGGTACGCAATGCATTAAGCACTAAAAGGGTTAAGGGCTCATGGGGTAAATGTAGAACTACAATTCTGCACAAAACAGGTGCTGGAATCAGTTTTATAGCCCTATACCAGCATAACGCTAATGTACTAAAATACTTACATCAACAATTCTCATATTAACACTTTTTTTGTCAAGGGGAGAACATTGGGACAGTCTGTGGATGTTTTGGAGCACTTTAACTGTACATGTTGTTAAAGGGATAGTAATACTTCGTTTTATCTTTATTTTGTAGGCATTAAAAAAATATGAGGAATGATATAAGACTTATCTCTCAAACCTTCAGTAAGTAAGTATAAGGGAAAGCCTGCTCCCTTTGCTTACTGAAGTTTGTGCCTTGCTGCAGCCGTCCCGACCAGCCTGCATCTTCTGAGTGACGTTGCGAGAAGGGACGGGTGGTGGATCTCTAGTGCTTCATAACTTTTGAACTACACAGAAGTAAGCACTTAGACATATGTTCCTTTTAATATACAGAAGACTCGGGCAACGAATTTTAAAGAGGTAATACTATCACTTTAACACCATCCCAAAAGCATGCAGAGGAAGATTCATTTTTCCAGATTTCCACTGTGCCTTGTTAGCACATGGGCAGAAACAAGGTGCAGATGAATGATACATACCAAAATGCCAATACGTTCCCCCACTAGCCCATGTGCAAGCAATGAAACAAGCAGAACTTTCCTCGTATACAACATGGTAATATGTTAGAAGCAGCTCCATCGCCTATTAGTCATTTTAGTACATCTCTCCAAGTCTTTAAAGATTTATTTAGCAGAAAAGAAAGGAAAATAATAATAAAATTGAGCAATAATACAGTAGTCAGAAACATATTTTTTAAAAATGGAAAGTTTTAAAATAGACAATCTACACTAATCTATTTACAGCTAAAGAGCATTGTAGAAATATATATATGCTAGTTGAAGAGCCCATGTACATGAGCCACAGTGTTAGGCAGCAACGGCCGCGGTGCAGTCAATGGCAGGATGTGGAAATGTGGTTTGGTCACACACTGCACAAACTGGAACTGGCAGCTTTTTATCATTTAGAATTGCCTACAAAGTATTTAACCCCTTGGTTTCCAAAGTCTGAGAAGCAGTTTGTTGGTGATATGTTTAGCAGTCAACGGTTTAAAGAGAAAGTAAAATATATATCCTATATAATAATTCACTAAATGTATGTTTGTCAGAAGCTGTCATGCGTAGTCCAGTTGGCTGTGTGCGATGCAGTCATGTGCAGTACAGACTACCCACACCGCGGCTGATAACGGAGCGGGATGCTCCAAATTCAGACCGCAGTCCTCTCTGTGCACCGACTACGGTCTGAATTCGGAGTGCTCCGCTCCGCTATCAGCTGCAGCATGGGCAGTCTGTACTGCGCATGACTGCAGCACACGCAGCCAACTGGACTGCACATGACAGCTTCTGACAAACATACATTTAGTGAATTATTATATAGGATATATATTTTACTTTCTCTTTAAATCGTTGACCGCTAGATATATCACCAACAAACTGCTTCACAGTCTTTGGAAACCAAGGGGTTAAATACTGGAGGCTATTCTAAATGATAAAAAGCTGCCAATGCGAGTTTGTGCAGTGTGTGACCAAACCACATTTCCACATCCTGCCATTGGAGAGTAGACCTTGGCAGTATGGCTGCGTACAGCAGCTGGCAAGGGAGGCTGAGGAAGAATCTGAAGCAGAATAGACAGGCACAATATAAATGCTACAGAACATTAATCGTGACAACTATTGTAAAACCCTTATGATAATGCCTAGATTAAAGCGTTTCTCTCAGACCTCACTCAGTCACCTTTCTGTGTAATTCCTTTGCACCCTGAACCTGTTCCAGTGGAAAAGAAACAGTGAGATTAGTGTACTAAGACGAACTGGAGACATAGTGGGGAAAACCAGCTGAACCATAGTGGACAAGAAAACATTCCCCAAATTTCCATTGCTTTAAATGGGGCATTTAACTCCTTGAAAACCAGAGCGGTCTCTTAAGCATTTCTTCATTATGCATTGAAACCATACTGGCATTCAAGGGGTTACATGCACAATTTAAATCAAAGGAGATTCTGCTTTGCCCCCTATGGTGCAGCTGGATTCCTCCAGAATTACTATACTTGATACATAAACACCACAGAGAGAACAATAATGACAGGCTATGGGCAAACAGGGAGAATCACAGCATGTCTTCCATCATGACTTACTGATGGAAAAATAAAATACCTAGACCTGACAGCATATACCTAAGGGAACTTAACCCCTTAACATCCATGGACATACCAGGACCATGACAATTTTCAGTCCTTTAACTTTTTGAGTGCCAGAGAGGTATGCAACACATCTTAAGTTAAAGGGATAGTAATACTTTGTTTTAACTTTATTTTATTTTGTAGGCATTAAAAAAACATGAAGAATGATATAAGTGTTATCTCTCAAACCTTTATGGTTTATGAGATATTCACAAGCAAAGTTTCCCCCTCCCGCCCCTTTTACCTACTGTAAACAATCTCTTCTCAGATGTGGAATACAGTCCATAGACTGGACAGATAACAGAAGGGGACACTCTTATTCCTTTGAAAACAATGAAATCCCTGCCCCCCTTGACAAGCTTTTCAGGTTTTTCCGTTATCTTAATTGAAGATTGTCCCTCTCTGCAGTCTACCTGGGCAGCTCCCTTCTGCCCTGGCTGAAAAGTGTTACATCAGTAAAAGGGGCGGGAGGGGGACACTTTGCTTGTGAATATCTCTTAAACCATAAAGGTTTGGGAGATAAGACTTATATCATGATTCATGTTTTTTTAATGCCTACAAAATAAAATAAAGTTAAAACGAAGTATTACTATCCCTTTAAATGATCACAGTACCTGAGGGCACGCTGTCATCATGCAGGGAGGCTGAAACCGACTGCTCCAAGACCCTCGTAAGCTCAAACGTGGCCACTCAGTGAATGTAATGAATCTGGTCCAAGCATGTAAAAAAATCCCTGGTCCCTAAGAGGTTGAGGGATTTACTTTAGTAATAGCAAGATCATTGTACTTAAGGGGGATCTATCACCCCTATATAAGTTGCTCTTAAATGTTAGTTTATGTAGCAATTATATTGAGTATTGCAATAATTTCGTATTTTAAAATGTTATTTGGTCAAAACAGAAGGAATAACTATTACATTGACCCTACTTCCATATAGACTGAGGGTACAGCTCTATACCCACAGTCTGTAACTCTGCCTCCGCTCCCCTCCCTCTATTCAGCCTCCTACGATGATGGAGGCTTTCTGTCTATAAGATGGAGCAATCTCATTGGCAGAGATCGATATCTAGCCAATGAGATCGCTCCAGGTTACAGACAGAAAGCCTCCACCATCAGAGGAGGCTGGATAAAGGGAGGGGAGCAGAGGCAGAGTTACAGACTGCGGGTATAGAGCTGTACCCTCAGTCTATATGGAAGTAGGGTCAATGTAATAGTTATTTCTTCTGTTTTGACCAAATAACATTTTAAAATACTAAATTAATGCAATACTCAATGTAATTGCTATATAAACTAACATTTAAGCAACTTATATAGGGGTGATAGATCCCCCCACCATCAGAAGAGGCTGGATAAATGGAGGGGAGCAGAGGCAGAGTTACAGACTGCGGGTATAGAGCTGTACCCTCAGTCTATATGGAAGTAGGGTCAATGCAGTATTTGTTCCTTCTATTTTGCCCAAATAATGTTTTAAAATATAAAATTAACGCAATACTCAATGTAATCACTATATAAAATAACATTTAAGAGCAACTTATATAAGGGTGATACAGCCTGGAGGAGATACCTCTGCATGGATAGAGAACTGGGTAAATGATAGATAGTTTCTTGTAAAGGAACCTTGTAAGTGAAGTGCCACATGGGGGGAGATGCACAAAGGGTTGATAAGGAGGTGATAAAGTGGTGATGAGTTCTCCAGTGATATCACTTCTCCAATTCCCATGTTATTTTATGGAGCCAAAGCACTAAGATTTCTCCACTTTCGGAGATCTTAGTGCATATGCTCTATGGAGTGACATAGGAAGTAGGGAAGTGATATCACTGGAGAAGTCATCTCTAGTTTATCACTCCTTAGTGCCCAACTCCCATTGTTTGGTCCCAGGACCAATGCTTAATTTGTTTACTAATGATTTGAAGTGGGCATTAACCCTTTCAGCGTCAGAGGGATACCCCTCTGGCGCTGAAAGAGTTAAAAGTAGTGTGATAACACACAACTGTGCAAAGAAATAAACTCAGAGGAGGTTTTGTTTCTTTGCAGAAATATTTGGACAAACTGAGTGAAACTGAACACGACATCTACTCACACATAGGCAGAATTAGGGTCATGTACACAAGGTAGAAATGGAGCAATTGTGGGACAAACCAATTGCACTAGATGGGGAAAAAAAAGTTAAATGGGTTTTTCATCCCTTGAATGCTAGCAAGTTCTCCATCACATTGCTATGCAATGTATTGGATACTTCTCTTACATTCAAGGGGTTAAAGAGCTCATTTAACCCTTTGAGTGCCAGAGGGGTACACAACAGATTGCAAAGCAATGTGCTGTGTACCCCTCTGGCACTCAAAAGGTTAATCATATGCATACCAGAGGGGTGTCCAATGCATTGCTTCACAATGTACTGGGTACCTCTCTGGAACTCAAAGGGTTAAATAAATGAAAATGTTTACTTGTTCTCCATAATGCATTGGTTTCCTCACAATTAATACAGTTCTTAGCAAATCAGTGTGAGAGCGCTGCTGATAAATGTTTGTATCTCCATTTTGCATTTACAAGTATTTCCATCATAATGCTAATGAAATTCAAAATACAAATCTGTAGCTATTTTGTATGCATGTTTCCTTTGTAATTGATAGTAGTTGAATGCAAAATCATTTCTGATTCTAGTTTACAAAAGTTAGGTTTCTGTATGTAGAATGAGGGTACTATGAAAGCACAAATTATCTAGAGAAAAATGTGACTTCTATTTCCTTAAAGGGACACTCACACCCCCTGCGACCTGCTTTAATGTTAAAGGTATAGTAATACTTCATTATTACTATCCCCCATATTGTACATATTTGCAAAATAATTTAATAGCCCCTAGGTTGATCTCTCAAACTAGGGCTGCAACTAACAATTATTTTGATAATCGATTAGTTGGCCGATTATTTTTTCGATTAATCGGATAAAAAAAAAAATATGCTAATTTTTCATTATTTAAACTGATTTAATGAACAAACTGTTAAAAACAAACAGCAGAATAAAAAACTTTACACATTAACATGTGTTATTGTTATTATTTTACTATGGGGTCTATGCACCTCTTTCTCCCCCTTGCACCTCTATTTCTCCCCCCTTGTACTTCTCTCTCTCCCCCTTGTGCCTCTATTTCTTCCCCCTTGTACTTCTCTCTCTCCCCCTTGTGCCTCTGTTTCTTCCCCCTTGTACTTCTCTTTCTCCCCCTTGTGCCTCTCTCTCTCCCCCATGTACTTCTCTCTCTCTCTCTCTCTCCCCCATGTACTTCTCTCTCTCTCCCCCTTGTGCCTCTTTCTCCCCCATGTACTTCTCTCTCTCTCTCCCCCTTGTGCCTCTTTCATCCCCATGTACTTCTCTCTCTCCCTTGTGCCTCTTTCACCTCCATGTACTTCTCTCTCTCTCCCTTGTGCCTCTTTCACCCCCATGTACTTCTCTCTCCCCCTTGTGCCTCTTTCACCCCATGTACTTCTCTCTCTCCCTTGTGCCTCTTTCACCCCCATGTACTTCTCTCTCTCTCCCCCTTGTGCCTCTTTCACCCCCATGTAGTTCTCTCTCTCCCTTGTGCCTCTTTCACCCCCATGTACTTCTCTCTCTCCCCCTTGTGCCTCTTTCACCCCCATGTACTTCTCTCTCTCCCCCTTGTGCCTCTTTCACCCCCATGTACTTCTCTCTCTCTCCCTTGTGCCTATTTCACCCCCATGTACTTCTCTCTTTCTCCCCCTTGTGCCTCTTTCACCCACATGTACTTCTCTCTCTCCCTTGTGCCTCTTTTACCCCCATGTACTTCTCTCTCTCTCCCTTGTGCCTCTTTCACCCCCATGTACTTCTCTCTCTCTCCCTTGTGCCTCTTTCACCCCATGTACTTCTCTCTCTCCCTTGTGCCTTTTTCACCCCCATGTACTTCTCTCTCTCTCCCCCTTGTGCCTCTTTCACCCACATGTACTTCTCTCTCTCTCCCTTGTGCCTCTTTCACCCCCATGCACTTCTCTCTCTCTCCCCTTGTTCCTCTTTCACCCCAATGTACTTCTTTCTCTCTCTCCCCCTTGTGCCTCTTTCACCCACATGTACTTCTCTCTCTCTCCCTTGTTCCTCTTTCACCCCCATGCACTTCTCTCTCTCTCCCCTTGTGCCTCTTTCACCCCAATGTACTTCTTTCTCTCTCTCCCCCTTGTGCCTCTTTCACCCACATGTACTTCTCTCTCTCTCTCCCCCTTGTGCCTCTTTCACCCCCATGTACTTCTCTCTCTCTCCCCCTTGTGCCTCTTTCACCCCCATGTACTTCTCTCTCTCTCCCTTGTGCCTCTTTCACCCCCATGTACTTCTCTCTCTTCCTTGTGCCTCTTTCTCCCCCATGTACTTCTATCTCTCTCCCCCTTGTGCCTCTTTCTCTCTCTCCCCTTTGTGTCTCTTTCTCCCCTTGTGCCTCTTTCTCCCCCACGTACTTCTATCTTTCTCTCCCCCTTGTGCCCCTCTCTCTCTCCCCCATACCTCTTTTTCACACTTTTCCGCACTGATGACATCCGGGGTGCAACCACGCCAAACACGGATATGCCGCGTTGAGAGTGCAGGGGTTTTCTTCCTCAGTCTGGGCGCCAGTTTTAAACTGGCCTCAGAACAGAGGAAGAAAATACGTGCAAGCTCCACGCGGCGTCTCCGTGTTTGGCGTGGTTGCGTCCCGGATGTCATCAATGCGGGCAGTAAGAAGACAGCAGCATCCGGCGGCTGTGGGGCTGTTGGGCGGCACAACTAATCACTGCACAACGAATCGATAATGAGAATCATTGGCAACGATTCTCATTATCGATTTTTATAGATTTTATCGATTAGTTGTTGCAGCCCTATCTCAAACCTTTAAGGTTTGAGAGATAACCAAAGGCAAAGTTCCCCCCTCCCTCCCCCTTCCCTGAAGTAAGCGTTGTACTGATTGCAGGATATCCGGTCTGACTTTCATCAGGCGGCTCTGCAGCAGAGCCGCAATTGCGTTACAAAGAGATATTTCACTGAAACAGTCTTCTACATGTGCTTGAAAACCAAGCACATGTAGAAGACCGTTTCAGTGATATAAATATTTTTCAGTAACAGGATCTCGGCTCAGCTGCAGAGCCACAAGCCTGTTGTACGACAGACTTCCCCTGCAGTCAGTACAATGCTGACCTCAGGGAAGGGGGAGGGAGGGGGGAATTTTGCCTTCGGTTATCTCTCAAACCATAAAGGTTTGAGAGATGAACCTGGGGGCTATTAAATTATTTTACAAATATCTACAATATGGGGGATAGTAATAATAAAGTATTACTATCCCTTTAAAGCAGACACACTTCCCTTTCTTCATTTATCTCTATACTCCCGTCAGGGTCTCCTGGAGATCGGGAAGCTGAACGTCTTCCACCTCCAACACAGTGCAGAGCCCTCATTTGTTACCAGTGTAGATATATTCTCAGGACCCTCACTGGTGTGTCTTCTGATGGTGGACCCACCCCCTGTTCTGCTACTGAGTGGAGAGGTGTCTTGTAAGTCATTTTAACTCCTATTTGTCTGTGGCTGACTGCCCCAGCCTCACACTACATTCAGTGTTGTCATCAGTTAGAAACCATTGCCACAGCTTGGCAGCAGAGCAGTGTGTGTGTGTGTGTGATGACAAGATGGAGATGGTGCCTCAAATGCACTACAGCCTCCCCACTCCCCAAGCCCTCCCAGCCCGCAGAATGCTCCCTCAAATGGATGCCGAATCAGCCAGTGGTGATAAATATTAAATTAAACTGTATTCAATGTATAGGGAGAAGCAATGTTTCATAATAAAAGCAGCTCTAATTAATAATCATAGTATTTGGACTTTGGAGAGTGTTACTTCAATTCTGTCAGAGTTGTAGTTCCAGAGTAATTCAATGACAAAGCATCCCCCTCCCGCCCCTTTTACTGATGTAACACTGCTAAGCCAGATCAGAAGGGAGGTGCCCAGGTACATTGCAGAGAGGGACAATCTCCAATTAAGATAAGGGAAAAACCTGAAAAATTTGTCAAGGGGGGGCAGGGCTTTCATTGTTCTCATAGGAAGAAGATTGTCCCCTGCTGTTATCTGTTTGGTCTATGGACTGGATTCCACATCTGAGAAGGGATGGCTTACACTAGGTAAAAGGGGCGGGAGAGGAAATTTTGCTTGTGAATATCTCTCAAACCATAAAGGTTTGAGAGATAAGACTTATATCGTTCTTCATGTTTTTTAATGCCTACACAATAAAATAAAGATAAAACGAAGTACTACTATTCCTTTAATAGTATGCCTAATGTTACAATTACACTCGACCTTAGGGAACACAATGGGTTAAGGCATGTATAAAGGCAAAGTGGAGTGACTCTAGGTTATGCTACAGCATCATATGAACCAAATAATACTTTCCTTTGCCCCCTCCAGAATCCAACGGGTTAAAAGCCGCATTTAAATCAATAGGAAATTATAGATGTTCTCTCTAATGATGTTGGTTTGCTTAGTTCTTACCTCTGGCCCCGTACTAAATCAGTCTCTTAAAAGTTTAACCATTTAATGATCAGGGGGGTCATGAAAGGGTTCATTTACTACTATGATGTAAATAATAGATTTCCTGGGATTTCCATGTTGAGAACCACTGATAATACGGTTTGGTAGGGCCATGTTAGTAAAACTCTGCCATAAAAAAGAGACATTTTTATTAATCACCAAGAAGCAGATATAATACACATGATTACACATAATAAAATACTGCAAGTATTTAGAACAAGATAATATAAAAACACTTTTTTATAACAGT
The DNA here is from genome assembly GCA_037306005.1 of Rhinophrynus dorsalis. Taxonomy (NCBI): domain Eukaryota; kingdom Metazoa; phylum Chordata; class Amphibia; order Anura; family Rhinophrynidae; genus Rhinophrynus; species Rhinophrynus dorsalis. Next base: position 137,715,646 of record CM074723.1, on the reverse strand, counting down.
GAATTAATTACTTTATGCCACACAAAGTGTACATACACAAAACACGTTTTCATGATAATTCCCCTTTAAGAGGCTTATAAGAACTGAAGCAAATCTGGGGCAAATCAACTACAGCAGACAGGTGATAAAAAAATCCCTGTTGATTTAAATGGGCCTTTAAAGCCTTCAAAGCCAGATAAGTCATCTACAGTATTGCCAAAAGTACCTATTCATTTAAATGGGTCTTTTAACCCAATGAATGCTATAGAACTCTCAAGCATTCAGGGGGTTACACCCCCCCCCCCTTTGCTCTGTGGTATTGGAGGAATGGGAAATTCTCTTCAATGGTTCAGCTGAATTTGCGCCAGAGTTGCTCGATTGTGTCACAGTACATAGGCCTCAATGTGCCAAGCCATAAGATTACAGAGCCTTTTCTTTTATTTGTGTCTCTACGAGAATGCACCCATCCATGCACAAGAACATATGGTTTTTATCCAAAAAAATGAAACATTCCTCAGAGGTACAATAATTCCCCAGTGGCAATAGGCAGTTGTTAAAAGATATGTAGCAATTTCAGAATAACTGAACCAAAGGTTTTGTGTAGGAGGCTTATTCTCATGATTTACATGAACATACTGACCTCTAAATCATAAGACCAAAGATATACAGGGGCGCTGAAGCAATAATGAGCCAAAAGCTTGACAGGAGCACATCACCGATCTCTAAAATGTTCTCAATGCCAAATCAACCGTCTCTCATTTGCAAAACTTAGGTTAGTAACACTTGTGCCTGGCACATTAGTCTTATTTCTCAGCCAACTTCCCATATTTATGCACAGCTTATCATAGATGTAATATTTTATTACCTGGTAAAACTATATATGTGTATATATAAAAGTGTGCCTATATTATACACACGCACAGAACCCAAATGAACGACTATCGCACAATGTAATAATACCTTTGTTATTAGCATACCTGGGAACTTCCAATTGAGGTCTACCTGGAGGGGAGTCCTCTGGTGCAGCAGGGGGTGACAATAATGATGCAAATCGTGTCAAAAAGGGGCAGGGCTTGACGCAAGTTGAGGGGCAAGGCTCCAAGGTGTAACACAGAAAGCTGAGAAGGAGGAACACCGGGAGAAACAGCGTATGTGGGCAGAGTTTCAATAGAAACTCCCCATATCCGGAGGAATCAGCTTCTGTCCCGGAGACCCGGTAAAGCTCTGTCAAATCTGGAGTCTCTGGGGCAAATCTGGAGAGTTCCCAGGTATGGTTATTGGACTAACATTATATTTATCTTTATCGAGTCAGATAAAGGGACTATTGCTCTCGAAACTTTGTCCCTAAACTTTTATTTTAGTCCAATAAAAAGGTTATCATTACATACTGTAATAGGCTTTCATTTGGCAACTACACTACTGGACTAACACCGCTATTCTAAATTACATTTTTATAAATATATATATAATTGAGTTTTAAAGGTTGAATTGACAATTTTCCTTTGCATTCCCCACTTTCTTGGTAGGGAGCAAGTACCCTACTTGATAACCCTTGAAAACCAGAAGGAATGCAATATATTGCAATATATTGCACACCCGTTATTTATCAAGGGGTTAACACACATGTTGCTGACTCTTCCTGTCCCACTCTCCATCTCTCTGGTTGGGAACTATTGTTCTACGTTCAGGATTTGAGGCAGATAGTAAACCAATGAACAAGAAAGCTGTGCTGTCTGATAGTATGCCAAAATTATGAATACAACAATAAAATCAATTTAGCAGAGATTTAAGAACAATTCTTATAGTTGTCAAGAGTTCCTGTGGTGAAAAAGTGCAGAGTGTTTTTTTTTGTTTAACACTTATACAAGGAATAATGTAAGAAGACACATGAGCGCAGGATTCTTGGCACGACTTTCTCCCTGTAAAAGTTTATTCGGTTTCAGAGAACATATCATAAGACACATGCCCAAAGGTGTTTGGCGTATAGCATCTCTATATTTGCTATTAAATAGCTGAAAAGCAGGTGGTTTACTGGAATATTTGGTAGTGAAAGCAAACTCAAACAGACGTTTTCCCTTTTTGCTCAAAAATGCTTGAAAAGCATGTGTACTTTTTAGCTTCAGTTTTTATCCCTTTTAATATAAATTTCATATCTGATTATTATAGGCCAATGTACTAAAAGAACCAGACTAATTCTTCTAAATGCAAAGAAATGCATTAGAGAACGCCTTAGCTCACTGTCACTCCATCTGAATGTTTTTTACTCCCTCTCACTCCTGATTGTGTATTGGTCCTTTAAACTCTTCCAGTTCCAGGCTGCCTGCACCCGATCTTTGAGCTACTGTGCATATTATTGTGTTTATCTTGTGTCTGATGCCAATTGACCACGGCTTGTACCCGATCTCCGTTTTCATCTGATTCTCTGTACTGTCTGAAGTCCTGTTGTGAACCGGCTTGACTCTCAAGTTTCCCATGCTTCCGACTCTGACTACTCATCTGCTACTCGTCCTCCAGAGAGTCTACATTCCTCAGCTCATGCAATGGCCACTGCCACTTTAGACAAGTAGAGAGACCTCTGGCTTCCCTGGTCCAAAACCTGGGACAATCTGCCTCAGGAAACATTATTAACCATGAGTACAATTTATCCTCCGAATTGGCCGTGAGCTGGCTTGCCTGGGAAGAATCCTTTACTGTACATCTTAAACTCCTCCTCTGCGGTGAGAACCTGGGTCTTCTTATACCCATTTTTTCCTCTTTTTCTTCTCTCTTCTTTACACTTCTGGTTTTCTTTTGTTCTATACGTTTTGAAGCTACATATTAGGGTCATTTTGGTCCCTCAAAAAATGTAGTTGTGATATTGTCTGTCATTTTTTTAGACTAATGAAGACCTATAAATGCATCTTTGCATTTATTTTTCTGCTGCTACTTATTGTTGATGTGACAACTATCTGGGGTAATTTGTCCATTATGTCTGCTATCCTTTTTGATATGTTTAGAGGTCCAGATGATCAAAATTCTAATATATAATGTTCTGTTTGAAATGTTTTTATGCTCCAATCTTGATATCAATAGAGACTATGGTAAAGGAAATAATTGTTGAATATCTGAATCTGAATGGCTTGCAAGATACCAAACAGCATGGTTTTACATCATGGAGACCTTGCCAAACTAACCTCATAGATTTTTTTGACTGGGTAACTAATATAACAGACCAAAGGGAGCAGTAGATATAACTTATTTTAATTTCAGTAAAGCATTTGACACTGTCCCTCATAGAAAACTCACTAATAAATTACAGTGTTTGGGTCTGGATGTCAAAATAGTTAAATGGATAAGGCAATGGCTGAGTGACAGGAGACAGGGGGTGGTACTCAATGGACAATATTCAGACGAAAGGACTAATATTTTTATTAGTGATACTGCAAATGATTTAGGTAAATTAGAAGAATGGACAAGAGTGTGGCAGCTGAAATTGAATTGTGCATAAAAAATCCTTTTACGACAACACTATATAGACGTATAAATTCATTCGCAATACCACTTCCTGCATTTGGCGCATTCACTATTCCACTCACACAGATTCGTTAATCTTGGCCACGCCCACAAAAAATAAATATGCACAGCTGTTTGCTAATCTTGATTTTTTCATGCACAATTCAACAAAATCATGCGCAAACCTATTCCCTAGTGGTTTCACATGGGAAATAGAGATTGCGCATGTTTCTTGCATCGCGCCATATGCCTCTATGCTATTTCTATAAAGCTGTTCATTAAAATAAAAAAATAAAAAACTCAATTTCAATCAATGGAAATTTGAAGAATTTCTATGCATCCCGCATGTTCCACAATTACTCAAGTAGGTCACCAGCCTCAATGTAAATTTTTTGTTTATCATTGTTATGAGCAACATATTTTCAATATATTTATTTCACTTATAAACAAAAAACTATATTCTGATAAACTCACTTTATTCTTAAACTGCCAGCTCAGATAGCAATGCAAATACAATTTCAGTAATAAGGTACATTTTGATGCCGATAAGATGTTTTCCTTTAGGGAAGAGACATGTGCATTGCTTGCTAAGCATTTATAGCCACAATAGCTTTGGGTATAGTGTAAGAGGAATGTCTTGGTTAATTAATGTAGCATTAACCCTTCTGAGTGCAGGTAATACTCTGGATACATCTCTTATACTCCAAGGGTTAAGGCATTTCAGCATATATACACACATTGTTAATGATTTTAATTGTTTATTAGAGGCCCATCTTTGTCTACAGCATTTTTTCAATTTTTTAATTCCATCTCCAAATAGCACTGAACATTAGGCATGTCCTGTTTCCAGAACTATAGACAGTTTTCTTATCGAATAAGATGATCAGATATCCCGACATCCCTTTAATTGCTGTACTCATCCCTGTGCAGTCCTTAAGTGTGTGTTTTTCATAAATCTCTTGCATTTAAAGGGATAACTAGCCACCTTATTACAGAAACCAGTGAATGAAGAGGAGCAAATATATTATATTTATATGTTTCAACATACCCCACTGGTCCTCAAAGTAATATATAACAGAGGCACTCAAACCTGTCCTCAAGCCCCCCCCCCCCAACAATGCAGGTTTTCAGGATATCCTCAACTAAACATCAAAGTTCTACCTGTGAGGAGATACTGAAGGCTTGCACTGATGGGGTAACCCAAGGACAGGTTTGAGCCCCTATGATATAACATGCCATTTTTGATATGCTGGCATGTTTGCGTATATGTTGACAACCAAAATGAAAAGTGGTATATTTACTAAAAAACTATTTGCAAACTGCAGAAAACATTATTTTATATACCCTTTGAGTAACAGAAGGGTACTCAATGCATTACGTACCTCTCTGGCATTCAAAGGGTTAATGCTCAGCTGCACAGTTGTAATTTAAAGGGACAGTAATATCCCATAGAACGTGTTCTAGCTTTGTAGAGCAGGAAAAAAATAAGCTGAATGGCACAAACCCTACCGCTATGTTTTGAGAGATATAGACATTGAAAGTCCCCCCCTCCCTCCCCTTCGCCTGATGTCAGCTGTAAAGCTGACAGTAGGAGATCCGTGTCGGCTGACACTTTGTAGACCTTTCCAATGAAGTAATTATTTTGCAGTAACGCGATGTTGGCTCTCCTGCAGAGCCTCCAGTTGGTCCCCGGACAGGATTCCCCTGCAGTCAGCACAGTGCTGACGTCAGGGAAAGGGGAGGGAGGGGGGAATATTCAATGCCTATATCTCTCAAACCATAGCATATTGAGAGATAGGGTTTGTGCCATTCATCTTATTTTTTCCTGCTCTACAAAACTATAACAAGTTTTTATGCAAAACTACTGTCCTTTTAACCATACAGTACATAAGAGTAAGCGAATACATGATATGCCAAAAGTTTCTGTTTGGTGTATCTTAGTAAATCAGTGGAAGTAAACATACACATGTATATCATGTAAGTAACACTTTCAATGAAGAAAGTACATTTTATGTTTATTTTCATTTGTCTTACAATATATTTAGTAATATAACAAAATAGTAAATAGAAAATGGTGGCTACGTCTGTGTGTATGTGTGTGTACATTTGCTCATATGTGTTTGCCTATATTTTTTAACCCTTTGAGTGCCATAGAGGTGTTCAGTACACCCTAACGGTTAACAATGTCCCATCCTCCCCTAACCAAAGACCAAGTGACCAGCACATGTTTTATTCCTTTAAAACTTGCTTTTCACTCTGGGTAAACTGTTTTCCCCCTCTTGACCTGTTTACCATGGCAATGGCGTTGGCAGCAGTTAGCTGCGTAGAGAAAAAAAAAAAACATTGATATAACACTTTCAGATGTAAAGTGCAAACTTCAACATGATTTTAAACCAAAGAAGGCTTTGTTTCTAAGCCTACAACAGCAGTTTGGGACCTAATACCTGCCTAAATGGATGTTATATTTGACTTATACATCACACTAACTAAATATTCACAGATATCTACACATGTCTTAGGAGGTAAATGAATATTCAATTTAAGCTCAATTTTTTTGTTCTTAGCCTGCAACTAGAATGTATAGATTTATTGCATCTGGCACTATTTCAGAACACAATCTGCACCAAATACTGACACAGACACAATAGACATAGTGAGTAACTGCAGCAATTAACAGTCTCAATCAATTATGCAACGTGTACAAAGAGCTAGAGCTTTTAATTTTATTAAAAGTATATTCAATACAATGGTTGTGCTGTACAGTATTTTCTTGCCACTGAAACAAGGTGCACAACAGAGAATTATGTTAAATTATATTTGTAGCTCTAGTAGATTTTTTAAATGTACTTGCCACATGTCAATGTCTATTGATTATGCATGCAAACAGAAATTCACTTGGCAGTAGTTATGCAAATAGCACACTGACTGGCTGTGGAATATATGAATGAATAAGAATTAAACACACTGGTTCGAGGCATAGGGAGAGCCCTGGCCACATTTAACTTCTCTACAAACCACAATTTGCATTACTCGGTGAAAACCTATTTTAGTAATACCTCTAGAGATGATAACTTATTTTTTACTGGATATACAACCACCTTTTTGTTTACCATAACATCATTGATGGTTTGGCAGTGTTTCTTACCAAGTTTACTATCATGAGACAGTAAACTAACCACACACCAGGGGAATTGCCAGGTTCCAAAAAGACCTGGAGCTTGCTTCATAACATAATGCATTATTAGTGCATTGCAACATTACTAATAGAAAGATTAGCACCATTGATTGTTCCAAATTTGCAACAAGACCCCAGGGTTTTAACCATAAAACATGGGGCTTTATCCACTAAAAATAGTACCTACCAACACCCCTACATCACACTTACAAGGTCTAGAATGTTGAAGCAGCTCTGCAAGTAGATTGATTGGCTCATGCATTTCCAACCAGTGCTTTGCTCTATAAGCCAAGGGACCCATATTTATGTGAGTTTGGAACCTAAAAAGTGCTGCATGGAATTCTGGGAATAAATGGAAACACTAGAAGCTTTAGATTCTTTGCTAGATAGGTTTTCAGACACAAAAGTGATAGGTACTATACTGGCTACAGCAAATTCATGCTTCCAAGAGAGATTTTATTGCACACGGGAATTATCATGGAAACAGAGACGTATTCAGGAAGCTCAAGGAAATACATTTTGGAGCAAATCAGCTGCACCATATATGACAAATTAAAATTCCCAGTGACTTAAACTGGGGGTTTAACCCCTTGAATGCTAGAGAAGTCACCAATGCAATGCCGCCAATTGTTCTTATTAACCCTTTGAGTAGCAGAATATGGCCCATAATTTCTGGAAACACCAGGAAATGTATTTTTAATTGAAACATATAACCCTTTCAGAGCCACAGGGGTGTTTAACAAACTGCTTTGAAATTAGCTGGACTCCCCTAAAGAACTCAAAGGGTCCAACTCAACTAATCAGAAAAAGAAGAGAAATTAAAAAGTTAAATTTCAGTTTTTATAACATTTCAATGTGCACTTTAAATAGGTTTCCCAGACAATTACCTGGCTTAACTATGCTGAATGCTCCTAGTCACTGGACTCAGGGTCAGGAAATGACTAATTATGATTCAAAGATACAATTTATGGCCATTCAACAGATTTCACAAGTGGAACATTTATCATCACTCATGACTCTACAAAAAGAAGATAAGCTCCTACACATCCTCTTCCCCAACACCCTATGAGATCTTACCACTGGTTCTGTATAAGCAAATTCTAATTCCCTTTGAAAAGCCTCATTCTCAGAAATGTTTTCATTAACTTGGGTTAAAAATCTAAATGGGTGAATGATGATAAGAACAGATAATGGAAAAGTCTGCCCTCCTCCTGAACTCTCCATTATAAAGGGGAATAATATTTCCCTGATGTGGCCACATACATTCTGGTGTAAAACACTTGAAGTGGTCAGTTTGGGGACATATCAAGACTTAAAATTTATAAGAGTCCTGAGGTCACTGAATTCAAGAATAGCACATAATTATAGCCTCTTCTTGTACCAAGGATGGGAAGAAATATAAAGACAATCTTAGGCTTCAATGAAGCCATAAACATCTATTGCACAAAAAGTCAATCTTTGTACCACAAACTATAGAGGACTGCAACTCCAATCATCACCAACCAGCCACTGGCCAGCTAAGAGAATGGGAGCTGTAGTTTCTATCAGCTAGAGGTACAAAGATTGATTACCCTTTATCTAAACTAAGGAAACTTCAATTTTGTTTTAAAGAAACCTTCCTCACCGCTCTAATGGAATCAACTCTACACCTGGTATCCTTTCAATTTAATCCACAACAGACTGTTAAATGCTCTTCAAATTTGTCTCTTAACCATTAGAAACCACCACCTTAGTATTAAAAATATGTAGCAATTTATAGCCAACAAAATAATGTTTAATAGAAAAGAAAATATTAGGAGTCAATCAGAAATTCTAGGAGCCAGCTAGCAGAAGCCAATAAAGGGGTGTATATACATGTTTATAAAATATACAACAATGTATGAGTCGAAAGTAAAATTATGGCAACTCCACCATCCATGCTTGTGAGATGTTTCCACCATCATGTTTGAACAATAAATTGGTTATAATAACTAAAGGATTTTCTACCAAGCACTATAGGCATGTGCCTAGTAATTAAAGAAAACTAATATAGCCTAATCTTAAACCCTCTACTTACCATTATCTGTGCCGAAAATCCAAAAGCAATTAATTTTGTGTGGATTGGTTTGGTTAGCAAAAATGAATTTTTAATTAGTACTAGATGTCATTTTTCATGGAAGTGAACTAGATTCTTTTTTGCCAGACTCTAGGACCTCAAACACTTATTCAGTAGGAGGGGTCTGGTGTCCACAAATTCTTGAAAGGTCTCCATCCAATGTATAGTGAGGCAATGCATTGGAGATCTCCCTAGCATCCAAGAGGTTAAGCAAAGTGCAAAAATATTGATTTTTTTTAATTCGTTAAATCACTTTTTTCAATTTACCAATGAAGACAAAAATGTTGTAGAATGACAATCATTATCTGAACCATATTATATGAAGACAATTCTAATGGCCTGTTCTTGGCAAAGATGAGGGTGGGAGGCAATCATGGCAGTACAGAGTGATAGGGGTTGTAGGTGAGGATTACGAGAGATAGATGACTGACACAAATAAGTAGTCAGATTAGGGGTGGGCAATGTGGGGTCCACCAGCTGCTGACAGACTACAACTCCTATCATGCCCTGCCAGCCATTGCTGGTAGGGCATCCTGTTGCTCATCTCTGAGTTAAATGTATAACCTTAGCCTAAGGTACAAAGAAATGGAACAATTTTGGATTAAACTAAACCAAATAATAATCCTGCTGTATTAACCCCCTGCAGGCTATAAAGGTCTCAATCTATTGCACTTCAACATACCTGTGATGTGGTTGACATACTCCAGTATTCGCCTTAGTGCATCAGCCTCCTAGACCCACTAAAGATACATTGACAAGACATCACACACACACACACACACACGTTAATGTACTATAGCAAAGCAATGTGGTGAAGACTTCGCTAGAACACAAGGGGATCAAAGTGCCATTTTTTATTCCCATTTGTGTGATTGATTATTTAGATGACTACCTAACCATGGATAAGGAGGATAAGAATATTAGCTAGTCCTGTTAAATAGAGTTTCAGCCATCAGTGTTACTCAACCATTTTGTGCTTTATAACAAGAAAATCACAATTAACTCCACTAAAATGCCCAGTTTGTATTATTATTATTATTATTATTATTATTATTTATTTATATAGTTTGTAGGTGATGATTGAATGTGATAGCTTTGAAAAGTATAGACCATAAACCCCACCATATACTGGAATCAGGAGATTCTCTCAACAAGAACATCCACCTACTAAAACCACAAACCTCCTATAAAAATGAGTTATTTATCCAGCATTTATTCTTGCAAGAAAAGAAAATAACCAAGATGCTGTGATCTTCTTATGTACGAACAAACAGTAATATTGTGTGTTTATATGTGTGTGTGTTTTATGTGTCCTTGCGTACTCTTGTTCGTGTGTGTGGCGTGTTTGTGTGTGTATAAAAATTATAGGCAGCTTGACTTTATATATTAAGTAAACCTAGCCAATATAACAATGCCTGTTTTAAGTTATGGGGCCGTAAGCAAAATGGTAACTAAGATCTTGAAAGCTTGCACTCTAAATCTGCTTAGTTAGTCAATAAAGGTATCAACAACTATATTTGCCTCCTGAGTTTATTTAAACAGTAAACATCACCAAAGTAAAATAAATTGAGAGCAATGACTCTCCCTGTTGCCAAAGCAACACTAGAAGTCTGTTAACACCTTCTGTGCCAGTGGCTTGTGAAATTTATTGTACCCTGCTGGCCCACCACATTTTCAGCATTCTGCTCACCATCTGTTTAAGTATGATTTCATTGGTAACTTTCTATTTATGTATGGATAGCTATATATTGTTTTGTTTTGTTTTTTTTTCAGAATAAATTCAGCTATTTCTTGGCACCTCAAAATAACTAAATGCTCCATCATGTGGCAAGCAATGATATGAAATACAAAATGTAAACAATTTAATATTGTGCCACTATTATAAACTATATATCACAAACATTTATGCCTATAATGAAAATTGTAATTATTTGTAAAAGCCTTGAACTCCTGAGTTCAAAAATACCAAATATGTATAGTTTTACCTACATGCATGGCCTGCACAGAAGCTTATTTAACAGGAGTGCAAAATGGTATTTTCACTTTAATTTTAATTTTCACTTTATGAACAAAAACGTATACTTGATACGTTACATGGCAAAACTGGCCTAAAACAACTCGCACAATTTTGCCCTCTTCACCTTATGTGAAATGGGGCAGGGGTGTATTATACAGGAGTGAAAATAATAAAAAACAAAAAAATAAAAAAAGAGAAAATTACATTTCCAGACAGCTTCCCTCTCTCCCCGTTTACCCATATCCTGCTCACCCCCTCTGCAGCCTGACAGGGTCCCAGCGGGCGGCATGCTTGCAGCATGGCCCTGTCAGGACCTCTTCTTTGTAGCCAATGGTAATGTGGCAGGGCAATACCATAGATCCAATGTGCATAGCCAGTGTTCAAGAGCAAAGAATGAGTTGTGCCTGCAGATTTATATATCACACACACACACACTATGTTTCGCTTCTAGTCATAAAGCAAAGATGATGTGCTTATAATGATCTTTCCTGCACTATCTATATTACAACTTAAGTTTTAAGCACATACTGTTAAAAATATTTGTAATTACTAAAAAACAAATAGTGTACAGTCTACTACTGGGAAAAAATGCAAACAAATGTTTGATAGGCTGTTGCATTAAACATGACCTAATTACATTTAATTTGCTTAAAATTGACAGATCTGAGTTGACTTTAAATCCAGTCCGTTTGATAAACACATCACCTTTTGTGAATTTATGCATTAAGCGATTAAACCAGTAGAGAAACTAAGTACCTTAATTCAGAAACATCTTCGTTCATCATTTCTTCCTGCATTTAAGTTTCAATTACAGTTGAAAAATGCAAAACGCTATGTGAAAATATCATTACTGTGAGCTATAGCTATACACAGTCAAGGTAAATCAAGTCTATAGCTTTTTGTTTCAAGATTCCATTCCTCTGGCACCTTCTCAATCCATCTAGTGAGATTTATATGCAAGATAGGAAACTAAAGGAAAGGAGATTGGCCCTTATAATCTACTTCAAAGCACTGCAAACCAAACCTTTTTATCAGCTCAACTACATCTAAATTAACTAAGCAGCAACAATCTCACAGACAAAATACGCGTAATATGAGTTTGCATAATAAGAAAAGAAGTTGAATGTTAAAACTACACAGTAAAATAAAACTGCCAGATTATAAATTAACTGATCAAACACTGAAATAAAGAGACACAAGTTCCTATATAGAAACATTAATTGAGAAAGACATTTAACATCATCCCTGTATTCTTTGTTTTTAATAGCAAATCAGTTAAAGAGCCTTATCCATCAAGAGGCGTAATTATGGAGCACACCAAATGCATTGTTTAAAATGGGTCCCAGAAAAAATGAGTTCTAAGAAACAAGCTCTCCTACAAAAATACAGTGTGGCAGAATCAATAAAATACTCCAAAGATAATACTTCTAGAATTAACTGTAAATCAAGCAGGTCAGAAATATGTGGACTAGCAATTAACATCAATATAACTAAAGTCTAAATATTGTTCAGTGAGATACAGGGAAGCAACAGTTACTAGTTCTGTATGATAGAATGATATGAGAAAACGATGGAATGGATGATGGATGATACTGAGATGAGGATGATGATGTAGAGAATTAGATTGCTTATCTTAAAGCTCCTCAGAAAGAGTGAAAAGTGGCCTCGTACACTTGAAAAAGAAAATGGATCTACAACAACTCAAATATCAACGCAAAGAAAAAAGTAGCCCATCTAACTGTAGCAAGTTATTCAGTTAATATAAAAACAAATAAAAGGTAATGTACTCACATTTGCCCTGCTTGGGCTTTGTGAATGTCAAAGGGTCCTTTTTCCTGGTAGCCAACAACCTGCTTCCTCCCACCTATCTGTATGTGGACACAATGGTCCTTGGAGATGGTACCGCTGTCCCGCTGATGGATTCTGATGCTGGTAGAGATTGCGGTTCAGGTAGATGTAATGAGTTGTCCACTTGTTGGGTGATCAATGCCCAGATTTTAAAATAATGTATGGTAACATAAAGATGCAGTTAACAGACAAGTCATAGCCTTGTGGGGAGGGCAGCTAAGATGCCAGACTCCTAGGATGAGTGGGATTCTGAAGGGGTGGAGCGGGGGAAACCCACAGGGAGTATATAAAGAACCCGTGTCTGAGGCAGGATGTTTCACTCCTAACTGCCTCAAAGGAAGCAGAGAATACTATTCGAAAACACGTCCAGGCTAGTCTGTAACTCATCTTGTACACTGGGTCCTTTGCACTCTGCCTGCGGGTTTTCCCCACTCAGACTCTTTAGCATCCAGCTCACCTTAGGAGTTTGGTGTCTTGGCTGCCCTCCCCATGAGGCTATATCTTGTGTGTTGGCCTCATCTTTATTGTTACCACACATTATTTAATATCTGGGCTTTGATCACCCAACAAGCGGACAATTCATTACATATAGCCCAGCCAAAATCTCGACAAGCTTCAAAATCCATCAACAAGACCATCAACAGGACCATCTCCAAGAACTATTGTGTCCACAGACAAATTAGCAGGAGGATAGGAGGATGCAACTCAAGCCCAAGCAGGGCAAATGTGACTGCATTACCTCTTATTTGTTTTTATATTAATTGAATAAATTGCTACACTTAGATCGGCCTCTTCTTTTTTCTTTGCACTGACGTTTGAGTTGTTGCAGATCCAGATTAAAATTGGGGCTTTTAACACAATGCATTGGAAACCTCTTTGGCACTCAAAGGGTTAATCCAATGAATCCTAGAGAGGTCTCCATTGAATCACTTGAGAACGGTCTAGCATTCAGGGAATTGAAATTCCCATTTAGATCAATGGGAATTAAGAATTTTCATTTCATTGGTATGAAAGTTGATTGCTACACAAATGCAAAGCTTCAGCTTCATGAATAAGGCCCTTAAGGTTATATGATGCTTGGAGAACATAACAATTGAAAACGAAGTCGCTCTTCCAACCAAGAAAATGGAAAATAAGGAGAAGTGAAATGAATGCACTAGAAAATACACAGTAAAGAAGTAGCAGGTGTAACAGAGACGTGCTAATGTTTAGGAGAAGATGAAGCATACTTACACTGATGTTATTTTTCAACACTATTTTACACCATACCTGCAAACTGTCTGGCTCTCTCCCAGAGACTGCTGTTCTCACTGTTAATTACTGAGTGTGTGGGGACAGAACATGATTCTACAGTTTGGTTGAGTTCCTTGGTAGATACAGCACACTTTCCACCCTGTTCCTTCCACCTCCCACATGTTCAGTATACTTCCCACCCATTTTAGATGCCACCACCTTTTTCCTTAAAGGGATAGTAATACTTCATTTTAACTTTATTTTATTTTGTAGGCATTAAAAAAACATGAAGAATGATATAAGTCTTATCTCTGAAACCTTTATGGTTTAAGAGATATTCACAAACAAAGTATCCCCCCCCTGTTCAACCAGGGTGCCCAGGTAGACTGCAGAGAGGGACAATCTTCAATTAAGATAATGGAAAAAGCTGAAAAACTTGTCAAGGGGGGAAGGGCTTTCATTGTTTTCATACAAAGAAAATTGTCCCCTTCTGTTATCTGTACTGTCATACAACCAGACTCACATCTGAGAAGAGATGGCTTACACTAGGTAAAAGGGGCGGGAGGGGAACTTTGCTTGTGAATATCTCATAAACCATAAAGGTTTGAGAGATAAGACTTATATCATTCTTCATGTTTTTTTAATGCCTACAAAATAAAATAAAGTTAAAACGAAGTGTTACTATCCCTTTAATAATAATATCCTCCCGATTAAGCCCCACACATATTACGGCACAAAGGCCTATATTTATAAAAGAAAACTGGAGTTATTCTGGAGTCAGGGCCGGTGCAAGGATTTTTGCCACCCTAGGCAAAACCTACTTTTGCCGCCCCTTGGCTCCGCCCCTTGTATCCCACCCCTTTATACCCCGCCTACTTATACCCCACCTCTTTTCTTGTCCCACCAGCTCCACTTTGCCCCCTATCAGCTCCAACTTGTCCCCACCAGCTCCACTTTGCCCCACCAGCTCCAACTTGCCCCCCACTAGCTCCACTTTGCCCCATCAGCTCCAACTTGCCCCCACCAGCTCCAACTTGCCCCCCACCAGCTCCACTTTGCCCCACCAGCTCCATTTTGTCCCCCACCAGCTCCAACTTGCCCCCCATCCGCTCCAACTTTCTCCACCAGCTCCACTTTGCCCCCTCAGCTCCAACTTGCCCCCCATCCGCTCCACTATGCCCCCTCAGCTCCAACATGCCCCTATCAGCTCCACTTTGCCCCCCATCTGCTCCAACTTGCCCCCCATCTCCACTTTGCCCCCCACCAGCTCCAACTTTCCCCACCAGCTCCACTTTGCCCCCATCCGCTCCAACTTGCCCCCCATCTGCTTCACTATGCCCCCTCAGCTCCAACATGCCCCTTTCAGCTCCACTTTGCCCCCCAGCAGCTCCACTATGCCCCCTCAGCTCCAACTTGCCTCCCATCACATACCTATAGTTCCCACACCGTCTTCTCTCCAGTAATGCAGAGCGCGCCCGGGAGATCATGACTCCCAGCGCGCTCTGCATTACTAAAGAGCGACCGCGATGAGGGATCGCAGTAGCAACACAGACCTGTCTGTGTTGTGTTCCGGTGTGGTGGGTGCGGGCGCAGCTTTTCTCCGCTGCATGCCCGCGCCCCCAGTACTTGTGCGCCCTAGGCCAGCGCCTACCTCGCCTATAGGTGGCGCCGGCCCTGTCTGGAGTAAATCAACTGCACCATAGGGGACAGATAAAAATTCATGTTAAATTGTATTGGGCTTTTAACCCCTTGAATGCATTGGAGACCTCACTATCATTCAAGGGGTTAAACAACTCTATTCAAATACATGGGAATCTTCTATTGTGCTTCTGGTTTACTCCAGAATATCTCCATTTGCTTTTATAAATCTCCCCCAAAATGAATAATTTTGACATTCCCACTTCAGCTCTATTAACCCTTTGAGTGCCAGAGGGGTACACAATACATCTGGCACTCAAAGGGTTAAGTATTCCAGGAACTGGGGTAAAGACATTTCCCAGGTATGTCTTACACATACCATTTATATACCTTTTATATGGGCTATACTCACAAACAAAGCAAAGAGGCCTCGTTTAGCAGGCTACCTTGCTTTGTTCCCACTTAGTGAGTATGTTTTCTCAGTTTCAGTGATTTGAACCATAGAACAGCATGGTATATTTTAAAAACATTTTTTTAATAGAGATGATATTTTTACAGAGGATTTTACAGTGATGTTATTCTAACACACCAAAAGCATTGGTGCAACCAACTATTATTCTTGGAATCAATCAATTGGAGATACGGAAGGAATCTTCTTCATTGCTCTGTGCCTTACATTTCAGAAGTATATTTACATACCTTTGAGGGCATTAAAGGGATGTGAACATATTTTTCATTTACAATTAAGGATTATAGTTTTGTAGTCTATGAATGCTGAACTTTTACGGTTGTTAAATCTTCTCTGTGTAATATGACAAATAAACATTCCCAAAACTCTCACTGGTATAAACAGTGAGGAAATGCAAAGTGAGAAGATTCCTAAATGTTCTATTAAAGGATCGGTCACCCCACTTTTTGACTTTACATTTTATGCAAGTGCATAATATGTAAAGTCAAAAGACTATACTTATATTTTAGTTTTTTCATTTTGACCTTTTTTTTCACCTTTAGATCAGTCTACAGTGCTTCTCCCTTTAAATGCCTCTAGAGGGTGGAGCTCTGTTCCAGCCTATCTGGTCAGGAAAGCAGGGATAGATGAAAACAAAGGACCAGTCCTTTATCAATCCCTACCCGAACATGTAGCTAGTCATGCCTGACTATGCAGACCCCTGAGGCCTCCTGCTCTTACTTCTCCTCCTGGTGCACATATTAACCCTTTATGGACTAGAGGGATGCACACTGCATTGGGAGCCCCCTCTGGTTCTTAAATAATTAACCCCTTAAGGACCATTGACGTGGCAGGACCGTCACGCTGGTCCGGCACTTAAGGACCAGTGACGGTCCTGACACGTCACGTACTTTTACTCACCGCGCTCCAACAGGAGTGCGGTGAGTAATACCGGGCACTGAAGTTGATCTCTCCAAGACCGGATCGATCTCTTCCAGTGCCCCGTTTGATGTGCCGCTGCACGTGATCAGTCACGTGGGACGGCACGTCACAGTTTCCTATGTGGTCCTTAAGGGACGGCACGCCCCGGGACCGCTGGTCCTTAAGGGGTTAAAGAGGTGATAGTGTTTCTTTAATCTGAAAAAAATCACTATTATGTTTAATCTGTTTTAATGGTATTGCACAGCATTTGGGCTTTACATTCATATCCCTGTGTCTGTGTGGCAGAGCAGTACACTTAGAAGCGTCTCATCTAATGCATCTTATCTAAAGCAGCTCATCTAAAGCACCTCATCGAATGCACCTCAACTAAAGCACCTCATCTAATGCACCTCAACTAAACCATCTCATCTGATGCACCTTATCTAAAGAACCTCATCTAATGCACCTCAACTAAAGCACCTCATCTAAAGCACCTCATCTAATGCACCTCAACTAAACCATCTCATCTAAAGCACCTCATCGAATGCACCTCAACTAAAGCACCTCATCTAATGCACCTCAACTAAACCATCTCATCTAATGCACCTCATCTAAAGAACCTCATCTAATGCACCTCAACTAAAATACCTCAACTAAAGCACCTCATCTAAAGCACCTCATCTAATGCACCTCAACTAAACCATCTCATCTAATGCACCTCATCTAAAGAACCTCATCTAATGCACCTCAACTAAAGCACCTCAACTAAACCATCTCATCTAATGCACCTCATCCAAAGCACCTCAACTAAAGTACCTCATCTAAAGCACCTCAACTAAACCATCTCATCTAAAGAACCTCATCTAATGCACCTCAACTAAAGCACCTCATCTAATGCACCTCATCTAAAGCACCTCAACTAAAGCACCTCATCTAAAGCACCTCATCTAATGCACCTCAACTAAACCATCTCATCTAAAGAACCTCATCTAATGCACCTCAACTAAAGCACCTCATCTAATGCACCTCATCTAAAGCACCTCAACTAAAGCACCTCCTCTAAAGCACCTCATCTAAAGCACCTCCTCTAAAGCACCTCACCTAAAGCACCTAATCTAAAACAGGAGAGTGTTCCACAGTACAATTCTGAGATTTGGTCCTGGAGTGTAGTGTAAGGTTCACGCTGTCTCACACTGCCAAGTGGGAAAGCATTTAACCTCTATGATTCCTTCTAGAGACCGCAATGGCATGCTGGTTAAGCAGATTCCCTTCAAAGAGAGCACTATATAAGGTGAACAGTTCCTGAATATTTATAAAAATATGTAATGATTTATTTTTTACTGCTTTATAAAACAGCAAAAAAAAAAAAAAAAAGAAAACCTTCAGCTATTTAACAATGATTAAAAGTATTTCACAAACACTGAAAAATCAAAGAAAGTCGCAAGTTAAACAAGCAGTGCCTCCTAGAAGGAATCTGGGAGGAGAACAGTAACATGTAAAAGGGAGAGAATAAAACAGATGTGTGTTTATTTTTGTTCTCACATGTCTTATTCAGATAAAACTATGGAAAACAGTTTAATAAGCTTCTTGTGTTGATGTAGCAACAGGACAAGTCTTTGGTCTCAAATCATGCCTAGTTAATATTTCAAATATCTCAGGGTCAACTCATCTTTAAAGTTCCCAGGTATGTTCATGATGCCTAATATACACGTGGATGGTTCATTAGTTGTGAATGACATCTACTGTTTTATGTTTTGGCCAGTTTTATGTTATGGCCAGTATCTGGCCATATGAACTGTCATGGTGTATACACAGTAACATAGTAAATTAGGTTGAATAAAAACACAAGCCCATCAAGTTCAACCTTCTCCTCATACCCCAGTAATTTTATAGCTTTCCTGCTACCAAATAAGTTAGTCTTTATCAGACCATCCTGATCTGCCTACTAATAAACAGTATAACTCTGTATGTTCCCTTTGGAAAGAAATGTATCCAATCTTCTCTTGAATATATCCATTGTATCTGCCATAACCACCTCCTTGGGCAAAGAATTACACAATTTAACAGACCTCATTGTAAAAAAACCCTTCCTCTGCTGAAGTCTAAACCTCCTTTCCTCTAATCTCAAGGGGTGTCCCCTGGTCATCTGATCAGGCCTTGGAATAAATAGCTCACTATAGGTGGGAGATCATTATATTATCTCTAATATTGTGACTGTATTTTTATACACACTATTGATGGTTTATAAGCTTATATTTTATTGATTATTTTGCATGTTGTTTATAATTTCGAAGTAAATAATTGTAGGATTAACAATGTGTTACCTTATCCTATACAGGTGAATATTGAAATATAATTTTTTTGGGAGAATGGAGGGTTATTTCAAGCTGCTTGCTCATTAGACTACACTTGGATCTTTCTCATTTTTGCACCATTTTTCTGGATATGTTTTATATTAAGCCACTGACATAGAGCAAACAAAATTAATAAAAAGATATTTTCTGCGTTATTTTAACATATTTGTAATTGTTTGATTAAGGACAAGTAAAAAAAGGTATGTTCAAGAAAACATACAATGCATTGTGTAGATTTATTATCACTTTTACTGATAAAAGACAATTCAATAAAAAAGCTATTGCTAAGAAATGTTCTAGATGGGCAATGGCACAAAACCAACACACAGTCAAGTGTAAGAGAATTACTGCACCTCTTTAGATGGTAGTGGTATATCCCAGAAACACAGCACTGAGTAGTTTGATTGTGTTTACCTTTAGATAGTTCTGTGAGTGCATTATAATTTTCATAATTTATAACATTATTGTATGAGCACCCAGACAATGTAGTACAGTTATGTGCATAATGCTGCACACCAAGAGGGGATATTCGCTAGGATGTTTGTCATGATGCAGTCATGCGCAGTAGAGAATGCCCGCATTCAGACAGTCTCTACTGTGCATGACTGCATCGTGTGAGAGAGGCAACGCAAGACTGCATCGTGTGGAGCAGTGACGTAGTGGCCTCTTAACATTACCCGGACCTTGGCCAGTGTACACGGGCTTTTACACTAGTGTGAGATAAACTCCAAATAATTTCTTAATTAATTATTTAAAATGAAACCCTGCCTTCCTATCATTACTTCATTGTGGAGGTTACAACTCACCTCACATTATAGGCTACCTTTCTTACACATCTCATATGCTACAGGTTGGGGAGCTGGCACCCATATGTCCTTTCTATTCCACTTGATGTTTCTCTCCAATTATAATTCATGTTATTTATCCTTTCCCTCTACATGTGGCTGTCATGCATACCCACCCTTTAACTTCCAGGAAGGCTTTGAGTAGTGGCTTCATCTTTAATGTTGATAACCAGTCTATCCGCTGCCTTTCTATATATAAAACCCTTGCTACTCTACAATCATTCTTTTTCATGTTTCCTTTTTCTTTGACAAGAACCACCAGTTACCCTCAATATTCCATTTTTAAACAATATGTTGAGCTATCTTCTATGATTTATTCATTTATAAACAACTCCACCATCCTTTTGGCACTCTGTATCACTTTTCATCACCATTATACAGTTACTCTTGAAGAACACCACTAAACAGTCCTTCTCTCACATCCACCCATGTGCAGCTTGTCTCTGACATCTTGGTGCTAACTTCTCACAAGCATATGCAATAAAAACAAGTATAAAACAAGACAGAGAAAATAGAATATAAGTGTAAACCTTCTCCTGAATGTACACGAAACCTACACTACCATATGTTCAGGTACTCACATTTGCCAGAGTCAAAATACAGCCTCTTGGATATTAGTCACTTACTGAATAGACCCCAGTCAGGTTTCTCCATCTCCCTCCCGATCCCTCCACTCTCCTTATTTCCTAGTGTATTTCCCTTCCATTGTGATCCTCCTCCTCTGTTCAATCCAGATTCTATATCTGTTTATGTAATTCTAAACAACATGGGCAATGCTACCAGCTATACAAGGGGTTGTGAATAAATAAACAGGACATTGACATTAGGTTCAGAACACAGCTGACAAAAAATTAGAAGGAGGTTGCTACATTTCTTTCTCTCGTATTCTGACCATCTCTTAATAAAATATTGTTTACACTCAGATTATCTTTACAGGAAATGTTTCTTCTCCTTCACTTTCTCTAATGCTAAGATCTATTATGTCTCCACTCTGATCAGCACTCACAAATGTCACTCTCTACTGACTCAGTTTCTACTATATAACATGTACACCCAACAGTTCTCTTTACCTTTCCCAAATCTCCTTCTGTGTTTCGTGTGTGAATAACTCCTTATTTCTCCATCAAGTCTACATTCTGGGACCACTAGTAATCAAAAATGTACACCCTTTGTCTGAGAGAATTTGAGAACACTAAGGACTTTCACACAGGTAACAAAACTGCAAAATTGCAACCCCCTGTTACTGTTGTTTTACCTGTGTATCTGCACAAACTACTCTCCGGTGTTCCACTGCAACTGACACAAGGGAAGGTATGTCTGATTGGTGGCCAATATTACAGGCTGGCACCCGCGTGGATTGGCCATTCACTGGAGGCTGCAATACCCAAAGCTGCTAGTAGGAAAGATCTGCCAATAGCCCCATAGTCATACCTGGGAACTCTCAGGGTTTGACCCTGAGTCTCAGGGTTTTGACCCAAATCTCAGGGACTCAGGGTGAAGGTCCAAATGCTCAGGGTGAGAGAGTTCTGTGTTACCTACTAAATGATTTACAGCAAGTAAATGTTTCTTTAGTCTCTAAATTGATGACAATTGTTCCAGAAAGACTTGGGGAGAGGTCCTAGTAGTCTTGTTTGTGTTTAGGCAGTGATCTCTCTAAGTTATAACATGATAAAGGTTCATTGTGGGCTGACTGTAGCACCTCTGGGTTAGTGCAAGCAGGTACGTATTGCATAAAATCTACAATACGGGATACTTTAAGGGTTAACATTTCAAAGATCTCAGGGTCAGCTCATTTTAAAAGTTCCCAGGTATGCCCATAGGGACCTGTGCAGACCTTGTTTCTGCAACTTTACTGCGTGTCCTAAGGGCTGCATTAAAGTAACTGTGTGCTGGACTTTGTTATTATCCAATGAGGAGATATCTGTCTATAAAGGCACCATAGTCCTGCATGTTACCTTTCACCAGTGGTGACAAATCTAACACAGCACTGCTACATTGATGTTGCCTATAGGAAAGGTGCCTAATGCATTATATGAAATGGATTCATGTATAATCAAAACCATGTACTTCCAGCTAGCATTTGAAAATATATCTGTTTGGTATCTGGTACATAATATCTATAATTAAATATGCACTGTGGGGGTATCCATTCATAGTTTGTGTATGGTTCTTTAAACAATTTCTCATAAGAAAGAGTGATAGTTACCTCAGTAATGACAGTCCAGTAATATCTATTAACTGTGAAAGCTTGCTGAATAGAAGAGTGATTGGTTCAAACCTCCATAAACGATTTGCCTTAGATCTTGTCAATTACAAGCTTTCACAAAGTTAATCAAACACCGTGTAGAACAATGAAAACATATATAACAAAAGTAAATTTATGGTTACATTTTAACCCATTAAATGTATTATATAATGATTTTTTAAAGATGCTTATTTATATTTATATGCATATAGCCCCATTTATTTTTTAGGTATAATTGTTCCTTTAAAACCATATCTCCTTCACTCCCTTCCCTCATTCCAGGATCTCAGTCTCCACTTGGAAATTACTTCCAAGATAAGACAGCCCACCATTTATCATTCTTTCTCCAAACCTTGACCTATTGCTCAAATGTATTGCATTTGAAGATGCTGAAATAATGCAGGTTAATGAAGTACACTGCCATATAGTGGCATTCAAATTATCACACTCTGTCTCAACTAAGATTCAAACTACACCTAGAAAATTTCAACATTGCCAAAAACTGTCCTTTATAATTGG
This sequence comes from Rhinophrynus dorsalis, assembly GCA_037306005.1. Classification (NCBI taxonomy): domain Eukaryota; kingdom Metazoa; phylum Chordata; class Amphibia; order Anura; family Rhinophrynidae; genus Rhinophrynus; species Rhinophrynus dorsalis. The sequence continues at coordinate 137,692,837 of CM074723.1, read as the reverse complement.
TATAATGTAGAACTTCATGCAACATCTTTCTTACAAACTAGAATCTCATGTGTTAAATATTAGGTTTAATGGATGAGTAAAGTTTGATCGCTGTGTTGAACAAAACAAGGTCACACCCAGGTGCTTCATTCAAAAGTTATAATTGTGCAAACTGTCGTTAGTTTTTTATCACATTAATGTTTTTACTAAACTGAAAGGGCTTTTTTTATCTTTGAGGGTGAGCAGTTCTTCTTTCGTCCAACATCCGATGGTCCCTATCTGAGACGGGTACATTTCAGAATGCCTTAAAATAGTTGGTGATTAGAGAGGATTCTCACATCAACCATAGACACATGTGAGCTGATTATTTTGTGGTAGATATTAGTTAGTACATTTGGATGCCCTTTTGTTTTTTCTAAATATATATGCTGTTTTGGAGAATGTGAGTGTGAGAGGAGCAGCCCACTTCATTCAATTAGGGATAATATCTGAATACCGTGACTGGGGCAGTATTGTCACAGGGGCTCTTCATGCTGCTGAGTGCTACATTACCTATCAGGTCAGCAAATTGTTCTGTGAGTACCCGGTCATCGGGAGTTTTTGGTGAAGGTCAACACTTTACATAATTTTAATTCCACGCAAGGGGAGCCCCATGTGTTTTTCCACTTTCTTGTCTTTTACAAAATGGTGTAGGTAATGCTATCACATTCTATGGGAAAACTGTGTCAGTGGCTCACTTCTCCCACAGAACTGGAATGGACAAAACTATTACTATTTTGGAGCCATACAGAATTTTTAGGAGCCAGTTAGGAGTCTCTGGAATATATAGGAATAAATGGATATAAATCAGCTCAATGGCTTTTCCAACCCCTGCCATACACTGTTTAATAACTTTATGTACACAGAACAAACTAGCTGGACAACAGATGGCACATTTGCTAACAGTTTAATATAAAAATACAACTTTTTAAACTGTTGTAACATTTAAATGTAGCATCTGACAGTAGTATGCATATCTTTGTTTTACTCAGCAGGAAAGGCTCTACAAATAGTATTTTTATAATTAAATTGTGCTGTTCCATTAATTGCAGAATATGTTTCACAAAAAATAATAATTTCTCTTTAATGTACTTTGTTTTGGTTTTACATTGTCTGTGGTGGGTACCTGTTTCTTTATATAATTGTTGATTTTTTGTATTATTTCTTTCTTCTAATGTATTACATTGTTGGTCTTTTTTGGTACTTGGATACAGTAAGAAAATATATAGCTTACATGAAGCACCAATAGATGTGAGCTTGTGTTATTTATAAGTATAAAGCTAAATAGGTTATGACACCAACATTTCCATCTAATGACACAAATATACGTATGGATAACGCTGTGATTAACCCATCTGTGGAAAACAATTTATTAGCCAATATGTAGCAGAAAGTTTGCGTATACTCCTTATCTGGTGTCCTTACCATTTAGGAGTGGTTGACCTTCATGTACACTCCTGTAGACACTGGCATGATAAACATCCTCAAGAAATCCCGTCTTGCATAATCTGGATCCCACGAGTGCCTCAGCTGGTCCCTGAAATGTAACAGAATATGTCTGTTATACTCACAGCCCCCATTAACAAGAGACATTTGACTTGATATAAGCCCTTTTTCACTACAACTTTGTACAAGAAACCCCTTTGTCTCCCAGTGGTTTACAATTAGAAATGTCAGGGCAAAGGGTTAAACTTTTGATAACTCAAATGGAAAGAACAAATCCCACTTGTCTAGTACGATCTAAACACTAAACAATCTTGCTTCTTTTAACAATTGAACTTAACAGTGGTTGAGCCTTAAGTGGAATCATAGGGGAGTACAAAAACATTCCTTTTAGGAGAGATAAAGCCTGCAGAAAGCATTTCACCATGCTAACTTATTTTCAGACACAGATACTCTAAATGTCATGTCTCCGCCAAGAATTTGGACACAGATTCAACTTCAAATGTTCTCAAAAAAGGTAATGAAACACAGGACAAAGGAAACTTAATAATTGTGTATAGTACATTACAGCAACAGTGCTGGATAAGGTCTACATAATTTTGATGAGAGCGAGAACAAAAACATCAACATAGTCACTGCTTTATCTCATTTCTATTTAATTCTCAAGGTGAAATAGCAATTTAACTCTTTTGAAGGCATCTTTTACAATGTCTGTCACACATTGTGGAAAGGGTAATTTAGATGCTTTTGTGTTGGTAATAATCAGAAATCTCGCTATTGTCACTCATACCTTTCTAAAGGAAGAATACAAAAAAATGTTCAATGAAGAATGGCCTTGGGAAAAGGGTTGTGAAAATAGCAATGAAGGGTAAAAGCATTTTAATGGTTATTTTGTCATTGTATAAACAATAAGGCACAAAAAAGGTTGTGTGAGCCATGAAAAGAGCTTAGAATCTATAGAAATTTACAGGCAAACATTGTCAATAAAAATGTAATTCAGCAGAAGACACCCTTACGATACGAAAGTGCCAATTTACAACAGGCAATTTTATGTATATAAAATACACTAGGCCCAGTGTGCTCTTGCTTCTTGAGGCAAGAAATGCTACATATTTTAAGAATTCCTAACAATCTGTTGAGAAGATAGGGCTGCAAACTGACATCTCTGCCTTTTCTCCCATCTGCAGCAGACTCAGTCACGGCCCTGCCTGTTCATTCTCACCAGTGGAATGCAGGTAGAACTGCTGAGAGATTCCAGTGATGGAACAGACAGGAAGCTGCCACAGAGAAGACTGTTTTGACAATGGTTTCTAATCACTGCAAATTGTCAGTGGATTTCATTATAACAAAAAGTTGAATCATGAACAATTGACCTTACAGAAAAACTTCCTTTGCATTACCTATACATAAGTCTATTTTTATGTTTGTCATACCATTAGCCATCATGGTAACTTTTTTACACACCAAAGCAACAAGCCATGTTCTCTTTTTTCACTTAGAAATTGAATACACTGACAACTAGGTTGTCGGCGCAATGATTTCTTTTTAGTAAACTGATTTTCACAGAAATTGTTCCATACAATTATACCCCATGAACATTGTACAGGTCTGGAACCAAGATAACCCTGCTACTTAAATCACATCATTTGAACTCAAGAAAGACGATTTGAGGTTTCTAATTAGTGTGTTGCAGAGCACACCATGAAAACAGTTTATTAGTGCACCAAACAAGCCACTGAGAATTGTATTTAATTTTGCAGCTACATTGTGGATGGCACAGCGGCAAAGAATAGGAAACAGTCCATCACAATATGAAGTCTATAGAACTGAATCACTGTTGTCACTGCTTTAAAAAACAACCCTTGCAAACAACAGAAACAGTGACCTATAGGATAGCTGACGAACAACAACTTATGATACAAACAGGACTACAAAGTGTAGTAATCAGTGAAACATACCTTCATAGTTTACGGTACATAAACAGGTTGGATCGTAGAGCTTCCAAATAAAAGGGAAACCGAACCATAGAGATTATCTTAAACTGAGCAACAAAGTTTATTATACAAAAAAAATTGAACAGATGGCTTATAAATAACAGAAAATCTGAACCTCAAAGACTGTAATATATTGAGAAAAATGTCAAGTATAAATACAAAAAGGACCCAAAAAAATACTTGAAAACAAACAGTAACACTGATCAGAGTTGACAGAATAAACCAATTACACCCATCAACAAGGAAACTAAACCCTTAGTGCTTTCAAAGACCAACAGAAGGTACAATAATGATCCAAACTTAGTCATAGAACCTCAGAGTCTAGAAACTATATAAGAACTGACCCACATAATATATAGTGCTACTCTCTGTCCTATGATTAGAGGCTGCACTCTCCTGCCTTTGGCAGATGTAGCCTTTCATAATATTACATTGTAAAACAGTGGTAGCCTATGCTTTTATTGGCATACCATCACCAGTCAGAGGCTCAGGCTTGTTATAGGACACTAAGGCATAACTCTGCCCCGAATCAAGATAGTAATGCTGACATCTGTTTATAACCAAAGACTCTCTTCACCCTACTCAATAAATATCTAATACTGCAAAGAGGCCTTTGTCATAAATGTAATGAAATTTGTTGGAAACAGGCCATAACTTTAACTGCCAATATAACTATGACATAAAAATAAAATAATTAAAACCCAAAGTTGCTAATTATTGTGATCCCTTTACTAAGTGTATAAGGTTTTATCATGGCCACTTCCTTACAGTATACATCTGCACCTTTAAAAGAGGATGTCTTCAGTCTATCTAGGTATCAAAAACTATATTTGCCTCCTGTATTTATACGGCTAACATGGTACCAACTCTCATCAGTCTTCAGTCTACCTAGTTGCATGGAAATAAGAATGTTATCACCCTCAATCAAAATATTGTAGACATTAACAATGAAAAAGTCAGTCCCTGAGTAAACAGCTCATTTACTTTCAAAACAACTCAGATTAGGAGCAAAGAAACAGAAGATGCTTCTATCACATCTGTTATTCCTTGTTTCGTCTTTGCCAGATGGAAGCGATTAAAAAAGGTCAGGGAGGTCTTCACTTCTAGGGAAAGAATCACCTTGAGACAAATGTTATTATCAACATTTTTAATGTTCCAAGGTGCCCTGAAACAATAATGCAGTATGCTACTGTGAGTACGTTCTACAGATACTCAGGGAATCAACTGGGATTGCTGCAGTAGAAACACGATATGAGGAAGGGTCCATGTTACTCCTTCCTTTGTCATCTGTAAGCATCATGCATACACAAAGATATTTTTCTCAAACGTCTACCCTACTTTCTGCTTTTTGTTTTTATCCCGGATACTATGATCAGAAGCAGATCTGACCCTGGTAACCAGGGCACAAATCAAACATACTTTTCAGAGGAAATGATCAAACACCCCATTAGCAAAAAAAAAGTAATTAATGAGCAAACCAACTGCACCACTGGGAAGAAAAAACATCCCCATTGATTTAAATGTGGCTTCCCCCCCCACAATACGTAAGCATCCTCCACACTCTCTAGTCTTTAAGGGGTTAAAAGCCCCATTAAAATCAATAGAAATTTCGGAGATTTTTATTTGTCCCTTATGGTAAGGTTGGTGTGTCCTAACATTACCGTACTCAACTTTTCTTTTGAACATAGGGCCCTAAGTGCTTGCTCACATAAGTAACGCAAGTGGCGGAGGAAAGATACAAACCCAATCAATCTTTTGCATGCAAAACACTGATATACAAGTGTACACAGATAATTAACCACCAGCAAATATAAGAAGGGAAAAAAGGATTTTACATCCATATTTTTAAAACCAAACTAATTGGTTAAACTCACCAATACAGGTCTTGAACAGTCAGATTAGTAATGTTTTGTCCTCTTCCAGGAATTCTGAGTGAAGGACTGATGCCATGCCGCCCTGCAGATTCCAGAGATTGGCAGGACAAGTAAAAAGTGAACGGCAATGTTTTAAACTAGGGGGAATCATTCCCTTTCAGAAAAGTGAATGGCAAAGTTTTAAAATATGGGAACTCTTAGAAAACCCATTCCCCTCACAATCTGCTGCTACTTAAAAGGGCTGATTCAGCGAGGTAATTAAAATAAGGTTCACCAACAACTTTTCCCCTTGGATACTATAACCATTCCAATGCACTGATGTATAATGCGCTGAAGATGTCTTAACCCCTTAAGGACTACGTGACGTGCTATGACCGTCACGGACCTTATACCCTTAAGGACCAGTGACGGTCATAGCACGTCACGTACTTTTTACTTACAGCACTCTACCGGGAGCTCTGTAAGTAAAAACTGGGCCTAAAATTGATCACTCCAAGACCAGAGCGATCTCTCTTAGGCCTCAAAGCGGCGCACCGGTACGCGTAACAGGTCACGTGTACCGGCGCAACGGCAAGGATCAAAGCGGTCCTTAAGGGAAGGTAACTTCCCTGGACCGCTGGTACTTAAGGGGTTAACATTCAAGGAGTTAAACATATTTGGGAAGATTCACTATAAGTCGATGCTATGGCGATATGATTTTGTCTATGTGTTCAAAGCACTTCAACATTTTGATGTAGACACAATTGCCATATACAAAAGAAAACAAAACACTGAAAAGCACACTCATGAAACAAATATATGAACAAAATTAAAATAAGGCATGTGTCTAAGCTGCTAAAGAATATAATACTTCTTCCAGCTAATAAGTGTATAAAAAGAAAAAATTATATATAAATATATATTCTACCACTAATTATAAACAAAGAAAATATTGACTTCTCATATAATATCAAAATACAACATTTTTATTTGTAATAATTCAGATACCTTGGAGGGATCTAGTAGAAGACCAAAAGAAAAAGACCATCGTCATAAAACAATGAGAGAAAACTATAAACAATACAAGTTCTCTGTGTATAAAAAGACTGGATCGTAAACTAGTATGTATCCGATCCAAACAGACCTCCAGAAACCAGAAAAAAATCATACATCTATCAACACTGCCACAAAAAGACAAGCCACGCTGAACAACAAATACTGGCTCTACAAGGGCCCTTATATAGCACCGCAAATAACAATATGCTATTTGGTGGCCCAGTGAGGCAAAGCAAGAGAAACAGTATTACGAATACTGTGCATATATTATATTATAGCAGGGCTTATAATTTTAATTCCTTTGCTACTAGCCAGACCTGAAAAGTTACTCGCCACTGCAAGCCATAACATACCCACCAGGGCTGAATTTCTACTCGCCAGGGCTAATTTTTCACTCGCCATTGGCTAGTGACGAGTGGAAATTTTGAGCCCTGATTATAGATATATATATATGTGTATATATATATATTATAGCAACTATTATATGTGAAAGTTGTATAATCAATTTTTATAGGGCTAATTGCAAGTGGCAAAAAAAAAATTCATTTGTGTCTCTATAATACCAGTCAGGAGACTGATTGTTGTTGAAGGACTGCACACTTACTGTACTAAAGATTTTTTCTGCTATTCAACGTAAATTGTTAGGAAAAGAAGGACCAAGTTTAAAGAACATCATGAGTACAATGGATCTATAGATTAAAGAAGGAAAAAGCATTACAGACCAAGAGAAGACAGCAACAGTAAGTGCACTGGGACTGTTACTTTTCGACACAGATATCTACATTGTTTCATGGAACTGATACCAGATTATTAACACCAAAACTGACTTGAAACAAAGACTTGGTGAACAAATACATAGAGGTAACTAAATGAAGAGGATTGAGTTCAGCTGGCTCTGATTAGAGAGTTCCTGAAAGAGTGACCAGCATTCTCCGTGTTAAAGTATACGGTTGGCCTTATCAGTCTTGGTCTGAATCCATTAAAAATTTGGTCAGGAGACACTCGTGAATGTGAAGTGCATGAATTCTTATAACTGAAGGACGAATTATTTTTATTTTTTGAGCTATAAGAATTTCATTCATTCTTTTCTTGTAAGATTACTCTATATATATATTGTTTTTAATAATATTTTCTGTTACCAGCTCATGTATTTGTAATAGTGCTTCTCTTGATTTGCCCCTCTGGTCTGACAAATAGCATATTCTTATTTGCTGTGCTATATAAGGGCCCTTGTAGCGCCAGTATTTGTTGTTCAGCGTGGCTTGTCTTTTTGTGACAATGTTGACAGATGTCTGATTTTTTTCTGGTCTCTGGAGGTATGATTGGATCAGATATGTAATAGTTTACAATCTGATCTCTTTATACACCGCAACCTTGGAAATAGCTACATATATTTTATGTGTATTGTTTATAGTTTCCTCTAGACTGTAAGCTTTCACGAGCAGGGCCCTCTGATCCTTCTTTTCTACACATTTGATTTGTACTATTTAATATCTCTATAAGTCCATTCCCTATTGTACAGCACTGCAGAATTAGTTGGCATTATATAAATAAAGAATAATAATAGTTTATAGCCATTCTTTTATGTCTGTGGTCTTTTTTTTGTCTTCTGCTACACCCCTCCAAGGTACCTAAATTATTGCTAATAAAAATGTTGTACTTTGATATTATATGAGAAAGTCAATATTTTTTTTATTTATAATTAGCGCTAGAATATACATTTAGATACATATGCACTAAAATTTAGAGATGCAAGGGAAGGGTCCCAAGTAGCATGCAGGATGGTCAAAGTGCTGTCAATATGGAACAGATGCTTTCCCTCACACATCACCAGCACTACAATAATCGTGAAGTCTGATAGCATTCTCTCCGCTTCCCCAATTGGCCAGTAGGGGAGTGGAGAGGATACTTTCAGCACCATGGAAAGCATCACTCACTTTTCCCTTAGAGTGCCATAGGGATGTGCATTGCTGATCCTTGTGGCACTCAAAGCATTAAAAGAAGTACACCAAGTACTATCAGATAGGTGGACATCAGGAGGGGTCCAGATGCCCCCCGTGAGGTCTGATTTTATAACATACAAAAGGACATTATTTTTTTTACAGTAACACTTTTGGTGCTATGAGGGTACGCACCCCTCTGGCACTCAAAGGGTGAATATACAAGTTATGCAGCAGTTCCAATTTGATAAAACAAAAAAAGGACAACATATGGTTTTTGACATTAACCCCTTGAGTGCCAGAAGGGTACACAATGCATTGCTTATGCTGGATTTTACTGGAGGGGGCATCATGTTGGAGTTTATAGGGACAGGGCAGTATGTCAGAGTTTACTGGGGGGCATCATATTGGAGTTTATAGGGGGAGGGCAGCATGTCAGAGTTTACTGGGGGGGGCATCATGTTGGGAGTTTATAGGGAGAGGGCAGAATGTTGGATTATTACATTGTGGGGCAGAATGTTGGATTTCTATATTGTAGGGCAGCATGGGGAACATAACGATTGTGTGTTAGACCCACATACACTGACTGACACTCCCAGCATTGTTCCATTGCCCACGAAGTGCCCATCTGGATTTGTGGCAACCAGTAGGCAACGGAATAAGGCTGGGGGGGTCAGGCAGTGTACATGGGGTTCTATGGCTACCAGTGAGCAAGGGAACAAGGCTGCAGGGCAGCTGGTAGCCATAAATCCCCATGGACACTGCTCAACCACAACTTTGCTCCCTTGGGAGTGCACAACATATATTACATATGATACTGAGCTGAGGAGGTGATTGTGTACTGCTTGGTTTACTTTTTTAACCTTGCAATACACATCCCTGTGGCACTCAAAGGGTTAAAGTGATAGTAATACATGAAATTACATACATTTAATTCGGAAGATATTTAAAAAATAAATTGTGCCGTTTTCGATCTCCTAATCCTTTATGGTTTGGGAGATATCAGTCTGCATAGTTTCCCCTTCCCTCCCCTTGTGCTGACGTCAGCTTTCTAACTTAGAGAAGGAGATCCCAGTCCATAGACCGTCCTGTGGCTCTTCAGCAGAGCCGTGATCACTGTAGTTACAAAGAAATACTTAATTTGAATGGTCTACAACTTGTACTTGCAAACCAGGCACACGTTCTAGACCATTCAAATGAAGTATTTCTTTTTAACTACCGCAATCACAGCAACCCTTCCACAAAAACAGTTCACAACCCTCCTTGCTTCTGATTGAGGGCTGTTACTACACAGGAAATACAAGGAAATCCCAAGTAGCCTCAAGTAGGTAAAGTTGAGACTGTGAACTCAGACAGCAGAGGCTGCTATCGGAGTTTAGTGAATGTGGTGAAGTGACACATTAACATATAAACACCCCCCATGAATACAATAATGGCTCATTATCCTGCATTTATATATGGAAATGACTCATAATGCTGCATTTCCATATAGGCCATTGTGTGTGAGTGAAAATTCATAAACCTGATGAAGGCATTTCAGTTTGATGTCGATGTGGGCAGATTATTGTCAGACCGATGGGGATGTGATGTCTTTAGTGCATAATGTGTTGCAATGTGTTGGTCACCCTTTTGGTAATCTGAGGGCTAAAAAAATGCCAGATTTTAGGGATCAGTGATGTATTATGTAGAATAGAAATACATTACTGAGAGATTCAATAAAGGTCCAAGAGGGCTCAAAATGTTGATGTGTTGTTGGAGATATATATATATATATATATATATACTAGACCCCCAAAAATTGCAAGTGTGAGCACTAATAAATATTGAATTAAACATCTCTTAGCAGTGTGAGTATCACTGTTTTACTCAGCAGCATACATCCTGTAATATATATTCATTTATTGACACTTTCCCTTGAAAGGGATAGTAATGTTTCATAATAAAAGCATCATAGTATTTGGACTTTAGAGTGTTATTTCAATTCTGTCAGAGTTGTAGTTCAAGAGTAATTGAATGATAAAGTATCCCCCTCCCGCCCCTTTTACTGATGTAACACTGCTCAGCCTGAGCAGGAGGGAGGTGTCTAGGTAGATTGCAGAGAGGGACAATCTTCAATTAAGATAAGGGAAAAACCTGAAAAACTTGTCAAGGGGGTAGCGCTTTCATTGTTCTCATAGGAAGAAGATTGACCCCTGCTGTTATCTTATTCCACATCTGAGAAGAGATGGCTTACACTAGGTAAAAGGGGCGGGAGGGGAAACTTTGCTTGTGAATATCTCTCAAACCATAAATGTTTGAGAGATAAGACTTCTATCGTTCTTCATGTTTTTTTAATGCCTACAAAATAAAATAATAATATAATATAAGATAAAACGAAGTATTACTATCTCTTTAAATCAGGGTGCTCTCAAACTGTTGTTGAGCTAAAGCCCTCATCAATGTGTTGCGTACCACTCTGGCATGCAAAGGGTTAAGTGGACTGTTGCTACAAAGAGAGAAATTTTCAATCTTTTATTAGTTTTCATCTACTTCCTAATTCAAAATATATATATTTTGATCGTTGAACAAGTTTCAACAAACTGCATCTGTCCCCTCCTCAGTAACAGGTTAAAGTAGAAAAAAAGCCAAGGAATTAGTGAGTAGGAGGCAAGCTGAGTTTGTTCCAGACTGACTGGCCTCCTCACTGCCAAAGTAGATTTGAGAAGCTCTAGTGGTCTGCTTCCCCACTGGGAATGCATCAAAGGAGCAGGATCCTGCTGATTAAATTCCACCTGTTAGGAATTGGAAGCCCTACTACAGAGAGAAAATGCTAACTATAAAACAAAAGATAGCTACATTTTGAAATTTACAAATCAAATGATGGTGACAGGGAAGAGAGTGGATAAATGTGAAAGCAATTTACATGAAACTATGTACCATGGGCCTAAAGTGCAAATCAGAAGTTGATAAAATTCTACAGCAAATCAGCTGCACCACAGGGTAAATTACACTTCCCACTGAGTAAACCCTTTAACCTTTAGAGTGCCAGAGGGGTATGCAATGCATTGTGAAGCAATGCTTTGGCACCCCTCTGGTACTCAAATGTTTAAAGGGATAGTAATGTTTCAAAATAAAAGCAGCTCCAATTAATCTTCATAGTATTTGGGCCATGTAGAGTGTTTTATAAATACTGTCAGAGTTGTAGATCAAGAGTAATTGAATGATACAGTATCCCATTCCCTCCCCTTTTACCTAGTGTAAGCCACCTCCCCTCAGATGTGGAATCTGGTCTTAAGACCAGACAGCTCACAGCAAGGGACAATCTTCTTACTGTGAGAATAATGAAAACCCTGCCCCCCTTGACAATTTTTTCAGGCTTTTCCCTTATGCTAATTGAACATTGTCCCTCTCTGCAAGCCATCTGGACACTACCTTTCTGTTCTGAGGTGAGCAGTGTTACATCAGTAAAAGGAGCAGGAGGGGAATATTGTATCATTCAATTACTCTTGAACTACAACTCTGACAGTATTGGAATAAGACTCTCCACGGCCCAAATACTATGAAGATTAATTGGACCTGCTTTTATTTTGAAACATTACTATTCATTTAAGGACTACAGGGATGCTCAATGCATGGCAAAGCCAAACATTGCACACCCCTCTGGTCCTTAAAGAGGTAACCCTTTTGAATGCCAGAGGTGTACGCAACGCATTGAAAAGCAATGCTCTGCGTACCCCTCTGGCACGCAAAGGGTTTAAAGAGATAGTAATACTTCAGTTTTACAAATCCCTATATTAAAGCCCTAGTAAAAAAAAAATATTGCCCCCAGTGTCATCTCTCAAACCTTTATGGTTTGAGAGATGAACGCTTCTAAAGTTGCCCTCTCCCTCCTCCTTCTCCGTAGTCAGCATTTTAGCTGACTGCAGGGAACAGAGTCGTATGACTTTCAGGCGGCTCTCCAGCACAGCCTGATCGCGTTAACGAAAAAAAAACTGTCACTGAAATGGTCTTCTACGTGTGCTTGCAAACCAAGCACACGTAGAAGACCGTTTTAGTGAAAGTTTTTTTTTTTAGTTAAAGAGATCGCAGCTCTGCTGCAGAGCTGCCTGATGATCTCTGACCGGATTTCCCTGAGTCAGCTAAAATGCTTACTACGGGGATGGGGGAGGGAGAGGGCAACTTTAGAAGCGTTCATCTCTCAAACCATAAAGGTTTGAGAGATGACACTGGGGGCAATACGTTTTTTTTTAATAGGGCTTTAATATAGGGATTTGTAATACTGAAGTGTTACTATCCCTTTAAAATGCTAACACCCCCACACACAACTGAACGCTGCAGAGGTCTCCTATGCCCCACATTTACACATTAGGGTCTTTTTATGAGAGACACTGAGATTGTCTTTTGTTTTCAAGTATGTCCTGGAGGTATAGATATTGTTGCCTAATTTATTGGTACTAATGTTATCTACTTCAGAAGGGTGGAAGGCTGAGCTCACCCCACTGGGACTAGAACCTGAGATCTTGAGGTTTCAACAGATTCTATAGCTGGTGCCTTAACCAAGTGGGCCATCTCACCAGGTATCACATGTATTTATTTGCCCTTTGAGTGCGGAGGGGGGTTGCCCAACTCATTGCTTTGTAATACTCTTCTGGCCCCTCTGTCACCAAAAGTGTTAAACAAAATTGGCCTCATTAATGAAAGTTGAACCACGCATGTTCAACACAACGCAAATTGCTGAATAAAAAAAAAGCCTTAATTAGCTTTTTTCTATTTACGAGATAAAAAAAGCTATTGACATTTACGTAGCGTTGCGAACATCACTTAGCTTGATTTTGTCATAAACATTGGAAAAATATACTAATTTGCTACTTTTTGCTATTTCACTAAGTGTAGTGGTAAAACTCAACAAATGTAGCTGTAAATTAGCTAACTGTAACAAAATATGACCTTTATTTTAGCATGATGTTAGTAAATGTGGCACTGTGTTGTGTAAAACATAGCCAAGTCTAGATAAGACTTCCTCCGTAAGCAGTTATATAGACCTAAAATCATCAGTACCACTCTGCTTAACCCTCTGAGTGCCAGAGAGGTATCCAATGCATCTCTACATATACCAACCCCTCATCACCTCCCCAAGGACAATCAAGATTAGGCGCAAGTTAAACTAGTTTTGCTGCCATTATCCAATGGTTATTTAAATCAGGTGGTATACAAAATCCTGTTACACGTAACCATACCTGGGAACTCTCTGGCAGTAGAGAGTTTTTTCTCCATCCCTCCATGTTTGTCCACTTCCCACCCACTTTATAATATGCAGACAAGCAAGCCCCATGCACCCGATTAAGCATCTCCCCTTTTATGAGAAGAATTACGTCACTGACCTCCCCTGTCCTGCAGCACGTTAGCCTTCTCGGGAGACTGAAAGAGAAGAAGTTCCCAGGTATGCAAGTAACTATCACCGGTTCAAATTTTGTGCACCAATGTCAGAATGGAATCTCATTATGCACGTTACCTACAAGACAGTATCTCATAATATTCTTATCTCTGCTTTCATCAGATATGATATAGACAAGTATCAGCAATGTGAGGATGGATTGTTAATTTTCTAGACTAGCACTGGTGTAAACAAGAGAAAAACCTTGGCTCGAAAAAAGTACCAGGTCTGCTCCCTGATAGGGCTAAATGATCATACCTGGGAACTCTTTCTTCTGGCCTCCCCAGAGTGGGAGGCCCGAGATGCTGCTGAGGAAGTCAAATGACGCAATTTGCGTTAAAGGGGGTGGGGCTTACTCATGTCTGGGGGCAGGGCTTCAGACAAGTGTAGGGAATAAGCTGGGTTAGGAGAAGAAATGGGTGGGGAGTGGGTGGAACGATAGGGAAGGAGCGCCAATGGCCAAAGTTTCTTTAGAAACTGTGCATACCCTGGAGAATCAGACTCTGCCCCGGAGACCTGGTAATTCAGAGTGAAAACCGGAGTCTCCTGGGCAAATCCGGAGAGTTCCCAGCCATGTAAATGATGTGTCCAACCCCACAGAAAACACTGATACCAATTATGTTTTTTTAATGAGTAGTAAGAAAAACATCAGTGTGATCAAGGCCTCATGTACTTAATTCATTCATTCAATTCGTTTTCAAACCAAAAGAAGAAAAATAAAATTGTAATCTAGGTCTTTCAAAAGGCTTTATGCACTAAATAAAAGTGGAGTCACTCAGGTAAACGAAATGTACCGAAAAAATATAAAATCCTAACTGGAATTTTTAACCCCTTGAATGCTTTGCAATGTGCTGGATAATGTCTGCATACACTAATCAATGGGTATTTTAGGATCTGTATTTTTTCCCCTTTCGTACAGTTAATCTGCCAGAGAGTTACTCTGCTTGTCTTTTATGCAAAAGGACCTTAACCCCTTGAGGTCTGGAAGGGTGTGCAAAATATTGCTTTGTAATGTATAGTGTGCCACTCTGATCCTCAAAGGGTTAAAGATATACATGTCTATATTTAGGGCCGTATGCACAAAAAAGTGACGAAATCCTGGAGCAAACAACTGCATCACATGGATGAATAAAAATGCTCCATTTTTTTAAAGGGCCAGTGTCTCTTAGACAACAAACAAAAATACAGCATTGAGACGTTTGTCCCTGATGCTCCTAACTGGCACAGCTAAAGGGTCAGTAATGTCCCGTAAAAAATATTTAGAGTTAGGTAGAGGTTGAAAAAAGAAACTAATTGCCACAAACCCTTTCTCTCAAACTGCTATGGTTTGAGAGATATAGGGATTCAAAGTTCCCCCTCCCTCCCCTTCTCATGATGTCAGCGTCTAGGCAACGTTTTTCCAATCTTTAATCATTCAGTTTTGGTGATCACATGCCCACTGTGGCCTCATCTTCCTATTCTTAGCTGGCAGGAGTGGAACCCGCCGTCATCTTCTACTGCTGTAGCCCAGCCGCTGTAAGGTGTGACATAGTGTGCATTCAGAGACACACTTCTGCACGCCACTGTTGTGTATTTGCAAATTTGTGTCCTTTCTGTCAGGTAGAATGAGTCTAGCCATTCTCCTTTGGCCTCTCTCTTAAACAAGGTATTTTAGCCCACAGAACTGATGCTCATTTGATGTTTTTGTTTATAGCACCATTCTCTGTAAACTGTAGTGCATGAAAATACAAGACAGTCGGCTGTCTCAGAGATGTTGAAATCACCGTGTCTGTCACCAACAATAATGCCATGATCTTTCACATTCTAGCATTTGGTTGAACAACAACTAAACCTCTTGTACATGTCTGACAATGTCTGCATGATTTATATATCAAGTTGCATCCTTGTGGTTTCCTGTTTAGTTACTTTTTTCATGTGAAAGTTTACCTAATAAAGTGGCCACTTAGTGTATACTACAGGGCTTTTCCTATTGAGTAAAACAAGGATACTAAGACAACTGGGAGATGTTTTGTTCTATGTCATAAGCATTTCAAATGCTGTTTCTTTACATTAATAGTGCCATGAAACCAAGTAAACTGTAAGCCACAGTTGTCCATAGAATGTGATAATAACAGCACCATCAATTCCTGACAATGTGAGTGATTTTAACTTTTAAATAAAACAACTGTCTGTAATGGGAGTGCACTTGTTTTGTGCAGGAGAGAAAGCCTTATATGTATTTTATTATATTAATGTTTTGAGTGCCAAAGGGCTGTCTGTGTTGGACACTTCTCTGGCACTTTATAGTTAAAGTTTAGTACTTCTTTAGGTCTATGACCATTCCATGCAAACTGCTGCTGTGTGTTGTGTTGGCTTTTACACAGATAATGTGTGATTTAGCAGTTAAAGTGATAGTAATGTTTCATAATAAAAGCAGCTCTAATTAATCTTCATAGTATTTGGGCCTTGGAGAGTGTTATTTCAATTCTGTCAGAATTGTAGTTCAAGAGTAATTGAATGATAAAACATCCCCCTCCCGCCCCTTTTACTGATGTAACACTGAGCAGCTTAGAGGAGCAGGGAGTGTCCAGGTAGATTGCAGAGAGGGACAATCTTCAATTAAGAAAAGGGAGAAAGCTGATAAACCTGTCAAGGGGGGCAGTGTTTTCATTGTTCTCACTGTAAGAATACTGACCCTTGCTGTGAACTGTCTGGTCTATGGAGTGGGAGCGGGAGGGGGAAACTTTATCATTCAATTACTCTCGAACTACAGCGCTCACAGTAATGAAATAACACTCTCTATAGCTCAAATACTATGAAGATTAATTGGAGCTGCTGTTTTTGTGAAACATTACTATCACTTTAAATGGAGGCAGCAGCTGTGAGTGAACATTTTTTTCATTTATGAATTGCTGGAGGGTATATTATCACAGTAGAAGAAATTGAGAGCAAAGACTTTTCCTGCTGCCATAGTAACACAAAACACTTTAACATTTTTTTGATATCGTTAGAAGTGTAAGAGATTTGAAGGCAAAAATAGCAATACAAATCTGATATATTTTCTCCTGTTAACATGCTATATTTTAATTTTGTCCAAGGAGGCATAGCACCTTTAAATGGGGCTTTAATCTAATTGGAGTTTAGAGGTTTAAAATTAATTGTGAAACAATGCAATGACAGCCTCTCTAGCATTCGTGGGGTTTAAACCGTAACTATCATCTCTTTCAAACATGCTCCGATGTAAATCAGAATGTAAAACTATATATATAAGAGATGTGAACTTTTGAAGGTATAGTGTTTGCAATGCTTACCTTCATGCTGGTGCCTGCGGTACAAGCTGTACCACAGGCATATCCTTGCAAGACTGGCTGTCCCAGTAAGGCAGAATCCCCGCCCTCCAATTTCCCTGCCATTGTGAAGTAACTGTATTATAGTGAGGGAGCATTAGATTTTAGCAGCCAAGAGTGCACAGGATGCCTGCCCCAGAGAAAGGGACAGGATTATATGGCAAAATTAAGAGGGAGAGCGCTGTTGAACATTTAATACATCAGCAACATGCTCGCGACCCCTCTCCTGGATTCTGTCACGCGGAGGTAAATTTAAAAACGTAAGAGACTTTTTATATTTAATAATACAGATTTTCTGCCCTTATAAATATAATTAAAACTATCGGGGGGATATATAGTATAAGTGATAGTTCCACTTTAAATCAACAAGAATATTGCAAATGCTTATTTGTTCCTTATGATGCAGAATTGCCCTGCTTTTCTACTGTCTAGGACCCTTACATTGTGATAAAGACAATGTATGGTATGATTTACATAAATAAATAAAATAATTTCACTATATTAATATAGTTCTAGCCTCAAAACAATTATCTGTTTACAGTTTTATCAATTTTTTGCCATGTGATAAAAATATTTTATATTTTGAGATTTTATAAATTTTTTAATGAATACAAACTTAAATATGCTGTATAGAAGTACATAGTATTTTATGGATTTGAGCTCTTTTCATGTTTTTGGTGGTAATGTCCCTTTAAAGCACTAGACTCATAATTAAATGTTCTACAATAACAGCAGCACAAAACTGACTTTCACATCCAATTGGACATCGATGGGTTCCTGGCAGGCAAATAAGAATGTAAAGCTATTTTTTTCTTTTCCCCTTTACAAACAAAATTTGCAACTCACTACAAATTATACAACTGCTATTGTGAGTACAGACAATGGCCACACAAACAAAGCCTCATGTGCATGAATAAAAGTCTCACTCATTCATGTAACTGGCATTGCTACAAGTTTTCAGAAAACAAAAGACAGTACTATGTCCCTAAACAATCCCTTGTTAATGACTCACCGAACAGAGAACGACTGAAAAGACGAGACAAATTCCTGAAAGTATTTCCCATTTCCTGAGTAGTAGTCTCAAAAAATGAAAGGGAATTAAGGTGAACAAGTGCTCTAAGACATACAGAGGCAGATACACCCCTTAGGGGACAAATAAACATTCCCACTGACTGAAATAGAACTTTTAACCCTCTGAGTGCCAGAGAGGTACACAATGCATTGCTTTGCAATGCGTTGTGTACTTCTCTGGCACTCAGCGGGTTAACGCACTGAATGCTACAGAGGTTTCCAACACATAACAAAAGACCTCTCTAGCATTCCAGGGGTTAAAAGTCCCATGTAATTCACTGGGAATTTGAGACATTTTTATTGGTTACCACACAATTGCTTCAGTTCTTAGTACATCAGCCTCACAGAATACAAAGTACTAAGAACTGAAGCAATTCAGGCCCCATAGGGGACAAATAAAATCCCAATTATTTAAATGGTACATTTACTGTCTTGAATGCTATATAGGTCACCAATGCATTGCTTTGCATAATATGTAAAGTCAAATTGCCTATACTTTTTATATATATTTTTATTTATTATCTTCATCTGTTTTTTAATGTTCATGTTCCTGACAGTAGAGAGCTTTCTGGCTAGTTAACCATGAAAGCAGGAGAGTGATACAACATAACACTGCAGTACTGAGTGTTCTGTATACAATTTTTATACTGTGTGTTTTACATTGTATGACATTGCATTCACATTCCCTGACATAAACCTCTCAAGAAACAGATTCATGAAACTGTTGATGCAAAAAAACAAATGTGAATATGGAAAAAAAAAATACAAGCAATTTAATTTTATATTATGCACTTGCAGAATATACTCTATCAAAATAAAATGTTACTTACTATCCCTTTAAGAATTCAGCTAAAAGAAGAATGAATTTATCATTTAATCATATAGTCTGAAGCTGAAACATAACTGACAGCCAACAGGACAGCTCAGCACTACAAAATGCCCCTATTCATTTTTTAAGCAACTGAATAAGAATTTTCAGAAATGCAGTCTGGATTTTCTGCAGATAATGAAGATTAAGTGGTTTGGTTCTGCTTTTCTTCAAGGACAGTTGACTGAGAAATGCATAAAACTCAGTAAACTTCACTTGACCTTCAAGTGGAGCCTAAAAGGAAAAGTCAGCCTTTTTAGTGCAGGTAAACTAATGTGTTATACAACATAACAGGAGTGCAATGCCCCCCAAAACATGATGGAAAAATATGCTGCATAC
Organism: Rhinophrynus dorsalis; assembly: GCA_037306005.1. Taxonomy (NCBI): domain Eukaryota; kingdom Metazoa; phylum Chordata; class Amphibia; order Anura; family Rhinophrynidae; genus Rhinophrynus; species Rhinophrynus dorsalis. The sequence goes on along the minus strand of CM074723.1, from coordinate 137,673,516 downwards.
ATGTTGAAATACAGGTTTATAGGGAAATATAGATTTTTCATTTTTTATATATTGCTTTTATTTAGCAATTTACCTGAACAATAAACCAGCTCACTACTAGGACTTTTATCATCCCAGACATTATAATTATACCCTTAAGTACCATGCACTAGGCTCATAAATAAGTATGTGAATTGCAAATTGTATTAGATGTTTTACAAAACTGTTCCTGTTTAACCCTTTGTGTGCCAGAGAGGTATCAAAAACATTGGATTATTGCAATCCAGTGCATTGGATACCTCTCTGCCATTCAGAGGGTTAAAAAGCTGTATTGACAGGGATATAAAGCTTTATTTTATTTTATTTATTTATATTTACATTATGTCAATGTTTCAGATAAGAAACTCCCCAAAAAAACTGTTAGCGAACTAATAGGAATAATAAAAAAATACTTACTGCCCTCATTCCCATCTCTCAAACCGTTATGGTTTGTGAGATGTAAGAAAATAAAGACCTCCACTCCCTCCTCTTTCTGCCTGACGAGCTGTAAAGCTGTCAGAGGCAGAATCCCGTCGCCCGACTGTAGGCGGTCTCTTGGAGCACTGTCTTAGGGATATCTGACTATAATTACTTCATCGGTACGGTCTACAATGTGTGCCTGGCTTGCAAGCACACGTTGTAGACCATTCCGATGAAGTAATTATACTTAGCTATCTCGATGACAGCGCTCCCGAAGAGCCACCGTCAGGTCCCGGAAGCAGGATCTCATGACGTCCGCTATACAGCGGACGCATGAAAAGTAGGAGGGAGCGGAGGTCTTTCTTTTCTTACATCTCTCAAACCGTTATGGTTTGAGAGATGGGAATGAGGGCAGTAAGTATTTTTTTATTATTCCTATTATTTCGCTAACAGTTTTTTTTTGGAGTTTATTATCCCTTTAAACATCTTCATCAGGGCTTGCATTGCATCCTCTAGCATGCAAAACCACATTCACTAAATTAAGACGGCAGCAAACCATGATTGTGGGGAGTCTCAGACAAGTATGAGAATTACAGGGTAATCTCATGTAATTCCCAGCTGTCTGTCATAACAGAAGAGCACAATGGACACAAGCCCTTCCATTAGGTAGATAACCTTTGGGCAAGTGTAAAATCCAATGAACTATGAACCAAAGTTTTTCCTCTCTTAATAGAAATCATTGGCATAAAGATAGTATTTTGGCCAGTCATACTGAACAAACTTCACCTCATCCACCGCCATCATGCATAACAGCTGCCATCTGCCGGATACTCCCCTCACTTACATCCATGAACCCACAGCTGTGACAAGAGTCCATGAACCCATAGCTGTGACAAGACTCCCAGCAAAGTAGAAATCCACACTGCTTAAAAAATAAGTAGAAGGTCTACTGCAAGAAAGACAAAAATAGGTCTAACTTGCAGTCATCCTTAAGCATGCAGTAGAGGAAAAAACCCTTGTGGAGCTAAGCTGTGAGAGGCCATGGCTAAAAACTTTGCTTCCCTCAGGGCATTAAGGCTTATTGAAGAAAATAAAAAACAATTTTTATTTTCAGTTTAATTATTTAATTTATTATATACAATGTCCTAAATCTCAAAATTAAACATCCAAGTCAGATGATAAAGGGAGGCTGTCACTTTCGAAAGCTCATGCTAAAAAAAAGTATTATCACACTATATATATAACTAGATGGATAGATAGAATATACCAAATGAATGGGTATTGCAGTATTTAGTAGCACCGTTTTTTATTATTATTATTATTATTATTCTTTATTTATATAGCGCCAACTAATTCCGCAGCGCTGTACAATTGGGATTAGATTAACGTTTAATTATATGGACAATCTTTTGAGAGCGATACTCCCTTTTCAAGTCTAAAGCATACTGGTTTTAAGAAATGCAACATGTATATTAAAAGCCATTCTAAAGGAAAGCAAAAACTGGTAAGTAATAAATCGCCTAAAGTTCTTAACAGAGGAATGTGGGGGGAGGAGGAGTATGCAAGAGAGAGACAGAACCATAGTACATAGATATAAATAGAAAAATAATATGCGAAAGATGGGTAAACGTGCTACAACAAAATAAATTGAAAACAATTTTGTATAAAGTTTTGGTAATGTATAAGGAAGTCCTTATTTAGTCCATGTGTTTGGTGCTGAATCATCTTAGTTTCAAATTTTGATTTTAAGGTAATGGATGTAGTAGTTTCTCTGGGTAAAATAATGACCAACTGCGGTATGGTACTTTGTTTTATGGTATTTCTCAACAGATTGTGTGTATTCATCCTTAGGTTTATTGGTAGGCTTGTTTCACCAATGTAACATTCAGATTCACATTAAAATTAACTGCACTGTATCATATATACAAGATTTGCTGATATACAGGAAAATAATCCTTTAATGTTGCATATCTAGTTGTTGTGTTGTGTAGTATTGTTTTCACAAATGTATTGACTTGATTTCCAGAGCAATTTGTTGCAAGGTTTGTTCCAATTATCAGTGTTTGTCCATTCATTGGCCAGCTTTATACTGATCAATTTTTGTTTCAGATTCAGTGGTTGCCAGAATGCCAGAATAGGAGGGTTTTTTTTATTTTAAAAGTGTATTTAAGATTTACATATACAGGTTTAACAGAATACATTCGACATAGTAACTGAAAATGCAAAACCATTGAAGGAAAACAGACCTACTGGACTTGACAGGAACCATTATAGGGTGGGTATGTGAATGTAAGATAGGGTGTCTATGACATAATCAATATCAAAATCAGGGCTACTTAATAAGCTAGCTAGTGTCTAGTGGGACAAGGTTTGAGGAACAAGGAAGGGGGCTTGTTTGGCGGGAAGGGTAGAAGAGAAAGAAAAAAAAAAGGGAGGAGGGAAGGAGAAATATAGAGCGTCACATCTGGAGCAATCCAATCCGATTGCAAAGACCTAATAAATGTGGCAAGTGGAGTCTGTGAGGCCATACTAATTAGAAATAGTAATCAGATATCGCTCTATGAAGGGTCTTGATGAGAAGAATGCTGTAGAGAGGGAAGAGGTACTTGGGGGAGGAACTAGAGGTAGAGGGCCGGGTGCAGGACAATATGTCTTTTAACACTAAATCATCTGTTAGCGGAGGCTGTAGCTTTTTGCTGATGTTGCATATTTCTTCTAGCGCTGGGTTTTATGTAGTAACTAGAGGTATACGTATGGAGACTTCGTTATCTGTATTTTAACAGGTGTTCACATGGCCTTCTCAATACAGATGTTATTTTCTTTATGATTGTCCTTATTTTATAGCCTTTTTGTTTGAATGATTCAGACAATGTTTTTAGATGATTGTTGCAATCGTTGGTATCAGAGCATTTGTGGTGGTATCTGATAGCTTGGCTATGATAAATGCTTTGTTTAGTGTGAGCTGGGTGAAAGCTGGAGTTATGAAGATAACTGCATTTGTCTGTGAGTATACAGATGAGAGTAGTTTGCCACTGGTGAGGGTTATGTTTGTGTCCAGGAAATGTACGATTTCCATAGAGAAATCCATTTTAAGTTTAATGGATGGATGAAATGCATTTAATGATTTTGAAAATCTTTAAAGAGTACTTTTTCACCTTCTGTCCATATGATGAATATATCGTTGATGTAGAGGAAATTTTATAAGGTTTGTAGCAGTATATCAAGAAATCTCTGTTTCAGGTCAGCCATAAAAATATTTGCATATTATGGTGCCATATTTGTGCCCATGGCACATCCCATTATCTGTAGGTAGAAATCCTGGTTAAAGGTGAAATAATTGTGTGTGAGGATAAATTTTACCAATTAAGTTATAATTTGGGGCCATATTTCTGGCTTCAGGCCTGTGATGACAGGAACTGATGGCAGGCATTAACTCCATCTTGGTGTGGCATATTTCTATAGAGTGATTCTACATCCATTCTAGCAAGAATTGTCTCAAATTGATTATTTAGTCCAAACACACTGAACTAAATAAGGACTTGGGATTCACTGCACATTAAGAAAACTATACATAAGATTTCCTTCTGTTTATTTTGTTCTAGTACATGTTTTACCCATCTTTCGCATACTATTTTTTTTATATCTAAATACTATGGTTATGTCTCTCTCTCTCTCTCTCATACTCCCACCTCCTCCCCCGACGCTGCATTCCTCTGTTAAGAACTATAATTGATTTATTACTTACCAATTTTTGTTCTCCTTTTAGAATGGCTATTAATATACATGTTGCATTTTTAAAACCAGTATGCTTTAGACTTGAAAAACGGAAAATTTATCTTGAAAGCTTGTCCTTACAAATGAAGTTAGTCCAATAAAAAAGGTATTATTACATAATACAATACTCATTCATTTGGCCTGTACACCACTGGACTAACATGACTAACCTAAATTAAATATACATATATATGCAACTAGATATATATATGGATCAGGACACACTCTGGATAATACAGGTAAATGCCTGGGTGCACAATCAACATTAACATCAAAATCGTACCGGAATCGGCACTCACAGGTCTTTTAGCAATACCAAAAGATACAAAGTGTATTGCAGGTCAACGTTTTGATTCCCCCCTGGTTAACTGCAGTAAGGTATATCTATATACTATTTTTCAGCTGTATGTGAGCTCCTTTGTAGGCCATTACAAAATGTTTAAAGGGACATGTTTGGCCTAAAACGGATATGGTTCCTACCATTTTACATATTATGTACTCCTAAGCCAGCATTTTAAATATATTACTTCTTAGGTGCATAAACCCCAAAATATATTATAAACACATTTTCCTATCATCCAGAGGCAGCTGTGTAAGACCATTTGATACCTGTGTGTTTATACAAGTGAAAGGGCAATGTATGGCACAATTTAGGTAAACAAATAAGAGATAAAACATTCAGTGAAATAAACACAGTGGGTTCTAATCTCTAAACAATTATCTTTCTTTATGGTTTGATCACTTCTTTAACAGACCTAATAAAACTGGCAAAAAGTGGCCACTTTTAACTTTCATTTTGAAAGATGTTAGAACTTTCTCACCAAAGAAATGTAAAAAGAAAGCTGTCTAAGAATACTTAAAGCGGAACTACCACCCCTTAGAAACATGGCCCCAAATAATTACCCATCTGGCAACTAGCTGCTCAGTAGCTCTAGTCGCCAGAATTATTACTGAGTTCATGAGATTTATAAACTGCTCCGGGAATGACAGGCAGGAAACCGCACAGACATCTTTCCATAGTGACTTCTGTGCGCCTGCACTGTCAGTCCCAGTCTGCTCTAAGAGTTGTTGCTAGAAGCCGTTTGGCTACAAAAGGGACTAAAGGTGCAGTATGGAAAGATGTCTGAGCAGTATTCTCTCCACCTAATGCTGGTCTCGGGGCCTAGACTTGAGCCCTCTACCAGCAGCTATATACCCCTTCTCCAATCAGAATATTCTCAAGGACCACTTCCTGGATCTTTATTTCCTGGTCTCCATCCTCCTGTACCAGTCCAAGGCTCTGGCCTACAACATCAACCCTTCTTGCAGTCAGTATGGGAACATTGTAAAGGGCCCTATCCTGGGTCCTTTTCACTTGATCCCTATCATCCAGCACTAGTTCAGAAGTCTGGATTTGTCAAGTTCTGGGTTTTTCTTTTCGGCTTATCCTTACCTGATTTTGTATCTTGCCCTGTACTTTAAATCCAACCCTTCCTGGTAGTGTCCAAAGCCTACTGTTCCTAGCCAGAGTGTATCCTATTTGCTGTAGGTAGAATCAAGTTATTCTAGCCTTCGCCCTTTTTCTAGTATTTGCAGTCCTTCTGAGTTCTACTGTGCTTCAAGTCCAGTTCACGTCACTAGTCACCTTTATGTTTGTCCAGAGTCTCTGCAGTGAAAAAAATTGCTACTTTGTTGTGCTACTTGCAAAGGTTCAGATCCAGGATCTCATTTGCCCTTCTATGTTTTCTCAGAGTCCTGATGTGTCATGAACTGTTCCAGTTTTGTTTGCAGCTCTGCTTCACGTGTTCTGCCTAGCTGTTTTCCTGAAGTTAAAATCTTCTAGAGTGTTATAGAGAGTCATGTGCAGCTGACTGGCATAGCTGCACTGGTTATCTGATCTTGTATATTCCTCTCCTATGTGACACACCTGTAGGCAATCGGCTCTTGCTATACTTTGTACTTTTTCAGTATCTCCTATTACTTGCTTTTTTATATTATTGCTAGGAACTCTTGAATTCAGTGTGTCTATTAACTCTATTAAGACTGATTTCCTGTTCCTGTATTTTTCTGGTCACTGTTTCAGGATATCCCTTGTGCCTTTGTTAGCTGAAGTTTTACTTTAATCTGTTCAGTTTAGCCACCTTTGGGCACTGCAAATCTGTGGTTCTCTCCATCATCACCTCCTCTTACATACCTGGTTCAGTCCTTCTGACCGCTCATTGGCTCAGCCAGTGAGGGTATCTGACCTTCTGGTCAGCACCATTAGTCCAACTAAGGCTGCAGCAAGACTGGGCTTGGGTCATCAGTGCTCTCTAGAAATGAACCCTAGCTCTGTTCCCCAGCTACTGGAGATGTGAGGTTGGATGGGTTCACTGTGCATTTGTCCTTAGTTCTGCTATTCAGGTATCCATGAGATACCTAGACCATCAGTTCCTACTGCATTGGAGTTGCTAATTACAATTAACTCAAAATTCTGTCTTTATGAATCACTTTAAGGAAAAGCACTCCTCCCCACCCTCCCACACTCCTTGCTCATGGGTACCACTGATTCAAGCACATATGATAACTGATTATTAGCCCTCAGTCTTCCCTCTCAGCAGTTACCCTTCATCTTTGCTAGTGAGAAGTCCCACTCCAGCATGGCTGTATTCAGTGAGAACTAGTAAGTGGGCACATAAACAGAAATCATCCTACCCAAATCATTCATAAACAACACATTAACATGAATGTCACTGGAGAGTTACCTCCCACAGACCTGCTCCTGTACCCCAATCCAGCACCCTTGGGTGATTATCCTCCATCCCCTTTCATAGGCAAAGTCTTTCCATGAACAATGTTTTCAGAGTTTATCAATTCTGAATACACCAGAGCAAAATGAGCCCCCGAGTGATGAATCAGATTTTTTTCTCTTACTGAAAAGAAAAGAATCAACACAACTGGCTTAACAGATGAAAGAGTCCCTTGTTTTCTGGAGAGGTAGACTGAACATAGCCCACCTGGTTACATCCAAAACACTAGTGAGTTCTTCCCTGTCCCTGGTTTCCCCCAGACCCTGTCAAACATCCAAAGAAGTGTGCCATAATAATCCCTTTGGCATGGTGCCTCTATTCCATGTCGGAGATCTGTGGGTAACATAATTATCAGCCAAGAAGGCTGTTTATTCTTTGGTCTCTGGCTTGTGATCCAGAATCCACACCTTGACTTCAGATGGACACAGCTCTTGGAACTGTTCAATGAGTATTACATTTTCTACCACCTCATAGCTGAAAGCTTGGGAACCTACTGTCCACTGTCTGCATGTGGTTTTTAGACCCCCATAAATTTAGCACAGCTATCAGAGGCTCTCTGTTGCATGGTGTGAAACTTGTGCCTGTAAAATTCAGTTACGAGATTATAGGCCTTCAGCAGACAGCCTCACAGTTCCTGTGACTTGACAGCCTCATAGTCCCTTCCCGTTTCCTCAAGAAGAGCAGCATATATACCTATTATTTTTCCTGGCAACTTTGGGATTAAGCATTATACCTACTGGTCTTTAGGAAGTTAAAGGGATAGTAATGTTTCATAATAAAAGCAGCTCTAATTAATCATCATCGTATTTGGACTTTGGAAAGTGTTATTTCAGTTCTGTCAGAGTTGTAGTTCAGGAGTAATTCAATGACAAAGTGTCCCCCTCCCGCCCCTTTTACTGATGTAACACTGTTCAGCCAGATCAGAAGGGAGGTGCCCAGGTAGATTGCACAGAGGGACAATCTTCTATTAAGATAAGGGAAAAACCTGAAAAGCTTGTCGAGGGGGGAAGGGCTTTCATTGTTTTCATGTAAAGAAGACTGGCCCCTGCTGTTATCTGTCTGGTCTATGGACTGCATTCCACATCTGAGAAGAGATGGCTTACACTAGGTAAAAGGGGCAGGGAGGGGAAACTTTGCTTGTGAATATCTCTTAAACCATAAAGGTTTGGGAGATAAGACTTATATCATTCTTCATGTTTTTTTAATGCCTACAAAATAAAATAAAGTTAAAACGAAGTATTACTATCCCTTTAATACTCAAAATCCCCTTACGAAACGGTCAAAGTCACCACATTTCTCCAAGAGAGGGAAATTCTCATAGCAAAGTTTAAGATCACTGTGATCATCACCATTACTGTGCGTGGAAGAAAAAGAGTTCCTTTCAGCCTTATAAGCTCCAGCTAATGTCTGCTGAGTCTCACTCCAAAGAATATCTCTGTAACCTTATACTGCAGTATCAGTTTACAACTGAGGTGAGCAGGCCCAATGTGTTTTAAAGCCGTTTACAGGTAAAAGTCCAAGAGATAATGTTGATTACAGCTCAGCTGGATTACATAAACCCTTGATTTGTACATCACACTACAGACACTGGGGTAACACTGCTTTCTGCCCAAGCGCTCTGATGTCCTCTGAAAGCATCATCCATCATAAGAGCTGCAATACAGCTATCTTCGGTTTTTCCCCCAAGAGGATATTTAAATCTCCTGGTACAGATGTTCCAGAGCCTCTTTGGATTGATACTGATATCTACCCATTCTCCACAATCAGACAGAGAAAGAAAAACAAGAACTGGGGGCAGGGACTGGTCTGAACTGTATATTTAACAAGAAATGAGTTAAGTCATTAGAGATTGTTCAAATCTGTTTAGTGCAACGACTTCCAAAAACACTACAAATTCCACTAAAAGCTCTCAGAAAATGATCTCACTAAACTGCCACCACTTTGCTATGGAAGGGTTTTTTGTGCAACCTGTGACAAGGAAGGCTATGAAGTGTAACCACAAACCGGACACCTAGTTTTCATCTTTCACCCTTTGCACCCACATATTACTCTCATATTGCAAACTGCCACAAACAGATTATATTTAAAGTTAATAGATTTTCTCTTCATAATCACTAATAGACATTTCCTTTAGTAGAGGGTGAGACCATCCCATTTGGTGATATGGGGTAATGTAGGGTAGGGCAACAGTATATTTTGTGTTTCAGAAAATGTTGCTTAAGATCTGGCCTGCAAGCTGCCCACATTTAGCATAGCGGCAATGGCCAATGTAATCCCAGAATGTAGGTAGGCCACAAACCCCATAAAAAGCTTGTATGTTTGGCCATCCCCCCTATACCAGGCAGATGTGGCACTATAAATGGATAGGCTAACAAATGATTTGAGGTAACCCCTTCAGTACCAGAGGGACAAATAATAACTTCCTTTGGGACTTTCACATGCCATTTATACAAGTGCAAGAGCGGGATTTTTTAAGACAAGGGATTTGTTTCTCTGTATTACCTTTTTTGGGTTAAGTATATGGCAGTATAAAGAAAATATAAGGCAAACATGAAACAGAAAATTGTTAAGGGGCAGTGCCTCCTACAATAAAGACATGGACAGAAACATGTAAAGGGAAGAAAAATACATAAAATAGATATGTGTTATATTTGTGCTTGTATCTCTTATTCACATAAAACCTAACAAACATTAGGGCTTACCGTTGATCACCAATGAGACGTTTAACCATTTGACTGCCAGAGGGGTACACAATAAATTGCTTTCACAAAGCATTGTGTAGCCCTCTGGCACTCGAATGGTTAAAGGAGGAAGTGGGCAAGAGAATGAGGAGACCAGATCAATGTACTGATCTGAAGAAATTCAGGGACTTGAGGAAAACATCAAACAGCAATTGTAGATTTTTAAGATCTGTGGGACCACTTGTGAATGTCTACAATACGCTCTGCAAAGCTATGTTTATTAAGAAAAGTAGTTTGTTTTTTTCTAACTAGAAGGAATTGCTTTTTACTGTTCTTTCACCATGGAGCCTGACTTTCCCTCATTATAAATGAAAATTTATGGAGAAGACCCAATATTATTACTTTCCACCAATGTAGCAAGATATGCCTTAGAAATGATTTAGCAGGTTTTTGGAGTAGAAGATGTTGGATAAGCGCAAATAAAGCAATATACATCAGTCAAAACCAGAGGGGTATACAATGCATTGCTTTGCAGTGCTTTGCCTACCCATCTGGCACTCAAAGGGTTAATTGTATGTTACTTGGCACATTTGCAAAACAGAAAAAGTATCCTATGTAATTAAAGGAACACTGATACCTAAAAATGAACTAGAGTTATACATTAACCCCTTAAGAATCAGTGGTCCAGTGCATCTTCCCTTAAGGGGGAAGCTGGAGAGCTCTCACTGGCCAGAGAGTGCTCCAGCTTACATGCAGAAATCCTCCATCATCTGTGGAGGTTGGATCGAGGAAGGGGAGCAGAGGAAGAGTGACTGACTGCGGTACAGAGCTGTAACTCCAGTCTGTCAGGAAGTAGGGTGCAGGATCATCTTTATACACTTAATTTTGGCCAGACAAAGAACTGAAAAACACAATGAGAATAGTATTCCAGCTAGTCGCTATATAAACCTACTTTTTAGACAAACTTGCATAAGGGTGATGGATCCCTTAAAGGACCGCTTAGATCCTCATCGAAGGGCCAGAACATGTGACCTCTTACATCTTCTGGCACACCGAGTGGGAGTCTGAGAGAGACAGCGCCGGTCTTGGACTGGTCAATTTCAGACCCCGTCTTTACTTACAGCACTTCCACAGGAGCACTGTAAGTAAAAACTGACGTGTCAAGACCATCATGGGTCCCTATGAGAAAAAAATGGTGATGTTCCTGGCATGTCACATTGTCCTTAAGGGGTTAAATACACTGTGCCCCATGCTCTCCTCTCTACATGTTTTCTATGGTCTGAAACCTAGTCTTACATATACTCTGTAGGGGACTCTCATTTCCAGGGCTCCCATTACTATAGCTATCTTGATAAGTGTCACAGAAGTGATAAGATTTTATTGTCTAAAAATAAGCAGAGATAATGTACCAGCCTTTCTAAACAGAAAAGTAGTCCCCATAAATTACCATAAGTTCTACACAAACACAATTAACCAAATACTGTCTATATCTTATGGTCTACACATACATAAACCTACTAGTGTAGATATAGTGTCTACATAGGATAGTCTACACATACATAATCCTTCTAGTTTAGGAATAGATTCTAGGGGCCTAACACTAGATTTTACAGATGTTAGCTGGAAGCACATCATACCTAAAATTATAAAAATCAATTTCATTTTTTAACATTAGTGTTCCTTTAAGCAAAGATGCAAAAAATAGTGATTCAGAGTACCTTTCATACCAAAAATAATGTTGTAATTATAGTGAAGAAATAATTTATACTACAACTGTGAGACAACAGACAAAAAGTCTGCTGTGCGAAGAGTGCTGGTGTGAGTAATTTCTCAGGTGACAAATGTATTTTTTTCCTCTCTACCCTCTCTCTGTCCTCCCTCTCCCCCCCACGTGCCAATCCTATTCCAGGCTGCCTGTGGCACGTTGCTCCGCATCGATACCCGCAGTGGTATCTTCACAGTACCTAACAGTTCAATTCAGATATTCTACAAAATCGAGTTACATAACTGAAACATTGTACATTGTATAGGAGATTGTGAATCTGTTTTTCCCCACATTGAATATATTTTTCACTGTTAGTTTCCTCTGTATTATATTAGCTGTTCTGATGTAATTGGTGTGCCTTTAATGAATGCTTTTGTCCATTGAACGTAGTCTGGAGCTGACAGCATTGTAACACCAGACTGTTTGTTTTCTGCAATGACATTGTATTGCTTCATTCTGCCGATAAAGTCTTTCAATGAAAAAAAAAAAAAAAAAGTCTGCTGCTCATATCAAAAACCACAACCACAAGAATTTTATTTCACTCTCACAGAAGATATCTTTTACATGTTTATAACATATAACAAATATTTCACTGAGATATAAGTATTGTGCCATATAATTTGATTTACTGATAGTGCCCTTGAGTGGTAAAATGGATAAAGAATCAATGCATCGGAGACCACTGTAGCATCCAAGGGATTAAGGCTATGTTTAAGGTAAATATGATTATAAAGTAATGCACTGATAATTTATCTTTAAAGAAGAAATATCAGCAATGCATTTTGCAAATACTTTTAATTTACGGTTCTATCCAGCCTAAAACACACAATTCAATAAACAGTGTCTACACTTCCTTATCAAAAATTAAAATGGCCAACAAATCCCATAGGTTTTGGCCAACAAAGGAAAACAACATTTATAGGGGGGATGGTGCTTATGGTTTAGAGTGGATGTTTACTGCAGCCTTCATTGAATGTAAACTAAGTCAGTTATATTTGGTGAATATATTGTGGGAATAATATGCACACACGGGTCTCGTGCAAAAATATTGATAGTCTTGCTAGACATTATAAGAAAGGTGTTATTGAAAGAATGTGATAGAGCGGGGCAGACAGCCCTTTAAACATATAAGTGCCAGAGGGGAGTGTCACTCATTGCTCTGCAATGCATGGCACACCCCTCTGGAACACAAGAGGTTAAAGCCCCATTTCCCCCTTCCTAGCACATTCTGCTAATAACAAATTTCTTATAATGACACGCACAGCAGAAGAAGAAATGGGAGTGGCAGGTGCAGAACAGGTGGAGCAAAGGAAACTACAGTGGAGGTATCCTATTAATGGGCAAATGGCAGGTGAGGGAATGGGAAGGGTGGGAGGAGGGCAAAGTAGCAAAGGGCAAGGAAAGAGAATGTGATTATGCTGCTACACCTCCTGGTAAAGTCACATCCGCTCACATCGCCACACACTCTGTGCAACCTGGCGATGTGAGGTGATGCTAGAAGGGCAACTTGGCAAAGTATCCACATAGCTTCTGTTCAAACAAATATGACACAATGTGAATTAATAAGTTTTGGAGGTTATACATTTCACAGGCAAACAGTGCATGAATTCTTTAAAATTCCTGTCTTACTGAGGTTTCCAGTTGTGCACTGTGCATGTTACTGTGTCCCCTATATAACCTCTCAGCTTCAGCTTTTACCATTACGTTTTTACCCCTTTCATTTACAGGGTATGCAATGCACATCCCTATGGCACTGAAACATTAAATGAGGACATCTGCTGTTTCTGATGTCCAGAATAGAAAACTGTAAAAGGAGTGGTGGATTCTTGGCAGTGTCGGCAAATTATGTCAGATTGGAGGCAGATTCACAGTGATAGGATGGCAAACTCACCTTAGAGCATGCTGCTGATATGCCATATACACCACTCTGCCACCATGTTGTCACCTTGGCCCCTTATATCGCCTCTTAGTGCATCTCCCCCAGGTCCTTGGCTTATGCTCATCAATACTTAGCAAAGCATTATGTTGCAGTTTTGGTGGTTCATTAATGTAACCCAAACTGCTTTATATCATGCCATGTAAAGTGACAACATAATGCATAGCTCTATACAATGTGGAACAGTGCATGCATTAGAATTCTGGCAAACTACTTATTGATAAATAACTAAACAGAAGAAACTGGGGGTCCTTTTAGGGTTTTCATTTTTACATTCCTATGAAAAGCTAAAAGAACAAACAAATTTCATAAAATTGTACACAGAGACTAAAGAAGCTCTCCCGTGCTGTTCCTTCATCAGCTAAGTAAGTGAAATAAAAAACAGATTAAAAAAATGAAAACAGCTTAAAAATCAGGACTGCAAATGCTCCTAATCTTTCATATTTTTTCAATACATTCATAATGAGAGGCTTTTTGTTTAAGCCAATATATACCTACAGGACTGATTTCTAGTTTAACCAGTAGCAAATCCTGCTGTGCTATTAAACACCACTAAATCTTGGAAAAATCCCATTGCCACTGTGCATCATTGGTCTGTGTTTTCTTTCTTTAAACATATTGGCTTATTTTTATTATCTGAATAGAAAATGTATGCCTTAAGTAAATCTGTACAACTCCCTGATTTCTTTCTATGCAGCCCATATAACAGGGATTTGTTTTTAATAAACATGCTTTGCTAGGGTTTAGAGATATTTTTTAACCGTATAAACTTAGGACAAGACTAGCAGTCTTGACACAGAGTTCCCTGTGCTTTAACCCTTTGAGTGGTACAGGGGTATGCAAAACATCCTATATAATAATTTGCTAGGATGGTTGTCACAATGCAGTCATGCGAGTACAGACTGCCTGCATTCGGGCAGTCTCTACTGCTCATGATTGCATTGTGTGAGTGAGGTGACGCAAGACTGCATCGCATGGAGCAGTGAGGTAGCGACCGCTTAACATTACCCGGACCTTGGCCCGTGTATACGGGCTTTTACACTAGTTTCTATATATTTTAACATAGCTATAAAACACTTAGAGGAATATATGTATAAAGTAGTGGTACAATTACTTGCATAGCTACTTCATAGTATTTATAAAATGACCATCTTGGATGCTAGAGATGTCACCAACACGTAAAGCATCCAAATTGTTGAAAGTACCATTAAAATAGAAATGTTTTTATTTTGTCACATTACATGTACTTGTGTACAGAATTGCTCCACTTTTGTTTTTATTCATATACTCCAGTGTGTTTTGCTAAAAAAAAATAGCAATAAAGTCCATCAATGTTACTCTGAAGTTGAATCCTAAGCCATATCACATGTTTCAGTTTGTGGCATAATGCATGGTGATACAGTATTCATAGCTACTTCATTACATATCAAATCCAATCTACAAGATCAGATGCCATACACTCCAATATTTCATGTAATAAAAAAGGGACACACTGATACTGGCAACCCCCTCCCACCTCATGGCATACATACAGTCAGGGTTAGGAAACCTTGGGCTCTCCCCAGCCAAGCTGTTTGGGAGTTGTTGTCCCCAAAAGCTTGCACCTACACGAATCCCCAAAAGTAGGTGCGCACAACCTGTGGCTTTTCAGATGCAACACTACATTTCCCATAATCTTCAGTCATCCAGTTGTTTGGGACATGCAGTCCCCAACAGCAAGAACCAGATCTTGCCTGCTGCTACACTAAACCCCAAAATAGGGGTGTGCAACCTAGGGCTTTTTCAGATGCTACATTTCCCATCATCCTCAGTTATCCATTGGCTTACTGAGGATGATGGGAGCAATTGTAGTCAGGCAACAAATGGTTAAGCTAACATAAGGCAAATTTTGAATGGGAACAGAAGGAAGCATAC
Source organism: Rhinophrynus dorsalis (assembly GCA_037306005.1). Lineage (NCBI taxonomy): Eukaryota > Metazoa > Chordata > Amphibia > Anura > Rhinophrynidae > Rhinophrynus > Rhinophrynus dorsalis. Next base: position 137,658,240 of record CM074723.1, on the reverse strand, counting down.
AACAACATTCCCCTAACCTGAGTAGCGATATTGAGCATTTCCTTTCCCCTTCATGATGATCAAACTTATATGGCTGCAGCCCACTGAAAAAAAATCACAATTTCTAACCCATCATGTTCCCCAGTAGCAGTCCCATCATGTTCCTCCATCTACAGGTAAGGCATCTGACTGGCTGCTGGCTATCAGCCAGTCAGAGTACAGGGTATACCTGCAAGCAGTGAGAATACAGGCTATTCCCATACACCAATCACAGACAGCACTGGTCATTTAGAATAAACAGCAAAGAAAGAAGGGAAAGAAAGAACTAGAGAGTAAATAGTAATAATTGGTAAAATGGTATATGTTGTTTTTGGCTGATATAGCACCTTAGAAAATGGTGCTATACAGGCTAAAACAGTAGAGTCTGAGAGTCTAAAATGCTTAAACCACCATAAAATCAGTTTCTACATGTACCAAATTATGATTATTCTTGTGTTACATAGTGAAAAGAAAGGGTGACAGTAAGGGAGAGCCCTAATGTATATTTACAGCTAAGCTTTACAATCTATCTGAATGCTATAACCATTGAATTCAGGTTACTGAAAGGATATCTGGTTGCCAAAAAGATTCCACTACTAATGGCTATATATCAAATGTCTACATGGATAAAGACATTTGCATGTTGTGTCACAATTACCTAAACAATGAAGATTTACCAGTTTTCAAAGTAATTGCTTACAAAAGGTGGAATTAAGAACTGTAAGGAAATCTAAAGTTGAGCAATTCTGAGTCAAACTTCATCATACGGGACAAATAAAATTGTCCTAAAAATACCATTGACTGACACTGGGCTTTTAATCCTTTCAATGTCCGAAAAGTCCCCAACTTACTGAAGTGCTTAAAAAACCCCATTTAAATCATTGGCGATGATGCACCAATATGATTCAGAGTTAAACCAGGCACTAGAATTTATTTATGAGCCCTGCACCAGCCTAACTAACATTCATTTACTAAGCTACTTAGTCCTAAAATTCTCCCCTTAACATTTTGAGTGCCAGAGGGGTATGGAGTGAATTGCGTTCCGTACCCCTCTGGCACTCAAAGGGTTAACATTTTGGGAGTTCCTATCCTCTGCTCCACGTTTTACACTATGAATGAAACAAAGAGCAGAGGAAATGGCATAGCTTTAGTCCCTTTCCCTCCCTATGCTACTTGGGTGGCGCTAGGGCTTGCTGGCATTAAAGTGTTAGTAATGTCCCATAAAAACTTGTTATAGTTTTGTACAGGGCGAAAAAATAAGCTTTGAAAATTCCCCCCTCCCTCCCCTTCTCCTGATGTCAGCTGTAAAGCTGACAGCAGGAGATCCGTGTCGGCCGACAAGAGGAGGCTCTGCAGCAGAGCCGAAATTGCATTACTGCAAAAGAATTATATAATTGGAAAGGTCTACAAAGTGTTCTTGGACACACTTTTTGTATACCTTTCCAATGAAGTAATTCTTTGCAATAAAGCAATTTTGTCTCTGCTGCAGAGCCGCAGGCTGATCCCCAGACCGGGATCTCTTGCTGTCAGCTAGACTCTGACATCAGGAGAAGTTAAAGAGGAGTTAGCAACACGAGGATCTCCAGTTATTGTATTGCAATTACCATCAAACTCACAGTAAGACAGACAAAGCCCGACAGATACAGAAGGAGACAATGAAACAAATAATGAGTCACAGAAAGAGAAAAAGACACAGAGAAAGATACACAGAAACAGACAAGTGAAAGAGCACATGAACAAGAGAGAGAACACACAAGAGAAAACTCATAAAAAAGAAAGCAAGGCACATTCAAGAAAGCAATACAGAGAATGAATAAGTGCAAAAATAGAATATGCAAAAAGAGTGCATGCAAGAGAGCAAGGCAGAACACATAACAGTGATAGCAAACATATGAGAGGGAGTGCACACATAAGAGAATGTACACAAGAATGAAAGCACTCAAGAGACCTAAGTTTGCATCCTAAATATATTTAGTTAGCCAATAAAGGTATCAACTTGACTATATTCGCCTCCTGTATTTCTACTGCTTACATGGTACCAGCTCTCATCTCTTAAGAAATAATTAATAAACACAAGAGAGAGAGAATGTAAAAGAGACATGCACAGAAAAACTGAGATGATGACTGCAAGACAGCAACAGTGAGAGGGAGGGAGAAATTGAGAGACCTAACAAAACAGCAAGAGAGCAAAAGATAATGTCGGAAAGATTGTACCTGTGAATGCAAAACAGGACTGCCACTGTGGGGTGTATAATGGTGTGTATGTTACATACCCCAGGAAACGCCAGCCATTTATGTTAGTCCAAAATTGTGAAAGGTATTTTGAGGTGATTGGTGGTGAATGTACCATTCCGCACTAAAGCAGGTGCTGGATTCGGTTTTGTAGCCCTGCCCTTGCCTAATGCCAATTTACTAAGTTACTTTCTCTGCTTGCTCCAAGAAGAGTGTAGTGGGGTAGTGTATAGGCATTTCAGTGTGTTTCTTTCCTTGCCCTTTGTTTAAACTTCAGAGCATGCCATAGCACAGGGGAAAGGGCCTTGCTGGCATTAAAGTCTTGATGATGGCAGAGTGTGTGAAGTGACATACAATGAAGTTGTGATATGTTTTACATGAGGATAACACCAAGTGTAGCTGTGTTGGAGGAGTCATATATTTCCCCTTTAAATATATTTTTTATATTTTCTATGTGTATGTATGGAATTGGATTTATATTATTGTACTAGTAAGTAATTGCTCAAATAGCAATTAGTGTGAGATGAGCATAGTGAGGTAAATATTTAGTAAATCCAAAGCAAAACAACTGTGACTAGTAAAAAATGAATTCAGCTGACAAGTAAGAAATTAAGTTGTTCTCTCTGTTTAATATGCTCTATCTAAACCAGTGCTAGACAAATGTCAGGAGTCAGTAAGACACAGCTTATAAAATCTTACTTTTTGCTCAGATTTATTATATAAATAATATGCAACTTTGGTGGTGCTAAAACACAAATAGGTCTAGTGCTTGATTAGTTATTGGACTAAATGAATCGAGGCAATCAGAGGCAACAGGGGATAAGTAGCCATATTGATAATATTACACACCAAAAATATATAAGAACATTATTTTGTACCAAACATTAATACACAGAAAATGAAACAAAAATACTTTTATTAAATCTCACCAATATCACATATCATGACAAATTTCTAAAAACGTAGCTGAGACACTGGCCCTACCACCTCCCTCTATGGGGAAATGGCACTGCCAATGTCCCACAATTTAAAATTGCTGGGATCTATCTCTAAGGCATCACAAACACAAACAAGATTGGGATACCACAGATGTATCCCTAAAGTTATTCTACACAATGTAGCCAACGAGTAGATCAATCCCCTGGCAATAAAAGTGTCTATATAAATGTCATAAACATACAGATACAAATTAATATATTCTTTACTGACACTGAATCTCCACACTAAATATATCCCAAAAAATGTTGTACTTATCCTGTCCCTAACTACATACCGGTAAGAATAAAAAGTCACAAAAAATAAAAATAAAAAAATAAAAAATATATAAAATATATAAAATTATGACACAGAGTGGAGCGTCTCTAGTTCATCAATGGAATGCAGCTGAAACACCTTGTAGTACAAACTGCCAACCTACAATTCCTTGAAGATGACAATTTTTTAAAGGCAATGTCATAAGAAGTCCAATGTTAGCTGTTATGTAAACGTTTCACTTTTTTCTTCTACTTCATATCACACAGACATTTGTATTACCATCATAGATCATATTGTATGGATTTCATCATATATGAGAAAGTGTATCTCCTTAGAGGCAAGTTATTCTTAATATCACAGTCCACCTTGCAACAGGGTTAATTTAGGGAGTATAGTGTGTTAATGTTCATCAAGTACTCACTATCAGTGAATGCTGTTTTTTTACACCCATACATCCACCCTTTACTTACCTGGTGTTTCCCGTGTGCGTTGTCCTGAACTGGAGGGCCTCTTTTTACCGATGTACACGTCCCAGTCTCTGAGATTACACCTTCATAATGTCATTGTTTCCCTCATATCTGTGTGATCACTGCTTGATCGATACCCGGCATCCTGTGTTGCACTGTCACAAGGTTATTACCTCTCTCTCGTCTTTCTCCAAGTCCAATGGGTCTGGCATCCTGATTTACACAATCGTGGGATCACTCTCTGTCGTGTCTTTCTTGCGTCCAATGTATTGTGCCAATCACCGCATTATCAGACTATACCAGCACTTGCAAGCTCAACACAGCATTTACTTCGGCTATAGTCAACTACTCTGTGTCACCTCAAACGCGTTTCAAGACTACTCCAGTCTCTTCCTCAGGGAGTTAGTGTTCATATAACCATGCCCTACTTCTCCCTATATAATCCTCAAACTCCTCCCATCCTATCGGTCTCACCTGTCTACCTATTAAATCATCACTACTGCTGGAAAAGAATCCCTTAATAAAAGGCAATTCAACCATAAAAAAGCATCATTAAAAATACTTAAACAAATCCCTATAAAATTATACAAAGCTACCAACAAGTCTCTATGAGGCTGGACATTGGGACATTGGCAGTGCCATTTCCCCATAGAGGGAGGTGGTAGGGCCAGTGTCTCAGCTACATTTTTAGAAATTTGTCATGATATGTGATATTGGTGACATTTAATAAAAGTATTTTTGTATCATTTGCTGTGTATTAATGATTGGTACAAAATAATGTTCTTATATGTTTTTGGTGTATAATATTATCTATACCACTACTTATCCCCTGTTGCCTCTGATTGTCTCAATTAATTTAGTCCAATAACTACTCAAGAGCTAGACCTTTTGTGTTTTGCAGATTTATTATGTATTTGTTGATATGTATGTGCCTATTCACCTCTCCTACAAAACCTTGGCTGGCACCAAATGTATAATTTTGTCCATCAGTCAATTAAACAAAATCTTTTTTACTTATGATTCAGAAAACAATAAAAAAACTGACACATTTAGAATTATATTTCACATTGTGTATTTAATAAATTCAAGTTATATTTTTTGTGATTGGTTTCCTTTCACTCAATAAGTAGGTTGCCACTATTATATGACAAATTGCCCCCTTGAACTGAGTCATGAATTAGAATGTGTATGTAAGTGTGGGAGAAAGAATGAAGAATGCTTATTGCACATAAAAACAGTTAAGATACCGTGTATAAAACTAATGAATTGTGACACTTTGTGGAGCGAATTTTGATCTCTAGCCTTTAGTTCATGTTCAAACAAACATGAAGTAAAGTAGATTATGACAAACATCATAAAAAGACGAATACACATTAGCTGTTGGAATGCATTGTTCATTACTCTGCAGAGATACAGCTCTCCTTCTAAGCAAACATCACCATGGTATTCTGCGAAACGTTACATTGCCCTTTCAGAGAATCTACATGCTATAAAACAATGTACTAATCTCAGTAAAAACTGGTGATATCTAGGTTTTTGTTTAAAATTTAGAGTTATATTTGTGTGCATTTATCAGTTCAAGCCATTGTGAAGGCTTTTAAAATACAAGTCAGTTTATGGAATATATTCACCCTCTACAAGAAGGTTAATAGTACAGACTGTAAGCTCTAATGAGCAGAGACATATTATTTTTCTGCTACCAATGTGTTGCATATATCCCTCTGACATTCAAAGTGCTAATATTGATTGTAAATATCCTTTTATCTATTGTACCCCACTTTTACAGAGTTCTGTTGTTTTACCAAGTTATTTTATACATCACTACAGAATATGTTGACATTGTATTAATAAATTATAACAAATAATAGATCAGTCAGTAGTTGCTGTAGATGATGGAATCTGTAGCTCCAAAAAGCTAGAGGTCCAACAAATGTATTTGTATTCAGTTGGATACATGTCTGCTCTGGCAGTTATGAAAATCCTGGTATGGTTCAGGGAGAGTTGTAACTTTATCAACAGATATATATGGCAGCAAACCCTTGTGCCATAGGGTCAATAATGAAAACATAGCTGAGCCATATGGACAACTGATGATCTTCACTAAAACACTCTTGCAACAAAATGTTGCTTATTTTTAAGCCTAATCAATTGCAACAAAAGTATTTTATGTTAATAATATTATTTTTCTTCTTTCCTTATCTAGCTCTCGTGAGCTGGCATAGGCCTTATTATATATTGTTATAATCTTAGAATATTGCAGTGTAACACACGAAGCTGTCTCATTCTCCTCTTGAATCACTAAACTGCATTTGCATATTCATTAATTTTACAGTAGCGAATCTAATGTGTTGTAACATGACAAAATTGGATACAAAAGATGAGATGTGCACCAAACCCTTTCTGTTAATTCCACAACAATCTGGGGCCGAATTTCATTACAAACTGAAATATTTGGAGAATGGTTATTTTTAGCTTCAGAAGATATTTGCAGCTGATCACTTCTGCATTCACATTCTAACCAAAATTCAGAATTTTATTGCCAAATTGCATTTTTTTATTCAGTCAAAGTCCCATTTGGAAACCTTTTGGGGAGCTGGAAACTGTACCAAAATGATCCCAATCAAAGCTCAAGAAACCTAAGGTAAATGTTCAGTACTTTGTTCACTGATTTTTTTGAGTGTTTATAAATGAAAAGAGGTGTAGAAAGAAAAATGTCAATATTTGCAGAAGACACTAAATTATGCAGGGTAATAAATTCACAATAGGATATTTGTTCACTACAGAGGGATTTACATAAATTGGCAGATTGGGCAAACAAATGGAATATGAAATTTAATGTTTGAAAGTGTAAATTTATGCATTTGAGAAGAATAAATCACAATGCAAAGTATGAACTTAATGTAATCATTTGAGGAGACTCGTTAGAGAAAGATCTGGGAGACCTTGTAAACTACAAACTTGGAAACAATAGCCAGTGTCAAACAGCAAAAGCAAACAAAGTCCTGTCTTGCATAAAAAGGGGTACTGGCGCAAGAGTGAATAACAATTTTGTCACTGTACAAATCGCATATAAGACTTCTCCTCAAATTTGTGTTCAGTTTTCTGCATCTGTTCTGAAAAAGGATATTCTAGACCTGGAGAGAGAGTACATCGAAGAGCAACAAAATTAATTAAGGCAATGGGGGACTTGAAGTATGAGGAAAGTCTAATCAAACTTGGTTTATTTATTGTAGAGAAGAAGATGACTAAGAGGAGATCTTATACTGTATGAGTATATTCAAGGTCAATACAAGGATTTATCTGGTGAGCTTTCATTCCAAGGTCTGCTCAAATAACTAGAGGCCATCCCCTTAAGATTAGAGGAAAGAAGGTTTCAACTTTAGCAGTAGAAGGGTTTTTTCTACAGAAAGATCTGTTAAATTGTATAATTCCTTGGCCACACGTGGTAACAGTAGATACAATGGAAACATTTAATAGAAGAGTAGAAATAAAAAGTTATACTGTGTATTACTAGGTAAAACAGGATGTTATAGTAAAGCATAAGACCCATTTAGGAGTCGGAAAGGCTTATATAATTTTGGTTATATTGTAGCAAATGTTGAACTTGATGGACTTGTGCCCTTTTTCAAACTAATTTACATGTAACTATGAAACTTAGGGAGGTAACATGAATAGCTCATTTTACATATGCTAGTCATAAATATGTTATATTTGAAGTTATATCAACCAATTTCATTTTTTGGTGTTAGTCTTCCCTTAAGCAGTCTTTTCATGGATCACAGTAATCTACCTTCATCGGCAACAGAAGGTTTAAACTTCATACACCATATTCATTTTTTTTTGTATTTTTATTTTAAAAAAGTGGGATGAGTCGGGTGAATGCACATGTGATCGGGTACAAATAAAAGAATCTCCAAGTTCTCACTAATTTAAAGGGGTATTTAACTCCTTGGGGGTTATGGGGTGATAAAGAGGAGACGACTTCTTTAGTGATACCAATTCTCCAGTTCCTATGTTATTCTATGGAGCTTATTAATAATAATAATAATAATAATCCTTTATAATAATAATCCTTTATTTATATAGCGCACACAGATTCCGCAGCGCTTTACACTCATATTGGTTCCTGTCCCCATTGGGGCTCACAATCTAAATTCACCTATCAGTATGTTTTTGGAGTGTGGGAGAAAACCGGAGTACCCGGAGGAAACCCACGCAAACACAGTGAAAACATACAAACTCATTGCAGATGTTGTCCTTGGTGGGATATGAACCCAGGACCCCAGTGCTGCAAGGCAACAGTGCTAACCACTGAGCCACTGTGCTGCCCACTAAGATCTCCAAAGTTGAAGAAACCTTAATGCAATGGCTCCACAGAATAACATAGGAACTGGAGAGGTGATATCACTGGAGAAGTCATCTCCACTTTATGACCTCTTTATCACCCCCTCAGTGCATAACCCCACCTGAATGCTAGTGAGGTCTCAATGCATTTGCACAACACCTCTATAGCATTCAAACATGTTAAAGGTTAATTTATATAAATGGAAATGTTATAAAGGGTTTTATTTACAATGTCTCCATAAACTTCATTGGGAATCTGATACATAAAACAGCTGAAAACACTTAACTACACTTAACTATAGTGTAATGTAGGCCAACGCTAGAGTTTGTTTGACGGTTACAGCCAACCTTAGAGTAACCAGATATCCTAGTTATTGAGACAGTCCCCTGATTACAACTTCTGTCTGCAGAAGAAAACTGTCCCTGGAAATATTCCCTGAACGTCTACTCAGTTTACAACTGCCTGTTCATTCGAGGTGACAAAGCATACACAGGAGTGCACTGTCGCACGCCATGTTATCCTGTGGAGCCTATGCACTAAGATATCTCCCATTTGAAAAATCTTAGTGCATAGGCTCCATTGAATAACATGGAAGTTGGAGAAGTGATATCACTTGAGAAGATACCTCCTGTTTGTCACACTTTAGTGCATCTCCCCCTCAGAGTCATCAAGACAGTTTTATAGACTACAAGATTTGAATTTGATTTACCCTGTGATTAAATGCACTGTAATCATGTATGTGTCTACACTGTAAACTATGTGGGCCAGCGCTACTGAGAGCAAGCTCAGTGGGTTACTTTTAAACCGCAAATTCACAAATTAATGCACAAATTGCAGTCTGCTGTTAATCATATCGATGAAAATATTCATATGATCTGCTTTATGCAGTGACTGTGAGAAATAGGAAGTATTCAACACCTAACGGTTAGACAGGTGTCAAAACATGGCTGTGCCATGAGTTGGAGCCCTCTCTAGCAGCCATAGGGTTAATTTAGATACATGTATTTAGAAAATATACTCTTAGCAACTCTTTTACACCATAATCAAACTGTATAAAAATGTCCCCTGATGCAAGTTACAAAAATCTCATCAACTGATTCAACCCTTAAGAAATCAAAAATAAAATGTAATTCACTTGTATATTAAACTCTTAAAGACCAGGGAGGTTGTGCACCGAAGGACCAGGGCCATTTTATTTGTAGAGTCAGCACATGCTAGCGATCTAATGTACTGACTTGCCGAGAAAGAGGCTGAAACTGTTTGCTCCATTCTTGGAGCCATCAGTTTTAGACTCCTGGCATGAGCAAAACATTCCCTCAGGCTTTCTATGATCATTAAGCTCATGTCATGTCAGGATCGTCACTGGTCCTTAATGGACTGAAAGGTGTGACAGTCCTGGCATGTCCACTGTCTTTACGTGGTTAAAGGAGCAGTAAAACTCTTATGAAAACATATATATGTTGTAGGGCTTTTCCTGTAGGGTACAGTATTTCACCACTGAGAGATGCATATTTTCACAGTTATTACAGTTGTAAACTCTTATTTTTTTACATCAAAAGTGCCCTCTATTGGTCAGTTTCCAATTAATTATGTTGCATTTTCTGGGAGAAGTGAGTAGTGACAAACACTTCTCTATAGAATGTAATAGAAACTGTGTAGCCATGCTGTCAGTTCGAACTTTGAGGACGTAATCACATGGTAAGTCACTCCCTGATGGTTTGAATTGTTATAACATTTGAATAAAACAAATGACACTGATAGGCGTACCCTTGTTTTACTCAGCAGGAAAAGCCGTATAGCATACAGATTTTCATAAAGCAAGGTTTATTGATTCTTTAAGCAAAATTATATATGTAAAGGATGTTAAAAGGAACATAATCTCTATTCAGGATACATATCTATAATTTCAATGCTACCTAAACTGTTTGGTAGTTAATACACTTTTCTCCCAAGCCAATGGGAAACAATCTCGATCTTTTACACAAAAAAAACATTAACTATTCTGCAGTCATTTTAGGGACAAATACAAATTCTCAGGGTTGTGTTTACATGCCAAGCACCCCTGGGCAAGGCACTCTAGGTGCTCATAGCTGTGGCCACACAACCCTACTCTTCGCATGACCCCACCCACAGTCCTGTCCACTGTTTCCTGCCACAAAATACCCTTGGTCTATAACAAGCATGAATCAATAAAGCTTTAATCCATAGGTTGCTAGAGAGAGTTCAAATGAATTCCATACAAATGTGTTGTATATCTCACTAGGATCCTAAAATCACAAGCCTGTAAAAGAGTATAAAACTGGTGCAAGGCATTAAGATTGCTCTGACCACACCCACAATTCAGAATGTGGGAGTGGCCAGCACAGCTGAGGACCCCCTCAAAATTTGAAGCTCTAGACAGTTGCCTATTTTGCCTATTGGGAAATCCAGCCGTGCAAATTCTCCAAATTGACATTGGTTTAAATGCTTTTTTACCCCCTTGAATGCTAGAAAGGTCTCCAACACATTGTTTTCAATGGGTTGAAAGCCCCTTTTAAATCAACTGGAAGTTTTATTTTTCCCCTGTGGTGCAGAAAAGTGCTCCTTTCATTTTATGAATAAGGCTTTATATATACAAAATTGGCTATGGCCTGTAAGCCAAACAATATTCAGACATTCACTATAAGAGCGGTAGACAACATGAATTCCTCCAGCTGTTGCTGGGCTACCATTCCCATCATCCCCCTCCAGCCAACGGCTGACGAGGGATGAGTGAAGTTGTAGTCTGGCAGCAGCTGAAAGGCCTCATATTGTCCACCCCTAAAATAACATGGCATCTTCTCACTAAATGTAGACAGAAGAAATGCCCTCTTTATTACTATATTTTGAAATACATATAGAGAAATACATGAATGAATGTGTACCATACTGTTACCTGGAAACATAAACCTTGTTTAACAGCCTATATATTGGATTGCAATTTATTTCTTACATCTATTAATAAATGATGACAGTCCATATGTTAGACACTTTAAAGTAAGCAATACCATGGTAATAATTTTCCTATGTAAAGCCTTTTATTTTGTGGCTAAATGCTTGGTCAATCTGGACAGTACATCTTGGAGCTTTAGAACTAGGGTGCAGAGATGCATGACAAGGCGAGATAGCGTTAGGTAGCTGAGTGGTTAGAGTTTGAGGGTTGCTGGGTAAAAGGGGTGGAGCTTCAGAGTTCATAAAGGGAGGTTAGGGCATCCGGTTTTCATCTTTTATTTGACTGAGTAGTGAGTGGTTCTTGCCCACCCTCCCTAGTTAGTTTTTGGTAGGATTTAACTGTAGTGCGGTTCAAAGGGTTGTGGGTGTTTTAGTTGTTAGTAGCAGGTTGTCACAGCTTGGTGTGTGTGTGGGGTGGTCCTTAGCACTGTCACATTGGTTGGAAACGCCTGACTTCTCTAAGGGCACGGTGACCCTGGAAAGTGGTGAGAGGCGCTTGGCTAGTAAAACCCACTGAGCTGGTTGGTGAGGCGGCTGGTGGAATGCATTTGACAGTGCAATGTTGAGGTCCCTCCTCCCCTGGGGGGGGTGTTCTTGGTACATTGTTATTATTATGTAATGTTTTTTTACTATTGGATGTTATACTAATGCATTTATTTGTAATGCTGTTATTAAAATAAATTAATTAATGTTAATTACATGTTCATTTTCAATAAATTACACTGTGGCCTTTTTCTCCATGTCAGGCATCCGTCTAGTTTTTTATGGGTCATTAGGATAAGGGGTATAACTGCCTAGAGTTTAGCGATGCCCTCATCATGTAAATGTATAGCAATTTACTGTATGGCAAGTTCCATGCAACTCATGGCAGGTCCTAGGAAACTGTTTTTTTTTATACAAATGTATTTTGCAAACCCATCATATAAAATAAAAACTGTTGCAACTTGCAAGTCACTATATATATAAAAGAAACCACATATAGATGTGAACTATAATTTTGTTGCATGACACATGCCAGGGAGAGTTAAAACACAAAGGGGAAATTAAATTTCACAGCTGTAACATTACAGACGCCTCAGATGCTGATAAAACAAGCCCATTTCCTGTTTTCTCTGGCTTCAAATGTTAAACTTACGCTGTATAAGAGCTTATCTAAAATCTCCCAACAAGCTGTCACCTTTTCACATAAAATCCATTCAAATAAAATGTCACATCTTACATGGGCAAATGTATTTTATTGTTTAAAACAGTAACCAAAACTCTTAAACCAACACACTACAATAATCTGTAAACCCTAAACTTGAAAGAATGCTATACAATTTTTTGTGTGTGTATACGTCTATCTATCTATTATATATATATATATATATATATATATATATATATATTTTATTTATTTTTTTTTTTCAACGTGACCTTTTGAATACTAGAAAAATGTCCACTGAATTGTTTTATATTGCGTTACACAACACTCAAGCATTCAAACAGCAGCCATCGTAAAATAAAATAGTTTACACAAGTTGAAACAATAAAATAATACTCACAAAGGGGAATAATTATCCAGGTGTGTACCCTTCCTGAAATGGATGACAGAAGATCAGGAGGAGATCAGGGCCTCCAAAAAATGGGCTCTTTTTGGAAGGGAATGCTCTACATTTTGTTTTTCTCTGTCACATTAATTGTTAATGGTGTTGCTATCTTTATTGTGTAGTTACCCCACAGTACAGAGTTGTGCAATATGTTGTCACTCATTAATTAAATAATAATAAATATTGAAAGGGCCATATGCACAAAGTCAAAAATGAAGTGAGGGGAAGCAAGAAATAAAAATCGCTATTGATTAAATGGCTTTTTAACCACTTCAATGCCAGAGTGGTCCCCAACGTACTGATATGTAATACAATGGAGACATTTTTAGTATCCAAGGGGTTAAAATCTTTGCAATGCACTCCATACCCCTCTGTCACTCAAAGGGTTATATCAGTGAGAATTCTGATAATTTGCATTTGCTCCCTATTGTGCCTTTGGTCTGTTTCAGTATTCTTTCATTTCCCCTTTATGAATATGGTCCTGATAAATCTACTGCCCATTTAGAGGAAACAAAAAATAAAACTGCTTTCCTGATGCACTAGCTTTTGCTGTTTTTAAGAATTTAGTTTTAATTATTTAATCCCTTGAATGCTAGCGGCATCTGGAATTCATTGCTTCTCAATACACTGCAGATCTCTCTAGCATCCAAGAGGTTAAAAAAAGAGATAAAATGAAGCAGGATTCAAATAAATCTAGTACTGAAAGAATCAATGGTTAAACTTAAATGGACAAAGTTCATTTAGCAGATTCCACACCACACTGAAAACATTTATCGTGTACAGAACTGCAGTCAAGAATAAAAGAGTTTATTCACTTCACATTTGGCAAATATCTGGGGTTAGTGGGTTAGCTTAGTGAGTTACCCAAGAGGACTATGTGGTTACAGTGGCTACATTTCTTGCTACTCATTTGGGGAGTGTCTAGGGGTAGTGCATACCTCAAATGAGCAACAGAGTTTACTAAGTGATTGCTTACAGTCACCTCCCTTGAGAAACATGGGGTGAAAAGAGTGATTAATCATTTTTATTATGATGCTGATGTACTATGAATAAACAAAGTAATTCTGGAATAAACCAAGTTCAATAAAAATTCCCCAAGTGCCCACTGAGATCTATGGTGAGTTTAACCCCTTGAATGTCAGAGAGGTCTCCAATGCATTGCATTGCAATGCACTGAAGACCTCTCTAGTATTCAAGGGGTTAAAAGTGTGATCGAAATCAATTTGAATGTGGGGAATTGTATTTGCCCCTTATTGTGCAGTTGGTTTGTTCCACTTCTTTGCACATTAGCCTCAGGGTCTCTGAAAGGAGAAAAGGGCCTCAAAAAAGCATATCCCTTCTAAGAGCCGCTGAACAAAATGAAAAGTGAAGCAGTTCTGGGGCAAGTGAATGCTAGAGAAATGCAATGCAGATCTCATTAGAATGCAAAGTGTTTAAATACCCCAATTTATCTAAAAGGGGGCTTTTATTTGTTCACTATGGTACAGCTGATTTGCCCCACTTACCATTTCTATTATACAGGCACACAATGAAGCTAATATACTATGGGGAATTGGAGTAATTGTGGAACATGCCTACTGCACAATAATGAATAAATAAAAAGGCATCAAATTCCCATTGACTGACATAGGACTTTTAGCCCCATAATTACTATAGAGGTCTCCAATGCATTGCGAAGCAACACAATGGAGCTCTCGCTAGCATTCAAGGAGTTTAAAGCTCCATATAAATAAAAATTTACTTGTCCCTTCCATTGCAGTTGCCTTGTTTCAGATTTGCTGATCTTTAGCTTACAGAATATTACCCTAAATACTTAAAGTTATCATTTAATATACCATTACAATAGACTGGGGTTCAGTGGTGCAGCTGGAGTGCTCTCGAATTGCTCCAGTTCTTAGTACATGAGCCTCAGTACAGAGAAGCGTATAAAAGCAGGAAGCCAGTCAGCACATTAGGGCTTACAGACTGTAAAACCTGGAGGCAGACTGTATGTAAGTAATCCCCACGGCTATGCTGGCTCCGATTTAAACACCATGGACAGTAACTGCAAAGATGCAAGGACTAAACTGAAAAGGGCAACATGACTAATGATTCAGACATTAAACAGAGAGAATACAAGCAGGAGGAAAATGAATTTAAAAGCTGGAAAGTGAAAAATGTAAGGATAGAAGCCAGACCAACAACAAAAGAAGAAACAAAGAGACATAGAAGTTAAGAGGGAAACACCAAATAAATGCTAAAATAGAAAGTGAAATAAATGATAAACCAGATGAAGCAGGGTATTCATTTTCCCATAGAGGGACCACTCCCATCATCTTATTGTTGCTGTGAGAAAAGACACAAAGAAATCCTTCACAGCCTCACATGCTCGCCCACACACAAATAAGTAGTCAGCTAGCCCTTGGACCACCACACCAAAGAAAGTGAGATGCTACAAGGGATTTAAAAAAATAAAAATAAAATAAATAACTTGCACTCTTTTAACCCCTTGGTTGCTATAGAGGTCTTAATGCCCTGGATACCTCATTAGCATACAAGAGGTTTAGCAAGAGCAAAAATAAACATAAACTGAATATAAAAAATAAATACAAGATAGCTACTGATAAAGATTTGGTCTCAATAAATACAGAGAATATATGAGATGGGGCAGTGAAGATAAACAGTGAGGGATTGATGATCTCCCACCAACCCTTAGTAAATAGTATTAAGCATTGATGATCTGCACCATCTGTCCTACAGTTGCCAGAAGCCTTAATTTAACCCCTTTTCCATTACATTTCACAAACCAACATTTGGGAAAAGGAAACTGCTGTTACGACTGCTTTATTTATTTATTTTCACTAGAGTTTAACTCTCCAAAAGTGCCTCTTAGTGCCTTACCAGTGCACCGCAGTCACATGAAGCCATGGGGGTTGCAAAACCAAATTGCACTACACTGCCTAGCATTGTCATGGTAACATGAGGGGATTGCTGGTGTTTGGTAACAGTAAAGCAAAGGGTTGTAACACCATGCATCAAAACATATAAAAAAAGAACGTATGGTAAACAATTACACTCAGTCTAGAAGGACAAACTGTACAATAGATCAGGCCAAGTGGTCATGAGTGAGATAAAGTGAAAATCAGGAGCTCATTTAGTCCTTTGGGAGAATGGTAGTCGGGGGCAGTGACTCTACTGCATGGCGCTATCCTCACCCTTTTGTCCCCATAAAACCTCTTATGCCAGAAAAGAATGAAAAGAAAGAATGGTTGTACTCAACTGCTACTGCATACATTTGTCTCTCCTATTTTATACTGTGTACCATGTAAGTCTTGGTCCTTTCATTTTTTTAAAAATATGACTTATGTATTGTTTTTTTTCTAGGGAAATTACAGCTGTCATTGTTGTGTTTGTATTAACCCTTTGAGTGGCAGGGGGTATGCAATGCATTGCTATGCATACCCTACTGGCATTCAAATGGTTAACCTTTGGAGAGCCAGGGCTCTGTAATTAATTATTTTAGTTTCTTTTTTTTTTTCAAAGGAAACGTAGCCGTATTATTTTTGTCACTGTATTAAGTTGATTAAAAATCACCAATTATTAATTACGTGCCAGATGCATTTCGAATGCATAGAAAAATCCCTCTGGCAAAAATAATCATCTACTTAAAACATATGACTATTTCTAGTTTTTTCTTGGGTGGTGGGGTGTCTATGCAGTGAGTGCTAACACTGCAGGGACATTCACATGACTGTACCAGCACTGGAGGCAGCCTGACTAGAAATCATCAGACTCTTATCCCAGCGCCACCTGCCACTAGCGGGATGGAGGCAACCAAAGGAGGGGGAGATCCCAAGCACACACGCACACTGAACAAGTGCATAGATTCCTCTCACATGACACTGCTGGCTCTGCATAGTAATTAAAAAAACCTTTCCCACAGCCATTATATCCTATTATCCTTTATACAATAAAAATCAGACCCATCTGCAACTGAGGAAGGTGTGTGGGTGGTGCCATTCAATTTTCTGGGGACGACTTGGGCTCAAAATAAGTTAGCGAACCCTGAAAGGCCTACGGTCCGTGGTGGCGATAGGGTTAACGTTTGTATTGGGACCACATTGCTCGTGTACAGTAACATACTGCCACCCGCACCAATATATCACTGGCAAGGGCACGAACAGCTCTGTCCAGTGCTGTGTGACCACTCCAGGCCCCTAGTGTAGACATGTAATGAATGAGAGCAGGGAAGAATACAGACTAAAACCTTGACGCTTTGTGAGATGTGTTATGAGCTGGGCAGTGTGGTGGTGGTGGTATCGCTGTGCCCGGCTTCATGGTGTGCTTATTACCTGGTGCAGCATCAGGGCCGCTAGGATGCTGAGTGTCGGCGGCAGTAGGACGCGCATACCCGGCTGTCTCCGGCACATGGTGCTGTGAGGATGGGGCGCGATGGCTTCACAAGAGATGAATAATCACAGGCACAGTCCGCTGGTATTGTCCTCTTCTACACCAGCCAGGGAAGCATCAACATCAGCAGCAACCAAACAGGGCGCAAGGAGGTAAAGCACACACATGCACACACACAAGGCTTTGGGTGATTTCCAGAGGATCCTCCTGCAGTTCCCACCCACCCCCCGGGAGGAGTCCCTCGCCTGCCCGCTTCTGCTGGTAGGGGTATCAAGATTGGCACTGACTGGAGATCCTTTCGTCTCCCAACTTATATTCCAAATGAAATAGATGATGGCAGTCACAGCTGCATACTACAAATCAGTTGTTTTAATTATATAAGCAATCCAGAGGTCCCTGTGTTTGAGCAGGTTGATATTTCAGCATATGCTTCTTTTCCCGATAAAAATACAGAATTGTGTTGACAGCCAGAAAGCTTGCTTGGAGAATGTTCTGTCCGTGTGAGCCGCTGGTGCAGCTTCCCTCATGTACTTTCACACTCACATCACACTGACTGGTTCCCACTATCCTCTTTCTTACTCCCGCCTCCTCCTTCCTCGGGCAGCTCTCAGACTGATAACAATACAAGGCGCTGGCTGGATGAATCCCGGGCGGCTCTCAGCTCCTGAGCCCCTCCTGCTCTCCTCTCCTGTCACTATCTCCACACACGCAATTCCATGAGTTGCACAAAACAACCCCATGACTCGCAGTGACATTCACACAGTCACATTGGTCAGATATTGAAGAGACTCTGCGAATATATTGTTAATATGTTTTGTTATTATAATAATAGTACATTTTTAAAAAAAATATTATGCAATGTAAATACTTTATTAGAACTATTAATTTGACCCATCTATTGTCAGAGAGGTGTGTGACTGTATGGGTCTTACGTTAAAAAAGAAAGGTGGAGCAATTCTGCTGAAAACTTAGTGCACCATAGAAGTAAAATATTACAATTCTGTTGATTTGAAGGGGGCGTTTAACCCTTTGAGCACAAGAGAGGGCTACAGCGCATATCTTCACAATGCATGGGAGAGCTCTTATTCAAGGAGTTAACAATCCCATTAAAACCAATGGTCATTTTCATCCTACTCTTATGGTTCAGTTGGTTTGCCTCAGAATTAGTCCATTTTTTTAACATATGGTGGGTTATGCACTAAAGGATAATAAAGTGGAGAAGACCTCTTCGGTGATGTCACCACTCCAATTCCCATGTTACTCTGTGGAGCCCAGGCATTATAATCTCTCCAGTTTGAGAAATCCTACTGCATAGTCTCCAATGAATAGTAGATATATTGGACAAGTGAAATTATTGGAGAACTCACCTCCACTTTAGCTCATCTTCCCCATGGCCAGGGACATCTGCTATAATATGACCCCCCAGGCCAGCCCACCCAATCCCTAAGGACCAAATAAGTAAATGGGCAGACTAGATAAGCCAAATAGTTCTTATTTGCAGTCAAATTCTATGTTTCTATATGGAGGGGGCAAGTGTGGATGGCGGGGCCCCTCAGGACACCCATAGCCAAGGCCTTATATGGGGAGGAGGAGAATAAAACCATCCTTGGTGGCATATTTAAAGGGATAGTAATACTTCGTTTTATCTTTATTTTATTTTGTAGGCATTAAAAAAACATGAAGAACGATATAAGTCTTATCTCTCAAACCTTTATGGTTTAAGAGATATTCACAAGCAAAGTATCCCCCCCCTGTTCAGCCAGATCAGAAGGGAGGTGCCCAGGTAGACTGCAGAGAGGGACAATCTTCAACTAAGATAAGGGAAAAAGCTGAAAAACTTGTCAAGGGGGGAAGGGCTTTCATTGTTTTCATACAAAGAAAATTGTCCCCTTCTGTTATCTGTCTGGTCATACAACCAGATTCACATCTGAGAAGAGATGGCTTACACTAGGAAAAAGGGGCGGGAGGGGGAAACTTTGCTTGTGAATATCTCTTAAACTATAAAGGTTTGAGAGATAAGACTTATATCGTTCTTCATGTTTTTTTAATGCCTACAAAATAAAATAAAGATAAAACGAAGTATTATTATCCCTTTAAGGACTTAACTAGACCACCTTTGTCAATTGTGGAGAGCGTTATTACTGAGTGTTAGGAATGATCATAGCTTCATTTATGCTGACACATTACTGTCTCTTTAAAGCAGAAGGTTCACCTAACATCAAATTTTGAGCATGTGTTTTAACACACAAACCTAGTATCATTGTAAACGGAGCCTGCTGTAACATTAGCCCACAGAAATACAGTTATGAAGGGGAGTGGGAACTCGCTCCCTGGGGCAGCTGGGAAGTCCTGAGGCGTCATGCGGGACATCCAGAACGCGGAAATGCCCGATTTCAAAATCTAAAAAATCTCCACTAGCAGACGATTGAGAATAAAAAAAAAACCCAACGCTAAGCTAGGTTTATGTGTTAAAAGACATGCTCAAAATTTGATTTTAGGTGAACCTTCCGCTTTAAAGGAGATCTATCACCCCTATACATTTTGGTCTTAATAGCTAGTTTGTGTAGCGACTACCTGGTATAACATTTTCATTTTTTAAATAAAATCACTATTTTGCTGAATTTAATCAGTAAATATTGCCCTGCACCCTTCTTCCGGACAGACTGCGGTTACCAGCTCTGTACCGCAGTCGGTCAATCTGCCTCTGATCCCCTCCCTCTATCCAGCCTCCAGGATTTCTGCCTGTAAGCTGGAGTGCTCTCTGGCCAATGAGATTGCTCTAGCTTACATGCAGAACACCTCCATCATTGGTGGAGGCTGGATAGAGGGAGGGGAGCAAAGGCAGAGTGACAGACTGTGGTACAGAGCTGGTAACCGCAGTCTGTCCGGGCGCAGGGCAATATTTACTCGATTAAATTCAGTAAAATAGCAATTTTATTTTAAAAAATGAAAATGTATACCAGCTAGTCACTACATTATCTATTGAGATCAGCATGTATAGGGGTGGTAGATCCCCTTTAACCCCTTAAGGACCAGCGGCCCCGGGGTGTCTGGTCCTTTAAGGACCAGATAGGCGAGTTCGACGTGCCACCCCACGTGACTGATCACGTGTTCCAGCACATCGAACGAAGGACTGAAAGAGATCGCTCCGGTCTTGGAGCGATCAACTTCAGTCCCCGTTATTACCATGCTCCTGCAGGAGCGCGGTGAGTAAAAGTACGTGACTTACCAGGACCATCACTGGTCCTTAAGTGCCGGACCAGCATAACGGTCCGGGTACATCACAGGACGCGAAGGGGTTAAGATTAAAATACTAAAACATCTTTTATGTTTGTTGCAGGTAGCAGATTTATTCCTACTTATATTGCAGTACAATTCATATTTGGACCACTCCCATTTTGGTTCCGCTTAAAAAAAATAAACTTGAGTGAAATTGGCTTTAGTTCTTAGCAAAGATGTTGTTAAATCTTATATATATATATATATATATATATATATATATATATATATATATATATATATCCTTATGACATTGCACAACTATTTTATAGCTGCATTATTTTTTGCCATTTTTATATGTAAACATCCCCCCAGTGGACTTGTTTACAATCCAGTTGAACTTCATCACTGGTAGAGGGTCCTTCATTACATTATTATTATTATTTATTTATTTATTTATACATTTTTAACAGTTTCCTTGGTGTTGTGCATAGAAAGTGACATGCATGCACAGACACATACAAGTAAATAGAGAGCACAGTCTGTGAATATATTATTATTATTATTGTAACCTTGTCAATCAGTAGAATATAGAAATCATTCTAATCTCTTTGTTGCATGAAGGGTCTGTTATACATTGAGGTGAATGAACCATGCTGATTCCATGCAATAATAGGTGATAGAATCAGTTTTCTGTCCCTCCACTGGCATTCTGTCCCTACATCTGCCTAGTGTCAGTGTGCTAAGCTATAAATGCCCCAAATTCTCCCCTTCATGCTACTCACACCAAGGGGAGGCCAGTGGGGCAGTCTGTGGGCATTTCATGTCATTCCTTTCCTATACGCCTTGCTTAGGTCAAATTACTAAACAAAGCATAGAGGAAATAGTGTAAGTGTATGCCATTTCTCTGTGATACTGAAAAAGGGGCTTGCTGGCATTAACATCCTACTTTGGCATAGTGTGTCTGCAAGTAAGCAGTACAGCAATTATACTCTGCTGTGCATACCCTGAAGTGCATCTACCAGCATGAGAGAATAATGTGATAGTAATGTTTCACAAAATAAGCAGCTCCACTTAATCTTCATAGTATTTGGTCCATGGAAAGTGTTATTTAAATACCGTCAGAGTTGTAGTTCAAGAGTAATTGAATGATAAAGCATCCCCCTCCAGCCACTTTTACCTAGTTTAATCCACCTCCCCTCAGATGTGGAATATGGTCTCTTGACCAGACAGGTCGCAGCAAGGGACAATCTTCGTATAAAGAAAACCCTTCCCCTTTGACAGGTTGTTCAGATTTTTCCTTATGCTCACTGAAGATTGTCCCTCTCCACGATCCATCCAGATAGTCTTGCTGCTCTGAGGTGACCAGTGTTACATCAGTAAAAGAGGCGTTAGGGGAATAATTTATCATTCAGTTACTTTTGAACTACAACTTGGACAATATTGAAATAACACTCTCCACGGCCCAAGTACTATGAAGATTAATCAGAGCTGCTTTTGTTGTGAAACATTACTATCCCTTTAATGCTACTGTGGCTGCACACATACATTTGCCCCAAGTATTATAGTAACTGTGTACAGGCTTACATGTTTAAAACATCAAAATGTTAGGAAGTTTAGTGGATAAAAATTAAAATGTTTGCCACTCAGTGAGCTTCCAAATTAACCACTTTCATAACCGTCTGAGGAACAGACGTACAAAATGTATTGCCTGGCAATGCTTTTCAAAGGCCTCTGGCTCTTAAAGCGTTAAATCATAACATAGAGCCTGTCAAATCATTATTTTGTTATGCACACATAAAAGCAATTAATATGCAGATGATTAAAATACAATTTTATGTCACAGACAGAATAAAATGACTGCACTCTAGTTTCCATTTTTTTTTTTGTTATCGCCTCTGGAGCCAGTATGTCTGGCCCTCTAGCACTTCAAGAAAAAATATCAGTCATCAGAGAGCTCATCTTGTAGAAAATTAAGTATTACTTGGGACAAGTACTGATTTCAGTTCTGTCTTTCACTACGTACTTTTTGCCCTGATGAATTTAAACAGTGGCTCTGGTAGCTAGAGATCATGTCATCTAATGTTGCGACAGCACTAAAGAGGGAATGTTCATGTCACAAGCGAGGGCTATAGGCCCGGCTGAGACAGTGGGGAGATTGTGGGAGTGAAAAGGTTAACACTAACAGATCCCTGGTTCCCTGTTACTGTTCCTAGCAACCACCAAATTAACCCCTGAAATCCCTCCTGCACTATGATCCCAGAACTACAATTTGCAACCCCAGTAGCATGGCAAACAGAGCTTAGTGTCACATTAGCCCAGAAAAATGCAGAATCAAAAGGAAGTGCGAAAGCGCACCCCAGGGGCTGCTGGGAGGGAGGTGGGAAGTCCTGCCGCTTATACACGGTTCCCCAGAATGCGCAAGTGCCACATTTCAACAATTAATATCTCCGCTCTTAGGCAGTGGAGAAAATAAATAAAGCCGGTGCTAATAATGCTTTACATTTTAAAAGCAATGGTGAAAATGTTTGGGTATGTGAATGTTCCCCTTTAACGTTCAATCTATGAGTATGATTTCACGCTACGAGAAACTAGATCTAAATAACATCAGTTGATACAGTATCGACTTATGTAAGACTTGTAAAAAGTACAAAGATTAAGGCAAATTAGAAGATGGACACTGGCTATATTATAAAGGAACAATTATGGATGATGTGGAGGACTCAGATTCTTGATTAACAAAAGACTGACAGACTCAGTCATAAATGTAGAGAGTATTTCTGAAAGAATTGCTTCCTGTGTTATCAAACTAAACAGTTGCTATGTTCTTCAAATCATTCAAATTTATGCCCCCTACAAGTAGCCACAGTGATGAAGTTTAAGAATTTTATGATTTATAACAGTTCTACAAACAGGACAATTTTCACTACAAATTTATAACAGGATATTTCAATGCAAGAATTGGTAAGATCCAAAATGGTGCAAAAATCGATCAGACCACATGGAACTGGACAAGAGAAAATAGAGGCAACCAATTGATTGAATATACAGAAGAACAAAATTTGTACATTATTCGGGAAAAAGACCCAGGGAATGGAAATCCCTATTGGTAATCAAGTGAAATTAACATCATGCTTGCAAATAATAAAACAATATTTACTGACTGCTCAGTATTAAATCGTTTTACAGTTGGAAGTGACCATTGTCTAGTGACTGCAAGAAGGAAAGAAAAAAAATGATCAAGTTAACAAATATGAAGATCAACACTAGCCAGCTATTGAAAAAAACATAAGAATTTTGAGATAGCACAGTCTAATCACTTTAGTGTGCTGCAAGACCTTCCAGACAGATATTTCAACCACAATGAAAAAGTTATTGAGACTATCGTAGACACTGCCCATGTTCTTGCACCTATTGTAAAACAAGAAATCCCAACCTGCTTATCAAATTAAACAGTTGCAATGATGAAAAAGTGACAAGAAATGAAACAGAATGTTAATATTAGAAACAGGGTAGAATATGTAGAAATGTGCAAGACCATAAGGAAGCACATTAAAGAAGAATCACACAGGTTCAATGTTGAGCTCATCAAAAGGACACTGGAAGAAAATCAAGGGCTTAAGAATACAAAATAAAAGATTACCACACGTAAGAGCCAAATCTATGCATTAAAGCTTGATGATGGTACCAAAGCAAGGACTCAACAACAAATACTAAAACAAGTGGAAGAATGTTCTTCAAATCTTTAGAAGGATGAAGGACAATATATTAATTTAGTGCAAGAGGCTGAAGCTGTGCAAGAATTTTTGGCAAATCAGCTGGATCTTATAAAGTTACTATTGAAATGTTGAAAGCTGGATGTCAACCCTTATTCAAAGCCCTAGCGAAACTAATTTTAAAATGCCTACTACTTGGCAAAGTGCCTGAAACATACAAAAATGCAGAAGTCATCCTACTGCACAAAAAATATGATAAGTCTTCTGCAAGGTTTTCACAAAGGTACCGTCAAGAAGAATGGACACAGTACTTAACGTTGCACAATCTAAAGAACAAGCAGGCTTCATGAGTGGTTTCAGTAAAGTAGACCATATCCAGGCAGTGCATCAAGTTATAGAGCGGCATAATGAATACAACCTTCCATTATGCATAACCTTCATTGACTACAAAAATGCCTTTGACTCAGTGAAAAAACAAGCAATAATGGATGCCCTGCTCAACCAAGGAATAGATACCGTTTACATCAAATCCTCCAATCAATATATGAAAATGCAGCTGCATCAATGCAGGTCAACAGTGAAGAAGTCCAGATCAACATAGAAAAAGGCATCCGACAAGGAGACACAGTCTCCCCAAAGCTATTTTCTGCTTGTTTACAAGAAATTTTCCTCAAACTAAATTGGGATAAAAAGGACTGAAGATCAATGTAGACTACCTACATCACTAACATTTTGCAGACCATATTACACTCTTTGCCAATAGTCCTGAAGAACTGCAGGAACACATTTAAGAGCTACAACAGGAAAGGAAAACATTTTGGTCGGAAGATGAATATCAACAAAACTCAAGAAATATTTAACAAATTTAACATACAAAGGATAATCACTGTAGATGGACAAAAACTAGAAGACGTTGACATGTATGTTTACCTTGGACAGGAAATGTCAACAGATAAAACATCATTTTTGGAAATTGAGCATCAAATAAAATTAGGATAGCAAGCATTTGGAAAAGGTATCTAAAAAATGAGGCACAAAAAGAGCACAATCTAAAAGCAAAGTCTTTATTCAAAACAATTCCACGCAAGTTAAAATGCACTTACAGTGTAATAGTCTTAGATAGGCATATCTCTCTCCAGTCTTTTAGGCACTCGGCTATCTCCCTGGGTCTTTTTCCTATGTCCACTCTGCACTGTCCAGATGGTTTGATCCCAAATGAGTTATGGGATGAGGCAAATCCTTCCTCCCTTAGCTCATATCTCCACTCTGACAGTTGGGTAGTACAACACAGTGCTCACACTGGTATACCAGGCTAATCATTGGGACACAGGGCTAGCTCTATTGGCCCTAGCCAGGAGAGACCTCACCCGATGCATATAGCGGATCTGACTGTCTGCTTCCTCAGGGGCTTGAAAAACATAATAATGCTGTCTTTAACCCCTTAGGGACCCTTGACGTACCAGGACCGTCACGGTCCTTGAACTACTCAAGGACCGATGACGGTCATGGTACGTCATGTACTTTTTACTTACAGCGCTCTACCGGGAGCGCTGTAAGTAAAAATAGGGCAAGAAATAGACCGCTCCAAGATCGGAGCGATCTCTTTCAAGCCCCATAGTGACGCGCCAATACACGTGACAGGTCACGTGTACCGGCGCGTCAAAGTGCCCCTATGCGGTCATTATGGGACGGAAATGTCCCGCGACCGCTGGTCGTTAAGGGGTTAAAGGGATAGTAATGTTTCACAAAAACAGCAGCTCCAATTAAACTTCATAGTATTTGGTCCATGGAGAGTGTTATTTTAATACTGTCAGAATTGTAGTTCAAGAGTAATTGAATGATAAAGTATCCCTTTCCCACCCCTTTTACCAGGTGTAGGCCACCTTCACTCAGATGTGGAATCCGGTCTCTTGACCAGACAGATCACAACAAGGGACAATCTTCTTACTGTGAGAACAATGAAAGCCCTGCCCCCTTGATAGGTTTTTCAGGTTTTTCCTTATGCTTACTGAAGATTGTCCCTCTCTGCGATCCATCCGGACAATCTCTCTGCTCTGAGGTGAGCAGTTTTACATCAGTAAAAGGGGCGGGAGGGGAGATTTTATGATTGAATTACTCTTGAACTACAACTCTGACATTATTAAAATAACACTCTCCATAGCCCAAATACTATGAAGATTAATTGGAGCTGCTTTTATTATAAAACATTACTATCCCTTTAAGACAAATTTACTACGCTGCCTCAGGCAAAAGGTTCATAAGCAGTGTGTACTTGCAGTCCTTGCTTATGGCTTTGAAACATGGGCACTGAATGCCAAAACCCATACAAAAACGTAATGATACAAACAGAAATATGGAGATCAAAGCCTACACATAACAAAAAGAGAATTAAAAACATGTGTGAGGGTTTGTCAGCAAACAAAGGTCTATGACATCTTTGAAAGTGTAAAGCTCCTGAAATGGAAATGGGCAAATTCATTTTGGAATGGATTCTATATACTAGATACTAAATGCCTAAGAAAAAGAGGAAAGACAAGATGGGAAGATGAAATTTCCAAAGTTTTTGGTATGCAGTGGCAACAAAAGGCCTAGAACCAAAGTTTTTGGAGGCTTGCTGAGGAGGCCTTCTTCCTGCAATGGATCCATCTACCATCAGTTCTTATTGCTAGGTGGCTGCCCATTTCCATTCTCTGTGTAACTTTAAGTTTTTGTATGGCTTTGGCATTCAGTGTCCATGTATCACAGGCATACTTAAGAAAGACGGGTCAAAATAATTTGCTTGAGGCAGAGTGGTAAATTTGTCTTAAAGAGAGCACTACTAAGTTTTCCAAATGCTTGCCATCCCAATTTTATTCGACACTCAGTTTCCATCATGGTGTTTCCATCTACTGACTTTTCCTCTCTAAGGTAAATCCCGTTTATTTTAATCTGTTCCCTAGAGCTATATTGAGGAATCTGTATATTTATTGTCTATGTTGAATTCTTATAAGGTGAATCCACATGAGGGAGTCTGGATTTCGTATCACCTATTTTATGATTGTACATGAGAAGGGGGTCAAAGTGTTAGATACATAACACACATATTCCACAAAGTTCTTCTATCGGTCATCAATTATTTTCTTCATCATAATTTTTTATTTTTTTGTTTGATGGCAGTTTGTATCACCAGACTCATGGCACTTAGATGGGGGCAATATTCACTCCATCGTATGCAAATTTGTTTTGTATATGTGTTAATTCAAGGATCCCCACATTTTTGGAGGTGACAATCCTTTCTTCTCTTTGATTTAAATCTGCAGATGTTTTATAGTCTTTTGTTTTTTTTTGGCAGGACACCCAGGACAATGTTCTTCAGTTTGCTGAATATATGAATAGCAACAACTCAAGTTTACTAATTAGTTGTACACTTTTTAGTGTTTAGCAAACCATGTTCAGGAAACTCTTTTACATGCCAACTCTGGCATGTAAAAGGTATATGCTGCAAATACACCTATGTGTAGAATATCTACCAAGCAATAGATGGAAATATAGAGCTGCCCTCAATCTCAGCTGAAATCAGATCTATGAAATGGATCAAATACACATCAAGCTGCACCTTTCAAACCATCCTCTCCAAACGTGCATGCTGAAAAGTAAAAACAGAAGGTGCCCAATGGTCTAACATGTTTAGACCACGAATAAAAATTATATGAGTAGAGATGGGTACTCACAAGCAACATGGTCAGCCAGAGATAGTGCTGACGCAAATGGAAGCAGAAAATATAGCCTGTCTCTGTTCGGGTATCAACACAAAATCACCGGCTTGTTCAATGCATTTCCAAAAGATACAAAAACAATGGCTTCCAAGTGTGTTTTTGGTCTAATTAGCCGTGTGATTCACAGTGGGCGGTTTTAGATTGTCCGATTGGGTAATTTAACTCTAGTTACCGATTGGATGCGGTTATTCCAATGGATTTTATCTGTATACTAACTAAATGTGCTCTGTATAATGGCTTTTTGTTTGATTACTCACAACTCTACCATTAATATTCTTTGATAAAGTGGCGTATTGTAGCCGTGAAACACGTAAGAAGATAGAGTTAGTGATATTCCACTCTAGAGCAATTATTTGCTTTTAACATTTACTTTTTATAATACTTTTTTATATATTTTTCACTTGGGAGCCATTGGCCTAGATGCACTAAAGTTCGAAGAGGGCTACGAATGTCTATGTACTGTCAGAACAGCATCGTAGGCACATCCGCGGTATTCACCAAAGTCTCTACAACATCACGCCAACATCAACACCGATCTAACATTCCTTCGACTGGTTTACAAATTTTTACTCTTCGCATCAACAATTGCTCATTTACATATGGAAATTAAGCATAATGCGACACATTCGTATGCAAGGGTGTGTGTTGACATGTTAATGTGATACTTCGACTCATTCAGTAAACTCCGATAGCAGCCTCTGCTGACGGAGTTCACAGTCTCCACTTCACCTAACTCAGGCTGTCGTAGTTGGGATCTCCCCTGTACTTTTGTTTGGAGCAACAGCAGGGAGAGCTATGACATTTCTGAACAGCATTCTCTGACATGCATTCTCTGACATACATTCTCCGACATACACTGCATACTCAAAGGGTTAAGAGTTGAACAAAAGACTCCAGTAAAAGTGTAGTCGAATAAAAATGGAGTCGACAAGAAAATGGAGTCGACAAGAAAATGTAGTAGACAAAAAAATGGAGTAGACAAAAAATAGAGTAGAATAAATATGGAATAGACAAAAAATGGAGTCGACAAAAAAATGGAGTAGACAAAAATGGAGTAGAATAAAAATGGAGTCAACAAAAAATGGAGTTGACTAAACATGGAGTCTAATAAAAGTGTAGTTGACTAAATGGCAGTGCCTGAGGTGAAAGTCGGATGGAGTTAGTATGTCGAATATATGCAATATATGTCGACATACTAAGGGGGGGGGGGGCACATTGTGTAGTGCTTGGTGTACTAGTTCTGTTTATTGTAACCCTTTGAATGCCACAGGGGTGAGCAATGCACATCCCTATGGCATTCAATGCTGTCCATGGTGCTGAAAGCCTTCTCTGTATTCCCCTACTGGCTAGGTAGGGAAGCACAGAGAATGCTGTTCAGAATTGTCATAGTGTTGGTGATGTGTGAGGGGAGGAGATCCCTTCCACACTGACAGCATTTAGAAAATCCTGTATGCTAATAGGGACCTTCTCCAACCTTCCACTTCCATGCACAATTTTTGTGACTATGTTGATGTGTGTGCAGATCGAATTGTTGGAGTAATTCGAACACAATGACAATATCATACCAACACCACATTGACATTTAGTGCATCTAGGCCATTGTTTTTGTATCTTTTGGAAATACATTGAACAAGCCAGTGATTTTGTATTGATACCCGAACAGAGAGGGGTTATATTTTATGCTTCCGTTTACGCCAGCACTATCTCTGACTGACCATTTTGCTTGTGAGTACCCATCTCTATTCATATTATTTTTATTGGTGTTTAAGCATATTACACTATTGGGTGCTTTTTGTTTGTAGTTTTATGTCTATCTTTACGTTTCGGGGCATAGAGAGACTCAGTAAAGCGAAAGTCAAGTGGATCTTCCTCCATGGGACCAAAATACCAATTCATATTCATTCAGAATTTGATGTTTATTTGTTTTGGTAACCATATATTCATTTTTCTATATATTTTTAATGTATATTATTTTTAAAACGTGTCTCAAATGGATTTACTTAACCCCTTAACGACCCATGACGGTCCTGGACCTTCATGGGTTGTTTTGCCTTAAGGGTCCATGATGGTCGTGGACCGTCATGGGTTAAATGATAGCAGCGCACCTCCATGCACGTTGCTATCATTAATTCCCGGCTGAAACTGAATGCTACGGGACCGGAGCATTCAGTCTCAGCTACTTTCACAATTGCCGGGTCATGGAATCGCTGCAGTAGCGATTCCATGTACCGGCATTGTGAAAGAATGAATGCTTCTTGTGTCTGTCCTCCGCCTGACTATCCCTTACATCAAAGTAAGGGACAGAGAAGCAGAGAGTAGACACCTAGTGGACAAGTAAAATGCAGCAGCTGGGGGTTATAACCCCTTCACTGCTCTGCTGGAGGCTGGCTAAATGCAGATTCATTTTTGACCTGCTAAAATAAACTTTTTTAATTTTTTTTTAACAAAAATTTTATTTAAAAAAAAAAAAACATCTCAACAACAAAAATTGGGAGTGTGATTGTTGTGGAGTCATATAATACATTTATACACACCACCAAATGTCATTAATAAAAAAGTGGAAAATAGGGTGGGAAAAAGGGACATGGGGTTTTTCACCCAGGTGGACAGTACCCATTTAAAACTGCTCATTTTGTAGGTATGAATGACCGGTCATACCTTTCATGCAGTCTCCATAAAAATGTAACCAATTGTGCCCAAATGATCCCAAGAGAGAAAAATGGAGTTTGTTTTACATTTTTTTTACAGTTTTCTTTAATTTTACTAAAATAAATGGTGGGCTATCCATATAAATGTGGTATCAAAAGAAAGCCCTATTTGTGCATAAAAAACAGTATATAATTTTCATAGGTAAAATAAAGTACTCAGAGAGAAAACACAGTTGAACAAAGACATAGTCAAAAAGGTCAGAATTGCTCCAGTTCTTAAGTGAAATCGACCTCAGATTTTCCCAGTACTTAAGGGGTTAATGTTAATCTACATTTATTTATACATGATCCAATATGCCTCATAATTGGTATTTATTATTTGACTTCTTCCTGTTATGAATAATAAATACTATATTGCACCTCCTGTGTTTTGAACAACATAGTCATGTTTTGAAACTATTTTGAGAGTGTGATCTTTTGTTTACAAACAGAGATAACACAAGAGATGACATATGTTTATCCCCATCCCGACAATGGATGTACATGTACGTCCCGCAGAAACTGTCAGTGACGGAAGACGTACATGTA
Source organism: Rhinophrynus dorsalis (assembly GCA_037306005.1). Taxonomy (NCBI): domain Eukaryota; kingdom Metazoa; phylum Chordata; class Amphibia; order Anura; family Rhinophrynidae; genus Rhinophrynus; species Rhinophrynus dorsalis. Next base: position 137,627,050 of record CM074723.1, on the reverse strand, counting down.
CATCCAGGAAGCCGTTCAAAGCAATGGGAAAAAAAGTTCAGCGGGCGTTAAGTGCTGGCCGTGTGCGCGCGTGGCCGGTCACTAAGGGGTTAACATGTGCTATGTTCTGTTGTTTTTATTGGTTGTGTTTTATACATCTGCCTGTTGGTGTGTCTATTTACTTGGGTATGTGACCACAATGAGATATGAGTGACTGATGTCAAGAAACATGTAAGGCTGTTTGTCTTGTGTTTCATTTTCTGTTACTTTCTTTTAATGTAATTTCTGAATAAAGATGGATAAATAAAGAATGAATAAAGGCTGACCAGTTGATTTTTCAGAGGTGAACCATTTCAGAGCTGTTCTGTCCTGTAAGCATGCACACATTTCCAGTTACTTCTATTTACAACCTGCAAAACAAATCAAAATAAGGGTAAATATGAAAAAAAAATGAATAAAAAGCAACACATCCCATTTTACAAATAAGCAAATGATTGGGGCCATATTTGGAAAGCTAAAGATGGACATTTCAGGGTCAAACTAATGACACCATAGGAGACAAAAAACATTCTCAAAATCCCCATTGATTTGAATTGGTTTTCCATTCCCCTTGAATGTTAGAGATCTCTCTATTGCATTGCTTCACAAGGCATTGGGGGCTTTTTTCAGCATTCAAGAGTTTAAAAGGCTCATTTATATCAATGGGATTTTCATTTGTACCCTATAGTTCAGTTGGTTCACCAAAGTATTGCACACATTTAGCTCAGTAATGCCCATTAATCCCTTTATCCTAACTGCCTTCCATGTAAAATAATGGAAATGGTATTCCCACAAAATTAACCATAATAATGTGTAAACTGATGTGCATGTTAGTCTAATGGTTAGAAAGTTAATTGGTATGTCAGTGCCGACCGCTGCAACACATTTGGTATGCATTTTATTTTTCTCATTTCTTCTCTGTGAAGATCAGAGGATGAGAAATAAATGTTAACTAGAGCCAAGCATTCAGATGAAAAGAAAAAAAGAGACACTTTTTGAATTTGCTATTTTGCACCCGGCCACCTGCTGGGGAAGAGAAATTGGCAGCTTCTGTGCAGTCATTGAGAGGTTGTAGCTTTTAGACCCTGTCCTGATTTTCACATGGCTGTGCAAGAATATTTTGTCTAAACCAGGAGCACTACATTTTACAGCCATGATTCTTTTACAAGGACCTGCTAATTTGCAACAAACATTCTAAAGCAGCTGATACATCCTCAAAGTGTATGTCATTACAACAAAGTAATTAACACTTCTTGAGATGGAGGAAAGATAGCGCTGATGTGTGAAAGAAAAATCTTTTGCCTCATTTTCAGGCCCGGTGATTATTTCTGTAATTTAGGTCATATTACTGTTAAAAGAAGGAGCTGAAGTTCAACCCTTTGAGTCCCAGAGGGGTGTGCAATATGTTACAAAGCTATGAATTGAACAACCTTCTGGAACTCATAGGTTTAACCCTTTGAATGCCAGAAGGGTGCTCAACACATTGCAAAGCAATGCATCAGACATCCTCTGGCATTCAGAGGATTAACCCTTTTAGTGCCAGAGGGGTACACAACACTAAGCAATGCATTGCGTACCCCTCTGGCACTCAAAGGGTTATAGTAGAGAGATCTCCAATCTATTGTTTGAGACTTCTCTAACACTAAAGAAGGGGAAGCAGGGCAAATAAAGTTTGCCTTTAACCCTTTGGGTGCCAGAGGAGTACGCAATGCATTGTTGCATGCCACATACACAACATTTTGCAGATCAACTGCTTTCTTAAAGGGATAGTAATGTTTCATAATAAAAGCAGCTCTAATTAATCATCATAGTATTTGGACTTTGGAGAGTGTTATTTCAATTCTGTCAGAGTTGTAGTTCCAGAGTAATTCAATGAAAAACTATCCCCCTCCCACCCCTTTTACTGATGTCACACTGCTCAGCCAGATCAGAAGGGAGGTGCCCAGGTAGATTGCAGAGAGGGACAATCTTCAATTAAGATAAGGGAAAAACCTGAAAAGCTTGTCAAGGGGGGCAGGGCTTTCATTGTTTTCATAGGAATAAGACTGTCCCCTGCTGTTATCTGTCTGGTCTATGGACTGCATTCCACATATGAGAAGAGATGGCTTACACTAGGTAAAAGGGGCAGGAGCGAGAAACTTTGCTTGTGAATATCTCTTAAACCATAAAGGTTTGAGAGATAAGACATATTATTCTTCATATTTCTTTAATACCTACAAAATAAAATAAAGTTAAAAGGAAGTATTACTATCCCTTTAACATTTTGTGTAACTGATTGGGAAGACTGGCTGCCTATTAAACTCTGGATTTCTTGCAAAATCATAAGATCTCTCCTCTACCCCTTCTTACATTTCCATTCTGATCTCCTGCTATACCCTATCCCGCCACTAACTTTCAGCCAATAACTGTCTTCTCTCAGCTCCTTTTTGTCTAGAGCCCTCTCACATATCAAACCTTTTCTCTCTTTGCTCTGTATCTATGGAATGCTCTACCTCCCACTGTGCGCAACTGCACCTCTCTGATGGTCTTCAGTTCACTATCTCTACATGCTAGAAGGCACTGACTTTGTACAATGAATGGTCTTATAAATTATTTACTTTACTTGTGTCCCCTATCATCACCAGAACTCAGGTACTGTATTCAGCACTTGATCCTTATGTACTCTGTATATCTCCCATTACCACTGTAGATTGTAAGCTTTCAGGCAGGGATCTCACACCCAGTGTTGCACTCTACAAAGCATTTGTAACCCTGTATTATCTAAAGCCTTAAATTGTAAAGTGCTGCGTATACTTGTGGTGCTAAATAAATAAACATATTAATTCATTCAAGACACACAGACATAGGCAGCGGTTATCCAAAAGAAAGGGGCGCCTCATAGAGTAGTATATCTATACAACAGTATATTTGAATTGTTCAGACTCCTAATGTAGGGTACTCACATATATATTTGTCTGTCAGGCACTAATATGCGCGGGAGACGAATCATGCAGGTGAAGGCAATTCTTAAGCCTACTTCCACTTGGGCATTTTTTACGTCCAGCTGCTCTTAGCCATCCAAAATGTCACTTCAAAGCTCCACGATAGACCCGAGAAATACAGAAAAAGAGAGGTGCAAGTAGGAATTCTACTAACAGAGAGCTCAAATGGACAACACTGCACAAGGGATATAACATATAGCTATGGGTATTCACAGGGTTAATTGGACCGATGTCTTCTTTATTCTCTGGTACTATAATGTGCTTGCAGGAATTCCTACTCTTTTTCTGTATTTCCAGTGGTTATCCAAGTTCCTTCCTGATTCTGGCTGTTATTATCTTTGTGTTAGGGGAGTCTGAGGAAAGAAGCAATTGAACAGGGAGTGTCTTCAAACAACTGCTGCATCTGTCAGTGAGAGTAAAAACACTAGACCTCAAAGTAGCAGCACTGAGGATGAGGGGGCTTGCAACCATATACCACTGCTTGGAGCACTGCAATGACCACTGATAAATGTTTATGAATAATATAGTAACAATGGTAGTTTAAATAGGCTGTTGATCTGCAGGAAATATCCAACGTCCATTTTGAGTCAGGGAAGGAATTTTTTGGCCCACTTGGGGATTCATTGGAAATGACTTTAAGAGTTTTTTTTCCTTCCTCTGGCTCAACAGGGATAATATGGCATATGTATGTGTCTGGTGCATCTGCAGGAATTAATTTGGGGTATGAACAGTGCTCTAATAGCCTTTTATTTATTATCTTGGCCGAGATGCACTAAAGGTAGAACAGGGCTCATAATGTCGATATCCTGGTGGAGCAGTGTCAAAGGCACATCGACAGTATGCACGAATGTGTTTTCAACATCATATCCCCATCAATCCGACAAAATCTACCCACGTCGACATCAATCGATGTCGAAGTTCACAGTCACAGAAGTTCACAGTAACAATTCACCTGCCTGAGGCTGGTGAAGTTGTGATCTATGTGTAGTTTTGTATGCAGTAACAGCCCTTAATCAGTCATAAACATGGAGGGTTGTTGAACTGTTTGTAATATGGAAGGGGTGCTCTCCCTCGCACATCACCAGCAGTAGACAGCCCTGAAGCCTGAGAGCATTCTCTCTGCTTCCCCACTTGGTCAGTAGGGGAGTGGAGAGGATCCTTTCAGAACCACGAACAGCATCCCTCCCTTAACACTCTGAGTTCCAAAGGAATGTGCATAGTGCACCTCTGTGGCACTCAAAAGGGTTAAAAATAGTACACCAAGCACTACTGTCACACTAAAGCAACTCTGGAGCTTCTGACACAGAATGGACAGACCGAGTGAAGGAGTCCCTAAAACAGACCTGCAGAAGGTCAGCCTCCTCCAACAAAGGATTAGGGAGTGAGATGCTAAGGTGCGACGCTAGAGTGCGTAACTCGGGCACGGTGGTTGCCTATACAGTGTTGTGCTGCGGCTAATGCAGTTTAAAGGTGCTAGTCGCGAAGCCAGATTGGTCCCCTTCGGTTGAGCCAAAGGGGGCCCGCGATAACACTGTACAGCCAAGCTCTACTACCCAATCCCCAGGGAGGAACGAATCTCCAAAAGAAAACAGGGTACTCACTCAGTTCAGTAGAGGCCACAGGAGGACAGGTATGGAAGGCGCCACACAGGATCCCAAGCTGGAAGTTGGTATTCCAATTCAGGAGGCAGGTGAGTACTCAGATCTACACGGAATAGGCAATGCAGAATGCAGGCAAGTAGTCAAGAACTAGCCAGGTAATACACTGAGAATCTGCTGGGAGACAGAGGAAAGAGAGGTGTCAGGAAACGAATCCAGGTCAAACACAGGACGCTGGGGAACAAGCTAGGCTCAAAGGGCTAGACTGGAGCAAATCAGGAGGCAAGCCAGTAATACACTGGTGATACAAGGACTCTACGGACATAAAGGACGCTATACTAATGCGCCCGACAGAGGATACAGGCATCATAAAATACCCGCAACGCGGAAGCAACTGAAGCGTCCCTAGAAACCGGAAACCAAGCCGCAACTAAGAGCGATGTCACATCCGGCCGCACGACGGAGTGGGCAGGGACAGCGAGCGGCAGGACGGGCAAGGCAAGAGAGAGCCCCGGACATGACAACTACTCAATCATCCCCTCAGCTCTTTATCATATTTCATACATGTTGTACAATCCCAAGTGAACAAGGCTGAGGATCAAGCAGAGTAAATGGTGATTTGTGGCTAACAGCTGCCCCTAACCTTGTTCCCTTCCTCACTGGTAGCTATAGAACCCCATGTACAATGCCTGCCCCCAGACATGTTCTGTTGCCCACTGGTAGCCACAGATTCCCATGTACACTGTGTGACTCCACCACCCCCCAGCCTTGTTCCTTTGCCTTCTGATAGCCACACATCTCGATGGGCACTGCTTGGGATAGGGAACAAGGCTGGGGGGGTTTCATTCAGTGTATGTGGGGCTAACACACAATGGTAATGTTCCCCATGTTGCACCACAATACTACTCCACAGTTAAAATTCAACAAATGCTGGCCTCTCAGTAAAATTTGACGTCTGCTGCCCCCCAAATAATTTTGACATATGCTGCCCCCCCCCAGTAAAATTAGACATATGCCAGTGGGCAAGGGAACAAGACTGGGGTGAGCCTTGTTCACTTGGGAGTGCACAACATGTATTAACTATGATACAGAGCTGAAGGAATGATTGTGTACTGCATGGTTAATTTTTTTGAGGGGGCCTTTATATTTGGGCACACTATGGGGAGAGGATTGGCTGGGGTAGAGCATTGGTGCCCTTTCCTAGGTGCCTGCAAGAGTTTAATAATAGAGTTCAAAAAAGAAAGCATCAAAACTCCACCATTACCTGCCTAAAGCACCTGTGGAAAGATAATCTACAAAGACATTTTTCTCTACCATCATCTGATTAACCATGTTTACATCTGTTAACTATTCTGTTGTTATAGGCTCAGTGCTTCCTAAGATTCTTCTTAGCTTCAAATCTCCCCCTGACTGTAAAAACTGCACCCACATCTCCCCTCTTTCTCCTGCCCATTACACCCACTTGCTCTTACAATCTTCTACAGAGTTTAACCCCTTCTCCCTTTGCAAGCCCTGTTCCAAACCATCATAAATCCTACTCCCATATTTCGCCCCTTTGTCTTATCTTGCTGCTTGCTGCATGGGATATTGCCCCCAGTCCTGGCCTAAACCCCATACTCTCCTTCAGAAATTAGAAAAATCATTAGGGCATTGAATACATTAAATCATCCCAGTTGCTAATTATCCAGTCATTAGTCACTATTGCAACTGTGCACTACTCTACTATATCAATATTCAGACAACAAAAGAAAGAAGAAAATACATTTTTACTATTCAAAAAAGTAGATATTTATAATGAGGGCACATAACGAGTCCATGGATATCCAAAATGGTTATAGTCTACAGTCATGTCGGGAGATAGTATTAAAATATAATCTTTATTTCAAACAATAAATAGAAAGGACAAAACATTTAAAAGAAACAAGCCTGATTCTCCATAAGTGGTGAACTTCACTCAGTTCCTCTGATGGTTATTCGATCATTTCTAACTCTCATGAAGAATTTTATTCACGTGATGATACCATCAGAAAAGTCTTTTAGTTTTTGATATTCTTACTCTCCTTGTAATAAAGGAGACAGTACGGGTAAACCAAAATTAAATATATTTTGTAAATTTAAATTCTACTCAATGAGTAAAGGATTCATATTATCTGCACTTACAAATAAAAATGTAAAAAAATATTTGAATTACACCCCTACACATAGAATGTAGATTTGAGAGTTATAACGTCCAGAGAGTGGAACAAAAAAAACCCAAAAAAAACTACAGAGTCATGATCAAATACCAAGTGTATAGGGATCACCACCCGACATATAATTATTATGTGATGTGAGTGGACCTGTACCACAGAATGCAAGTGGGGAGCACCTACTCTAGGGTGTTATAGGTAACACACCATTCCTTAGCTATCTCTTTTCCGTATCATTTGCTGCGAGCATAACGGGTTCTCAGAAAATCTCAACATGACATAATTTGGAGAAAGGGTTGAAGAGTTAAAAGTAATAAACCGTTGCTGATTATACATTATTTAGATGGATTCATTTTGTACTATCTATAGGCAAAAGAAGTATGCCAGCATGGATACAAAAAAAAAAAAAAAAAAAGCCTGACGCGCGTTTCTCCTGACTGGCTTTGTCAATGGCTGAAAAAGAGGATCACAGGAGAGTCCTTTTTAAACTAACTGCAACCAATGAAATTGAAGGAAATATAGTAGATTTTCGTAACATTGGGTGCACTATAACCAAAAAATATTTGCATTTTTGAATGGAAAACCTTTGTAATCCCACTCCTAGGAATCCTTTATATATTAATTGGAATGTATTGTATATGAAATGAATTCACATTCATTGTTATATTGTAGTGAAACTGTGTGTGAAAAAAATAATAAATGAAAAATTAAATATTATCCCTTTGAGTGCCAGAGGGGTACGGAATGCATTGCTTTGGCACTCAGAGGGTTAAAAGAAACTAATATCACCACCACTTGGAAGTATTCTATATAGTGTACCAATGAAGATAAGTGTAATGTTAGCAATGTTTCCACCCTTTTTAATCTGTAAAGGATGAAATAGTATTTGACTGCAATTAAAACAAGTGAATTTGTTTATTTCATAGTTAAAATATTTATATTAGTTTACACATTACTGTGCTAGACAGTATATTAATGGTATATTGCTAACAAGCAGCAACCTTTTTATTTAGTGCGTCTTTTGCATTAGCCAATTCATCCTCTCTATTGCAAACTTGTAATTATAATTGCCTAGACTAAAAAATACCAGTTAATTACCATTCTAATTAGATTCCCATTGTTTGTTCACTGCTAAAACTAGCAAGACATCTAAATAACAGATCCAGTCACAAGTCAGAAATATTGTATTTTCTCTATATTTTGATGTCATTTGCTAGATGTCCAGCTGTTGGGGACTACAACTCCCATCATTCCCAATCAGCCAACTCCTGATTAAAGATTATGGGAGTTGTAGTACCGAATAGCCAGTGGTCCATGATAAACCTGACATAAGGCATGTTTGTAATATGTCTGTACTGAGCACAGATCACAAGACAAATAGTATAAGAAGCTTTAGCCAAGTAATTTGCCTAAAGTTCCCATTTCATTACCTAGAACAGAGCTTTGGTTTTCAAGAATGGGGATTTCCAGGTAATATTAGGGTAACCAGACCTCACCTTTAACTGGGGACAGATATGAAAAATGCATACTACAGAGCTGCTTTGATTTCATTGCAGTCCTGAAATATGTCTATTTCCTATGTGTCCCCGGTTAAAGGTGAGGTCTGGTCAACCTATATTAAAGTGTTTTTAAAAAAGAACCAATCACAAGACAGAAATATTTTATTTTCTCTATATTTTGATAAGGCAGATTTAGTGAACTGCTGGATGTCCAGCTATTGGGGACTATAACTTCCATCATCCCTAATCAGCCAGCTACTGGTTAAGGCTTATGGGAGTTGTAGTACCAAATAGCCAGAGGTCCAACATAAACCTGACATAATGCATGTTTGTAATATGTCTGTACTGAGCACAGATCACAAGACAAATAGTATAAGAAGCTTTAGCCAAGTAATTTGCCTAAAGTTCCTGTTTCATTACCTAGAACAGAGCTTTGGTTTCCAAGAATGGGGATTTCCAGGTACTATTAAAGTTTTTTTTAAAAAAGATCCAATCACAAGTCAGAAATATTTTATTTTCTCTATATTTTGATAAGGCAGATTTAGTAAACTGCTGGATGTCCAGCTATTGGGGACTATAACTCGTATCATCCCTAATCAGTCAGCTACTGGTTAAGGATTATGGGAGCTGTAGTACTGAATAGCTGGAGGTCCAGCAACTGAGTAAACCTGACATAGGGCATGTTTGTAATATGCCTGTACTGAGCACAGATCACAAGACCAAAAGTATATGAGGCTTTAGCCAAGTAATTTGCCTACCGTTCCTGTTTTATTATCTAGAATACAGCTTTTGTTTCCAAAAATGTGACTTTCCAAGTGTTCGTATGACAATGTAGAATTTTGAAAGATCTAATTTGTTCTAATCTCATGACAATATAAATCATCCATGTAAAAAAGCTGTAAGGTCGGGAGCATAAATGACACATGTTGCATATTTTCATTGCATGCTTTTCTTCATCTTCAACACTGCAACTTCAACATCACACTGTAATTGAGATAACGTGATATATGGTACCATGCTATTGAAATCAGTACAAATCCCATGTACTTATGATAGTTCAATGCTGGACCAAACATTGCAGCAAGATGTGTTACCTTGGGGGTTATGTACTAACGTGTGATAAAGAGGTGATAATGTGGAGATGACTTCTCCAGTGACATCACTTCTCCAGTTCCTATATTATTCTATAGCGCCTATTCACTAAGATCTCCAAAGTTGGAGATATCTAAGTGCATTGACTCCATAGAATAACATAGGAACTGGAGAAGTGTTATCACTGGAGAAGTCATCTCCACATTATCACCTCTTTATCACCCCTCAGTGCATAACCCCCTTTGTGACAGTTTCTGGATTTTTGAGCAGTATGAACAGTCCCACATGACACAATAATTATAATTTCTTGCATTTTTTTATTCTATCAAATGTTTGAAATTCAATTGACAGTGTGAATAAGGCTTTTAACTACAATGAAACTTTGCTCATAGTTGATGTACAATGTGGAAATTTGAAAGAACAGTAACCGTTATTAAGACTAAATACACATTGTAGTACTTTGCATGCTGAGTAAAATTTGTATACTGATGGGAGGTGGTTCATACAAAAATTAGAGTACAAAATTACATTTTTAAGATAGGTTGGATTTGAACATTCTCGTGGGCAGGTGGTGATGTTGCTATTGCAGACTACAGAGATCTCTGGTATTAGACAAAAGCCTTACTGTTATGATCAGTCTAGGTGCGTCCAATGTAGGCTGCCTGGGTAAAGCTTTACAGAGTGGGATCCCACAAAGGGAATACAGAATGCTATATATATATATATATATATATATATATATATATATATATATATATATCCAAGCACAACAGACAACAAAACAGGAACTACTGCTCAGTAGGCTTGAGTGAGCCAGATGCTAGTGTGCGCTTGCTTGGGAGCATGGCTAGCTAGCGAGGGCTGTTCTAGAGAAGTCTTGCTGCGGCCTAGGCCATGTTGGAGGTGCTGGCTGAAAAGCCAGATAACAGGATGACGACACAGACCGCTACTCACCGAGTCTGGAATCAATATATGTAGTTGTTATGGGGATGCAGGTGTCTGAAACGGAAGACTTGAGAGCGCTGATAGGGAGCGTAGCTTGTAATCGGTGATGGTCACCTCTTTTCCTTTGCTGCGGCCTAAGCCGGATTAAAGATGCTGGCCGCGAAGTAGATGCACGATCTCGGTTGAGCTGAGACACTGGCCAGGATAGGAAAAGGGGTGTACCTTACTTCTCAGACTCCTCCTGACCAGAGGATCCCTAGTGCAGATGTACCAGAGACAGGAAGCCAAACAAATCAAAGGGAAATCCACTAAGGAAGAGAATAACTGAATAGATAACAGGTAAGGTCTTAGCAAATGTAAACCTGACAAAGCCTGAAATGGAAGGAGAACTGTCCAGGGAGGCAGAGTCCAAACAAAGCCAAAGTACCCGAGTGGACCAGAGAGGGAGATGGCTGTCACAGACCGGCGGGCTGACACCACCCAGGAGCTGCTCTGATGACCATGCAGGACACTGCACAATCGAGTAGGATAGATACCCCAGTAGACAAGGGGGCTAGGACCACCATTAGCCGCTGGACAAGGTCCAGCAAAACATGCACAAGTTCTGACCAAGACAGGCAACACCGGTACAACACTAAATGGTAAGGAAAGATCCCTCCAACAATAGCCCCACAATAGCAGGTCCCAACACCCCACTGACCAAGGCATGACTAGGCAGTCCTCGTACAATGCAGACAAGGAGGGTACCACAAAGGAGAGAGAGTTCCCAGCTGAGGCTATCCACTGGCACTCTCGCTGAATGGACCCACGAGCAGCGGGGAGGAGCAAGACTGCGCCGATACCCAAGTCTACCAGAGACAGGCAAGCCCGGCCAGCGGGGGAAGACTGCGATGCAGAAAGCTGACCAAAGCAGCGAGGAAGGAGGAAGAATCTACAGGCTGGGAACTGCACAGCCTGATGGGGGCTGCGAACTGCCAAGAGAGCGAGGTCAGAACAAGCCAGTAGTCACCAGTAGTGTCGGATCAGTCAGAGGGAGCAAGCAGATAGTCGAGAGATGGGCCAACGGATCACCAGGAGCAAACAGGTACAATGGAGAAAGCGGAAAGCAGAGTCAGGATACCAGCCAAGGGTCAATACCAGGAAAACAACAAATGAAAGTACGCAACACTGGACACACTAGAACTAGCTCGATAATCGGGCGGGGAGCACTGAATCCTATGGAGGTTTAAAACCCACAGCCTCCAATAGGAATTCAGGGCCGTAGCAAGAGGGTACAGAAAGGCTAAGAAAACAAAGAGAAAGCGAAGCGTGACAGTGGTCTACCGTCACTACAGTTGTTTCTGTCGTAGCGTAGGAACAGGAACAGTCAGTCGTAGGCTAAAGGGGATACATGGAGGACGAAGAAGTAGAACTCGACAAAAGTGGTCGACAGCGTCAAACCCGACAAGGTGGTTGACAGCGTAGAACTCGACAAGGTGGTCGACAGCGTCAAACTTGACAAAGTGGGCACAGGAGAGCCTCCACAGTTGAAGGAAGAATAGTCAACAAGCCAAGTTGGTAACAAGCAGGCAAAGACTGTACCAGGGATGAGGAAGAATAGTCGGGCAAGCCAAGGTCAGAACCAGTCGACCAAAGCAGTTTAAAATCACCAGGCAGAAGAGGAGATGAATAAACAAGCCGAGGTCAAACTACACAGGATACAGAAGCCAAATCAGGAGACGAGAACAAAATCGAGGGAAAGCCAAATCAAACACTGAAAACAACAAGAATTAGAGGAACTAGGTCACAACAGGAAAGCTTTGATTGTGCACCTACACAAAGTGCCGGCACTTGATGAAGGCTCACAAAAGAAGGTTATAAACAAGGTGGGGGAAAAGCTTACACAGGAAAAACAGAATGTCTGGCCACCAACACCTGGAAAGACATGATATTTATGTAGCCTACATTATCAACAGTAACTTTAAGGTGGGTTATAAAGCTATTAAATTGAAACTATGAAAAATACAGGCTTCAGCTGCAATACTGTTTTAATTACTCATTTCCCAGCATTGGAAGTAACATAATATATATATATATATATATATATATATATATATATATATATATATAGGCAAAACAACATGGTAGAAAGCACTCACTCTTGTAGATCGCATATACCCAGGTGCACATTCCCTATAAACAATGTAAAGATGGTTAGAAAATGGGCAGCACCCGTGGTATATATATATATATATATATATATATATATATATATATATATGTTAATTTTCTGAAGTGTCAACCTGTAATTATATTGGTTATGAAGGTCTTGGTAGGGATGTTAGTTTGTCCCAGGAAGCTTCACATCACTGGGAGCTGTGCATCTGGTCCCAGCCTATCCCTGTAACACTGCTGAAATCCTGATATTTCCTGAGAAAAGTAACAGTTAAAGCACCTCAACAGTAAGTGACACTACCTTGAGAGGATAAAAGTGTTACAATATAATGTGCCTAATCCATAAGACTAACCTCTTCTCCTCTGTAACATTTTTCCCGTATACATTAAGGACAACCCCAGTTTAAACCTAGGTATTAAGTGTCAGTTAGAGAGGTATATCCTCGATGTGGTGAACTAAAGGGATGGAGTAGACTTATAGAGGCTAATTTAATAAAAGGAACCTTAGAGAACCAACTACACTATATTAGACAAATTAAATGCCCCACTGATTTAAATTATAATTTTAACACCTTGAATACTAGAGAAGTGTCAATTGAATTGTTCGCAATGCTTTTTAGACTTCTCTAGCACTCAGTGAGTTAAAACCACAATTTAAACAATGAGCTTTTAGGGACTTTTTATTTGTTGCCTGTGGTGCAATTGGTTTGCTTCAGAATTGCTTCAGTTCTTCTTATTAAATCAGCCTCATGGACATTTCAGGCACATATTGCTTATTGACCCCTTCACTGGTACTTTATGAAATCCCCCTAGTGCTGCATATGTTCTGGCGCTGTTGTTGCTAATTACAGTCAGTGAATCACAAATGACTATGTGGAATTATTTTATACAATCTGCAGGCAAATGCAAATTCCTGTACATATAGCATCTTCTCACATTTCTATGACACTAAAATCATGGTTTTACAATGATACCCTATCTGTATCAGGCAGTGACAAAAGCACAAAACCTTACCTACAACACTCTTTCCAGTGTGGAAACAATGTGAAGCAACTCACCTACGCATGAAAACACCGGAACTGGGGTGCAGAAAAATGGCAGCAGGTGCTCTGGACTGATTACTCAAAATCCGAAATATCCAGCTTTAGCAATTTGTTCGCTGAAGGCTGAAGAATGGTACAAGAATGAGTGTCTGCAGGCAACAGTGAAGCATGGTGGATGTTCCTTGCACATTTGGGGCTGTATTTCTGCAAATGGAGTTGGGGATTTGGTCAGAATTAATGGTCTCCTCAATGCTGAGAAGTACAGGCAGATACTTATCCATCATGCATTACCAGCAGGGAGGCATCCGATCGGGGCCGGATTTGCCATAAGGCAAAGTAGGCACCTGCCTACAGGCGCACGCCACCAAGGGACGCCTGCATTTGGGATTTTTTTTTTTTTTAAATTAGCCACCTCAATGGCTAGTTGATTGGTCACATGCGCGCAGTGCCATAAAATGCCAACACAGAGTATCCTGTAATCCACCCTCATTGGTAGCATCAGTGAGTAAGCAATGCATGGTGAACTGTGCAGTGAGCAGAGAAGTTAAGTGAGTCAGAGCGGGAACTTACTTGTGCCATCGGAGACAGGCAGAATCTCTCAACAGGTACTCATGCATAGCATGACTTGATTGACCATAGGGATTAGCTTAACAGTGGGGCTGAGAGGTGATTTTTTAACAAGATGATGTGGCAGCACCTCGCTCCTTGTTGATCCTGCTTGCTGTATCCCAGGGTTAGATGTTTTTGTCCTGCAGCAGTCACACTGTGCAGAGGCCAGATGATCACCACAGACACGGTGCAGGGTGCACATCCTGAGTGCTGGTCTGACAGGGATCCTGTGTGCTGATCTTCTGAGGCAGAGACTGTCCAGCAAACTATGGCAGCTTGTGTTGTGGGATAAATCCAGAGGTGCAGGTAAATACCTACACTGCTGTCCCTGTGTCACTTCCACAGAAGTGTCAGAGGTTTTAAAATCAATATAAGTAGTAAATGATGGTGTAGAGATGTTGATAGTACAAAATAATTTATTAAGCACAATAAAAAATAAAAAAAACAGGTATATCTGTATTGATCAGTATTAAAACATGTACTTCTTTAATATTGATCAATACAGGGACACCTGTTTTTTTTATTGTGCATAATAAATTGTTTTGTACTCTCAACATCTCTACACCATCATTTACAATCTATATAGATTTTATTATACTTTTTGAGATTAGAGCACTTACCCATATATACTTTTTTTTTCTCTTTGTGTGATCATTCACTCCAGGATCACAGTGTGTTCATAGCTGCCTTATGTATAGGTGGAGGTCTATAGACAGAGCTCCCTTTACACTGTATTTGTAAAAGTACCAGAGGTCTTGCACACACTGGCAATTAAGGGTATAGAACTGGCCAGCATGTATCTTTCAAGGTGAGCATGGTTTTGGTAGTGTGGGGGAGGGGCAGCATTTGTATCCTTGGACCCAGGCAGCACATTGTCTTGGGCCGGCCCTGACTCCATGTCGCCCTCACATTGCTGCCCCCCCAGTTGTCTATTTCCTACCTCCCTGGCAGGACAGGTCTGTGCCTCCTTTGGCACAGTCCTGTAAGTGCTGAGCTCCTTCTTCGGCTCTTTAGGAAAGCAGAGCGCTGGGAGATGACATCATCTCCCAGCACTCTGCATTCCTGAATAGGAGACCGCGCGGGAGCTCCAGCATTTACAGGACTGTGCCAAAGGAGGTAGGAAACAGACAATGGAGGGGAGACAATGTGAGGGCAACATGGAAGTTGGAGCCGAAGGGGGGCAATGTGAGGGCAACATGGAGATAGTGGGGGCAATGTGCAGCTGATGGGGGGCAAGTTGGAGCTGATGGGTCAATGTGAGGGCAATATGGAGATGATGGGGGCAATGTGGAGATTAGAAGCATTGTGGAGGTGTCCAGTGGAGAAGGCCAATGGGGGGGTGGGGCGCTTCAGAGTTCTGTGCCTACAGGCTCCTGAGATGTAAATCCGGCCCTGCATCTGATTGGTCCAAAATGTATTCTGCAGCATGACAAAGACTCTAAACATACAGCCAAAGTCATTAAGAACTGCATTCAGCATAAAGAAGAACAATGAGTCCTGGAAGTGAAGGTATGACTGCCAAAGAGCCCTGATATCAACATCATTGAGTCTGTCTGGGATTACATGAAGAGTATGAAGCAACTGAGGCTGCCTAAATCCACAGAAGAACTGGTTAGTTCCCCAAGATGTTTGGAACAACCTATCTGCCAAGTTCCTTAAAAAACTTTTTGCAAATGTACCTACATGAATGGATACTGTTTTAAAGGCAAAGGGTGGTCACACCAAATATTGATTTGATTTAGATTTTTCTTCTATTCACCCACTTTCATTTTGTTAATTGATAAAATTAAACTATTAACATGTCTGTATTTGAAAGCATTCTTGCTTTACAGCATTTTTTCACACCTGCCTAAGACCTTTGCACAGTACTATATATGTATTAAACATTAAAGAATTATATTCATGTACATCAGCAAATGTATATATGATACAATGCACTGAATGTGAATCTGGAAGTTGCATTAATGAAACAGGCCTACCACTAAAGATGACTACAAACAGACAATCTATTGAGAAATACCATAAAACAAAGAACCATAACCCCAATCAGTCACCATTTTACCCAGAGAAACCACTCCATCCCTAACCTTAAAATCAAAATACTGAGAGAGAACTTTAAAAAAATCCACAGGACAGAAAGACATTTGAAATAAAGATGATCAGTCTTTCCAACACCAAACAAACTGGACTAAATAAGGACTTGGGATTCCTTGCACGTTACCAAGATTTTACATAATATTTCCTTCTATTTATTTTGTTCTGGTACATGTTTATCCATCTCTCTCATATTATTTTTCTATTTTTATCCATGTACTATGGTTCTGTTGGTCTCTCATACTCCCACCTTCCCTCCCACACGCACATACCGCATTCCTCTGTCAGGTGATTTATTACTTATCAGTTTTAAGCTTTCCTCTTGAATGACTTTTATATACATGTTTCATGTTTTTAAAACCAGCATGCTTTAGACTAGAAAAAGGGAGCATCACTCTCTAAAGCTTGTCTTTATAATTGAATATTAGCCCAATAACAAAGGTATTAAAACATACTGAAAACTCATTTATTTGGCCTCCACACCAGTGGGTTAACATGACTAACCTAAACTGAATAATATATATATCATTACATATGACTGTGAAACATGGACACTGAATGCCAAAGCCAAACACTTAAGGTTACTCAGAGAAGTATGGAGCAGCAAATTCTAAACATAACAAAAAGAGTCAGAAAAAAATGTGGATTCGTCAGCAAAAGGTCTATGCCACGTAGCAAGAAGACCTTATGGTAGATGGACCAAACTAATTTTGGAATGGATTCCAGTTGATATTATATGCCCAAGAAGAAGGCCAAAGATATGATGGATAGATGAAATCACAAAAATTTGTTGGCACACATTGGCAACAAAAGGCACAGGACCGAAGTTGTTGGAGACTTGCTGAGGAGGCCTTCATCCTGCAGTGGATCGACAATGGCTGAAGATGATTTTATATATATATATATTAGCAATATTGGCACTGCGTTGCCCATGCAGTTAAAAATGACTGCTTTAATGAATGACTTGTTGAATTATCAGTGCTTAGCCCTTTTAGCTTCAAAAAGGTATACAACGCATTGCAAAGCACTGAGTTACACAACTCTACATCAGTGTGTGTGAGTGCATGTGTGTGTGTGTGCTCGTGAGAATGTGAGAGCAAGCGTGCATGTGACAGCATGTGTGAACAAGAACATGTGTGTTTTGTGTGAATTGCGTATAGTGTTTTGCCTATAGTGCATTGTGTACAGAATATTGCCTAATAGCATTGTGCATATTGCATTTTGCTTACTCAATATAGCAGTTTTCCTATTGCACATAGCATTTGGCTACAGCGTCTGTCCCTGTCTGCCTTGAAGTAGCCTGTTAGGCAATTATGTACTTTTGACAATGGGCTGTGGTAGGTGCAGTTTGGTGATTTTAAGACCTTAAAAGGTATGTGTCATTTATTTACTTGCATTTATGTGAAAACTTTGAAACCCATAGAATCTCTCCCATGAAAGTATGTTTTTCATAAGGGTGCCAGGAACATAAAACTGTACCTACAATATAACGCTTGCCTCAATTTGTTTCATTTCATGCCTTCTTTCAAATGGCTTGAAAATGAATCTAGGCATGTACACCCTATATTGAAAGAGGGCAACCCCTCTTTTAAATAAGGGTATTCTTGTCACCCTGGGGACTATGTTTGTGACACTGATGGGGTTCAATTTGTTTCCCCTTCCTACTGCACACACCCAGTAAATATACCATAAATGCTAATACTGAGTAATCTGTGATCACCGAACTTTAATACTCTGGAGTCCCAAGAGCCCCATCACTTGAAAGAAGCATGTTCATGCTTCAAATGAGGGTACAATTTGACCACTTAATGCTATGGAAAGAGCAAGATGGGGACTTTTGGTGTCCTACCTCAAAAATGTATTTTATTATTGACAGATGATCAAGAGATCACCTAGTACAGATATCCTATAGAGTACCCTTATTTGAAAAACAAAACAAAAAGACTGTTGTCTTTCAGGCAAGGGTAATTCTAAGAGCAAGATTCTAGCTGGGAAGAGCCTGTAGATAAATTAACTTCCATCACTAAATGGCTGGAGTGAGCAGAGAATTGTACACCTGTTATTTTCCCTCTAGCCAGCAGAAGGAGTAGTGAGAATGGGAACTGATAATCAAACTGTTACCGGGTGGAAACCTCCAATGCAACAGGTTAATGGGTGCTTGAACTAGGAGGGCTCACTCCTGAAGGATAAGATCAAGCGACAGTGGGGATACTCAAATGGTTAGGGTTTTAAGGTAAGCTGAAGCTCAAGTGGTTAAGTGTCTGGAGATTTACCAGAACAAATTCATGAGGCAGGTTGGGAAATGGAGACAGGCCGATTTAGAAAATATACCTCCAGCATCCTCCTCTTCATCAAATACAGATGAAGTTGAGAGTGATAGAGATGATTACACAGTCATAATATTAGCTTAAAGGAAAAGGTTCAGTCTTCCATCACTGAAAAGCAACACTGTGCCTGTTCATAAACTACTTGAGAAATATTTGGATAATCTGACTGGACAAATAAAGCTACCTAAAAATATGCAATCTTCCTTCAGTCATCCTCAGCATCATCACCACTTTCAAGTCCAACCTCCACCCAGACACACACTATTGTTGAGTAATCAGCAACACAGATCATCAACACCCACAACCCTAGCTATGATGTGTGCTTCTACTGCTGTTGAAAGTGCAGTACCTTTGACACCTAGTAGTAGTAAAACTGCAGCAAGATCTAGCCCCAGTAGTCTCCCAGGAACACCTCAGTCTATGAAATTCACAGTATGGAGATACTTGACTCATGATACAAAAGCTAGACATGTTGCTATCTGTTCTCTGTGCAAAAAGCATGTGAGCAGGGGAAAACAGGCTCACACTTGTGTACCTCCACAATGAGATCCCCCCTAAAGCACAAATACAGGTCTGATAGGGACACACACCATCAGCATGTCAAAGGTGCCACTACTAGCAGCAGTAGAAGCACTCTTAAAAGTTTAGGGGACTCTGGAGCACAAATAGTAGTGCCGTTGATGTGCCAAGAGTTCATTAAATTTACATTAACACCCATGTCTCCTGGTACTGTTTTGAAAATGCATCACATGAAGGAGTATTACACTGTTGGAGGAAATGACAAAAGTCATAGAGTGCCCACACCCAGGGACGTGCCCAGACATTTTGGGGGGCAGGGGCTCAAATGAAAAAAAGGGCACTTCTCATAATTATCTTTTTTTGTTAAAAGGGCACGAGGGCACTTTGGACAAAAAGGGCAGGTGCTCAAGCCCCCCTTGGTGTCTATGTGTGCATGTGCCTGCCCACACCTGCTTCCACCACCACTGCCACTGCCACAAATCACGTTGTTAAAACAACAAAATTACACAATTCTTCAAATATGTACTGCTATCCCACACTTACTGAGTTCTTCTAAAGAAGTCAAAACCGGCACAAATATAATCCAAAAGTACACCTGTGAAATAAAAAACTGTCTACATTTTGGAGGCTGACATGCCTTTTGTTGAAAAAAAAAGAGGCTTTAAAGGAATAGTAAGCTGTATTTAATTGATGTTACTTTGGTTTAAATAAAGCTCCCCTTGATTTAAATAGGTCTTTTAACCCCTTCAATGCTATAATAGTCTCCAAAGCATTGCTGATATTCTCATTAAATCATTAAAAAGCAGCACAATGAGATAGCTTATATGCAATATACCAATATAAATATAATTCATTGGTAAAGCAGATCACTGAGGTTTAACCCCTTAACGACCGGCCGATAAGCGTGGTCAGTTAAGGACCACTGAGCATTTTTTTTTCCGCTCCTTCCGGTTCCGGACTCCCCGAAAGGCGTGCAGCCGCAGTGGGGAGCCCGGAATTCTATGACGGTCATAGTACGTCAAGGATTGTTAACTCAAATTGACCCATGATGTACTATGACCGTCAAGGGGTTAAATACTAAATAAAAGTGGAATAAACCAAATGCACCATAGCCTATGGTGCACAGTGCAATTGGTTTGCTCCACTTTTACTTAGTTCATCTGCTTCAGCTATCTTTGAATATCTGTAAATATATATTTATCATATATGACTGGCATTATTGACAGATAAGATAAGATAAGATACACATAAAAACAGTTACATACATATTCAGAGTGTGCAGCACAGACAGACAGACAGACACAGAATTGTACTGTGATCACAACCGCACACACACACTCTGAGCAAATGGGCATTCATGAGAACATGTACCAACAGTGAGACAGATAGTGGGAAACTGGAAGCATGTGCATCTGTGGCAACACTTTTCTCTTACCTGCTATTTCCTAGGTTGTGGCAGAAAGCTGTCTGGTGAATTGGAATGGAGCCTCCATCACAACAGTAATCTAATTGACAGAGAGGACACAATTAATATACACAGAACAGAAGCAACATAAGGTTATATTATAATCAGTGAAATATTTAGTGAAGGACATGCACTAAGCCCTAGGTGTGTGAAAGTTAGGCTCATTGATAAGCTTGTGGCAAGTTATTGCACCCCACTACACTCATCTACCAAGACCCTATTGGCACCTTGGTAAATAGGAGAAAATTCATCCTAGGACTAGCCGTGCCTCCCTGCTGGAAAAGCATCAATCATAGTTTTAATTAATTGGTGGAAGGGCAGTAGGTGGACCAATTACCTGTTCCCTTATGCCTGGAGAAACTAAGACAACCAAAGAGAGAGGAACAACAGCCCTACTGTCCCCTGTCTGATCTTCAATTTTTTATTTAGAAATCAATTTTTGTGCTATGTTGAATTATATATCATGCTAATTTAGGCATGCTCTGCAGGTACTTCCTGTTTTAGCCCTACATTTTCCTGAACTCACTGACATTTAACTGGTTCAGTGATAGAGGAGGTAGGAAATGCATTGCTGAGCAGTGTCAGTGAGTGAGGGAGGTAATGTAGGGCTAACACAGGAAATTCCTACATGACAAGCTTTAATTAGGATAATCTATGAGTCTTAACCCCTTAATGATGACTTGAACAATCTTATTGCAGAGGCTCCATAGCATAACACAAGAACTAGAGAAGTGATATCGCTGACGTTATCGCCGCTTTATAACCTGTTTCTCACATCTTAGTGCATCTCCCTCCTGGTTTTTAGTTAAATTCTGCAAACTTTGAGAGAGTGCAACAGGTTATACTCAGACTTTCTGGGCATATGAGGGCAAGGACTGCCACCTTCATCCAACTGTTGCTCATACTTTCTGGGAACCAACACAACGATAATTTGGGACCTCATTAACCCCTACTTAATAAACTATACCACTTTTATGTTGATACATTTTATACCAGCATCCCTTTAAGTTAATTTTTTGTTTAGAGACAGTGGTGTGGCACAGTTAGAAAGACTGAGTAGGGTTTCCAAAACAACTTATAAATACCTGGCTGAAATGGGGGGTGTCACAAGCGAGGGCTATAGGCCTTGCTGAGAAAGCAGGGAGAATGTGGGAGTGAAAGGGTTAACAACACCAGATCCCTGTATGCAACAAAGAATACTGTATAACATGGAGGATGTAGATCTATCTGGTCAGCTTCTGCAGCCTTACTCCATTATGAGGAAAAGCAGGCCTTGGTATAAAAAGGTTAACATTTATACTATGCAGATTGCTACTCATAATTCATATTTAATTTTTAAAATGGCAAACTCAACTACAAATGCAGATTTTGGAGTACCAGCTTCAAGTAATAATTCGTTTTTTTGTTCCACGATGCCCCTGGTACTCCAAGAGTGTCTTAAGAACTGAAAACTGGTGCAGCACACTTTCCTTTTAAAATTCCCCCATCCAGCAAAAAAGCAAAACTCACAGAAATGGTGCAAAGCAATGCTAGTATGCAAAGAATGGCTCTTGTGCAAAGATTGGCTCTTACAGCTATCCTCTTTTCCTCAGATTGACTAGTGGGGGTGGGGAGTAGTATAATGGTACCAATAGGAAGACACAGGAGTTACTAAAGTATCCAAAAACCAGCAAGAATGTAAAATATATATATATTGATTTATATGCAGAAAAAAACAAGAAAAGGCAAAAGGGGGTGCCCAATAGTGTATTAAATGACAACTATGACATATTAGTTCAATCTCCAGTATTTATAATCATCATTTTCAGTGGTTGTAAGTGGCATACACCACCTCACAACATATACGCAAGCAGAGATATTGACTTGTCTCTGCTCAGGAATCTCCAGCCCGACCAGGAAGGAAAGGAAGGTGCTGCTCCAGGACTTTGTTTTTGTACTGTGCATCTGCCAATTTTTTACTTAAAGGGATAGTAATACTTCGTTTTAACTGTATTTTATTTTGCAGGCATTAAAAAAACAAGAAGAATGATATAAGTCTTATCTCTCAAACCTTTATGGTTTATGAGATATTCACAAGCAAAGTTTCCCCTCCCGCCCCTTTTACCTAGTGTAAGCAATCTCTTCTCAGATGTGGAATACAGTCTATAAACCAGACAGATAACAGCAGGGGACACTCTTATTCCTATGAAAACAATGAAATCCCTGCCCCCCTTGACAAGCTTTTCAGGTTTTTCCCTTATCTTAATTGAAGATTGTCCCTCTCTGCAGTCTACCTGGGCACCTCCCTTCTGCTGTGGCTGAACAGTGTGACATCAGTAAAAGGGGCGGGAGGGGGACACTTTGTCATTGAATTACTCTGGAACTACAACTCTGACAGAATTGAAATAACACTCTCCAAAGTCCAAATACTATGATGATTAATTAGAGCTGCTTTTATTATGAAACATTACTATCCCTTTAAGAAAGCAGCTGATCTGCAAAATGTTGTGTATGTGGCAGTGAGAATTTATGGTTTGCACATGACCAGTGTTAGTTTTACATTTTTAGATTATCTGTTAAGTAAATACTTTTTACGAAATCCTGGATCTGCACCTTCCTTTTTTACCTGATCGGGCTGGAGATTCCTGAGCATAGACAGGTCAATATCTCTGCTTGCGCATATGTTGTGAGGTGGTGTATGCCACATACAGCCACTGAAAATTGTGTCTATAAATACTGGCGATTGAATGAATATATCACAGTTGTCATTTAATACATTATTGGGTGCCCTCTTGCCTTCTCTTGTTTTTTCTGTATGTACATCGTCCTGGTGGACATGGTGAGGAACAGCCTAGAAGATCAGAAGTGAATTTATTGATACTGAGAAGGGGACAGAATTGTAACAAAAAAAAAAAATGCAAGCGAGATTTCCATTCTGGCTGGTTTTTGGATGCTTTGGTGGCTCTGTCAAGCTCTCCCTTCCGGTGTCTTCCTGTTTGCTGAACTCTCTGCTGTGAATTCTGGGGGCTGCACCAGACCTTCCAAGGCCACTGTGGCTGGGTGAGTTTCAATTAATTATTAATATATTTATTATGTGTTATGCAGCAGAGGTTTGCATGATTTAGTAGCAACCAATTCTTATTTTTTTTTTAATTGCCACCAATACCAAGGGTTAGAGAGTGATGTTGTTTGTGGTGCTGAAGTCTGAATAGATCCTCTCCTCCAGTTAGGAAGTGGGGGAGCAGAGAGAACATGCCCAGACTTCAGCATTGTCAAACTGCTGAAGATGTGTAAGGAAGGGCAGTCCTTAAGTATCTCCAGCTGTTCAACAACCCTATATGCAAATTATTTAATTCAATGCCCCTCCTCTTGCACACTTAATTTTTAGTACATATGGTAATGTGTGTTTCCATCTCCTAGGCAATGTGCTTGCCACACATTGTCAGAGATACATTGCCATAGCATTTTCCTGTAGTGCATCTCCCCCTGGCCTGAACTGCTGCGCTAGACACTGTTGTGCATGACCATTCCAACAGGGTAGTGACATTTACTGTACTTGCACTGGTACATCTGGTGCTGACTGGGTCCAACAGTTTGACCATTTTTTTTTTTTGAAACACACACACAAACATACACACTATCCCTTGGTATCTGACTACCCTCTTTATATAGCTTTATATAGCTTGATATAGACATGTTACTAGCCTCCTGATGGAGTTGTTGTTTGCTTGATGAGGGGATTATGTCAAATACATTTGCCACCCAGTGCAGTTGCCCTATACATAGAGACCCATGGCTACTGATACTAATTGGGCATGACATGTAATACAACAGTATCATTGTGATTGAGTGTGTTTGAGCATATGCAGATGAAATACTGAGTTAGAGTTGGGAGGAAGTTTCTGTAAAATCAGATATAATGAGGACCTGACAAAAGAAGATACCAACAACATCTCAAGGGGTACAGTCATGATGGGGAGAATTACAAGGTAAGGGTTCATTTTTTTTAATTTCTTTTAAAAGTGTCTTTAAACGTAAGTCATGCTCTTCAATACAAATACTTTTATTCTGTGCCATTACTTTAATTTTTTTAAAAAATGTATTCATTGTGAAATATATAATTACAGTGTCTGGCGAGATGAGTGGATGTGAGTGGATGCCATAGGTGCAGTTTGGCAAAGTGATATCCACTCTTATCCTCTTATGACTGGAGGAGGCCTCTTGGGCGCTTTTCCAAGTGGAACATTACACTTATGTTCAGGTGCTTTTGCCAAAGCGGATTCCCTCATCTTCACCCTTGCTGCTGTCTTACATGTGTGTTTGTATGTTTTATTTTGCCAGTTTGAACATTGAGTTGCATACCATTATTCTTTATCTACACAGCATATGTTGATGCATTTGGTCAATCCATCTGTGTGATTCCTCTTCTATAATGTGTTTGCATATTTATATTTTTATTCTGTTTAAGATGTTCAGTGCTTACTGATTTAATCTGATTTAATAAAGTGTGATCTGTCTTGCCCCTTCACTTCCTCAGGGGTATGACACTGAAAGGCATAGGGAGGGATGCTGCTTGTGGCGCTGATGTCTGAGTAGATCTGCTCTCCTTCCCCATTGGGTAAGTCTGAGAGCAGAGAAAATGTGCTCAGGCTTCAGGATTGTTGGACTACTGGTGATGTGGAAAAGAGGGCACCCCTTACATATCATAAGAAAAAAGAGAGGGTGAGACAGCGTACCAGAGATCTAAGTGTAGTGTACCATAAAGATGAGTTGAAATACAAAGACAAAAAGTAAATAAATCAAACTTTATTATTATTAAGATTAATTCAAAGGACATAAAATGTATGGTAACATAAAAAATGGTCAAAAGAATATATCAAATTAGGTAAAATAAGCCTAAAAAATTATGTAAAAAAGAAAAATGGATACAAAATATAACAATAACTTAAAAGACAAAAGAAAGGGGGGATAAAAAATAAAAATGATAAATAGATAAAAGTGGTTCAGTGAGATACAACCCCCAAGTAATACCCAGCCCCCTTGCAAGTGAAAGGACTTCCAGAAAGGCTTCAGATGTCTGAGTGAATCCCCTGTCATTGCCAGTCAGCGGGACCTGGAGAGTAGCAGGGGGTGATGCCATGGCTGCAGATTAAAGGGATAGTAATACTTCGTTTTGTCTTTATTTTATTTTGTTGGCATTAAAAAAACATGAAGAACAATATAAGTCTTATCTCTCAAACCTTTATGGTTTGAGAGATATTCACAAGCAAAGTCCCCCCCCTTAACTAGTGTAAGCCATCGCTTCTCAGATGTAGAATCCAGTCCATAGACCAGACAGATAACAGAAGGGGACAATCTTCTTCCTATAAGAACAATGAATGCCCTGCCCCCCTTGACAAGTTTTTCAGCTTTTTCCCTTATCTTAATTGAAGATTGTCCATTGCTGCAATCTACCTGGGCACCTCCCTTCTGCTCTGGCTGAACTGTGTTACATCAGTAAAAGGGGTGGGAGGGGGATACTTTGTCATTGAATTACTATTGAACTACAACTCTGACAGAATTGAAATAACACTCTCCAGAGTCCAAATACTATGAAGATTAATTAGAGCTGCTTTTATTATGAAACATTACTATTCCTTTAAGTCTGGTACGGTGCTCTTAGTTGGCCACTTGTTGTCACAATGTTGAAGCTCAGCACAGCCAGCACCTTCCAGGTGGAAACACCTCATGGAAATCCTGTTCAGGACACATCATGCACTGTCTGAGTGGAAACATACATACATTATACTGTAACCCTTTGGTTACCAAAACAACATATCGTGCACCCATACTAGAGATCCCAAATGTTTAGACTCATTTCGTACAGGGTGCGCCCTCCTGTATTTGTAACACCTCTCTAGCAAATCTGGGACAGTAGATCTATTTACTCAAGTTTTGATTTTGGGTGGGGGATAAACAATACAAAATAGGCATAATGTTTGACTATCACATGATTCACGTCATTGAAGCAGCCAGCGTACATCGCCACTGAGTGAGCATAGAGCCGCACAGCTGCTGACAGTGACACTGATGGGATACACTGCAACACAGACCTGGCGGAAGCGCACAAAATAAACATGCCGTGGGCCGGAAAATTGCCGCCCCTGTCAAAGTGCCACCTGAGTCCATAGTACCCACCGGGACCCATGTAAGGGCCAGCCCTGAGTTGCTTTGATAACAGCTTTTATATATCTATGAATTAATCAAATGGTACTTTGCCTTAGGATTTACGCATTTTGTTTTAATTATTTCTGAGTGCTCTGTGCTCTCTTGTTTTACTAAACATTTTTAATTCACTTGTCTGTGGCCTTCATTTTATGCTTTTTCTTGTCATGAAATTTTATATACAAATAATTAAAAGTGCTTTCA
This sequence comes from Rhinophrynus dorsalis, assembly GCA_037306005.1. Lineage (NCBI taxonomy): Eukaryota > Metazoa > Chordata > Amphibia > Anura > Rhinophrynidae > Rhinophrynus > Rhinophrynus dorsalis. The sequence continues at coordinate 137,600,130 of CM074723.1, read as the reverse complement.
GTCCATATTTGTTTACTTACTTTGAGCTCCATTGTACAGCATTTTATACCAGCATTTTCTATCAGGACATGAATAACATGTCCTGTAGTGCATCTTCCCCTGGCCTGAACTGCTTCACTAGACACTGTTGTGCATGACTTTTGCCAAAGCAGATTACCTTTTCTTGAATATTGGGTTACATATCATTAATCTTTATCTAAACAGTGTATGTTGATGCATTTGGTCAATCCATCCGTGTGATTCCTCTTCTTTATGTTGTTTGCATATTTATATTTTTTATTCTTAAGATGTTCAGTGCTTACTGGCTTAATCTGATTTAATAAAGTGTGATCTGTCTTGCCCCTTCACTTCCTCAGGGGTATGACACTGAAAGGCATAGGGAGGGATGCTGCTTGTGGCGCTGATGTCTGAGTAGATCTGCTCTCCTTCCCCATTGGGTAAGTCTGAGAGCAGAGAAAATGTGCTCAGGCTTCAGGATTGTTGGACTACTGGTGATGTCAAAGAGAGAGCACCCCTTACATACTGTCAGCATTTTGACAAACCTGCAGACTACTGATTTGTCCCCCTCTCTCGCATCCAAATGGCGATGTGTGCTTGCCACATATTACCATTGCATAGCCCCTTAGTTCATCTCTCCCCAGCAGATAGGTTGGTTACCCAAAAGAGATGAACTTGAATCAGGTGTGTGATAAACTCCAGTTAAGTTTGTTATGTATTTGTACACTGTTTCTCAGTAAGTTTCAGCACCTGGACAATTATATGAAACATGAAACAAATCAGCTTCTTGTCTCTAATTCATAAAAGATGTGGGGAAAAAATGCGGATTTATATGAGCCAATCATTTAAAGGTTTTGTACCATCATATCAATAATTTATAGGCGTCTTCTTTAAATATCACATTATTGGAAGCTTTGGAAATGTTGAGCCGTATTTTCTGCTATTCTTCCAAGTCAATTTCCTTTTCAAGATCTTTTCCTCATGCTAACATAGCAGTTGTTTTAATAACAGCTTTTATGTCTATTATAGCTCTGTGAATGAATCAGATGGTACTTTGCCATTCACTTTTATTTTAATAGATATGTTAGGACTTACACATTTTGTTTTATCTTAATTATTTCTGAGTGCTCTGTGCTCTCTTGTTTTACTTTTAAGTTCACTAAACTTTTTTAATTCACTTGTCTGTGGACTTCATTTCATGCTTTTTCTTGTCATGAAATTGAGACTGTTTTTTATATACAAATAATTAAAAGTGCTTTCAGTCCATTTTTGCAGAAGGCAAATGGAGCACAGGAACCATGGGGTTGAACTCCCTTCTACAGAAGGTCGGGGCACTTCAAAAAGACAGGTTCTTTGGGGTGGAGACTCCCTCCTCTGCCCCCAGCTAAACCCCTCACTCCCCAGATTCATGTGCTCTGAGGCCAAGAAGAGGGAGATGCAGTGGAACGTCTTTTAATTTTTACTTTATTTTATTGTTTTGTTTTTTTACCTTAGATATGGGGCTGTATAATCCCCCATCAGTCAGGCTCCCCTCACTGTCTTCCCTGGAATTAGATTGCACAATTTACAGGAGTTTCCCTGTGGAGTTTGTCTTTGTTTATTAAGTCTGCTCTTTGTGACCTAATCTCTTAGTGGTTCTGCTCTATATAGATGGGAGCCTGAAGACAAAAGAGTGGTGAGTACAGTAACCCTTTGGGTGTCATCATACTTCTGCATGTCCCACTCTGAGATATCCACACTCTATATGCTGATTGAGCACTCATTATTCTCTTCCTCACATGCCCTTTAGCACAGATTGCTGCAATAGTCCTTTATTCTTAACCATTTCTATGATCTTTTCTGTGTTATTTGGGGCATCACCATGCCCCTATTCTATTGTATTACTCTTTATATCCCCCCATACCCTCCAGGGTTTTTTTTCAGTAAGTTTTATTTTTAGTGCATGACAGGTTTCTATGGGAGCATCTACTTTGAGACATATCTCTGTATCTGTTCCTGGTAGAACGATCATAAAGGGTTCTTTCTTCTTGATCACATGATCAGGTTTGTGAGTGTCCAGGACACCTGCCATGATCCATGGCTGGTTAGCCATGCGTTGCTATGCAACACTAAGGGAGAAGGCTACCATACCTGGAATTTCACATTTTCCAGGTTTATTTCTGGTCAGCTTACTTCTCCCTTACTTATCCTACAGAGAGGCTAACTCTCTTGCACTTCTCTCCAGTTTACTCCTTCATATACCAGATAAGTACTTTCTGGGGTCTTTGCATTAAGTTGGGGGTACTTTTAACTAGTTTTATACACTTTTCTCTGGAGATATCTGACCCCAAGGGGCATATGGAGAAATCCAAAAGAAAGGATTGTGGGAATTCCCTTAACCTCCTCCAAGGGATTATTGTGGGCCCTTATGTCCCTCACGTACTGTTCCCCTATCACTCACCCAGGGTCCTCCAGCACTGACCAAGAGCCTGTGGCATCAATTCCTTTTTCATTCATTCTTGGAAACCCTTTTCTACCATTAAGCAGGTTAATCCTGTCTTTAAGCGGCATACTCAGGTGATTGGGGCATCTTCTGAGAAGGAATTGGACTCATAAGAACATCCTTCTTCTTTGGACATTCCATGAGGCTGACCCTGTCCCCGCAATTGACAAATTTCAATTGTCTGGAGGCGGAAGGTTCTGAAAGCCCATTGAAGGAAGCAGGTGGCAAATGGAAGCATGCCGCCCGCTGGGAAGCTTTGTATTTTGCCTTTCATCAAAGCAAGAGATGCAGACTTCAGTGGGGAGTTAAATTTGAACCAAGTAAGTCTTGGTTTGGCAGCGGTTTTGGCCCGGGGAAGGTAAGGTATCTGATAACCCTAACTTTTTTTTTAAACTCTCGTATATTATACACCCCCCCCCACTTCACATAAGGTGAAGTGAGGTAAAATTGTGCATATTATGCCCGAGATTTTACGGTAATTATGTTAGCTAACATTATGAAAGCTAATGCCTATATCACTGAAGCTCTTTTTGATTTGGCAAGGATCTCAGTCTTCCCAGTGGATCAAGATTTAGTCTGCAGACAAATCTTCCAAGAAGTCACTTGTCTCCTTGCCATTTCAGAGAAAGACCTTATGTGGCCCTGACTTGAAGCAGATCATTAGTGACTCTGTGTCAGGATTCTCACTCTTCCCCCTCTCCACTATTGGTTTTTGCACAGCAATACAGGTACACACCTCAGCTGATCACTAACGAGCAGCCTTACTTCCCTGTCTCAGGCTTACTCAGCTTACTACTGTCTCAGTTACCACGGTTACCTGGTAATTAGCCAGCCATTTCCTGCTGTGCTCTGGCTATTTAGATGCTAAGGTTCAGTATCTCTCTGCCCTTGCTTGGTCTGTGACCTTCCTGTGTATTCCTGCTGTTGCTGCTATTGTTCTGGTCTATGACCCTTGCCTGATTTGTCTGTTTCCTGATCCTGGCTTCTGTTCCTGACACCGCTGCTTCCTGTGCTCCTGACTCAGCTCATCTGGCTACCCGTTTTGGCTTTGATCCCTGGCTTGTATTTTTGACTAAAGGTATTTTATTTACCAGCATCTCCTGTTTCCATCTTGTTTTCTTGGTTCCCTGACACTCTGCTGGTGCAAAGAGTACTTTTGTACCACAAATAACCTCTAAATGGTCCTTTCTGGCAAGGAAGGTGCTTTGATTTTGTTCCCCCTGCCAATCCTGGGTGCATAGAGCCCAAATCCCTCAGGTCTCTCGAGAGCCCTCCCCCGCAAAGCTCAAACTGACTTAGCAGAACAAGGCATTTTCTGTAAAATCTAAGTCTGTCAAGTTAACGTCCGCACTACTCACAGAGTCCAGGTCCATTGTTGCCTGTAAGGGGTCATCTCCACATTTTCGGTTTTACAGGTAGTTTCGGAAGGGTACAGCATTGATTTCAAGTCCGTTTCTCCTCATCCTCAGGACCCAGATTGAGCTCATCTCTTTACAGACACCATCTCCTCTCTGCTGGACAAGCAGGTTCTAATACCCAACTAAAGAGCACATTTCAGGCTTATATTCCAACCTTTTTGTGGTCTGCACTAAGGATGGTGGCTGCCTACGTATTCTGGACCTGAAATGTCTCAAACAGTATATGGCTGCTACAAGCTTCAAGATGGAATCCTTGTGCTCTGTTATCTCAGAGATGTGTCCAGGTGAGTTTCTTGCTTCCGTTGATCTTAAGTGCACCTCCTGATTCATTCAGACCACCAGCATTTCCTACATTATGCTTTCACATTAAGTCATTACTAGTTCACTGCATTGCCCTTTGGCCTGACCTCAGGTCCCAAAATCTTCACCAAGATTATTGCAGCTCTGGCCTCATACATACATTCTAAGACATTTCTCTGACTCCATATTTGGATGATCTGCTGTTCAAGGCTTCTTCAGAAGCATCTTTGTTCTTCATATCCAAGAGTGTGCCTGTATTCTAGTATATCTTGATTGGATCATCAAACTAAAGTAGTCAGTCCCTTCCTATTCCATCCCAGGTTCTGAACTTTCTGGGAATAAAGCTCAACACCCTGCAAGGCCAGGTATTCCTGAAGTAGCACCAGATTCACCTCCTGTCTCAAGATGTGTCACAGGCATTGGAGTGGCCGTAGGCAATGATACAGGACTACATATGAGTTCTGGGTTTCCTGGTATCTGGCCTGGGAGCAGTTCATTATGCTCAGTTTCAAGCAAGGGAACTTCATATGGACATTCTCAGAATGTGGACTCATCAGCAATCCCATTTCTCTCATCTCATGACCCTCTCTCCTCAAGTGAAAGAGGACTTATGTTGGTGGCTTCATTGTCCACATCTTACTCAGGGTTGCCTCTTTCTGTTTCTGGAGTAGAATATAGTCAAGACGGATGTCAGCCTGAGGGCCACCAGGCAGCTCAGGGAAGGTAGACTGGGAGCCTATTGTCTATCAACATTCTGGAGATTTGTGACATCTGCCTGTTACTCCTGCACTGGTCTCAGGTACTGATGGCACTCCAGCAAGGGTACAGTCAGACAACTCAACAGCAGTAGCCTACATTAACAAGCTGGGACTGTAAAAGAGTCAGCATGGAAGACAGTGAAAGAGCTTCTTCGAGGCGTACCAGCCATCTCAGTGGTACACATTCCAGGAGTGGAAAACGTGGTTGCAGACTTTCTCAACTTTCAGATTGTGGTTCCAGGCAACTGGGAACTGCATCTGAAAGAGTTCTTCCAGATAGGTCAATGCTGGGGTAACCCAGGCATATATCTGATCCCCTCTCATTAGAACAGGAAAGTTCCCCTGTTCTGCACAAGGACAAGGAATCCCTTGGCCTTTGAGATGGAAGCAGTGTCCATTCTGTGAAACTTCCATTTTTTTATGTGTTCCCTTTAATTCCTCTCATTCCCAAAGTAATCCGGAAGAATGCTCTAGTCATCCTGATTGTTCCATTCTGACCCTGGCAGGCCTGGTTTGCTAGACTTCTCAACCTGTCCATTCAGGAGCTGTTCCATCTTCCACCAAGACTGGATGTCCTCCTCCTGGGTCCCATCTGGTACAAGGACATGGAGAGACTTGCTTTGATGGCATGGCTCTTGAGACCACCCTTGACAGAAGAAAGGGGTTCTCAGGTGAGGGCATCTCTATTATGGTCCAGGCCAGAAAGCCTGTCTGTTCTAAGGCATACATAGCATTTGGTCTCTCTCCCCTCAGTTGTGTGCTGACAAGGATGATTCCTCCCAGACCTTTGATCTCCCCATGGTCAAGAGATCATCTTACCTTTCTTTTGTCCTGACCCCTCATCCGGACAGAAGAACAAGGTCCAAGGTCCATGTAGTGCAATACCTTAAGTATTAGATGCACAGTACTAAGCCTTTCCACAAGGCTAATTCCCTTTTTGTCATCCCTGTGGGACCTAGGGCGGGTCAGACAAGCCACAGTTGTCTCTTGGATCAAGGATACCATACATCAAGCATATGCAATCAGGAAAAGACTTGCGCTTTCTGGGCCTACAAAAGCCAGGCCTTAGCTGAACAGCTGTGCAAGGCTGCAATGTGGTCCTCCATGCACATATTTACCAAACACTACCATAAAGTTCCTTCAGGCAGTGTTACCTGTTTAAAGACTATTTTTTTCTCTTACCTCTACTACCACATTTTGTTCAGTAGTTTGAACCCTGCTGGCTTGTTTTGTTTGCTGTGCTAGTTTGGTGTCTGATGGCACCTGAGTTTACATAGATCCAGTTTAGTTCTTTGGAATACTGATACCCCAGGGAAAGCATGAGTTTTTCTCCTTTCCCTTCCTGGAATCTTTGGTATACTTTGGTATATCCCCATGGTTTCTATGTCCCATATTGGACATAAGAGGAATTAGGATTTTAGTGAACTTATCATTAAATCCTTTTCTTTTTAGCCAATATGGAACCCTAGGATTTTAGGACTCCCACACAGAGAAAATCCTTCCTGTGTTTCCTTCCCCAGGCAGAGGAGTCCTCTTAGGGTCTTATTCTAGGGGCCTTCCTTTTCTTCTTTACCACTGTGGTTCTTTTTTCTGTGGTACCTATCACACATCAGATGGGTGGTGTTAAGCTGGAGGAAAAGGAGGGAGTCTCCAATGCAAAGACCTTGGGGGAGATGCACTAAGGCATGATAAAGAAGTGATAAAAGGGAGATGATTTCTCCAGTGATATCATTTCTCCAAGTGCAATATTGTTCTGTGGAGCCAATGCACTAAAGTTTCTCCAATTTTGGAGATATTAGTGCAAAGGCCATGTAGAATAAAATAGGAACTGGAGAACTGATAACAATGGAGAAGTCCTTTCTTCTTTTTCATGCATTGGTGCATAATACTCCCTTGTAGTTTTGAAGTGTCCTGCCCTCCTTGAAGAGGGAGCTCAATACCATGGTTCCTGTGTGCCATATGGAGTAAAGAGTAAATGATGTAACAGTAAATTCACTAAAATCCTATAATTTGTTCATTGCAGCAGTTGCAATGGTTATTTTATATTTTTCAAGCTAGGTGGTATCATGTTCTGGATTACACCACCTAGTCTTTGGAACCTAACTTTATTGTCCTCTCTACGACTATAAATTATAATAAAATATACCCTGCTATAAACTAAAAAATAAATATACACCATAGTGAAAAAGTTTTTGCTTCCCCTAAAAGCAAGTAGAAAGTATTTCCTTTTTTATCATTCTCTTCCTGTGCTAACACCAAACCATAAGCATGTGCCAATTATCTGTTTGTAAGCACAGCATTCTGAAGCCTGCTATAGTGTTCTGGGATTCTTTATGTGTGTCTGATGGATCCCTCCCCTGGCATCAAGTTACCAACAGTTTCCTGGGAGATGAGACAGCCATGTGAAAGACTATCTTTCTGATTTCTGAAAAAAAAGGTTTTGTGATCCCTGACATACAGCTGCTTACAGGAGCCCATCTGCAGAATGCTGCTTTCAGGTTGCAAATCACACAGAAGCCATCCATGTATCATCATATGGATGGGGATCCTGAAAGCCTGTCAAAAAGAGAACATGGCTGCTGATTTGGATTGCAGTGGGGTTCCATTTGCTCACTGGGCACCACAGAAAAACATTATGAAGTTCCAGGATGCTTCACTTATTACAAACAGGTAATAGGGACATGTTTATAATATGTTGTTACTGTTCCCAGAAATAAAACAAAGTTTTCTTCATCTTTCATGTTCTAGGTTTGCAATGTATATTATTTGGCTTCAACAATGTTTTTAAAATCCAAATGACTGCACACAGTTGGTACATATGTATAAAGGTCACAAATCCTTTTGGGGAACCTTGCAATCACTGCTACAGGTCCAGAGGTGGCTGCTGTACTGTTGGTGCCACTATCTTGCCAGTCACCCCTGACATGTCACCCCTGGCACTGTCTTGCCCAGGTGATGTCATTATGCCAGGGCTGCACCTTCCCTTTGAAAATGGGAAGATAGCAAGATGTCCCCCAATTCCACTATACAGAAACACTGAAAATGGGCATAAGCATACCAGAAACATAGTTACTGCCACAGAGTACGTGTGTGCAGGCAGCTATGTAGACTGTTGGGGCCAGGGCCGGATTTACATCTCAGGTGCCCCTAGACACAACACCCTCTGGAGCCCCTAGCCCCACCTTTGCCCCTCCCTAACCACACCCTTACTTAGCCACATCTCATTTATTTAGCCACACCTAAACATTCTATCATGGCGCCCGTGATCTGGGTGACATTCTGTCCATCACGCTGATACTGCTTTTCTATTGGCTGCTCTGTTCTGCTCCTCCTAGTGACAGCCTTTTTATACCCTAGGCTGTCACTCTGCTGGTGCCCTTTTGTGGTGTACCTGATGCCTGTCGCTAGTCGTTGTTGTTGTGATCCAGTGTATGACCCCGGACTGCCTGACCACGCTATTGTCTTGTTCCTGATTCTGTGTACCGATTCGGATTGGCTGACGTTCCTGCTTCCTGTTCTGACCCGGCCTGGCTGACGTTCCTGCTCCATGTACTGACCCGGCGAGATTGACGACCCAGCTCTGTGTACCGACCCAGCGCGTCTGAGGACCTTGCTCCGTGTACCGACTTGGCCTGGCTGATGTTCCTGCACTGTCTACCGAATCTTCTTGGTGTGGTTCCTGTTTCTGCTGTTCCAGTGGCTCATCCGTATTACTCCTGTTTGCCCACCAGTTGGGTACTGTTCCGGCTTGCTGGTTCTAGTTTCTGTGTTCCGGTTGCTCGTATACTAGACCAGTGGTCAGAGTCTCGCTGCTTACACTCCGTTGTGCACTCGCTTGGTCTGTGTAGGTTCAGTAGGGCGCCTCCGGTGAATACCGGTGCCCAGACCATAGCACTATTAACCCTTCAGGGGAAGGGGCCTCCGATATCACTACCATCTTGGGTTCCGTTGGGCTGCGCACCTTGGGCTATAAGTCTCCTGTTGATCAGTTGGGCGCTTCCGGTTGCCATCCATTTATACATTGCCCATTAACCCTTTCAGGTAGTCGTGCACACGGTGCTCGGTTGCTCCAGTAGGCCCTCCGTTTAAGCATGGGTTCTGACCAGTCCGTAGTCGTTGGTGGGCGTCCACCATTACTCTCATTTACAGGCGTCCAGTGCCTGTGGTTGCAGTCCTGTCCTTGTTGCCTTCCACTCATACAGGTGACATTCAGTCTGAATTACGTTACAACCAGCATTGCACTGGTTAACATTGGACGTTCATACACTGTATCTATCTGTGACCTGACCTGTGTCAGTAGGGTGTTTTTGCACTTTACTGGACCCGTGTGGGTAACTATTTGTAACCTGTCTTGTGTCAGTTTGTGCTATACTGGACCCGTGAGGGTTACGTTGTTCATTGTGTGCTTCAATAAAGCTGTGTTTTTACCTAAACCTAACGTGTCTGAATGTACTGAACCGTAACACATTCCTATCATAACGACGTCCAGTATCCCATACTGTAAGTACCACTACACATTCCTACTGTAAGCATTGACCAGTTACACCATACAGTTTGTACTGATACAATTTGTATTGTAAACTACGTCCAGTTACACCGTTCTGTGTATCCCAGGTACACCGTACTGTATGTTCCATCACAACATTCCTACCATAACCAACGTCCTATTTTCTTTACTGTAAGTACCTCTACAACATTCCTATTGTAACCATCGTCCAGTTACTACATACCGTATATGCCATGTCCACTTGCCCCATATTGTGCGTATCAATTCACATTTCTATCGTAACTAAGGCTCAGTTACCCCAGGTAGTACGTACCTATACAACGTTCCCATTGTAACAGACGTCAGTTACACCATACTATACGTACCAATACAACATCCCCATTGTAAACAGTGTCCAGATACATCATACTATTTGTACTACTAAAGATTTCTTAACATCCAATTACACCTTACTTTATGTACCTATTCAACATTCGTTTGGTAATCAACGTTCAGTTTCATTATTCTGTATGTAACAATACAACATTCCTATCGTATGCAGCGTCCAGTTATCCCATACTGTATGTACATATACAACATTCCCATGGTAACCAATGTCCAATCACCATGCTATATGTACTAATAATACATTCCCTTAGTAACCTACGTCCAGTCTATTCATACCGGATGTTCCAATACTACATTCCTATTGAACCACGTCCAGTTACTTCACACTGTATGCACCACTACAACATTCCTATTTGTAACCACATCCAGTTACACCATACTGTACGTACCACTACTACTTTCTATTTGTAACCTAAGTACAGTTTCACCATACCGTATGTACTTTTATAACATTCCTATCATACAACGCCCAGTTATTCTATACTGTAAATACCTCTTCAACATTCCACCTTAACCAGCTTCCAATTATACTATACTGTGTGCACCGGTGCAACATTCCCTTGTAACCAACATGCAGTTAACCCCATACTGTATGTACCATACAACATTCCCATCGTAAACAATGTCCAGTTACCCCATACTGTATGTATAATACAACATCCCCATTGCTACCTATGTCCAGGTACACCATACTATACGTACCTATACAACATTGCCATTGTACCAGTGTTCAGTTAAACTATACTATATGTACCACTACAACATGCCTATTGTTACCAACGTCCAGTTGCAATATACTGGATGTACCAGTACAACATTTTTATTGTTATACTTCTAGTTACAATCATGCTGTATGTAACAATTCAACTTTTATTGTTATACGTCCAGTTACTTAAAACTGTATCTACCAATATATCTTCCCTATTGTATCCAATGTCCAACTAACATGCTGTATGTACCAGTACTACATTCCCATAGTAATCTAGGTCCAGTTACACCTTACAGTATGTACCAATAAACCTTCTTATTGTAACCAATGTCCAATTACACCCAAAGCACGTTCTAATACAACTATATATAACCAAGTCCGTTTACACCATACTACATATAGAGATACTACATTCCCATTGTATTCAAGTCCAGTTATTCTATGCTGTACTCATCTAGTAACATTCCCATTATAACCAGCGTACTTACATCAACCTTTGGCACCCGCGCTACAATACTCTGTACCAAAATCTGGTCACACCATACAGTATGTCATATCACTCACATCACCCTTTTCCTGACAGTGATAGTAGTCTACAATTGCCTTATATCACCCCATCCTTACCTATTCTTTAAAGCTAAGTACACACTCCAATCCTTACCTCTGCATGGGGGGTCTAGGGATACAGGTCATTCCTTACCGCCTTGCAGAGGATGGGGATACTCTTCTATCCTTACCTCATGGCAGAGGCTGAAGGATTACACTTTCAGTCCTTACCTCTACACTTTCAGTCCTTACCTCTTCGCAGAGGCCGAAGGATTACACTTTCGGTCCTTACCTCTTCACAGAGGCCGAAGGATTACATTTTAAGTCTTTACCTCTTCTCAGAGGCTGAAGGATCACACTTTCAGTCCTTACCTCTTCCCAGAGGCCGAAGTATCACACTTTCAGTCCTTACCTCTTCTCAGAGGGCGAAGGATCACACTTTACCTCTTCTCAGAGGCAGGAGGTTCACACTTTCAATCCTTACCTCTTCGCAGAGGCCAAAGGATCACACTTCAATCCTTACCTCTTCACAGAAGCCGAAGGATCACACTTCAATCCTTACTAGTGTTGAGCGAGCATGCTCGGCCGATGCTCGGATCGGCTCGAGCATCGCTCTGCTCGGCACATGGCGGTACTCGTACGAGTACCGCATGTGCTCGCCCGCCATGTTCGGGTCTCCTCCCCGCACGTTTTGCGGCTGCTGCGCAGCCAATAAACGTGCAGGGAGGCTCTGACATCGGTGTAATGCCAGCAGCCATGTTGGCTGCTGGCATTACACTGATTGGCTGGCCAGAACCCGTGGTCAGGTGCTGTATAGCACCTGACCATCGAGTTCGGCTCAGTCTGAGCCAGGGAGAGCTGAGGATAGGAAGGGAAAGGCAGTGTAGGGAGGAAAAAAACAAAAATTGTGAAAAAAAAAGAACCAAAAGTCCTTTTTAGGACTACTGTGTGTGGGGGCAGCAGGTTATTTGGTGTGGGGGGAAAAAAACAAAAAAAAAAAAAAAAAAAAATATATATATTCTGTTTAGTGTGCAAAGTTGCAGATTAGAGCACATTCTGTTTAGTGTGCACAGTTGCAGATTAGAGCACATTCTGTTTAGTGTGCAAAGTTGCAGATTAGAGCACATTCTGTTTAGTGTGCAAAGTTGCAGATTAGAGCACATTCTGTTTAGTGTGCAAAGTTGCAGATTAGAGCACATTCTGTTAAGTCTTCAAACTAAAATATCAAAGTCACGTATTCCATTCAGTGTGCGTCGCCGCAGTTTAGCAGCACATTCTGAGTACTGTGCAGAGTTGCAGAATAGGAAGAAATACTGTTAAGTCTTCAAACTAAAATATCAAAGTCACATATTCCATTCAGTGTGCTTCGCCGCAGTTTAGCAGCACATTCTGTGTACTGTGCAGAGTTGCAGAATAGGAAGAAATACTGTTAAGTCTTCAAACTCAAATATCAAAGTCACATATTCCATTCAGTGTGCTTCGCCGCAGTTTAGCAGCACATTCTGTGTACTGTGCAGAGTTGCAGAATAGGAAGAAATACTGTTAAGTCTTCAAACTAAAATATCAAAGTCACATATTCCATTCAGTGTGCTTCGCCGCAGTGTAGCAGCACATTCTGTGTACTGTGCAGAGTTGCAGAATAGGAAGAAATACTGTTAAGTCTTCAAACTAAAATATCAAAGTCACATATTCCATTCAGTGTGCTTCGCCGCAGTTTAGCAGCACATTCTGTGTACTGTGCAGAGTTGCAGAATAGGAAGAAATACTGTTAAGTCTTCAAACTAAAATATCAAAGTCACATATTCCATTCAGTGTGCTTCGCCGCAGTGTAGCAGCACATTCTGTGTACTGTGCAGAGTTGCAGAATAGGAAGAAATACTGTTAAGTCTTCAAACTAAAATATCAAAGTCACATATTCCATTCAGTGTCTTTCACCGCCGTTTAACAGCCTATTCTGTGTACTCTGCAGAGTTGCAGAATTATAAGAAATACTGTTAAGTTTTCAAACTCAAATATTAAAGTCACATATTCCATTCAGTGTCTTTCACCGCCGTTTAACAGCCTATTCTGTGTACTCTGTACAGTTGCAGAATTATAAGAAATACTGTTAAGTTTTCAAACTCAAATATTAAAGTCACATATTCCATTCAGTGTCTTTCACCGCCGTTTAACAGCCTATTCTGTGTACTCTGTACAGTTCCAGAATTATAAGAAATACTGTTAAGTTTTCAAACTCAAATATTAAAGTCACATATTCCATTCAGTGTCTTTCACCGCCGTTTAACAGCCTATTCTGTGTACTCTGTACAGTTCCAGAATTATAAGAAATACTGTTAATTTTTCAAACTCAAATATTAAAGTCACATATTCCATTCAGTGTCTTTCACCGCCGTTTAACAGCCTATTCTGTGTACTCTGTACAGTTCCAGAATTATAAGAAATACTGTTAAGTTTTCAAACTCAAATATTAAAGTCACATATTCCATTCAGTGTCTTTCACCGCCGTTTAACAGCCTATTCTGTGTACTCTGTACAGTTCCAGAATTATAAGAAATACTGTTAAGTTTTCAAACTCAAATATTAAAGTCACATATTCCATTCAGTGTCTTTCACCGCCGTTTAACAGCCTATTCTGTGTACTCTGTACAGTTCCAGAATTATAAGAAATACTGTTAATTTTTCAAACTCAAATATTAAAGTCACATATTCCATTCAGTGTCTTTCACCGCCGTTTAACAGCCTATTCTGTGTACTCTGTACAGTTCCAGAATTATAAGAAATACTGTTAAGTTTTCAAACTCAAATATTAAAGTCACATATTCCATTCAGTGTGTTTCAACGCCGTTTAACAGCCTATTCTGTGTACTCTGCAGAGTTGCAGAATTATAAGAAATACTGTTAAGTTTTCAAACTCAAATATTAAAGTCACATATTCCATTCAGTGTCTTTCACCGCCGTTTAACAGCCTATTCTGTGTACTCTGTACAGTTCCAGAATTATAAGAAATACTGTTAAGTTTTCAAACTCAAATATTAAAGTCACATATTCCATTCAGTGTGTTTCAACGCCGTTTAACAGCCTATTCTGTGTACTCTGCAGAGTTGCAGAATAGTAAGAAATACTGTTAAGTTTTCAAACTCAAATATTAAAGTCACATATTCCATTCAGTGTGTGTCACCGCAGTTTAGCAGCCTATTCTGTGTACTCTGCAGAGTTGCAGAATAGTAAGAAATACTGTTAATTTTTCAAACTCAAATATTAAAGTCACATATTCCATTCAGTGTGTTTCAACGCCGTTTAACAGCCTATTCTGTGTACTCTGCAGAGTTGCAGAATTATAAGAAATACTGTTAAGTTTTCAAACTCAAATATTAAAGTCACATATTCCATTCAGTGTCTTTCACCGCCGTTTAACAGCCTATTCTGTGTACTCTGTACAGTTCCAGAATTATAAGAAATACTGTTAAGTTTTCAAACTCAAATATTAAAGTCACATATTCCATTCAGTGTGTTTCAACGCGCCGTTTAACAGCCTATTCTGTGTACTCTGCAGAGTTGCAGAATAGTAAGAAATACTGTTAAGTTTTCAAACTCAAATATTAAAGTCACATATTCCATTCAGTGTCTTTCACCGCCGTTTAACAGCCTATTCTGTGTACTCTGTACAGTTCCAGAATTATAAGAAATACTGTTAAGTTTTCAAACTCAAATATTAAAGTCACATATTCCATTCAGTGTGTTTCAACGCCGTTTAACAGCCTATTCTGTGTACTCTGCAGAGTTGCAGAATTATAAGAAATACTGTTAAGTTTTCAAACTCAAATATTAAAGTCACATATTCCATTCAGTGTCTTTCACCGCCGTTTAACAGCCTATTCTGTGTACTCTGTACAGTTCCAGAATTATAAGAAATACTGTTAAGTTTTCAAACTCAAATATTAAAGTCACATATTCCATTCAGTGTGTTTCAACGCGCCGTTTAACAGCCTATTCTGTGTACTCTGCAGAGTTGCAGAATAGTAAGAAATACTGTTAAGTTTTCAAACTCAAATATTAAAGTCACATATTCCATTCAGTGTCTTTCACCGCCGTTTAACAGCCTATTCTGTGTACTCTGCAGAGTTGCAGAATAGTAAGAAATACTGTTAAGTTTTCAAACTCAAATATTAAAGTCACATATTCCATTCAGTGTGTGTCACCGCAGTTTAGCAGCCTATTCTGTGTACTCTGCAGAGTTGCAGAATAGTAAGAAATACTGTTAATTTTTCAAACTCAAATATTAAAGTCACTTATTCCATTCAGTGTGTGTCACCGCAGTTTAGCAGCCTATTCTGTGTACTCTGCAGAGTTGCAGAATAGTAAGAAATACTGTTAAGTTTTCAAACTCATATATATTAAAGTCATATATATCGTGTAAGATGAAGAAGGCGGGTAAAAAGGGACGGGGAAGTGGACGTGATCCTGAAAGTTCAGGGCGCGGGTCAGGACGCGGAGAAACTGTGCCTGGTGCCAGAGCACAAGAAAGAAAGACATCCACCATACCTAGCTTCATGTCTGATTTCACAGGGCGTCGCAGGACATCACTCTCGAGGTCCGACCAGTGCGAACAGGTGGTCGGTTGGATGACAGCTGATACTGCTTCCAGTCGGTTAAGCACCACCCTGTCTTCCACCAAGTCCACTCTCAGTAGCCAAGAGTCTGGTCAACATAATCCTCACTCTGATCATCCTTCCTCCCACCATACACGGTCTGGTCAAAGAAGTGATCCCACACTGGGATATAGTGATGAGCTCGTCTCATCACCAATCCTTCATTTGACCCTCTCTCCAAGCACGCTTGCAGAGGAACATGACATCTTGTGCCCTGATTCACAACCTCTAGAGGCTACCCAATCACAAGAAGATGACAGATGTGAACGGCATTTAAGGTCAAAGGAAGTAGTGGATGATGATGATGATGATGATGAGACACAGTTGCCATTAAATCAACCACTATTTCCGTCTCAAGACCTTGTTGAGGAGAATGTTATACAGTTGTCAATGACTGAGTATGTGGTGGGATCAAGACTTGAGGAGGATGATCAGAGTGAGGAAGTGGAGGAGGACTTGGTGGACGATGAGGTGACTGACCCCACCTGGGAAGGTGTAGAGCCGAGCGATGACAGCAGTCCTGAGGGTGAGCCATCTGCAGCACCGCAACAGGCTGGAAGAGGCAGTGGTGTGGCTACAGAAAGAAGGCGGACCGCACCAAACCGGCCCGCAAATGTTCCACGGAGCACCCCCTTGCGTAAATCTACCTTGCCAAGGGGTAGGTGTTCCGCGGTATGGCGTTTTTTTAAGGAAAGTGCGGACGACAAAAGAATTGTAGTTTGCAACCTGTGCCACACCAGAATGAGCCGAGGCATGAACACTAGAAACCTCACCACCACCAGCATGATCCGACACATGGCATCCAAGCACCGTAGTAAGTGGGAGGAACGCCTGGATCGCCCATCTGTGTCTGCAGGCCACACCACTGCCTCCTCTTCCCCTGTTTTCGGTGCCGGCCAATCGCCTGTCGAAGGCGCAGGCCCGCATACCTCCCGCCCTGCACCTGTACCATCTGAAGCACCATCAGCGACCACATCCACTTCCCTGTCCCAGCACAGCGTCCAAATGTCGTTACCCCAGGCATTTGAGCGCAAGAGAAAGTACCCAGCCACCCACCCACAGGCCATAGCACTAACCTCACACCTTTCAAAATTACTGGCCATCGAAATGCTGCCATTTAGGCTTGTGGACACTGAGTCCTTCTGCAGCCTGATGGCAGCAGCTGTCCCTCGGTACGCGGTCCCCAGCCGCCACTACTTTTCCCGGTGTGCCATCCCCGCATTACACCACCATGTGTCCCGTAACATCACCCGTGCCCTGACCAACGCAGTTACTGGGAAGGTCCACTTAACGACTGACACATGGACAAGTGCTTGTGGCCAGGGACGCTACATTTCCCTGACGGCACACTGGGTGAATGTCGTGGAGGCTGGGAGCGACTCGGACCCTGGGATGGCACGGGTGCTACCCACGCCGAGGATTGCGGGCCCTACCTCCATCAGGGTTTCCACCAGCACCTACGTTATTGGCTCCTCCTCCTCCGTTTCCACCTCCGAATTCTCTACACACACCGCCACTCCCCCATCAGCCAGTAGCTGGAAGCAGTGTAGCACTGCAGTGGGGAAGCGTCAACAGGCCGTGCTGAAGCTGATCTGCCTTGGGGACAAACAGCACACGGCCTCAGAGCTGTTGCAGGGGATTAGTCACCAGACCGAGCAGTGGCTCTCGCCACTCAACCTGCAACCAGGCATGGTTGTGTGTGATAATGGGCGTAACTTGGTGGCGGCTTTGGAGCTCGGCAAGCTCACACACGTACCATGCCTAGCGCATGTATTTAATTTAGTGGTGCAGCGATTTCTAAAAACCTACCCCAATGTGCATGATCTCTTGACCAAGGTGCGCCGCGTGTGTGCACATTTCCGTAAGTCATCTACAGCTTCGGCCGGCCTGTTGAAGCTGCAGCAGCGCTTACAATTGCCAGCTCACCGGCTGCTGTGTGACGTGAGCACGTGCTGGAACTCCACCTTCCACATGTTGGCCCGGCTTTGTGAGCAGCAGAGGGCAGTAGTGGAGTACCAGCTGTTACACGGTCGTCGCCTCTCCGTTCAACTTCCTGTAATCAGAAGTGAGGAGTGGGAATGGATGTCAGACCTCTGCGAGGTTTTACGCAATTTTGAGGAATCGACACAGATGGTGAGCGGCGATAACGCTATTATCAGTGTAACCATCCCACTTCTGTGTCTACTGAAACGCTCGCTGCTCACAATTAAAACCGACGCTTTGCATGTGGAAGAGGTGGAAATGGGGGAGGAAGAGCTTACACAAGGTGATAGCCAGAGCACCCTCACTTCGTCTTCTCAGCGACAATTGGAGGAGGCGGAGGAGGAGGAGGAGGAGGAGGAGGAGGAGGAAGACACGGTTGCCTCCGCTACAGAGGGTAGCCATGGAACTTTAGTTCCATCTCTTCAGCGTGGGTGGGCAGAAGAGGAGGAAGAGGATGAGGATATTGAGAGTCAGCCTCCTGGTGAGGACAGCGAAATCTTGACTGTTGGTACTCTGGCACACATGGCTGACTTTATGTTAGGCTGCCTTTCCCGTGACCCACGCGTTGTACGCATTTTAGACAACACGGATTACTGGGTGTTCACCCTTCTGGACCCCCGCTACAAAGAGAATTTCTCATCTCTCATTCCTCCGGTGGAGAGGACAAGCAAAATGGTGCAATACCAGAAGGTTCTTGTTGAAAAATTGCTCCAAAATTTTCCATCTGACAACGCTGGCGGCAGAGTACGTGCTACCTTGGCCAACCGAGAAGGGGAGAAAAGGGGAGCACACAGCAGTTCCGACAAAGGCAGGGCAACACTCTCCAAGGCGTGGGACACCTTCATGACACCCCGCCAGCACCCTCACCCTGATGCGCAGCCTAGTGTCACAAGGAGGGAAAAGTTTTGGAAGATGGTGAAGGAGTACGTAGCAGACCGTGTCAGCGTCCTCAATGATCCCTCTGTGCCTTACAACTACTGGGTGTCCAAGCTGGACACGTGGTATGAACTGGCACTCTACGCCTTGGAGGTGCTGGCCTGCCCTGCCGCCAGCGTTCTGTCTGAGCGGGTATTTAGTGCTGCTGGTGGCATCATAACAGATAAGCGTATCCGCCTTTCCACCGACAATGCTGATAGGTTGACACTTATAAAAATGAACAAGGCCTGGATTTCCCCTGACTTCTCCACTCCACTGGAGGAAAGCCCCGGGGGAACATAAACTCACTTTATATATGTTATTTACAATGATGGGAATACTCTGTATTCCCATTCACCCCTTCCACCCCAAAAACGGGTATATGGTTGACTCTTAATGTTCTCATCCTCCTCCTCCTCTTCCATATGCCCTGGGATATAATTTTTATATAGGGCCAGCTCACCAGCGTGCCCTGGGATATAATTTTTATATAGGGCCAGCTCACCAGCGGGCCCTGTGATATAATTTTTATATAGGGCCAGCTCACCAGCGGGCCCTGTTTGCCAATTTTTATATAGGTCAGCTCACCAGCGGGCCTTCTCATATAATGTTTTATTGGGTCAGCTCTCTAGCGGGCCCTCTCATATAATGTTTTATAGCGTCAGCTCACTAGCGGGCCTTCGCATATAATGTTTAGGATGGTCAGCTCTGCAGCAGACCCTCACCCATAATGTTTTAGATGGTCAGCTCAGCGCACGTTTCCCTCTTAATCATGGCCTCAGTTCTGAAAATCAAGGACATTTTTGGGAGAATTTGCCTCTGCGCACGTTTCCCTCTTAATCATGGCCTCAGTTCTGAAAATCAAGGAAATTTTTGGGATAATTTGCCTCTGCGCACGTTTCCCTCTTAATCATGGCCTCAGTTCTGAAAATCAAGGAAATTTTTGGGAGAATTTGCCTCTGCGCACGTTTCCCTCTTAATCATGGCCTCAGTTCTGAAAATCAAGGAAATTTTTGGGATAATTTGCCTCTGCGCACGTTTCCCTCTTAATCATGGCCTCACTTCAGAAAATCGATGAAATTTTTGGGAGAATTTGCAGATGATATACAAGTAAATATACAGCAAATACTGTTTGGTAACAATTTTTCGCCTAAAGTCGTTTTTATTTTCCTTTTTGTGTGTTTTACGGTCAGTCTGTAAAAATGGCGTACTACGGGCGAAAGATCGTTCCCAGCAGCGATGTTGGAGTCCAAGGTGCATCCAGACATCCTCCCTATGCTGTCCCTGAACCATTTCTGTAGTGTTTCCATCTTTTTCTGCCCTTTTCCTATGGACCAGGCACCCTCCCCTCATCAGAGCAGGGGGTGCCTGGTGTAATGCTCGAGTCCTCCCATTGACTTCAATGGGGCTCGGGTGCTCGGCCGAGCACTCGAGCCTCAGGGGGTGCTCGGTCAGAGCACCCGAACATCCGAGCATTGGGGTGCTCGCTCATCACTAATCCTTACCTCTTCGCAGAGGCCGAAGGATCACACTTCAATCCTTACTACTTCGCAGAGGCCAAAGGATCACACTTCAATCCTTACCTCTTCTCAGAGGCTGAAGGATCTCACTTCAATCCTTACCTCTTTGTAGAGGCTGAAGGATCACACTTCTATCCTTACCTCTTCACAGAGGCCAAAGGATCACACTTCAATTCTTACCTCTTCGCAGAGGTCGAAGGATCACACTTCAATCCTTACCTCTTCACAGAGGCCAAAGGTTCCCCCTGGTATCATACCTTACCTCTTCGCAGAGGCCGAAGGATCCCCCCTGGTATCATACCTTACCTCTTCCCAGAGGCTGAAGGTTCCCCCTGTATCGTACCTTACCTCTTTGCAGAAGCCGAAGGATCACTCTCAATTACCTTACCTCTTCACAGAGGCCAAAGGTCCCCCTAGTATTATTACCTTACCTTGTAGTAGAGGCCAAAGGTCCCCCTAGTTTTATTACCTTACCTCGTAGTAGAGTCCAGTGGTCCCCATAGTATTACCTTTCCCTTTGTAGAGGCCAAAGGTCACCCTAGTATCAAGTAACAATCTTCTACAGTCGAATATATAAACTAGTTTGAGCTGTAATTTCGTTTTCAACTTCGTAGAGACCCAAGGTACCCTAGTATCTTACCTTACCTCTTCTTAGAGGCCAAAGGTACCCTAGTTTCTTACCCCTTAGATCAATACCTTACATCTCAGTTAAGGCAATAGGCCACTCTCACAGGCACCTCACCTGTTTGTAGAGGCCGGAGGTGACTTCAGGTCCTTACCTTTATCTCTTAATAGAGGCCAAGTGTCACACTCCCGGGTACCTCACCTCTTCATAGAGACCAGAGGTAAATTCAGGTCCATTCCTTTCTCTTCGTAAAGGCCGAAGGTCACTCTTGCCGACCTACGCCCGTTCTTAAAGGCTGCTGGTCACCCTAGTTACTTACCCCACCCCTTTGCCACAGAGCATGAGTTCGGCCTTCCCAGATAGGACCTCAGAACTCATTAAGAAAGAACTTGCAAGCTTCTTTTCTTACTATGCCAGGATATTTATTTACTTCATATGTGTCTAACCTCTGTTCCTATTATTAACTCTTTCCTTTCAGCCTTAAACTATCTTCATCCTGGCCGCCGGCAGCCTTGCCTTCTTTGGGTTTCCCTGCCCAGACAAGGCTCCTGGCATCAGGGACTGGAACCCTCGCTCAAAGGAGACCCACGAGTTTGGCTCACAAGCCACTTCACCCTTATCATTTCTGATTTATATGGAACAAGTACATGTAGGCATTACATTCCTTATGCTGCTTCCTTGATTCCTGGTATCCTTTTTAAACGCCAGTTATCTAACTACCATTCACCAGCATTACTCGGCCGTCAGCTTTGTCTTCCTTTACAATCAGGTCTCCTCTCTACTACTTATTTAATTTATTAAATCCTAACCAGCCTCATATCTAGGTCTGAATCATATCCAATTCTCCAGTGACACATTTAGTACAGGAGCTGTATTCTCCTCTTCTAAGTAGATTACCAGTAATATCTTATTTAACTTGGCAGATGGAAACCTTAAGATTTCTCATGTTACTTCCCAAAACCTTCAGCTACATTTCAGCAAGCTTTACAAACTTATCTAAGTTATGTCATCTTTTAGCAAGTACATTAACATCTTAATAATTTGCTCTTTTTGCCCTCTATTCAGGCCTACCACATCAACATTCCCCCGAGCTGGGAGGGGCTGCAAACCTTAAATACCTTCTGCAGCCTCTCCCACGGGGCGCATCGTCAATTGTGCCCCCCCTCCATCACCCCATTATTTCATTGTTTATCACAGGTGGCCCTCTATTAAGGCCTATCACGTCAACATTCCCCCGAGCTTCCAGTAAGCTCCGGGTTATGGCAAACCTTTACACATTTCCAGTCGCTGGAAGCCCTGACCACAAACAGGGAAAGAGGAAGTTTCTCTTACCTGCTTCTTCCCTGCAAATCACTACTGGCTGCAGAAATGCACACTTTGCTTTTCAAACTGCCATAATCTTTAGCCAGCAAGTGACTTTGGAATTAAATGTAATATAAGCATGATATATATTTGTCAGAGCTTATTATACTTGGTACACAGAGTAACTGGGGGCCTTCATCGCCTATACTGACCACCAGAAAATATTAGAATAGGGAGGGTCTCTCTGTCAATACAATACAGCCCTATTTAATGAAAAAATAAGAGGGAAAGGGTCCAAAAGGTCTCTCCCACCATCATAACTGTCAATAATTATATGTTACAAGATTGTGGCTCCTCATCCTCATATGTACCTCAAACATAAGTTCCTGCTTCTGTGGACTTTACACCTGCTCTCTTAAAGGGATAGATATACTTAATATGTAAAAAAATATATATTGTAGTGTTTATCCCTCTGAGTAAAAAAGGGTATTCTCACTACTGTGGCCTGAATTTGTACAGTGGCGCTGTTGTTACACCATCCTATGGACAGCTCTGGTCTGTAGAGCATAAATCTCCATAAGATGGTGTAGCAACAGCACCACTGTACAATTTCAGGCCACTGTGATATTTCACCTAAAAAATTCAACTTTGAGCTGTAATAACTTTTGAATAAAACACCTTTCAGCAGTGGGAGTACTTTTGTTTTATTCAGGGGGATAAAGCCTACAACATATTTTTTTTTTTTACACTTTAAGTATTACTATCCCTTTAAGGTACTAAGACTAAGGTGTCCACACTCCGCATGGGAAGAAATAGCTGCTAAGTGGATATTATTATGATGCTAAAGAACAACTATTATGCTTTGTTTTTTCTGAATTTGTTATACCTCATTTTCTGTCCCCATAGGCATGGAGCCCCTAAGATGACATACGCAAGTCAAAAGGTGATTTGACAAAAATTTCCCAGGGTCTGATTCCGTATGATTAAGGCAAAACGTAAGATAAATTAAGAAGACAATATCTGATTGCATGCTGATGAGGAATAAACTATCCTGGCTGGGTTGCATAACATATATATATATATATATATATATATATATATATATATATATATATATATTTAATGCTTTTAGCATGCTATAGTGGTTTTGATTTAAAGTTAGACAAGGCTTTTCAAGCCAAAGCTGAAAGACGATATAGATGAATTAATGGTTCCTTAAAATGTCCAATACTTTAGCTCACTTCCCCTAGGGACTGAGACTTTATGTCATTTGTAGAGACTATATTAGAAAATGGGGTCTCAGAAACTTAAGCACTGCTTTATTTCATTAGTTTTAGTCTGAAGATAATGCAAATGTTATTATTTTTGATGCTAATTGCTTATTTCATATTCACTATCTAAGCAGTTTATTCATTTTAGTATACAATTGTACAGAATGTTCTGTTTTAAAATATGTTTTCCAAATAGGAGATAATTGGCTGTTTTAGATGGCACCTCTTTAACGGGCAGTGCCTCCACGATGAAAACTGAGATAAATACAGTAGCATACTAAATTAAGTAAATAAAACAGATCTGTTTCTATTGTTTTCTTTATATTTTGTAATCACATTAACTTAGAAAGATATGTTGATGGTAGGGAAGAACAAATCAACCTATCTAGTCATCCCATTTTTCTATCTAGGTAAAATATACAGTCTTATGTCTTATGTCCATCCAATGCATCCAATGCATTTTTTAATTACTATATTATCTCCAACCACTTATGTTGGGAGGCTGTTCTATGAATCTATCACCCTTTCTGTAAAGTAGAATCTTCCACCCACTTACTGTAGGTCATGCCCTCTTCTTCTGTTTTACTATGAAAATATTGTGGATTTGTGATCTCAAGGTACAATAACATATTTAAAATGCTGTTTTTGTCAAAAAGTGTGTCTCCTTATTCAAGCTCTATTAATCATTAGGTTAATTTAAACAATTGCTAAAAAATGACTCCAAACCAAACCCACTCCAAATACTTTAGTCTCCAATCAGAGCCTACCTTTCCAAGCCAGGAAAGGGTCATTGAAAGAGACAGCAGGAGTCAATCAGTAGTCCAGCTATTTCTTTGTTGTCATTTCACAGAAGGATTCCTGCCCCAAGCCCCAGCAATAGCTGATAATTTAGACATCAGAATACTGTATTCACAGGAAAATAAAGAACAGAAGTATGTAACACAGAGAAACACAGGAAAACATCAAATTGTCACATGGGGACGCAACACAGGGGACACAGTAAGAGGGACATGGCAACTGGGAACACAGTGCTGGGCTTAAAGGGGAACTTTCACCTTCACCAAACTTCTGTCCATATGATTTACTTAGTAAAACTAAGTAAGCTTTTTTTTTTTTTTTTTTTTTTTAAATCCATCTAACTTTGTGTTGAAGATATTAAGGCTTAAAATGTGCCACTTCCGCATTCTGCGGCACACAGTATGTGTGGCACGAATCCATAGGACTTCCCACCTTCCTCCCAGCTGCCCCAGGGAGCACATTCACGCTTCCCTTCACGGGGGTATTTATGTGGTCATCAGTAGCATGGTAAACCGAGTTTGTAGGAACTTGCACTATTTCCTTCAGATGATTGTACAAAGGTGACAACACCTTTTCCCTATACACAGTGGTTCTTACTGTCATCGGCCACGAGAATCTGCATCCCACAGCTATGGTTGGACACCAGGGCCCCATCGATGTCGGCCTGGAGGAGAGAATTATCCCATTTACTGGACATGGAAAGGCTCCATTACTACTCGCACCATAGATATGATGACTTTGCAAAATACTTTAGTACCTTGCAAAAATGTGTTGACTGTGTGAATGCTCCCGTCTCTCCCTTTTCCACTCCTTAAATGACAACTTGCAATGTGACACCAGAAACCCTAACGCCTACTTTCCCCTCTCTATCCTGGTCTGTCCCTTCGGTCTTTTCTTTCCCCCCTGTTCTTTCTGTATCTGTTTCTTCTTATGCTTCCGGTTCTGGGTCCCAATGTACATATTGATGCCTCATTTGTAGAACTTTAGACAACCACCGTTGTTACTATTCGTTGCAAATTTCTCTGTTTGCAAATATGTTTCTTTGTATTTCTTCATCTTCAAAAAACTGTTTAAACAAAAAAAAACACAAAACAAAAAAACAAAGCTTACTTAGTTTTACTAAGTAAATCATATGGACACAAGTTTGGTGAAGGTGAATGTTCCCCTTTAAAGGGATAGTAACTATTCATAAAAACAACAATTCCAATTAATCTTCATAGTATTTGGGCCATGGAGAGTGTTATTTAAATACTGTCAGAGTTGTAGTTCAAGAGTAATTGAATTATAAAGTTTTCCCCTTGGGCCCCTTTTACCTAGTGTAAGCCACCTTCCCTCAGATGTGGAATCTGGTCCTGGGACCGACCACAGCTCACAGCAAGGGACAAACTTCTTACTGTGAGCATAAAGAAAACCATTTCCCCCTTGACAGGTTTTTCTGGTTTTTCCTTGTGCTCACTGAAGATTGTCCCTCTCTGCAATCCATCCGGACAGTCTTGCTGCTCTGAGGTGAAATGGGGAGGGAGGGGGATACTTTATGGGGAGAAAATGGGGAGGGAGGGGGATACTTTATCATTCAATTACTCTTGAACTACAAATCTGAGAGTATTGAAATAACACTCTCCATTGCCCATTATGAAGATGAATCTGAGCTGCTTTTATTGTGAAACATTACTATCCCTTTAAACTTTATTTTCTGAGCTATTTGGTTCCCTGCTTCCAACACAGTATTTACAACTTACACTCACACAAACACACACTATTACGTTACAATATTATCAAGTATGTGTGGATTACAAACAATAAGCCTACCGGGGTAGAGGGTGGGGAACTGGGACTGGTAATAGGATAACCTTCTGCTAGTGTCTGAAAAGTGTTTATCTCCATATTTTTATTAAATCATTTAATATGGTTAAATATTTCTATCATATTCCCCTTTCCCTCCTCTCTTCCAAGCTATAAATATTAGTGTATTTGTGTCTATCCTGATAAGTTATGCCACACCGTTTTACCATTTTAGTGGCTCTTCTTTGAACTGCCTTCAATTCATTAATGTCCTGCTGCAGATGTGGTCTCCAGAACTGTACACAGTGCTATAGGTGAGAACTTACTAATGATCTATAAAGAGGCATTAATACTCTGCCTGCTGATAATTCATTTTCGTATACACCCCAGAGCCCTGTTATTCTTAACTGCTTGCCTACATTCAGTTCATCTGAGATAATAACTCCTGTGTCCCTTTTTTCTGCTGCTTTTGCCAGCCAAGTTCCATTAATCTTATATTCCACCTCATGAATTTTCTGCCCAAAATGCATGTGCAGACTCCAGAGACCTGTTGTTTGGGGCATTTGAGCTTGATACAGTGAGTGTATGTGGACCTGTACCTCATAGGACAGGAAACTGTACTGCAAGACTCCAGTCACAATTTTTTCCAGTAGGAGCTTTTCAGACCACTTTTGTGCTCCTCCACTCGTCTGCCAGTGCTCACAATGCAGTTCCAGCTCCATTGGAAGGACTGCTATGACGGGTGAGATTGGCATGAGACAAGCCACAAATCACAGTCTTGGGAAATAGACAGTTCCTTAAAGGGGCTGTATTTTTTTTTAAATAAAAAGCTATATGTTATAGAGTGTTTCCTGCTAAGTAAAACAAGGGCACTACCACCACTGTCAGTTGTTTTGTTCAAATAATCAGGAAATGAATATACTGTTTGTTTACTTCCTGGAAGTGATTCAGCAGTTTCTGTCACATTCTATGGAGAACTGTATGTCACCGTCTTTCCTTTCTTGTAGACTGTAACAGAGTAACTAATTGGAATTTGGCCACTAGAGGACACTGCTAATGTAAAAAAATCAGGTTTAAACTGTAATAACTCTGGAAATATGCATCTCCCAGCAGTGTGAGTACACTTATTATACTTAATATATAGTTTTTCATAAAAAATGTTCTTCCCGTGTCAGGCTGGTGGGATTTTGATCTGAGACTGGGGATGACAGACCCTGCTAGAAGCTGATTTGCTGGGAGGTGCCCCTCCAGGTTTAACAGTCAGTGTGGAGGACGTATGGAGAAAAAGGGCAAATGGAATAAGGAGAAACGTGGATGCTTGTAATAAAGATTGGGTATCATCAAAATTATTCTGTAAGTTTAGTATTCATACAAAACCTTCTGTTTTAAAAAGGTCCAAAAGATGCTTTGCAACTCATCTGATACATTGTGAGACCCTGCTCCCAGAGATGCTGTTTTACTATTACCTGCAGTTCTGTCTGCTTCTCTGGACACACCTGTTCTCTCATTCCTCCTCAGGAATCACCTCTGCTTCTGATTGCCTTTCCAATTACACCACTAAGGCCTATATCAAGCAACCTCAATAGCACTACAAAGTGTTTACACTATCATCCCAAATCCTACATTCTACTGCATATTAATAACATATTAATAGTATACACTACTACTTAGGGATTTTCTTGCATGAGGATTCACTTAAGCGATTTTCATTTATTATAATAATATAATAATAATTTGTGATTTTTATAGCGTTTTTCGCCCTGTGAGACTCAAAGCGCTTTTCAAATCTATAAACAAACATAAAATGTAAGAGTTCCTTATGGTCACATGAGTTCACTGAAAGCCTGATAAAAGATATGTTATAGAGTGTTTCCTGTTAAGTAAAATAAGGGCACTACCACCACTGTCAGTTGTTTTATTCAAATAATCAGGAAATTAATTTACTGTTTGTTTCCTTCTTGGAAGTGATTCAACACTTTCTGTCACATTCTACGGAGAACCGTATGTCACCGACTTTCCTTTCCATTAGAATGTAATAGAGTAACTAATTGTAATATGGCCATTAGAGGACACGGCTAATGTAAAAGAAAAAAAAAAGAAAAAGGTTTAAACTGTAATAACTCTGGAAATATGCATCTCCCAGCAGTGTGAGTACACTTATTATACTTAATATATGTTTTTTCATAAAAAATGTTCTTCCCATGGCAGACTACCCTGATTTTGATCCGAGACTGGGGATGACAGACCCTGCTAGCAGCTGATTTGCAGGGAGGTGCCCCTCCAGTATTCAACGGTTTAACAGTCACATCTTTAGGGAGCTTCATTTTTTTATTTTGATTAAAATACTGGAATAATGGATTTTTTTTAATAAACTAAAGAAGAAAAGAAGACTAAAGACAGGAGAGAGGATAGAAGAAGAAGATGTCAGCGACCCTGCTGAACATCAGTATTACTGGAAAGTTTTTATTTCTCGGGACAAGGGTGAACTGCTTATAGATTAACACTGTGAGTGCTAGTGGGGTATGCAAAACTGTATAATGCGTTGCATACATCACTAGCACTCATAGGGTTAATCTTTTTTTATTTTTCAACGACAAGTATGTGTTGGAAACCAGTTTTCCAACATAGACTAGTGTTTTTCATCGCTTGCTAGGATTTTTGCCATGAAAAGTGTGGCCCTGAAGATGCGGTGAAACTACCGCATGGAACAGGATAGCATGGTCTACTTTTTTGTATGATGTCCAA
This sequence comes from Rhinophrynus dorsalis, assembly GCA_037306005.1. Lineage (NCBI taxonomy): Eukaryota > Metazoa > Chordata > Amphibia > Anura > Rhinophrynidae > Rhinophrynus > Rhinophrynus dorsalis. Next base: position 137,571,436 of record CM074723.1, on the reverse strand, counting down.
TGGGTTCAAATTTTGCGCCTGTTAGACATTTTTGCCGGCTTTGGTTGTTGACAGCACAGTTTATAAAATTGTAAACTGGGCTATCAAAACCACCAATGCTTGTTTTGAAAAATAACAGGGCTAATAGAATTGAGCCCCCATTCTCCTGCTTTTTCTACAGCCAACACTTTACCTCCTTTTACCCTTTTCAAAGTCAGCGTATAGATCAGGTTCTGGTCTCCTCCCAGTGGTGAGATTAGGAAGTGCAGCAGTTCTCAGTGGAAACCAGCAGAGGAAGGACATCAGCTGGCTAGGTGAGGTATAGGGCAGAACATTTAGCTATTATTTATTATTATTATTATTCTTTATTTATATAGCGCCAACTAATTCCGCAGTGCTGTACAATTGGAAATAGACATACAGAGGTATTAAATAGTACAATCAGATGTGGAGAACAGAAGGATCAGAGGGCCCTGCTTCTGAGAGCCTACAGTTAGTTATCCTCATAAACCAGATAGTGGATGCAGCACTGGTTATTCATAAGAGGAAGTAGCTGAATGGGCAGTGACAGACACAGAGCAGTTACAAGTGGAGAGCACAGGCAATAAGAAGCTGATTATCCAGGAGGCACAGATCAAATGAAAGAGAAAGAAGGAGTGTCAGTAACAGACTAGCAGAGGTCATACCAGGAAATCGGTCAGCTGGAATCAGGGAAGAGAAATGGAGATCAAAGTCCGTTACGCTGAGGTCAGGATACCACAAATCAAACTAGTTCAGCAGACATTATGGGTCACAAAAGGCAGGCACGAAAAGAATGTTTGTCTAAGACACGCAATGCAAAAAATAATGTGTCAAGGAAGGGTGGTACAAGATAAGGATATAAACAGGTAGATATTATGTGATAGGTGCTCAGGTAAATGACCAAATGAGGTTCAAATATTAACCCTGTTGATGCTGAAAGTTAAAAAGTGACTCATTCTGGGTTGATTAGGATGTGGCCTCAGAATTTTTTTCCACATCTTCCAAAACAAATTTTGCTCATCTCTGTTAGAGACCATAATCAGAGATATTCAATAAATATATGTAAATTGTAGTAAATAAAAAGCCCTTGTATGGGGCAAGACATACAGTATAATACAACATAGCATATTGTATAAATCCTGGCTGCTGATGATCTCGCCCATGTAGAAAAGGCTATTGTATGAGATATTCTTGTGGGGATAATAACCACCTCATAGAGGAACCTTTCATGGGTGATGGCTGTTCTTTGGCCAAACTACTGGGTGTTTTCCCTCTAGATTTTGCCTTGAAATAGACTCTCATCAGTGTCAAAATGTCCACAAATACAACTTTTTTTTTTTTTTTTTTTTTTTTTAAACTACTGAGGGATGTGTAGTAGGTTATAGCAAAAGTTGGTGGGTGAATTCAGAAAAAAAATGTTTAATTATCTGTTATTAAGAGATGTTTCTTTATTTTTACTTTGCTCCTAGTACTGAATTGTTTGTAGCTGTTAGTATTTTCTATACATATTTATGTAAATGCTCATGGCAAATAACAATTATATAATATAATATTTGTTTTAAAAACTTTGTATTATTTAGGTATGTTTTTAAGTTTATTTTCTGTCCCTTAGTGTCCCCATTTCCAGTGGAATTTGATTGCTTGTCAATAGCTTATTTAGTATGTAGAGGATGGAAGCTGGATCTGCGGAGGCACTGGTTTGTGGGTAATATGTTTATATATAATGTGTGTTATGCTTCATGATACTGTAGTGTCAAGTGAGTTTATCAAGTCTATAGAACAATCAGTTTTATATTTGATTTACTGGTCAAATGAATTGAATATTCTATGAAAATGTTTCAGGGTTTCTTTTCTTTCTGTTGATATATTAAATACTAGTTAAAGAGCCCGTTTACACGGGCCACAGTGCTGGCCAATCGTGGTGCAGTCATGCGTAGTAGAGACTGCCTGTGCCGCGGCTGATACAGAGCTGGACGCTCCAAAGTCAGACCTCCGTTCTGACTTCGGAGCACCCCGCTCCATATCAGCCGCATCATGGGCAGTTTCTACTGCGCATGACTGCAGCACATGCAGGAGTCTCTACTGCATGACTGCTTCATTACAAACTATTTAGCAAATTATTATATAAAATATGAGCTGTGTACTGATGGTATATATTTTGTTTTTATAGAAATGTGGCAATAATCCCACTTCATGGTTTACCATAAACATTTTGGCATATTGGGGTGACAACCCCATTCCTACAACAGTTTCTTTATTGTTTTTTTGTTGTTGTTGTTGCATCTGTAGTAGTGATGGGCGAAAATTTTCACCTCAATCTGAAATTGGCAAATAATGGCTCTTTCCGTTGGCGAATAATTTCCTGCGAAAAGTTATGTTGTTCTGCTTTTTCCCACCTTTTTTGCCCATTGAAATCAATGGGAAGAAAAATATTTCTCCACCACACAAACGTTTTTTACAGCCATATAAAAGGCTGTCAGGCTCTCACAGCAACCATTCTGTGTTTGTGAGAGGAGAGAGCAGCATGTTTTTTTGCGCTAGAGAAGACAGAGAGGGGAATTGAAGTTTAATTTAGGGAATCTTTTAGGTAGGACATTTGTTCTGTTAGGAGAGTCAGTGGGGCACTCTGGGGAGAAGAAGGGAGGAAGGGGGTTGACCCCAAATATTCCAAAATTACATGTGACTGACTGGCAAAACACAGGCAGCTAGGGACCTATTTGCTTGCTGATCTTGCTGTTATTGTCTCTGTGCTTGGTGGGGAAATCTGGGAAAGACGTTGATTTTGTTTCTCAGTTATAATTTTTTTTGGACAGGTTGAGATAAGACAACAGGGTGGACAACTTAAAAATAAATAAATAAATAAATATAAAAGAATAAAGAACTAAATATATTAGGTGACAGTGACAGACAGCTGACTGGGCTTAGGCAAGGCATCATACAGCTCCATCAGTTGTGTACCGTACAGTAAAAAAAACACAGTGTAGTTGTATAATGTCCAGCAAACGCATAAGGGGGAGGAGAGCAGCAGTGCAGGGAAGTGAGAGTAAAGTAGTAGTTCAAAAACTGACTGCAGCAATGGTTGCTGTAGCGTGTGCAATCAATGATGATGATCCCTCTACTCCAAGGGAGTATATAGTTTGTCAAGGTCCCAGGAAAACTAGCTCCAGCACAACCAGTGCCAGTAGAAATAAAGAACCATATAAGAAGAACACTGAAGATGACAACAAGTCGCATTTAAGTGTTGATGATGCTGGCAATAGCATAATAGAGGAAGGTGTAGCAGCTGAACAGCCTGCTGCATCAGATAGTGAGACAAACAAGCACCAAAACACCCATAGCAGGGAACTTTCTTACAGTAAAAGTAAAAAGAAATTGTTTGAAACCTCTAAAAGCTTAGAGGAATATAAGGGTAGTAGTGAGCAAGAACTGTCAGGCGATACTGATGTTGCTGAGAATGACCTAATGATGACTGATAATGATGCAGATCTAGAATATATCCCTCCAGCATCCTTCTCTTGTTCCGCTACAGATGAAGTTGAGAGTGAGGATGGTGACAGGGATATAAGGTTAGCAGAAAGTCAGAGGCTGAATCTTCCACCACTTTAAAGGAGCACTGTGCCTATCTAAAAACTGTTTGAGAAAGCCATTGGAAAGTCTGACCCTGGACAAGCAAATATGTCAAAAAGCACACAGTCACCCTATCAGTCACCATCAGCATCATCACCTCTCCCAAGTCCAAGTCCCCCTCAGCCACACATACCTGTTTTGAGTACCCAGCAACAGCAACACAGGTTAACATCCACAATGTTAGATATGATGAGTGCCTCTGCTGCTGCTGTAAGTGCGGCACATTTGACACTAGCAGAAACCACACATGACAGACAAAGCCAGGGCAAATATATTAATAGCAGCTTAGATGAGGAGAAGAAGGGTTGCCACCATCTACCCCACTTGGGATCACTGCTATGACTGATAAGTAATGTGTGTCAATAATCTGAGAAGGAGGATAGTGTATGACAGTGGTAAAAACAATATACACACACAAATCACACCATGCCAGTCCCCCACCACACAACTACCATACACATCTGCCACATTATAGGTTGTGCTTTATTTTTTTTTATTACTTGACATCATCATGAATATGTGCCAGTGTATTTTTCAAGGCAAATGTTGCCATAGGACTCACAACTTTGACTTTCAGCCACTTATTTCTAAACGTCAGCCCTCAGAAGAAGTAATATTACAGTGGGAAATGTTGTAACTATAGGAAATATAGGAGAAAAATGTGTTAAAATAGGTGGAAAATGTGTTAAAATAGGCAAAAAGGAGGACATTTTTGCATAGGTGGAAAGGCGAAATTTTTTGTGGGAAAAGCGAAAAATTGGCAAGTTTTCACAAAAAGTCATGCAGAAAATTTTTACACTTTTTGTTCACCCCTAATCGGTAGTTATGTGTGAAAATGAATAAAAAAAACTTAATTTCTTATTTTGTATAAATGTTTTGATGAGCACTAAAATGTTTTAGTTTTGCAGTGTATGAAAACAGGTATTTCCTTTCCTGTACAAGTACAAATTATTATTATTTAAACCCAAACCCACACTGCACATTGACTTGTACAGTACCAGTGGGAATTGAAATATTAGCACCACAAAGTTATCATGAGCGGAATCTATTTAATTTAATATTTACAAATGAATTGCCGTTCACACACTGAAATAAATTCTACATTGGTTGTAAATATACTGAATATATGTGCCCCTCACAAAGTATAAAGTGTAGAGGACGTATGGAGAGAAAAGGGTAAATGGAATAAGGAGAGAAGTGGATGCATGTAGTAAAGATTGATTATCAGCAAAATTATTCTGTAAGTTTGGTATTCATACAAAACCCTCTGTTTTAAAAAGGGCCAAAAGATGCTTTGTAAACCATCTGATACATTGTGAGACCCTGCTCCCAGAGATGCTGTTTTACTATTACCTGCAGTTCTGTCTGCTTCTCTGGACACACCTGCTCTACTCATTCCTCCTCAGGAATTACCTCTGCTTCTGATTGCCTTTCCAGTTACACCCCTAAGGCCTATATCAAGCAACCTCAATAGCACTACAAAGTGTTTACTCTATCATCCCAGATCCTACATTCTAATGCACATTAATAAGATATTAATAGTATACACTACTACATAGGGACTTTCTTGCATGAGGATCCACTTAAGCGATTTTCGTTTATTTGTACCTCTTTTATTAGTTTTGTGGCAAGCTGGATATGCGCTAGTACACTGATATGTATATATTTTATTTGAATAATTAAAAGTTATGTTTTAATTATCTGAAGCTCACAGTTCTTACATCAAGCTATCTAGGAACCAGAGAGCTTTTTTTGTGTACTAGTTCAGCAGGGTTATCTTTCACTTATTTGTGTCCAAAATTTCTCAAATCCATCTTAGTTCATTAGCCTCTCAGAGTCCAGTTGTCTATATTAGGTGCACAGACGGAACAAGAAACTATAAATAAATAAATATAAATCTATTCAATGGGCATATATGAGCAGTGATGGAACATGCTAAAACACCTGCAAACAGATCCCCGGAACCTGCTGGTACTGATTCACACAAACAATACCTCAGAGGTCAGATATCTGATGAACCAAGGAGGGACAAAGAGTTTAACACTCAACCGACTGGCAATACAAATCCTGCACTGGGCAGAGAAACACTTACCATATCAGCAAGCTACCTGTCTGAAAAACTCAACCATCAGGTAGACTTCCTGAGAATAAAAACTATAGACCCAGGAGAGTGGTCATTCAACAAGGAGATATTCCAGGACATAATAGCAGTCCTTTGAGTTCCAGCTATAGATCTCATGGCATCAGAAGAAAACAAAAAATGCAAAACATTCCTGTCTCACTGGCAGACAAGCAAATCATCAGTACAGGATGTTCTCAGGTTCACCTGGGATTATCAGTTGGCTTATCTATTCCCTCCATTTCCTTTCATGGAACAGCTGAACTAAATTTGCAAAAAAAGTAAAAAAAAAAAAAAAAGTCCCCAGGTTCCTTCAATCCCCCGCTCAAAGCTGATTGGCTGGGACGTGTGTAAGAACACATCCCAGCCAATGGCTTTGAGTCATTTTGAACAGTGACTGGCCATATGAAAAGGCAGTCTGGAACGGGTATCAGCCTGTGAGGTACTGAGGGAGGGGGACATGTCTATACTTCTTTTCACCTCTGCCACCGCCAGAGGCGGAGAACACAAAGGGGGCATGCTCATTATGATCAATATTTCTCAGTCAAGTTTACTTTTCTATTGAAATACATATATAGCTCATGAACGGAAACACGGGGATATGTTTTTATTCATTTGGCATCTTCAACTTTTAAAACTTGGACATATATGCAATGCTTAACCCTTTGACTGCGTACCCCTCTGGCACTCATGAGGTTAAATGATTCACATATACCCAAGTAATGTTTGGGAAACACATTTGAAATGTATCTTTTTCTTTATTTTACAGGAATGAGAGAAGGAATAGAAGATCACACTTTTTGCTAATGGCCTTTATTCAGTTTTATCCTACTGGCTGTTTTAGAGGGGACATTTAAATCAAGGCCATAGTGTCCAGATGCAAAAGCTTAAATTGAACACTCAGATTGCAATGCAAATTGAATGTATATTTATTTAGAACAGAAATTAAAAAAGAGAAACACCATTATACTTCAATGAATAAAGAGATGAACACTCAATCATTCATGTAAAACAATCATTATGAAGTAATGTATGTTAAAATAAAATTTGTATAAACAGAAAAAAATGGACTCTTACCTAAGGAACATTAAGGTCTTGATTCAATCCACCCCCTGTTCCACAAAAAAAACACCTGCATTTTTTCAAGCACGGTAAGCTATTCAATTACCTGTGCTGTGAAAAAAACTCACCTTGGGCGGTAAAGGTGTGGGGTTTTCAGCCATTATAATAAAAAAACCCCCAAAATATGCCATTCAGTTCCATGTGATAGACACTAAGATCCGTTATGAAACCCACTTTAGCGTGTGAAAATCTGCACCCAGGCTTTTGGGACGCAATCTTTAACGGATCTCGAAAGTGCTAATGCAGGAATTGAAATTTAAAAAAAAAAAAACAAAGTGACCAGTGGATTTATTGATATGGGGCCCTAAGCCCCATATCAATTCATCCAAAGTAGACAAAAATATGTGAACGTTAGTGGAATTAACCCCATGAGTGCCAGTGGAGTATGTTTACCCCACTGGTACTCACAGAATTAATCAAACTAAGTTAAAAAACAGCAATTGACAATAAACGCTTACCAGTAATCCGGATGACCAGTAGAATCCACAGCAGCCTGGTCATCTACTGTCCGTCTTCTACAATCTTCCTTCTTCTGTTTTCTTTAATCTTCTTTCTTCTTTCCTATGAAATAAAATAAAATGGATGTTTTTAATAACAAAAAAATGCCCCCAAGATATGTCATAGTTAACCCTTTGAGTGCCAGAGGAGTGTGGCATATTCTTTAAAAATAAAATCCATCCAGTCCTTGTAAAATAAATACGTTAAAGCTTCTTATCCATGAGAACAAAGGAATTGCCACCACCTATGCATGGGCTGGGATTTATGCTTACGCATCTCCCAGCTAATCAGCTTCTAGGAGGGATGACGAAACTGATTTTCTGGGAAAGGTGTAAGCACACATTCCAGGCAATGGCAGGCTGGCATCCATTTTGAATAGAGACTAGTCATATAAAAATCCAGTCTCTGTTCAAAATTCCCTTATTGGGACTCGGGCAATGGCCGGTACATATGGAGAAGGGGGTCTATGCCAGTATACATTGCTGCCACCTCCAGCAGAGACGGCGGCAGTGGGGTTTTATTTAAGCAAGGAAATGCCTTTCTTCTTAAAAATAAGAAGATTTTACTTATTTATTTTACAAGTAGAGATGGGTACAAATTTTCACCTCAAACCAAAATCGGTAAATAATGGCACTTCCCGGCTGGTGAATAATTTCCTGAGAAATTTGCAATTTTTTTTACTTTATCCACCTAGCTCATTCCATTGAAATCAGTGGGAACATTGAATTTAAACACAATACATAGCAAATAATAATTTATTTAACAAAGACGTAGTATAAAATTGGTATGAGGGTGCCTGTGTTGGTTGAATGTGGGGATTGTTTACTGGAATTGGGGGACAATTAATAAAAAAATAAATACAAATAAAAAAAACCCATGAGACATGGTATAAAAGGGGTCTGGGTTGGTGGGTGGAGTATGGGTAAAGAATCAGTTGAAAAAGGAATTATTTTGGGGGGTGTTGACTGGTATTGGGGGACAGTTAATAATAAATACATAGAATAATAAATTGGTACATAAAAGTGACAGAGACAGGGACCCCCTGATGTAAGTTGCAACTGGGACAGACTGATACTTGATGGGATAAAGTATTTTGTAGAGGATGAATTGTTAGAGGCCCAAGACCCGAGGAAACATTAATATGTAGTACTTAGACTTAATTGAGGTACAAGCCCTGTGAAAACATTGATTAGTTGTAGGAAATTAGACTTGTGTTAGGCCCAAGCCTTGAGGGAACATTGATTTGTAGGATGAATAATCAGTGAATAATGGGGCACAAGCCCCTCCACATTTTTTTTAGGCATCTGTTTTTTTTTTGTTTTTTTTTTAATTAAAGAATAAGCCTTGAGGAGAAAAATTGCCCTATTAGCCTAGTACCAGCTGGTCATGTTGTGTTTGCCAGTGGCCACTGGCCATTGTCAAATGCCCCAATGTAATTGCGGAATTTATGACTGCTGCTGTTGTTGCTGCTGAGTTGTTTAATCAGCAGGATGATTAAGCAGTGCAAAGGGAATGGGATCAACAACAGCAGTAACATGGGTAATGGATGATGAAGGTTCCACTTTCCACGACTAGCTCCAGTGATGCACCTGAGGCAGTAGCAGCACCATAAATAGCCCCACCACTTAAGGTATATGTGGAGAAAAGAAGGAGTTGGCCAATAATGCTTTTCCACCTGCCCCACCTCCAAAATCATGGGTGTGTTGTTAGAATATAAATGTTTCCTTTCAGAGCAGGAACTGTGCCTCTCATCAGCAACTGCAATGTGCACAGTGTGTGTGGTAAGCAAGGGAAGGACTGGGAACAATGGGCACATCTGCACTAACATCTGGCACAACTCTATCCAAACACCACAATGATGCTTATGGTCCCCAATGTGGCATCATCTCCTCCTCCCCCCTTCCTTAGAATTACCAGATACACTGGCAGCAGGGGCAGCACTGGCAGCAGGGGCAGCACTGAGAGCAGGGGCAGCAGGCAGAGATAGCTGACCTGTCTGCTCACTCTACTACCCTCTTCTTCCTTGGGGTTATGTAGGGGGACTGGCCATCACTGGGTTTGGGGAACCAGGGTATCCAGACCCTTTCATATTGTGGTCACTTCCTCCTCCTTAGACTCACTGGACGCATAATGGTCCTTCCAGCTCCGGCTTTTATTCTTAATAAACTTGCTCATAGTGATAGCAGTCACTATGAGCCTCTCCTGCCTCAATTTTGCAAACCAACTCACAGCACAATAGCCTAGCACCTCTCTCTCTCTCACATTCTGTAGCTGCTTGTATCGTGTTTTGATCCCTGGAAAAGTGAAAAACGTGCTTAAAGGGATGAAAGTGGACAGCCACGTGGTTTTTGCAGATTTTTTCATGGGAACACGACGGAACCTTTCATCCACTCCTATATACAAGGACTGGATTCATTTTATTTTTAAAGAATATGCCACCCTGCATTTAACCCTTTGAACGCCCGGAGGGACACGCTTCCAGCACTCAAAGGGTTAACTATGGCATATCTTGGGGGTATTTTTTGTTATTTCATTGGAAAGAAGAAAAGAAGAAGGAAGATTAGAGAAAACAAAAGAAGGAAGACTGAAGAAGAAGACGGCCGGTGGATGACAGGTAACTGTTACACAGATCTGAGTGTTAGGTTATGTCAGAGACATTACCATGATGAGGAGGAAATGGTTAATTTTTCCTTTAAACCAAATTCTCTGAAAGTCTGTTTTTAAGATGTGTGTAATGATCTCAGGTTAAGACAATGACCCTTTGCTTCAAGGTGGGGGTGAAAATAACTGAATGTCATTTATGGGGATATATGACCTTGTGCGAGACACCAAGTCTGGGATAAGGGATTATCCCATGTGGGAAAGTCTAGTAGGGTGAGATATTTATGTCAAGTCCTATGACCTCATGGCCATTCTTATCTTATGATATGATACAGATCCAGATGCCATATGTAAAATTTTAATGTGGAGTAAGAGCGACATCTCCAGGCTAACTAGCATTATTACTACTGATTTGGAATTTTTCCATAATAATATGCGTGATGTCACTGCATAATGAGATGGATCTTTATCCAGTCAGAGAATATTCTGATAAGGGTAATTTTACATTATAAATATGTAAGTTTTGCGAGAGAAGGGGCTTTTTCTCTTGGTTCCTGGCTCTTCAATTCCTGCTATGTTTTCCTGAAATATACCTGGCTGCCTGCTAAAGAAATCCTAAGAAATCCACACTTATTGGACTAGTAACTTTATATCTTTCCTTATTTAAATTCTGCAAAATTCAGAATCAAATATATATTTCTTCTATATTTGAAAAAACTTAATGTTTCTTATAATTTGTCTTAATTGGACTGACCAACCATTTGGGATCAATTATAATAAGCTATATTAGCTGTAGTAATTCTGAATTAAGCTGAATTAATTAATTTATTGGTAAATTGTTATATTTTGCCAAATAAGTGTAATATAGTTAAATAGCTCGGTTTATATATTAGTTAATATAATTCTTGGCATTTCTAGAATAATATATTGTGTTTCTGGAAAGGTTATATAACTAATATTGATCTGGGGAATTCTTTGGATTAATTTATTAACCCTTTAACTGCTATTTGTCTATTTAATTTGTGGTGTTTCTTTGGATTTCTTTGTGTGTGTTTTGGGTCTAAACTTTTGTACAGTGAGAAGTTTATTTAAACCTCCCACTAGACAAAAGAAGTCGCCATTTTGGGTGTGGCATTTTATATTTCTAAGTGGATTAACCCTCAAAGTATCATACAGGTTTCACATAGGATTGCTTTGGTCATGTTTATGATATATGTTGCATGAAGTTTGGTATACTGTCTAGACATATAATATTGGATTGATTCTAAGTATATTCTTGGTATTATCTATTATTGACTATTTTAAATGCAATTTATATGTTTTATTCAGAAGGCATGCAATATTTGAAATCGGTAGATAATTAAATTATAGTGATTTAAATTTGGGATTTTATTCCAGTTAGTTTCTCTAAATTTGGTTATTATATATGGTATAAGGAAATTGTCAGAGGACCTGGCTTAATATTAAAGTTTGCTCACCTGACAACCTACCTTAAACCTCAATTAGCATAGGTTATACAGTTTCTGGGGCAGAGGTATTCATATATGCTGCTGCCAACTGTATTTTAATTAATTAAAGGATCAATTATCCTTTTCTATGCTGCTGAGTACAATTATTGTTATCTAATACCTCTGAACATACCTATGTGTGGTTAACCCTTCAATTGCTGGTAATCCTAATGGTGATAATTGTGGTTTGAGTTACTGTATATCTATTGTAATTGCTGGTCACGCATTTATATCATTGTTGTTTACACTTTATATATAGTATATTGTATTTAATTAACTATATATATTTTTGCACAAATATGCGGGATAGATTATTTTTATCAATTCTTTACTGTGAAGTAGCGTGTCAATGCCTAATATAGTGTAAAGTTCTCAAATTTAATTTTATCTATTTATGTGAAGGTATCCAACCTAATAGGTTCTCTTGTTTAACCCTTTCTAGGATATTACCTTCAACAGTAAGTGTTAGGGCTAGTATTGTTGCACTTTACTGCTAGGGGTAGTGTAGGGTTAGTGTTTGGGGGGAGTGACTAGGTGTTTGAGCTAATGATCAGTGCTTGACAGTATGTCAGACACCTATCGTTAGCTCTTTTCCTTTGATGTTCCCATCATTCATGCTACTTAGCATGCGTTTTGAGAAGTTAACACACAAAGCGGATGTTTGGCCACAAGTCCTTTTCTGTGGCCTAACGTCCCTTTTGGTTTCAGCTGTTATGGCAATTGAATAGCTCCCATGCATGTTTTGCTAATGGGCCATTTTCCAATATTGGCCTACTTGCTTTTTCACCTCCTCAATTGGATTGAGGCCTAAATCTGTTATTTATATTAAAACCAGCTGATCATCCCACTGTCTACAGAGAATATCAGACCAATTTCAAAATTAGTTCTAACTATGGAGCAAGACACTAAGGGCTCGAATCAAGTTGAGCCCATTAAAAAAGCCTGTAGGGCAAATGGATACCGACCGACCAAAGAAAATGTCTGAGTCGGTATTCAGTTGTGCTACTGGATAAAAGTACATCAGACGTGAGGACACAGAAAAGGTCTTGTGGCCAAATGTCCATTTTATGCATTAAGTTCCCAAAACGCCACTAAATAACAGCAATATTGGGAACGACAAAGGAAAAAGCTAACTATCGGTACCTGACATACTGTCATTACCTGTCATTCACTGTCCCTCTCCTTCTGTCTCCATTCTTTCTTCTCTTCTTTCTTCTGTCTTGTATCTTCTTTCTTCTCTTCTGTACTTTCGTCTGCCTTCTAGCTGTAAAGAAAAATGAAAAGTAAAAAAAAAGTTTTTCCAAATGTCCCATACACTCATACATAGTTTAACTCCTTGGGTATCAGAGTGGTATGCAACTCATTGCAGAGCAATACATTGCACAGCTCTCTGGAGCTCAAATGGTTAAACATGTATGAGTGTGCTGGTGAAGATAAATAAATATGCCTCCAAATATTTTTAATGAATGCCTCCACATATTTTTAAAGAATTCTCCAATATTTATGCATGATAAACTCATGCTTTCCTAATTTTCTGCCGCTGTGTCCATGAGTGTATGGGACATTTGGAAAATCTTTTTTTTTACTTTTCATTTTTCTTTACAGCTAGAAGGCAGACGAAAGTACACTTATGCACATCCCAGCCAATCAGCTACAAGGGATTTTTTTTGCTGGCATTTTTTTCATAGCACTGTGAATTGAATAGCTTACAGCTCTTGAAAAAAATGCCGTCTGAGGTTTTTTGGCCTAATTTGGACAATTAAATTGAGCCTGAAGTCTCAATTCATGGTAAGCCATTCAATTACCTATTCTGTGAAAAAATACCATTTGAAAAAAATGCACTATGGGAGCTAAAGTTAGCTCCTATTTAAACCTATTAAAATGAGTTTGAAAATTCCATTCAATTTCATGCTTTGGGCATGAACATGCATTACGGGACCCACTTTAACAGCTGAAAATCTGCCCCCACTATTTTTGGGCACAGAGTCCCCTAATGCATGTTTTAACTTGCCAACGTAGGAATTGAAGGGAAAAAAAAGCTTAAAAAACTTTAAAGGGATAGTAATACTTTGTTTTAATTTTATTTTATTTTGTAGGCATTAAAACATGAATAATGATATAAGTCTTATCTCTCAAACCTTTATGGTTTAAGAGATATTCACAAGCAAAGTTTCCCCTCCCACCCCTTTTACCTAGTGTAATCCATCTCTTCTCAGATGTGGAATCTGGTTGTAAGAACAGACAGCAGGGGACAATCTTCTTACAGTGAAAACAATGAAAGCCCTGCCCCCCTTGACAAGCTTTTCAGGTTTTCCCTTATCTTAATTGAAAATTGTCCCTCTCTGCAATCTACCTGGGCACCTCCCTTCTGATCTGGCTGAGCAGTGTTACATCAGTAAAAGGGGCGGGAGGGGGACACTTTGTCATTGAATTACTCTTGAACTACAACTCTGACAGAATTGAAATAACACTCTCCAAAGTCCAAATACTATGATGATTAATTAGAGCTGCTTTATTATGAAACATTACTATCCCTTTAAGTACCCTGTGGATGTAATGACATGGGGCCCATCGAAAAATGTGAAATATAGGAAAAATTAACTCTAGAGGGGTATGCAATGTTTTGTGTTACAGCTCTGGGGTATGGATGATAGGAAAATGTTAGGGCTAGTATTGTAACCCTTTATTGTTAGGGGTAGTATAGAGTTAGCTTTTGGGAGGGTGACTGTGTCTTGAGCTGACGCTCAGTGCTTGACAGTATGTCAAGCACAGAGCATGAGCCGTTTTCCTTTGATGTTCCCATTCCTCACACACTGGGTTTTGGGAACTTAAATCACACGATGAACACTTGGCCAAAAGTCAGATTCTTTATGGTTTCTGTTGATAGGGCAATTGAATACAGCCAATACAGTAAAACAGCCAATAGGGCAATACTGGCTAATAGCCTGTTAGCAAAAAGTGCTAGTGGAGCGATTCAGTTGCCCTACCAGCTGAAACCACAACGGACAAACGGACTTGTGGCTGACTGTCCGTTGTGTATGTTAAGTTCCCAAAACACACGCTAAATAGTGTGAATAATGTGAACATCAAAGGAAAAGAGCTAACGATAGGTGCCTAACACAAGTATTGACCGTTAGCTCAAACACAAAGTTACCCTCCCAAACACTAACCTTACACTACCCCTAACAGTAAAGTGCAACAATACTACCCATAACACTATCCTAGTACCCAGATCTGTGTAACACTTACCTGTCATGCACTGTCCCTCTTCTGTCATCTTCAGTCTTCCTTATTCTTTTCTGTAATCTTCTTTCTTATCTTCGTTTTCTTCTATGTCAAAATAAAAGAAACTAAATGCCCCAAAGATATGCCTGACAACCCAGCCAATTGTAGGTTGTAGGCTGGAGCCAGTCACTGTTCAAAATTCCCTCATTCTGACTGGGGCAACGTCCTGAAAGGTATGGAAGGGGTGCCTGTTTAATTGTGCACTCCTGCCACTGTCAATGGACCCAGCAGAGGAGGCGACAGTGGACATTGATTAACCCTTGGGATGACTTAGATTTGTTTAACTCAACGAATGCCTCACTCCTTTTTTTAACAGGAATGGCTGCATATTAATTATAAATGATGGTCCAGACTGCATTTAAACCTATGAGTGCCGGAGGCGTACCACTCTGGCATTCAAAGGGTTAAGTCAGGCATATCTTTGTGGCATTTTTTTTTTTTTTTTAAAGCATCTTTCGTTTAAGTTTTTTTTATTTTGAAATACAGATTTGAAAGAAGAGTTGAAATTTGAAATGATATTTTCAGATGCGTTTTAATGGGTTCAAATGAGCTCTAACTTTAAACAGAAGAAGACAAAAGAAGAAAGATTACAGAATAAGACAGAAGACTGAAGAACAAGATGGACAGTAGCTGACCAAGGTGCTGAAGACACCGCTGGAGACCAGGATTACTGGTAAGTGTTTCTTGCTAGGGGCTGTTTTTTAACTTAAATGGATTAACCCTGTGGATGCTGATGGTAAGCATACCCCACTGGCACTATTTTGGGATTGCTTTAGATGTAATGATATGGGGCTTAAGGCCCCATATCAGTACATCTGCTGTTTTTTTTATGTGTTTTGTTTCAGGTTCAATTACTGTGTTGGCACTTTTGAGATGCGTTAAGGGACTCTGCACCTAGAAAAACAGGGTACAGATTTTTACCCATTAAAGTGGGTCCCTTCACATATCAGTGCTAATGCATGGAATTCATTATGGCATATTTTGTCATTTTGTTGTGCTTCTATGGGTGCAAATGACCTCAAACTTAGCGCCCAGTCTGCTTTTTTTTAGCCGGTGTTTCATCATAATTGAATTGCTTACTGTGCTTGAAGAAATGCCGTTGGGTGTTTTTTTTTTGCTGACGAGGGGAATTGAATCAAGCCCACTGTGAGTGTGTAATGGTTGGTAGCCATTTCTGCACTACCATCTGTTTTACCGTCCATAATTGGACTGAGGCCTAAATCAAGCTTATTATCAGAGTCTACCTTAGAGGCCTAGTTATCCTGTGCTTCCTTCCTCTGTGGTGTGTCAGCCATCATAGTTGTGGCCCACTCCGGATTGCTGACATCATAAAACAGGCACTGGCTAGGATGCCTGTTTATGGGCCTATTCTATGTGGCCTAATTGGGTCCCGCCTTCTCCTGATCCTGTATAAACCTCCTTGGGCCTGTGAGTCATTGCCCTTATGTGGTGTTTCTGATATTGTCTCTTGCTCTCCGTTGTGACCTGTGCTCTCCTGAGAATCCGCTCTGTGTATGACCCCAGCTTGTCTGACTACCCACATCGGTTCTGACCTGTGACTCTGGCTGACTAACTCGCTCTGTGTATGACCCCGGCTTGTCTGACTACCCACATCGGTTCTGACTTGTGGCTCTAGCTGGCTAACTCGCTCCATGTATGACCCCCTGCTTGTCTGACTACCCACATCGGTTCTGACCTGTGGCTCTGGCTGACTAACTCGCTCTGTGTATGACCCCGGCTTGTCTGACTACCCACATCGGTTCTGACCAATGGCTCTGGCTGACTAATTCGTTCCATGTATGATCCCGGCTTGTCTGACTACCCACATCGGTTCTGACCTGTGGCTCTGGCTGACTTACTCGCTCTATACTTTCCGAACTTGCCTTACCATCAGTCTCAGTGTTTCTTGGTTCAAGTCTGCTCTCCTTCCCTGTTGTCTCTGGTCTCGTGACCCAGGGTGGAGACTTGTGCCTCAGTTGCCGTTCCCTCTGGTGTTCCACCCGCACCACAGTCCTAGTCCACGGTAACTCACAGTAGTGCAGTGTGCAACACAGTGTGCAGCTCCGGGTAGGAGCCTTGGTCCTAACATCCTGTGTTCTGGGGTTGTTGGGCTATACTGTTATTACTGTACTTATTAATAAAAGTGGATTTATATTTTATATTCATGTCTGTCCTTATTTGCCTGATAACCGTGACACTTATACTCACATGATCAAAAGCACCTCTGAATCATACTATTACTACAAGACAATCTCATAAGTGGGCAAAGCAACAGAATAAAACAAGTATGTACAAACTATAGCTTAAGGGAAAACACTTTAACCCCTTAACAACTGCCTGATCCAGCTGCCGTTAAGGACCACAGAGCTTTTTTTTATGTGCGTATTATTCTTGGATGGCAGAGCTGTGTGCAGCTGCGTTACCATCCCAGAATTCCATGGTGTGCCATGACCGGTCCTTAAACCCTTAAACCTGCATGGCCGCGCGACTGGCAGTTAAGGACCACAGAGCTTATTTTTTTTTGCGAAATGGATTCAGGGGTCTCCGAGCAGTGTGCGATGTCATGCCAGGACCACCATGAGTCTTTAACGCAAGTTTACCCATGACGGTCCTGGCATGTCATGGGTCCTTAAGAGGTAAAGTGCCAGAACCGTCATGACAGTCCTGGCAAGTCATGGGTCCTTAAGGGGATAAAACAATCCTGCCCCAGAATTGCATGTTGTAATGCTGATATAATAATAAATCAGCCCTTCCGTTTGATCATGGAAAGCCTCATCCTTTCCACAAATATAGTACAGTAAATCAATATGATTTTAGAACCAAAACAGACTTTGATTTAAAAGCTATGTTTAACCCTTTGAGTTCCAGATGGGTGTGCAATGCATTGCAGAGAAATGTGTTGCATTCCTCTATTGCACTCAAGTTAAAGTGATAGTAATGTTTCACAAAAACAGCAGCTCCAATTAATCTTCATTGTATTTGAGCCATAGAGAGTGTTATTTCATTACTGTGAGCGTTTTAGTTCAAGAGTAATTGAATGATAAATCGAGAGTCAATATTCTTACTGTGAGAACAATGAAAGCCCTGCCCCCCTTGACAGGTTTTTCAGCTTTTTGCCTTATCTTAATTGAAGATTGTCCCTCTCTGCAATTTACCTGGACACTCCCTGCTGCTCTGAGCTGAACAGTGTTACATCAGTAAAAGGGGCGAGAGGGGGATATTTTATCATTCAATTGCTCTGGAACTACAACTCTGACAAAATTGAAATAACGCTCTACAAGGCCCAAATACTATGACGATTAATTAGAGCTGCTTTTATTATGAAACTTTACTATCCCTTTAAAAAGAGTTTATTTACATAATTTGGTGAAGCAGTTGTAATTCCCATTATCATTTTTTCTAGTGATTGTTGGTAATAGGATAATAATCATGATGCCATCAATCCATTTAGTATATGTAGGCATGACTGGTCGATGTTTCTAGTATTATTTGCTATAGCATATGAAAGTAGAGCTTCTTGTATTCTATTTTTAAGTTTTCTTCTTATTTTATGAGTAATAAATATAATAGATTCAAAATTGGATTACCTATTTCTTAATGCATTTTTGCAGATTGAAGACAATATATTTTATTTTAGTTAGTTATATTAAATATAAAATATATACTAAAAAAGCTCATTTCAAGTTTTCTAATATTAGTTCATGATCTTTAGATGCAATGATTACTACAACATATAAACAATGCACAATATAGTCAGTATTTATATTTTAAAATAAATTGTTCTGCTATAGTACTTATAATAAGCAAATGCTGTTACAGATCGATTTACGGATAATGGTTATCCTTTCAAACAGATACAATTTTCTCTAAATGAAGGAAAACATAAAGATAAAAATGATTGTTAGTGTTTTTCAAGTAAAGTAAAGATATGGCTATAAAATGGACTTTCAGAGACTTAAAAAATCTAAACTAAAAAATTCAGTATGCTGCTTATATAACTGCAAATCAAAAATAAAAGAACACAAATTATGTATAGTCATAGAATTAAAAACTGGATCTAACTAATTAGGGTCAAAACTGGAGTATAATTAATTTAAATTGATAACCATTGAACATAATTGTGACTAGTTTTTCCAATTTCTTAATTTTTAGTTGTTTTTTTTTTTTTTTTTTTGCATTGTTGCAAAAAAAAAAAAGTACTGAAACAGAATGTATAAATGTTTTATAATGATACTGGAATAGAAATTGCACTCTGCTATGCAGCAGAATTTCTGAAATAATGTAGTATAGTCTGATGAATAAACACAATACTGTTATAATTTTTCATAGACAAAGACATTTGTTGATATTATATATGACATTTAGGCCTCAATTTAATTGTGTCATCCTCCAGTAGAAGCTGATTGGCTGGGAGGTGCATAAGCACACATTCCAGCCATTTTCAGCATGGGAATCATCTTTAACAGTGACTGGTCATATAAAAGAATAGAAAAAGAACACATAAAGGTCACCCCAATAGTGCCTGTTAAACTTTTATGCAACAATCAATATTATAATAAGAGTGGTACTCACATTCCACAGAGGCTGGTAAGTGGCATATGTCAAAGACTAGCAGATAAGCTAGCGGGGAAATTAAACCTGTCCCAGCTCAGGTCTCTCCAGGCTGTTTTTGTCTATTGTTTTACTAGCCAGTTGATTTGAAAAAGCGGCATGTGAGCCGCAAAACGTTATTGTAACCTCACAACTGGCTTAGGATTTTTATATTTTATATGATTAATACATTTTTAATGAAGACTTAGTTTGGAGCAGCTTGTTTTTTCCTGGTAACCCTGGAGAAATTGTTTAGGGATCTTCTCTACACACTTCAAGATTCCACTGTAGAGACCTGAGCTGGGACAGGTTTACTTTCCCCGCTAGCTTATCTGCTGTTTTTTGACATATGCCACTTACCAGCCTCTGTGGAATGTGAGTACCACTCTTATTATAACATTGATTGTTGCCTAAAAGTTTAACAGGCACTACTGGGGTGCCCTTTCTGTGTTCCTTTTCTTTTCTTTATATACTTCCAAGCTTTGGCTGGATGAATATGAGCCCAACATAATCCTGTTGATCAATAAGCCTGGTGTACTGTTGTGGGGACAGTCGGAAAAACCCCACCAGCCTGATATTCCAGTGTACACATAAGTGTTTCACTGGAAACAACAAAGTGTGAGTACAATTACCTCAACCTAAGGAAGGAGATATTTGACTTGAAGATATTACACTAGGAGCGCCTTCTTTTGTGTTTTTTTTGTTGTCATATAAAAGCCAGCCTCTGTTCAATATTCCACAGAAAGGCTCAGGGTACAGCCCAAGAGTTAACTTGGGGGAGGGGATTTTTTGCCTACATTATTGCCACTGCTGCCAGTGACATTGTTGATGGCAGCATACTTTAACCCTTTGATTGATTCTATATCTCTGACATTTGGACTGGCACCATATCTTTTACAATTGTACTGCCAATTCATTCCAAGATCTGATCAAATCACCCCTTGAGATTTGAGGAAAAGAGGTTTTGACTTCAGCAGAAAAAGGGGTTTTTTTCAGTAAGGTCTGTTAAATTATAGAATTGCTTGACCAAGGATGTGGTTATGGCAGATACAATGGATACATTTAAGAGAAGATTAGATGCATTTCTTTCAAAAGGGAAAATACAGGGTTACACTGTGTATTGGTAGGCAAAACAAGAAGGTCTTATTTGGCAGCAGTAAAGCTATATAATTCTTATGTCTCTGGGTTATGAGGCAAAGGTTGTACTTGATGGACATGTGTCTTTTTTCAACGTAATTTACTATGTTACCATGTAATTTATGCCTTTAAGTGCCAGATAGGTATGCAACACATTGTTCTACTATGCGCTGAGTACCCCTCAGGGACTCAAAGGGTTTAGTCTACCATTTCTTTCATGCATAATTTTGGGGATATATTTAACTTGGATGTTTTTCATTCTTTGCAGGGACATCTACAGAACCAAGAAGACGATCAGAAGATAGAGGAATGAAGATGAAGAGAAAGAAGAAGTCGGAGGATAGAAGATGACAGAAGAAGACTGACAGTAGCTGACCAGGGTGCTGAAGACCCCATTGGACATCAGGATTACAGGTAAGCGTTTATTTATCCCTGTTGGAAACAAATACAAAAGAAGCAAATTAAAACCAATGTGGCTAACCAGTAAAGTAATGCATGAAATAAATAACAAGAAAGTGGCATTTAAACATTACAAAGCTGAGGGATCAGCAGAGGCATTTGCAGAATACAAAAATGTCAACAAAACCTGTAAAAAGGCTTTTAAATTAGCTAGACTGGAGAATGAAAAAAATATTGCTAAGGAGAGCAAGAGCAACCCAAAAAAGTTATTTAAATACATTAATGGCAAAAAATTAAAGTCTGATAATGTTGGGTCCTTGTTATCTGAAATGGGTGAGATGGTCAAGGGGGACAGAGAGAAGGCAGATATTTTAAATAATTTCTTTTCTTCTGTTTTTACCATGGAAGACCAAATGGACAAGAATCTGCAAACTACTTTTTCAGAACAGTCACAGCAAGCATGGGACTGGCTAACACAAGAAAAAGTGTTAAAACAATTGAATGGTGTTAAGGTAGACAAAGCTCCGGGGCCAGATGGTATACACCCATGGGTACTTAAAGCGCTAAGCCAGGCCCTGGCCAGACCATTATATTTGATTTTCAGGGATTCTTTTATTTCAGGTATGGTGTCCATGGATTGGCGTAAAGCAGATGTGGTTCCCATATTTAAAAAGGGATCAAAGTAACAGCCAAGAAATTACAGACCTGTAAGCTTGACATCTGTGGTAGGGAAGCTGTTTGAAGGGTTGCTAAGGGAATATATTCAATAATTCTGCTGGAACAGGAATATCATTAGCACTAGCCAACATGGCTTTGTGAAAGATAGGTCTTGTCAAACTAACTTGATCGCATTTTATGAAAAAGTGAGTAATAATATAGATGCGGGAGCAACGGTTGATGTGATCTATTTAGACTTTGCCAAGGCATTTTATACGGTTCCACACAAGAGGTTATTGTACAAATTGAATGAAATAGGCCTAGGGGAAAATGTTTGTGTGTGGATTGGAAATTGGCTGAAAGATAGAATGCCAAGAGTGGTAGTAAATGGCAAGTTCTCCAGTTGGATAAACGTGATAAGTGGAGTACCTCGGGGATCTGTCCTGGGTCCTCTTCTTTTTAATTTGTTTATTAATGACCTCCCAGAGGGCATAGGGAGCCATGTATCAGTGTTTGCCGATGACACAAAATTAAGTAAGGTAATAAAGTCTGATCTGGATGTGTCTTCATTACAAAAGTATTTGGACAAATTGAGTAACTGGGCAGGCAAATGGCAAATGAGATTCAGTATAGACAAGTGTAAAGTTATGCATTTTAGGTATAATAATAAAAATGCAACATATAGTTTAAATGGTGTTTCTCTGGGGAAATCTACAAATGAAAAGGATTTGGGAGCAATGGTAGACAATAGACTTAGCAGTAGCATGCAGTGCCAGCTGGCAGCTGCAAAGGCCAATAAGATATTGGCATGTATTAAAAGGGGTATTGACTCAAGGGAGGAAGATATAATTATGCCTCTTTACAGGTCCATGGTAGGACCCCACCTAGAATATGCTGTTCAATTCTGGGCGCCCTTTCTGAAAAAGGACATTATGGAACTAGAGAGAGTGCAGAGGAGGGCTACAAAACAAAAAAGGGGAATGGAAAGTTTTAGTTCTGAAGAAAGGCTAGAAAAGTTTAATTTGTACACACTAGAGAAACAGCGTCTTAAAGGGGATATGATAACACTACATAAATATGTTCAGGGCCCATACAAAGGGCTCTCCAAAGACCTGTTCATTAACAGAACAGTACATAGGACAAGGGGCCACCCACTTAGACTTGAGGAAAGGAGATTTAATCTACAACACAGGACGGGTTTCTTTACAGTAAGGACAATAAAGGTATGGAATTCACTGCCTGAGGAGGTGGTGCTATCGAATACATTAGATGCCTTTAAAAAGGGCCTGGATACTTATTTAAAAGAGCATAACATAGAGGGCTATGTATGTTAGTATTGGGATTAATATTTAGTTAGTGCTTGTTGATCCAGGGAGAAATCTGATTGCCATTTGGAATCAAGAAGGAATCCCCCCCCCATTCAAGGCAGAATTTGAAATTGCTATATTGAGGGTTTTGTTTGCCTTCTTTTGATCAACGATGGTAAACAGGAATAGGAAAAGGGTTGAACTAGATGGACACAAGCCTTTTTTCAACCTAAATTACTATGTTACTATGTTACTATGTTGTTAACTTCAGTCGGATGAACCCTATGAGTGCCAGTGGGGTATGAAACGCTGTGCAATGTGTTGCATACCCCACTGGTACTTAATAGGGTTAATTCTACTAACATTTCACACATTTTTTGAGTACTTTGGTCACTGGTCAGTTCATTGTCGGCAGGTTAAAACATATGTTAGGTGCCAAAAAAAAGTGGGTGCAGATTTTCAGCCGTTAAAGTGGGTCCCTTAATGCATGTTCCTGCTGAAAGCATGGAATTGAATTGGAAAATTCAACCCTTTTTCATGGATTCCGACGGGCGCTAACTTTAGAACCTGATGTGTTTTTTCCAAACAGTATTTTTTCATAACACAGGTGAATGGATGGATTACAGTATTTGGAAAAATACCGTTGGCAGTTTTTTTTTGCCTGATGGGGACAATTGAATGGATGTTGTAGTCTCCTTTCTTGCTGATGAACTATCATCTGCTTTCTCCCTTGTTGATTACCAAAACTGCACTCCCACTCATCACAACCTCTTGCTGATCACCCTCTGTGTTCTTCTTCATTCAGTACTCTTTAGAAATGATCTCATCTGATTGATTTATCACCTGTCTCTCTCTTAACAAGCTATTTACTCTTGTTCATGCATCCTCAGTTATGTCACTGATAAATTACATTATTGTCTCTCCCATCTCCTTACACACTTTCAGTGATCTCGTTCTTTAGTTATCATCAGTTTCATCTCACTTACCAGATCTCTGTGTTATCTTGATCCCTACCTTTACACATCCTTACAATTATATCCTCTACTAACTACCTCCACTGCTCCCTCTCTTCCATCCCTCAAATTATCCCTACCTTCTGCAAGTCACCCTTTTAATTCTACCTCAAAGAAAATCACTCTCATGCATATCAGGGGTTGCACTAAAGTTTGAAAAGGGTCTAGTGGTAAACTGTACTAGGATCCATCTCATGGTATGCACTAAGGTGTTGCTATCTCATTACTGTGATTATACCTCAAATACACCTACATCACCATTGTTCCTCCATGCTTTCACCAGGTTTAAGATGTTGCAGAGTCTTCAATTGCAGCCAACTGTTGCCTGCACTTGTGTTGAGTAATTGCTGGGGGTGTCTGTTGTATCACAAACAGTAAAGAGAACTGCTTAAATCTGTATTAAATTAATTATTAACAAAACACACAAAATAATAACGTTAACCATACAAAACATCTACTAACATTTACCATAAAAAAGTCATAGAACAATATTCTCATAAAAAGACCCCAGTCATTCCCTAAGCAACCATCTTCCATATTATAGCCCTAAAAAGCACAACATTCTGGTTAGATAAAAAACTATTATTAAAACCCTATGCACTGCAACCATCCTAGTAACTAATCTAAATTTTCTGCTACCTAAACACTGAACTACACTTTCATCTCATGTAAATGCAAGCAGATGAGAAGCAGTAGAAGAAGAAGAAGAAGAAGAAGAGGAAGAAAAAGCAGCAGCAGTTAGTGTATCTGTTCTTGCTTACTAAATCACAATGATGTCAAAGTCCAGACAACTATATTAACACATGAATCAACCATTCATTAGTATCTTCTGTTATAGAGATGAAGCAGTTAATACCAGCACTAATCATATACAAAACACCATACAATGGCAATCCTTTCACAAAAATTGTTAGGTTAATAAGAAATCCAGAAATCAGAGGAGCCTAAATACATTAACAGAACAAGATTTTTGTGAAACAAATTTATATAACAAATACATAGTGGAAAAATTGTTAAAATTATTGAAATCTGTTAGATAAGAGTACTTTCGCATTTCGGATACCTTTTTATTAGGACTAATAGTTTATAATTGAAAACATGCTTTAGAAACATCTAGTCTGTTCCTCATTAAAGACAGTTAGGGATTCTCATAATGGAAATATGATTGAAATCAAGAAATGTTCAACCAAATAGTATAATTAATACATGACAGTCTCATAAATTGAAGTCTGTGCAAACTAAGTGCAAATCCATACAGTGCAATGAACACATAGCAGCCATCATGATAATGAACACAAGATTTGACTAAATGATTTATAGAGAGGACAAGCCACCTGAAAAAGTCTGAAACTGAAGGTTCAAAGAGATTATTTGATTTTTGGGAATATAACAAAATGGGAAATAGATGACCCTGTAAATGTACTCCGTATATTTCCCCTGGGACACTTTAAGATAAATACTATGCAAGCAAGCAAATCTACCCATACACAATGAACCATGAGACCTATAATGGGAGACAGCCCTTCAGCTGTTGCCAGGAGGGCTCTAACTTAATAACTCAGTTTATAACGTGAATATTATAGATTATGAGATGTCTACTGATTGAAGCAATATCAGCGCTGGCTTTATTTATTTTCTCCACTGCCTAAGAGTGGAGATATTAATCGTTGAAATGTGGCACTTCTGCATTCTGGGGAACCATGTATGAGAGGTAGGACTCCCCACCTCCCTCCCAGCAGCCCCTGGGGCACGCGTTCACGCTTCTCTTCAGAGCTGCATTTTTCTGGGCTAACGTGACACCGAGCTCCGTTTACCATGCTACTGAGGTTGCAACCTATGCTCTAAGGTCTCCAAAGTTGGAAATATCTTAGTGCATTGGCTCATAGAATAACATAGGAACTGGAGAAGTGATATCAGTGGAGACATCATCTCCACTTTATCTCCACTTTATCACTCCTTAGTGCATAAGCCCCATTGTGGAAAATTATTAAAATATAAAATTACAGTTGTCTTTCCTATAGGAACTATGATTATATGTTTCCAATATTTTTATAATATGCAGTAGGTTAAACTGGTAATTCTGCACAATAAGTACATAAGCTTGTTTATGGAATTTAGCTGTTTGGCTGTTTTATTGTCAATAGGATAATGTGTGCATTGAGGGGAAAGGTCAAATAGACTGTGTAGAATGGTCTTCTAGTTGTCTAATTCATTCCTCTTCACGCCTTTTTGAGTTTAAATGTACAATGATGATGTATGTTTATACACACTGATAAAAGGACCAGTGAAGCTCTGAAAGGTTGACTATATTTATGCTGTCTGAATTAACAAGTAGACAGAATACGCTGGAATAATGTGCCTGATTTGAGGTTTCAGCTCTCCTCATAGGAAATTATATGGGTGCATACTTAACCTCTACAGATCACATATATAATCTTAGCTAATAAAGACAAGTAAACAGGAACATGATGTCAAAACTACAACATTTATTAATCTATACATAACAAATGAAAATCTAGCAAAACTAGAGACATTAAAACTTGCTTTCCCTAAAATACCTAGGAGTATTAATATACTTTGAGAGCAGCTATCATCCAATAGTTCCTTCATCAGCAGATGTGTTCCCTGGTAACATACCTATTGTTGCATTGTGAGCTCTGGCAGGACCAAAATAGAGCTCTTATAATGAGACCACTTATGCCTCCAGGTGCCTGCCCTGTTCAGTGTAGGTCTCTACAGACTTTATGTGGCTGCAAAGCCTGACACAGTGAGTCTGTGGAGACTATAACTCAACCCAGGAGTTTGTGGCTGAGAGCCACAGACTTCTGTGTCATGTTTCAGCCAAGGGGTCATTTTTCTGAACTCCTTAAAGGGATAGTAATACTTCGTTTTAACTTTATTTTATTTTGTAGGCATTAAAAAAACATGAAGAATGATATAAGTCTTATCCCTCAAACCTTTATGGTTTATGAGATATTCACAAGCAAAGTTTCCCCTCCCCGCCCCTTTTACCTAGTGTAAGCCATCTCTTCTCAGACGTGAATTTGGTTGTATGACCAGACAGATAACAGAAGGGGACAATTTTCTTTGTATGAAAACAATGAAAGCCCTTCCCCCCTTGACAAGTTTTTCAGCTTTTTCCCTTATCTTAATTGAAGATTGTCCCTCTCTGCAGTCTACCTGGGCACCTCCCTTCTGATCTGGTTGAACGGTGGGGGATACTTTGTTTGTGAATATCTCTTAAACCATAAAGGTTTGCGAGATAAGACTTATATCATTCTTCATGTTTTTTTAATGCCTACAAAATAAAATAAAGTTAAAACGAAGTATTAATATCCCTTTAATTTAATGGTTGTTAGGAGCCATTTTCAGGATACTAAATGCAGCCCTGAAATTTTTGCTAAGCTTGTTCCCACTGGAGCAACTTAGTAATACATGATAATTGCTCTTTATAGTGCCTAACTGAAAATTCAGTTCCATCCCTCACACAAAGTTCCCTGGATGCATCTATAAAAATAAAAAATACTATATAGAAGAGGACAACTGTACAAATGAATATGCTTACAGATCATTTCTACTTCCTGTATATAAACACGAGGAAAAGACAACAGTTATATATAATCATTGTGCTGTTTACCCCTAGATGAACTGAAATGAGAGTGCTCAGCTAATTTCTATTTCAAATAAAACTATTTTACATAAGATTAAAATGAAAGTGAAAGGCCAAAAACTGCAATAATCTGTTATGTTTAATGCAATGCAATTTCCAATTACCTTAGGGGGAGGTTTCAGTTTTGTTTAGTTTTTTGCTTATAAGAACTAGGACAAATGCTTTATTATTCATTTCTTTTGTCACCCATCTATATGGCTTCCATGCTCACACTGAGGTTTATGTACTGTAAAGAACTACAGTAATACTAGCGTCAACCAACTCCGTTCTTTAACCACTTAAGGATCGCGCTGTTTGGGGGTGTGGTGCACTGGAGGACCAATGCACTTTTTTTTACCGGCTTGCCCAATGATCACAGCACCCCATGTAGGCGCTCTGTGTTCATGAAAATGCCATGATGTGCCAGGAATGTTGCCAGTTTTTAAGGCACTGACATGTCATCGGTGATTAAGAGGTTAAATGGGTCTTAAAACCCTTAAATGCTATATTGGTCTCCAACTCATTGCTTTGCAATACAGTGGAGTCTGCTCGAGCATTCAAGGAATTGAAAAGCCCCTTTAAATCAAGGGGAAAATGTATTTCTTCCCTATGGTGCATTTAGCTAATGCTAGAATTCTTTATAGTACATCAGTGTAAATCCAACACATAACTGTGTATAACAATATCTTGTTTATAAAACGAATTAAAGCTGCATTATGTCAATAAATATGGCTTTGTGACATCAGGAAAAGTGTATATATATATATATATATATATATATGTATTTGTATTTATCTGCACCTCAGATTACTCCTGATGTTCAATCTAAAGTCACAGATTGCCTCTATGCTATCTCAGACTGAATGGTTTATAGACACCTCAAATTCAGCATGACAAAAACTGAGATACTCCTCATTCCGCCTAGAAGTGGCACAGAAGTGCCTTTCTAGGTGACAGTAAATGGCATTTCCATAAATCCCGTATCAGAAGCATGGTGCCTAGGGGTCGTACTTGACACTGCCCCCTCGTTCTCTCCTAATGTTAATCCTATTGCCAAATCCTGACCCTTTCTCTTGTGAAACATAGCAAAAATCCACCCCTTCCTCTGTTCTTACATTTTAGTGAAACGATATACTAATTAAATTAGCGTTTGGTATGAAATAAAAAAATATAATGAACAGGGAAAACATATAAGGCAATATAAAAAATAGAAATAATGTTTTTTTGGAGCTGAGCAATATCAGCATAATAAATAGATAAATTAAAGAATAAGCAAATGGCTTGTTGATATATCAAGGGGATGGTTTTATCTAAACATATTTATAAAGGCAACAGTTAAATATATCAACACACAGTAAGACAAATAATCTAGGCAGACAGAAAAGAGCTGTGATAAGTACATCACCAATAAAAACAACACAAATACATCTGCTTATTCTATAGTATGGAAACCACCCAGGGGCTTTTAACACCTTGAACAACAGAGGGCTATACAATGCATTGTGAAACAATGCTTTGCACACCCATCTGCAACTCAAAGGTTAGATAAACTTTTGTGAAGAAATATCCAAACACCCAAAAGGACTGTCCTGCTCCAAATTGCCAAGCAAATGGCCTTTACATAAGATAACCAGCAACCATGGATCTATATTAGTGAGGCTTAGCTGATATCTCTAGACACAGAGCGGGTAACATCTGGATTATCCTCAGATACTTAGGGAGACATAAAAACAAGTGTGATAAGTGCATCACTAAGAATGCACGATGCATGTAAGTATATAAACTGCTCCAAAAAATAAAGGAACACTTAAACAACACAATGTAGCTCAAAGTGAATCACACTTCCGTGAAATCACACTGTCCACTCAGGAAGCAACACTGATTGACAATCAATTCCACATGCTGTTGTGCAAATGGAACAGACAACAGGTGGAAATTATAGGCAATTAGCAAGACACCCCCAATAAAGGAGTGGTTCTGCAGGTGGTGACCACAGACCACTTCTCAGTTCCTATGCTTCCTGGCTGATGTTTTGGTCACTTTTGAATGCTGGCGGTGCTTTCACTCTAGTGGTAGCATGAGACGGAGTCTACAACCCACACAAGTGGCTCAGGTAGTGCAGCTCATCCAGGATGGCACATCAATGCGAGCTGTGGCAAGAAGGTTTTCTGTGTCTGTCAGCATAGTGTCCAGAGCATGGAGGCGCTACCAGGAGACGGGCCAGTACATCAGGAGACGTGGAGGAGGCCGTAGGAGGGCAACAACCCAGCAGCAGGACCGCTATCTCCGCCTTTGTGCAAGGAGGAGCAGGAGGAGCACTGCCAGAGCCCTGCAAAATGACCTCCAGCAGGCCACAAATGTGCATGTGTCCACTCAAACGGTCAGAAACAGACTCCATGAGGGTGGTATGAGGGCCCGACGTCCACAGGTGGGGGTTGTGCTTACAGCCCAACACCGTGCAGGATGTTTGGCATTTGCCAGAGAACACCAAGATTGGCAAATACGCCACTGGCGCCCTGTGCTCTTCACAGATGAAAGCAGGTTCACACTGAGCACATGTGACAGACGTGACAGAGTCTGGAGACGCCGTGGAGAACGTTCTGCTGCCTGCAACATCCTCCAGCATGACCGGTTTGGCGGTGGGTCAGTAATGGTGTGGGGTGACATTTCTTTGGGGGGCCGCACAGCCCTCCATGTGTTTGCCAGAGGTAGCCTGACTGCCATTAGGTACCAAGATGAGATCTGCAGACCCCTTGTGAGACCATATGCTGGTGCGGTTGGCCCTGGGTTCCTCCTAATGCAAGACAATGCTAGACCTTATGTGGCTAGAGTGTGTTAGCAGTTACTGCAAGAGGAAGGCATTGATGCTATGGACTGGCCCACCCGTTCCCCAGACCTGAATCCGATTGAGCACATCTGGGACATTATGTCTCGCTCCATCCACCAACGCCACGTTGCACCACAGACTGTCCAGGAGTTGGCGGATGCTTTAGTCCAGGTCTGGGAGGACATCCCTCAGGAGACCATCCGCAACCTCATCAGGAGCATGCCCAGGCGTTGTAGGGAGGTCATACGGGCACGTGGAGGCCACACACACTACTGAGCCTCATTTTGACTTGTTTTAAGGTCATTACATCAAAGTTGGATCAGCCTGTAGTGTGGTTTTCCATTTTGATTTTGAGTGTAACTCCATATCCAGACCTCCATGGGTTGATAAATTTGATTTCCATTGAGAATTTTTGTGTGATTTTGTTGTCAGTTCATTCATTCAGATCTAGGATGTGTAATCTTAGTGTTCCCTTTATTTTTTGCAGCAGTGGGATGTGTAATCTTAGTGTCCCCTTTATTTTTTTGAGCAGTGTATTTTTTTTACTGAATGGTAACAATCCATGAGCTGATTAATAATGTTTTTCAGTCTCTTCACACTTTTTGGATTGTTCTTTTTGCAACAAATTGGAGACCTTTCTAGCATTCAAGGTGCTAAAAAGCCCCTCTTAAATCGATGATAATTTGGACAATTGTCCCCATGGTGCAGTTGGTTTGTGCCAGAAATGCTTTAATTAACTCTTACATATGTGGGTAAAGTGACCAGATCTTCTATGAGTTAATGCAGGACAATATTTATCAAATTGTTAGTTAACTCTAGGCTAAAAATTATAATAACTGCCTGGAGGTGCGAAAACATTTAAACTGTCATTTGAAAGCCATAGAGCCAGATGTACTCTATATCCTGCCTAGTTCTACTGTCCATTGGTAGCCATAGAACCACATACACACTGCCAGACACCCCATCTTATCCCACTGGCAATAGTAAGACTACCCATACACCATCTGACACCCTAACCTTATTCCACTGTCCACTGGTAGACAAAAAATTACCCATACAATCTCTGCTTCCCCAGTCTTGTTCCATTGACAGCCATAGAACCACACATACGTTATCTACTTCCCCAGCCTTGTTCTACTTGTACTAACATAACCACACATGATGACATCCCAGCCTTGTTTTACTTTACAGAATTGCATATACTGTCTGACAACCCTTTCTTTTTCCACTGTCCATTGATGGTCATAGAACTACACATGACCATTTACTCTCTGCTTCTCCAGTCTCATCCCACTGGCAGCTACAGAACAATATATATATTTTCTGACACCCCTGTCTTGTTCAGCCAGCAGCCACAGAATCACATATACACTGACTGACACACTAGCCTTATTCAACTTTTCCTTGGTAGCCACAACTCTATACACATTTGCTTCCCCAGCCTTCATCCTATGTACAATGGTAGCCACAGAACCATACACACATGCAAAATATTTTATACTCCTGTCTTGTCAAACTTGTAGTCAGAGAGCCACAAATAAAATGTCTGACACCACAGCTCTTTTTCACTATCCACTGATAGCCATAGAACTACATAGAGATTGTATTCTTCTCCAGCCTTAGTCCACCATTCACTGGTAACCAAAGAACCACACATTCATGGTCTTCTTTCCGAGACTTGTCCCACTGGAAGACATAGAACCATGCATATGCTTAATGACACACTAGTCTTGTTCTACTGGTAGCCACACAACTACACATACTCTGGCTGACCCCACCTTGTTCCTCTGACCACTGGTAGCCACAGTACTACACAAACACTGTCTGCATCCTCAGCCTTGCTCCATTGGTAGCCGCAGAATCATGCATATGCTGTGCTTACCTATCTATGTTACACTGCCCAATGGTAGCCATATAACTACACATACATTGTCTACCTCTCTAGCCTTGTTCCCCTGTCCACTTGTAGTCCCAGAACCACACATATATGGTCTAATTCTACAGCCTTTCTACATTGTCCACTGGCAGCCACAGAACCACATACATTGTTTGGTTCCCCAGTCTTGTTCCACTGGTAGTTATAGAAAAAAAACCTCATATACACTGTCTGACAGTCATACTTTGTCACACCAGTAGTCATGAAACCACGTTTACACTATCTGACACCCCTTTCTAGTCACAAATTCACTTTCTGACTCCTCAGCCCTTTTCACTGTCTACTGGCAGCTATAGAACTACATATAGATTGTATGCATCTCCAGACACTGGAAACCATAGAAGCTAATATAGATGGTCTGCTTTCCTAGACTTGTCCCATTGAAAGATACAGAACTTTGCATATGCTTAATGACACCCCAGACTTGTTCTACTGATAGCAATAGAACTACACATCCATTGTCTACCTCCCCAGCCTTGTTCCCTTGTCCATTGGTAGTCCCAAAATCACACATACACTGTCTGACTCTCCAGCTTTTCTCCACTGACCACTGGTAGCCATAGAACCACATAAACTGCCTGCTTCCCCTGTCTTGTTCCACTGTCCAGTGATAGTCATAGGAGAACCTCACATGCACTGCCTGATATCCCCACTCTGTCACACCAGTAGTCATAGAACCGCATTAACACTATCTGATGCCCCAGGCATTTTTCACTGGTAGTCCCACAATCACACATGCATTTTCTGACACCCCAGCCTTGTTTCACTGTTCACTGGTAGCCACAGGACCACACATACTTCTTGACATCCCAACCTAGTTCCAGTGTCGACTAGTAGCCATAGAAATGCACATACATTGTCTGCTTCCCCAGTCTTGATCCCTTGGTAGATACAGAACAACACATACACTCTCTGCTTCCTTAGCCTTGCTCAACTGTCCAGTGATAGCCAAATAACAAGACAAATACCTTCTGATTCCCTAACCTTGTTTTACTAGTCAAACAACCACAAATAACCTGCCTTATGTAGAACCACAGATAAACACAAGCCTTGTTCCACTGTCCCCTGGTCATCATAGTACTACACATATACTATCTGCTTCAGTAGCCTTGTCTCACTGGTAGCCACAGAACCACACATATAGTTTTTGACACCCCAGCCACAGAGTAGTAATAAAACCACACATACACTGCCTGAACCCCTAGCCTTGTTCCACTGTTCATTTTCATTTTCTACTTCACTAGCCTTGATCCACTGATAGACAAAAAACCAGACATACACTTAATGAGGACCCAGGCTTTTTCACTGGTACCAACAGAACAGCACATATGTTCTCTGCATCGTGAGCCTTATTCCACTGCTAGCCATTGAACTACACATACTCTTTATAATAATCCCAGATGTGTTCTGCTACATCAGAGGATAAACTAATAATAAAATAAGAATAAAGTAAGAACACAAGTGAATAGGGTATGGAGAGCAGCAAGGAATAAAGGGGTTCTCCAAGTCCCCAAACATGGCAAAATCATAAAACAAAAGCTAAAACAAAAAAACAAACCTGTGCTTCTCTGTACAAGTTACCCAAATGTGAACACTGTATAAAACATATATTATACCAATGTGTTGATAAATTATAAAACAAGTTATGAGGTTTTTTGTTGCATAGTTTGGATAAATTATGTTTAAGCTCACTTACTTTGCCAAAGTACTCCATTTCAAGCAATTCCTATCTAATACATATTACCATCCCTACCTAAGTAAAAAATTTCCCCTGAGGAATTCTAGTGAGGAAAGCACAAACCAATGAAACAGGAAGGTAAATGAACAATAATGTGAATGATACTCTGAATGAATGATGACAGTAAATATGTAAATACTGACGAGATTAAATAAAAATAAATAATGATGGAAATGACAACAAATTAATTTTCCAGTCAAACAAAAGAAAGGGGAAGGGGAGGGAATCATTTGATATTCTAAGAACATGGTCCCAAATTCAATATTTCAAAGGGAACCCTCAAACATAATTCCTAATCAGGAAAACAGTGAAATAATGTATTTTTGCAGATTAGTAATATGAAAAGAGCCCACCAGATGTAAGCAGTCCACTGTCAGTGAGTGATATCGTTGGATGGGATGAGGAAGAAGAATGAAAATGGTAATAAACTGACAGGAATGTGATGATACAATTCTCCTCTTTATTTTGTGCTTCTGGATGCACAGGTTTGTACACCAACATGGAATAAAGAACGAAGAACCAGCGCTCAAGAGATTAAACAGAAAAGATAATGAAATATTAATTGTAGCAATTTATTAAAATAGTGTGCATAAGAAGAACTCAAGCCAAATGGCAATAGGCTTAGAGCCTCTTGGGGTCCTAAGCCCCTATCTCAATCTCCTACAGAGTCCTCCTTCACCACTCATTCATAATCCGGCCGCACATGCCATATATAAAGGCACCAGGACATGCAAGATGTTCAAAAAATTTTGGAGTGCTCTAATGAAGACTGGGGGAGGAATCTCACAGGGCAACTGTGACGGGACTGTCACGGTTCGTAAGAATGAGAATTGGACCAGTACTGTAAGTAACACAATCTTTATTAAGATACACACATACAGAACAATGGTACAGCAAGAAACTCATACAATATAGAAGACGTCTGGAAGGCTAGTAGTACCGAACTGAAGGGCAAGCTGGAGAGAAACAGCCTCAAGTCCGCACCTGAGGATCTACTACAGGTCTGCACCTGTACAGACAAGGTACCAGAGTAGGGATACCGAGCTCCAGAGGGCAAGCAGGAGAGACACCACCTCAAGTCCACTCCTGAGGATCTACTACAGGTCCGCACCTGTACCGACAAGGTCCCGGAGACAGGTACTGTGCAACAGGCCCGCACCTGAACACCGCAGTATAGAACAGGAGCAAGGGAAAGTCTGCCAGAGCCACAGAGGTTAACCAACAAGTTATCCACTGGAGCGTTTGTATGCTGGATGCACAGGGGACAACCCCAGGATACACCAAGGTGGATAGTCAGACAAGCCGGAATATCGATAGAGTAAAACGTAAACCAGAGCCACGGGTCTGAACCAGATTGGTTATCAGACTAGCCAGGGTCATACACAGACCGCGTAGTTGGACAGAGCCACAAGTCAGCACCAGAACGGATAGTCAGCCAGGCCAAAGGTCATACACAGAGGAGTTAGTCTACCAGAGCCGTAAGTCCACACCAGAAGGAATGTCAGCCACCCCGGGGTCATACACAGAGCTGGTAGTCAGACAAACCAAAGGTTGGCACCAGAACAGGTAGTCAGATGAACCAGGTAAGCACAAAACCACAAGCCAACTGCACTAGACACCACAAAAGGGCGACTGAAAGTGGTGTCCAGGAAGGTTTTATGCCCAGTGACCCTGGAAGAGGAGGAGCCACAAATTGGAGCTGTCACTTTGTATAGGACACGCGTCCCAGCCTGGACACGCACCAATATGCTGATACAGGGAGCCAGAAGCACCAGAACCCTGCACATAGATGCACTGAGCCACCAAAAAGCCATGCTTCCAGGCTGAAGGCAGAAGCGGACATACAACACTGTGGCTGGAGCCACCGGATGGGAGTTGCGGCTGAGCTGCCGGGTAAGGCTGCGGTCGGATCGGCAGCCGCCTCTAACACTATGACAGGGACCTTAACAGGTGTGAGCGCAAATCAACCTGAGCCTGCTTTCAGGCATATGAAACAGAGGAGAACCTTTCAGCCCTATTTATAACCTTTGTCTTTTTGATTGTCACAATAAGTTAAGTTGCAACTTATAAAATATGAATCACCATAATGGGACAGAATTTCATATGAGAGGTGTGCATTATATATCATAAATCCAAATGTGTGGATGAATAATGATCATTAAAACCAAAGATTAAAAGAGAATGAATAAATACATCCGCGTATATCTAAAATATTAACACAAAATGAGAAATATATGTGCTGATTTAGTATAACAAAATTAATGAGTTAAAAACAAGTGATGGATTTTATCATGTTTTAACTGTATATACACACTGTGCCTGAATGAGACAATCCACATCCATTACCATTCACTTGACATCAAAGAGTTCATATACTGTAATAATACATAAATAAAATGTGAACACAGCATAAAATTCCTGCACTACCATACCTACGATAATTTATAAAACACAAAATCAATACATAAAATATAATAAATGTTATGGATGCAAAAGACTTTAGAAGACATAAAACATGTCTAAAATTCAATACTAATGATTGAAATATAATAATTTAAGAAAATGTCAAAACAGGTTAAAAATGTACTAATTGCCAGAATTTTTCAATGCGTGGACAGTCCCACCAAATAAAGGTCATATTTCCGTGTCTCCCCCCACACCTCCAATAGCTATTTTCTACTATATATTGTGTGCAAAAAATGTGGGATTCTGTACCATCTTGTGAGATGAATGACACACTGCCATGTCTACAATTCAGGTGACATGATAGTGTGTCAACCGAATTGTAGCCCTAAGTGTAGCCGACATGGACTTGAAGGCACTCGAACACGATGCAGCAGGTAGACAGCCACATGGCAGTGCTTGAGTGATTCGTCAGCGAACTCAGGAAGCAATTTGTGTGCACAATAGATATTCAAGCAGGCACCTTCTCCTATAATGTATTTGAAATATAAGTTGCAAGGTATTTGAAGCTGCTTTTTAAATGGCACTCCAAGGGTTAAATGTGCAGAATACATGATGAAGCGTGCGCCTTTTCCTACAAGGTATTTGAAGCTGCTTTTAATGCCACTCAAAGGGTTAAATGGCGAGACGCATCCTTTCAATACGCAACATCTCGCACTGTGAAATAGCGCAATATTCTCATGTCGACATTTGTATTCAGGAGACATGTTAACTGGCTCATTAGGTCGCGTGCAATCTTTTAAAGCGGAACTACCATGTCACAAAATGTTTAGCTTAACTAAGTCCCCTTCCGGCGACTAGCTGCTTAGTAACGATAGTTGCCAGAATTATTACCTTATTTAATAGATATATGCTTTATTCCCCAGCTGTCAGAATGATGTCCGCACACCTGTGCTGTTAGTCCCAGCCGGAGCCAAATGGTTCCTAGCAACATCTCCTAGACCCGGCTGGGACTGACAGCGCAGGCACGTGGGCATCATTCTGGAAAGATGTCCGTGCTCTGTGCTACTGACCGCTGGGGAATAAAGCATATATCTATTAAATCAGGTAATAATTCTGGCAACGAGCACTACTACACAGCTAGTCGCCAGAAGGGGTCTTAGTTAAGCTAAACATTTTGTGACATGGTAGTTCCGCTTTAAAAGGATACCGTATTATGAACACATAACCAAGCAAAATGCAACTTCCATACTGACATATTGTTAATTAACATAAACACTTTCATGTATAATGCATTGCGTACCCCTCTGGCACTCAAAGTGTTAAACAACCATTACCTCACTGCTCCATGTGATGCAGTCTTGCGTCGCCTCGCTCATGCAATGCAATAATGCACTGTAGAGACTGCCCGAATGTGTGCATGACGGCTTCTGACAAACATCCTAGCAAATTATTATATAGGATGGCATCAGAGTGGTCCTATAATATGGTTATATGGCCTTATGCACAAAAGAAAAGAAAAACTATACCAGAGCAAATCAGCTGCACCACAGGGCCAGATAAAACTTCTTATTGATTTAAATATTACTTTTAACCCCTTGAATGCTATCAAGATCTCCAATGCATTTCTTAGCAATGTAGGGAGACCTCTTTAGTGTTAACACGCCTATTTACATCATTGAGATATTTTATTTGGCCCCATGGTGCAATTGGTTTGCTCCAGAATTTTGGTGCATTAAATGATGACCAATAGAGATCAATGCATAGAAGAAACAACAGGTACAACAATAAAAATATAAATATATAGTCTTAACTGCATGATGAAGGCCATCTACATGGGAAAGCCATTCTATGAAACAAATTAAAGCCATTTAAGCCTAGGGCATATTCATCCTTTCAAATGATTTTATGTCTTGTAAATTATATGCGCATTACATTATGCAATGTATTATACAGTTATATCATGCTAGTTTCACTTTGTTCATCCAAAATGCAATACTATAGTTAAAGGAGATCTCTTAAGTCTTCACAAGGATACAAAAACAGCATGAAGCATTTGTTCACATGTGAGACTAAAGGAGTAAGCAACCTACTGAAATATTCCTGCAGATAGAATATGTGGAACAGATAAGCAGAGGTCACAGATCATCGGATCAAACAAAAAGGATCAATAGCAAGTTTCTGTGAAAACAATAATTGGCAGGCATTTTTGTAATGTACGAACATTAAGAATCCCAATTCAGGTAGCTTGACAAATAGGTGAAGGTTAAAGAGATAGTTACACTTTATTTTGACTTTAAATATTCTGAAAGTGCATAATATGTAAAGTCAAATTGCCTGTACTTTCTTTTTTATTATTTTCTGATCTTCATATTTTTTTTTACATTTTAATATTCCTGACAGGGACATCACTGAATTTGTGTTTCCTGAGACTTACAGTAGGGGACTGTGAAAGCAGGAATTTGTATAAAATGTTGCAATGTCCCTGCAGCACTGGTTGGTCTGTATGCTGTAGTGGCAGGCATTTCTATATTGTTTCACTCTCTTATTTACATTTTATCTTTTTATATTGTTGCCTTCTAGAAACACATTCACAGTGCTCCAAGTCAGGGACATAAAACTGTAAAATAATAAGTATTGGGAAGATCATGTAAATTCTGATGATCCACTTTGTTCATCATTACCTCCCCCACCATCTGATAGGCATTCAGTATATGTCAGGATGTGGAAGTTTGTGTCCACCCATTGCACATTGTGTAGTGTGCTGACCACACGTGGCAGTGTGGATGAGGAAAATCGCAAGCAGGGCATTAAGTAGCATTTGAGAAGATTCAGTTCCACAGAATATGCTAAACTGGAGGCAGGGAGGGTTCATCATTACTATTAAAACTGCAAGTTGTCATGTGTTCTTAGCGGGGAGTGGACAAGGGGCATGGTGACAGCAGCAGTACTTGGTTCCTGGTAGGGGGATTTCACATTGGGGACCCTAAGCATCATGGTGTTTGGATAGAGTTGTGCCAGGTGTTTTATGTGAGTTCAGATGTGCCCATTGTATCCAGTCCTTCCCTTATTTACCACACACACTGTTCACATTGCAGTTGTTGATGATAGCCACAGTTCCTGCTCTCAATGGAAATATTTCTATTCTAGTAAGAACACACCCATGATCTTGGAGGCGGAGCAAGTGGAGAAGCATTATTGGCTAACTTCTTTTCTCCACATGTACCTGAAGTACTGGAGGCTAGTTGTGGTGCTGCTGCTGCCTCAGGCACAACACTGGAGCTAGTAGTGGCAAGTGGAACCTTGATCATCCATCACCAATGTGACTCCTATTGTTGATCCCATTCCCTTTGAGCTGCCTAATCAGCCTGCTGTTTAAACAACTCAGTAGCAGAATCAGGAACCGCATTTTATAATTCTGCATTGACAACGGGGATTTTGATAATGGCCAGTGGTAACTGGCCACCACAACATGACCTGCTGGCCTACAAACATTTTTTTGGGGGGGGGCTTGTTTACAACAAGCCTAAGTCCTACAAATCACTGATTCCTCAGGGCTTGTGACACTAACAAGCCAAAGTCCTACAAATAAATTTTCCATCAGGGCTTGGGCCTAACACAGGTCTAAGTCCTACAAATCAATGTTTCCTCAGGGATTGAGCCTAACATAAGTCTAAGTCCTACAACAAATCAATGTTTCCTCAGGATTGTGCCTCTAATAAGTCTAAGTCCTATAAATCAATGTTTCCTCAGGGCTTGGGCCTCTAACAACAAGTCCTACAAATCATCCTCTACAAAATACTCTATCCCCTCAAGTATCAGTCTGCCCCAGTCACAGCTTACGTCAGTGGGTCCCTGTCTTTGTCACGTTACATACCTATTTCTTATTTTATTTATTTTTTAATAACTGTCTCCCCAATACCAGTCAACAACCCCCTCCAAAAAATTCCCTATTCAACTGATTCTTTCCCTAGACTCCTCCCACCAACACAGGAACCCTCCTCAGACCCCTTTTATAGCATAACCAAAAAAAGGGAAGAAAAATGTGCCTATGATGTGTACAGAAATTTAATCCCATTTAATTACTTTATTTTTACTGATACAAATAAAGGCACCATGGAACTTATAACAAAACAAAATTCTATTTGTTTTAAATGGAGACAATAAAAGTTGTCTTAAGAGCTAACTCGAGAAAAAGTCAAAGGTTTACACTGAACTGGTCTCTGATGCCTTTATTTGTATCAGTAAAAAAAAAAAATAATTACATGGGATTAAAGTTCTGTACACATCATAGGCATATTTTTATTCCTTTTTTTTGGTTATTTTATATATTACATCTGCTGTGTTTCTACATTTGTTTATATTATCACATTGGTTGTATAACCCTTTTTGTACCATGTCTTATTTTTTTATGTATTTACTTTTTTGTTTTAGTAGCTGTCCCCCCCAATCCCAGTCAACAAAACCCCCCAAAAATATTCACTGTTCAACTGATTGTTTTCCCACACTCCACCAACACAGGCACCCTCATGCCCCTTTTATACTATGCCTTTGGGAAATAAAATAGCATTTGCTATGAGTTGTGTGTAATTTAAATATTCTTGTTGATTTCAATGCAATGAGCTAGGGGTAAAAAAGGGATAGTAGTGTTTCATAATAAAGATTGTTCCCCGCTGTTATCAGTCTGGTCTATGGACTAGATTCCACATCTGAGAAGAGATGGCTTACACTAGGTAAAATGGAGGGAGGGGAAACTTTGCTTGTGAATATCTCTCAAACCATAAAGGTTTGAAAGATAAGACTTATATCATTCTTCATGTTTTTTTAATGCCTACAAAATAAAGTAAAGATAAAAAGAAGTATTACTATCCCTTTAAAGGGTCAGTAATGTCTAAAAATGTCTTGTACTAGATTTGTACAGGCTAAAAAAAGATTGACATTGCCACAAACCCCATCTCTCAAACCACTATGGTTTGAGAGATATTGACAATGAAAGTTCCCCCTTCCCACCCCTTCTCTTGATATCAGTGTCTAGCTGACAGCAGGAGATACCAGTCCAGGGATCAGCCTGCATCTCTGCAGCAGTGCTTAAATCCCTTTATTGAAAAATATTTATTTCATTGGAAATGTCTACACAGTGTGCCTGGTTTGCAAGCACACTTTGTAGACATTTCCAATGAAGTAGTTCTTTTGTAATAATGGGATTTTGGCTCTTCTGCAGAGCCTCATTGTGTTGGCTGACACGGATCACCTTCTGTCAGTTTACAGCTGATATCAAAGAAGGGGGACCTTTCATTGCCAATATCTCTCAAACCATAGTGGTTTGAGAGATGAGATTTGTGGCAATGGTAATTTTTTTTTAGCCTGTACAAATTTAGTACAAGACATTTTTAGACATTACGAACACTTTAAAAATGTCACGTTTTGTGGGAAATTTTCCATCAAGTGGTAAGTGCTATTATTTGCTGATTTTGATTTGAGGCAAAAATTTGTGCTCATCCCTATAAGTCAGTTCAAAAGTCAAACTATTCTCTCCAATTCCTGTTTTTTCTATGAAGTCTACAAATCTGTGTAACTTCAAAAAGGCCCACCCATAAAATAATATAGGAGCTGGAAGCTTAACCTCACTGGAGTGCATTCTCTCATATTTTTCACACCATAGTGCAGTGATGGGAAACAGGTGACTCTAGAGCAACAAGTGGCCTATAGCTCCCAGTCTATTCTCTGGTACCGTGAGAAGAGGAGATAATTTACCATGACTAAATCGCACCCTTTCTATTTTCATCCCATTAAAAAAAAACACCAACCACTTTTTTGTCTCCCAGCCTACTTTTGTTCATATTGACATTGTTCCCAACCGCTTGGGTTCTGGAGAGGTAATTTTGCACCAGAAATAACTGACTAGGATTACCTGTACATGTTACATATGATGCAGGATATTGCAGAGATGTTGTAACATAGTAACATCGTAACAAAGAAACATTTCATTAGGCTGAAAAAAGACATGCATCCATCAAGTTAAGCCCTTGCCATATCATCCTTGTTGAACAATAGGAATGCCACAGCACCCCTACTGAAGCTATTTCCAAGCCCTATGTGGGTAAAAAAAAATCCTTCCTGACTCCAAAAGGCAGTAAAATATTTCCCTGGATCGAAATCCTATCTGCTTTGAAACCATCTGTCATATTCAATACTGTTCTGTGCTAGCAAGAAACCATCTACATTATCTGCAAAGACAGCTTCTAGGAATTCTATAACCTTACTACCCTTATTGTT
This sequence comes from Rhinophrynus dorsalis, assembly GCA_037306005.1. NCBI lineage: Eukaryota > Metazoa > Chordata > Amphibia > Anura > Rhinophrynidae > Rhinophrynus > Rhinophrynus dorsalis. The sequence goes on along the minus strand of CM074723.1, from coordinate 137,528,744 downwards.
GAAAGTTGAAAGTGCCATTCCTCCACTCTTGATGGATGACCTTTTGTTTTTTCACAGCTCCTTGGCTAAATAATTCCTCAGAGAGTTCTTTGTATTGACCATGGATATATTTGTAAATGGTAATCATATCATCTCTTAGACATCTCTCCTCTAATGTTAGCTAGTTTAATTTTATAACTCAGATACTTAATCCCTTTATCAGTTTTGTTGTGTCCTTTATATTCCCATCCTGTTCATCTATGGCTCTTTTTAAACATGATAGAACCATTGGCTGCTGCAGTGGCTGAGTGACACTACTCACTGCTGTTAATTCACTACATGCCAAATGCGTAACCTTATATTTATCATATTAAATTTCTGCTACTTTTTAATCCATTCAGTGTGTTAATCCAAATCTTTCTGCAGAGAAAAACATTCTTTTCTGTATGTATTTTCGTACACAGTTTAGTGGCATCAGCAATGACTGAGATACTGCTTCCAATACTCATTTCAAGATAATTAATAAAAAAATTAAAAAGCATTGGCCACAGGACCTTGTGGCACTCAGTTTACAACTTTGACCACTTTGAAAAAGTTTCATTTACAACTTTTCTCTCTGCATTCTATCATTTAAACAGTTCTTAATTCATGCACAGATATCACCTCTAGGGATTGGTGAAAATATTCGCCTCAAACCAAAATAGGCAAAAAAAGGGAACTTCCCGCTTGGCGAATAATTTCCTGTTTTCTCTGTTTTTCTTGCAGGCATATAAAAGGGTGCCAGGCTCTCACAGCGTGCCATTCTTTGTTTGTGAGAGGAGAAAGCAGCACATTTTTAAGCTAGAGATGATAGGCAAATAAAGGGGTCTTTTAGGTAGGACATTTGTTCTGTGTATTAGGGGAGTCTGTGGGCTCTTTGGGGGAGAAGAAGGGAGGAATACTCCAAAGTTCGGTGTTGCTGACTGGCAAGACACATGCAGCTGGGGTCCAATTTGCTTGTTGATCTTTCTGTCTCTGTGCTGGGGAAGTCTGGGGAAAGGTGTTGATTTTGTTTTTCAGTTATAATTTATTTATGTATTTGGACAGACTGTGATAAGATAGGGTGGACTACTTAAAAGAAAAAATTAAAAGAAAAAAATAATAAAAAATAAAATAATAATAAAATAAATAAATTAATATATTAGGTGATAGGCAGCTGATTGGGAGCCAGACATGAGCTGTGTGACTAAGGCAGACTTGATGTGGTAGTTCAAAATCTGAAGTGGTACAAATCAATATAAGAAATACATTGAAGGTGACAATGAGTCGCATTCTAGAAAAAGGTGTAGCAGCTGAACCAAATGCTGAAACAGACAGTGAGACAAACAAGCACCAAAACACCTGTCCTCAAAGTAGCAGCAAACTTTGTGAAATGAAAAGTGAAAAGACATTGTTTGACACCTCTATAAGTGGGCAAGACACCTCTATAAGTGGGCAAGAAGTGGAGGATGATGCTGATGCTGAGGATGACATAATAATGATGGATGGCTGAGGATGACATAATGATGATGGATGACTGATGATGATGATGCTGATCCAGAATATATCCCTCCAGCATTCTCCTCTTCTTCAGATAAAGATGAAGTTGAGAGTGAGAGAGATGATGACATGGCCAGAAAGTTAGCAGAAAGGCAAAGGCTCAATCTTCCATCACAGAAAAAGAGCACATTGTTTGTCTATAAACTGTTTGAGAAAACCATTGGAAACTCTCACCCTGGACAAACAAGGATGGCAAAAAGAACATAATTATTATTATTCTTTATTTATATAGCGCCAAACTAATTCCGCAGCACTGTAAAATAGGGATCTTCCTATAAGTCATCATCAGCATCATCACTGATTCCAAGTCCAAGTCCCACTCAACCACACAAACATGTGTTGAGTAACCAGCAGCAACAACAACAGCAACATCCACAACCATAGCTATGACGAGTGCCTCTGCTGCTGCTGGAAGTGCCGTACCTTTGACACCTAGTAGCAGTAGCAGTAGAATTCCATCAACATCTAGCCCCAGAAGTAGGAGCAGCCTCTCAGGAACACCTCAGCCGATGAAGTCCAGAGTATGATACTTCACTCAGGATACAAAAAGATATGACAGAGAAAGCTAGTCCCCCCACCACCATAAACATCTGCCACATTGTAGGTTGTACTTTTTTTTTTATCTCTTGGCATCATCATGAAAATGTGCCAGTGTCACTTAAGCAGGAACAGATTTCATGGCATATGTTTCTGTAGGACTCCTGGCTTTCAGACACTTATTTCTCCACTGCAGCCTTCAGAAGAAGTAATATTCTGGTGGGAAATGTTTTACCATAGGAAATATAGGCAAAACATTTGTTGGAACAGGTAAACAATATGTTGGAATTGGCGAAAAGGAGGACATTTTGCATAGGAGAAAACTACATAACTTTCGCTAAAAAATTGTCTCTTTTTCGTGAAAAGTCATGCAGGAAATTTTTCAGACTTTTCACCCACTCCTAATCACCTCCTGAGCCAAAGGTTTTAATTTATTCAAGGACAAGTTATGAGCACAGTATCAAAGGCTTTTGCAGAATTCAAGTGTACTTCATGAATAGCAATACGTTTGTCCATGTTATTATTTATCCCTTTGGAAACTAAATAAATTATCCCTATTACTATAATTTTTATAACCCTTAGTGTTCAATTTTCCATCATACTTTATGTATTAAGTATGTTAGAGGACTTTGCATGAGATGATAATCACATATGGAGAATGTATGATGTGTTTGTCTATACTAATATTTCTCACAATAAAGGTATTGAAGCATCAATATATTTTCTGATAGCGGTACAACTTCTACCTGAAAATCAAATCAATTTCCTGTGTAACTTTTATATTGACACAATTATTTAAAACTAGTGTAAATGCCTGTGTACACGGGACAAGGTGATATTAAGAGGCCGGTCCTGCTCTGCATCCTGCCGCCGACGCAGTCATGCACTGTAGAGACTGCGCAAATGCATAAAATGCTCCCAGCACAGAACTCCCAGCATTCTGTGCATTCAGGCAGTTTCTACTGCACATGACAGCTTCTGACAAACCTTCTAGAGAATTATTATACAGGATGTCAGTCATAATTTTATATTCAAACCAGTGAAGGAACCATGGGATTTTCCTTTGTCTCTTAATTTGCTAATTTAACCCCTTAGTTACAGCCGCGTGCGTACACAGCTGTCACATTAACGCTCGTGGTACAATTTTTTTTTAAACGATTCCGGAGTCTCTGAACGGGACTTACCAGGTACGTCCTCTGTCACTAAGTGACAGTTTTTGCGGGACGTACCTGGTAAGTCAGTTGTTGCAATGGGGTTAAATATGTTTTTTTTTTTAATGCTTTTAGGATCAAATGTGCTATTTGCACAACATATGATTCGCTATAAATGTTTTATAGATTACTTTTTTCCAGAATAATTTTTAGGCCTTATTTATCAAAAGCTAATGGCCTTATCCATTTCTGTAATTATCAGAAAAAATTGGAAGCAAATGGGCCCTTACAGCTTCTAAAAGTTGCCATCAAAATTTTGAATCAATTATATGCCAGTTTCAGTGTATGCACATAATCTGTTCTCTAGAAAAAGGTTTTGAAAAGGATACTAAAAGAAAAATTTGCTTCAAAAGAATATGATCCTATCACTGTAAATGGTGCATATGAATGAGTAAAACAATCAGGAAATTATTAATGCAATATAAAATAAATACAAAATATAAATAGAAATAATGTATGTTTTACTACCCATTATAATAATAAAGTGTATCAAATCAAAAAGACTGGTCTATTTTAAAATAAGGTTTAATACTTAATACTATTTTAAGGGTAAAGGTAGATATTTAAAAAACAAAACAAAAATTGTTAAAACTATACTAGCACCTAGTGATATAAATATATAAAAAACAAATCTAACTATAAGGTTAAAACCAAGAAAACTTTTTACAAACAGATGATGTTTTTAGGTGTAGCAGAAAAGATTGTTTGTCCCCACATAAAAAAACAGCTCCATCATAGTTTAAATCTGACATAACAAAGTGTATAAATAACATGTATAACTGTAATAGCATTTTCATTGTCTGTTTATTGGAATGCTCATGTGGGCTGTAATACATAGACATAAAAGTGAAAACTAGAATAAGAGAACATTGTACTAATATTAGGAATAAAATCACAAAACCTGGGGGCAAATGCTGTGGTGATATGATTTTATCAATGTCTTAAATCACTTTGACTTTTCAATGTAGACACATATCAACATATGCGCTAAAATTTAGGGATGCAAGGGGAATGGTGGGGAGGGGAGGAGAAGGTCTGCATTAGCATACAGGATTGTTGATCTGCTGTTAATGTGGAAGGGATGCCCTCCCTTACAAATCGCCAGCGTTAGACTACCATGAAGTCTGAGAGCACTCTCTCTGCATCCCCACTTGGCCAGTAGGGGAGGGGAGAGGATTCTTTCAGCACCATAAACAGCATCACTCCCTTAACCCTGTGTATAATTTTTCATAATCATATATGTTGTGCACTGTCAAGGGAACGACTGGTGGTCAAGCAGCAACCATGGGGATTTGTGGCTATCAGCTGCCTCCCAGCCTTGTTTCCTTGTCCACTGGTAGCCATAGAACCCCATGTAGACTGCCGGGTGAGCAGACTTGTTCTCTTACCCACTAGTAGCCACAGATCCCCATGTACACTGTCTGATCCCCCAGTCCCGTTCCTTTACCTAGTGGTAGCCACAAATCCCCAAGGACACTGCCTGGGCAAGGGAACCAGGCTGGAGGTGTCAGGCAGTGTATGTGAGGCTAACACACAATGGTGATGTTCCCCATGTCCCCCCACATAATTAATATTCAAAATTCTGCACTCCCACAGAGTAACCTTCACCATGTTGCCACAAACATAGTTAACATGTGACATGCTGCCCCACATAGCAATCTTTGAACTGGTGCCCCTCCCAAACAGCAATCTTCAACATACTGCTCCCCCCCACACAGTTAACATGCGACATGCTGCCCCACATTGTAATATTTGACATGCTGCCCCATCCTGTTATGGATGGTGTGCATATATTACAAATGCATGTAGAGTAGGATCTCTAAACCTGCACGATGCTCTGTTTTTTTTTTTTTTTTTAAGAAAGTCAGACCTCGGGGGGGTATTTTTTTTAAACTTTTTTTAGTTTTAATTCATACGGCGGCACTTTTGAGTAGGGATGGGTGAAAATTTTCGCCTCAAACTGAAATCGGCGAATAATGCCACTTTCCGCTTGGTGAAAAATTTCCCGGGAAAAGTGCAGTTTTTCTGCTTTTTACCACCTTTTCTGCCCATTGAAATCAATGGGAAGAAAAATATTTCTGCACCACACAAAAGTTTTCTACAGCTATATAAAAAGCTGTCAGGCTCTCACAGCAGCCATTCTGTGTTTGTGAGAGGAGAGAGGAGCATGTTTTTGAGCTAGAGGAGATAGGCAAATAAAGGGGAATGGAAACTTAGTTTAGGGAGTCATTTAGGTAGCACATTTGTTCTCTGTATTAGGGGAGTCTGGGGGCACTCTAGTTGATAAGAAGAGAGGAAGGAGGTTGATCCCCAAATACTCCAAAATTCCATGTGATTGACTGGCAAGACACAGGCAGCTAGGGACCTATTTTCTTTCTGATCTTGCTGTTATTATCTCTGTGCTTGGTGAGGAAGTCTGGGGAAAGACGTTGATTTTGTTTTTCAGTTATAATTTATTTGGACAGACTGTGATAGAACAACAGGGTGGACAACTTAAAAAAATAAATAAATAAAAGGAAAATAAAAAATAAATAAAAAAGAAAAAAAAGCTAAATATCTTAGGTGACAGTGACAGACATCTGACAGGGCTTAGGCAAGGAATTATACAGCTGCATCAGTTGTGTTGTGTACCGTACAGAAAAAAAACACAGTGTAGTTGCGTAATGTCCAGCAAACACACAAGGGGAAGGGGTGGAGAAGTGCAGGGACGTGAGAGTAAAGTAATAGTTCAAGAACTGACTGCAGCAATGGTTGCTGCAGCGTGTGCAATAAATGATGATGATGATCCCTCTACTCCAAGGGAGGATGCAATTTGTCAAGGTCCCATCAAAACTGTTTCCAGAACCACCAGTGCCAGTAGAAATAAAAAACCATATAAGAAGAACACTGAATATGACAACAAGTCGCATTCAAGTGTTGATGATGCTGGCAGTAGCATAATAGAGGAACATGTAGCAGCTGAACCGCCTTCTGCATCAGATAGTGAAACAAACAAGCACCAAAACACCCATAGTAGGGAACTTTGTTACAGTAAAAGTAAAAAGAAATAGTTTAAGACCTCCAAAAGCTTAGAGGAATATAAGGGTAGTGGGCAAGAATTGTCAGGTGATGCTGATGCTGCTGAGGATGACCTAATTGATGATGATGCAGAACTAGACTATATCCCTCCAGTATCCTTCTCTTGTTGATGGTGACAGTGCTATAAGATTAGCAGAAAGTCAAAGAGTCAAAGGCTGAATCTTCCACCATTTTTTAGGAGCACTGTGCCTGTCTATAAACTGTTTGAGAAAGCCATTGGAAAGTCTGACCCTGGACAAGCACAGATGTCAAAAAGCACACAGCCACCCTATCAGTCATCATCGGCATCATCGCCTCTTCAAAGTCCAAGTCCCACTCAGCCACACACACCTGTTTTGAGTACCCAGCAACAGCAACACCGGTTAACATCCACAGTGTTAGATATGACAAGTACCTCTGGTGCTGCTGTAAGTGCTGCACCTTTGACACCTAGTAGTAGTGGCAGTAGAATTACATCAACATCTAGCTCCAGTAGTAGTAGTAGTAGCAGAAACCACACATGACAGACAAAGCCAGGACAAATATATTAACAGCAGCACAGATGAGGAGGTGGAGGACAGATGGGACCACTGCTATGATCAATAAGTAATGTGTGTCAATAATCTGAGAAGGAGGATAGAGTATGACAATGGTAAAAATCCATACACAAATCATACCATGCCAGTCCCCCACCACCACCACTACAATACATATCTGCCACATTGTAGGTTGTACTTTATTTTTTTTTACTACTTGATATCATCATGAATATGTGCCAGTGTCACTTAAGCAAGAAAGTGTTGTGGGCAAAGGACAAATGCATTCTGCATGCTAACACATTTTTCAAGCCATATGTTGCTGCAGGAATCACAACTTTGACTTTCAGCCACTTATTTCTAAACTATAGCCCTCAGAAGAAGTAATATTACAGTGGGAAATGTAGTATCTATAGGAAATATAGGCAAAAATGTGTTAAAATAGGCGGAAAATGTGTTAACGTAGGCGGAAAATTTGTTAAAATAGGCGGAAAGGTGACGTTTTTTTGCGGGAAAATGAAAAATCAGCACGTTTTCGTGAAAATTTTTCACAGAAAATTTTTCACACTTTTCGCCCAACCCTACTTTTGAGATGCATTAAGGGACTCTGCTCCCAGAAAAACTGGGTGCAGATTTTCACCCGTTAAATTGGGTCATTTAACTATCTTAGTACTAATGAATGGACTTGAATGGCATATTTCTAAGTCTTGTAATGTGTTTTAATGGGCGCAAACAGGCTTTTTTCCGGCTGTATTTTCCGGTGGTATTTCTTCATAGCATAGGTAATTGAATTGCTTACCGTGCTTGAAAAAATTCTGGTGGGGTTTTTTTTAGCATCGGGGACAATTGAATCAAGGTCTATGGGTTTTTAATTTTCATTTATACAAATGACTTGGCGTGTTTACAGGCTAACATGGGGATAGTAACGTTTCAAAATGAAAGCAGCTCCAATTAATCTTCATAGTATTTGGGCCATGGAGAGTGTTATTTCTTTACTGTGAGCATTGTAGTTCAAGAGTAATTGAATGATAAAATATCCCTCTCCCACCCTTTTACTAATGTAACACTGCTTACCTTAGAACAGAAAGGTGGTGTCCAGATGGCTTGCAGAGAGTGACAATCTTCAAATAGCATAAGGGAAAAAACTGAAAAAACTGTCAAGGGGGGCAGGGTTTTCATTGTTCTCACAGTAAGAAGACTGTCCCTTGCTACGATCTGTCCGGTCAAAAGACAAGATTCCACATCTGAGGAGAGGAGGCTTACACTAAGTAAAAGGGGCGGGAGGGAGAGACTTTATCATACAAGTACTCTTGAACAACAACTGACAGTACTGAAATAACACTCTACATGGCCCAAATACTATGAAGATTAATTGGAGCTGCTTTTATTTTACATAGTAACATAGTAACATAGTAAATTAGGTTGAAAAAAGACACAAGTCCATCAAGTTCAACCTTCGCTTCATACCTCAGTAACTAAGAATTTTATAGCTTTCCTGCTACCAATTAAATTAGTCTTTATCAGACCTTCCTGATCTGCCTACTGATAAACAGTATAACTCTGTATGTTCCCTTTTGAAAGAAATGTATCTAATCTTCTCTTAAATGTGTCCATTGTATCTGCCATAACTACCTCCCTGGGCAATGAATTCCACAATTTGACAGACCTTACCGTAAAAAAACCCTTCCTCTGCTGAAGTTTAAACCTCCTTTCCTCTAATCTCAAGAGGTGTCCCCTGGTCACCTGAGCAGGCCTTGGAATAAATAGCTCACCGCAGAGATCCTTGTATTGACCTCTCATATACTTGTACAATGTGATAAGGTCTCCTCTTAGTCGTCTTTTCTCTAGAGTAAATAAACCAAGTTTGTTTAGTCGTTCCTCATATGTCAAGTCCTCCATTCCCTTAATTAATTTTGTTGCTCTCCGCTGTACCCTCTCTAGTTCTAGTATATCCTTTTTCAGAACCGGTGCCCAAAATTGCACTGCATACTCAAGGTGAGGTCTTACCAATGATTTGTATAATGGCAAAATAATGTTATCCACTCTTGCTTCAATACCTCTTTTTATGCAAGACAGGACTTTGTTTGCCTTTGCTACTGCTGTTTGACACTGGTCACTGTTTCCAAGTTTGTAGTTGACAAGGATACCCAGGTCTTTTTCTAGCAACGAGTCACCTAAAATTATTCCATTAAGTTTATAAGCATTATACTATTCCTATAAAACCTATACTATTCCTTTAAAACCTCTCAGCAATTATAAATATTTAAACGCACATTTTTCTGTACTTCATTATATACTACTAGTTGAAGAGCCCGTTACACGGGCCACAGTGCCAGTGCCACCCGGTCGCGGGGCAGTCACGCGCAGTAGAGACTGCCCGTGCCGCGGCTGATACAGAGCTGGATGCTCCTTCTGTATCAGCCGCGGCGCGGGCAGTCTCTACTGCACATGACTGCAGCATGCGCAGCAGTGTCTACTTCGCATGACGCGGCTTTACACACATTTTAGCAAATTATTATATAGGATTTTAACTATAACAAGTAAATGTACTGTGATATGGTGAAAAAGCAGCTAGAATAAGACAATGTGACTATGTAGGCAAAAATTTATGTTATGCAAAAGGTTCACATTTAAGTAATTTGTGTGGTGCGGTGTAGGTTCTCATGGAGATCTTCAGTAGGGGTGGGCAAAAAGTGTGAAAAATTTCCCGCATAACTTTGCGAAAATTTGCCGATTTTTCACTTTTTTCATGAAAGTTTTCTCCCTTTCGCCAAAGCAAAATTTTTCTCCTTTTCACCTATTTTACCAAATTATTTGCCTATATTTCCTATGGGTACTAAAATAGTTAATAAGCTATTTGTTCTTGAGGCAGAAAAAGAAGTTTTGACAATTCCTTTGTCAGACAGCACAATTAGCAGGTGAATTGGTGATGACATATCAAAAGACATTGTAATATCAGTAACAAAAAAGTTAAAAATTACAAATATGTTTGCCATACAAGTTGATGAGTCAACTGATATAAGTGGAAAAGGACAGCTTTTAGTATTTGTCTGGTTTATTAATGAACAAAATATAGAAGAACTTTTTTGTGCTGTAAGAAGCTCACTGAGACAAACTGTAGCTTAAGGCATTTTTGATGTATACTATTAACCCTTTGAGTGCCAGAAAAGCAATACATTGCGTACCCCTCTGGCACTCAAAATGTTAATAGCATATTTAGAATCTGTTTGCCTTTCTTTGAAGTCTAGGTGTATGCACTGATGGTGCACCCTCAATGGCCAGATCAATGAAAGGTTTTGCATCTCTTATCAAGCAGCAACAACGAGATATCATTAGTACTCAGTGTTTTCTGCACAGAAAGGCCCTTGTAGCTAAAATAATAGTTCCTGAATTTAAAGATGTTCTGAATCCTGCCAAACTGTACAATGGCCAGATCAATGAAAGGTTTTGCATCTCTTATCAAGCAGCAACAACGAGATATCATTAGTACTCAGTGTTTTCTGCACAGAAAGGCCCTTGTAGCTAAAATAATAGTTCCTGAATTTAAAGATGTTCTGAATCCTGCCAAACTGTACAAATTATGAATTTTATTAAACATAGACCTTTAAAATCACAACTTTTTGCAAAACTATGATTTTTATGATTTGGATCATATAAGTCTGATTTTACACAATGAAAGGAGGTGACTCCCAGAGGGCAATGTATTATCTTGAGTTTATGAGCTTAGGGAAGAAATTCATACTTTCCTAAAAGAAAAACAGTAATTATCTGAATTTCTCAGTTTTGGATTTGCAAGTCTGTGGAAAAAGTGTGTAAATGAGGGTGACCTAGAGATGTTTCCTCTCACATTTGCTAGAAAAAATAAAGAAATCATAAAGCTTATATCAGATCACTAAAAACATTGGAACAGAAATTCATAATCCATTCTCAGAGCTTGCTAATCCAGTGATGGACAATTCAGGCTCTAAGAGGAAGAAGAATTGATATAAGATGATCACAGTTTGGAATTGAAATACCATGTCATTGGACACGTTTTGGATACTTGTCTCTGGAGAACATCCTAACATTAAAAAAAAACAGTTGCTATTCTTTTACAGTTTTCAACTACTTACCTCTGTGAATCAGCTTTCTCATTCGTGACAAACATTAAAACCCAAAAAAGAAAGACGCTGCTATCATTGGAGAATGAATTAAGAATGTGCCTATCATATATTTGTCCAAGGGTTGACAAATTCTCCAAGCTTAAACAAGCTCAAGTATTACCCTAAGGGCTAGAGGGAGCAGTGGAGGCAGCTACAATTAAGTATTTTATTGTTACATTTTGGGACAAATAATAATGGAGCAACTTGGACATACTATAATGGCAGCATATTTCTATTGAACTGGGCATTAATACATCGTTTAACCCTTTGAGCCCCAAAGAGGTCGACAACATATTGCTTTGCAATGCATTGCGTATCTACCCTTCTTCCACTCAAGGGGTTAATATTATTATGTTTTTTACAGCTAGAAGAAAGAAGGATGAAGAGAAGAAAGAAGATACAAGAAATAAGAGAATACAGAATGAAGATAGAAGGAGACAGACAGTGGATAACAGGTAAGTGTAGCACATATAAGTTAACGATAAGTGCTTGGCAGTATGTCAAGCACCGATAGTTAGATTTTGTACTGTGAAGTAAGAATATTGCTGCTATTTAGCGGACGTTTGGCCACACAAGACCATTTCTGTGGCCTAATGTCCGTTGTGCTTTTAGCTGGTAGGGCCTTTAAATATCGACTTATACATTTTATTATGTCGATCGGTACACAGTTTGGCCCTACTGGCTGTTTTAAAACAATCCTTTAAATTGAGTCCTAAATAGCACAGAGTAGCACTCATTAATTTTATTTTATATAAAATGTGTTCTTTTTATTCTGTCAGTGTTCGGTTTCTGATTAAAATTTGTAGGAATTTTGTTTGTACTTGGTTTACTCTTTTCCTATCACAGCACATATTTGGCATCATTTTGTATGCTTTAATGCTTCTTCTTTCACTTGTGTTGCACTATTTGGCATGAAAAAGTGCTGCTTCAGGGATGACATAGTTCTTTATTTACTGTCATCTGCTATTAAAGTCCCTAACATTCACTATTATTCTATGTGCTGCCCATTTTTTTATCTGTTCTTGTCTGTATAACTAATTTTTGCTCTACTCAATTATGTTATTCTGATTTTGGGAAGTAATTAACTACTCTCTCTCTCACGCTATCTCTCTCTCTCTATATATATATATATATATATTATATATATATATATGTATATACACTAGCAATGTAGGACAGCGCTGCCCATCAGGATATCTAGGGAATTAATGCACACACACGGATGCAAGACAAACACACAGAGAGACACACACACGCAAATGCACACGCATGCACTAAGATGCATAAAGAGTGACACAGTCATACACACATACATGCAATGCACAACATGCAGATACATAGAGTGTGATACAGACTTGCAACACACACAGTGAGGAACACACAGGCACACACAGAGACACACACACACAGAAGTGAGTCATAAGAGGGTGACTTATTTGTCATTGTAATGAGTTTGTGTTTGTACTTATGCCTCCACAGTGGCATTCATTCATATAGTTGAAATGCATGTGGTAATTGCACATACTATGGTGGAAGGTGGATCGTGCTGGCCTCTGGGGTGTGAGTGAGTGTGAGTGAGTGTGTGTGAGTGAGTGGCATTCATTCATGTAGTTGAAATGCATGTGGTAATTGCACATACTATGGTAGAAGTTGGATCGTGCTGGCTCCCGGGGTGTGAGTGAGTGCGTGAGAGAGTGTGTGAGAGTGTGTGTTTTTTTTCTGATGCTTTTGTGTCCGTGGTGTAGGAGCGAGTGGCAGCCATTTTGTTTTCTCAGTTACTTGGATAGTGGTGGGTGCTCTGGATAGTGGGGGCAGGCCAACTCCCTGCATGATTTAAATCACTCCCCCATTGAATCCCCCAATGGAAGCAGTAACTCCTCCTTACTTAACCCATTGCTTTGCAATGCATTGCATACCCATCTGGCACTCAAAGGGTTAAGTTGAGGTAACATAGCAATGTAACACACAGTGGGTCTTCAGTTGAGGCAGTGTAGCAGTATGCTGAGGGAACAAATAGAAAGTGATGTTTGATGCTTGCCCTTTGTAACATACAGCAAAGCATCTCTCTCCCTTTAACCCCTTAACGACCAGTGGTCGCGGGGTGAGTGGTCCTTTAAGGACCAGATAGAGAATTTCGGCGTGCCGCCCCACGTGACTGATCATGTGGTGCGGCACGCCGAACTGAGGGACTGAAAGAGATCGCTCAAATTCAGTCCCCGGTATTAGTACGTAATAGTACGTGACGTACCAGGACCGTCACTGGTCCTTAAGTGCCGGACCAGCGTGACGATCCGGGTACGTCACCGGACTCTAAGGGGTTAAGGAGAAAGGGCGGGAATCAGGAAGCAGGAAGTGGAGGAGTGACAACTGAAAGCAGACATTTAGTGAGGTTGACTGAAGAGATGAAGAGAGTTAAATAAAACAGTTGCTATTAAGTCTATCCATGAGTTTGTATTTTATGGAAACATTACACCCTTGTACTGACACAGAGTGTATGGAGGGTTACAGTTATCTGTGGGAGGTGACACAGAGTGTATGGAGGGTTACAGTTATCTGTGGGAGGTGACACAGTGTGTTTGGAGAGTTACAGTTATCTGTGGGAGGTGACACAGAGTGTATGGAGTGTTACAGTTATCTGCGGGAAGTGAAACAGAGTGTTTGGAGAATTACAATTATCTGTGGGAGGTGAAACAGTGTGTTTGTGGGGTCATGATCCTGAGTGAGAGTGTGAGTGGACCAGGAAAAGTTATTGATATCCCCTACTTCAGGAGCCAGTGGCAGCTATATTTCTTTTGTCAGTTGGATAGTGGTGGGTGGGCTGGAGGGGGTGGGCCAACTCCTTGTATAATAAAGATGATAAAGTCCCCATTGAATCACCCAATAGGAGTTGTGTCTCCTAATGAGACATAAATTATGTAATGAGGCATTCTGGTCAATGTGTGTTTGTTTTCTGAGGAGACATAAATTATGTTCTGTTTGTGAGGTACCATAAATTATGCAATGAGGCTTATTCTTTTATATATATATATATATATATATATATATCATCTTCGTTTCACACCGTTAAATAACTGTTGAGAAATTAGGTGTGTCCCAGAAATTCCGGAGAGTGTGTAGCCTTTAATGAAAAAAGGTTGAGAACCACTGGTCCATATATTGTTGTGGAATCTGTTGTGGAATCCACTGCTGCGACTCCTATGGCATCCACTGTTGGGCTATTGTATGGGTGTCAGCCCGCACTGTGAATGTGGTGGTGATGGCATCCAGCTGATGCCCTCTGCTGGCTCTTCAGGGGCTGTGTCACTGGGGGTCATTGTTTGTGTCTCCTTACTGTCCTCCTGCTATGCTGCAGGCATTGATGATGTGTGTGGAAAATGACATTGTGTGATTAGTAATCTGGTAGATGACAAGAGGGATGCAAGACAATTGCATTCACATGTAACCCCTTAAGCGACAGAATGGTATCCAGTGCATTGTGTTGCAATGCATGAGATACCTTCCTGGCACTCACTGATTCAACAGCTTGACATGGTCCTGTACATTGATGGAAGCAACCTTCTGTGGTTGAGCTTTCGTTATTGTATGTATCTGGAACTGTAGGGATGGCAAGGAGGGATACATAAATGTTGAGGACATATTGTGTGACATAGACAACATATATATTTGAATCCAGGACTAGTCAACTATAGCTACATGGATATTTTGAGCACCATTCCCACTATCCACAATCACAAATAATCTGTTTGTAAAGCAGTGCATGTTGTGGTTTCTTAAGGGTATGGTTGCCCAGTTTTGCTAACCTTAGTCTGAATGTTTGTTCCAGCATCACATTTTGAATGTATGTTTGGGATAGTGTGTGTTTGAGATAGTTATCCGGTGAAACGTGTCCTCCAGCTGCTTGTCATGATGTCTAGAGTTGTTTTGCCTGTGTGCGGTACTGCCATTGTGTAAACTTTGATGTTATGGTTGTGGCAACAGTGTAAATGTGTCATTTGAGGCCTTGTGGATATTGCATATGTAGAAACAAAAATAGTATGGTGCAATACTTGTACTTAGTAATCGGTAAAGTATTTCTAATGGCTAAGAAACACGTAAAAAAAGAAAAACATAAAACACATAATGTAATATGTAGCCAAAATCATAAATGCTGTCTCATACACATCAATCGGCCACTCACAGTAAACTCTTCTTGTTCAAAAGACCTTCAATCAGTATAATAGATCCAGTGACTCCTAAAAGAAAATAGAAAAACACGTACACATGGGAAAAATATGCGCATATAGACAGAAGAACACCTCTGAGTCCAAGATCTTGATGCATTCCTAATTGATGTTATGTCCTCTATTGTGTAATCTCCTGGGACGTCTACCATCTTACTTAGCTGGGATGTCTTTATAATGCATTTTGATGCTTGGTGTAATGTCTCTTGCCAATATTCAGTATCCAATGGATTTTGGCGCACACCAAGCTCCTTCCTCTGGGCATACCTACCTTTCCCTCATCTGTTCTTATAAAACTATGGAGGAACTGGGATGTCGACTTTGTATGACGTATGATTTTCTCAGCATTCTCATGCATTTCAATTTGATGATATCCAAGCTACCAGTTCTAGCCATAAAGCTATACAAAATTACAAAAAGTATACTAACAAAATAATAACAACAATGATACTAAAAAAGTCCATAGAAAACACAGACCAAATGTGTATATTAAAAAAGAAGGAATGTCTTATAAAAAATATATAGAAATACCTCTATAAAAGACATACATATATATATATATATATATATATATATATATATATATATATATATATATATAAAAATGTATACAAAATATGAAAATTAGAAGAACATATATTGGAGACACCAAAACATTCTCTTTTATCCTACATAAAACTCTACAGATCAATATCCAGATTTACATCTCTTGGATCTAGGGTTTCCAATTTGAAAATCCAGAAGCCTCCAATGTGAGCTTTTACTATTAAAGGGATAGTAATACTTTGTTTTATTTTTATTTTATTTTGTAGGCATTAAAAAAACATGAAGAACGATATAAGTCTCAAATCTTTATGGTTTGATAGATATTCACAAGCCAAGATTCCCCTCCTGCCCCTTTTACCTAGTGTAAGCCATCTCTTCTCAGATGTGGAATGCAGTCCATAGACCAGACAAATAACAGCAGGGGACAATCTTCTTCCTATGAGAACAATGAAAGCCCTGACCCCCTTGACACATTTTCCCCCTTATCTTAACCCCTTAACGACCCTTGACGGTCATAGTACGTCAAGGGTCGATTTGACTTAACGACCGATGACGTACTATGACCGTCATCGAGTTCCGGGCTCCCCCCGCGGCTGCACGCCGTTCGGGGAGTCCGGAACGCAACGGAGCAATAAAAAAAAATTGCTCCGTGGTCGTTGAGTCGCTTCCGCGACCGGATTCCCCGGTCGTTAAGGGGTTAATTGAAGATTGTCCCTCTCTGCAATCTACCTGGGCACTTCTCTTCTGGCTGAACAGTGTGACATCAGTAAAAGGGGCGGGAGGGGGATATTTTATCATTCAATTACTCTTGAACTACAACTCTGACAGAATTGAAATAACACTCTCCAAAGTCCAAATACAATGATGATTAATTAGAGCTGCTTTTGTTATGAAACATTACTATCCCTTTAAGATTTCATCCCCTTTTATCTTTTCATACTGTCTCTATTACCATACATTTTATATCATTAGGATTGTCATTCCGACAATTACTAAAATGCCTAGGTATTCTATGGTTTTCGTTTTTTATTTAAAATGTTATTGATATATTCTAATCTCACCTTCAGATGTCTAAATGTCCTTTCCATGTACATAGAGCCAAATGTGCATATAAGGAGATATACTACATGTCTAGTATAAGATAATATAGTTTGTTATAACTTTTTTTTATTATCAGATGATACAATTCTCATATTCGTTGGAATAATAGCTATGGTGCAAACCTGGTCCTTTGGAAAAGATATATAAATTATACAATTATTGTATAGAAAGGCAGCCAGACCTTTTTACATGAATTTATTAATCATAATAATAATAATAATAATAATAGTTTGAACCTTGTTTTTTCACCCATGAATAATGAGCATTGTATAGATTTTTAAGATACCACATTGTTTATTAAAGAGGGAAGAGTTCAATCTAAAACATTTTACAAACCAACAGACTGTCATAATTTTACATTATCGACCAGCTGTCAAATTGGTTAGAGAATATTCCCAGTTTAGAAGAATAAGAAAAAACTGTACTAAACTGAGTGATTTTGAAATTCAAGCAAATCATTTAGCTGATAAATTTATTGAGAGGATACAGAGAAGATAAAGTTAATAATGCCAGGGAAGAAATAGCAGTTTAGACAGAGAAGAGTTGTTAAACAAAACTGTGAAACATAATAAAGTCAATCATTATGATCAGATATTATTCATTATTAAATTTACAGAAGATAATGATAAAATAAAAAAATATTAAAAAAAACTGATGGAGTGTCCTTTTGGATAATAGAATTGTTTACCTAAGGTCCCCAAGATAATCAATACAAAAGCATGTAGATTGAAAAAAAAAAGTGACACCCATTTTTTTTTTATAGCAGAAAAAAGTAGAGAAAGATTGGATTAATAAGCAAATTCCCTTGGGTTTCTTTGGATGTGGTAAGTGTAGGGTTTGTAGGGCTAATCACTAAAAAATCTATTTTTTTGTATCATCTGATAAAAATGATAAGATAAGACAATACTTTGGATGTATGACTAGAATTGCAGTATATCTCCTTATCTGCCCATTTTACTCTATGTATGTGAGAAGGACATTTAGACATCGCAAGATGAGATTAGGAGAACATCAACATTTTAAATAAAAAAGAAAACCATAGCGTACCTAAACACTTTAATAAATGTCCACACTGTCGACCTCAATACTGTCCACATTGTCCATCTCCAGTGCCCCTCCACTCTGTCTACCCCCATACTGTCACCCCGCACTGTTCACCTGACTGTATCTACCCACATTGTCCTTCAGCCCCCTGGTGTGGCTTGGTGGTTGAGTGGTGGAGGCATGGTGGCCTCATAAGATGGCGGTAGACTGCTGGGCTTTCTGTGCATGTGATGCTCCTATTTATTTTTGCCCCAATGGTTTTGTTATCATGCAACACTGTCAGATTTTATCAATAAATATATTGTAGTTGCCCACACTCTGTATATGTTTCTCTGTATGCATTTTTAGTGCATTGAGGAGATAGCTCCTTGAACTTTATTTATAGTCTGATTATACGAGTATAGAAGTGCAGTCTATTCATATTTGGTTTAGTGTACCCTATATGCTGTGGCAGTCACCCCACAATACATTTTCAAGCAAAGACTCTATCGCATTGGGGCAATAGTCTCTTGTTGATAAACCCAGTGGATGGGTAGATACAAAAAGCCTGGGGTGTTTACCAGTGCATGTGATCATACCAGCAGTTAGACAATTCAACTCATATTAGAAGTTAGACAATTCAGCCACAGGAACTTTGGAAACTTTAACTATATCATAACCAGACAACATCATGTTAGTGGTGGTGAAATCCATTCCCACCATGTCTATTACACACTCATGGCTTATACAACCCAGGATATTTCTCATCATGTAACTACTGGTACCACCAACACTGTCATCATCATCAGCAACACCGCAATAGTCTTTCACTAGAAAGAGCAGCAGCAGACTCAGAGACAGACAACAACTTGTTGCTGCTCCTGCTGCATAAAGCCACGTGGTAAGAAAAATGTCCCCTTCATAAATTCCTTCCATGTCCCTAGGGATGTGGTAATAACACTATCTGCTGTGGATGTGGCAAATACATACATATTTCATGCTGCTGGTGGGGTCTGAGTGGCAGGGTATGTGGTAGTGTTACTGTAGGCATTAAGCACTATCTACTAGTGGCTCTGGTGTCTCTGAGTCACAGCAGGGAATATGGTGTGGGTTGAGGCAGCAGCTGCATCAGCAATATCTGATGATAGCAGTAGAATCTGCTGTTCATGGGCTCTTGAGTCTCTCAGTCTTAGGAGATGTGGCGAATGTGGTTGCAACATTATCTGTTGGTAGTTGGCTTTCGTGTCTCAGGCAGGAGATATGGTCATGGTAGCAGCACTATCTGGCGGCCTCTACTACTGACCACTGCTATTACTGGGACTGCTGCTGCTGCTGTTATTGGACTTGTGCACATCACCAACAACAGCATTCTTACAGCTCTTTTTAATAATCCTACCCCTCAATCAGTGCAGCTCATCAACAGGTTGTCATGCTTCTCTGGCCTTTCAAGGGTTTGTTTCTGCCTATTCTGGGTTTTCTGGTTTTCTTTCTTGCTCCCCTGGTTGTCACACCCTTATTTTTGGGCCTATATCAAGCACTGACTCCCTTGGATTTCCTCAGATTTCCTTCTTTGATTCTGCTCATCTAGTATCCGACAGAAGCCCCATACCACCCCATAACTAGGTGGTTGTCCAGCCTTCAGACTTCATGGCCTGCTACCCCACCCTGCTGTAAGCTGCAGCAAGACCTCCTAGGATCAGCCTCCGACCGCTAGCTACGCTCCCTACTCTCCACTCTCTAGCTCCTGTATCACTGCGGCCTACACAGTGAGTATCTGTAAATAAGCTTCTTGTCTCTTGTTCCTGTTCTTATTAAAGCAGCAGCTTGCTATTCCTATTGGAGTTATCTCTAGGCATTCTCTGGCCGCTTACATTGGGAGCTTAGGCCAGAGTGTGACACAGGTGTACTGGAGCTGCTTGCTTTGCTAAACCTGTCTCACCACAGGTACTTCACAAACTATTTTCCTTCTTTCTCTAGATCTCTGAATCTCACTAGCTCTCTCTGTTTCAGCTACTTCTAGCAGAATGACAAGAGGTTAATTATTTTTATAGTAGTGGAACAGGAATTATTGTAGCCACAGAAAACTCTCATAAGAAATTCAGTGGTAGTAATGGAAATTGTGACATTTAAAGGGATAGTAATACTTTGTTTTATCTTTATTTTATTTTGTAGGCATTAAAAAAACATTAAGAACGATATAAGTCTTATCTCTCAAACCTTTATGGTTTGAGAGATATTCACAAGCAAAGTTTCCCCTCCCACCCCTTTTAGCTAGTGTAAGCCATCTCTTCTCAGATGTGGAATGCAGTCCATAGACCAGACAGTTAACAGCAGAGGACAGTTTTCTTCCTATGAGAACAATGAATGCCCTGCCCCCTTGACATGTTTTTCAGGTTTTTCCCTTATCTTAATTGAAGACTGTTCCTCTCTGCAATCTACCTGAGCACCTCCCTTCTGCTCTGACTGAGCAGTGTTACATCAGTAAAAGGGGCGGGAGGGGGATACTTTGTCATTGAATTTCTCTTGAACTACAGCTCTGACAGAACTGAAATAACACTCTCCAAAGTCCAAATACTATAATGATTAATTGGAGCTGCTCGTATTATGAAACATTACTATCCCTTTAATGAATTTCCAATGTGCTGTAATTTCTACAGAAAAAAAGTGGAAAAAATAACTGGTGGTGCTAATTGTGGGTGACTGACTTCCCATGGGTCATAACTAATCAATTAATTAAAATAAATGACCCTCCCTGCAATGAGCTCTGTGTATTCTACAGGGTGGACAGCCTGTAGATGTTTCCTTATATCCTTCATCCTATTAGTCTCCTCCACATTGCCATTTCTGGTCATTGCATTGTACAATATTCAGTGCATAAAGATATTGTGCCATAGGCTCACATCTGCAGAATTGTTGACTGCTGATGCTACTGGAAATAGCAATGTCTGTGCTGAACAGGACTCTGAGGGTACAAGGAGGACATTACTATTATTACTATTTGCCTGGACCCATACCCTAGCATAAGACAAGCCATATGATGATGTTGCCATCATTCTGGGCTGGTGGCATTCCAAATTCCAAAGTTGAATACTAAAGCATATTCCCACCCCCAAGATTTCAACAACAGCTGTCACCAGTACTCCTTTAAGGGATAGTAATGTCAGGAAAAAAGTATTAGCCATATGGTAGATACAATTAAAAGAGATTACTTGTGCTTATTCGTATCTCTCAAACCGTTATGGTTTGAGAGATATATACAAAAATAAAGTTCTCCGCTTCCTCCCCTTTCTCATACGTCAGCTGTATAGCTGACGGCATGAGATCCTGGTCCCGGGACCAAACGGCGGCTCTTCAGCAGCGCCAACATAAGGATACCTATAAATAAATACTTTATCGAAGCGGACTACAATGTGTGTCTGGTTTGAAGGCGCACGTTGTAGACCATTCCGATGAAGTAATTATTTTTTTATATATTGTTATGTCGGCGCTGCTGAAGAGCCGCATCTGGACAAGAGACCAGAATCTGCTTCTGACAGCTTTACAGCTCATCAAGCAGAAAGGGGAGGGAGCGGAGAACTTTATTTTCCTATATCTCCATAATCTATCATATGGCTAATATTTTTTTGCTCACATTACTATACCTTTAACTCAAGCATCTTCAGTTCCTTCTCTTTGCATGTCTGCCTACAGTAGCTAGCATCAAAAAATTAGCAGCTTTCTCTCTCTCTCTCTCTCTCCCCCCCTCTCCCCAAGCACATACTGACAATATGCAGTAAACTGACACCCCTTTTATACATGTTAGAACAGAGGGAATATTTGGGGAAACTCTTCATGGAGGGTCAAATTGCATTTTTATATTTGATTGTAATGCAACAAAAAAGCATAAATAAATAGAAAAACTGCACTTTTCATATAAATTCCCATGGAAGGAGCTAAATGCTGTCTTCACTTTTGTGGCAAAATTTTTTCCCATCCCTACTTAACACTATCATTTGGTAATTTATAATGCTAATTAAATTTTTTGCTTTGTCTTTTTCATCCTCATTAGAAGATATTAAACTATTTGGCATTCCCAAAATTCTTTGTGTGAGTTTATGAACCTGGGTTTCAAGTCAGGTGACTGTGATGGCCACTGTAGAATCTTCCATGGCTTGTTCGGTAACAAGCCTTGGTGGAATTTTAGGTATGCTTGAGTTCATTGTCCTGTTGGAAGGTTAATGATACCCAACCTTCAGCTTCCTCACAGATGACATAACATTTTCAAGGATTTCCTGATACTTAAGTGAATCCATCTTGCTTTCCACACGCTGTAGGTTTCCAGTGCCAGAGGATACAAAGCAGCCGCAGAGCATCCCCGAGCCACCACCATGCTTAACTGTAGGCAGAATGTTCTTTTTAGCATATGCTTCATTCTTCTTCCTCCAGATATACTGCTGATCCATTGCGCCGAAAATTCCAGTTTTGTTTCATCGGTCCACAGAACAGAATCCCAAAACTTCTGTGGCTTATTTATATGATTTTTGAGCATATTGGAGCCAACTTTTCTTGTGCCTTTGGGTCAGTAGTGGTGTATGTCTTGGACTTCTTGCATGGAAACCTTCTGCGTTTAGTATGCTCCTTACTGTACTCACCAAAACTTCAATGCCTGTTGCCACCAAGTCTTGCTGCAGGTATTTTGTAGTCACTCGAGGGTTTTTCTCAACCTGCCTTCTCAGAAATCTGGTGGCAGCCGTTGATAGCTTCCTTTTTCTGCCCCGTCCAGGTAGTGTAACCACTGTTCCTTTGACTTTGAAATGGTGAACTATGCTTCCAACGGTGTCTCTAGGAACATTCAGTGCCTTCACTATCCTTTTGTATCCTGTTCCTTATTTGTGAAGGGTGATGATCTTTTCTTTTAACTTTTTGGATCATTTTTTTGACTTAGCCATGTTTCTAACATGCAGTCAAACATGTCACTCAACAAACCCCTAGCCAGTTCAGGTATTTCATGTGTTCCAGCTCAAGCACACCTGGTGCAACTAATGAAGCCCTTGATTAGTTGCATCAGGTGTACTTGAGGCAACATCTGTTTTGCATATTTGTGCTGTTGTGAGGGATTCTATTCAGGGTTTTGAATAATTTTGAGACTGGAGAAGTAATTATAAGTTGCATTTTCAGTTGAATTTGGGGAAACCACTTGAAGCATTCGTTGTGTTGAGCTAATTGCTTTTGTTTGACTTGTTCATTGCTACATCTGAAAGTCTGTAAATGGGGGTTGAATAATTTTGATTACAGCTGTAAGTCCTGCTTAATATGTGTGAATGTATAAATAGATGTAGACAGTCAAAACAGGCAATTGATTCTTATCTGTCAACACATTCTCATTCTGTATTTTAACACTTCTTTAAGAAGGTTGGGTAATCACCACTAGGGATGACTCAGAACCATGCCAGCAGAGGCCTAAAAAACTATACTGGTTAAAAGAAGGGTCTTATTCAAATTCAGAACTGTCTACTCAGCATGTACTGTGAACCATCTTCCTGATGCACACGTTTTGTTCTTGTAGAGGGGACTGAAAAAAGAATTAATCCTTGACCCTATTTCATCTTCCTACTGTCTATACCAGTCATTGCTGAATTCTTTAACTATGGTCCTATCACTTCTTGTAGAGGATACTGGAAAGATAATTAATACTTGACCCTATTTCATGCTCAAACAGCCAGGGGCTGGATTCTATTGCATGTGCTAATTTTATCACTGCTTTTATCTCCAGTTTTCCTCATAGACTTCAACAGAAAAATGTTTGATAAAACGGGTGTTAACATTTAGCACCTACAATAGAATCTAGCCCCAGATGTCTATAACAGTCATAGTTGAATTCTATAACTATGCCCCTATCACTTATTTACAGATTAGTTTCATACACATATAGTTACATAGTTACATGGTAGTTTCCTATTCTTGTTTACCGCTGTTGTTGTTTACATTACCCAGTATTTAACACCTTAAGGACCCATGACGGTGCAGGACCGTCATGGGTTGCAAACCCGTTAAGGACCCATGACGGTCCTGCACCGTCATGGGTTAAACTCTTCCATCGCGGCCGCACGGAGCGATGGAAGAGTTCAAGCCACTTGTTACTAAGTGTCCCGGTATCGGGACACTTAGTAACAAGCGGCAGAAACATTGTTGCAACATGCGATTCGCTTCAAAAGCGAATCACATGTTGCAAAACCTGAATGACAGGGACAGTATTTGTAAATACTGTCCCTGTCAGATCGCTCTGCCTCCCTCCACCTTGCATACTGCTGAGGTGGAGAGAGACAGAGAGACATGCTGTTACTGCCTTACTGTAAAAAAAAAAGTTAAAAAAAAGTTTAAATAAAGACATTTAACCCTTTGATCACTGTTCTGCAGTGATCAATAAGTGCCCCCCCAGTGTTTTCTGATCTGTGGGACACCCCCCATCCCCCTTGAATTTTTTTAGATTTTTTTTACATTTTTTTTTAATTTTTTTTTTTTTTTTTTTTATAGTAAATATAGTTTAGGTATTTTGGTAGGTAGTTGGGTAGGTTTAGTGTAGACGTGTGTTCGGGAAAGTTTTAGGGATAGATTTAGGTTTAGGGAAAAAAAAAAACAAACAAACCCCCCCCCCCCAAAAAAAAAAAAATATATATAATAAGCGCCGTTTAGATAGGTAGTTCAATTAGGTTAGGTAGTTTCAGGATATACGTAGGTTAGGGTAAGTTTTAGGGTTAGATTTAGGTTTAGGGATAGCGTAAGGAAAAAAAAACCCCAAAAAACCCCCAACCCCCCCCCCCAAAAAAATAAAAATATATATAATAAGTGCAGTTTAGATAGGTAGTTCACTTGGGTTAGGTAGGTTCAGGATATACGTAGGTTAGGGTAAGTTTTAGGGTTAGATTTAGGTTTAGGGATAGCGTAAGAAAAAAAACCCCCCAAAAAACCCCAAACCCCCCCCAAAAAAAATAAATAAATAAATAAATATATATATAATAAGTGCAGTTTTAGATAGGTAGTTCATTTGGGTTAGGTAGGTTCAGGATATACGTAGGCTAGGGTAAGTTTTAGGGTTAGATTTAGGTTTAGGGATAGCGTAAGAAAATAAAAAAAAAAAAGTTTTTTTAGTGGGCAAAATGCAGCGCAGGTACAGCGTTGAAGAGGCATATGCCTTTTTGGCGTCTGACTCTGAGGCAACAGACACTGCGTCAGATTTTGACATAGCGCAGTTTTCAGAAAGTGAGAGCAGCTCTAGTGATGACGCTGGGCCTTCTGTCAAGAAAAGACGCACTGCCCCAAGAGCTGCTCTGGCAACTGCCCCAGCACCTGCCAAAAGAACTGCCCAAAGACCTACCAAAATACCTACCCAAAGAAATGCCCCAAGTGCTGCCCCAAGAGCTGCCCTGGCAACTGCCCCAGCACCTGCCAAAAGATCTGCCCAAAGAGCTACCAAAGAAATGCCCCAAGTGCTGCCCCAAGAGCTGCCCTGGCAACTGCCCCAGCACCTGCCAAAAGATCTGCCCAAAGACCTGCCAAAAGACCTGCCCAAAGAAATGCCCCAACACCTGCCACTCCGGATCCTAATGAATGGGTATCAATTTATGCCCACAAATCTCAGAATTCACAGGCAAGCCAGGGATTCAAATTGATGTGGAAGGATTTACCCATGATCATTTTTTTGATTTGTTTTTGGGGGAAGACATTTTACGTGAAATTGTTTCCCAAACCAATTTGTATGCAGCCCAGTATACTGCCGCCAACCCCAAGTGTGAAAAACGCTGTTTTTTTTTTTTTACTTACGTCATGGTTTACGAGGGATTGGTGGTAAAATGGCTGTGTATAAAATTGGAAAACACACCTAAAACGAGAGCCTGGGGTGTCTACTTTCCAAAAATATACACTTTTGGGGGGAAATCTTAAAAAAGAGCACTGTTACACAGCCCCAAATGAGACATGGCACCAGTAACGCAAGCTGTGAAAATTCAAAGTGTGAAACTGGAAACGCGCATGTTCCAATTTGGCCCCCGTAGCTCCCCCAAACCATGAGAAAGCTATGCATATGGGGTATTGCCGTACTCAGAAGAAGGAGCTGAACACTAATCAATTCAGTTTATAAAATCTTCACCTATTCTGTGCTTGAAATTCACATCAACATTGAAGGCAAAGTGTGAAAAACGCTGTTTTTTTACTTACGTCAAGTTTATGAGAAAGTGGTGGTAAAATGGCTGTGTAAAAAATTTGAAAACACACCTAAAATGAAAGCTGGGGGTGTCTACATTCCAAAAATATACACTTTTGGGGGGAAATTCTAAAGTGCAGCACTGGAACATAGCCCAAAATTAGTAATGGCATCAGTTAACCAAGATGTGAAAATTCAATATTTGTTCAAAATTGGGCCCCGTAGCTCCCCCAAACATTGAGAAACCTATGCATATGGGGTATTGCCGTACTCAGAAGAAGGAGCTGAACACTAAACAATGCATTTTTAAAAATCTTCACCTATCATGTGCTTGAAATTCACATCAACATTGAAGTGCAAGTGTGAAAAACGCTGTTTTTTTAACTTACGTCAAGATTTACGAGCGATTGGTGGTAAAATGGCTGCGTAAAAAAATTGAAAACATACATAAAATGAAAGCCTGGGGTGTCTACTTTCCAAAAATATATACTTTTGGGGGGAAATCTTAGAGTGGAGCACTGTTACACAGCCCCAAATGAGACATGGCACCAGTGATGCAAGCTGTGAAAATTCAAAGTGTGAAACTGGAAACGCGCATGTTCCAATTTGGGCCCCGTAGCTCTCCCAAACCTTGAGAAACCTATGCATATGGGGTATTGCTGTACTCAGAAGAAGGAGCTGAACACTAAACAATGCATTTTTAAAAATCTTCACCTATCATGTGCTTGATATCAACAGTAGTATTGAAATGTAAGTGTGAAAACTGCAAAAAAACAAAATATTACCACAATTTGAAATTTTTTTCTGGAAAAATAGCTGCATGAAAAACTCCAAAATTCTCCTGATTATTTACCTTATGTTGTCTAGTTTTCAGAAACATATACCTTTGTGGGACATTTTTGGTTCTGGCACCGTCAGCTAAGCTATGATGCTCACATGCCAATTGTTGAGAAGTCACAAGTTGGAAATAACGGCAGCCATCTTGTAATATTTACCTTGTAAATGTGAGTAAAGGACTAAAATACTAGGCATATGGGGTATTCTTATATTCAGGAGAAGCAAATGAATATATTTAGGGGTATTTTTTTTTCATTAACTAATAGTATGCAAATCCTGACAGAAAAATGTAAGCAAAATGTTGTTTTTTTTCAATTTTTTTCCTCTTTTTTTCTATTTTAATCAAATTAAACAATGAGGTATTCATATAATTGTGGTATCAAAAGAAAGCCCTACTTGTGTTTAAAAAAACAGTATATAATTTATGTGGGTGCACAAAAGGAATTAAAGAGAAAATATGGTTGAACAAAGACATAGTCAAAAAAGTCAAAATTGCTCCGGTCCTTAAGGGAAAACGACATCAGATTTTCCCGGTCCTTAAGGGGTTAAGAAGAAAACTATTCACATTCACTCTTATCCTCATGTGTCAGAACATGAGCTCTTGTTCAAGCCTTAATCTTTTTTTCTGTAAATGCTTTACTTATGAAAACATTATGTATTTAAAAGTTTCAGTCATATTACTATGCATAGTAAGATATTTAAGTATTTTAACTGACAAGTGCAGAAACAGGATTTACAACTTTATACTGAAGAAACTGTTTTAGTACTACTCACATGACTCTGTGGATAGTCAACCATCAGGCAGATTTACAGTACACAATCTTTTACTTTACACTCAAAGAACTGATTAGTATTCACATTTATTCTTAAGATTGAGATTATTACCGCAATCAAATTGTCTCTGAAAAATTCCCCTTGAAGTTTTATAAGACTCAAAATCTGTTTTGTAAAGCTGGTGACTAGTGTTGAGCGAGCACCCCGATGCTCGGGTGCTCGGGTGCTCTGACCGAGCACCGCCGGAGGCTCGAGTGCTCGGCCGAGCACCCGAGCCCCATTGAATTCAATGGGGCGACACGAGCATTACACCAGGCACCCCCTGCTCTGATGAGGGGAGGGTGCCTGGTCAATGCCCCCCTTCATCTCCACAATGCCCCTCTTCCACAATGTCCCCCTTCCACAATGTCCCCCTTCCACAATGTCCCCCTTCATCTCCGCAATGCCCCCTTCATCTCCGCAATGTCCCCCTTCCACAATGTCCCCCTTCCACAATGTCCCCCTTCATCTCCGCAATGCCCCCTTCATCTCCGCAATGTCCCCCTTCCACAATGTCCCCCTTCATCTCCGCAATGCCCCCTTCATCTCCGCAATGCCCCCCTTCCACAATGTCCCCCTTCCACAATGCCCCCCTTCATCTCCGCAATGCCCCCTTCATCTCCGCAATGCCCCCCTTCCACAATGTCCCCCTTCCACAATGTCCCCCTTCATCTCCAAAATGTCCCCCTTCATCTCCGCAATGCCCCCTTCATCTCCGCAATGCCCCCTACCTCCAGTCCCTGGTGGTCCAGAGGAGCGTCTGTAAGATCTGTGCCTCCTTCGGCACAGATCCCTGCCACCCGAACATGGCGGGCGAGCACATGGCGGTACTCGTACGAGTACCGCCATGTGCCGAGCAGAGCGATGCTCGAGCCGATCCGAGCATCGGCCGAGCATGCTCGCTCAACACTACTGGTGACCACAAAATTTACCTTAAGACTAGTAGAATAAAAATGATACCTTTATTGGCTAACTGAGTGGCTTTGGATGCAAGCTTTCAAGATAACTAGGCTTCTTCTACAGGCATAATAAGATTGAAGGCTGAATGCAGAATACATGACTTTAACTCCTTAACGACCCTTGACAGTCATAGTACATCAAGGGTCGATCTGACTGAATGACCCATGACGTACTATGACCGTCATTGAGTTCCAGGCTCTCCCTGCGGCTGCACGCCGTTCGGGGAGTTCGGAAACGGAAAACGAAAAAAAAAAAAGCTCCGCGGATGTTCAGTCGCATCGCGGCGCCAACCCCCTGGTTGTTAAGGGGTTAAAACTCAGGCACATAATGTTAACATCTAACCCCCCTGACTGCCAAAGAGGCAGCCATCCACCACACTGAACTGGATATCTCTCTGGCATCCAAAGCGCCATAAATTATCATAATCTAGACTCTCTTACAACTATTTGAAGTAGACTAGAGAATGCAAATATGATTATTTACCTTTTTCACATTCCAGTAAAATTGACCAAAGATGGTTAGGTTAAGAATATATATGTTAACCCTCCAAATGCCAGAGTGGTGAACAACCCATTACACAGTACCACGCTTTACTCAAATTTACCTGAAGAATAGCATTTCTATTACACATATCATCTGCAGCATGTAACTGTGTCAGACCTCATATCACTGGAGAGTGGAAACAGGTGTACTAGGCATTCATATCCACAGTTTCAGATGAAATCATATTCTCTGCAGATAGACAGGTAGAGGTGGAATGCTTAATAGTTATGTGGAGCATCTGGGAGTCTGTGAGAGGACATACTATAGAAACCTGTAAACCCAATGTGGGGTAGTTACTAAATGTCTTTATTGCAATTTTACCATGGCAAACCACTATTTTTTCACATGCATTTTTATTTCATTCATCAATAGCTTAGTTAAAGCCAACTACTCTCAGGTTTTGTATCCACAAACCTTCATTTACATGTTGCTGGATGAAATTCTTTTAATGTAATAGAGACTTTCAGTACTTGGATTGCTGGAGACAGGTTCTCTGATCTATTTCAGACATGTAAATGTATACACAAGAGTATAGTAGAGGTACTGTACTCTAAACAGTCACCATAACCTTGTTGAAGGTCTAGCATTCTCCAGTGAGGAAGGAGTCCCTTCTCTTGTCTTAAAGAGATAATAATGTTTCACAAATAAAGCAGCTCTGATTAATCTTCATAGTATTTGGGCAGTGGAGAGCGTTATTTCAATACTATCAGAGCTGTGGTTCAAGAGTAATTAAATGATAAAGTACCCCCTCCTGCCCATTTTACTGATGTAACACTGCTCTCTTCAGATCAGCAATACTGTCCGGATGGATCACAGCGATGGACAATCTTCATTGTCAGGGTTTTATTTATGCTCACAGTAAGCAGACTGTGACCAGATTCCACATTTCAGGGAAGGTGGCTTATACTAGGTAAAGGGGGCAGGAGGGGGTGATTTATCATTCAATTACTCTTGAACTACAGCTCTGACAGTACTGAAATAACACTCTCCATGGCCCAAATACTATGAAGACTAATCGGAGCTACTTTTTTTGTGAAACATTACTATCCCTTCAATACACAGTGAAACTAATGAACAAAGACAAATAGGAGTAATTCTGGGGCAAACAAATGCACCATAGGGAACAAATAAACATTTCCACAGAATTACTCCAGGAGAGGTGCATTAAGATGTAATAATGCAGCAATAAAGAGAAAAGAACTTGTACAGTGTTATACACTCTCCAGTTCCTTTGTTATTCTCTGTAGCCTATGCACTAAGATCTCTCCAGTGTTAGTGTATAGAATCCATAGAACAGCAAAGGATTTGGAGAGTTTAAGACACTGGAGGAGTTATCTCCTCAATATCACACCTTAGTGCATAACCCCCAGTTCTTCTTAGTATATCAGCCTCTGTGTCAGGAGTGTGTGAGAATGCAGAATTCATTTTTGTTCTCCACTCCTCTCTTCTGTTTATATTGCAATAAAAGCATATAGAGGGAGAACTGTCATTATACAGCTCATGAATATACATTTCAGTCAGAACAGAGGAGATTGTGACATCCTTTCATCATGCAGGGTTATGCTGAGTATTGATTGTATATTTCTTTATTATTGATCCCAAAAATTACATGGTGGTGTGTTCTGTTAAATTATAACATAGTGAAGAACAAGCCATCTATGTCATAACAAATGCATAAATGTATATATAAAATCAACATCAAATACAGGAATGGATATGTAAAACCAATATAATATATATAACACACATTTTTGATGTGAGCATTGTGTAGCCATCTATGAAAAGTCAGCTTATTCCACAATTTCATGTAAAGCAAATAAGAAGCATTAGCCCCCAGTTTTGTTTTGCCTGGAACAGAAACTACATATTGATCATGGTACATGGTAATTAAGATGATTGAAGATGAAAGTTCACCTTCTTTGTCTATACTCTTGGTTGCACTTTATGCATGAATAAGCTGTAGAGATGCTATGCTTATAACACATCTATGTATTGATTTTAAACTCCACTGAACATTTTTTTTCTAGCAACTTAACATAAAGTAATTGGAAGACAATGAAGAATAAAATGATTGAAAAATAAAATAATATTTTTAAGCACTGACCCATATGATTTTCTTGTGAATGAGGTTCCAGCAGTCAAATCTTATTTACTACTTTCTTGAATACCTATACATCCTACCAATACAAATTTAATAACATTACATATTTTCTCCATTATTATTAGTTTAAAAAACTACCTATATTTTGTTAAATACAATTCCATTACAGACATGCAAAACGTATAACTGGAAACAAGTTGCCTACCTTTTGTGTTTTTTTAATTTACAAGTAAGGAAAAAAAAGAGAACTATGTGCTAAATAGGGTTCCACTTCATCTCTTATGAAAGATGCATACTGCAGGGCTTCATATGAACCACTGCACCTCTAAAGTGTTGTTCGGATACAGTTCCCATCATCGTCAGCAAACCAATGGAATTGCAGTCTAACAATATCTAGATGTCAGCTTATGATGCTGGAAGTTGCACTCAGATAACAGTTGGGGAAAGAAAGGTTGACCACCTCTGCAGTGAGACTACAATGTTCCTATGCAGACCTGAAGTATTATCCTTTAATAAACAGTCTGTATTAAACGAATAAGGTGGTAACCCTATTTCAAATCTGCAATATGCAAATGGAATGAGAGAAATAATTCCAATTTCCTGGATTTTCCTTTTCAAACTGCATTAAAGCTCAGAATTTAAGTTAACTAGGATAACATAGAATCTGAGTGCTTTGTCTAACACCATTCTCTCCCAGCTTACTGTATAGATATAGCCTACGTTATTGTACTATTTTTAACAGAGAATATGCTAGTAATCTCCGCTACCGCACTGCATTATTTTGGTTTCCTGTAGCAAAATCTATAAGCATGTGAGCAAACATCAGCCACTCACATTCACAAAAGGATTCTGTGGGGGTTGCATTTTGTAAAATCAAGTAATGTGATGCTCTACTGTAAGTACTTTCTGTAATAAAACACCACAAATATATTATTAATTGGAGAAATAGCATGTTTTATATAGTCAGTACCTATGGCAGTAGAGTCAGTGAAAAGCCTATAGCTGCTCCGCCAGCTACAAAATGTCACATATTCAGGGTCGAGAAGAAAACTACCACCCCAGCTGACAGGGATCTGGAAAGCAACCTAGAATTATATGGCACAAAGTCACAAACTTCAGGGGTTGTGAACAAATCCTCCTTGTTGAACATTGAAGTCCTTCACTAGTGTCTATGAATGTTGCCCATGCTGCCCAACAAAACTGGACTATGAAACTTAAAACCCATTCACTGTCTCCCACATGATGAAAAGTGATCTCCAGGAGTCTCTTTTCAAACTCCCATTTTGCTCCCCCCACTGGTCCATGAGGGCTCACCTTGCAAGCCATGGCTTCATCGGCAGGTCTTCTCCAGCGGGAGCAGACCTGTTATTTAGACACTATCTTTATATTAGTAGCCCTTTAAGTTCTAAAAAGCTATAATAATATAGACTACATCTTAGTACCCAGCAAGCTTTGTCTGTTTAGGAGACATTAGGGAGCACAGGCATTGGCACAATGCACTATGTACAAAGCACTCTGTGCATTACAATGACCACTTTGCAATAACTGTGCAAATGGATTAAGAGTGCACTTCATTTGTGGACAAGTGAAGGTTATTTACTCTCTGTGTATCTCTCCCTGTATACTGCAAATGACATGATTTATAGTTCTTGTTTACCCTGCCCACTTTTTAGACTATACCTCCAACCCATCCTCCCATTTTACTTAATCCTGCCTGCTCTCTTCTGTCCAGCACACTCTCTGCTTCCCTGTCAATATTATAGCTATGATACGTTTATCACCTGCAGCATGAATCTGCCCTGTGTTACATAAAATCCCTTTCTACATATAAATCAAATCTTCCAATATTTCAAATGATTTGTAGAAATACAGTAAGTTTGAAATGTTCAATGGTTAAGAGTTAAAAATGGTTAATGTAAAGCTAGCACATAATGTACTAAGGAAAATAGTTCACTAAAGAGGATTGCAATGTGTGGAGTATGTGAAATACAGAAATAAAGCAATATAAGTAGAAACCTCGCGCATACACTTGGGCTCCAGTGAATTGGCTTTTTGGAATGAATAGACTTGTGTTAGCATTGTTTGTTATGCCAGGTCAATCAAATAAAGGTCCCACCCACGTCATTTAATTTATCTACAGATTTGACACAATGGTGTCTTTATGTCGACAGTGCTGTGATTTTCAATTTTAGAACACTACAGGCAGTATTAAAAAAATCTTCTAATGATGTTAAAAGAAAGAGGGCACTTGTCACTCACCAAGAACAAATAACACGGAATGAAAGGAGTATTTCCAACTAACAATAAAGAGACAAGGAAATTAAACTAGAAAGAGAGTCAGCTGATTCAAAGTGTTACCGGATTTCTATTAATTCTTCAAGTGCCAGTGGGTTGCAAAGCAATGTGTTTTATTCACCTCTGCTTAAATGCACATTGAGGGTAATGTACTAAGCAGAAACAGAGCAATTCCAGTGAAAGCCATTTGCACCAAACTCCCATTGATTTAAAGGGACATTATCATCTAAAACTTTATTAATTTTTAAACCAGTTTCTACATGTTGTAGTAGTCATTTTTATTTAGAAACCTAGATATTTAACCCCTTAGTGACCGGCAGCACGCACACGCGGCGTCACTTAACTCCTGCAGTGTGTTTTTTGTTTTTAAACAATTCTGTAGTCCCCGAACAGCGTACAGCCGCTCGGGGACCCGGAAATGGAGGGCGTACATGTATGTCCTCTGTCCTTAAAGGAGCAGTAAACTTTTTAATGAAAAAATATATTGTAGGGATTTTCCTACTGAGTAAAATAAGGGTACTCCCACTGCCGAGAGATTTATATTTCCAGAGTTATTACAGTTTAAACCTATGTTTTTTTACATTATCAGTGCCCTCTAGTGGTCAAATTCTAATTAGTTTTTCCTATTACATTCAAATGGAGAGGAAAGTCAAGAAAGTCAGTGATAATAAGTTTTCCATAGAATGTGATAGAAACTGCCTGTCACTTCCTGTCAGTTAGAACTATCAGGAAGTAAACACAGTAAATTCACTTCCTGATTATTTGAACTGTTATACATTTTGAATAGAATATCTGACAGCAGTGGGAGTGACCTTGTTTTATTCAGCAGGAAAAGATCTATAAAATATGTGTTTTCATAAAAAAAGTTTACTGCTCCTTTAAGGGACATCCGCCCGAGGACATACATGTAAGCCCTCGGGTGTTAAGGGGTTAATTATTTAGAAATATAGATTATGCCAATTAATTGCTGGAAAGCAGGCACTTCCGATCTTAGCCCTATATTACCTCCCCCATTCACTGCCTTTATCCATTTCACTTCTAGAGGAGAAGAGCAATGTCAGTGAGATGTGGGAGGTAAATTGGTCTGAGATAGGAAGCACCTGCACTGTATGTATTAATTATCATAATAAATAATCTAAATAACTCAAAAACTAGATTTCTAAATAAAAATAGCTAATACACATACCATTTTCTAAAATCACCAAGTTATTTTTAGGTGAGAGTGTCCCTTTAAAGATGGCTTTCAATAGTGTGGCTGTTAAAGAGATCTCCAAAGTTAACAAATCAATGCATTGGAGACCTCCCTAGTATTCCAGGTGTTAAATGCTCCATTTGAACCAAATTGTACTGGGGTGCAGTTTTTGTGCCTCAGAAATGCTTCAATTGTTCTCAGCCTCACTGTCACCTAAAATTAACTTGTAACTTGGAAAATGTCATGCCTTTTTAAGCACTTAGTGTGTCTGATGTCTCTCAAGACATCATGGCACTCAAGGGGTCTTTTAGTCAGTTTTATGGTTCTTAGGTGGACTCACAGGATGAAAGAATGCTACATCAGCTGAGTCAGATTCAATCCAGTGATGCTATTGGGTATTGTGAAAATCATTCCAAATCATTAAACTTTCACTTCTTGAAATAGGTCATGGTTGGTTTTGAGGTATATTTTGTACCATTGTCTTGTAATATATGTATACAGTGGAAAAGTCTATAGTTTTAAAACATTTCAGTAACTTTAAATGTGTAGAAATGTAAAATGATGCATATTTATCCTTTAGCACTATTGTCTGGCAGTATTTATACACACCAGTCTAGGGGTAGATTTGATGCAATATTTTTCTTATTTTCAAAATGATATGCCTTGTCTAAGTTTTATTCATATCTGTAGTTGTTACAGCAATTTATGTCCCGGTATGTCATATTTAAAAAACAAGAAACATATAGATGTGCAGTTTTGTGGTCCTGGCACGCAATATGTTATCTTAAATTATACCCATGGGGTATTATTTTATTCAGGAGGTCACTAGCATCCTAACCTATTATGGTATCCCATTGTTTTCAGGGATTTCACTGTATTTGAATGAGTGTAAAAGTGATAAAACACTTTTTTTTTCTTGTTACAAAACTATATTCTATAGATTTCTTAGCAAACCATTCTTGTTGTAGAAATGCTAGTGAACAGTCCCTAACATTCTGTGTTTCCTTTAAAAAATATGTATAGCATCTAGTCACAAGGTTTATTTCTTGATATTTGTGCCCGTATGCAGGATTATGTGAAAGAGAAAAAAAATAATATTTTTATTGTTTTTCAGTTTGCTAAATTTCATAAAACATGAATTTGGATGTTTTATACAGGACAGATAATACTAAACTTAGAACCATAAGCATTTACTAGTGGAAAGTATAAAAATTCACTCCAATATAAGTGTTTCTAATTCATTTTATTGGAAAACTGTTTGTATCCTGGGTTTGTTGGTCATATTAGGGATGGGCTAAAAGTCAGAAATATTTCCGGAAAGAATTTTAATGAAAAAAACAGCAAATTCCTGCTCTTTCCCACAATAATCACCAACCATAGAAAATATATAACATTTCAGCTTTTTTGCCACTGTCAATACATTTTGCTGTAAAAACATTGCCATTTTTACCTATATCTTCTATGACTGCAAGAATTTCATGCAACAATACTATTGCTTCTGAATGCTGAAGTGGAGAAATCAACAACCAAAAGTAAAAGTTGCAAGCAAAATTAGTCCTAAAGCGACATATGCCTTGAAAATTTTTTTAGCAGGCTGACTGCCTTTATCCATTGCCTACAACACTATCCTCCTACTTGTGTAACAATGGCACAGCTGTTCTTAAAAATTAACTGCAGTTTGGGATATGCCAGCAGTGAGCAACATATCCTGCCAGCTGGGTGGTGCAACACATGACGTCAGTTCTTTAAAGCTTCTGTTTTCAACAAAAGAAAAGGGCAGCATGCCAACCTCCCTCATTTTGGCAAGTTTACTATACCACAGGCATACTTTTGGACTATTTTTGTGTAGCTTTTTACTCCTTTCTAAGAACTCAGCGTGGGATGGCAGTACATAGTAGAAGGACTGTGTAACTTTATTGCTTCAACAACATGACATGTGGAGGTGGAATAGGTGGTGACAGTATGTGTGGGCACTCTATGACTCTTATAATCTCCAATAACAATCTCAGAGTCATACTCCTCTGTAGAAGGATACATAAGTGTTATTTCAAATGAATTAAATCTTGGCATGCTCCCTTGGGATCTCAATGAGGAGGTGCCTAGATGTGAGCCTGCTTTCCCCTTCTCACATTCTTCTTACACAGGCAACAGATGGCAAGATGTTTAGGTTTTGGACCATGAGTGAAGTATCTCCATACTGTGGACTTCATAGACTGAGGGATTCCTAAGGGGATACTGCTACTACTACTACTGCTGCTACTGGGGCTAGATGTTCTTGCAATTGTACTACTAGCAGCAGCAGAGGCACTCATCATAGCTAGAGTTGTGGAGGTAGATGATGACCATTATTGCTGACTACTCAACACTAATGTGTGTGGCTGAGTGGGAGTTGGGTTTGGAAGCTGTGAAGATGATGATTCTACATTTGTGTATTTTTAGCATCTTGTCCAGACTTTTTAAATTATTTTTCAAACAGCCATCTGGAAAGAACTTGGATCATAACTCTCTGTGTCTTCTCAGTCACACAACATTTTTCGGGAATTAGGGGTAAATCTCTTTTGCTCCCGTCACACTCACCAGATTCCCCTAATACATATATAACAATCAGATTATAATATGGATTATTCACAGAAAAGCACCAAAAATGCATTTAACTGTTAGTTTGCAGAGAAGAGATTAAGGTCAAATGTTGAATTATGAAAGTCAGACTTTTTTGATATATTTTCTCTTTGTTGGCATCAGTAACTGTTTAACAATGATTCATCAAAGTATCTTATAATACAGTTCTTTAAGTAGAAACAATGTATTCTGCTAAATATTGGTTTTGTGAGTGAGTCAGTTATTTCAACATTGAATTATCAGTCCATATAATAAATAAATATTACAAACCTAGTGGAAGACGCATCTCGGGAATGGGATTAACTCTATTATATGTCAACTGTACCATTATATTGAAACATATGCAAGAACTACAGTCGTGCAATTACCATCTTTCTTTGAGAACACTTATGCAGTATTACACTTTTTCTATCAGTTACCATGGCAACTCAGTTATATTTTGGCTACACTAGATTTATAATCTTTATATCTGTTAATTTCACACAACAAACGGATTACTTACTGCACAGGAAAACATTATTTTGGATGGAACATATTTAGTTTTAAAATGTAATTATTTTGTTTTTGATTCAATTTTCTTTGAACAAACAATAAGACAAGCATGGGTACAAATTTTGATATTTCTTTCCCTAGTTTTTGTGTGGTCTTTTGAGAATATGCTTATTTGGAACCATGTGTTGATGCCACAATTGAATCTGTGGAGTAAATATATAATTTATGCAAGTTTGATTTTGAATGGGAATTGGATACTTTATTTCAGTTTATGTGCCTAGTATTTTACTTCAACCTTTCCACAAGCATAAGAAGGTTAATATTTTGAATTAAACAACCCCAAAAATAATAAGAAGTTAATATTTTAATTTAAACACTCCTTGTTGTCTAGGCTTGTAAAAATAAATGATCTAGTTCTACACAATTAAAGCTAGCAATTCCTGACAAGGATTTCACATAATACTGTGTAAAGTTGTGTGAATTATTCTCTATAAGAGTATGTGAAGCAGGTAAAGACCAATGAAGAGTATTCTAAGTTACTCATGGAAACATTCAAGAAGATTAACTGCCCTTCTGAGAGGGCGTGTTGAGGGTCAGGTTGAATTAGATTGTTTTGTTTTGCTGAGACCTCAATGACACCCCTCACCAACTCAAAAAAAAAAAAAGCAATTATTTGGGAAAAAGTTTTTGTCTATTTTGTTCAAGGTTGGCAAATTGCATGAACGAACTAACAAAGAAATATAATTTATTTTGATTTTCATAAACTGCAGGACATACTAGAAAACAAAAATCTCAATGTATTTTTCCTGGTA
The DNA here is from genome assembly GCA_037306005.1 of Rhinophrynus dorsalis. Classification (NCBI taxonomy): domain Eukaryota; kingdom Metazoa; phylum Chordata; class Amphibia; order Anura; family Rhinophrynidae; genus Rhinophrynus; species Rhinophrynus dorsalis. Next base: position 137,489,971 of record CM074723.1, on the reverse strand, counting down.
AAATATTTTCTAAATAAATAAATGTTTCCATTGAATTAGCTGAATGTAAAATTATATTTTAGATTGCCAGTATAGGATACCTTATGAACTGGCAAGGTAATTGGTGAAGTGAAATCTAACCTTTACCCCATAAATTCCCCTTTGTTTACTGCTAATAAATATTAACTGATGAGTCTGTTGGAGTGGCAGAAGAATGTAAAATGTTTTTTTTATTGTAGAATTCTTTATTGTACACAACATGATTTAATGACATCATCAGAAAAGTCTGGCTTCAAAACATCTTATGGCAAGGAAAACTCTCCAGATATCCCTAAACAGTTAAAGTTAACTCCATGATTTATCTTTGTTTACTCAGTTATCTGTTAAATACCTTTTTATGGCCTATAGGACATTTGTTAGTGTGTGGTCAAAGAACATTTTCATAAATGAAGTCACAGTTACATATTGAATAATTTCTTGACCGTTAGCATTAGGCAAAATTATGTTTTGTGGCAATGTGGCAATTTTAATGCCCTACTGCTATGTTTTTGACTGCATTGCAATACTATGTCCTTTAATGAGATGAGAAATAACATCCATTTCTTTTTGTGTGTGAGATAAATTATTGTCAGCTAAAGTTGGAAGAACAATGTAAAATATGTTATTGTAGTTCCAAAATCTTTTACAGCTCCTTAAAGGTGTTTTAGTCATGTATGTTTCCCATCATCTATGTGTATTTGTATGTGTTTGTTAGAAAAGGTGTCCCTTTTTTATTTTTTAGTGTATCCATACAAACTAAATATAATGTTCATCTCCCTCCCAACATCCTATTTGTCATAAACTAGCTGAAAATAATAGTAAATATCATAGAGGCATTAATTGTAGTTATTAATGAAAAGTGAAATATGTTTACCCCTGTGACAAGAAAGCTTTGAAGGATGGATCAACTACTTTGTATGAAATGTTGAATTTGATATGCAGTCTTTGAGCATAGGACATATTTTAAAGGAATGGTAATGTTTCAAAATGAAAGCAGCTCCAATTAATCTTCATAATATTTGGGCCATGGAGAGTGTTATTTCAATACTGTCAGAATTGTAGTTCAAGATTAATTGAATGATAAAGTATCACCCTCCAGTGCCTTTTACCTAGTGTAAGCCACCTCCCCTCAGATGTGGAATCTGGTCTCTTGACCGGACAGATCGCAGCAAGGGACAATCTTCTAACTGTGAGCATAAGGAAAACCCTGTACCCCCTTGACAGGTTTTTCCCTTATGATAATTGAAGATTGTCCCTCTCAGCAATCCATCTGGACACCACCTTTCTGGTCTGAGGTGAGCAGTGTTACATCAGTAAATGGAGTGGGAGGGGGATACTTTATACTTCAATTACTCTTGAGCTACAACTCTGACAGTATTGAAATAACACTCTTCATGGCCCAAATACTATGAAGATTAATTTGAGCTGCTTTTATTTTGAAACATTACTATCCCTTTAAGTGCAGTCCTGTGCTTTAGTATAAAACATTTCTCAGAACCTCTGCATGCAGGGTTGCCATCTTTGGTTGGAAAAAGTACCAGATTTCCTATTGCTGCCATCAACATCATTGGAATCTAGCCACTTTTTTTACCAGCCAAGTTTCAACCTTATTTTAACACCTTACCGCCCAAGGATGTACATGTATGTCCCAAGGGGATGTCCCAGGTGGACACAGGACGTACATGTATGCCCCGGAAATCGTTTAAAAAAAAAAAAAAATGTTCAGCGGGGCTGTGGGACAGGACAGATGCAGCGAGGGACAAACTTCAGTAAGTATAAGAGAAAACCATGCTCTCAATGACAGGGCTTTCCTTTGAATACTGAAGTTTGTCCTTTGCCATATCCATCCAGACTAGACAGAGCTGCAGCAGTGACATGGACGGAAGGGATGGGAGGGTGATCCTTCTACAGGTAATATCTTATGAACTACAGACATGTAAGCTGTATAAAGCGGAACTACCACCTGACATACACTTTAGCTTAAATAACTCCTCATCTGGTGACTAGCTGCTTAGTAGCGCTAGTCACCAGAATTATTACATTGTTAAGCAGATTTACCCTTTCTTCCCCGGCTTACAAGCAGGACAGATCGCGGACATCTTGCCATAGTGACGTCCGCGCACCTGCGCTGTCAGTCCCTTCCAGACCAGAACGTCTCCTAGCAACGTCTCCTAGAGCCAGCTGGGACTGACAGCGCAGGTGCGCGGACATCACTATGGAAAGATGTCCGCGATCCGTCCTGCAGGTCAGCTGGGGCTCCTCCAGTCACTATAAAATATTTAGGTATACATCTTACTAACCATCTTTCATTTCCTATAAGATACAAGCTTGACCCTCTTATACCATCAATAGAGACAGCTCTTCATACATGGAACTCCTTGGGGGATATGCACTAAGGTCTGATAAAGAGTTGAAAAAGCAGAGATGACCTCTCCAGAGATATCATTTCTCAATGCCCTATGTTATTCTTTGGAGCCAATGCACTAAGATTTCTCCAACTTTAAAGATTTTAGTCCATAGGCTTTATAGAATAACATAGAAACTAGAAAAGCGATATCACTGTAGAAGTAATCTCTACTTTATCACTTCTTTATCACAACTTGTCGCTTAACACCCCTTGTTTGTGTCTTGGCTTGCAAGGATAAATCTGGTTAAATTGGTTACCTTTATATTCTTAATGTGAATCCTACCAAGAATCCAGATTATTATCTAGTCAGATTGCAAGATCTTCTGAATTATTTTGTTTGGAGATTTAAGTCATCCATTCCTTCCTCCAATTCTTCTTTTTTGATTTGCAACTATTCTTATATTTCCATTTTTCTTTTCACTTTCCCTGTACGCTGCTGTCTGCAGTAAAGGTTTTGATTTTTGGTTTTCCGTTCCTTAAGAAAATCCTTAGAGCGATCATTGTTCACACGTCAATGGATCAATGCTTGGTTGTGATTTGAACTCTCTATGCTCATACATAACATTTATTCCTACACTGTGGATCTTCTTGTTTGTTGACTTGCCATTTTATACATTGTTCTTTCTTAATAAAACATTATTTGTTGAAAAAAAAGAACTGGTACTGAAAACTGTACTTCATATTCTAGACAAGTCCTTACCAAGGATTCATATAAAAGGTAGAAACATATCCCCATTTCATGCGTCTATAACTCTTTATACAGGATAGTACACTATTGGATCTTGCAGACCGTACACTACTGAAAAGTATGCAGTAATACCAAATCTTAATAAAACACAAAATGGTGTCACCTTGGGAAATAGACTAATGGCAGACCAGCTCACAGCAACTCAGAAGACAGTCCCTCACTCCTAAAATTGCTCAAAAGTACCACAGTATATAATAAAACTAAGCGCTTGGGAAAAAGTGTAAAAAATACATGATGCAGGGAAGAATTAATGCTGTTTATTAAAATATATACTAAATTCAGAGATACAAAATATCAAGATGAATAATAAAAAAATGAGTAAAAAAATTGTGTAGAGTATATGTATAACGAAATCTAATATACTGACCACAAAAGACATGTTTAGTGTGTCAGTTTGATAATATAGCACAACAAACTTAAGAAACACAACACAGGAAAACTCCTTAGTATGTAATTAGGATAATGCATACAAAATGTCATAGTAAAATGATCCAATAGGAAATAGTATAAGGTGAATTCATCTAACCAGTATCACAATTCTGTCTGTAATCCAACATGATCATAGTGCCATATTGATACATATGTGCCACTAAAATGTAGCCAATCACTAAATATAGTCACAATGAGCAACTGGTATGGTCACTGTGAATGGGTAAAAACACCAAAAAAATATAAATTCATAAACAGAGCTCAAAACTATCTCGGTAAACTATCAGTTGTTTAAACACCACTACCAGTGACCAACCTGCATAACTTATAGAATAATTCTAGCAATGAATAATAATTAAAAAAGAATCAAAATATCTCCAATTATTGCCAGCTAAACATAGTGCTGCATGAATGAATATAAATGTGGATCCCCAGTACTACATAACCTATCAATATGACTGTAATAAAAAACAATATCCAGTAGAAATAGAAATGTGAGGGAGAACAGACTCTAGAGATTGATGCTTAAAACCATATTACAGTCACCATGTATGTGCTACAATACAAAAAGGCAGTCACTAATAAGTAACACAATGTAATAAATAAAAATAAAAATTATGGTTACAGTAGGTATATGGGTAGTTTTCCAAACTCTGGTTAAGGCGTTCGGTCTGCCCATTAATCCGGGGTTTAAAAACTGATAAGGAATATGCCTAAATTGGTACAAAATAACCTTAAGCAGTGGGAGATGAATTGGGTACCCCTATGGGAGCTTATGTGGAGAAGTTCACCAGGAAGAGATGAACATCTCCACTAACTCTACGGCTGAGGGCAGCTGAGCAAGAGGGATAAAAATGTCCCTGCTTTGAGAAGTGGTCAGTAACCACCAATATCATGGTCTTCCCAGTGGACATCGGTAGGTCAACCAAAAAAGCCATGGCCAGATGACCAGCTGGGACTGGTAGGGGATGCAATAGACTCGAGGTTTCTTCAACCAGGCACAGATCTGACATGACCTAACCCATTGTAGCATGTCTTGCTGACAGGAAGGCCATCTGAAGTAGTGGGTAAGATGGGCCCAATACAAGACTTTAGTGTGGTAAGAATATGACACAAATAGCTGTGAGGGTTAGGTCCATGAAAACGGACCTTCTGGAGTCTGAGCCTCCTGTATATGTCTTAGTGTTATTGTGGCTAAAGATCCCAAAATTACAGAAGGCAGCAAGATAGGTTCAGGAGCTGTAGATGGGGCTGAACATTACTCAGACTGCCTAGACAAAGTTTCTGCTTTCAGGTTTTTAGTATCAGGAACATAGGAAATGGTGAAGTGGAATATGGAAAAAAACAGAGGCCATCTGGCCTGCTGAGGCATCAGTCTCTTATCAGAGGCTAAGTAGTCTAGGTTGCAATGATTGGTAAGGATGCTGATGGGATGTAATGCTCCTTCTAGAAGATAGTGCCATTCCTCCAGGGCTAATTTAATAGCCAGCAGTTCCCTGCTTCCTGTATCATAATTCTTCTTGGCTACTGAGAATCGACGTGATAAATAAGAACAAGGTAGAAGAGATCTGGAAGGACCTGTATGCTGGGAAGCATCCACCTCCACAGTAAAGGGTAGGGTAAGATCAGGAAACAAGAGTAGGGGTGCTGAGGAGAATGTGTTTTTCAAGGACCTAAACGCCTCCATAGATCAGATCAGGAGCATTATAGGCTGGATTACCTTGGATAAATTCTTTAGGTATCTCCTGTAATAATTAGAGAAGCCTATAAATCTTTGAACAGCTGTAGTAGTGATAGGCACCTACCACTCTAACACGCACTGACCTTGCTGGGATCCATGGCTAGACCTGCAGCTGAGACTATGTAACCGAGGAAGGACAATGATGCTTTCTCGAAACTGAACTTCTCCAAATTGGTGAATACATGATTTTCTCATAGGACATATGGACATTACCACGATTGTCAATTAGGGTTCTGGAGAAAATCAAGATGCCAGCGAAATCACATGAAAAAAGAAGGTCCTGTAAGACGTCATTTACCAAAGCCTCAAGCACAGCTGAAGCATTCCGCAGACAAAAGGGCATTACACAATATTCATAGTCCCCAAAGCGAGTGTTAAAGGCGGTTTTCCATTCGTTGCATTCTCACATAGGAACCAAATTATAATCCCTTCTAAGGTCCAGTTTGGTGGAGACAATGGCTCCCCGCAATCTCTCGAGAAGTTTGGGTCTTAGAGGAAAGGGGTATCTGTTGTTCTTAGTAATAGTGTTACGGCCTCTATAATCTATACAGGGACAAAGGGACCCATCCCCTGCATGAAAGGTTATTCTGGATATACTCCTCAAGGGCTGTGGTTCCTGGAAGAGACAAGGGGTAACTCCTTCCTCTAGGAGGTATTGCACCAGGCAGAAGCTCCATGGTGCAATCACAGGGTCAGTGATGAGAAAGGCCCGGGCCCGGGAAAAGACTTCTGTGTACGACTGGTATTGCATACGAGCTTGAATAGTTGTGACACCCACCTCTGAAGTATTAAGTTCCAAAGTAGATACTACCAGAGGACAACCAAGCCTTGAGAAAAAGGAAAGTGACCCATGGGTCAGCATATTCTTCACTAACCAGGGAAACCCCAGTATTATAGGTGACAGATTTGAATTTGTAATATTGAACTCTTGGCAAATAGATCCAGAAGCAAACATATGGGTATGGACTTAAGAGTAATACAACCATTACCAAGGGGAGTACCATCAATAACAACAATGTTGACTGGTGGTGCTTTGGAGAGAGGAGGAATACCATAGGCTCCAGAATCAACTGAGGCTTTTTGGAACACAGTAGTAGGTGAGGTGAACCAGAATGACTAACCATTAGCAGATACTGAGGGAATGATGGTGTGACTTAAAGGGACTGGAGGGACTCTCCCTGGTTTATGAGGATAGAGACTGGTGATATGTCCTGCCTGCCCACAGTAGAGACACAAGCCAAGATTGCGTCATCTACGCTTCTCCTCTTCCATGAGCTGACAAACCCAACCAATCTCCATGGGCTCAGGCATAGTGTAGGAGTAATCTGGAATGTGGGCACAAGATGCACCTGTTGACGATGGGGGGGTATTCGTGAATGATTGTGCTTTCTCCCGTCGTCTCTCCTGCATCCACATCTCCTAGGAGGAATATAAGGAAATCAGGTCCTTCAGGGCATTATTGTTGTAGGCCAAGGTGCGAAATTCTCTCATATTGTGAAAAGGATGTTGTCCCTGCTGCAAATCCAGAAGAGCTGCCTCTGCCTTCACTTGTCTTCCAGGCATGTCAGAGGCCGAACGAAAGGCCTTGATAAGGGTATCAAAATAATGGAAACTGCTGGTCCATGAGCGGCAATACTCAGGACAAGGCTTGTCCCATTTAGAGAGACACTATAAACGTGTCTCTTGCCTGGTGGGAAGAATAGACCTCTGGATGGCAAAGAAAGTGGAGGAAGCATTGTTTTAAGAACACACACAGATGTTTAGCATCACCCTCAATTCATTTGGACAGAGTAAGACGTGTATGTAATGGGACCTGTGCTACCCCAGAGGTGGTTGAGGGAGGAGAGGGTACCAGAGAAGTTGATTTAGCTGGGCTACAAATCTACAGAAATTGCTGCATATACTGCAAGATGGAGGTTATGGAATCCAGCTTCTGATATATGTGGGATTACTGCCTTGGATATCTCTTTTGGATCAGCTGACACACTAACGGTATGGCAATTTCACTATGTCAAGAGTTGACCCACTCAGGGAAAGACCCTGCAAGACAGGGAGTGCTTTGGAGAGTGACTAGAGCCTGGTGCTGGTAGTACGTTGGCTGTCTATGGATTAACCTGATATGGCAAGTTAAAGATGTCAGTCGCAAGGCCAGATGACAAACCCCAGAGGAGCTGGAAACAGGATGATCCCTCAACAGGCAGCACCTTCTCTCCTGCAGTGGAGAGTGAAGGCTAGTGTATGTGGCCTAGGCAGTGGAGGTAGGGTACATGGGCTATGTAGAGTAGAATGACTATCCAAAGACAACTCCAGAAACAATACGAGAGGTAAGAAGACCCTCTTGGTTAGAAGAGGACTGACCTGTACTGTAGTCCAAATGTACAGAGGATGGATGACTCAGTAACGGTACCCAAGTAGTTATGTGCAGCTGCATGCAGGACTGGCAAAGTCAAGATCCCATTTGATTGGCAGAAGAATGGTCAGGAGGAGTGGGGGTGGGTGACAGGTCCTGTTGTGTTCCCACAAAAAACTCAGTGAAAACCATGTGGTTGTCTGCTTTTTCATGAAAAAATACGTTGTATATAAAGCTCTTAAAATCTTTGCCGTTTTTGCCCATTGTCAAAAATGACTATAAACTTTACGCCCTTTTACTTACATGTAAATCACGTTTTCACACCAAAAACATGACATTTCCAGGAAGTGAAACACAATGCAAGCAGTTAGAGCAAGAGGGAGGGTGCTAGGCTATTGTGCTGTGATATAGTTAGTGAAATCAAGGCAGGAGAGGGTCATAGTGATTGCTATCACTATGAGCACCTGGAATACAAATAAAAGGAGGAGCTGGAAGGAACATTATGCGTCCAGTGAGTCTGAGGAGAAGGAGGCCTATAATTATGTTTCTGAGGCAATCTTGACTCTGTCAGATTTTACACTAAGGTCTCCGCCCTTTCTGTTGCAGAGTGCTGCAACTTGTAGTTCAGGGACCAATCTTCTAAAAAGTCACTGATCTCCTTGCCATCTTAGGGCAAGTCTGTTTTTGGAACTGACCTGAAATAGATCTGAAGTGACTCTGCTGGTGGTAAGAGTACCTTGTTATGTCAGATCTCCACAAAGTGTCCCCTTTTGGTGAGGAAAGCATGTCTTTTTCGTCCTTCCACCAAACAGGGGTGCATAGGCTGCAGAGCCTGCAAGCTTCTCAAGCACACTATGCAGCAAAACCCAGACAAGCCTGGATGCCCAATCACTCAGCTTCAAAGGACAAGTTAATTCCATGGAGCTTTTACCTCTCCTCTTTGTTTCTTCTGATTCCTCTCATTCACAGGTTGATCTGGAAGATCAGAATGGATGGGACATTGGTCATTCTGATTGTTTCTTACTGGCCCAAAAGAGAGTGTTTTGTGGACCTGCTCAGTCTCTCTGTTCAAGATCAGATCTGTATTCCTCCCAGGCCAGATCTTTTGTTCCAGGGTCACCTGTAGCACAAGGATATGGAGAAACTGACTTTGACAGCATAGCTCTTGAAGCTAACATCCTGCAGCAGAGGTGTTTTTCAACTTAAGTCATATCTACTATGATACATGTCCTAAAGCTAGTTTATTCCAAGGCATTACCAAAGGTTGTGGCCTATTTTCCATAGGTGCAGAAAAGAATGTGTCACCAGAGGCTTTAGACCTCCCCTTGGTTCTGTCTTTTCTCAAAGATGGTATGAAGAAAGGACTTGCTTGAGCTCCTTTGAGGTTCAGATCTCTGCGCTTTTTTCAGAGATGTATTGCCATCATGTCAAGGCTTTTCTTCAAGGGGTGGCTCATGCCTTCCCTTCCTTTAAGGATCCCACTCCCCCATAGGGCCTTAACTTTTTGATCATCTTGATATTTACTCAAATGGATGCTCAAGATTGTTATAAATCTTAATCTTTTAGGTCATATCCCTGTAAACTTCTTTATTCATCCACTTTGGTCTTAGTTGGCTCGTCTTGTATTTATTCCCCAATGGTGTATATATATACTGATTTTTGTTATTTTTGTTACGTATGCCTACAGTGTGTATTTCAACCCACAGGGCCTTTGCATTTGCACTGGACCCTTCATTAATATCTTTCCTTATAATAGGTTTTGAAGCATAGACATATCCCCAACACTCTCAATAACTCTATCACTCCTAAAAAGTGAAAAACCATCTAGATTGAGTGCCCAATCATATATATCAGTTAACCATGATTTAATAACACCAATAAGATCATACTACTCATTCATTGCAATCAGTTACAGCTCCCCACTCTTTACAGCCAGACTATGGATACTTACATGCATGCATTTTATGTTACTGCAGGTCTGAAGAAAACAGATGTGAGTTGGTACTGTGTTAGCCATAGAAATACAGGAGGCAAATATTGTTTTTGATACCTTTAATGGCTAACTAAGCAGATTTAGAATGCAAGCTTTCAAGAACTTAGGTCTCTTCCTCAGGCATGTTATACAGATAAATATAAAAACATCTCTCTTAAAAACAAGTGCACACAGTGTCAGGGACATTAAGTTAACTGCAGTGATGGGACTGTTCAAAAAACTTCAGTCTTACTGTCTTAAAGGAACACTAACAAAGGAACTATCTATCTATCTATCTATCTATCTATCTATCTATCTATCTATCTATCTATCTCTGTCTAATCTATCTATATCATAATTTCAGCCGTTGTCAATCCACTGCAGGATGAAGGCCTCATCAACAAATTTCCAACAACTTCAGTTTCTTGGTTTTTTTTTGCCACTGTGTACCAACACATTTGGTAATGTTATCAACCCATCTTGTCTTTGATCTTCTTCTTGGGCATTTAGTATCAAGTGAAATCCATTCCAAAATATATTTGATCCATCTACAGTCAGGTATTTGCTACGCGGCCTGCCCATTTCCATTTTAAGTGCTTTACTCTTTCAATTATATCATAAACCTTTATTTGCTGACAAATCCATGCACACAGTTTTTGGTCTCTTTGTTATGTTCAGAATTTGACATTCCATACTTCTCTGCATGACTTTACATATTTATATGGCTTTGGCATTCAGTCCATATTTCACAGTCATATGTAAGAACCGGGAGGACACATTCTCATGTTTAAGAACCGGGAGGACACTCTGAGGCAGAGTGAAAATTTGTCTTAAAGACAATACTAATAAGTTTTCTATTTTTTTGCCATCCCAATTTTATTCTTCGCTCAATTTCCATCATGGTGTTTCCATCTGTTGACATTTCCTGTCCAAGGTAAACATACTTGTCCACATCTAGTTCTTGTCCATGTACTGCAATTTTCCTTGGTATGGTAAATTTGTTAAACACGACTTGCGTTTTGTTGATATTCATCTTTTGGTGAAATTGTGTTTCCTTGTTGGATGCCCTTTTCTGTGTTGATCTGAATTTTATCATTGTTGACCTGTATTGATGCAGTTGCATTTTCATATACTGATGTAAGCTCTGTTTATTCCTTGGTTGATCTGGGCATCAATTATTGCTTGCTTTTTCACTTAGTCAAAGGCTTTTTCATAGTCAATAAAGACTGATTCAGTCTTTATTCTCTGAGGAAATATCTACTTGATACAAAATGCGTTGGAAATTGGAGTATATGTCATGATAACTTACAGTTCTGTATAGATGGGAGGCATCGCACATTTGTAATAGGTTCCTGCCAGCTAAGACAGAAGGAAACAAACCTTTACAACTGATAATACTCTCCACATCACTTGATAAGAGCGGTCAAACTGCTACAGAAGAGACAGAGAGAGAAGATTTCTGAACATAACCAGATGTGGTGTTCACACGCAGTTGGTAGGTGAGTCCTTTACATACCCCTGCCAGCAATATTGTAGCTATGTTCTGACCTATATCTACAAAACCAGTTTCATGCTAACCAGTACTTGTTCCAAACTTATCATTAAAGGGAATCCGGAGAATCCTGTATACACCTGCACAGGTGAGGTGCACATATATTGAAGGGAGGAATCCCTTCCACTTAGTGGACTCCTGTCTGCTACATTGTAGCACTACTTCAGAAAAACATTGAAAAGGGAATTCTACCCATCTGAGACCATCTAACACAGACCACATATAGAGACATATGTATCGGCTTAATGGCTTAATAGCGGTCATAGCCACATTTATACCATCGGAACAAATATATTCATTGAATAATTCGAATACATTTATATATCTACACCTTCCGTTACAGTGGACTTTTTATCCTACATAGGATTAGGGGTATTATTATTTTTATCTATATAAAATGGGATTTCTCTGCTAGAGCACAGGTGTGGTGATCAGAGGCTCGTTCACATTGATTAACTCACTTGTTCTCTAACAAGGAAATCATCAAATCCTGGCCTGTTAGTGGGCCATGAGGACAGGAGATGAGAAACACTGGTCTAGAGAGTGTTAATATATCTATATTTAATGTTATCCTTTATTAAATGTAATACCTTTTGCTCCCCTATTCTTTTCTGCATGCTGGTCTATAGTGGGTTGCCAGATTTTGGATCAATTTAGTCTGGCATCTTATCTTTGATCTGTTCACCTTGGGTGACTGTCATAGGAGTGTGTGCTCCAGATGGCATAATTCTTGGCTTCATTGACACACACAACACTCCCACCATGATATGGCATTGATAATATTGCATATATATATATATAATACTGTTAACAAATTATTTTAGTATCCACTGCTCTTCTATTCAGAAAGGCTGCAATCTTATCTATGGCCTATTAACAGAGAATAAATCACTATCACTTCTGAGGCACCCATCAAGATTGCTATTGCAAAGGGAGCCATGGAGCTCTGGAAAAAAGCAGAAATGAGAATCCCTGGAGAATGTATATGGATTTTAGGTCTTAGGAAACAAATAGTGAATGTTTACAGAGGCTAGCATGATGTACAGGGTATTTAAATGTGTATAACCCTAGATCATTTTTAGGTGTTAGTTTTCCTTTAATTAGTTTACATTAGCATACATGATTTTTAGCTATTGTACAATTTTGAAAACACTAAAATGTTCAGGATATTCTAATTAACGCTTTTACGGGGACAAATACATTTATTTATGGCAAGCTGTGATTATTTTCATTCTTTTGAAATAAATAGCACAATAAAGTGTGCTTGAGTTAAACCTAGCTCATACAAATGATGCTGCTTTTGTGGAACAGCATGATCATAAATCCTGAACCAGAAAATCCAGCTATATCCACTTTTGGAAAATTGAAAATAAATGTTTGAGTTTTAGGAGTATATTTCCCTCTTCATTTTCACACATTACCACAACTAGGAAATCACTATCAGTGATAGTTTAAGATGTTGAAACAGTAGATCACAAGCATGCATGAAAATATATGCTAAATAAACCATGATAACAGCTATAGTAGCTTATCCTTGTTTTGTTTATGTTTTATGCTTATGTTTTTTTTATGTACTATAGAATGCCATATACTGTTGAAAATGTACAATATATTCAGACTGTTTCTTAGTTTTACATTCACAACATTCACATTCATTTATGTATTTACAAAACAATATTTCTAAATATAGCGGTACTTCTGGAAGAGAGATTTGCTGCCAATGTTTACATATTTTTATTGCCATAACATTTAACCTCTTAACCCCTTAAGGACTATGTGACGTGCTATGACTGTCATGGTCCTTATACCCTTAAGGACCAGTGGAGGTCATAGCACATCACGTGCTTTTTACTTACAGCGCTCTACCGGGAGTGCTGCAAGTAAAACGTGGCCTAAAATTGATCGCTCCAAGACAGGAGCAATCTCTCTTAGGCCTCAAAGTGGTGCGCTGGTACGCCTAACAGGTCACGTGTCCCAGCACGTCGGCAAGGATCAAAGCGGTCCTTAAGGGAAGGTAACTTCCCTGGACCGCTGGTCCTTAAGGGGTTAAGGACTGGCCACACGTGCATGCGGCCGGCACTTAAGGACCACAGACCTTTTTTTTTTTTTCCCGGTTCCGGGCTCCCAGAACGGCATGCAGCCACGCAGGCCGTGTGACACATTACTTTGCAATGCTTTGCTAGTCATTCTGGTTCTTTAACCCCTTAAGGACCCATGATGGTCCTGGACCGTCATGGGTTGTTATACCCTTAAGGACCCATGACGGTCCTGGACCGTCATGGAATTCCAGGCTCCCCGCATGGCTGCACGCCGTTCAGGGAGTCTGGAATCGAATAGTGAAAAAAAAAATGCTCCATGCTCCTTAAGTGACCGCCGCGTGCATCGCCGGTCCTTAAAGGGATAGTAATACTTCGTTTTAACTTTATTTTTTTTTTTGTAGGCATTAAAAAAACATGAAGAATGATATAAGTCTTATCTCTGAAACCTTTATGGTTTAAGAGATATTCACAAACAAAGTATCCCCCCCTGTTCAACCAGATCAGAAGGGAGATGCCCAGGTAGACTGCAGAGAGGGACAATCTTCAATTAAGATAAGGGAAAAAGCTGAAAAACTTGTCAAGGGGGGAAGGGTTTTCATTGTTTTCATACAAAGAAAATTGTCCCCTTCTGTTATCTGTCTGGTCATACAACCAGACTCACATCTGAGAAGAGATGGCTTACACTAGGTAAAAGGGGAGGGAGGGGAACTTTGCTTGTGAATATCTCATAAACCATAAAGGTTTGAGTGATAAGACTTATATCATTCTTCATGTTTTTTAATGCCTACAAAATAAAAGTTAAAACGAAGTATTACTATCCCTTTAAGGGGTTAAGAGTTATCAACTAACAGAATTTGTTTGCAGACATTATGATGAAAGATGCATTTATTGTATAACACATACAAATTAATTACAATTTGATATAGTTCCCTATTTTTTTCTCAGCAGTTTTTGAGTAACACAGTAACATAGTTTATATTGCTAAAAAAAAAACCTGCATCCATCACGTTCAGCCCATGACATATCAGCCCTGTTGATCGAGAGGAAAGGGACAAAACCCTATTGAAGCTATTTCCAATTAAGCCTCAAACTCCAAAAGGCAATCAGATATTTCCCTGGATCAATATCATATTTGCTTTGAAAGCAGCTGTCATAATTCTCAATATTGTACTGAACTAGAAAGGTATCCATTCATTTTTTGAAAGCAACTACAGTATATGCAAACACAGCATCCTAAGGCAAAGAATTCTACAATATTACTGCACTTACAGTATAAAATCATTAACTTTATTTTAGTAAAAACTATATTTCTTGTAAAAAAATCACAGTATGGCTAGACTCTCTTTAGGACTTAGATCCTCCAATTCTAATATTAGTTTTGTTGCAAGTGTCTGTGTTTTTTCCAGTTCGTTAATGTCTTTTCTAAGAACTGGTCTCTTGCAAAGGCTGAGTGGCACTTCACACTGCTGAGGATTCCCCAAGTAGTTGACTATTTGGTGTATAATGTAGCATCTTTGTTTCTGCAGCCCAAATGCATACATTAAATGTATGTATATTAAATTTCATGTACCAGTTTTCCACTCTATTCACTTAGTTTATCCAAATCTTTCTGCAGGGAAAAATCTTTCTGCTACAGTATGTATGCATTTCTTTACACAGCTTAAGGTCACCAGCAAAGATTGAAATACTACTTCAATACCCAATTCTAGAGCATTAATAAACAAGTTAAAAAGCATGCAGCCCAGGACTGAACCCTTTGAAAAATTTTCTTACAACTTTAGACCAACTTGAAATGGTTCAATTTCCAACAAGTCAATGCCAGTTCTCTATACATGATGATATATCACCTCCCAAACCAAAACCTTTTAATTTATACAGTAACCTGTTGTGAGAATATAAACTACACTATCAACTATAAACTACACTAATAAAACTGATATAACAACAAGAAAACATCTTGGTAGCAAGATCAATTGCTGATTGATGTTTTTGATGTTTTAGCACATAAAACAAGGCCAACTATTAAAGTACTCCTTCATATGAATCCACATATGAGGAAGTGGTTTATTTTGTTATCTTACTATATGGGCTCACTTTTTGTGTGAATACATACCCTCCAAAATTTTACAAATAAAAACGGACACCTCCCATACACCCCCGCACACACCAGGCATACACAATTGAAGGGAACTACTTTAAGCTTCTTCCCTCCTTTTAGGGTGACTGGGACACCTCTTCTGCAGAAAGGCTTTCACCTTTCCCTGGGGAGAGTTTTCTCCTACACCTCCAGATCTTCAACCCAGAATACAGACCTCAAGTGCTTGGAGCAGCGTTTAAATGAAATGACGCCACACAAGTATCAAAGCAAAAAACACCACTACTTTATTGTAACAGACATAGAGCTTTTATACCAAAAACTGGGTGGAAAATTACAAGCTTCACCTAATGCATTCTTTAAAGGTCATACAAATATGGTCATAAGGAAATGAGGTAGGAAGGGGGTATGGAGCACATATAGTTAACGGTTAACACTCATCTCGTTGTTCTAATGGAAATGTAATTAAGGACATTCTACAACTATATGCAACAGTTAAAATTATACTTATCTCTTTTCTACATCAAGGCCTCTGGGAAGGGCACTATGTAACCTTCTGCATGTAGAACAAAAAAATATAATTTCACCCCTATCGCTCTTGTTAGTATATTTAAGCAATTGCTTACTTAAAACGTAAGTTTTAACCCTTTCAACTTTAATGTAGATTGTGTATATACTGCTTGGGATGCATTGGCACAGAAGTAGTCATAGACATAAGGAGCTTTTCTTTAGATGGTATGGCATTGTCCTGCCCTGTAAATGAATCTTATTTTTATCTATGTCAGTGATTACTCATGTACCCAAGATTCTCTTTTTTTAGTTGCAGAATTAATCCAGCAGAACTCCCAGCCCCCCTTTCCTTCTGTGTTGCTTCTAGGACTAGGACACTCTCTTGGACAATGATAGGCTAAACCTCTAAGGCTTGTATTTACAGACTGTTAGTGCAATAGCCTTGCAAGGCAACAAAACACTGAGTGCCAGAGGTGTACTATCATGGTGCCCGTACTATGCTGGCAACATTCTGTCAGTCTTGTTCTCTGGTGGCCCTTATTGGTTGCAGTGGTATTGGCCCGCCAAGTATTTACCCTTAAATACTGGTTCCTGTCACTTCGCTGTTGCCCTTTCATTGTGTTTCTGTACCAGCGCTTGTTCCAGTTTCTCGTGTGATCTCAGTGTATGACCCAGACTGCCTGACTACTCTACTGCATCTGTTCCTGCTCTGTGCACTGACTTGGATTGGCTGACTTTCCTGCTCTGTGTACCGACCTGGCCCGGCTGACTTCCTGCTCTGTGTACCGACTTAGATTGGCTGTTGTTCCTGCTCTGTGTACCGATCCGGCCCGGCTGACGTTCCTGGTCTGTGTACCGATTCGGATTGGCTGGCGTTCCTGCTTGGTGTACCGATTCCGGTTGGCTGTTGTTCCCATTCTGTGTACCGACCCGTTGGGCCTCTGCTCTCTAACTGTCAAGGATTGCCTGCTGCTCCTTTTGTGGCTCTCGTTGGGCTTGGCATCCGGGCAGCGTTGCCTACCGCATTTTCGCTCTTGCAGCCTGGTCCCGGTTACGTTCCGTGTCACGCGGGTGACACTCGTGAGCCTTCCATTCTATGCCACGGTACGCTAGACCTATAATCCTGCCATCAGTTGAGGTTGGTCTTCCTTGGGCGCCTCAGGCTACTATCCACCTCAGCAGTTCGTCTATCCCCACATGGGAAAGGGCCGTTCTCCACCAGTTACGTGCATAGTAGTCTCCGTTGGGCATCCTCTGGGCATACTGCCTGTCCTCCGCTTCTGATATGGCAGTCTATAAGCTTACTAAGGGCCTTCTCTTACTCCTGTGGCATTAGTCTCTGTTTATACTCTCCCTCCCAAGTCAGAGTCTTAAGGGCCTCGCGCTAATAGGGCCTGTCAGTCCTCCTGGACTATTAGTAACCTGTTCACTGCTGCCTCGTTTGAGATCACGCGTATTACCTGACCTGTGTCAGTATATTGTTATCACTGTCTGTACAATTGCTGGACCCATGTGGGTATTTACTACTGTAACCTGTCCTGTGTCAGTACTTTATTGTGTATATATTACTGGACCCGTGAGGGTTATTGACATTTTTCATTTGTTCAATAAAACTGTGTTTTACTTCACCTACTGAGTCTGTGTGTCAATAAAACCATAACAGGTACCCCTATAGGGTATCCTTTTAAAAGGTTGCACGCATAACAGCGTGCGACCAAGTGAGCTAGTTACCAGGTCGCCTGCATAAAAATGTCGGCATGAGAATCACCTACTGCATGACAGTGCGAGATTCTCATGTCGAGTAATACAAGGTCGCACTTGGCTGTCAGCTGCGTAACCTCCGATTGCAGCATGAATCCTCTGCATTAGTGTCTGTTTGTAAGTTCTGTTCCTTACTTCACCAACCACTTTATTCTTTCACAAGGTTATTTTTATCTACTGTCAGCTTTACCCTCTTGTGATATGATGGGTAGAAGTAATGAGCACATTAATGAGGAGTTAGGGCAGTTCGCATTACATGCCACTGACAGCTATAAACACACTGATAATAGGAACTGCTATAAACACCAAGCAAGAATCTGTTCACATTCTAGATGACTTACACAACGTGGACATCCGGCACTATTCAGGCCATACATTTGGTGATTGCTATTCTCCTGTGCTCCGTTGGCAATCCTCTTGCATGGGGGGTGCTAGGAGTGTGAGAAAGAGTGACCTATATTGCAGCCTCCAATATCTGTCCTTTTGCCTGACTAGCAGTATGATGGGAATTATGTATTATGCATGCAGCACACGGAGGCGCTCCAGCTGCTACAACATTTTAAGTCCTAGATAATCTTAGCTGGAGTGCCTCCGTGCACTGCAGATGTATGTGACCATTAAGTAGGCAACATGACAATCTTGCACTGTCATGCAGCGCGAGATTGACACACCACCATTTTCATCATGGCAACATGGTGATTTACTTAAAAGGTTGCACGCTCTTTCACGTGCAACTTTTCAAAAGTAAACCCCCCTATAGCACTGAAAAAGTTACAAATATTCAACATATTCATGTTTTTTTTTCTTTTATAAAACGAAAAAGTACTGTATCTGCTAAAAAAGTGGTTATAATAAATTATGACACGTTAATATATATAAAAAGAACCCAATGTATAGGTGCATATAATTTGAACACATAATCCTTTTAAAGGTGACTCATTATTTATTTGGTTAAATAACTACAGAGCATGAATAGTTTACTGATAGCAATAAGGTTGGCGGATGGAATCATCAGCAGTAGATTAATTAGGATACTGGTATTCAAGTAGTATAGTAATGATCATATGACATTTCACTCAGAGCAATCACACTATTTGACACCAAGCCTCTTTTTTATATTGCACTATGGACATGTATGTGTACAATCATGACTTGGATTGGCTTGTTTCACACTCTGCCTTTGTTTATCGGGCTTTCTTGCTGTTCCATGCCTGGATTTATGTAGTTTTGTTTTTCCAGAACCTTGCATCTTGGCCAGGTTTCTGCATTAATCTGTGCCTTTAGTAAGCACCAGTTTCCTTGTACTGGCACTCAATCTTTGCATTCTAATGCTTCAAGTTATTTTCAGTCCTATTTCCATGTTTCTGTTACCTTTGCCTTATTGTTATCCTTTCTTACCAACCTTGGCCCTGTTCCCAACTACTCTTCAGGTTACTGTTCCTATAACTCGCTTCCAGGGTTGTTTCTCCATTTTTTAACCCAGGATCTCCTTCTTGACCATTCTTAAGCATCTAGATCTCTTGCTCATGCTTAGTCAGAGTTTGACTCCCACACCATTTTCACCTATCCAGTGCAGTTGGAGTATGACTTGTTCGACCATCAGTCGGTCCTCTGTTCCAGACAACTGGAGTTCGACTTATTTGACAATCAATCGAATTACTGTTCTAGCTAGTCTGACTTCGACCCATTTGACAATCAGCTGATTACTATTCCAACTAGTCAGAGTTTGACTTTCAGACCTCAGCCTCTCCACTGTCTAGCTCAGTAGTGCTCAACTAGATCTTCAGGTACCTTGTTTTCTATTACTATTTCTATTTCTCTGTCTCTCAGTTGGTAGCTACTTTTCCCTAGTTATTCTGGGTGCATACCGGCTCCTCCGTGTGAAACGGAAAAGGTCTTGTAACCAACATCTTTAGTCCAGCTTCAGCTTCAGCAAGACTGCCTAGGGGTAGTCCATGCTAGCAAGCCCCGTACCCTATTCATAATACACCAGTATCTTGCCAGCTGGGGATCCCCCCAACAGTTCCAGGAAGATGTCTGTAGTTGTTGCTTTCCTGATACCTGCCTAATTGCAATTATTGTTTTATCCCAGTATCTCACTTGCTCTGGGACCCTCTTATATCCATAGCTGCCTGCTTATTCTCTGTGGCGTTGCACCTCCACAGAGCAGGGCTATAACCAGCTTACATTTGGTGACTGCCAACTTAAAGCATATATAAAAAAATATTGTTTTGTAGGCCTCTGTTTTTTATGAAAGAACAAGCCCTGAGAAAAAAAATTGCCCTACTGGCCTAGTGTCAGCAGGTCATGTTGTGGTGGCCATTGTCAAAAGCCTTGGTGTCATTGTGGCTTTTGCAGCTGCTGTTATTTCTGCTGAATCTGAGTTGTTTAGGCAACAGAATGATTAGGCAACCCCAAGAGAATGAGATCAACAACAGCAGTGATATGGATGATGATTATCAAGGTTCCAAATAGAGCAGAAAAACAAGAGAGCAAAGAATCTGAGAGGAGCATCTGTATAAGTCAATTCCTATCTAGAGTGTCGGTACTTACAGGATGTAATATTTATATCATGCCTATCGGAAAGACATCAATCACTGGTAAGGCTTCTTGTGTCAAACTGTTGTATTCCACAATAAGTTTCCTGAGTGGGCCCTCGGTCCTGGATGGACTACATAGAGGGCAGGGGCGGAGAAAACTACCCTATAAGGTTAACACCACTCGGAAACGCTGCCCCTCTATGTTGGTCTAAAACCTACTCACCAGAAGGGACTGATGAATTCCGCCTTGTAAATATACAATACTTGCATTCCTCCACAGAAGGGCAGGGATAAACCAACCGAGAAGCTTAATGAGTAGCAAAATATTTATTAAAATATAAATAAAGCATAAAATACCACTTCCCTACCGCTTAATAAGACACCTCTTACTTCATCAGGGGATGTACAATTAGACACAAACACTACATTTTATAGATGTTAACACATACCATAAACATCAGGGATCCACGTTCTCCATCTTCCTGCATTGGCTGGTGTGTCTAGTGCTTCCTGTCTGTGAATATTATCCAAGCCTCATTTCCAGAAAATACCTAGCAACAGGTATTGTATACTTACATATCAAACTGAAGAATAGACAGGGTACCAGGGCACATTCTCTGAAGTGCATACTGATAATAATAAAAAAGTAACATATTTCCTTTAATACCAAATTCATAAAGCGTGAGGCACATAAAAACATATAAAACATGAATGCAGTAGGTAACATGGATCAGAGAAAGCAAGATCAAGAAATCTCAAAAACTTACATACAGTAATGGCCTCAATGAGGAAAAAAGTCACAAATGATAATGAAAGGCCTACAAAAAATCGCTCACTTCTAATTCCTCATTGAGTCCATTGGGAGCCAAAGTTTCAAGTTGGTATATCCATTACGCCTCTTTTTTACATAGTTTACTGAACCTATGTGTGAAGTGGGTGGGACTTGTTCAATCCCAAAGATTTTAAAATTGATCAGTCCCCCCCGACTGCACTGATTGAAATGTTTAGGTACAGAATGATCTTTATTTTTCTATTTGGATATGGCATCTGTATTCACCAGCTCTATCACACAAGCTTCTAGTTGTGCATCCTATATATTGGATGCCGCATCCACATTCAATAACATAAATGATGAATGCGGTATTGCATGTTATCGGATGTTTAATCTCAAAAGTCTTATTGTTAATATGACTCCTAAAATTTGTTTTCCTGTTTACTATAAACTCACAATTAAAGGGTTAGTAATACCCAAAATAAAGCTGATTCTATATGTTAGATTTTACAAAAATATAACATTTGGAAAAAGTCCTATCTCTCAAACCACTAAAGTTCCCCTTCTCTTGATATCAGCTGTAAAGCTGACAGAAGGTAATCCTTATCGGCCGACACAAGGATGCTCTTCAGCAGAGCCACTACAGTGCGATTTAAAAAGAAATACTTCATTGGAATAGTCTAAAAAGTGTGCTTGCAAACAGGGCACAATTTGTAGACTGTTCTAAAGAAGTATTTCTTTTTAAATCGCTCTATTGAGGTTCTGCTGTAAAGCAGCCTGTTGGTCCCCAGACCAGGAACTTCTACTATCAGCTTATAGCTGAAGTCAGGAGAAGGGGAGGGAGAGGAAAACTTTAACGGAGGTTATCTCTCAAACCATAAATGTTTGAGAGATAGGACTTTTTCCAAATATGTTAATTTTGTAAAATCTAGTATATAGAGTCAACTTTATTTTGAGCATTACTAACCCTTTAAGGCATCTTCTGTGTAGTTCCCCACAGCTTTGTACTACCAAAGATACCTGAGGTAGTTTCTGTGTGTGGGTTTTTAGGATGTCTGGGGGCCACATGACCCCAAATGGTTTTATCTCACCTATAAATTATATTATTGGTTGGTACTATTATACCACCCAGAAGGGTATCCTCCAGCAGTATATTCCAATGTTTAGAAATTATTTTATGAATCATAGCTGCAAATGCATTATACTGTGTAATGACTCACAGGGGTTCTTTTCTTGGAATTTCCTATATTCCTGTATTTAGAGGACCCTTTGTTCTGCACAGTCAGATGTATCAATTTTGTTCTATCTAATTGGGATGCTCTGTTATATGCTGTTTCATCCACAGAACTGGAAAAGCCTCTTGTCTCAACCACAAATGATCAAGGTTCCAGTTGTGTTGCCATTACTAGCTCCAGTGATGAGAATGAGGCAGCACCACAAGTATCCCTTACTGCTTCAGGTATATGTGAAGAAAAGAAGTTGGCCAATAATGCTTCTCAGCCTGCCCCTCCTCATGCATGTGTTTTTTCAATGTGCATAGTGTGTGATAAATAAAGGAAGAATTAGGAACAGTGGGCACATTTGTGCTCACATCAAACACCTGGCACAACTCTAACCAAACACCATGACGCTTAGGGTCCCCAATGTGAAATCATCCTACCAGAAACCAAGTACTGCTGCTATCACTACGCCCCTTGTCCACTTTCCACTAAAGACACATGACAACGTCCAGTTTAATAATAATAATGATGATGAACCTTCCCTGCCACCAACATAGTGTATTCGGCAGGATGGAATCTCCTCAGATGCCGTTTGCTGCCCTGGTTGCGATTATCCTCTACCTCTCTGCCATGTGTGGTCAGTGCACTAAACAGTGTGCAGTGGGTGGACACAAACTGCCACATCCTGACAGAATGGCTATCAGCTGGTGGCGGAGGTAAAGATGAATGAGGTGGATCGCCAGAAGATGTAATTACCCTAGAGCAAGAAGATGGTGGCGAGCCAGGTGTTTCGCTCACCATCTAGATATCAGCTATCAGGGGTTTTCCACCTCATCTCTTGTTGCCTTTGGAGGGGGTCAAGAGATACAGCAACAGCAGTGCTCAATTTCTTTGGTGGAAGCTTGGCTTTAACATGCTTCATTTAAATTTCATGGTGTCTGTGTTTCATTTTTGTTATCAGGACAGTTGTGCCAAGGTGCGTTCTCTCATTTCCCCTTTTCACAGACTTTTCACAAATTGTGTACAGTGCCATTGCTGATGTTTCCACTGTGCCTGCTCCATGAAAAAAATAGTCCCACACCAGGACCTCAAGAGGGAGGGGAAAGGTGGAGAAGAATGCCTCTTCTTCTTTTCCACATTTCCCTTCACTGGCTGCAGCAGAGGATGCTGTTTCTGCTTTTGCTACTACTGCCTCAGAATCAGCACTACAACTAGAACCAGGAGTTTTGCTCCCGGTCAAGTGGAACCTGTCCTAGTCCCATATCCCTGGACCCCATTCCCACTGTGTCCATGGCTGCCCTTGCAACTTAGCAGCAGCAGGAATTACAGCAGCAGTAAACTCTGCAAATTCGACAATCTCATTGCTGGTTGTGGTAATTATGCCTATACCCATATCTGTCTCCCATTCCTTCTTGGTTTGGACTAAAAAGACCATTAATGTCTCTTCCACCACAGCTTCTCCACCACATCATCATCATCACCACCAGTCCCTCCTTGCTGCTGCCCTATAACAGATGTTTCAGCGGTTGGAGATGATGAGAAATGGGACAGAGGGTCCTCTACTGTCACACTTGCCATCTCTTTTTGAGCTGCAGTAGGCAGACTGTTAGCACTAGCAGCAGGCACAGACAGCTGACCTGTAATCATGTTGGTGGTAGTATTATTGTGCAAGCCACCATTTCTGCCTTCTTCAGGATCATGTTCCATAGGGACAATGCTGTGGGCTCAGCATCAGCAGAAGGATCTACTGCATTCATGCTAGTCCCCCTTGCTGCTTCACCATCGCTATTACTAACAATAGCCACATCAATTTTAGTTGGGTCTGGGGAATCACTGGGTCTGACGAATCAGGGCATCCATTGGTAGTAGTCACATCCTTCTCCTCTGACTCACTGGATGGATAACGGTCCTTCCAGCTCCTCCTTTTACTTGTATTTCAGGTGCTCGTAGTGATAGCAGTCACTATGAGCTCTCGTGCCTCACTTTTGCTAAATAACTCACAGTACAACAGCCTAGCACCTCTCTCTCTCTAGCTGCTTGTATTGTGTTTCACTTCCTGCACAATGTCACTTTTTATAGCGAAAACACAAATGTTTGTAGCAATTTAAAAAATAGCAAAACATTTTTGGCAATTGGTGAAAATGGAGAAGATTTTAATTAATTTATTTAAAGCAGATATTCCAATAAAAAAGCAGACAAACACGTGATTTCCCTAATGCATTTAAATCAATGGGAATTTTTAGATGTATTATTTTAACCCTATTGGTCAGTTTGTTTGAGCCAGAATTTAACCTTTTTTAGCTTATTTAATACCCCTAGGCCCCTTTAACACAGGCAGTGCTGTGTTGGTTATGTTGTTCATTGTGAAAAGCACAATGCAGGATTATGGTACATTTTGCGCTGGCAGTTATCACTTCACAAGACAAAAACATAAAACAAGGTACCCCGCTAGAGATAAGGTACTTACTAGAACATGAGGCTATATCTTGCCCCTGAGTTATCAAACAAGCACAATACTCTGAGTCCTGAACAAACATGAACCAAGCATTGAAGCTGTCTCTTACAGATTTTAGAGGTTTAAGTTGCAGTCCATCTATTCTCCTGACTAGGCATTCAATTAGATTTATGCAGTGCACTTGTGAGTATAAACTTTTTTATTCATGGAGCAATTAGATGAGATGGGGGTTCTTTATGTGTATATGTGTATATCCTTATATATACATGATGATACCCTTTTCATTTCTTATTATATATATAATTTTTTTTTTAAATGGTACATATTTGTTGTTTTTTTACACGTTTTCATATATATTTTTTCTTTCTACTTATTCTCTAATTGCCTGGGTTGTAGTTGAAGTTTCTGGTTGGAATTCCTCTGGCACCCTTTGTGCGTCAGAGTGCTTTCTTGCCCTGGCTGTTCTGATACAGGGGCTTGGTACTCATGCTTAATTTGAAGTTCCTTTGGATTTGAAAGTAGAAGCCTCCTGGCGGATGGTTGAAAGTGTAGGTGTCAGTGATGTGGTAGGTGGCAGATAGTTCCTATGAGAAACGATGAATGATAGGAGGATTGCCTAATTATGCAATATAATGATTAGGATTGATTATCCCTATGTATCCACATAATATATAAGATTTGACCCCTGAAGAAGTGACAATCCAGTCACAAAACACATTGGGTTATTAATTATGCCTTGATGTTTTCATGAATAAACTTATACTTGTCTCAAGTCACTAGAGTATCATAGTGATTGCTAAGTGAGGACAGTTTGTTCGGGACTTGGAGTATTGCCAGCCTGGGGCATAACCAGTGCTTGTTTGATATCTCAGATTCAAGATATGGCCTCAAGTTCTGCTACATACCTTATCTCTAGCAGGGTACCTTCATTGATAATAAATACTGCACTTAGAGGAGGTTTGTTCTTTCTTGTTTTGTTTTTGTCTTTTAGAATTTAAGTGTGGGGGATAGTACTACCCTCACTGAAGTTGAAGCTACGCCTGTGTGATTTCCTAATTAGACATACTTCAGAACAGAAGAACCATTTATCCTGTTTCTAATCCAGTAGAGCGCACCATCAGAACTCACCGAAGTCCAACATACTGCACGTTTACTACATTCAAAGAGGAATTGGGCCTGCTGTCAGACCTTTCACATGGGTAATGTGCCGTTTGTGATGGTATAACAACCTCCGAATAAATGGCTGACCCAAGTGTTTACCAGTCAGTTATATCTGGTTGGCACTCACATGGGCCATCTGTCTGACACACTCCTACTTCACTTAGATCAGTGGTTGAACATAAAAAAGAAGTGAGTTTACAACAGAGGTGACTGAACAGTAGTAGGGTGCTTCATACAGTTCTCCCACTATTGTGAAAGAGCCCTTAGTGTGATCCACAAAAGGGTGAAATACACATACACCTGTAATACTAATATAGATACAAGAAATGAATCTATACACAAAATAATATGCACTTTGTGATGTGTATATTGTAAAACTTCAGCAGCAAATAAGACCATTCAGTTTTTTTATATTTTAGTGTTCTAGTAATAATTTGCCAACATGGATTTCTAGTTTTCATGGTGCATCTTTAAATATCCTAGGATGTAATTTATCTAACACTGATACTTTGCTGACTTTAAACAGTTCTAATTGCCCAATTATCTGCTCTAGCACAATCATAAATGCCTTTAACATTTTACTGTATCCTCGGGAAGCCTTATTTGTACATTTTTGCATTTGGACATAACACTAATAATGACTAGAGAAGAACAAAGTGTTTTTGGATTCTTTACACACGTTCGCTAACAAAGGTAAATGCATCATAAAACAGTTTAGTTTGCAATTACTTTGTGTTTTTAAGGAAGTTATTAGAATCATGTGTGTTATTAATTTTTGAATGATTTAGGTTAAGATGGCAGTCTGTTTATAGCCTCTTCAGTTTTCTGTGTTTTATTAGATAACATATATTTGCTACTGCTTAAATGAATAGCGTGGGGGTTGGGTACAGAATTTCCAAGAAGAGGCTAACCCTTTGAGTGCCAGAGGGGTATGCAGCGCATTGCTAGGACCCCTCTGGCACTCAAAGGCTTAAAAGGAAATGTTGGAAAGTGGATAATTTCAAGAACTATGTCTTCATAATTAATGGTATGTTATTGCATTTCTAAAATAGAAACACAGAAACATAGAATCTGACAGCAGATAAGAACTATTCGGCCCATCTAGTCTGTCCATTTTCCTACTGTAAAAACCTCAAACCTTATTTGGTCCTTGGTCTTTTCTTATGTTAAGGACAGCCTTATCTCTATTCCATGCATGCTTGAATTCTGTCACTGTATTAACTTCTACCACTTCTGCTGGTAGGCTATTCCACTTATCGACTACCCTCTCAGTGAAGTAAAACTTTCTTATATTACATCTAAACCTGTGTCCATCTTATTAACATCTGCTTAAAGATAAGAGATTAACCTTTTGAGTGCTAGAGAGGTATGCAATGCATTGCAAAAGATGAATTGAATAACCTTTTGGCGCTTGGTGGGTTAACCCATACTTTCCATAGACTTAGCCATCTTTGGCTATAGTCATAAACTCTCTACAACCTAAATTTATTGGAGCAGCAAAAGGGAAATAAATATTGTACCACTTATCCAGCTGCAAAGAGATGCCTCTATTGGAGTCCAGATAATTATTTACAAAGACAATGATTATAAGAAATGTACTTCCAGTGGAATTTAAATACAAAAACAATTTGCATGAATGTATAACCTGTCAAACACTTTAAAAAAGATTTAAATTGGTTGTACAAGTTAAAATTATTTGAAAAAGTCATGAATCAACGAGTATTTTGCCAACATGCATGGCTTGCACATAACTATAATTACCATGGGTGCAAAAGGATATATTCAACTTTATGAACTAAAATGCACATTCTGTTGGTTACATGATAAAACTATCATAAAACAGTTGAATAGCTCTGAAAAGTAGATATCCACTGCATCAAATGAGGGGACAATTGCCTTTTAACCCCTAGCTTGGTGTGTGCACTAATATTTCTAGAAAGTGGTGCTAAAGAAAAAAAAGGGAGAGTGGTTACTTACCGATATTCCATTTTCTTCTGTGTCTCTCCATGACAATAATAAATGGGTTGTGTATCCACCCACCAGCTGGGTAGGACCAATGAAACCTAAAAAGGGATGCATCCTGGGAAAAGTCCTCAGTTTGTTTGCAAAGACAAAATAGGTTAAGGGTATGGTGTGCCTTGGAGAGACACAGAAGAAAAAGTGTGGTACTGTGCAGCCATAGACAATGCAGGATACTAGTCAAGTAGAAATTTCTCCTGGAATACAAACAACTACAGGAAGAGAACAGAGTGCCATTAGTAGACAGCTACAACCCACAGCTTGAAGTACTGCATACAATCGCAAAAGAGCTCCAAACAGTACTACAGTTTAAAAAGATTATTTCCAAGACCTTTCCTCCTCACCTATAAACAGCCCCAAGCCTGAAACAACTGGTGGCGAAGAGCTCACTTAAAGGGGATGTATCACCTTATAAAGAGGTGTTACCATCCCCATTTGTTATTAAGTAAGTTTAAAAAAAAACACCAGCTTTCCTAAAATAACTTTTAATAACAAAGGGGATGGTAACACCTTTTTATAAGGTGATACATCCACTTTAAGAATGCAACAGAAAATTTTACTTCTCCCTGTCTACAAAGGATGTGTGGAACCTGTGCACACATTTGTACCACAGATAAGGTGCCCATACCACGTTTCCACCAAAACCACGATATCAAGGACAAATTCTCCTGTGGCTACTCTAATGTTGCTTAGCTCATCATGTGTGTGTGAAATGTAACCAAACAGGACTATATGTGGGTGTGACAGGACAGACCCTGAAAAAAAGGATGAATTCTCTCAAAGTGACTATACTGATGGGAAATTTTAAGAAACTGAGAGACAGAAAGATCTGGGAGTATAAACTGATCACTAAGTCTAACACTCTGAACTGTGGCTTGAACCATGACAATGAATTTATTTCACATTATCCCACAAAATAAACATATGCCAGGGGCTGTATGGCTAATAGTAAGCCATGGGTTGTGCAACTATCTGGTGCTTGGAGGGTTAAACCCATACAATCTATACAATTAGCCATCTCTGGCTAAATACTCAGATTCATTGGAGCATGAAAAAGGTAATTAATCTTGTTTGCATTTTCTAGTCCACTTCAAAGAGACTTTTCTAGAGCCTAGATAATAATTTATGATCCTTACTGATAAAATGTTACTGCCAGTATAACTTAAATGTTAAAATACTGTGCATGAGTTTTAAAGTTATGTATTGCGCATTCAGCCTTGATTCTTATTACAACTGAAGAAACAACCTAATTGTATTTAAAGCTTACATGCAGAGACACTCAATTAGCCAATAATGGTATCATTTTTACTTTACTAGTCTCCTACAAAAAAAGTGGAATATTGGTAAGTATCACCTCCCCACACTTTTTTCTGTGTTTACTTCCATGGCAATAATAAATGGAACTTATAAGAGTAGTGTTTGTCAAGGGAGGGAAAATATGTAAAGGAAAATTCCTACCGGTTACTTTGGAACAAAATTGGTATAATATATAAGGGTTCACGTCTGATTAATTTGTATAGAGGAGTGCAGGTGTGTTTTTCTGTTTCAGGACTTATCTTCCAAATCTGGCTCCAGCTGAAGCTTGAATGTCCAATGGACAGTGCTTTATGGAAGACCATGTGGACCATCTGCAAATTGCTAAGGCAGTAGCAGCCTTAGCCTTAATCTCAGAAAGAACAGGCACCCTGGCTTCCTTATATGCTGTCCTTATACATTTGAAAATAGAAGCCTTAGAGGCTGAAAGGACCTTATATCTTCATTGGATGTATATAAAATGTTATCTGATGTACTAAAGTCCTCAGTTCTCCTGAGATACATGGAAATTCATTGACGAAGTCTAAGTTATAGAATTGTGTCTCCTTGTCCTCTATGGGATTAGGGAAGAATAAGGGCAGAATAGTCTTCTCATTTAGATGGAAATATAATTCCACCTTTGACCTGAAGGACGGTATGTTTCTGAACACTAGCTTATCCTGGTGTATTACAAGATAGGCAGATTTAGATTGTAAAAACTAATTTACTCTTCTTCCTGAAGTGATGGTGGTTTGGAAAACCACCTTTAATGTAAAATGTTTAAGAGGAATTTGGTCCAGAGGCTAAAAGTATGATGATCTGGAAAACTGATCTAAAACCAAATTAAAAGAATTAAAGGGATAGTAATGTTTCAAAATAAAAGCCATGGAGAGTGTTATTCCAAAACTGACAGAGTTGTAGTAAAAAAGTAATTGAATGATAAAGTATCCTTCCCACCCCTTTTACTGATGTAACACTGTTCACCTCAGAACAGAAAGGTGGTGTCTAGATGGCTTGCAGAGAGGGTCAATCTTCAATTAGCATAAGGGGAAAACCTTAAAAACCTGTCATGGGGGCAGGGTTTTCACTGTTCTTACAGTAAGAAGATTTCCCCTGCTGTGAGCTGTCTGGTCGTAAGACCAGATTCCACATCTGAGGGGAGGTGGCTTACACTAGGTAAAAGGGGCAGGAGGGGGATACTTTATCATTCAATTACTTTTTAACTACAACTCTGACAGTATTGATATAACACTCTCCTTGACCCAAATACTATGAAGATTAATTGGAGCTGCTTTTATATTGAAATATTACTATCCTTTTAAGATCCCTTATAGCAGTTCTTGATTTGGATATCTCTTATGAATTTCTTCACTAATTCATCATCTGTATACTGGACCACCAAGATAGACAAAAGGGCTGATAATTGTACTTTAAAAGAAGCTGGGTACATTTCAGCCTCATAACCCTCTTGTAGGTGTCTTAATAGAGACCAACCTTACTTTACCATCTAATGAAAGTTAACCAGACTCTGCAATAAAAGTTAGAGGTGGATGTTTCCTTCCCCCAATAATGGTCTCAATACCTGGCTGAGACAAGTCTTTTTTTCTGCAAAAACTGCCACTCAGCCTCAAGGCCATTAATTTCAGGAAGCTTGGGTTGGGAGAAGTGGGTCCAGGTGAGAGAAACATATTTGCCTTGGATATTGCAGAGCAACAAGTATTATCTCTGCTTTGTCTTCATTTAGATTTCTGATTATCTCCATAATTATCAGAATTAGAGGGAAAACATACGCCAGGGAAAACTTCCAAGGAAACTTGAAGCATCCTAGCCTATTGCCCTTGTATCCCTCCAATGAGAAAAATATAAATGGTACACCTTGTTTTCTTGGGATACCATCAGATCTACTATTTGCCCCTACCTGGCTACTAGTTGATCAAATATGTCCTGATTGCAAGACCATTCCCCTTGATCCACAGTATTTCTGCTGAGATAATCCATTCTCTGTCCAGAACTCCTGACATATCAGAGGATGAGATGGCCTGAAGGTTTGCTTGTGCTCAAAGAAGATTACCTCTCACATCCGTGTGTTTGCTCTTTGTACTTTCTTGATTTTTCATTTACAATACTGTAGCCATGTTGTCGGTTTTTACCGATGGCAGCTGTACCTTTCCCTTGTACTTTTTTGAGAAAGGGTAACTCTTTTTATCCTGTTAATGTGCAAAGTATACCTTTTGACATCTTCCATGAGCTAGTTGAAAAGGGATTATGTGAAGTTGTTGACATCAGTTAAAAATAAAAATATTCTTCACACCATAATGTTACATCTGATGAGCATAAAGCAATGGAAACGTTGACAGACAAGGGTGGCTACATTGTTGTTTTGGACATGGCACAGTATGCTGCTGAAGCCCTGCATCAGTTATCTGATTGTGCCACCTACTTGGAATTAAAAGGGATCCTACCCATGACTATGGGTGCCTTCTGGGATCCCTAGTGGAATGTGGTACCTTGGAGAGCTTTTTGACCACGAAGGAAGCTGATCTTCTATTAGATCCCCATTCTGTGTTGCCTACCTTTCACCATTTGCCCAGATTCAGATTGAATACATATCTTAAAGATACCAAGCAGGTGCCAAGCAGGTGCTACAAGAAATGGATCAAATGGAGTGTCAACCTAGTTATAGCTGAATTAGCTGTGATTTTGCCTCTCTTTATTCATGTATCCCTCATGACCTAGGGCTCCAAGCCATTCGTTTTCATCTCTTGAAGTACAGCAAAGACATTCAATTCTCTGATAATTTGTTGGATATCATTCATTATCTTCTCACCTATAATTATTTTTTATTTGATGGCACTTATTATCTCCAGAAGCGTGGGACTTCAATGGGGGCTAAATTTGCACCCTCATGCTCCAACCTTTTTATGGGTTGGCGGGAGGAGTCCCACGTTTTTGCAGTTAGTAATCTATTTCGGAGTGATTTGCTGTATTACTCTTATTGTTTGGTGTGGAGAATATGATCATGTGTCTAGCATTTTTGGAATTTGTAAACACTAATAAGTGTAACCTTAGTTTTACTTTAGTACATCATTCAAGTCAAATAGTCTTTCTAGACTTAAACATTGAGTCCATTCTTCCATCAGGTCCCATTCTCACTAGTATCTACAGGAAGGATGTTGCAATCAAGTTGTTTTGAATCTATGGCCAATGGAGAAACACATAATATGAGTCAATATATAAATTGTGCCACTTAACATGTTGTCTGTGTTGTGATGTGCTCTGTTACACAGTATGTGTGTAAAACCACTAGACCCTTAAGGGAATGCATAAGGGAGCATGTGAGCAACGTAAAATGTAAGGATTATAAAACAGGTGTGACTGAACATTTTTGCATCAAACACGATTCTAGCCTTGATATTTTCTCTGTGCAGGGTATAGAAAAAAATAATCTTAGTATTAATGGTGGTGATAAGTCCATGAATATTTCCCAGAGAGAAGTATACTGGATTTTTAATCTTTGCATTAGAGTACTGAAAGGCTTAAATTGTGAGTTTGATGTAACTTATTATGTGTAGTATTATTGTATGTAGAATCATTGGCCATTTTGCTGTATTTTGGCTGAATCTCTATATTTAATAAATTATGCACACTGTTTCTTTAAAATTGTTTTATATGGATTTATCTGCTGTGCATAAAATACTTATTTACACTTTTCTTAAATTGTGTATCTACATACTTTTATTTTTTGTATGTTTGTAACTTGGTAAGTTAAATTTATATTCCATATCAATATATCCACTGGGGACTTAGTGCTGCACCTGAGCTGTGGAATTTCCTCCCCTGCCCCATCAGACTCTCCCCCAGCCTTCAAATCTTCAGACACTCCCTGAAGACTCACCTCTTCAGGGAAGCCTATCAACTGCCTCCATAAACATTATCACTAAGAATCACCCCTTGCCTAGACCACTGCACTCAACAGCACTTCTCACTCCCACTCACTGAATGGCAGTTCATGTGGCAAGAAGCACTTACACCCAATAGCACTTACTCCCTCTGTGTCAAACCTACCTTCCTCTAGACTGTAAGGTCTCACGAGCAGGGCCCTCTGATCCTTCTGTTCTTCACATTTGATTGTACTATTTAATACCTCTGTATGTCTATTCCCAATTGTACAGCACTGCAGAATTAGTTGGCACTATATAAATACATAATAATAATAATAATAATAATTCCTATAACCTCCTGTCCAC
This sequence comes from Rhinophrynus dorsalis, assembly GCA_037306005.1. Classification (NCBI taxonomy): domain Eukaryota; kingdom Metazoa; phylum Chordata; class Amphibia; order Anura; family Rhinophrynidae; genus Rhinophrynus; species Rhinophrynus dorsalis. Next base: position 137,456,642 of record CM074723.1, on the reverse strand, counting down.
TGCCAGCAGTTATCTTATGATTCCACATTACAAAAAATGAAGTGGTGTGATTTGCTTTCTCCTTCATAGCTCTCACAAACTTGGAATAACCTACCCATAAAAATATAATCTTCCACCAGTTTAAAATCTCTAACAATAACTGCTTTTTTCTATGTAAAAACAGCATGCAGTTGTATATAAATGCTAATGTGCAGTTTTTATTTTCTTGTTTCTATGTGTATAAATGTGTAACTTTAGAATTGTAAATGCTCTCCAGTACATACTTGCAAATGAGATAAATCTCAATGAATTCTTGGCAAAATACTTTCTAAATAATAATAAAAAAATAAGCACATCTTATCCTGGTGATATGAACTGCTCAAATTCCACCCAGTCATCTCAGCATATTCCCCTCATTTCCACCAGTGGGTTGGTATTTGATCATCAGTGGGAGGTTTAAAGAAAAACAAGAGAAAGCGGAAACCAGCTCAATTTAATGGTTACAGAAAATGCACATAACTGTGAAAATATCACAAACTAAAAGTACATTTCTTATGTTTTTTATGTTTCTGTAATTGTATTTATTAAAACAATTATTTTCTTCATTATAGGAGTGACTGCCCCTTTAATGGAGAAGACGATGGTGATGGATTTATTTAATGTTTTAACGAATGTAAACTGTCATGGCCTGGACCCTCTATACTTGTATATGTATCATTTGTATGTTTCTTTCTTATCCAGTCTCATCATTAATTGCCTTTGAATACTATAGCTGTGTTCAACACATTGCAAAGCACCTCTCTTGCACTGAAAGGGTCAAAGAACTATGTGATGATAATGTTGTACCTGAAACCATGGACACCTAGTGATATCCTACAGCATTACTGCTTATTCAAAGTCCTTTTTGAATGTGAGGAACTATGGCGTGTGTTTGTAATTCCACTTAACACCTATCAGAAGCCTTTGGAGCAACTAGTGGACTGCTAAGTCCTTGCCTAATGTGTTATGCACAGATGTGAACCATCAGTGTAATGGAGCATTATTTCATGATAATCAAGGGGATGAAATTACAATTCTGCCAGCATTTCTTCACTCTGATAGCCCATAACACCACTGGTTATAATTCAGGGTATGTACAACACCACTATTGCTTTATTGTATACTAACACATACTATAGTTTGCTGTTGTTAAGACATTAATACAGTTATGTCAGCAAGCCTTTTATATATGCCCCAAAGCAGGTACGGGGAAAATAGTGTTTATTTACACCATTTACCCCTGTGCCTTGTTAGTACATCATGAGAAATTTAAAAGAAACACCCTGAAACTCCCATAGACTGTCCCACTGCTCTCCTCTTGGCAGGCACAGTACTAGAAAATTGATTCACAGTCTGTTTTAGAGAGGAATATTAGTACATTCCTCTAAAGGTGATTAGCAACTTTAATTTAAATTAGGGCAGCATGAAATCTAAAAACCGTGCATGCAGCCAGTGGATCAATAGAACCAAGATGCATGTGCACACTAAATGAGTTCAAAGTTGTCAGAAATATTAAATAAATAAATAAATAAATAAATATTAGAACAGATTTAGTGGAGGCACTTTTAGAGTTTTGAAAATTTAATGAAGAACCCAACATTCAAAACTGTCATAATGTGCAAAGTGCCTTATTTGAAATTAAATTCAGCAAGACATGTCTTAGGTGCCATCATTTTCCTATTTGTCAGACAATATATATACACTTACAAATGCATTAGAGTTAAAAACTAGCATAATTACAGGTTGCTTCAGGTGAAAAGAAGATGGATTTAAGAAGAACCAAAAAACAAAACACGGCTCACAATTCATATTCAAAAATACTTTCAAACAAGGTATAAAAATTTAGTTCAGAGAAACTTGTATCTAAAATCCTTTAGTAATTAACAGAAAATGTGTCAGTTTCTTAGATTTAGTGAGGCTTATGTATTAAGAAAACAGGAGTAATTCTGTGGCATGCCAACTGCACCATAGGGGACAAACAAAAATCCCCCAAATTGATTTAAATGATCTTCTAATCCCATGAATGCAAGAGAGGGATCCAAAGCATTCATATAGTTAAAAGCTACTTTTAAAGTGGACCTGTCAACCCAAGAAAAAAAAAAAAAAAAAATATATATATATATAATATATATATATATAGCAAATACACAAAGTATTGGTGCACATCCAAATTGTCATCACCATTAACCCTTTACTCTGCAGCATTGTGCCTGCTCATCACTACTATATTAAATATGAGGATTTGGTCACATCATATGGCCATAGAATGCTAAGCTTGCCACCAATGCCAAGGTACCTCATTTTGGCAAGTACCTAACCTTAATATGTTTTGTCATATGAGCTGAATCTCTCCTACTTCAGGCAATTACTAACCTTAATTTACTTTATCCTGAGAGCCGAGTTTTTGTCAGCTTTACTCATTAATGGAGAGAGACTCTCTGACAGGTATTATATAGTGTCCTAGAGACAATGAACTTTGCACCTGGGGGTGGGAGGGGTGCTTATACCAATAGAAGCTGGTCAAAACTTCCAAAAATACAATTCCAGTCCAGGTTGTGGTAAGCACACCCAAAGAAAAAAACACATTTAAAATTGCCGGAGTGCAACCAATTTTGACCAAAATAGCTAAAAGCTGTCAACCCAAGAAAAAAATTATATATATATATATATATATATATATATATATATATATATATATATATATATAATATATATATATAGCAAATACACAAAGTATTGGTGCACATCCAAATTTTCATCACCATTAACCCTTTACTCTGCGGCATTGTGTCTGCATATCACTACTTTATTAAAGATGAGGATTTGGTCACATCATATGGCCATAGAATGCTAAGCTTGCCACCAATGCCAAGGTACCTCATTTTGGCAAGTACCTAACCTTAATATGCTTTGTCTTATGAGCTGAATCTCTCCTACTTTAGGCATTTACTAACATTAATTTACTTTATCCTGTATCACATGTCATTATAGGATTGCATCAACTCAAATGTCACTCTCTAGGAATCCAGACAAAACTTATTAAAGGGGATCCATCACCCCTATAAAAGTTTGTCTTAATAGGTTATATAGTGATCTCTGGCCAATGAGAGCTCTCCAGCTTATAGGCAGAAAGACTCCGTCATTGGAGGAGGCTGAATAGAGGGAGGGGAGCAGAGGCAGAGTGACAGACTGCGGGTATAGAGCTGCTAACCACAGTCTGTCCGGAAGTAGGGTTCAAGGCAATCTTTACTGATTAAATTTGGCCAAATAACGATAGAAAAAAATAAATTAATACAGTATTACACATATTCACTATATAACCTATCTATTAAGCCAAACTTGTATAGGGGTGATAGATTCCCACTAAATGTCTGTATATTAAGCATTCATTAAAACCATAAGAGCAAGTCTAATATTGTGTCTAGACTGCCCCCATTATACATAATAAACTCTTGTCCTTGGGTCCATTTCTACTATTATTACAGGTTCCAGTACATAAAGTGGTGCCCCAATCTCCCCCCTTTCCCCATGGCACCCAAGGCCAGTTTCATGTATAAAAACATCTCCTGTGTGCTGTAATAGACAAGCCACATCAGCCTCATAAATAGGATTGGGCAAAAACTTTCTCTGAAACCAAAACTGGCAAATAATTTCCTGTGAAAAGTGCTTTTTCCTGCTTTTTTTCCCCCTGCTTAATGCATTAAAATCAATGGGAAGACTGAATTTTTCCCCACCACATGAAAGTTTTCTCTTCTTTTCTACGGCCATATAAAAGGGTGTCAGGCTCTCACAGCATGTCATTTTTTATCTGTGTGAGGAGAAAGCAGCGGTTTTGAGCTAGAGAAGATAGGCAAATAAAGAGGAATTGGAGTTTAGTTTGGGGAGACTTTTAGGTAGGGTATTTGTTCTAGGGGAGTCTGAGGGCACTCTGGGGAAGAGGAAGGGAGGAATGTGTTTGATCCCAAAATCCCAAAATTTGGTATGACTGACTGAAACAAACAGCTGGGGACCAATTTGCTTGCTGATCTTCCTGTTATTATCTCTGTGTTTGGGAAGTCTGGGGAAATAAGTTGTTGATTTTGTTTTTCAGTTATAATTTTTTGGGGGGACAGACGGTGATAAGACAGGGTGGATAACTTAAAAAATAAAATAAAGAAATAAACAAACAGCTAAATATATTAGGTGACAGACAGCTGACTGGGAGCCTGATGTGACTAAGACAGAATTGATAGACAGCAGATGACACTGAGAATTTTGTTGAGGGCTAAGGCAAGACATCACACTCCATCAGTTGTGCTGTGTACTGTAGAGAAAAACACACCCAGTAGTTGAGTATTGTCCAGGAAATGCACAAGGGACAGGGGGGAGAAGGAAAGGTGGAGCAGTGCAGGGACATGAGATTAAAGTGATAGTTCAAAAACTGACTGCAACAATGATTGCAGCAGTGTGTGCAATAAATAATTATGATCCCTTCCCTGTCCTACAAGGGAGCATTCAGTTTGTCAAGGTCCCAACAAAACTTCCAGCACCACCAGTGCCAGTACAAAAAAGAACCATATAAGAAGAACACTGAAGATGACAACAAGTCGCATTCTAGTATTGATGGTGGCAATAGCATAATGGAGGAAGGTGTAGCAGCTGAACCATCTGCTGCTTCAGAAAGTGAGACAAACAAGCACCAAAACACCTATCCTCCAAATAATAGTGAACTTTTTGAAAGTAAAAGTAAAAATAAATTGACTGAGACCTCTAAAAGCTTAGAAGAAATAAGGGTAGTGAGCAAGAAGTGGTAGGTGATGCTGTTGCTGAGGATAACTTAATGATGACTGACAATGATGATTATGATGCAGATCTAAAATATATCCCTCCAGTATCCTCCTCTTCTTCAGATAGAGATGAAGCTGAGAGGGAGAGAAATGATGACATGGCAAGAAAGTTAGCAGAAAGGCAAAGACTCAATCTTCCACCACTGAAAAGGAGAACTCTGCTTGTCTAGAAAACCACTGAAATGTCTGACCGTGGACAAGCAAAGATGGCAAAAAGTACACAGTTACTCTATTAGCATCATCACATCTTCCAAGTCCAAGTCCCACTCAGTCACACACACATGTGTTGAGTACCCAGCAGCAATAGCAACAGCACCACAGGTTGTTAACATCCACAATGATAGATATGACAAGTGCCTCTGCCACTGCTGGAAGTGCTGCACCTTTGACACCTAGTAGTAGTAGTAGTAGCAGCAGCAGTAGAATTGCACCAACATCTAGCCCCAGTAGTAGTAGCAGCAGCAACCCCTCAGGAACATCTCAGTCCATGAAGTCCACGGTATGGAGATACTTTGCTCAGTATTCTAAAGCTCAACATGTTGTTATCTGTTGCCTGTGCAAAAAGCATGTGAGCAGGGGGAAATCAGGCTCATACCTAGGCACCTCCTGTATGATATCCCATCTGAAGCACAACCACAGGTCTGACTGGGAGAAACACTATCAGAAAGTCAGAGGTGCTAGAACTAGCAGTAGCAGAAGCACTCCAAAAAGTACCGAAGTGTCGTATCTCCGGTATCCTCAGCCAGCTGCCTTGCTCTCGATGGCTCCTCCTAGGCCGCTCGCACCCGGCTCTTTACTTCCTCATTCTTAGGTGGCGATGCACTATGATGCACCATCCTTTATGCTTTCCCCTATTGGGTGCATGCACAGACACCTTACTGGGTCTCTGCTTCCAGGGAGCATGTGCGGCCGGCTATGCTGGTTCCAGCACACCAGCTGTGCCCCTTACTGAACTCCTGCTACTTATAGGGGTGAGTACAACATTGAGACATATTTGTATAGTGTCTCCAGTGTTCCCGTATTGTTTGCTTGTTGATTCCTGGTGCTTTGACCCTGCTTGTATGACTCTTCTATATCTCTGCACCTGTGTATGACCCTGGCCTGACACTGACTCTGCTTGACTCTTGGTCCAGTGTCCTGTATCCTGCTTGCATTCTGTGTATGACCTTGGCCTGGTTCTGACTCTGCTTGTCTCTTGTTCCAGTATCCTGTATCCTGTTTTGAACTCTGTATATGACCCGGCCTGGAATACCTACTACGTGACTGTCTCCTGTTTCTGTTCCTGCTATACCTGTGTATAACCTGTCCTGGCTGACTAATCTCCAGTGTTTGGACTTCCTCAGTTCCTGCCTACCCATCTGAGGGAGTACTGTTCTTGTTGGAGTGTGTTATTCTCCCTGAGGATACTTGTAGTATAGTTTGCCTGGAGGGGGTTATCAAGGGACCCCTTTGGCTCAAATGAAGGGGGCCTATCTAGCTTCATGACTAGCACTTTTATACAGCTTAAGGCTGCTGCATAATTCCCTTTAGGCAACCTCCGATCTCTAGACTCATACCCTAGCATCACACTCAAGCTCCTTGCTCTACTATTTTAATGCCTTTATGTACACTCAGAGACAGAAGGTTTTGGTAAAACACAGTTTTATTAAATTACACAGAATAATAGTAACCCTCGCGGGTCCAGCATATAAATACAATTATAACACTGACACAGGACAGGTTACAGTGATATAAATAACCCACACAGTCCAGTATATATAAAACAATATACAATACTGACACAGGTCAGGTATAGTTCGTATGATTCAGTGAGACTATGGCAGAATGGTACTATTAGGCCAGGAACAGCGGATAGGCCCTAATAGTGGAAGGACCTCAATACACTCTCTACGCAGAGAGTGGCACAATAGTGACTGTAGCCACAAGGAGCAAGCGGAGCCTATGATATGTAACTGGCTACTGGAGCAGCAGAGGTAGGCTGCAACCGGAGGTGTAGTGTAATGCCAAACAGGGACTTCAATAGACTGTGACCCAAGTGCACAGCACCGGAAGGTGCAGTGTAATGCCAAACCGAGACTGCAATAGACTGTCACCCAAGTACATGGCACTGGGAAGTGCAGTGTAACGTCAAACCGAGACTGCAATAGACTGTACCCAAGTTCACAGCACCGCCCTGCAAGGGGTTATCGAACGCTTCGGTCTGAGGCACTGCTAGGTAGTATAGACAGACTGAGGCTCCCAATAGTAACCCAACCTCAGGTAAAACAGTAAACGGCCAAGCGTACCATGGTGCAACCGGGATCTCCACACCGGAGTGAGGGAGGACAAGGCACTATGGAGTGATCGGGTCACAGTATAGAACTGCCTGAGCAGTAACCGAGGCAACCAGAGGTCTTGCACAGACAGAGAGAGCGAGTACCGGGTTATAGCCCCCAAACCGGATCCCCGGTTTGAGTACGAACCGGGAAGTAACACACAAAACAGGAACGTAGCCAATCCGGATCAGTACACAGAGCAGGAACGTCAGCCAAGCCGGGTTGGTACACAGAGCAGGAACGTCAGCCAATCCGGGTCGGTACACAGAGAAGGAACGTCAGCCAAGCCGGGTTGGTACACAGAGCAGGAACGTCAGCCAATCTGGGTCGGTACACAGAGCAGGAACGTCAGCCAAGCCGGGTCGGTACACAGAGCAGGAATGTCAGCCAATCCGGGTCGGTACACAGAGCAGGAGCGTAAACAGGCAGAGTAGTCAGACAGTCCGGGTCATACACAGGAATCATACAAAATAATGGAACAAGCGCTAGCAATGAGGACACCACTAAAGGGCACTCCAGAAGTGACAGGACTGAGTATTTAAGGGTTGTCACTGGGAGGAGAAACTTAACGTTAGCCAATAAAAAGTTATCAGGAAGTAGCAACTGTCAAAATGTCGCCAGCATAGCACAGGCACCGTGATAGTACCCCCTCTCAAAGACCCCTGAGAAGAGGGGCCCAGCTTCTGTGGATATTTGGCATGAAATCTGCGCTGCAACCTGGGAGCATAGAGGTCCTTCTGATTAACCAGGAACTCTCTTCAGGGCCATAGCCCTTCGAATTAACCAAATATTGAATCTACGGGAGTCAATAATATTTTGGACTTCGTACTCCTCCTGACCTTGCACCTGAATAGGACCGGGGACCGCAGAAGTGGTAGTATAACGGTTGCATACCAAAGGCTTCAGCAAGGATACGTGGAACACATTATGAATCCGCATGGATGCTGGGAGATCCAGAGCATACGAAACTGGGTTAATCTTGCGGATAACTTTAAAGGGACTGACAAACTGAGGAGCCAATTTATTACATGGAACCTGCAGATTAAGGTTTCTGGAGGATAGCCATACCCTGTCCCCAACCTGGAAGGAGACCACCGGCATCCGTCTGCTATTAGCTTGACGCTGATAACGCTGGAACGAAGCACTGAGGGTCCTCTGTACCTGTGCCCAAGTGGAGAGGAGTTGCTCGTTATGCTCATCCAGAGCTGGAATTTGCTGTGTCTGAAATGAGTCCGGGAGCAAATATGGTTGGAACCTGTAATTGATGAGAAACGGGGAGCTCCCGGACGATGAATTAACAGCACAATTCCTGGCGAACTCCGCCCATGGCAACAGGTCGGCCCAATTGTCATGATGATCGGACACAAAACAGCATAGAAATTGTTCCAATCCTTGATTGGCATGCTCAGCAGCTCTGTTGGTCTGGGGATGGTATGCAGAAGAAAAGGATAATTGTATGCCCATCTGATCACAGAATGCCCTCCAGAACCTGGACACAGATTGGCTCCCTCGATCTGACACCAGCACCCTGGGTACGCCATGCAACCGGAACACTTCTCTGGCAAAGACAACAGCCAACTCCTGGGCAGAGGGAAGGCCAGGAAGAGGCATCGATCTCCAAAGTGAACGGAAGGGAGGGATTGGGGTGGGACAGTACAGGAGCAGAAGCAAATGCAGATTTCAGAGTCACAAAGGCTTGTTCAGCTTCCTGAGACCATTGGGAGGGATTAGCACCCTTGTGCATCAGGTCGGACAGTGGCTTCACGACTGTGGAAAAGTCTCTAATGAATTTCCTATAATAGTTGGCAATGCCAAGAAAGCGTTGGATAGCCTTGAGCCCCTTGGGACGTGGCCCCTGCAGGACTGCTGCAAGCTTATCTTTGTCCATTGCAATTCCATCTTTAGAGATCACAAAGCCCAGAAAAGGCACCATAGGCTTGTGGAACTCTCATTTCTTGATTTTGCAGTAAAGTTTGTTCTCGCGGAATTTGAGCAAAGCTACGGTCACATCCTTGATATGTTGCAACAAATTGGACAAATGTATGAGAATATCATCAAGATAAACAACTACACAAGGGTGTAGCATGTCACGTAAGATGTCATTAATAAATTCCTGGAATACTGCGGGGGCGTTACATAGCCCAAAAGGCATCACCAGATATTCATAGTGTCCTGATCTGGTATTGAAAGTCGTTTTGCACTCATCACCGGCCCTTATTCTGATCAAGTTTTATGCAGCACGTAAATCTAACTTGGTAAGATTTTTCAATCTGTCAAACAGCTCTGTAATGAGTGGTATAGGATAGGCATTTTTGGGCATAATTTTATTCAATCCATGATAATCTATGCATGGTCGTAACTCGCCATTTTTCTTTTCCACAAAGAAGAAACCAGCCCCCGCGGGTGAGGATGACTTCCTGATAATACCCCTCTCCAGGGCTTCCGAAATGTACTCCTCCATAGCCCAATTCTCCTCGCAAGACAGTGGGTACGCATGACCCTTAGGAGGAACGGCACCAGGAGGCAGATCAATAACACAATCGCACGCTCGATGCTCCGACAAAGCACTAGCCTCTCCTTTACTGGAAACGTCGCTGAATTGGCGGTATTCAGCAGGCACGGAGGGAGAGTTACAAATAATCTTGGTGGGGTGGGAAATACAATGTCTATCACAGAATTCAAAAGAGCTAGTCAGAGATGCTCAACTAGGAACGAGCCTGCCCTCAAAGTGATGAGGCTGTATAGGATAAGTATCCTACCCAGGGTGCAATCTCTTTTAGCTAACTAGTGCCTTTCACAGAGAGGAAATATCCTGAAGCACATCATACTGATCCTACCAAAATATAGTCCAGCCACGAAGTGCCAGGCAATTCCTCTCTGAACAAGAGAAGCAGCCAACCCCAGACGTACGTTTTGGCCTTGTTGGGCCTCGTCAGTGAGGTGCAGCTGATCTCTCTAGGCACTGTGAGCAAGGGGTCCACGTCTGGATTACCCTGTTACCCTTAGGGTGACTAGTCCCAAGGGCAATTTGCATATGCAAAAGAGCTAGTCAGAGATGCTCAACTAGGAACGAGCCTGCCCTCAAAGTGATGAGGCTCTATAGGATAAGTATCCTACCCAGGGTGCAATCTCTTTTAGCTCACTAGTGCCTTTCACAGAGAGGAAATATCCTGAAGCACATCATACTGATCCTACCAAAAGGTAGTCCAGCCACGAAGTGCCAGGCAATTCCTCTCTGAACAAGAGAAGCAGCCAACCCCAGACGTACGTTTCAGCCCCTCTGTGAAAGGCACTAGTGAGCTAAAAGAGATTGCACCCTGGGTAGGATACTTATCCTATAGAGCCTCATCACTTTGAGGGTAGGCTCGTTCCTAGTTGAGCATCTCTGACTAGCTCTTTTGCATATCACAGAATTCAGACCAAGCCGTAATCTCGCAAGTCTGCCAGTTGAACCTAGGGTTGTGCAGATGTAATCATGGAAACCCCAGGATGATGACATGGTGAGGAGAACGGATAATCTGGAAAATTGTTTCTCGGTATGGAGCGCCCCAATACGCATAGAGAGTGGTGTCGTTTCCATAGTAATTTGGGCCGGTACCAACGGCCTGCCATCAATGGCCTTCATAGTCAAGGGAGATTCTTTCTCCACCAGTGGAATTTTGTGTAAAGCAGCAAATTAGTCATCCATAAAATACCCGGCTGTGGCGGAATCCACTAGGGCCAGAACTTCCACTGAGAGTTCTGCCAGGAAATTACAGCCTGGCCTGTAGGCTTCTGATTCATTGGATCTAGGGACTGCTGAACGCCACCTAGGGTCTGTCCCCCAAGGTACCCTAGGTGCGTGCGTTTCCCGGCCATGTAGGACATGAACGCAGCAAATAACCAGCTTGACCACAATATACACAGAGGCCCTGTCTGCGGTGATGAGCCCGTTTTTCCTTCGACATCCTAGTGAACCCTAATTGCATAGGTTCACCACTCTCACAGATACGTTCAGGAGGCTCGGGAGATGAGGGAGGCATGGGTGGGAAGCTTGGTCTTGCGTGTCCCCAATCTCTGGCCCGCTGCCTATGGTCCTTAGCCGCCATTCGCTCTCTGATGCGGGAATCGATTAAGATCGAGAAATCAATAAACTCATCCAGATGTGTCTGCAGGTCTCTGGCTGCCGTTTCATCTTTAATGCGCTCACAAAGTCCCTGTGCAAATGCTGCCACCAGCGCCTCATTGTTCCAGCCCACCTCTGCTGCCACTGTGTGAAATTCAATGGCATAGTCCGCAACCGTACGAGACCCCTGCTGGATCTCCATTAATTTTTTGGCAGCAGAGGCGGCTCTTCCTGGGACTTCAAATGCTCTATGAAACGCCCTTAAGAACTCTCTGAAGTTCTTTGTACATGGTTTAGCTGCCTCCCTTAATGGATTTGCCCACACCAGTGCTCTGCCCATCAGCAATGAAATCATGAAGCCCACCTTACTTCGGTCACTAGTAAAGGCTTGAGGAATTAACTCTAGGAAGATCTCCATCGTACCTTAATGGTAATGGAGCAGTAGCAGTCAACCCTCTGTATGAGTTAGCTTGCAACAAAGACTGAACTCCCGGTGTCGTAACGGGGGAGACCACCGAGGCTTTCACTGGTTTATCCAAGTGGGCAGTGCGCTCTAAAATTGTTTGTACGGCCAATGCCAACTGGTCCAAACGCTGCTCATGTAAATCCATCCTCCAATGGATGCTTTGTGCATTACCTTCACCTGTACCATCTGAGGTCATGGCCCTTTCGTACGGAAACGGTTTTTTGTACACTCAGAGATGGAAGGTTTTGGTAAAACACATTTTTATTAAATCACACAGAATAATAGTAACCCTCGCGGGTCCAGCATATAAATACAATTATAACACTGACACAGGACAGGTTACAGTGATATAAATAACCCACACAGGTCCAGTATATATAAAACAACATACAATACTGACACAGGTCAGGCACAGTTCGTATGATTCAGTGAGACTATGGCAGAATGGTACTATTAGGCCAGGAACAGCGGATAGGCCCTAATAGTGGAAGGCCCTCAGTACACTCTCTACGCAGAGAGTGACACAATAATGACTGTAGCCACAAGGAGCAAGCAGAGCCTATGATATGCAATTGGCTACTGGAGCAGCAGAGGTAGGCTGCAACCGGAGGTGTAGTGTAATGCCAAACAGGGACTGCAATAGACTGTGACCCAAGTGCGCAGCACCGGAAGGTGCAGTGTAATGCCAAATCGAGACTGCAATAGACTGTGACCCAAGTGCATGGCACTGGGAGGTGCAGTGTAACATCAAACCGAGACTGCAATAGACTGTACCCAAGTGCACAGCACCGCCCCGCAAGGGGTTAACAAACGCTCCGGTCTGAGGCAACTGCTAGGTATTATAGACAGACTGAGGCGCCCAATAGTAACCCAACCTCAGGTAAAGCAGTAAACAGGCCAAGCGTACCGTGGTGCAACCGGGATCTCCACACTGGAGTGAGGGAGGACAAGGCACTATGGAGTGATCGGGTAACAGTATAGAACTGACTGAGCAGTATCCAAGGCAACCGGAGGTCTTGAACAAACAGAGAGAGCGAGTAACGGGCTATAGCCCCCAAACCGGATCCCCGGTATGAGTGCGAACCGGGCAGTAACACACAGAGCAGGAACGTAGCCAATCCGGGTTGGTACACAGAGCAGGAACGTCAGCCAAGCCGGGTTGGTACACAGAGCAGGAACGTCAGCCAATCCAGGTCGGTACACAGAGCAGGAACTTAAGCAAATCTGGGTCAGTACACAGAGCAGGAACATCAGCCAATCCAGGTCGATACACAGAGCAGGAACATAAACAGGCAGAGTAGTTAGACAGTCCGGGTCATACACAGGAATCATACGAAATAAAGGATCAAACAATTGAAACGGGAACACCACCAAAGGGCACTCCAGAAGTGACAGGACTGAGTATTTAAGGGCTGTCACTGGGAGGAGCAACATAACGTTAGCCAATAAAAAGGTATCAGGAAGTAGTAATTGTCAAAATGTCTCCAGCATGTTCGTAATAACTATCTCTTGTTGGAGGAGTCTGCCCTTCCTTACTTCTCAGGGGGGATGGGGGGCTCTGTGTTTTCCCTTCACCAACTTGGTATTCGTGACACCAGGGCTCTGGGGCAGAAAAGAGAAGTAGTGATGTTATTTATGTGTCAGAGAGTGTGCTACTGCCAACAGTTAGTGCATTTCAAATAACACCTGTGGCTCCTGCTGCAGAGGAGTATGATGACTCTGGGCTTGCTGTAGGAGATGGCAAGAGTCGTAGACTGCCAACACATGCTGCCTCTACCTCAACCACCTCCTCTAGTCGTGTTGTTAAAGCAATAGGTTCTTCTGCCATGTCCTGCCAACCCACACTGACTGAGTTCTTGGGAAGGAGTCAAAAACTTCAGAAAACAATCCAAAAGTATGCAAGTGAATGGCAAGGTTGCCAAGATGTTGGCAGTGGACATGCTGCCATATTCTTTTGTAGAAAACTGAAGTTTCAGAGAACTGATGTCAAGTGTAGCTCAACTCTGTCATATACTAAGCCACAGTTATATTTTCAGGATGGCTGTTCCTGAATTATACTTGCAGGTGGTTAGTGTGGTGGGCAAAATGCTGAAAAGTGCTTATGGCAAGAAAATCCATCTGACAACAGATATGTGGACAAGTGGGCAGAGCACAGGTTATATGACTGACTGCTCATTGGGTTTCCCTCCCACCACAGTGGGCAGCACTAGCTTACTGCATCAGGAGACAGTCAGTAATTGTGCCTCTGGTTCGGTACACATAATTGATAGACAGGCAAACCGGGTGGTCAACGGAATAGGCAGCAAAGACAGGAGCAAGGTCAGGCAAAACCGGATCATACACGGAACAGGATACACAGCAACACACGTCTGATCAGGAACACCATGAAAGGGCACCCAAGGTAGTGAGAGCAGAGTTTAAAAAGGCAATTGCTGGGTGGAGTAGAGCCCAGTATCCTATAAGAAGCAGCAATCACCGATAGTAAGTAGTAATGTCAACAGACAAGAAATCACTGCACCATGATACTTCTTCATTCTTTTATATTCTTTACATTTTAGGTATTAGTGTGATCAAGTTTAATGGTTTACGAATGTTTATGTGGTACATGTCTATTGCCTGTAGAGCATGTTTTGACCATTGTGTGGTCGGTGTTTCCTCCCATTTCTATATTACCTGGTATAGGGATCCTACAACCCATCCTTAGGGATAGATGCTGTTTGAATTGGTTTTGCCACTGGGCGATGCACACAACTTCTAATATAAGTCTTTTGAACATGTTATGGTTCTGTGTTGAATGTTCTGTATATAGACATGATTCATGAGGCAGGAGGAGATTGTACTTTGAAGTATACAGTGGTGTGTATTTGTAGTTCAGACTAGCTTTGGATTCCTCAGGTGATTCCTTGGTGCTTGGGAGGTGATCATGACATAACCTTATGGAGTGGAGTTAAGCATTAATGATTATGGAAATCGCTAATTGACAAGTGTTTGTTAATTTTAATTGGAGTAGGTAGCAATAGCACCATGGAGTGAATGAATTGCAATCCAGTTGAGGTATGGGGTGTGATAAGTATCACTGATGGTGTATTACACAGGCTGGTCAGGTAACCTTTTGTAGCCAGTGGTAACTGGACGACATTGATGACTTGCATGATACTGAGGTCTTCAGTGTGTGTGCACGTATCTGGCTGGTATGGAACAAGTTTTTTTTATTTTTTTAACCTTTGAATATGACAGTCTAGTTCTCTGGGCAGCTAAGAGGGCAACTGGATCGGTGCTTTGATGGATGGCACTCCAGTCCATCCCTTTCAGCTACCAGGGATCTTATGATCTTACTGGGCATATACTCATGGATGACAATTGGCTAGTGTTGGTAGTAAACAGAGTGATGTTTTGCAGACTTTATCTATGATTAATCATGGAATTACCCATGAAACACATAAAGTAAACTGTGTGGTGGTGATCCAGACACAAAGTAAGTGTTGTTTTCATCTCTACAATGGTTATAATGAATGCTTAATAAAATAGACTTTTGAAAAGTTTTTTTCTGGATTTATGGAAACAATTGAGCTTCCAAACAGCCTATAGGATTGCCTCCTCATATGTCTTATTTCAGGCCACAGGATGACACCTTAACTTAATGAAGATTATGCTGGCTACAATTAACCACATATATCTGCGCTATCCCTAATATTGATTTTCTATACATGTACTAAATGTCTTTATGTAAAGTAAATCGTTTTTGAGAAATTAGCCATGTTATGAGCAATTTATGCTAATAACTCTGAACATCACTAAACATCACTTTTCACAATCTGTGGGAATTCCCATGAAAAATACAGTTCCACTGTGACCCCCAGGCTTGTTCCATTACACTAGAACCATGCATACTGGCCCAAAACCTTATCCCACTATACTGGTATCAATAGAACCACAAATATTTACTCCCCCATCCTTGTCCCACCATAGCTATCGAACCAAACATACTGACTTCCAAACTTTTCTCTATGGTAGCCATAGACCTATGCCTGTTGCCCACCAATCCATGTCCCACTTTCTAGTAAAGAAGCCAAGATGGGCAATATGAAGACCTCTAGCTTCTGCCAGGATACAATTTCCATTATTCCACCCAGCCTTGTCCCACAAAAGCCATTGAACCATTATTGACCTCCCAGGCTTAGCCTACTGCACTGCTAGCAATAGAACTATACATACTAACCTGCCCCCAGCCTTATCCCATGGTTGCCATAGACCCACACATACTGACCTCCCAGCCTTGTCCCACTGCAGTTGTAGTCATATAAGCAAAAATACCAACCTCCAGCCTTGTCTCACTGCGTTGGTACACCCAGAACCAAACATACTGAATCTAAGCCTCCAGTGGGATGTTTCTTAGGATTAAAGATAAGTAGATTTAAAGGGTTTTCTATATGCAAGAATTGTCACAGAAAAAGCTACACATTTTCTGAACTTTCTGCAGGGAATAATGGCTAGCACAACATATCTAGTTTTAACTTCTCTTCAAAACTAACGAGGATTATGTTAAAGGGATAGTAATGTTTCACAAAAACAGCAGCTCCAATTAATGAATTATCTTCATAGTATTTGAGCCATGGAGAGTGTTATTTCAATATTGTCAGAGTTGTAGTTCAAGAGTAACTGAATGATAAAGTAACCCCCTCCTGCCCCTTTTACCTAGTGTAAGCTACCATCCCTCAGATGTGGAATCTGGTCTTGATACCAGACAGCTCACAGCAAGGAACAATCTTCTTACTGAGAGCATAAGGAAAATGCTACCCCCCTTGACAGGTTTTCCCTTATGCTAATTGAAGGTTGTCCCTCTCTCTGAGATCCACCTGGACACCACCTTGCTGTTCTGAGGCTAGCAGTGTTATATCAGTAAAAGGGATGGGAGGGGGACAATTTATCATTCAATTACTCTTGAACTACAACTCTAACAGTATTGAAATAACTCTCCATGGCTGAAATACTGTGAGGATTAATTGGAGATGCTTTTATTGTGAAACAATGCTATCCCTTTAAGTGGAATGATCCATTTTAAATCAATGGAATTGTTTGTGTGTTCCCTGTGATGCAGCTGGTTTGTCCCAGTATTACTCCAGTTCAGTCTCAATGGGGGGAGATTCATTAAAGGTTGATGCTGTGGCGATATGATTTTGTCTATGTGTTCAAAGCACTTCTACATTTCTATGTACACGTACATAGCCATATTCACTAAAATTTATGGATGGAAGGGGAGGAGAAGGTCCCCATTAGCATACAATATTGTCGAAGTACTGTCGATGTGGAAGGGATGCCCTCCCTCACACATCATCAGCACTACGACAATCCTGAAGTCTAATAGCTTTCTCTCTGCTGCCCCACTTGGCCAATAGGGGATAATACTTTCAGCACCATGGACAGCATCACTCCCTTATCCCTTTGAGTGCAATAGGAATTTCATTGCTCACCCCTGTGACACTCAAAAAAGTACACCAAGCAATACACAATTATCTCCACAGCTCTGTATTATATTTATTTCATACATGCAAGGCGGGGGGTCAGGCAGCATCCATGGGGATTTGTGCCTACCAGCTGCCCCCCAGCCTTGTTCCCTTGCTCACTGATAAACAGAACCCCATGTACACTGTCTGAATTCCCCAGCCTTTCTCCCTTGCCTACTGATAGCCACCAATCCCCATGGGTACTACCTGGTCAAAGGAACAAGCCTGGGTGTGTCAGGCAGTGCATGCGGGGACTAACACACAATGCTGATGTTCCCCATGCTGCTCCACATTTCCACACCAACATACATTGTCCCCATACACAGTAACATCTCGACAAATGATGCTCGATGATATGTGAGGGAGGGCACCCCTTTCACATTGGCAGCAGCTCACAACACTACCTGCTTGTGATTGATTGAGGGTTGTTACTGCATAGGAAAGTACAGGGAGATCCCAACTTCACCAACCTCAGGTAGGCAAAGTGAGTATCCTATCAAAATGTCACCATCAATTTGGCGATCAACCCAGGGGCACATTAAATATGTTGAAAATGGCGACATAAGAATCTCACCCATAAGACTCTCGCCTACATGACAAGGGTGACATGATTTTCCCCTCTTAAGAAAGCAGGAAAAAAGGTGAATGAATGATTGAGATTTAAATGAAGTTTGCAGAGCAGAAAGCGTGACTGTGATGCCCCATCCGCGTGATTGCAGGGGCTTTGATGCACCATTCAAAAGGTTAATGGGTGGAATGGCACTGCTACTTTCTCCCTGCACTGATCCCACGTTTCCTACAACTCTGTAACGGTTTTTTAAGACACTCAGACTAGCTGGTTAGAATAAAACACAGTTTTATTAACTGAAAATTAAGATGAAAGATCGCCCTCTACAGGAAACACAAAATAATAGCGATATATTGACAGATATGCCCCCACAGGCCCAGTATACAGAAACAGAGTTATCATATATACTGTCTCAGGACAGGCACACAGTAGTGAAACAAATCAAGGGTAAAATGCACTAATTAGTCAGTCTCTGTTGTGGTGTTTGGCATGCCCAAGATGGTGATGAAGCAGCTATATGTGTAGATGGTGCAACACCTAAAGTTCTTAAGGCTGGGAAGCTGCTAGGCAGTACTTGACTAGAGGTAGAATCAGCAGAAAAGTTGCACAGAATAGCCCCCACGGGCGTAGCAATGGATACAACTTAATCTGCAAGTGCGTGAGTCAGTAGCCCCCACGGGCGTAACAACGGTAGTAGCTTGCACTGCAAGAGCTTGCAAATAGCCCCCACAGGCGTAATAACGGAGACCAACTGCACAGGAATAGTTTGAGCCAATAGCCCCCACGGGCGTATACCAGAGACAACCTGCAAGAGCTCGAGCCAGTAGCCCCCACGGGCGTAAACCGGAGACCACAATGCACTGCAAGAGAGGAAGCTAATAGCCTCCCACGGGCGTATACCAGAGACCACCCTTTGCTGCAATAGCTTGAGCCAATAGCCCCCACGGGCGTAAACTGGAGAAACCACCGTAAGAGCCAATAGCGCCTCTACCGGGCGCTTAACGAACTCAACTACTCTGAGGTTGACAGGGTGAGCCGCCGACCAGACCAGGCGTATATGTGGCCGGCTCAGCAGAAGTAGCGAAATACTAGTGTAGGCTCTGTACAGGTGTGAGAAGGCTCCGCTAAGGAGACGGCTGCACGGCAAGGGTTAAATTGCAGCTTTAAGGATCGAAGGCTCAGTACTAGAGGAATAGCTCTGCAAGTACAAAGGAGGGCTCAGTAACGGAAGCACAGCTCTGCAAGTGAGCACGGAGACTCAGCACTGGAGACTAGGCACTGCAAGTGTTAAGGAGGTTACACGATCAGCCCGGTAGGCAGGCACAGCAGAAGTCAGAATGTTGCTACGGCGACAACAGGAGCAGGTAGCAGGAACAAAGCAGGTCACTGGAACAAGCCGGTTCAGGTCACGGAGCAGGAAGTCAGCCAGGCCGGGTCGGATCACAGAGGTGGTTCTCAAACAAGCCAGGTCAATCACAAACAGGAACGTCAGCCAAGCCGGGTCAGATCACGGAGGTGGTTCTCAGACAAGCCGGGTCAATCACGAGCAGGAAAACAGGAGCGTAGTCAAAACAGGCCAAATCGGTACACAGGAATCAGGAACACAGGAACACAGCAACAGCAATACTGGCTCTGAAACACGACGAAAGGGCACCTGACAGGTGTCACGGCCAGGTATAGAAAGGTAACCAGGGGTGGGCCAAACTGACTCAGCAAATCAGAGCACACCACAAGCGAGATTGACAGAGGAGGATCACAGGCACTGTGATAAACTCGTCATCAGTGTAGGGTGAATATAGCAGAGCCATTCCATACATTAATCCTTTGAGTGGTGCATCACAGCCCCTGCAATCACGCTGATGATGGCGACATTTTAATAGTGAACCAGTGAAGTTGAGACTGTGAACTCCGACAGCAGAGGCTGCTGTCGGTGTAAATGTGTCCAATTGCCACATTAACACATCAACACAAGCCCTTGCATAAGATGCTGTCTCATTATACTGCATTACCATATGGAAATGATTCATTATGCTTAATTTCCATATGGAAATAGGCCATTGTCGATGCGATGAGAGAAAATTCGTAAACCTGTTGGATGGATGTCGATATGGGCAGATTTTTGTTGGACTAATGGTGATGTGATGTCGAAGACACTTTAGAGAATACTGTCCATGTGTCTTTGACACTCCTCCGGCAGGACATCAACATTTCATCCCTCTTCAAACTTTAGTGAATCTAGGCCAGTATCTTTGTATCATACATATGTTATTCTATACTTTGTTTTGCATATATTTAGAACAAAAGCAATGCAATTGGAACAAGGCATACTATAATATTTACAATTCTTATTTTACACTTTATCTAGAATTAAATTATGTATCTTGTGTTCTAAGGCTCCAGTACATCTAATGCTTGTCTGCATATCAATAAAATAAGCCATAAAAATGTGTTCTCTGAAGATTAAAAAACTTGCAATTGTCTAAGAAATACTGATATGATCTTCTTATGAAGTAGTACCATTGTTAGCAGTGATTTAATTCCTCTAAAACTTCTGACTTTGTTAAAGTTACTAGACTATACATTTATTAGAAGATGAACCTTTCCAAAATGTCAAGAGACCAAAATGTTAATAGGTTTTCATATACAAAGCATTCTATTCCTTGGTCCTTTTTTGGGTTTCACTAGACATCGAATTGTACTAAAAATGCTCAACATCCATTAACTCTAGAAAGAAGTCTTAAATAATTCTTACTTTGGCTGACCAAAGATTTTAATAAATGAAAAAGGACTTCTAAGTGGACAATAGAAATGTGATCCTAGTCATTCCATAGAGAAAAAAAAAGATTTGCACATATCATATGTCTGAAAAGAATTGTATTAGCACTAACTTACTGTATCAGAGTGCTGCCGTTTGACCTTGAGTTTTTTTTTTATAAAGCTGACATCTATATAATTCTATTTTAATTTAGATATAATAGTTAATGCCAAAATAAAATATATAGTATATGATTTAGGGCTACTTCATTAAAAATAGGTTGTAAAGCTAGTTTAAACGTATTCTGGATTCAGAGGCGTAACTAGAAGCCTCCGGGCCCTGGTGCAAGAAGCGCCATGGGCCCCCCGGACCAAATTCACCCCCCCTCGACTATATTTGCCCTCTCCAAAATGCCCTTATCGCCTACCTCCCTGGAGTGGCAGGAGCCCGGAGAGGTGCGTCGATCTCCTAGTGCTCTGCATTACAGGCTGTGATCGTGGGCAGCAGGCAGAGGGGTCGCAGGGGGCGGCCGGGTCCCCTGAAGCGACGGGCCCGGTCGCGGGTGCAACCCCTGCGACCCCTATAGTTACACCAGTGTCTGGATTATTTTAATATTGCTCACAAATAGTGTGCTTTCTACTAAGTGCTTTGGAATATGTGACCAGTTGGTACAAGACAGCATTTGAAAAGTGCTATAATATACTGATTTTGAGTTTACATCCTAACCTGCAGTAGGAAGGTTAAAGGTTTAAAGTTTAAAAGGCTGTCTGGCTTGGGAAGTGTGAGTAATTAATTAAGGGTGGGGTTTGTAAGCAATTACCTGTGTAGGTCTGTATTAATCAAGGTACAGGACTCACAGAGCCTTACTCACAAATACAGTGTGCTTCCTACTAAGTGCTTTGGAATAAATGAACAGTTGGGACAACACAGCAGTTAGTATAACACAGGAGTTAGAGAAACAAAGGTAAATTAACTGTTTCAATTTTTAAGAACTCACATTGGCACCATACACGATGAGCAGGGCTGGATTTACCATAAGGCAAAGTAGGCACCTGCCTACACGTGCACGCCACCGAGGGGCGCCTGCCATTGGGACTCTTTTTATTCTTTAAAAAAAAAAATAGCCACCTCGCTGGCTGCGCTGGCGCCCACTCCATGTAGCCCTCGTATTGACCCCCCCCGTTGTCTATTTCCTACCTCCCTGGCAGGACAGGTCTGTGCCTCCTTTGGCACAGTCCTGTAAGTGCTGCGCTCCCTCGTCGGCTCTTTAGGAATGCAGAGCGCTGGAAGATGACATCATCTCCCAGCACTCAGCATTCCTGAATAGGAGACCTTGCAGAAGCTCCAGCACTTACAGGACTGTGCCAAAGGAGGCACAGACGACAGATCTTCTGTCAGGGAGGTAGAAAACGGACAATGGGGGAAGGCAATGTGAGGGCAAAATGGAGATTGTGGGGGCAAGTTGGAGCTGAAGGGGGGCAATGTCAGGGAAACATAGAGATGGTGGGGGCAATGTGGAGCTAATGGGGGGCAATGTGAGGGTAACATGGAGCTGATGGAGTGCAAGTTGGAGCTGATAGGGGGCAATGTGAGGACAATATGGAGATGGTGGGGGAAATGTGGAGCTGATAGGGGCAAGTTGGAGATGATGAAGGCAATGTGAGGGCAATATGGAGATGGTGGGGGCAATGTGGAGCTGATGGGGGGCAATTTGGAGATGGTGGGGGAAATATGGAGCTGATGGAGGTCAATGTGAGGGTAATATGGAGCTGATGGGGGACAAGTTGGAGCTGATGGGGGCAATGTGAGGGCAATATGGAGATGATGGGGGCAATGTGGAGCTGATGAAGGGCAAGTTGGAGCTGATGGGGCAATGTGAGGGCAATATGGAGATTAGGAGCATTGTGGAGATGTCCATTGGAGATGGTCAATGGGGGGGCACTTCAGATTTCTGTGCCTACAGGCTCCTGAGATGTAAATCCGGCCCTGACGATGAGCAAACTTGGAGATCTCCCTTAGTGCACATCTTGCGGTATGTATGTTTGGAACAGCAGTTCCAGGGTCCATACCACTGTGGCAAGTGTGAGCAAGTTGCCCTTCTGGAAGCTCAGATTGGAGTGCTGGAGAGTCATATTGCAACACTGAGAGATATTGACAACCTTGAGATGAGTCTCTTGCTAACTGAGCAGAGTCTAGCTGGGTCACCTAGCAAAGAGAGAGGAGATCAGCTAGAAGGGAACCAGGCACATAGTTGTGTGACAGTTAGTAGTGGTTGCAGTGGGGGGGGGGGAGAGGAAGAGGGCAGCCAGTCCTGAGTTTTTCCATTAAAAACAAATTTGCTCATTTAAGTGAAGATGTTAGGGAGGCAGACCCAAAAGTGGAATTGCTGGAGAAGACTGTTCTCCCTAACAGCCAGGATAACAGCTCCTCTAGCACAGAGGGGATCCAGAGGAAAGCGAAGCCTAGGCAGGTTGTGGTGGTAAGGGACTATATTATTAGGAGAACAGATAGGGTAATCCATGGTTCTGATTGCAGCAACCAAATGGTTTGCTGTCTCCCGAGTGCCCGGGTTCGGCATGTTGCAGACAGGGTGGACAGATTATTGGGAGGGGCTGGAGAGGATCCAGCTGTCTTGTTGCATATTGGTACCAATGACGAAGTAAGAGGAAGGTGGAGAGTCCTAAAAGGTAATTTTAGGGATATAGGGAGTAAGATTAGGAAATGGACCTCCAAGGTAGTATTCTCAGAGATACTACATGTGCCATGCGCTACACCAGAGAGACAGCGGGAGATTAGGGAGCTCAATGCATGGCTGAAATCTTGGTGTAAGAAGGAGGGCTTTGGGTTCTTAGAGCACTAGGCTGATTTCACTTTGGGGTACAATCTCAAGTGCTTGGGGAGAGGACGGCTAGATGGTTGGAGGAGATTTTAAACTAGGAAGAGGGGTTGGGGCGAATAAATACTGGGCTAGACTGCATAGAAAGTGAAGGCGATGTAGTTAATAACCAGGTGGGTGGATCTGTGGGCTGGGTTCGTACAGATGATAGGGAGAATCCTACAAATCACACATCAAAATTAAATCACAAATGGAACATGGCAGTGGCATAAACTGTATGCTTGCAGATGCCAGAAGTTTAACTGGTAAAATAGAGGAACTGGAGCTGGTAGCTGAAATTGAAAACTATGACTTGATTGGCTTAACAGAAACATGGTGGGATGACACACAAGATTGGTCAATCAATTTTGAGGGCTACATGTTGTTTAAAAAAGATAGGTCAAACAAAAGAAGTGGTGAGGTCTGTCTGTATGTCAAACCAGCATTATTGCCTCATTTACGGGAAGATATATGTGATGACATTAGTGAACATGTGGAATCCCTGTGGGTTTAAATAGTCAATGGGGGTAAAACTGCCCAGAAAATATTAGTGGGTATTTGTTATAAGCCACCAAACATTGGTGACCTTGAAGAATCACAGCTATTAATGCAAATAGAAAAGGCTTCTCAAATAGGGAGAACTATAATTATGGGGGATTTTAATTATACAGAAATAGATTGTAAAATGTAATAACTAACTCTGCTAAAGCAGTAAGTTTCTGAACTTGTTGAATGACAATTTTTTTGTCTCAAATAGTGCAGACCTCAACCAGAGGGGATGCGTGTCTGGATCTGGTATTAACTAACAATGAAGAATTTATCTTTAACATCCAAGTAAGTGAGCACTTGGGGAATAGTGACCATAACATGGTATCGTTTGATATTAATTCAAAAAAACAATTTGGTGTGGTTCCACCAAAACACTGATTTTTAAAAGGCCAACTTTATCCCTTGACTGGGATGGAATATTTTCTGGAAAAAAACACAGAAGGAAAGTGGAATGCCTTCAAAATCACTTTGCAAAAATATACATATAAATTTATCCCCTTTGGAAACAAATACAAAAGAAGCAAATTAAAACCAATGTGGCTAACCAGTAAACTAATAGTCTCGTGATCGATCACAAAAAGTTTTATATGATAAAATGCAGGAGTCCATTCATACACTAAATGACCAACATCCTTATGGAAAAGTTTTATTTCTTTGTTGCAAATGTCACGATGCCTCTTTGATGTAAATGTATGTTCCTTATGAAAGGATATTTTTAGAGCAAGGCTTTAACCTATTCAGGTTTTTTGGTTGACTGGTTCTCGGACAGCATGTATTAAAGTTTACCAGATACCATGTATCGGATTTTACCGTATACTTTATATGATATATGTAGCCTCCAACAGATCATACATATGTTGTCACAGACTCACGGTTACTTGGGTATCGGTTTATTATCTTCTCAGGTTCGCATCTTTTTCACTTTTCAGCACAGCCTTTATTCCTTCCTTATACATTGAAAAGTCAGCTTTCTTTAAACGTCTGTTTACTCTGTAACTCCTCTTCAGCAGAGGACCCTCTGTCACATTTCTCGTCACCTCCTCCAAGCAGCAGTGAGATGTCTGGAATAGAGCAGCATGTAGGGACCTGTGGTGGTGGTGTTGGAGAAGCTGGGGTGGAAGAGACATTGATGGCCTTTTTATCAGGAACTGAGAAGGAATGGGAGACATGGATGAGGATGGGTATCACCACCACCACCACTAGCAATCAGCTTTTGGAATTAGTGGAAATTGCAAATGCTCTAATTTCTGAGATAAAAGGGCAGTAGCATGCTGAGGATAAGGCTAGTGTGCCACAGACCACCGTGGACACAGTGGGAATGGGGTCAACAAGTAATGTGGGGCTAGGACAGATTCCACATGCCAGCGCCAGCAACATATCACGGTGCCCGTGATTGATGCATTTCCTTGCCTGTCACCATTAGGGGGCTCCTATTGGCCGTCTGCCTTTAATCTGCCTCATACTGCCTATTTAAACCTGGTTTGGGCACCCCTTGGCTGCCCTTTCGTGGTGTCTCTGACCACGTTTGCTTTCACCTTGTTCCAGTAGTCATTTGGGCCTGTTGCTGTGTTCCTGAGTCCAGATTGCATCTTGTTCCTGAGTTCCCTGTCTGCAGTGCTGTTCCCGTGTTGGTTCCGGCCTAGTTCCTTGAGGTTGCTGTTTCCTGCTGATCGTTTTTGCTGCCGCTTCCTGACCGGTTTATCGCCCTGCTGGTTCCTGCCATCTCCTGTCCTGACAACTGTGTTCCTGACGACTTGTTAGCTTGGTCGCCTTGGCGATGGTTTGCTCGAAGCCTTGCGGCTATACAAATCACTTGTTGGTCCCAGTGTGTGGATGCTGGTTTGCTTGAAGCCTTGCGGCTATACAAATCACTTGTTGGTCCCAGCGTGCGGACGCTGGTTTGCTCCAAGCCTTGCGGCTATACAAATCAATTGTTGGTCCCAGCGTGCGGATGCTGGTTTGCTCCAAGCCTTGCGGCTATACAAATCAATTGTTGGTCCCAGCGTGCGGACGCTGGTTTGCTCCAAGCCTTGCGGCTATATAATCCGTTGTTGGTCCCAGCGTGCGGACGCTGGTTTGCTCCAAGCCTTGTGGCTATACAAATCACTTGTTGGTCCCAGCGTGCGGACGCTGGTTTTCTCCAACCCTTGCGGCTATACAAATCACTTGTTGGTCCCAGCGTGTGGACGCTGGTTTGCTTGAAGCCTTGCGGCTATACAAATCACTTGTTGGTCCCAGCGTGCGGACGCTGGTTTGCTCCAAGCCTTGCGGCTATACAAATCAATTGTTGGTCCCAGCGTACGGGCGCTGGTGTGCTCCAGCCTTGCGGCTATACAACTCATTTGTTGGTCCCAGCGTGCGGACGCTGGTTTGCTCGAAGCCTTGCGGCTATATAATCCGTTGTTGGTCCCAGCGTGCGGACGCTGGGTTGCTCCAAGCCTTGCGGCTATACAAATCAATTGTTGGTCCCAGCGTGCAGATGCTGGTTTGCTCCAAGCCTTGCGGCTATACAACTCATTTGTTGGTCCCAGCGTGCGGACGCTGGTTTGCTCGAAGCCTTGCGGCTATATAATCCGTTGTTGGTCCCAGCGTGCGGACGCTGGTTTGCTCCAAGCCTTGTGGCTATACAAATCACTTGTTTGTCCCAGCGTGCGGACGCTGGTTTTCTCCAAGCCTTGCGGCTATACAAATCACTTGTTAGTCCCAGTGTGCGGACAATGGTTTGGTCCAAGCCTTGCGGCTATACGAATCACTTGTTGGTCCCAGCGTGCGGACGCTGGTTTGCTCCAGAAGCCTTGCGGCTATGCCAAGCTGTTGTTAGTCCCAGCGTGCGGACGTTGGGTTATCCTCCAAGCCTAGCGGCTATACAAATCTGTTGTTGGTCCCTGCGTGCGGATGCTGGTTTGCTCCAGAAGCCTTGCGGCTATACTATCAGTTGTTGGTCCCAGTGTGCGGACGCTGGTTTGCTCCAGAAGCCTTGCGGCTATACAATCAGTTGTTTGTCCCAGCGTGCGGACACTGGTTTGCTCCAGAAGCCTTGCGGCTTTATAATCCGTTGTTGGTCCCAGCGTGCGGTCGCTGGTTTGCTCCAATAATACCTTAGGTCATACTCTTGGTTGGTGTGCCTATATTTATAGTTCCTTGGGCTGCCTTGCCCGGTATATTGGTAAGGCCGGTAGAACCTGGTACATTATTCCATCAGACGGTTGCCTTACCCGGTATTGGCAAGGCCGGTAGAGCCTATGTATAGTTCCTTGGGCTGCCTTGCCCGATATATTGGTAAGGCCGGTAGAACCTGGTACATTATTCCATCAGAAGGTTGCCTTACCCGGTATTGGCAAGGCCGGTAGAGCCTATGTATAGTTCCTTGGGCTGCCTTGCCCGGTATATTGGTAAGGCCGGTAGAACCTGGTATATTATTCCATCAGAAGGTTGCCTTACCCGGTATTGGCAAGGTTGGTAGAGCCTACTGTCCCTATATTCGCAGGCTGTCTTGCCTGGTATTTTGGCAAAACTGGTAAAGCCTATATTATCTGTGCTATGTCTATTATTTAATGTTGTATGTACGTGTTGGAATCCTAAGGGATCATTTTAATTATTTTTTCAATAAAGTTGTGTTTTTACCTAACTTTGTGTCTGAGAGTCGTAACAAACCGTGACACGATACTCCTGGTCCTAGTTGCAGTGCTAAAAAAGTGAAAGGGAATGTGGAGGACAAGAAGAAAGAGGCCATTCTTCTCCACCTGTTCCCTATCCCTCCCCCGAGAAGTCATGGGGGTTGGACTATTATTCTCTTCCGGCAGGCACAGTTCAGTCATCAATAACGGTACAGTGCAAAATTTGTGACAAGTTCGTGAGAAGAGGAAAGGAGGAAACACACCTTGGCACAACTTGCCTGATAACATACATGAAACACAGACACCATGACATTTATGTCAAACATGTTAAAGCCAAACACCCATTACAGAAATCTAGCACCCCTGTTAATGTACCCCCTGATTCTCCGGAAAGGTGGAGATCAAGGAGAAGGAAGAATAAAAAACCCCAGAAAGACACTGGAAGTTCCATGATGAACAAAACAACTGGCTCGCCATCAACATCACCTTCTTCCTCTAGGGTAACAAGTACATCTCCTGCCAATCCACCTCATTCATCGTTACCTCCCCTGCCAAAAGACAGCCACTCTTTTGATGATAGGATATGGCAGTTCGTCGCTACCCATTGCACATTGTGTGGTGCAGTGATCAAACATGCCAGTGTGATGGAGGAGAATCGATATCAGGCTATCAAACGGCATCTGAGGAGATTCCATCCCACAGAATATGCTAGGATTCTGGCTGGTAGGGTTCATAATTACTATTAAACTGTCAGCAAGTTGTTATGTGTCCTTAGCGGGGTCTGGACAAGGGGTACAGTGACAGCGGTAGTACTTGGTTTCGGGTGTCATGGTGTTTGGATACAGTTGTGCCCCCAGATGTTATTTACCACACACATACTGTGTACATTGCAGTTGCTGAGGAGCCCCACTGATCTTGCTCTCAAGGGACAAAAATGTATTCTAATAACACACCCATGATGATTTTGGAGGAGGGGCAGGTGGAGAAGATTTAATGAACAACTTGTTCTTTTCTCCATAAATACTGGGGGCTACTTATTCTGCTGCTACTGCCACAGGCACATCACTGGAGCCAGTCGTGGCAAATGGAACCTTCATCATCCATCTTCCATGTTACTGCTATTGTTGATCCCATTCCCTTTCAGCTGCCTAATCATCAACTCAGCAGCAGCAGTACGAACAGCAGTTGCAACTCAGGACTCAGGAGGACGTTTGATGGTGGCCACTGGCCAACATGACCTGCTAGCATTAGGCCAGTAGGGCATTTTTATTGTTTTTCTCAGGGCTTGAGTTTAAAAAAAAAATAATAATAATAATTAAAAAAAAAAAGAAATAAAAACTAGTCCTACAAAAAATAAACAATTTTTGGGGGTTTGTTTCAAACAAGCCTAAGTCCTACAAATCAATGTTTCCTTAGGGCTTGTGCCAAACAAGCTTAAGTCCTACAAACCAATGTTTCTTCAGGGCTTGGGCCTCTAAAAAGTCTAAGTCCTACAAAGACCTCTAACAACAAATAAAACAAATCATCCTCTACAAAATATTCTATCAAGTCAAGTATCAGTCCACCCCAGTGGCAGCTTATGTCAAGGGGTTCCTGTCTCTGTCACTTTAAATACAAATGTATTTTATTTAATTGATTGATTTTTTTATAACCCCCCCAAAAACAAATTCCCTTTTCAAATTATTCATTCATTCACCAACACAGGCACCCTCCTCAGACCCCTTTATACCATGTCTTATGGTTTTTATTTTATTTAGGATTTCTTTTTTATTAAGTGCCCCCCAATCACAGTAAACAACCCCCCAAAAATCATCCCCTGTTCAACTGATTCTTTCCCCACACCCCACCAACACAGGCACCCTCATGTCCCTTTTATACTGTACCTTTGGGAAATAAAATATTATGTGTTGTGTTTAACTTCTATGTTCCCATTGATTTCAATGGGCGAAAAAAGCAGAAAATATGCACTTTTTGCGGGAAATTTTTCGCCAAGCGGAAAGTGCCATTTTTCACCGATTTCAGTTTGAGGCAGATATTTTCGCCCATCCCTACAAATTACAACAGCCTGACAATAGTAGAAAATGTCATGCACATCCAATGAAGGAAATTCAGAGGTCTTCAAATAAAAGCAATGAGCTTTATTGAATGACGGTAGACGTACCCGGACAAAAGTGCCAATCAATGTATGTAGTCAAAGGAGAAGTACAAAGCTATGGGTACAAGCAGTCAGATGCACAGCAAAACATCTCACACGGATCCACGTGTTTCGCATAAACTACGCTTACTCATGATCCTGTCATTCAATAAAGATCATTGCTTTTATTTGAAGACCTCTGTGAATTTCCTTCATTGAATGTGTGTGACAATTTCTACTATTGTCAAGTGTTTATAAAACCTGAAGAGAGGTTTAGTCACAGCACCCACGTTTACATTGGTTAACTCACACTTTGCCAGGAATTTCCAAATATTTACATGATGGGATGGTCCATTGGCTTATGTATCCTTTGAGCCAAGTATGTCTAGTTGAATTTGACAAGTAAGAGCTGCTGAATCTACTATCTGTTTTTGGAAATTACAAGAGCACCTACTTTAATTGGATAATTCAATCCATTCATATTTCCATAGAAAAGATACATGTATATGGAGGCAAAAAGGCTATCCCTGTTATAAAGTGTGCATCAAGCATAATCCAGCTAACTCCAACCATTCCAAAGGGCGAAGTCCACAGCATGGGAAAAAGGGAGAAAAGAATTAGGGTAAAGTATCTCCAAAACATGCAGGTCTATAAAATCAAAAAAAATAAAAAATTTAAAGTGTTTGTACAGGAGGAACTGAATGTATAATATTGGAAAATATTAACACCGCCAGAAGATGCAAAAAAGTAAATGCTACTAAAAAGAGTTAAGTAAGTGATCAACCAAAAACAGGCACTGCTCTTACTGTCCTGATGAAAATGTCTCTCAAACATTGAAAAGTTGATATATTTCCAGTAATGATTTTTTTGATACACATTAAGTCCTGTGTGTGCTGACCTTCTTCTGTATATAATTAGAAGCCAGGTTAACATTTCTACCTTTACTCAGGCCTTTCTCAAGACAGTTTTGAGAAAGTTCTGAGTAAAGGCTGAAACGTTGACCTGGCTTCTAATAAAATATTTTAACATCTGCAACACCTTGAGTTCCATCTAACCTCTGCTGTGAAAATTCTATGTATTAGATATTTGAGAACCAAGGAATTAATAATACTAATGGAGTTCACAAGAAGGAGGTGAATCAGTATCTATCTATTTAAATCTATATATATATATCTATAAAAGAATACTTCTGTGTGTCTGGCAAACACACCCAGGAGCAACAGTAAGGAGAAGTTATTCAAGTCTCCTTTATACTGCCAGTTCCATTTGTCCAACCATGGGTGGAATTTTGACCCTGGTCACTCTTGTCAAAATCTTTGCAAGGAGATGCAGGCCATACAATGAACACACACACACACAAACACAGAGACAAATATATATTCACATGCAACGCAAACGCACACAATACACACAACGCCACACACAAGCTGCTATATGCACAACACAATAAGCACACAATACAAACAGTGCTATATGCAAAATGCTACTTGAAAAATGCTAAATACAATACACACAACCTTATACGCAAAATGCTATAGACAATATGCCAATCACAAAGTGCTTATCACGGTGCCGTGATCCAGGCCTATGGCTCTACCTGTGTGCTCCTTGTGTGCTCGTTGGCAGCATTGCCGGTCACTGACTTTCTGGTTGCTACACGCATCATTCGGCATGCTCGCTATTTTTATAGGCTGGGCTGATTTGGCCGAGCATAACTCCGCCTCTCTGATAGGCCTTATATGCTGCATTCTGTCCTAGCCTCAGTACCCTTTCGTGGTATATCTGAGCGCTCTTAGTTTTCTGCAGTGATCCGTTCCTGTCTGCTGATTCCGAGTTGTGGATGACTTGGACCTCTGGCCTCGTCTGACTACCCGTTCCGTGCTTGACTCCTGGCTCTGTCTGATTGCCCGATCCGTGTATGACCTTTGGCCTGGCTGACTACCCGCTCCATGCTATACTGTGGCTTTGTCTGACTACCTGAATAGTGTACGACCTTGGCTTAGTCTGTCCCTATCTGTGCTTCCTTGAGTCTGGCTCTCTCCGTGTAGGCTCAGGGGTCTGGTTGCTTCCGGGTGTGTTCATTCTGTAGTCCAGCAGCGATTGGTCCTATCGGTTGCATTTAGTCCTTGCATTCTAGGATGTGTGGTAGTTCCTGTGTCCCCTAACATTCTAGGGTATTGTGTTGGTTGACCCTAGCTTTCTAGGGTGTCTGGGCCTTCATTCTCTGCACGCTAGTCAGAGCTTGTATGCTTACCACTCTGCGTTAAGTGGTTCTGCTGTCCATCCTGGTTTGCTTCTTATACTCTGGATGCATTGTCTGGCTAAGTTCAGTGCTGATCCTGGTAGTGGCCATCTTGTTTGCATTTGTTCTTAAATAAACTATTGATTGTACCTGTACCTGTCAGAGTCTTTATCTGTCGAGTCACTCCGTGACAGTGCTATACCCCAATCACTATATGCCAAGCACTATACGCCAAAGGCTATGCATGAAATGCCAGCGTTATACACAGCGCTGTACACCATATGCCAAAAGATGTACTCTAAACACTGTATGCCATATGCAATGCAATACTCCATACAATATACACCATCCGACAAATGCCAAAAGCTATATGCAAAACACTATATGACTTATTCAATACATCATACGTCAAATGTCAAACCCTATACGCCATGCGCTATACAACAAATGCTATATACAATAAATTCTATGCTATACACCACTCCATATGCCAAATACTATATGCCATACTCTTTAGGCCAAAAGCTATATGCCAAAAGCAATGGGGAAGGGTTTTCATTGTTCTCACAGTAAAAAGATTGTCCCTTGCTGTGAGCTGTCTGGACCAGATTCCACATCTGAGGGGAGATGGCTTATACTAGTTAAAAGGGGTGGGAGGGAAAAACGTTATAATTCAGTTACTCTTGAACTACAACTCTGACAGTATTGAAATAACATTCTCTATGGCTCAAATACTATGATGATTAATTGGAGCTGCTGCTTTTGTGAAATAGTACTATCCCTTTAATTCCCCAAAATAAACTACAGCCAATATTGCTTATTATAATATTTTTCTTTATATAGCTGGCCAGTTCTATATCTAGTAAATTTATTATAAAATTATTTTTCCTCAAATATATCTGAAATAATCTTTTTAAGAAGCAGAGATGCCCTATCTCCTCTTCAGTGGGGGAACACAGTCAATGATCATGTAGCGTAATGTAGGTAATTGGTGATTGAATTGGGCATAATGTACTGCAACTGGCTGATCTTTAATTTTAGAAAAAAGTTTTGAATTGTGGTTGTGTTTAGATTCCAAAGCTGCTTTTATGGCAGTTTGATGATTTCTCATCCTCTCCTTAAAAGTACTGGTGGTCTTACCCATGTACATGAGACCACATGGACAGAGAATTATGTATACAACAAATTGACTGGTACAAGTTAAATCAGTGGTTCTCAATCTTTTTTTGTTCGGGGCACCCCTAACACGTAATATTGAACATTTGGGGCACCCCTAACTTATTTAATGTACTTTATCAAGGTATAGTGCATAAATATATACTTATTATTATGTCTTACAATCATAATAACAAAAGGAAACAGAATGTGCATAACAATTTCTATAAATCTTTATTAAAAGTTAATTTTTGTTAGTCTTCATAGAAAACATGGGGCACCCTAAGTTGATGTCTGTGACACACCAAAGTGCCACGACACACTGTTTGAGAATCACTGAGTTGGACTGTGCTTGATGGGTAATTTGAATCCCTTGTGTGTATGTTTGAATGAAGTACCTGTAATTAGGTAGTTGCATGTTATACAGGAAAGACATTTATAACAACCTTTGTGTTTTCCTTTGTCCACCTTAGTGTAGCATGTAGAAGGGTCTGTTTTCACTAGAATGTCTCTCAAGTTGTGTCCTCTTTTATAGCAGAATCTAGGTGGTGTATCAATGATTTGAGGTAAGGTGGCATCCGATGCCAAAATAGGCCATTGTCTGTATACACTATCCTTAATCTGTTTGGTGGCGAGGCTATAAGTAGTCTGTAAGGTCAGGGGTCTTTGAAGTTTTAGTAATTAAACTTTCTTCTTTGTTCATTTGTAAAACAGAATGTTTTTGTTGTTCTATGAGGTTTTTAGAGTATCCTCTTCGAATGAACTTGTTACCCATTTTATCCAGTTTTTTTACTAGTATATTATCATTGCTGATTATCCTCCGCAGTCTCAGCATTTGCGATTTAGGTAAGCTTGTCTTCAGGTGTTCTGAATGGTGACTGGTGGCTTGGAGGAGGTTATTTTTATCCATGGGTTTGGTATATAATGTGGTATGTAATTGACCTCCTGTATTTTGTACTAGAACATCTAAAAATGGGATTTGTGTCTCATTATGTGAAAGAGTTAACTGTATGTATGGATGAGTAGAGTTAATATCACTGAGTAGACTGACCAGATCTTCAGTGGGTAGATCTTTCTTGTACATAGACATATAAATATTAGCATAAGCTGGAGCCATACATACCCCCATGGCTTTGCCCTGCTTTTGGAGATAAAGTTTATCTTCAAACTTAAAAGAATTACATGTGAGACAAAAGTCTAACAGATCAATGAGAAATTCAACTGATAGGCCTTTGTAAATAGTGTTGTTACTGTCACGGATTCACCAAAAACGTTCAGGAGTCAGTACGGTATAGTTAAATGCAAAATGTATTAATAATCTAAAAGTAGAACACACTATATACACATGTAGTAAGCAGAGGGCTACAAGCCAGCGAGCACTACTATCAGGAATAGTAGGCTGCCAAGCCAGACCACTCTGCTAGAGACTAGGCCGCAGACACTGGTAGTCTCTATAGGAACCAGGAGCAGGAATGGGAACAAGAACACAGGATCTTGAGCCGACGTCGCTGGAGTACAGACTCACGCCTGCCGTCAGTATGGAGCGGTAACTGACCCACACCTGCAGTCAGTATGGAGGGATGACTGACCCAAGCCTGCAGTCAGTATCAGAGCTAGTCTACCAGAGCCCCAAGTCCGCACTAGATAGGGTGTCTGCTAGGTATAAGGGACAAAAGTAAGAATAGTCAGACAGAGCCTCAAGTCGGCACCAGAGAGGATAGTCAGACAAACCAGGTCATACACAGTTCAGGTAGTCAGCCAGAGCTACATGTCTGCACCAGGTTGGGTGTCCACTATAGGGATAAGCAAAAGAGTAGTCGGACAGAGCCACTGGTCAGCACCAGGTTGGATGGAAGACTAGCCAGGTCATGCACAGAGCCCAGGTAATAGAAACTGCTGTGAACAACAACGCAAGGGTAACTGGTATAAGCTTCAGTCTGCCCTTTAAACCCATGAGCAGGAAGTAGCAGGGAGGAGCAAAAGGGAGATAAAGCATAAATCAGGGTCTGAGATATTCTGACGCTTCGCACCCGTAATTGACGCACCTACGCGTCC
The DNA here is from genome assembly GCA_037306005.1 of Rhinophrynus dorsalis. Lineage (NCBI taxonomy): Eukaryota > Metazoa > Chordata > Amphibia > Anura > Rhinophrynidae > Rhinophrynus > Rhinophrynus dorsalis. The sequence continues at coordinate 137,421,458 of CM074723.1, read as the reverse complement.
TGCATCATTAGAGTGACAATATTTTGTAAATGACGCATGTTGGTGATGCGCAGGAAACTCGCGTCACCTCAGTGAACAATGCTGTGGTACTATCACCCAGCCAGCGGACACGGGCGTCATTTGATACAACATTCTGCGCCCTGACCAGGTGCCCAGCAAGATGCCAGAACGCTGCTGCACCAATCGCCAGGAGGATACTTATCCAACGGCGGCAAGAGCGCGCTACTGGACATTAGGTACTGTAACAGTTAGTTATTGTCTTACATACGGCTTCTATTGGAATGGAATGGCAGTGTAAAGTGATGTGACATCCATTATGCCCAATATACAAGAGTCTGTATTAATGTCAAACTGTTGGATTGATTTCAGAAAATTAGTAGTATCCTTTAAATAATACGGTAATGCTTGGAAAAAAGGTTGTAAAAAATGGTCAGTGAACTGGCCTACTGGATGTGTTAGTGAACCAATTGCAGAAATAATTGGTCTGCCTGCTGGTTTAGATAATGATTGATGTACTTTAGGAAGTGTGTACAGAATAGGTCTGGCTGGAATATCAACAGAAAAAAAAATAATGGATTGGTTCATCTATCCATCCTGATATTAAACCAGTAGCTAGAAGATTATCAATCCATTTCTTAAATTTGATGGTAGGGTCAAACGTGACCAAAACAATCGAGCCTCCCTTGTCCGCAGGTCTGATTACTATTGAGTTATCATTACTTAAGGTTTTTATTGCATTTCTTTCAATTTTAGTTAGATTGGAATAATTCCTTTTTGTTTACCAAAATAAGGGGCCGTGGTATCTTGTTCAACTAGTCTGTGGAATGTTTTAATAGAAGCATTAGTACTCTGTGGGTCAAAAGTTGATTTTGGTCTGAAAGGTGGACATATATTGCCAACATTATCAGTATTGGAAAAATATTCCTCTAATCGTAATGTGCGATTAAATCTATATAGGACCTACTTTCCAATCAAATTTGAAGTGAGAATTAGTAGGGATGAATGAGAGGCCTCTTTGTAATAGTTTAGCTTCCCCCATAGTGAGGGTGTGTGATGATAAATTGTATACTAAGGACTCGGAAGAGGGAGTTTGGTTGTGGCTTCTGTTTTTGCCTTTTCCACCCCTCCACTTCCGAGGCCTCTTATGCCTCCCCTATGGTTCTCTTGTGATCTTGTGGTTACTCCTAAAAAGGTGATCCCTGAGGAGCTGGTGTCAGTCTCTGAATCTGCTGAAGATGACAATGTGTCTTCTTTATCCATGAAGCCTGCCAGTTGGGGCCTACTTTTTGGTCTCCTTCTGGCAGTCCTCACTGATTTCTATATATCTCCTGTTAACCATCTGTAGATCCGGTGTTCTCTATAATCTGTTTTATATTTGGCTAATTTGTTCTTATAGGTTTCAATCTGTTCTTCTAATTTTTTACCCAATCAGGTTCTTTATCTGTTGTAAGTGTCTCACTATATTTTAATTCAAAGTCTGATATGTTTTTTCTTACCTCCCCCAACTCACGATTGATTACCTCCATGACCAAAACCATTAGATCCAATGAGCATTGATTGAGGATACTGGTCCATTTGTTACAGAAAGAGAATTTAGTGCATCCAATTGTAGGAATATTTCTTATCCTAAATCCTCTTGGAATCTTTTTTTCTCTATGGTATTCTGAGATAGTGATACCATATAAAACCAGATCCACTTCTCACTTCTTAAATTTCAGAATTTAATGATGTAATTCATTAATTGTTGCTTTTCCATATGTGGTAGTAAATTTCTCCTTAACCCTTTGAGTGCCAGAGGGGTACGGAATGCATTGCAAAGCAATGCATTCCGTACCCTGCTGGCACTCAAAGGGTTAAACAAAATGGTGTCGATCTTGGAGTGATCAATCTTGCAAGTTTGTGCCTCTTTATCTTGTCCACCTTCTGCTTCTAAAAAACCTTCCATGAGTTATGTGTCTCTGTAAAGTGTATTCCTGCAAAAAATTAGTAAAAAAAGGAAGAGAAAAAGGTATAGGGTGCACCAAAAAAAAAACCAAATGTATGAATACAGTTGTACCATGTATGTCCATATATATCTATCTATATGTATATATATATATATATATATATATATATATATATATATATATGTGTGTGTGCGTGTGTGTGTTTACAGTATTTATTTATTTTTTAACCAAAATGAGAAAAAAAAGGAAGAGAAAAAGGTATAGGGTGTACCAAAAAAATACAAATGTATGAATACAGTTGTACTATCTATATATATATATATATATATATATATATATATATATATATATATATATGTATATATATATATATGCACACACACAGTATTTATATTATTTGGTATATATATATTTTTTTAACCAAAGCTGTACCCAGCTTTGAACTTATTGCGGACAGATCTTACCTCCTTTGATGCATTATATGATAGTGACATAAAAGATGTGTAATATTCCCAATACAGTGCTCAGACTACAACAGTTACAATGATAGTGGCATTTCCCACCACATTATCTAGCACTTCTGGCACTAGGCCAGTAGGGCATACCATTTTTTCATGGCTTTTCTTGACAGGCCTGAGGCCTACATATATTTTTTTAGGGCTAGCCTTGCTTTAAAGTGTTAGTAATGTCCAAAAAAAGTTTTTTGCATTTAGAAGAGCTTATAAAGCTCAGCTAAATGCAAAAAAAAACATATCTCTCAAACCGCTTTTTAAGCTCTTCTAAATGCAAAAAAACTTTTTTTGGACATTACTAACATTTTAAGCCCTCCCCCACACACTGTTGTTTCAAACCTAATCTTGCTATGTTTTTTTTGCCTTCCTCTAAAACAACAGGGGTGATTTGGCATGGGCTGGACTTGATGGACACATGTCCATTTTCAGCCTCTATGTTACTATGTTAACTATGTTAATATGGTGTATGTTTAAGTTTATGTAAGCATGCAAAAGAAATACTTTTTCACTGTTTTCTGTCTGCAATCCTGTTGCTATGCTTGCAGAGTGTTGGCCATTATCTTTAAAGTGATATTTTTCTGGCCACACCCACATTTTGGGTGTTGCCATAGCACACCCAATGTCCCTGCATCAGTTTTATACACATTTACATTATATTATTTATCTCTCTGCATGCTAGAGAGATCAATGTATTGGTGATATCTCAAGCAAGAAAAGGGTAAGCCTTTTTGACTCTTCTTTTTATAGACTTTTTCTTTGTCAGGAAATAGTGGGTGGGTCTGGGGGCAGGGCCATGTGGCGAACAGGAGTGTGGCCATGGGTAGAGATAAGGGTACCTAGAGTGCCTTACCTGGGATGTAAATCAGGCCTGAAATATGTCAGTACTGGCCACACACATTTTTTTGTTTGCCAGTAGTCCTTGAGGTAATCATTTCTGTTAAGAATATAGCTATCCTGTAAATATGCAGAAACCATGTCACATGCAGGAGGATCACTCCAAGAAGCTACAATAATTTCCTGTGTATCAGTTACAAACTGGGAGCAAGTGTTATCACCACTACGACTATAAATGTTTAGCTGCTACCCCCAGAGACCCATGAATTGCATTATGTGATTTCGATGACATGTTCAGAAATATGTTGGAAATATGTTGATGCTCCTGTTGCTGCTGCTGCTATAAACCTTTTGCTGACTTTCTTTTCACTGTGCTTTCTACCAGTTTTTTGGCCTCAACTTTCTCTTTCTCATCCTCTGGAATGCAACACTCCACTTGATCTATAAGCATATCTTTATATTCTTCGACAGAATCTGATTCCTCAGAGAGATACTGCTGTTCATGTTTCCTTGTAATAAACTGGTCATGCTTTGGCAGATATTCAGAAATGTTATGTTTAAAGTTGGGATCCAGCAAACAAGAATGAATTCCTCATTGCTTTTAATTGACAATATGTTAGGATCTTCCTCAAAGCATTCTAACATGACCTTAACCAGCTGACAAATGTCTGTAATGTCATTATTGTAAGATTCCTCAAATTTTTCTGCAATAAATATATAAGTGGAAGAATTTCACCAATTTCTGCCCCATGTGACTAGCTAGGATGATTGACTTCTCAAAAGGTTTCAGTAGCTCACATACATTACACATTAGTTGCCATTGCCTAGGTGACAAAGATGCTCCCTCCAAAGCCTTCCAGTTTTGCATTGCATACTCGCTAATATCCTTATACTGCTCATACAAATGCTCTAGCATGTACAAAGTGGAATTCCACCTGGTAGGGACCATCATTTTCAGATGGTGATGGGGCAAGTTTTATGCTGTTGTATGGAATGTAATATGGTGTGTGCATTGTAGGAGTGGCAGAAATGGGCACTGATTTTGTGGATGATATTCAGCATCTCTCCCTGAGGGTTTCAGAATCTGCCAGGAATCTGGTCCCAACTAAATTTGGGACATGGATAACACAGGGTACATAACCACATCACCTCTTTTCAAGTGTAGCTATTATGTTGGAGCCATTATCAGCAGACACAAAACCGGCTTTCAAGGAGTGGGGTACAAGCCATTCCTCTATCACCTGCTCTAGTTTGTTTCATACATCTATATCTTTGTTTGACAGTCTCTCTTCAAACTATGCAATCACAGTATGGAGTGTTCTTGGTATGGGCTATCTTGCAGCTGATTTTTAATCATAGTGCCAGAACCAGAGGCAAGTTTACTGGCTCTCAAATTATTCTGCAAGCTAGTATTTTCCAGTATTGGGTGGGAAACTCAGTGAGCAGTGACAGTGTTATAGTGTGCACTCTGCCATCTGCCCACATACCTGTTGTCAGTAGATTTTCTTGCCATATGCCATTTCTAGCACTTTGCCTACCTTGCTAACCACCTGCTGGTATAACTCTGGCACAACCATCCTTGAAAAATAACTATGGCTTGGGATATGCCAATGAGGAGCTACACATGACATCAGTTCTCTAAAACCACGGATTTCTACAAAAGAATATGGCAGCATGTCCATTGTCATATCTTGGCAACCTTTCCATTCCACGGGCATAGTTTGGGATTATTTTTGTGAAGTGTTTTATGCCTTCCCAAAACCTCAGTAAGTGTGGATTGGTAGAATATGGCAGAAGAACCCTGTAACTTTATCAATATGACTAGAGGAAGTAGATGAGGTGGTGGCAGCATGTGTGGGCAATCTATGACTCTTGTTAACTTCTACAGCAAACTCAGAGTCCTACTCATCTGCAGCAGGTACCATTGGTGTTATTTCAAATGAACAATCTTGTTAGGGTCCAGGAAGCAGACAGACACAAAAATGTAAAATGCAAAACACCTTTATTAAAATAACCAAAGCTAACAAAGCAAACTGTGATCCAGAAGCATAAACCAAAAGACAAGCCAGGGACAGGGACCAGGATAGGAACTCAGCCAAGCCGGTGTCAGGAATATGGAGATAAATGATATCAGGAACAATGCAGGAGTCAGGAGCCAGAAGGGACATCAGAGGAAGCCAGGTCATGCACAGATAATCAGCAACTCAGGATAACGCACTTGCAGCCAGAATCAGACTCAAGGGCAATCAGGAAGTCAGCCAAGCTGCTGTTATTATCCTGGGAGGGTTCGCTGATAACAGTCAGGTGAACAAACACAGAGAGGCCAGCTGATTCAGGAAAGGGGAGGCAGCAGTAATGGATAGCAGAACACTAGATTAGCTCAGACAGCAGAATCAAGCAGCAGAGTTAGAGCAGCTCAGCCAAACCTTGACAAATCTCTTAGGACACTCTGTGACACATCAACATCACTACTTCTATTGTGTGCCCCAGAGCCCTGGGTACTTTTAGGAATGCTTTTGCTGCTGCTTTTTGTGGCACCTCTGATATTCTGGTGGTTTGTCTCACAGCCAGACATGTGATTGTGCTTCAGTTGGGATCTCATTGAGTAGGTGCCTATGTGTGAGCCTGCTTTCCCCCCGCTCACATGCTTTTTACATAGACAACAGATAGCAATAAGTTTAGCTTTTGGATCATGAGTGAAGTATCTCCATACTGTGGACTTCATAGACTGAGGGGTTCCTGAGGACCTGCTACTACTACTGGAGCTAGATGTTGCTGCAATTGTACAACTACTACTAGGTATCAGAGGTGCTGCACTTCCAACAGCAGCAGAGGCTCTCATCATAGTTAGGGTTGTGGAAGTTGATAACCTGTGTTGTTGCTGGTTACTCAGCTCTAATGCGTGGTTGAATGGGTCTTGGACCCAGAGGGATTTACATAAAATGACAGATGATGCTGATGATGACTGACAGGATGACTGTGTATTTTTTTCATCTTTCTTTGTCCAGAGTCTGACTTTCCAATTGTTTTCTCAAATAGTTTATAGACAGACACAGTGCTCCTTTTCAGTGGTGGAAGTCTTTGCCTTTCAGTTAACTTTGTGCACATGTCATCAACTCTCACTCTCAACATTGTCTATATCTGAAGGAGACGAGGATGCTGGAGAGATATATTTTAGATCTAGAATATTCTAGAAATTCAAGAAAAGGTCATGGGAAAGCTGAACAAAATTAAGACTGACAAAGCACCAGGTCCTGATGTATACATCTAAGGGTTCGTCAGGAACAAGATCTCTCTTTGTAGTCTTTAAAGATTATCTCTCCACAGGCTCAGTGTCACACGACAGGTAGGAGGAGCAGGCTCAGAGGAAGGAAATAGGTAGGAGAAGACTACAGGAAGCATGGCATAAAACAGAGGCCTGCTTCACTCTGAAGCCTCGAGTCTGCAGATGACGCGTGGAAAGACGCCGAGTGTTGCTGAAGTGGCGGTGCTGGAAACAAGGTAAGCTGTGACAGCAGCATGTTTTTTTAGCTAGAGAAGATAGGATAATTGAAGTTTAGTTTAGGGAATCTTTTAGGTAGGACATTTGTTCTCTGTAGTAGGAGAGTGTGGGGGCACTCTGGGGAGAACAAGGGAGAAAGGAGGTTGAACCAAAATACCCCAAAATTCCATGTGACTGACTGGCAAGACATAGGCAGCTGGGAACCTATTTGCTTGCTGATCTTGCTGTTATTGTCTTTGTGCTGGGGAAGTCTTGGCAAAGAAGTTGTTGATTTTGCTTTTAGTTATATATTTTTTTTTGACAGACTGTGATAAAACAGGGTAGACAACTTAAAAAAAATAAAAAATAAATAAAAATAATAAAAAAATAAAAAAGAATAAACAAAATAAACCAACAATTAAATATATTAGGTGACAGACAGCTGACTGGGTTAAGTCAAAACATCACACTCCATCAGTTGTGTTCTGTACTGTAGAGTAAAAATACACTGAGTAGTTGTGTAATGTACAGCAAAAGCACAAGGGACAGGGGGAGGGTGAATGGTGGAGCAGTGCAAGGACATGAGAGTAAAGTAGAAGTTCAAAAACTGACTGCAGCAATGGTTGCTGCAACATGTGCAATAAATGATGATGATGATGATGCATCTCTTCCAAGGAAGGATGCAGTTTGTCAAGGTCCCAGCAAAACTTCCAACACCACCAGTGCCAGTCCAAAAAAAGAATCATATAAGAAGACATATAAGAGAAACACTGAAGACGACAATAAGTCGCAGTCAGGTGTTGATGATGGCAATAGAATAATAGAGGAAGATTTAACAGCTGAACTGCCTGCTGCATCAGATAGTGAAACAAACAAGCACCAAAACACCTATACTTAAAGTAGTAGCAAACTTCGTTACAGTAAAAGTAAAAAGAAATTGTTTGAGACCTCTAAAAGCTTAAAGGAATATAAAGGTAGTGGGCAAGTATTGGCAGGTGATGATGATGCTGCTAAGGATGACCTAATGATGACTGATGATGATGCAGATCTAGAATATATTCCTCCAGCATCCTTCTCTTGTTCAGATACAGATGAAGTTGAGAGTGAGAATGATGACATGGCCATAAAGTTAGCAGAAAGGCAAGTGCCTTTTTGTACCACCAATATATTTCTCTGAAAGCAAACAGAGAGCTAGAGCAGAATACAAAAAAACTAGTTTGTAATTTAAGTCACCAACAGTAGACCTGTGTTGACACTGCTGTTTGCCACACTGAACAGTGAGTGTGTTCTATGTGTAAAAAAATAATAATAGGAGAAGATGGATTACTGCTCCATTGATGAAGTAGAGGAATCCAACAGCACCTACAGCAACTGTAATAGAACTAGTTGTAGGACCCTGTGGTACTTTTCTGGAGAAATGTGTTTTTTCTCCTCGGGCTGTGTATATAAGTTGCAGCAGAGTTGTAGATGCCTGACTTTCAGCCTGTTGTGTCTGTGAGTATGATACAAGGTTCACCACTCACATCTATGTCAAACTCACAACCGCCATCAGTATGATGTGGAGGAATCTGGTGGTGGGGGTACTGCTGCTGAGGGTGGTATTGATATAGATATTTGAGCTTTCCTAGCTCAGACAAACCAGGAGTGAGAGACGTGTGGGGAATGAGTATTAATGGCACTGGTGTTATGTTTTTTAGTGTTTGTGAATGCTTTAACTCCAAGCATTAGATTTCACAGTAGTATTAGGGTGATGTGTCCACCATGCTGGGTAGTAGTAGTATTGGTGGTGGGAGTGGGTTCATCATTCCCACAAACTTTGGTTATAGAAGTGGAAACAACCATTAGTGAAATGGGACAGGTAGTGGTGGTGGACATTCCTACTACTAGTGCTGCGACAACATCAGCACTACAAGCTACCATCACTTCAGGTGCATCCACCCAGAAAGTGTGCAGTCACTATCTTTCTCTTCTTCCTCCCCTGAAATCATGGGTCTTGAAATATTTTTCCTTGGAGGCAGGGACTTTAAGATTGTTCAATGTGCACACACCCTGCAGGGGAAGAAAGGTTTACACCTTGGCTCATCTGCCCTAATAAAGCACAAGCAGGATATGTTAACAAAGATATTATTACCTCTGTCGTTGGCACCTTGTGCTATGGTCTGGGCTAGTTGGGCCTGTAGGTATTAAATTCCCAATATCTTATATAATACCAGATATGGTATCCGTTATTATCTGTTAACATTTTACAGGTTGGCTCCCAAAGTTACTCATGAAAAAATATAAAACAAAGGAATCCAATATGGAGTCACCCACCATGTGAAGAAATCCAATAAAGAGACACTAGCATGCAGTACAATGGGAGTCAAATAACACTCTCCTGAAGCGTTACCTCAACAAAAAATTATAATGACCGTGAGGTCCTGCAACAATGCATCAGAAGCTCGCAAACATTAAACAAAAAATATAGGTATACTCGAAGAGGTATATTTCAACAATTAGCATCCAAACTGACGTGCACACTTGTATGTAAAGATTACATAAATGTTTATACATACACATATATATATGAACCCCTATATACTTTGATTAACAGTGTGACCCTACAGCTTATCTTATGTGGCAACAAATATCACAATGCTATATACACATCAACCATTGAATAAGGAATTCAAATGATCTTTCCCCACTCAAGAGTTTTCCCAAATACTTTTTAGTTCAATGAAGGCATTAAACACAGTACCCTAATGTCACAGCTTGCTGTACCTCTAGGTCGGCATCGTTTTGCCGGTCACTGATGCCTGGCAGGGGCCAGGACTTATGCTCCTACATCTCTACCCGTCTCTCCTCTGCTTGCGGCCTGGTCGCATCTGGTGCCTCTCGTGGTTGGCCGTGTCCTTTCCCTGGGTGGCATGGCTGGGTTCCTTCATCCAGGCAACGCAAGGTTTGACGCACCTGTGCCGGTTGTTGTGACATTTTCGGATGCGCGTCAGTGGGAGTGACACATGCATCAGCTCTATACCATGGACCATGGGAGACTCCTACTTCCTACGTCCTGGAAGGGTATATAAGGGCTGTGGACTCTGAGCTCAAAAGCCCTTATGTTGGTGTCTGATACAATTGCATTCCTTCTAGTTGTGTTCCATGTATGACCTTTGCTTTGTCTGACCATTCTATCTGGTGCTGACCTGTGGCTCTGTCTGACTATCCTCTCAGTTTTGTCCCTGTTATAGTTAGAAACCCAATCTGGTGCAGACCTGTGGCATTGGCTGACTACCCTCTCTGTGTATGACCTTGGCATTGTCTGACCATCCTATTTGATGCTGACCTGTGGCTCTGCCTGACTATCCACTCCATATTACCGTGGCATAGTTAGATACCCAATCTGGTGCAGACCTGTGGCTCTGGCTGACTACCCGCTCTGTATATGACCTGGCTTGTCTAACTATCCATCCTTTTGCAGACCTATGCCTCTGACTGAGTACCCACTCCATGCCTTGACCTTGGCTCCTATAGCTACCCATCCTGGTGCTGACCTGTTACTCTGTCTGACTATCCACTCCGTGTTGTCCCTGACTTAGTCGGATACCCAATCTGGTGCAGACCTGTGGCTCTGGCAGACTTCTCATATATTCACTTGGGCTAACCCTGTCTTTGTGAGACAACACTGCATGCAGTCTCCTACTTCTCATAGGACTATCTTGCTCCGTGGTGGGGTTATCTCTATCTTATTCTGTAGTGATTTACTTATATTCTGTTATCTGTTTGCCTCTCTCAATAAAAGTGATTTTACTCTAAGTACGTGTCCTCAAATCTTTGAGTATCTGTAACACCTAATTAAACTAAAATGGAAGTACATACTTACAATAGACATATAATACAAACTAATCTAGTCAAAGAAAATGAAAAGTGATACAATACTTATCTATGTGCCAAAACCCAAAATCACAGAATCCAAGGTGAACCGCTTAATGACACTTGAATCTGTTTACACTCCTTGGCTGATCACAAGATGTTACCTCTTCCTATGCCAAAAATTGTTCTGCTGCTCTAAGCTCTTGGTTTCTCTTTACAGTCACTGAGCATGTGACCCTCACTACTCAATCACTGTGTGCCAAGTCATGGGAAGGAGTCAGACATAAAGTTTTCCGACTCCATTGCCACATGGGAGGAAAACAGACAAAGTATCTCCCATGAGGTGTTCACTACTCCCCCAAGTGGTATATCTTAACAAAAAACAAAAGGATCACCCATGCGGTGCTCACTACTCCTCCTAGTGGTATATCTTAAAACTGCATAGGTGATTTATATGAATAAGACCATCATAAATTTACAGCACTATCCTTGTCCACAACAATTCTCCTTGTGGTCTTACCCATAGATATCACCTTCTACATTGCTGTTCTCTCCACTAATAGCAACATTTCTAGATTTTGATCCCAGTACTCTTCTTGCTGCACACTTAATATATTTAACAGTTAAATACAAAGAAACACATATGACCACCGTTACTAACAGTCCATGAACAACCGTGTTTACCAAGCTTCCCAACCACCAGAACAATCCAGTGTCCGGCGTTTATCCTTTATGGCAGAAAATTTGGTCAAATCATGGTTAATTTCTCATGCATTGTTAACCATGTAGCTGCAGCACTTTTTGTTGACCAGATAGTCAAAGTCAAACTGATTTTGCAATGTTACGGCCCTGATCTGCAATTCTTTTTGTGATAAGTAGATTCTGTTTTCGATGGTATCCATGGAGTCCTCAAATGACAAATGAAGGGCCTCAATCTGGTTGTAAGCTCAGCACACACCCCACTTAGGGAAAACAACTGCTGCCTTTCCCTTTGGACATTTGGAGGTTTCTAGCTAGGGTGTGCCAGGCTTTTATTTATATGAGTAGATGCACACGACTCCTTTCTCAGGTCTGTTGACAATGTGTATTCTCTTTTCATATTTAGGTTCTCCAACCTCTTGCTAGCACCCAAATCTATTCTAATTGAAGTCATTCAGCTCCTGAATTCCCCAAGCAGCCCCAATGAATGTTTCTCACCAACAGGGATGGCTCCATAAATCCAGCAGTTGGAGATGCTGGTCACTCTGGAATACTCTGCCAGAGGGTTCATATGGGTGTTGGAGGACCATGGGTTCAGCTGGCTCAAACCACCACCAGTTGGTTGGAAGGAAGGAAAAACTGGTTTAATATCATCACATGATAACACAACCGTGGAATCACCAGGTCTATCTGATATTATTTCTCTTTGCTGCCACTGCTGCTTGTTAGTTCTGGGTAGAACCTGAATCAGTGTGCTCTAGTCCCATGTAACTAATACTTGTTTGAGATACCAAGATGTCTATCTCCCCCAACACAGTGCCCACACAGCTCACCACCTCTTGAAATTGGTACACTCCACATACTCCCACATACATTCACCACCCTGGGGTTGCCCACACATCCTCCCTCAACTTTTCGTGGAGGATTAAAGTGTTTTCTGTCCCCATAGGCATGGTGCCTCCAATGGGGAGTGTCACTAGGCGAATAAGCTTAGTACCCCTAGCCTAAGTCACTACCCTCCACCGTAGCTAAGCTCACGACCCGCATTATGGCAGTAACTCTCTAGGCGCATATGCTTAGTACTCCCTAGCCTAAGTCCCTACCCGCTACCCCAGCTACAGTAAACTCACAGCCTGCGTTATGACAGTACACCTGCTAGGCGAATATGCTTTGTACCCCCTAGCTTAAATCCCTACCCGCTACCACAGCTAAGCTCATGGCCCGCATTATGGCAGTACACCCACTAGGCAGATACTCTTAGTACCCCAAACCTAAGTCTCTACCCACTACCCCAACTTAAGACCACAGCTCAAGTTATGGCAGTACACCCGCTAGGCAGACACACAATACAATATAACCTTCACTACATTATCAAATGTACTTCTGAGTAATACATAAGATTGTCAATCACAATCCAGACTTTGAAAAAAAACCACTATTTAGTAAATAAGCCCCTTGTAGAAATGAGAACGCTAAAACACACCACTCTTAAGCAGTGTGGTATTGCCACCCAAAAAATAACTTGGGAGGCTTATAAACTAAATCCTGATAAGTTTTAACACAAATTACACTTTCTGCAAAAAAAACCTCAAAAATTTGGAAATATGCACAATTTGGAAAAGTACATACATACAATAGAAATATAATACAAACTAATCTAGTCAAAGAAAATGAAAAGTGATACAATATTTATCCGTGCGTGAAGACTTGTGGTGTGAATCCAAAATCCCAAATCACAGAATTCAATCAGAACCTCTTAATGAGACTTGAATCTTGTTACACTCCTTGGCTGATCACAAGAGTTTACCTCTTCTTCTGCCAAAAATGGTTCTGCCCCTCTAAGCTCTTGGCTTCTCTTTACAGTCACTGAGCATGTGACCCTCACTACCCAATCGCTGTGTGCCAAGTCATGGGGAGGAGTCAGACACACAGCTTGCAGACTCCATTGCCATATGGGAGGAAAACAGACAAAGGGATCTCCCATGAGGTGCTCACTACTCCCCTTAATGGTATATCTTAAATACTGTAAATACTGTAAATGCTTTCAAAAAAATTAATGGATAACTATCTAGCACAGAGCAATACTGACAGTTGGCTTCAAAGCAGATAGGATGCTGATCCAAGGAAATTTCCGACTGCCATTTTGAGCCAGGAAGGAATTTTTTTACCCATTTTTTTGCCTCCTCTGGATCAACAGTGGTGATATAACATGGGCTGAACTTGATAGAAGCATGTCTTTTTTCAGCCTCATCAACTATGTTACTAATGTACTACGTTATATGTATTCATTGCATCTGCTATTACCACATCCTTGAGCAAGGAATTCTACAATTCAACCGACCTTAATGTAACAAAATTCCTGCAGTTGAAACCTCCTTTCCTCCAATCATATGGGTTAGCCCCAAGTTATTTGATCAGACCTTGCAATGTAAAGCTCACTAAAGTGATCCTTGGATTTACCTCACATATGCAGTATAACAAGATCCGCTCTTAGTTCTGAAGTTATCGCTTATAAAACTTGTGTTTTTGCTAGTGGATGATTTTTCTACTGCTTTCTGGGAAAAGACTGAATGTAAAGTTAGAAGTTAGAAATAGGGATGTCGTGATTGTGCAGTCTTATGCATTCCACAAAGGAATGAATATAATTCTTGATTAGTTGGAGATGGAAAGTGCTTTACTTGGGTGGCGAGTTATAGAGAGGTGAAGTATACCTTTATTTTTAATGGCTAATACATGTTTTTGCTCCACTAACCCTGCTCTTCCTGTGTTAATGGGTGGGATGTGATCAATCAGTCGCTCTCCAGATTTTTCTGAAATACAGCCCCTCTCATCTTTTTTCTTCAAAGCAGCCACGGATGACGGAAGTTCTATTACACAGCTGAAGGGTCTCTCTCTGTCTCTCACACACACGCAAACACTCACATACACACACATAAACACACATAAACCATACCTTTATACTTGCATTGGTGCATGCATTTTCTCTTATGCACACACACACACACATTTGCACGTGCACAATCACATCTGTGTGCACATGTGTTCTTTTTATGGTTTTTTATATATATATATATATATAATGGAATTCTGGGTTCTGTATTAGAATTTTGAATTTTGATTTTGTATTTGAAGGTGATTCATTTTATAAGGTAATTATCTGTTTTGTATTGTTTATACAAATGCTGCTGTATTTTTATATTGGAGTGAATTGTGGAGTATTTTAGATATATTCTAAATGCGAGCACTGCAATATATATCTGAATGTGCTGTATCCAATATAGTAAATTATTGTAGTATACCCGCACTCTGTAATTGTATAAAAAGTCTCTTTACTTCAAGTATAGCTTTACCAGCATTAAATTTCACTGGGGGTGCTCTCCAACATACCACCTCTCTCCACGGTGGGTTACTGAACAATTCAATGAAGAAATGAAAGAGGCACTCACCGCAATATTGCTTCAGCCAAGTGGTTGTTTGGCTGAAGCAATATTGTAGTGAGTGCCTCTTTCATTTCTTCAATATAGTAAATTGTATTCTACATTGTATTATTTAAGAGACAGATGTTGTAGACCCAGCATTCAACTGTGGTACTAAGTCAGGGCAGTAGTGATTGAATAATCGAGCAGTTCCAATAGGTCATCATTCTTGTGCATGCAGTACTGTGTGTCTCTGGCAGTAAAAGGGTTTGTTTGGCATGTACGCATGTCTGTCTGTCTCTAGCAGGGAAGGATTTGCTTGCATGTCGGGTAAACAAGGATACTTAATCAATTGATTAATCACATACTAATTATTATATTTAATGGACATTAACAAAACATGATAGATTCCTTTTAAAACTGCATTTTTATCTGGGGATAATTTATGATGTGCCAAAAGCTTGACAACTCAAAGAATATTGCCAACTGACAAACATGAGAGGGGCAAGATCACTCAACTACAGCAGATCAGATTGTCCATGTTAGCCATTGCTGCACAGGTTGCCTATTATGTTCTAATTGCGCTACAATGTTTGTACCGTTCATCCTGCTATATATTCAAAAACATGAAAGCACTTGCAGGCCAGGGATTGCTTCACAGTGCCAGTCCACAAGTCTTGATATTTGTCCTCATCAATCACATGTGGGACTTCATGGGCTGACACATCTTCTCAAAGGCTTCTGTGTCCATCCTTAAAGAGTTGCATGTCCAAGTCAATGCTCCATAAACTAACTGTGATGGACAACTGCACAAACGGCACCCAAAAGAGCTAAGCGCATTTGGCCTCTACCCCATGACCCTTTTCAGCCCAATTAAGGCCACAGGAGCTGGGTGGAGAACTTTAACACTACAGTGGGACTAATCCAGGCTGGGCAGTGGGACGAGAGTTATCTTGTACGCTTAATTTCTAGATTGGTCTAGGAGGATTTTTGCAGTTGTTTCTCTTTTATTGTATTTTTCAGTACATGGTTTTATGTCATAATTCTGGTAGGTTATAATTAAGTTTAAAATGTGACATAAATGTTTAACAAACAGATACAAGACAGCAGAAATTAAAGGAACAGTAATACTTGCAAATTACCAATCCCCATATTGTAGCTTTGTTAAAAAGAAACTAATTGCCCCCAGTGTCATCTCTCAAACCCTTATGGTTTGAGAGATGATAGCGCTCAAAGTTCCCTCCTCCCTCTCCCTTCCCTGACTGAACGCTGAACGTTGACTTCAGGGATATCCGGTATTACTTGCATCAGGTGGCTCTGCAGAATTGCCGAGATCTCGTTTATAAAAAAGAAATCTTTCACTAAAACAGTCTTCTACGTGTGCTTGCAAACCAGAGAGATACAGAAAGTTCATAAGCAAAGAAATCCCAAAGTACTTCTTCCTTATTTTGTCAAAAATAGCAGTATAAAAAAATTGTCCCAGTTATTCTTAGAACATCAGCCTATGATGTGTTAATCATTTTTGGGGATATTCATAATTTGAATTTAGATATTTGATGATGTTTAATTGCATTTTCTTTAAGTATGTTTGCCTTTTTAAATATTATTTTCTGTTTTTCTTATTGTTGTAGACATATGATGTTCTAAATCACTAGCCATGGAAACAATTTTGTTATTCTTCTCATTTTACCTTTACTACCATCAACGTAACTGCATTCCATGTTCATTTTTTCATTTGTGTCAACACTTTATAATGTAATTAGCATCATTTTTAATAACAAAGGTAATTACTTGCAAATGTTTTAACTAATGATTAAATGCATCTATGACAATTAAGACTATATTAAGAAACAAGAACTTTTTTTTCTGGTGGAAGTAAAGTACCAGAAGTATACCACAAATGGTTCCCTGCATAATGAATTTAATGAGTTTATAAATATTAATTATGTATATATACAGTTTATTAAATGAATAAGAATGTATTATTTTAACCCATCTTAGTATGTAGTATTGTACTGGTTCGTGGCTTTAGGTGCATTAATCTGGAGCAAAGGGTTTCACAATAACAGCTATGTTAAAATTAATGTACTTACATACCATGTGCTTGCCAAAAGTCTTTGTTGGGAGCTCCAATATGGCATCAGGCCATGTGGTTTGGGAGTCACAAGATGGAGTCACACCATGTGTTTGCTCTAAAATGGCTGCAGCCTACACAAGCAGAGGGGCTTACAGTTTGCTCACACTAATAAACTAGTGTAGTTATTTGCCAACACCTCAAAAGCCAACCCATTAATTTTAGGATATGCCCAGAGAAGTTTGTTCTAATGACCAATACCACAATTAACACAATAACACCCCATATTAGCAATAAGCAATAATATTTTATAAGAAAACAATAATATTAACAATACACTGTATATTATCAAATATATTGTAGCTAAACACCTAATAATATTAACTAGACAATTACTTCCTGCAGTGCAAATGAGCACAATATGCAACAATTATAATAGAAACAATATTTGTTGGTTACTAGTGTGTTTTTCCTAGGAATATAGTATAAAAAATAAAGCAGATATACAGTTTTATACTTAGCAATCCTGGGAAATCTTAAGCAAGAAAGGACACAGGCAAGGAGGCACTTGGCTGCATCCACTGGAGGAGGTCAGGCCCCTGGTCTGTAACAGTTTCTGGGTCTACACACCACATGGAGGTCTGCCTAGAGGTTAGCCTCTGCAGGCCATGCTGGCTGATCACCTCTACCCCCCATCCATGGCTCAACTCCTTCACGCCAGGACTCCAAGACTGTAAGACTTCCCACTAGCTCAGGGTATAGGATTAAATAACCAAATCCTCCCCTCTCTCTAGTTTCCCTAGTCTCTCCTCCTATGTTCCACTTATTCTCCGCCCATTTCCTGTCTTTTGAAAACCTATGCCTTTGCAACCAGTTAGACCCAGCATGTTTGGTGTCCAGATATTCACACAGATATTAGGAATATGATTATTATAACATTATAGAGGTCTGCTGTGGGTTGCATGTTTTAGGAAGCCTTATGATTTTTCAGGTAGAACTCTGCAGTAACATCCCTGACAGGTCTGATTGAGTGGGCTGTAAACGGTCAGACCAGACCCCTGTCCCACCCAGGTAACACCCAGGGGGTCTGGCCTCTTAGAAGCAACTGTGGACTCCTGTTTAATATTGTTTTTTGGATAAAACAGTGAATTTCTTTGTAACAACTGAAGGGGGATATACCATCAGAAGTTCCCAAGGACTCTTAAAATATCAGTAATTATATTTAAAGGGATAGTAATACTTTGTTTTATCTTTATTTTATTTTGTAGGCATTAAAAAAACATGAAGAACGATATGTCTTATCTCTCAAACCTTTATTGTTTAAGAGATATTCACAAGAAAAGTTTCCCCCTCCCACCCCTTTTTCCTAGTGTAAGCCATCTCTTCTCAGATGTGAATCTGGTTGTAAGACCAGACAGATAACAGCAGGGGACAATCTTCTTTGTATGAAAACAATGAAAGCCCTTCCCCCCTTGACACGTTTTTCAGCTTTTTCCCTTATCTTAATTGAAGATTTCCCTCTCTGCAGTCTACCTGGGTACCTCCCTTCTGATCTAGCTGAACGGGGGGGGGATACTTTGCTTGTGAATATCTCTTAAACCATAAAGGTTTGAGAGATAAGACTTATATCGTTCTACATGTTTTTTTAATGCCTACAAAATAAAATAAAGATAAAATGAAGTATTACTATCCCTTTAAGGATTTCTTATGTTTATTTTATGACCAGTTTTGCTTATGTGTAATCTTTATTTCTGTATATTTGTAACCAGCACTGTGAAGCCTTTTTTCAGATTAAATTTTCAATTAATCAGCTCGTCTCTGTTCTCTAACATGAACTCATTACTCTGAAGGAAGGTCAGTTAGAACACACTACTAAAGGGTTAAGTCTAAATGTTTGATTATTAAGGTGAATTTATATTGTAATTGTTGTGTTTGGGGTAACCTAAGACGCCCAGATATAACGTCTTGGTGGTGGCAGCGAATTGTAGTACTGGGGTGGTAATGCAGGAGGGATTTCAGGGGTTAATTTGGTGGTTGCTAGGAATAGTAACAGGTAACCAGGGGTCTGGTATTGTTAACCCTTTCACTCCCACACTCTCCCCACTGTCTCAGCAGGGCCTACAGCCTTAGCTTGTGACATGCATATTAACTGAAGCATCTTTTTATGGATGGTTACTAATAATAAAGAACAATCTGGTTAGCAAAAGTACAGGAAGTAAAATAGTTCATATAAAATAGTTGATATAAGGTAATTATATTTAATTAATGAAAATTAAAATCAGTAGACAAAGTGTATTACACTGGACCTGTCACCTTAAGATAAGTTTAGTTCATGTTTTTTGCTGGCTATTTCCTTTTAGTATAAATATATTTTGAATTATTCTAATTCATTTTGTGCTGATCCAGTATTGCCACTTACTGTGCTATGAATGAATCTAGTTAGGAGGATATTTGTAATTGAACAGTGGGGTACATGTATGAATTTGCCAGTGCAGCGCTACTGGCATTAGCCTCTAATGCCGGTGGCTACAGTAGGAGATGTGTACAACAGCTTATGATCACTGTAATGCATACTGGAAGGCAATCTCCACCAGCACCTCCACTTTAATGCCAGAAAGCCCAGTACATATGCCTTATAGCACAGAGAAATGGCAGGTGTAAGGACTAAAAACAGAGCTGACTCACTGTAGAACCTTCACCACAGTGAGTGGTTAGTTTGACCTCAAACAAAACTAATTTGACAAAACAAATAGGAAAAACTCTTAGTTAAAGCTAAATAAAGAAAGGGGAGTGCTGTATGAAATTATGAGTAATCTTGTATAAAATAAAATATGATAAAACTGGATTTCACAGCTGCTTACATACAAAACCTCCACTCAAAGGTACAGTTTTAAAGTCTATCAGTATAAGAATTGATGTCCCATATGAATAGTAATGAGCACAAATATTGGAGTATGGGTTGAGTTTTTTCAATCCGCAAAAAGGGAAAAATTCCCTAAGCACAAAGAGCCACAGCAACACACCTTACACCAGTATATAAATAGGGCATCCAAGGGTACTGAAAAACCTAAGCCGTGTAATCTACAGTATGAAAACAAATGGAACAGGGACAAACTAACACATGAGTATATTTACCTATATATACCTATATAAGATCAAACAGAAAAGGTACATACAACCTGACCCACAGTTATATTCACCTATGTGTGAAAACAATATATGGGAATAAGAGAGAATCTGGTACCAACAGGCTAAATCATACTCTTCCCATAAAAATAAATAATACTATTTAATAATTTGCTAGGATTTTTGCCAGAAGCCGTCATGCGGAGTAGAGACTGCGCGCGTTCGGAGCAGTCTCTGCTGTGCATGATTGCATCTCCTGAGTGAGGTGATGCAAGACTGCATCGCATGGAGCAGTGAGGTAGCAGCCGCTTAACCCTTTGAGTGCAAGAGGGGTATGCAAAGCATTACAAAGCAATGTGTTCCGTACCCCTCTGGCAGTCAAAGGGTTAACATTACTCGGACCTTGGCCCGTGTACACAGGCTTTTACACGAGTATATATAAATGTACAAAAGTGGATGGGAATGGAACAAACCCAGGTACCAACAACCTAGACAGCACAACTCCCAACAAAATTGATGCATCATTAACCATTTGGTGGACAATAGACACTGCAATGGGCTATTGCTTCTTTCATATTGATAGGTCTGTCTAACCATTAGGTGGATGTACAAAAACACACTTAACCCTAATTCATAATATATTTTTGTCATTTGTTATTACTTTCATAAAGATTATCTATTACTTTTATAGGTGAATATTCATGTGTTTTTGGGGCTTGGTGCTGTCTAGGTTGTTGGTACCTGGGATTGTTCCGTTCCCATACACTTTGTTACACATATATATATATATATATATATATATATTTTTTTTTTTTGGATTGCATGGTGTATATATAGGTAAATATACTCTTAGGTTTTTCAGTACCCTTGGCTGCCTTATTTATATACTGGCGTAAGGTGTGTTGTGGTGGCTCTTTGTGCTTAGGGAATTTTCCCTTTTTGCGGATTGAAAAAATGCAACCCATACTCCAATATTTGTGCTTATTATTATTTTTCATATGGGACATGAATTGTTATACTGATAGTCGTTATGCAGCTGTTCTTTTCTGTTTTTGAATAAATAAGATATTTCTTATCTATATTGTGTAATTTTGACTTCTTAGTTAAAGCTGCAGTTAAGCTCAAATGCATAAAATATAGGACATATAGGAATATAGGTTAAGCTTTTCCAATGCAACTGCACGCCCCCAATGTGCAAAGTATTTTGCCATTGAATATACATTATATGACAGTGTGGTAATTAATAGGGATGGGCGAAAATGTTCACCTCATACCAAATTCGGTGAATAATTTCCTGTGAAAAGTGCAGTTTTTCCGCCTAACTCATTCCGTTGAATTCATTGGGAACATTTAACTTACACACAACACATAGCAAATGTTAGTTTATTTCCCAAAGGCATAGTATAAAAGGGCCATGAGGGTGCCTGTGTTGGTGGGGGTGTGGAGAAAGAATCAGTTGAACAGGGAATGTTTTATTGGGGGGGTTGTTTACTGGGATTGGGGGGGAAGTTAATAATAACATAAAAACTAAATACAATTTAAAACCCCCATAAGACATGGTATAAAAGGGGTCTGAGGAGGGTGCCTGTGTTGGTAGGTCAAGTCTGGGTAAAGAATCAGTAGAACAGAGAATTTGTTTTAGTGTGGGTTTGTTGACATGTATTGGGGGTGCTGACTAGGGGGCTATGTCTGTGGTCCCCGCTCCACAGACACTCATCCTAGAGCGGACCTGGGGCTCTATCAGACTCCTAGACTGACTGCAGGCTGGGTCAGTGCTAGTCCTTTGGGCGTTCTGAATTACCTCGAGGCTCCAGTGGGCTGAGGTCTAGTCTCGGACAGTGTGGTGGATCTCTTCGCGGACTGCTATTTCTGATACAGTGCTTGCCTTTGTCATCACCCTCTTTGCATTATCTGTTTACATGCATTACTGTTATTATTCTAATAAAAGATTGTTTTACTTTACCGTACTGACTCCTGGTTTATTCCTGGGAACCGTGACAGTACACAAGGGCCATGAATACGGACGGTAATAGTGATTCAGCTTTCCAATGCATCCTGGATAGGATGGAGACACAAGATAAACGTATTGATCAGTTGTCTTTTGCATTACAGACCTTGTTGCAGCGCACTGCGCATCTTGAACAACTAAACCCACAAACGGTGGCCTCCCCTCCTCCACCCTCAGCACCGGTGGTTCCTACCTCTCATGATGCAGGCACGATCAAGAGGGTCCGCTCAACCCCCACATTGGTATGGGGGAGACCCAGAGTCATGTTGTGGGTTCCTCAACCAAATTGGCATATATTTGGAGATGGTGCCACATGCCTTTCCTACTGAGTGCAGTAAGGTCGGCTTCCTTATCTTTCTCCTCACGGGCAAGGCATTGGCATGGGCCAATCCTTTATGGGAGACTGATAAACCAATTGTGCATAACTTCACAGAGTTTGTGAGGTCACTCAAAAGTGTGTTTGACATGCCAGGCAGCGTGGTCTTGGCTTCGAAGAACCTATTGACCATTCGCCAGTGCGCTCGTACTGTGGCAGAGTATGCCACTGAGTTTCGCACTCAGGCAGCTGAGGTAGGCTGGAATAACGAGGCCTTGGTAGCTGCCTTCTTCCAGGGGCTTAACGATTCCATGAAGGATGAAATTGCGGCCAGTGATTTACCTAATGTACTGGATGAGTTAATTTTGTTCTGTATCCTTATAGATACCAGACTCAGAGAACAACCCTCATTTAAGGAGCACCTGCGGAGGACTCTGGACAGACTTTCTCCTCATAACACTGGCCCACTCTATCCTCCCTCACCTCCCATTCCTCCTTGACTTGTCTCTGAGGGGGGAGAAGCTGTGCAGGAGGGCCTTCAGTAGAAGAGAAGGACGATGTCTATACTACGGCAAACCAGGACATATGCTGAGGTCCTGCCCAGTACGCCCGGGAGAACGCTCGCACCCAAGATCCTGTCAGGGACAGATCTTAGGTGGCATATCACAGTCCCCAGAAAATTTTTCTGATAAGCCCATGTTGAGGGTGTGCATCTCTTGGGGGACAAGTCGGTCTCTGTCCCAGCACTACTCGATACGGGTGCTGCGGGTTGCTTTATCGATGTGGAATTTGCGGCCAGTAAAGAGGTTCCATTGCACTCTTCTCCACTGGCCGTGGAGGCTATTGATGGTAGACCCCTGCTACCATCTCACATTATGCAGGAGACCACTCTGTTAACCCTGAAAGTGGGAGCCCTACACACCAAAACCTTAAAGTTTCAGGTAATTAACTCCCCACATTACGTCATCATTCTGGGGTTTCCATGGTTACAAAGGTACAACCTTAGGATGGATTGGCACACGTGCAACATTTTGACCTGGTCCCCACAGTGTTATGAATCATGTCTCTCCTGTCCTGTGAAACTGACTAATGCTACCTCTCCAGCATTACCTGAGGAGTACTTACCATTTAAGGAGGTGTTCAGTGAAAGCCAGGCTGGGGCCTTACCACCACACAGTCTGTATGATTGTGCATTGGAGCTTGTACCTGGCACATCACCTCCTAGGGGCCGTGTCTATCCCTTGTCGGTATAGGAAAACAGAGTTATGGAGGAGTATGTTTCTGATGTGCTGTCCAGAGACATCATCTGTAAGTCCTCATCTCCAGCAGGAGCTACATGGAGCTACGTCCATGAATTGATTTCAGCGGGCTTAACAAAATATTGGTTAAAAATGGTTATCCAATTCCCCTGATCACCGAACTCTTTGACCGTGTCAAAGGATCTAAGATTTTTACGAAACTCAACCTAAGAGCTGCCTATAATTTGGTTTGGATGAAGCAGGGTCACGAGTGGATGATAGCTTTTAATACTTGTAATGGGCATTATGAGTATTTGGAGATGCCATTTGGCCTCTGAAATGCCCCAGCTGTCTTTCAAGAGTTCATAAGTGATGTGCTAAGAGAACTTTTACAGAGTTGTGTTGTGGTGTACTTGGATGACATCCTGATTCATTCCCCCTCCTTGGAGGCCCATCGGTCGATGTATCCAAGGTCTTGAGCCTACTAAGTAAAAACAATCTGTATTGTAAACTCTAAAAATGTGTCACATTTCTGGGGTATATTATCTCCGCATTTGGGTTTGCTATGGAACCCCAGAAATTGTACACAGTAGTGGAGTGGCTTCATCCTGTGGGACTCAAAGAGATCCAGAGATTTCTGGGGTTCGCAAATTATTACCGGAAATTTATTAAAGACTTTTCTACTATTGTCAAACTTCTGACAGACATGACATGTAAAGGTGTCAAGACCACTGAGTGGCCCCAGACGGCCATAATGGCATTCGAAAGACTGAAGGCATCATTTGCTTCAGCTCTGATTCTGGTACATCCGAATCCCTCCCTGCCCTTTACCCTGGAGGTGAATGCTTCCGAGATTGGAGTGGGCACTCTGTTGTCTCCATGCTCAGCTCCTGGTGAAGCTTTATGCCCATGTGGCTATTTCTCAAAAAAGCTGTCCAAATCTGAGATGGTGTACCAGATCAGGGACAGAGCATTGTTGGCCATTATTTTGGCTCTGAAGGAGTGGCGGCATCTCCTAGAGGGCATTACCTTCCTGATCCTTATCCTTACGGTTCACAAACCGGCGAAACGCTTGTCTTCTAGGCAAGCCAGATGTGTTCTATTCTTGTCTCGATTTTCCCAATTTCATTTCATGGTCTTGTACCTCCTGCATTCCAAAAATGTGAAGGCAGACGCGTTGTCCCACCAGTTCTGCAGTCTTTCCAGAGAGGAGGTCCCACCGACCCCAATTATTCCAGCTGATTGGACCCTTACGACCATACGGACTTGCATCACTTATCCCTTAGGAGAAGAGATCATTGTTGCCCAGGCCTCGGCTGCGGACAAAAAGCCGGACGGGAAGTGTTTTGGCCTGGCTTAGTTATGTATTAAGCTGTTGGAGACGTACCATGCATCCAAAATAGCAGGTCACTTTGGTTGAGACCAATTGATCTGATCATTTTCTAGAGTCTTCTGGTGGCCAAGTCTCAGATTGGATTGTGCAGCTTTTACTGCTGCTTGCACAACCTGTACGCAGAGTAAGTCTCCTTGACACCTGTCAGTCAGCTAGCTATAGCCTGTGGATAATGGGGACCATCCATGGTCCCATTTATCTATTGATGTCATGGTCGAACTTCCTTGTTCCATGAGCTTTACGGTCATACTTATGATCGTGGATAATTTTTCGAAAATGGCACATTTCATACTTCTCAAGGGCTTGCCTTCCACGCAGGAATTGGCAGTGATATTTGCCAAGGAGGTCTTTCGATTACACGGCATACCCAGGATTATTGTGTCTGATAGAGGAAGCCAATTTGTGTCCTGGTTTTGGAGATGCTTTTGTGCTCAGATGGGAATTCATCTGTCATTCTCTTCCACCTACCACCCTCAGTCAGATGGTGCAGCAGAGAGATCCAACCAGGCCTTAGAGCAATTCCTTCGCTGACCACCACGACAATTGGGCTACCCTGTTGCCCTGGGTGGAGTTTGCCCGGAATTTTGCAGTCAATTCTTCCTCATGGAGTTCACCATTCCTGATCAATTATGAGTTTCAACCCTCTGCACTACCCGAGGCCTTCCATGCACAAGAGATTCCGGCTCTGGATGATCATTTAAGGGCACTCCGTTCCTCATGGGCATGGGTACAGCATACCCTATGTGGTTCTGCACAGCAGCAGAAAAAGCAGGTGGACCGTCGGCGACTGCCGGCATCTTCCTTCCAGATGGGAGATAGAGTGTGGCTGTCTTCCCGAAACTTGCACCTCCAGGTTCCATGCAATAAGTTGGATCCTCGGTTTGTTGGTCCGTTCCCGAGTGATACGCAAGATTAACCCTGTGGCTTATGCTCTCGATCTTCCTGCCAATATGCGTATCCACAACGTATTTCATGTGTCATTGTTGAAGCCCTTGGTCTGCAACCGGTATACCTTCACTCCAGTTCTTCCAGCTCCCGTGAGAGTTGCAGATCACGAGGAATATGAGGTACAGAACATTCTGGACTCCCGTGTGAGTAGAGGGCACTTATAATATTTTATTCATTGGAAGGGCTATGGTCCTGAGGAGAGCTCCTGGATACCTGCCAGTGATGTCCACACTCCTGTATTGGTATGCAGGTTTCATGCTTGATTCCCTGACAAACCCTGGCTTGCTCCACAGAGGGGGAGCCTTTGAGGGTGGGGACTGTTACAGCTTACCTTGGTTTCAGCGTCATCTGCAGGAGCAGGGCGACAAGCATGCAGCAGGCTTCTGTTTTATGTGTTTGCTTCCTGTAGTCTTCTCCTACTGAGCTGCTCCTCCTACCTATTTCCTGAGGAGGGGTTTAAGGGGCAGAGTCCTGACTCAGTTGCCCTTGCATTGTTGTACAATATAGTTCTGTTTCCCTTGGGCTTTGTGTATGACCTGGCTTGTCTGCTCTTTTGCCTGCTCCCACTGTGTAGTTGACACCCAATCTGGTGCAGACCTGTGGCTCTGGCTGCCTACCAGAACTCTGTCTGTCCATCCATTCTGGTGTTGACCTGTGGCTCTGTCTGACCATTCTCCTTGTGCATTCAGTTTTGGTTTAGACATCCTTTCTGGTGCAAACCTGTGGCTATGGCTAACTACCCGTTCCGTGTATGACCTGGCTTGTCTGACTACCCACTCTGGTGTTGACTTGAGGCTCTGTCCACTGTGCTTTCAGCATACAAACGCTTCAGTGGATATCTTATCTGGTGCAAACCTGTGGCTCTGGCTGACTACCCATTCTGTGTATGACCCAGCTTGTCTGACTATCCTTTATGGTGCTAACTAGGGGGCTATGTCTGTTTCCTCCATGTGCTGGTCCCTGCTCCACAAACACCCATATTAGAGCGGACCTAGGGCTCTATCAGACTCCTAGACTGACTGTCAGTGCTAGTCCTTTTGGCTTTCCAAATTACCTCAAGGCTCCAGTGGGCTGAGGCCTAGTCTCGGACAGTGTGGTGAATCTCTTGGCGGACTGCTATTTCTGATACAGTGCTTGCCTCTTTGATCACCCTCTGTGTGTTATTTGTTTACGTGCATTACTGTTATTATTCTAATAAAAGATTGTTTTACTTTACCGTATTGACTCCTAGTTTATTCCTGGGAACCGTGACAGGCCCAAGCCCTGAGAAACATTGATTTGTAGGACTTAGACTTGTTTGGAACAAGCCCTAAGGAAACATTGATTTGTAGGATTTAGGGCCATATGTTCAAAGCAGTAGTGAAATAACTTTTGTCGTTTGTAACGACTTTTCAAATTACCTTGTCGTTTGGATTATTAATATTTTCAGAGAGTGTCAGTTGTGATCAGAAATATGTCATTTGTCCTGATTGAAACTGTCATATGTTAAAACAAAAATGTCTTACCTTAGGACAAAAATGTCTTAACTAAAGACATACATTCTCACATTCAGAACTTCACATTCCCTCCACTTTTTTCTTAATGCACAAATTTTGTCTTTTACAAGATATTTTTTTGTTGTTGTATATGACACATTTTCTTTTCCTCTATAGACACTGGAGAATAATTTAGCCATGCCCTTTCCCCGCCCCTTTCCCCGGCAATTCTGGAGTTGTGTCATACACAATGGAAATTACTTGTTTTTTGTCGTATACTCTATAGAAAATATGTCGCTCATGCATACAATTACTTATTTTTGTTGTTCATACCACATTTTTTTGTCACCATCCCTTTTGAACATACGGCCCTTACGCTTGTTTGGCACAAGCTCTAAGGAAACACTGATTTGTAATGTAAGAAAATTTTACTTCACTGAGAGGGTAGTAGATAAGTGGAATAGCCTACCAGCAGAAGTGGTAGAAGTTAATACAGTGACAGAATTTAAGCATGCATGGGATAGGCATAAGGCGGTCCTGAACGTAAGAAAAGACTAAGGACCAAAAAGGTTTGATTTTTTTTTTTGATGTTTTTGAGACTGTTGTTCTTGCTGCTGCTGCTGCTGCTACTGCTGAGTTGTTTATTAGCAGGATGATTAGTCAGCTCAAAGGGAATGAGATCAACAACAGCAGTAATATGGGTGATGGATGAAGAAGGTTCCACTTGCCACGACTAGCTCCAGTGATGTGCCTGAGGCAGTAGCACCATAACTAGCCCCCACCACTTCAGGTATATGTGAAGAAAAGAAGATGTTTGCCAATAATGCTTCCCCATCTGCCCCTCCTCCAAAATCATAGGTGTGTTACTAGAATAGACATTTTTCCCTTGAGAGCAGAAACTGTGCCTCTCAAATCAGCAACTGCAATGTGCACAGTGTGTGTGATAAATAAGGGAAGGACTGGGAATAACAGGTACATCGGCACTCACATCAAACATCCGGCACAACTCTATCCAAACACCATGACACTTAGGGTCCTCAATGTGAAATCATCCCACCAGAAACCAAGTACTGTTGCTGTCACTATGTCCCTTGTCCACTCCCTGCTAAGGACACATGACAACTTGCAGACAGTTTAATAGTAATGATGAACCCTCCCTGCCACCAGCTTAGCAAAGTCTGCGTGAGGGTAACTCCTCAGATGCCACTTTATGCACTGCTTGTGATTATTTTATCTTTATGGAATCAAAACAGACTTTTAAGCACAGGACTCCTTTCAGTGTAGAATTTTTAATGATAGTGTGTAGGGTTTAAGATGCTGGAGCCAGGCAAAAAATCATATCTACTCTATGGACTCAATATCCAGCATTAACTATGAGAGGTGTACAACAAATTGGGGTTTTGCACTAAGATGTGAGAAAGAGGTGATAAAGTGGAGATAACTTTGGTGATATCACTTCTCCAATTCCTATGCTAGTCTAAGGAGCCTTTCTCTCCCATTTGAGAAATCTTAATGTATAGGTTCTATATAATAACATAGGAACTGGAAAAGTGATATCACTGGAGAAGATATCTCCACTTTATCAACTCTTTATCACACATTTCCCCCATCACCTTGCAATATGCTGGATGTCTGTCAAGTACTCGAAGTGTTCACTAAAGATCAGTTCTGGATATCTAATGCAAACAGAGTTGATTCTTAGGGCCATATTCAGCTAACTAAAGAGTTGCAATTCTTGTGCAAAAAAAAAAAATGCTCCACAGGAGACAAATAAAGTTTCCCAAATTCCAAACGATTTAAATGGAACATTTACTCTCTTGATGCAGAAAGGTTTACAACACATTGGGGGAGACGTACTAAAAGGTGATAAACTAGAGATGTCTTCTCCAGTGATATCACTTATCCAGTTCCTATGTTTTTCTATGGAGTCAATGCACTAAGATTTCTCTTAATCTGGAGATATTAGTGAATGGGCTCTATAAAATAATAGGAACTGGAAAAGTGATATCACTGGAGAAGTCATCTCCAGTATATCACCACTTTATCACTCCTTAGTGCATAACCCTACTTTTGAACTAACGTTTTAAGAGGTTAACAGCCTTATTTAAATCAGTGCAGATTTTTGCTTGCAGTTGGTTTACTCCAGAATTGATTTTGTCTTCCTGAATATGGCTCTTAGTGGACAATAAGAATTTCTACCTAGATTAAGATAAATGGAGGCATATTATTAGTGTTAGTCTTACTTGCGTGTATATACCCCACCACTTAAAACGTTTCTTAACCCTTTGAGTGCTAAAGGGGTATCAACACATTGCTAAGCAATACATTGGTTCCCCTCTTACACTCAAAGGTTTAACATATTAAATACATGAAACTGGAGCTCTGTCTGGCCTCTGTTTTATGGAGAATGCAGCAATTAAACAGAGCCTTGGCAATTAGCTTCATGACGTCAAACTAGTCCCCTCTCTAGAGTTAAGACAGATGGTACTGTACCAAAGCATCCAAAATGATATCTGACATCTCTGCATGCACACTATACTGTCTCTTTGTTTTGTTGTATTTGCTTTACACTACTCTTTATAATTCCAGGCAATTATAATGAGATTGTTAGTTTTTTTTTTTTTTAAACTCTCTTTGGAAAAAAAACAAACAAGATAAAAAATAGATACAACTACAGCCCAGATATATAATGGCAGGTTTTGGGCTTTCTACCAATTAATTTTATTTAATGTTCAATAAATAATTAACATAGGAATTCAATGCCAGGACTAGATGTCTGAAAACTTACTACTCAACTTTGTATTAAATCAATGAACTCATCTAACTCAACACAGGCATTTTAAACTGGACTGCCTGTTCACTCTTTGAGTGCCAGAGAGATATCCAACACATTGCAACCTTCTAACAATAAAGGCCTACATTCCTTACTATGGGCAAAAAATTCTAATGACCCCTATGAATGTTTCCCTTGGCCTTTCTTCAAAGAATAACATCTTAACTCAGTTCTGGATATAAAGTCCCTGGAGACAGACAGCTGCTCCCTGCACATGTTAATCTTAACCCTTAAAGGGATAGTAATGTTTCAAGAAAATACAGCTCCGATTATTCTTTATAATTTGTGGGTCATGCACAGCATTATTATCATTCACTATGATGTGTCGTTCCAGAGTAATTGAATCATAAAGTGTCCCTCTCCTGCTTCTTTTATCTATGTAAAGCTGCACAGCAACACTGTCTGGATGGATCACAACAAGGGACAATCTTCTGTTAGCATAAATAAAAACCTGCCCTCCCCCTTCAAGAGGGTCAGGGGTTTCCTTATGGTTACAGTCAGAAGATTTGTCCCTTGCTGTGAGCTGTCCGGTCTGATGACTGGATTCCACATCTGAGGGGAGGTGGCTTACAATAGGTAAAAGGGGAGAGAGACACTTTATAATTCAATTACTCTGATAATAATGATAATATTGATATTAACACTCTACATGACCCAAAAACTGTAAAGAATAATTGGAGCTGCATTTTTTTTAAACATTACTATCCCTTTAAAAGGTTGAGTAGGCTCATCCACTCTACCCCTTTAGTATGAAAAAACTGCCAGCAACTTCCACGTTCCACTCCATGGATATGACACCCAGGACTGACTGAAAACGTTATGTCTTGAACAAAGGCCATTAGGATTTTCTAGCTATAGCATGGTTATTATCATGAAATGTTATTTGTCATTTTGGAATATGTGCATCCTTGTTTTCCTCAATAACAGGTAACATTTTTTTTTTTTTTTCATTTCAAAAACTTTATTGAGAAAAAAGTAGAAAGGTGTACATAGGGAGTACAAAGCCAAAAGGCAAAGCATATACAATTTAAAGATAATAATACATAAAAATGCATTGACAATAGAAAAGGTATTACATATAGCTATTAAAGTGTTCTCTATCACGTGATTATATATAGAGAGATTAAAATTACTGAAAGCAAAAATGGGCAATGATAAAGGACAACATAGAATGATTGACCAGCTATAACTTAAAAGAAATATAAGTGAGAAAATGAGTTGATGACTCCCTATTTATTCAAGTATTATTAGATATGGGGGGGTAATGGGAGGAAGAAGGAGGTAGGGAAAGAGAGCAAGGAAACATAAGAACAATGAAGAGGGGGAGTCACAGAAGAGTGGGGAAGGGAAAAGAAATATAGAAGGGGTAAGGGAGAAGGGCGAGAGATGGTATGGCAATCTTACTTGGTTACACAGAATTTAGAAAGGTAAGATATTATTGGGAGTCGCTGAACCAGTTAGTAGAACTTGAGAGCTGACGTCCAAACGTGATAGCACTCATCCTGAGGGCGTGGGATTAGAGGTAGGGCTGGAGCTGAAGGATGTATGATAGGAGACCCATTTAGACCAGACCTCTTCGAAGTGCGGCAAAGAATTAGAAGTTATAGCATGACACCTTTCCATATTCATGAGTTGTACAATCTTGGAGCGCCATAAGTCCAGGGAAGGTGTCTGTTGTGTTTTCCAAAAAGTTGGAATCAGTGCCTTAGCACCGTCCAATAGATGACATAAAAGTACTTTATCAGACCCAGAGATGAGTGGTACCACATGAGGAAGTAGAAAAAGGATACATAACTTGAAATCACACGGTAAGTTCATGCCCAAAATGAGATTGACTTCATATAGGATAAGTTTCCAGTAGTGTGATATTTTAGGGCAGGACCACCAAATATGAGCTGTGGAGCCAATATGTGAGAGGCATCTCCAGCATAAGGGGGAGCAGTCAAGTGAGAACCTAGATAACTTAATAATTCAGTTCCCTGGCTTGCATGTTCCTAGAGAGTTTGCCGTTATTTCGAAAAATTTGCTGCCAGGTAGATAAAGGTAGTGAGAACAGAAGATCTCCTTCCCATTCCCTTAAGAAATAAGGTTTCGACTCTGAAGTGGGACGACGGAGTATAGTATAGCAAAAAGAGAGCGGCCGTAGAGTTGGGGAGGGGGAAAGAAGTTGCGATTCAAAGGCGGACAGCTCCCTATGAGAATAACCATTCTTAATTTGTTGAGATATCCAGTGATTAATTTGTAAAGTCAACCACCAAGCTGGGTCAGCGGGATGTAGTATCCGCTGAACTTCATCTAGAGATGGAGGTATAGATCCTCTAACAAAGTTGAATAATAAATCCCCACCTGAGTCCTTCAATCTAGCTAATTTAGCATTGTTAAGACCCACAGGAAAGTCAGGGTTCTCTAGAAACGAAAGAATCGGAGAGGGGAACGGCGCTAGGTCAGATATAGAGGCGATCAGGGGCTGTAATGCGAGAAAGGGGATGAGAAAGGGATGAGACCGACAGTGGTGAGGAGTATGATTCATAGCTATCAGAAGTAACTGTATGACACTCTATATAATTCATTATGCCGCTTTATCCTCCAGTGTGACTACACTACCCATCATTGTGACATGCTAAAAGAACTAAATTGGCTAACACTCAAATCTAGACGTGACCTTCATCTTTCTTGCTTAGTACACAATCACTTCTCTGGAAAACTACCACAATACCTAAGCAGTATGCTCACCTCAGCTCTCCATACTAACTATAACCTCCGCTCCACTACTAACAACTCACTGTGTATACCACAATACAAGAAAGAAGCAGGAAGGTCTGCCTTCTCCTTCAGAGCTCCAAAAATCTGGAACAATCTCCTGGAAAAAATCACATCTGCACGCCGTCTAAAATCCTTAAAAGCAAATGTTTCTTTATATCTACAAACAGTGTGTAACTGCAAATAATCCCATTATTTAATAAGTATGTATATTTCTGTATGTTTGTATATAATGTCTCACAATTAGTGTAAATATGTAACCTTTTACTGAAAACTATCCAGGACATACTTGAAAACGAGAGAAATCTCAATGTATTCTTCCTGGTAAAACATTTTCTAAATAAATAAATAAAGAGAGAAAGGTTCAATGATATCAGCTAAAGAGTAGGTCCAATACTTTTTCCTAATTGGAATAAAGTCAAAGAGTCTCGACAAAACAGAAGCTTTATAATAATTGTGGAAGTCTGGAAGGCCAACCCCAAAGTACTCTGTCGATCTGGTGAGTATTTCTCTACGCAATCTGGGAGTTGAGTTCGACCAGATGAAGGAAGATACAATCTTAGAGGCTTCATCTAAAAATTTCCTCGGGACTGGCATGATGAGAGAGGTGAGGATAAATAAAATTTTGGGCAGGATCATCATCTTTATCAGATTCATCTTCCCCCACCATGAAAGGTATAGATGATTCCAATTATTAAGATCCAATTGGATCGATTCGAGGAGTGGTTTGAAATTTAATTCAGGCATGACGTGTATGTCTGAAGATAAGAATATTTCCAAATACTTGATGGAATGAGTCGCCCATTTGAAAGGTGAGGCGGATCGAAGGAGGGTTACCTGCGAGTCATCCATATTAAGGCTTAAGACTTCTGATTTGGAGAGGTTCATTTTGGATTGGGAGATCTCCTCATATTCTGACAAACGCATTAGGAATCTGTTGACAGAGGTGGATGGATTGGTGAGGAAAAAGAGTATGTCATCTGCATATGCAGAGAGTTTAAAGGAACGGCCTTTGACTTCTAGACCTGTTATAAGAGGGTCTTTACGGACCGCGTTCAAAAATGGTTCCAAAGCTAGGATAAAAAGAATGGGTGAAAGGGGACATCCCTGTCTAGTTCCATTGCGTATCTGGAAGGCCTCCGACAGGGTACCATTGACCACTATTCTTGCTGACGGGTTAGTGTACAGGCTCTTAATACCATGTAGAAAGGTTGGACCCATTCCCAAGTGAGACAGGGTTTCAAAAAGGTAAGTCCAATTGACCCTGTCGAAGGCCTTCTCAGCGTCTGTTGAGAGCAATAAAGTAGGAATATGGAGGCGAGCAGAGAGATGTACTAAAGAGGTTGCCAGGGCTGAATTATGTCTAGCCTCCCTACCCCGTACAAAACCACCCTGATCAGGGTGTATGATGTCTGGGAGGAGATGCTGCAGTCTATGTGCCAGGATTTTTGCGAAGATTTTAACATCAACATTAAGAAGGGAAATTGGGCGATAATTACTGCAAAGCGAGAGGTCTTTATTCGGTTTGGGTAGGACAGAAATATGGGCCATAAGAGCCTGAGCTGGAAAGGAATCCCCTTCTAAAATCAAGTTGAAGGAGTTACAGAGGTGCGGAAGCAAAATAGATTTGAATTTTTTATAATATCCAAGGGGGAATCCATCTGCACCGGGTCATTTTCCCGAAGCCATGGAGCTGAGTACTCTGTCCAATTCTGCAGCGGAAATAGGGGATTCTAAACCTGCAACATCATCATCCTTAAGTTTGTGAAGATTAGCTTGATCTAGGAACAACCTGATTTTGTCAAGGTGGTCCGAGTGAGAAAGTGTTGTGGTATCAGATATGTTATACAGCTTCTCGTAGAACGAGCGAAAGGCGGCCGCAATTTTGGGGTACGTGGAAGCCAACTCTTTAGTATCTAACTGAACTCTAGACACTGCTGCCTTCCGTCTCTTAGTCGCTACAAGCCTAGCCAGAGTCTTCCCACACTTATTTCCTTCTAAGTAGTGTTGGTATTTTTTCCACATATAAGATTTATGAACATTCGCCAAGAGCAAGGTGGTTAGTTCTCCTCGTAAGGAATTAAGAGATTCAAGATCTTCAGGTGCTAAAGAGTGTTTATGTTTCTTCTCTAAAACTGAGATGGCTTCCAAAAGGGAAGCCATCTTAGCCCTGCGTTTTTTCTGTGAAAATGAACCAAGCTTAATAAAATACCCTCTAAGAACTGTTTTGTGAGCCTCCCAGACTATAGTGTCTCGGCAGTCACCCGTTGTATTGAGCATAAAATATTCCTCCAAGTGTTTACTTACTTCCTTGCAAGTCTCAGGCGAATGAATAAGAGATTCATTCAATCTCCACGAGTTCGCCCGCATGCCACAGCTTGGAAAGTTCAACGAGATGGAAATAGGGGAGTGATCCGTCCATGAAACGGAATCTATAGTTGCGGCAATGAGGAGGTGGAGGATGGATTGTGATATAAAAATATAGTCAATGCGGCTGTACATAGAGTGGGGCGAAGAAAAATGAGTGTAGTCCTTATCCCTAGGGTGCAGGGATCTCCAAGCGTCTACCAAATGAAGCTCTCTGAAACGCGATCTGAGATTGCGGAGATGAGATAATCTATAGGGAGATTTCCCAGAGGAGCTATCTAGAGAGGGATCAATAGCTAAATTAAAATCTCCTCCTAATATTATACGTCCCCCAAAGTCCGACTCCAGAGTCGATAGTCTATCCCTCAGGAATGAGCATTGAGCAGTATTAGGGCCATATATATTCATTATGATATATGGAATGTTACAGAGGAGGCCTTTCAATATAATAAATCTCCCATCGCTGTCAGTTTGAATTTCCTGGAGGGTCCAGGGAACTGTAGACCTGATCAGGACTGCTACCCCCTTACGCTTCGCATTAGCAGAAGAGAAATAGGCATGTGGGAATATATGGTTACAGAACTTAGGTGTGGCTCTAGCATCAAAATGTGTCTCCTGTACTAAAACTATATCTGCACGTAGTCGTGCAAAGTCCCTAAGGGCCATTGACCTTTTCTCTGGAGAGTTTAAACCCCTGGTGTTCAGCGAGACAATCTTAATTGCCTGTGTCATATCAAATCCCAGTCTAGGAGTACCATACCGCATCTCGGAGGGGGAAGCAAAAAGGAAAGGGAAGGAATGTAAAAGAGAAAGGTAAAGGAAGGGGGAAGGGTAGGTGATTGTGAATGCTTCATAATCAGAGATAAGTGGGTAGAAACATAATGTAAAGCAAGTGTGACTAACAGCCCTGAGGATGGGCCTGGCATTCAATAGGCGACTAAAAGGGTGCAAGACCTAGGGACAGAGTTTAACATGCAATCATAGTTGAAATGCAGATAAGTATAAAAGCAGAGAGGGAGAATAAAATAGTGAAAATCCTCAGACAGAGTCATGTGGCGTAGAGCCTATTAGAAATGAAGGAATGTACTTGATGAGTGAGGCATAAAAGACATGGATAAGAAGAGAGTGAGAGTCAAGGACAGTATTAAAGTACATAACAAAAAGTGCAAACAGCATATTCATTCCACTGAGTCAGGCCTGATACATTGGTGAGTGAATCAAGGGGCAAAAAGAAAGGTGGTAAATGAATGCGGCAGGTCTGAGTCAGTGAGAAGTAAACAAAATACTGTGTTCACTACTGGAGTGTAGTGAATCTGTAAATATTGGGCAAAGGTTACCCTAATGGACCTTAGGTCCTATGAACAGAAATAACTAGTAAGTGCTCAATCTTATTAGCATTATCAATCTTGCAAGTGAACAATTGAACAATATAAAACAAAGAGTATTTGCATAACACGAGATAAAAAAGAAAAAAGAAAGGAAAAAAATTTTTAGAAAGCGTAATACAATAACAGAATGTTGTGATGCGACGATGCTCAGGGGCATCAGGAAATATTACCGTCCTTAGGTGTTGAGGTCCCAGAGGGAATCCCGGTAAGTTCAGTTCTAGATAAGTCAGACAGTGGGTCTTGATGTAGCACAAGTGGCACACTCCTGTTCAGGTAGCTTCAGCTGCAGGACCTTCAGGATCAGATAAAATCAGGCGCCTCTGCTTCTTCTTTTGAGCTGGTGAGCACGGCGACCAGTCCAGCCGCTTTGGCGTCTTATGTTGCAATGGAGTGGTTGGTGGAGCTTGAGTTGGGGGGATCGATAGCCCCAATGATGAGCAGAAAGCCGGAATTTCGTCCGGTGAGCGCAAAGTCGCTGTTCTTCCATTCAGCATAGCTGAAAGAGAGAATGGGAAACCCCATCGGTATTTCACTTGGTTATTCCGAAGATGGTCGGTAAGATTCTTAACAGATCTCCTCAGCTGGAGTGTGTAGGGAGAAACATCATTGTATAGTTGGATAGACGCCCCTGCACATGTTAGGGAGGAACATTCTCTACTTTTCCTCATTATTTGCTCTTTGAGTTCATATCTCTGTAGACAAAGAATCACGTCTCTCGGAGAGTCAGGATCTTTAGCTTTAAGGGAACGATGGATTCTCTCAATCAGTACAGGATTATTCTTATTATCACCCAACATCTGCTGGAAGAGTTGCTGAATCGTAGGGCGAAGATCTGTGGAAGTGATCGTTTCTGGTAGGTTCTTGATCCTTATGTTGTTCCTCCTTCCCCTATTGTCCAAATCGTCCAGCTTAAGAGTGAGATATTGTATAGCGTCTTTCTGTTCCTCGACCATCTGCGTAAGAGAGTCCAATCTGTCGCCTGCGGTAACTCTATCTTGTTCCAGAAGTTGGACGCGACTATTGAGTTGAGTAAAATCAGCCGACAGTCTTGCAATATCTGCCTGTATAGTGTCAGTCACATCTTTGAGGAGGAGATGCAGATCTGTCTTAGTGGGTAAGTCAGCTAGCATCGTTGCAATGTCCACCGAAGGTGAAGAAGTGTTCTGCGTCATGTCTCCAATACAGATCGGAGGGTCCTGTAATGTAGTAAGGAGAGGTGAAGGAGGCGTTACCCCTACGGTGCTTTCCCGCCGCGAGTGTGTAGGCTGAGCAGGCTCTTGCAGGGTGCCTTCACTCAAACAGGCCTTAGGCTTGGAGGTGAAGTAAGTCTTGACCGAAACGGTTCCCCGTCCTTGTTTACGTTGCTTGCCTGTCATCGGTGGTTTGATAACGGGTCACATGAGAGTCTGTAAGAGGTCAACAGATTCCAGATAGCTTAAATAAAAGCTTAGTTCTGTCCCATAACACCGGGAGCTCAATGGTCACACGTCTGGCTCCATGCAAGGTCAGGCCACACCCCCACAGGTAACATTTTAAAGCAGGGATAGGCAACCTTTCTCACTGGCACTCCAGCTGTTGTAGACTACTCAGAGAATGGCTGGTTGGAGATGATGGAAGTTGAAATATAAAAGGTATGGAGTACATAAGGTTGCCTACCTCTGATTTTTCAATTAGTATTTCCTTAACAGACATGTATAATTTTGGTTGAAGTGTAGTGTTTAGCAAATAGAAGCACACAACGGGGGAGATTCACTAAGGCCAGGATTCATCAAAATGCGGGAAGAGCAGAGTATCAAATACACTGCTCTTTGC
The DNA here is from genome assembly GCA_037306005.1 of Rhinophrynus dorsalis. Classification (NCBI taxonomy): domain Eukaryota; kingdom Metazoa; phylum Chordata; class Amphibia; order Anura; family Rhinophrynidae; genus Rhinophrynus; species Rhinophrynus dorsalis. The sequence goes on along the minus strand of CM074723.1, from coordinate 137,382,980 downwards.
CACAATCATTGATGGATACCTCTGGGTATTTATCATTGATTTTGCGTATTTCCCTGGTTTGCATATGTGAAGCAGGGAATCTTGCATAAATTGGTCAGTCATGGGAAAAACACACATATTTATGTATAAGCGAAAATATGTATCCGTGTGTTCGCCCCATGCATTCAAATGGGATTCACCAGCTTGAAGCTAGCGGATCACATTTGCGGATATATCTGGTCATCACTTATTGAAGAATAAGTGATGGCCATATACAATCTGTAAGTTGCTGAATGGGCAAATGGTTAATACTCAAGAGAAATCCTCTGATTTTCCTGTGTATTAATCCATTCACACCTTGATGAATCCAGGCCTTAGTCGTGAAAATGAGGTGATACAGTAGAGATGACTTCACCAGTGATATCACTTCTCCAATTCCTATGTCATTTTGTGGAGCGTATGCACTAAGACTTATTCAGCTTTGGAGTTCTTAGTGAATAGGCTCCATAAAATAACATAGGAACTGGAGAAGTGATAAACTGGAGAAGTTATCTTCACTTTATCACCGGTTCGTGAATCTCTCCCATCATTTTGATTGCCTTTGATTTCATGCAAAGTTATTGAGAATGATGTACTAAGAACTGGAGCAATTCTGAAGCAAGCCAAGAGTGGATACAAATAAGCATTCCACAAATCCCATTGTTTAAATAGGACTTTTAGCGCAATGCGCTGTGTACCCCTCTGGCACTCAAAGGGTTAAACTGGGATTTTAATGCCTTAATGCTAGATCATTTTTTTAACCCCATCCCAACAATGGGCGTACAGGAAGTCGTTGAAGGTATTGGGGTAAAAAAGTTTGGCGGGCGTTAAGTGCCGGCCTCCTCTGTGCATGGACAGTCACTAAGGGGTTAACATATCATCAAGCAATATGATAGATATCTCTCTAACAGTCACATTGTTACATTTCCAGCTTCAAATCAATAATATGGTAACATGGTAATATGAGGTATCTTACTGATCTCCCATGATGTCTTTGGTATACTCATATTTGCTCCTCTTTTTTTTTCTATATATGGTCTATTGTCTTTACAAATACAACATCAAAAAATGAGATATAGTTTAATGCTAATCATGGCTATTTCATTTTTTGTGTGTTTAATGTCCTAAGAAGGTAGAAAAGTTTTTCATATTTTTATTAAGATCTTAATGCCTTTAATACTGAAGATAAAGTGTTGTATTTTTACTACTCAATGGGTTAATTATGTTTCATCAGTTTGACATTTTAATGTAACAGCTTATACATTTGTATGCTATCATGTAACATAAATATTGTCCTAAAAAGGATAGAAAATCCTTCTATATATTTGAATCGGTATTCCCATTTAAGAACTAAATTGCCATTGGATGGCGCTAATCTGTATCAGAAACTGACGTACAATGTATAAGTGAGTGATAAAATACTGAGCATTCCTTTGCTGAAAGAAAGAAGGAGCTGATAGTTACTATAAAAAGGTCAACATAGTCTCTATAGCTAGGAATGTAATAAACTAAGATAGCCTGTGATATCTAGTGAACTAAGGTACTTAAAATGCCTGAGACACACATGTAATGACTTTCTAATCACTAAACTGCGGGAAATGTTATTCTGGGAAGCTAAATAGGTAGCATTTTGTTCTTCATGAATCTTAGATTGTAGAAGCTCAGTTACTCCAGATTTACAGGTGTAGAATAAATGAGTATGTGTAACTGGTAATATTTATTGGATTTATAGTGGAATATAGTACAGGGACGTCTAATAGATAATTTAGATTTTTATCAAGTCTGTAAAAATGAGAAATTTGATTCTAAGGAAAAAATGAAATAGGATTATGTGGAGAGATGGGGAGAGATAGCAAGAGAGAGAGAGAGACAGAGAGAGAGAGACAAAAATAGGCTGATGTACCAATATTGGATGAAGACATTCTAGAACAAACCATAGGGCCAAATAAACACTCTCATTAATATAAATGGTTCTCTTTACCCTTTGGATGTTACAAATATTTTAACCCTTTGTGTATCAAAGAGATATCCAATGTATTTCAATAGTGGTCAAATGGTTTTAAGGGCTTAAAAGCCCATTTAAATGGAAATTTGGGATTTTTTTTTATTTGATCCCTTTGGTGCAGTTAGTTTATTCAGAATTGCTCCAATTCTTCCTGGTGCAGCAGCCTCAGACTGCGAGAGAGAGAGAGAGAGAGAGAGAGAGAAATTCCATACTCAGAACTGTAGAAATCTAAACTGACTGAGGCTGATGTATGAAGCAGAAGTTGAGAAATTTTAGCGAAAACCAACTGCGTAATAAAAATGTCCATATTTTTAAATTAGATTTGTAATCACTTAAATGCTGTTGGTATTAAACATTTTGCTTTGCAATATAATGGAGACCTGTTTGAAAAAGGTCTTAAAAGCCCCATTTAAATCAATAAGAATATGGGGACTTATTTGTTCCCTAAGGTTCAGTTGATTTGTTCTGTACTTAATCCATGATCAAGCTCCCTCTTTTGTACTGAAAGTATTCTGGTCAGTGGTTCAGTTTATAAATGCAGCTTTCATCAGGACAAACACATTTGTAAAAACTCATTCACCCTTCAGATTAACAAATCTTGGATAGGCCATTATTACCACTGTAAGTATCGTGTAGTAAGAAGATTGCAAAACTACATCCCAAAAGTAAGAAAATACTCAAAAGTGGCTAACATTGCCATCTAGTGTAACAGTGAGAGAATGTAAAAGCCTACTACGGTTAGGAGCATCCCACATCCTATTTCAGTGTTTTTCAATCTCCCTGGTGACAGGTACCCTTACAGCTTTCATTATTTCAGCAACAGTCAATTGAACTATATTGAACACATCATATAACTGGAAATGGGTCATACATAGACACAAAAGAACACCCACACACACATTCTCTAACACAGAGAAATATGCTGTCTCACATACTCATTCCCCAGACAAACACACTCTTGCACAGATACACACACAGCTCTGTGCCTTTCACATAGCCACTCTCACATACAGTCAGACATGCACATACAGACACACATGCTCATTCTCCAACACAAACACATTTTCTCGCACAATAAACACACATACACACTGTCACGCACAGAGGCACAAACTTACACACATACTCCCCAAAGCACTCATACCAACTCACATAGACTTACAAATTCACATATACATCCAGTCTCACAAATTAAAATGTCATATGCATAAACACACATTCATATAAAAGCATACACATATACAGACTCAGTCTCACAAACTGATGGTCACAGCCTTCCAAACACAAGCATTTCAAACACACAAATGAGCATGAACACACACACATCCCATAGGATGTAGAACTAGATAATATTTCATTGCAAAAAAAATGGTTTCTGCATAGACTTTAAGAAACAGATTGTATGCAAAGAATTATATTGTTTACTACCATTATGCACAATGCTTTATCTGTTCATCAGTGCTTCCTTCTTTTTTTGTTCATTTATGTTTACTACTTTGGAATAAGAACTTATACTTTATTAAGTGGATTTGAGGCATACGTTCATTGCTTATTTTGGTCTAGATTTCATTTCATCAGGAAAAAAAATTGCAGAGGGGGCATAATTGCAGGACATCTGATATAGTTGTGTCATTGAAGTACTCCTGGCTTTGTCTGCACTAAAGAGACTTTAAAGGTATAGGAATACTTAATATTTTAAAAAATATATTTATTGTGCTGTTTATCTACCTGAGTAAAACAAGGGTACTCCCACTGCTGAAAGGTATTTTATTCAAAAGTTATTAGAGCTGAAACTTGATTTTTAGGAGCAGTATCACAGTAGCATGAAATTATACAGTGGCACTGTTGCTACACCATCCTATGAACAGCTCTGGTCAGTTGGCATCCTCATAAGATGAACCTCTATAAGATGGATTTCATGCCACTCTCATTCTGCATCTAAGAAATTCAAGTTTGAGCTGTAAAAACATTTGAATAAAACACACCTTTCAGCGGTGGGAGTATGCTTGTTTTACTCAGGGAGATATACCCTACATCATATGTTTTGTACATTTTAAGTATTACTATCCTTTTATTTGCATCTATAGCTAGTGGGAGTTGGGTAAATTGTCACCCATAAGTTGTTATCCCAGGAATTATTAACAGGAAGAAGAAATCCTCTCCTATCAAGCATTTTTTTGTGTTTTTATAAGACTCATTTGACATGAGGCCTAAACACTTTGCATAACATAGCTCTAAACAAGTGCATGGTGACCAAAATGTAGGATAATTCCTATTTGGTTATAAGCCTGAATTCTCCAAACAAGACTTCACACTACTGTCCACCATGGAGGTGTTCACTCTGTAACTTATGTTAGTCATAGGTAATATATATTTCTCTTATTTTAACTATAAATATCTACATATATATATATATATATACATATGGAAAGGAATGTCAATATAAGCGTGCTATGTGCATAAAGTTACCAGTTATCCATTAAGAGCCACACATAAACATATATACATTAATACAACATATATATGTCTACATATATCCATCAATGGCTTATTTGTCTTCCTACCTATGATTATTGTGACCCGAAAGTGACATCCTCCTGGAGGTTCACCATTTATGTGCAGGTGTACCACAGTTTAATATATTCAGACTAGCGCTAAGTTGTAGCACTAGCCTTGTTTCAAGGCAAATTCTAGTAGTATTTTTTATTATTGATTCTATATTGTACCTTATTTTTCATATGTTTTTATGCCCACTGACCAAACTTAATGACAATATTTATACTGTTTACTATTTTTAATAAACTATTTATTTCCAATTAAATTTTGACTTTTTACATATTGACCATTCCTATGTAATTTGGACATTTATCTGATTAAGTCCTTACTGCACTTAGATCTTTGGTGTGCTGTCTCCCTTCCCTCTTTTGTTCCTACCTATGATAACTCCTGTTTAGACTTATCCAGATAGTAAATACCTCAATGCATTTATAATACATACATCAAAATAAGTACCACCTGGCTTATTCCAATTAACACTTATTTCCGTCTATACTACCTAGACTATGGGGTTCGGCATGAAAGAGTCAGCTTAATTCAAAATCAACAGAAATTTATTAGAATACAACAGACAGGATATCCAAGAATCCACAATATTAGTTATTTTCCTTATAAGGCCCAATTACTACAACAAGACATAGACAATACAATTAACATACATCCTAACTAAAACAATACAATAACATAACTACCCCAAATATTTACAAAACTTCTTTACATGTGCACATACTAATGGACATAGCTACCTGATGTTTGAGGACCCTCCAGAACTGCTTCAGCTATGTCTCTGCTTCCTCTTTGCTGGAGTTCTTTCTCTGATCAGCTCCTCTCTGAATAATTTTCTAGCAGTGGGTCATTGTTGATATATTGTTTCACCAGCTTCTGCCTCCATGCTGAGGCTCCTGTTTGGCTGTTGCAATACTGTTCCAGGCTGATGGGATTTTTGTCCTAATCTCATTGGTTGATGTGGAGTAATAGTGCAATAAACAGGCAATCTCCCCTTGGCAATATTTTGGGGCAGATGGAACAATACATAAGATTCCCTACTCATCAGGAATACAGGGTGTGTGAGTGGTATTTATGATATACATAGAGGGTGATCACAATCTCCCACCTAGACAGCAGAATACTGGCAGCTTCCATCTAACCAAACAGGATTTGGCTGTCCAGGTGCTGTGATAACTTGTTTGGGCCACAGCTCCTATGCCCCATGGCCCCAGGAGATATCACTGACTGTGCTTATTCTATTAACCCTCTCCATAAATCCACTCACACACACTGTATGTCACTGGATGACCCCCTATACTGTATGTGCATATTTATGTGCATGGATATCGCCATTTATGGAGATGATACCTAAGCAACTTCCGATTAGGTAACAGAGGAATTGAAGTCTTTACTTTCTGGCATGTGGAAAATTTTAAGAGAAACAAAGCAGAGCATAAGGAAGAAATACACCAAGTCGGAAACAAGGTCAAAGACCTGGCGGAGGCTCATGTGGGATATGCCAACACTCAGAAACACAATCAGTAACAACTGCTACTTTAAAAGAATACTAAAAACAAGCTCCGGTCGCATACTGACAAACCTGAAAATAGAAGCTGTAGGTTCAACATTTTCACCAAGTGCTGTCCAGAGTCTGTTGGACTGAGACATGTATTGCCTATTCTCCAAGATATTTTTGCAAAACTATTTCATTTGTCACCTGATAGTAAAGTGAAAATTGAGCAGGTACATAAGGCACTGAGACCATCTGCAGAAACATGAGATCTGTCTCGAGATGTTGAGTGTTGTTTACATTCATTTCAGCTTGCAAATTTACTGAAATCTCCTTTGAGGACGTGCTTTATTAAATAACTTATTTTCTAATATGCTTTAACTAAGAAGGACCTTTAAGCCCCTCACAGATGCCCTATGCCACTAGCCCATCCATTACAGATGGGGTTACACATCCTGAAGACCACACTACTTATCATGTGAGCGAGACTAGGTGTCTGTGTGAGAAACAAGCTTCTTCTCAATTTCAGTTCAGGAGATTGATGACTGAACCACCCCTTTCCCCATAAGCAGAGAATTCTCCAGCAGCAGCATAGATGGTCTGAGGTACCTAAATGAAAAAAGCAAAGGAGGATTTCAAGGTCCCCCTTCCAACTGGTCAATGTGTCTTGACAGGTCAAAATGATGTGATGGGGATACATTGGTCCCATTTTCCTTACAGGTAAATTTACTGGACATGATGCCTAATGTCCATATTTGAACTATTCTGGCTTAGAGTACACTTTATTGCTTACAGGAATATTCAAAGTATGAGGACTCAATTTTTACAACTATTGCGGCAGCCCCTTTACAAAAGTGGACTTTTTTGTAGCTTATCAACTGTTTTGCATCCCATTGAACCATACAAAACCTCAAGTTTTCAAATCTCACATGCCAGTGTTATTCACCACAGTGATGTGACTGTTATATTGCTAATCACTTTTGGTTAACTGAACTCTATATGTGCTACTTTCACATAATTATTTATCGTCCATGGGTTAAATGTTTGTGATAATGCTGCAGCTCTATGGTTAGGCTGTGAGTACTGTTTACTGGTTAAGTAAGAACTGAGATTTGTTTAGGATCATTTTTTATTTGTGCCATATAGCTACTATGTTTAAGCTACTATCACCCTGCATGCCCTCACGGCATTAACATTTATATCAGTTCTTGTCCAAATTAATTTTAGTAAGTTACTAGTTCAATGAATAATTCATGCCTGATGCTTCCAGATCCACTTACTCTACTCATAAAATTGCTAATAATGATGCCCCTTTTATGTATAGTTAACAACCACAGTGCTCATTCAGTATAAGTACATATTGGTACCATTTAGCTAACATGAAATTTGCCGGTAAACCATGCAGGTTTCTTTACAGCCTGACCAATTATATAAACTGCATGTTATGCTAAGACTTATGATCTAGAAGGTGATCATTTTTGTCTAACTTTCTGTGTCATAAGTAGGGAGTTTTAAAGGGAAAATGCCACTATACATGAACATTGTTTCATAAGACACTTCCCTGCTAATTTTAGATCAATGGGCTCATCCACACCGATTACCGTATGATTTAGTTATGATTTAGTTATGATCTCACTGGCTCAGTAAAGCTAATGGTTATGTATACTCTTCTTTGAGTTTCCTGCTGGGGTATAGGTGCAGTTACTCCAAATCAAAACACCTATAATGATCATCATAAGGTCCCAAACGCCACACCTTATATTAAATAATTGTCTAGTCCACTCATTTATCATATAGCCATTGGATAACTGAATTCTAATTGTGCTAATTTTACAGACTGTATTTTTTGCCCATGGGTTAGATGTTTGGGATAATGCTGCATCTTTATTTTTAGGCTGAGGGCACTGTTTACTGGTTTAGTAACAACTTATATGTGTTTGCAATAATTGTTTGTTTGGGCTATATAGCTACTTTGTTTATGCTCCTCTCACCATTGGGGCACTCAGGGCATTATTTCAGTAAGTTAATAATTCACTGTATAATGCTTACATGCCTGATGCTTCCAGATCCACTTATTCTATTCCTAATATTATTTTATGAATGGTAAAAAAAACACAATGCACATTCAGTATAAGTACATACTGGTGCCATTTAGCTAACATGAAATTTGCCTATAAAACTTGTAGGTTCCTTTACAGACAGACCCATTATATAAAATTTCATGTTATGCTAAGTCTTGTGAACTTTGTGAATCTAAGAGATAAGGTGGCTATTTATGTATTTTTGTGACTTAAACAGATAGTAATACTTCATTATTACTATCCCACATGTTGTAGCCCTTAAAATTCTTAATTCAACGATACCAGCGGCATCTCTCAGACCTTTATGGTTTGAGTGATATCCGCTTTCAAAATTTCCTCTCCCCTGACATCAGCATTCTATCTGACAGCAGGGGAATCCAGTCCCAGGACCGGCGGCGGCTCTGCAGCAGTGCGGAGATCTCGTTTTAGAAACAGAAATCTTTCACTAAAATGCACACGTAGAAGAACATTTTAGTGAAGGATTTCTGTTTCTATAACGCGATCTCCGGACTCCTGCAAAGCCGCCACTTGCTCGCTGGCCGGATTACCCCACTGTCAGCTATAACACTGAAGTCAGCAGAGAGAGGAGAGGGAACTTTGAAAGTGGATATCACTCAAACCATAAAGGTTTGAGAGCTGCTGCTGGTATCGTTGAATTCAGAATTTTAAGGGCTACAACATGGGGGATAGTAATAATGAAGTATTACTATCCCTTTAAGTAGGAGGTTTTAAAGGGAAATTCCCATAGCCTATGTAAACACATTCTTTCATAAGGCATTTCCATCATAATTTTAGATCATCGGATTCATTGATATCCTTATAATTTAATTATGGTCTACTGACTGGATTAGTAAAGCTAATAGTTATGCATAATAATAACAAAAATAGTAAGGTTGATATTGGCCCTCTTAAGGCTGAGACAGATGATCTGAGTAGTGAGGATAATTCTATGGCTGATGCCTTAAATACATTCTTTGCTTCTGTATATACAAAGGAAGCAACAATGATAGGCTATGGGCAAATAGACAAAGCAACGTAATTTCCTCCATCATGTACATGGCTTACTGAGGACAGAGTTTAAAAGAGACTGAAAAATGTTACGGTGTATAAAGCACCTGGACCTGACGGCATACATCCAAGGGTACTTAAGGAACTTAGTTCAGTAAGATCAAAACCATTCTACTTAATATTTATTGATTTACTCTCATCAACAATAGTGCCCTGTGATTGGAGGAAAGCTGATATAGTTCCATTGTTCAAAAAAGGGGGCAAACCAGATCCAAACCAGAAAATTATAGACCAGGGAGCTTGACTTTCCTAGTAGGTAAGATATTAGAAGGGTTACTAGCTGACAGTATTCAGAACTATGTAAAAACCAAAAATATTATTAGTAGTAGTCAGCATGGTTTTATGAAGAATAGATTGTCAGAATAATTTACTTGTGTTTTATGAAAGGGTAAGTAGTAATTTTGACAAAGGAATTACTGTTGATGTAGTATACTTGGATTTTTTCAAAAGCCTTTGTTATACTGACTCACAACAAGTTAATACATAAATTAAAAGGCTTCAGTTTGGGAGATGTTATCTGTACACGGATTGAGAACTTTTTAAATGATAGATGACAGAGAGTTGTTATAAGTGGGACCTTTTGAAGTTGGTTTAACGTTGTAAGTGGGGGTGCCACAGGGTTCACTCGTGGGCCCAATGCTTTTTAACTTGTTTATTAATGATCAAGAGGTGAGAATTGAAAGTAGTATCTCAATCTTTGATGATAACATTAAGCTGTGTAAGAAAATACACACAGGGTTAGATGTTTTTTCTCTGCAGAAGAATTTAGATAAACTGAGTGAATGGGCAGAAAAGTGGCAAATGACAATTAATGTAGATAAATGTAAGATTATGCTTTTGGGCTATAGAGACAACATGCTGCATATACACTAAATGGGAAACAACATGGGGAATTCTCATTAGATAAAGATTTAGGAGTACAGATAGACAATAGGCTTCATAGCAGTAGGCAGAAGACAGCTGTTGCAAGAGCAAAGAGGGTATTATCCTGCATAAAAAGAGGCATAGATGCACAGGATACTAATATAATTCTACCTCTGTATAAATCTTTGGTAAGTGCAGCTTTGGGCACCAGTTTGAAAAAAAACCCCCAAAACATTATTGAACCTGGAAAAAGTGCAGAGAATAGAGGATCTGAGTTGTAAAGAGAGACTAGCCAAACTGTGTTTGTTTACATTAGTGAAGAGACTTCTAAGGTGTGATATGATTGCCATTTACAAGTATATTCAAGGTCAATACAAAGAACTATCCAATTAATTATTTACGCAAAGAGCTGAGCTAAGACTGAGAGGTCATCCATTAAGACTAGAGGAATGGTGCTTTCGACTAAAACAAAGGCATGGATTTTTTACAGTAAGGCCGGTAAAGCTATTGAATTGTTTTTTAGGCCAAGATTCCATTCCAATCACATATTCTTGATTTTGATCTGTTAGTTATAGGATACATGGTAGGCAATTGAGGTCATATTTGATACACTAAAAAGAAACTGTTCTGTCATCTCCTCCCTAGGGGACTAGTAGAATATTAGAAAAAGGACATCTGAGAACCGTGTAACATTCAAGGTATTAATATCAACATTTTTAGCTCTGTGCATTCTGATTACTGTTGTTTGTGTCCATCCTCTGTTCACTTTATATACGGCTTAGTGGACATTTGTATTGCAATACATGATGAACAGACATATAATCATGAATGTGCCATGTATAGATATTAGAGACATTTCATTATCAACATTAACAAATTTAATGAAAAAAAGGTAATATCTGTAAGAGTTGAATAAAATATATATAAAATATTATTAACATTTATAAAAAAAAATAGTCCATGTATTGAAAACTAAAGACTAGTGTAAAAAGGAATGATTTGGATGGAAAGTAAAATTTGTTAAAATAAATATGAGAATAAAATATTATTATAGCAGATGTGTATAGAAAACAGCATAAAAGTATAAAAGTATATTTATGATATGAAGTAACCTCGTTTGATGGTAATATTGTGGTTTAAAATATATACACATGTTAAACTTCCTTTGTTTAAGTGATTAGTAATAAGAATATTTTGTTCTGACTGCATTTTATAAATAAATAAAAATGTCTCAATGTGTCATATTCTGCCCTTGTTCCCCTTTTGTTTTGTACTTCTTGCCTTGTTTTCTGTTTTGTTTTCCTGGCTTGGTCTTGCTGTGACACTCTTTGTGAGACTTCATTAAAAACCCGCATTTTGTGTTGGCATGCAATCAAATCTCTCATGTTGTGACCTGAGTTCAAGCCTTGTTCTAGTGATTCCTGTGTATTGACCAGGATTTCCTTCAACTCTGCTTCCGTTATCTGATTTGGTTTTGTGTTTGTGTTACCCAATATTTGACCATGGCTCCATTCCTTCAACTTCTCTTCTGCCTGCTCCCTGTGTACTGTTTCTGCCCAACTGGATTGTAACCCTGGCTTATTAGACTACTCATTGGGGGAGATTCACTAAGCGGTGATAAAGAGGTGATAAACTGGAGAGGACATCTCCAGTTTATCACAACTCCAGTTCATAATCTATTCTATGGAGCCTGTTCCCTAATATTTCTAAAACTGAAGGAATCTTAATGCATAGGCTCCATAGAATAACACAGGAAATTGAAGAAGAGAGAGCACAAATGGCAACAGAAAAACACTAACAATTAAAACAATTAGAGTAAAACATTTTAATCCACACTCCTCTCTCACATATATCCTGTAACAACAAGCTTGTACTGCATGGGTAAAGACAGCTTTACAGCATACATTTTAGTTTCAAAAATGGTAACAGGTCATTTTTATCATTAAACCCTACTGGGCTCATCACCTCCAATCTGAAAATCCATCTTGATTCTAATGAGTAACTCATTATCACAATTACCTCCTCTGTTTGACAAAAAGACTCTTTCAATGCCAGCAAATCTTACTTTATTAAAATGTTGAATCAGCCTAGTATTAGCTTGGCCCTTATGAATGGACCTCAAGTGCTCTAATATGCGATCTTTAAGGCAGTGCTTTGTCTTCCTATATAGTATCTGTTACAAGGACAGAATAAGGCATACACCACAAATTAACATCTACAAGTAATCTATTTATGAACTTATGTATATATCCTGGAAATGAAACAATTTTACCCATACTCATATATCTACAGGCCATGCAGTCCCAGCAGCAATGGTTCCCTTTTATGGAAACTATCAGACCTTTATGCTCACTATGTACCAACAGGTGCCGGAGACTCCATGCCTTGTGGAAACTGGGTTTTGTCATGGTATTCCTGCCTCAACAGTGGATCTCTCTGCAGTATATGCCAACTCTGTCTATAACTTTCTTTACACTATTCACCATAAGAGTGTAATCGAACACCCAGAACTGTCTTTCAGATTTGGACTTGACTTATTTCTTTAACAAATCTGTCCTTTTCATCTTCCTGGCAGGTTTGAGAAACAAAGACAATACACTTTCCTCTTCCCTAGACTCAGTGGCAAAATTAGCTCTTCAGAGGTCCCATTTTTAGGAGTAACAACCAGAGCACAAGAAAATATAAGAGGAGAAACCAGAGGATACAGACAAGGAGGGGTGGGAAGGGCAAAAACAGATACCCCAGTAAAGCCCCCCTTAGTCTATAATCTTTCCTCGCATACACTTACTATGGGGCAATATATATTATTACTGAGGGTGTCTCTGCTTTGTACCCACTAATACATTTTCTAGATTTGATTGGCAAGTGAATCTCCATAAGTTTACCTGCCCACTACATTTAAAGGAATTTTATATCAAGGAAAATAATAGCACAAATCCATTTCTCCATTCAAACCTAAATCAAACTTTGACCCACTAAGTAACAATGCATCACAAACACTTTCTACAGAATGGTTGAGAATTAAACTCTTACCTTAGCAGCCAAATATAATTCCAGGACTGGTAACACAAAATGTATTCTAACTTGACAAAAATAGAAAAAGTAGCAATTAAAGGGAGACTTTTACCTCTAAAAGACTTATAGCCATGTTCTTAAGTTATTAAAATACTATTATGTTTGGTGTGATTTTTTTTTTTAATTTTATTTACTTATATACTTCCTAAGAAATACACATTTCATTATTGCACTAATACATTCTGTGGTACAATGAATCTTCGGCACTGCTCTGCAGGTCTTTCCAGTGCTGTATTTCTCCTCCTGCCTCCCTCCCAGCTGTCCCAGGAAGCGTCTTCATGCTTCCCTTTGTAGAGGTGTGAATCGTGTCTATCTTTACTGCAAGCTCCTTTTATCATTATACTGAGGTTGCAAGCTAAATTCTGACATGCTCATCCTGTGGAAAGGTACCTCTGAAGAACTAGAACAATTGGTCAGAGAGCTAAATTCTGCACACCAGAACATTACATTTCCCTTTTCATATAGCAGCAGTGAGATTTCATATTTAGATGTCTTGGCTAGGAACAGTGAGGGACAAATACATATTACACTATACACCAAACCAACAGACAGAAATAATCTTCTTCACACAAGTAGTCACCATCCAGAACATATTAAAAAAAGTCTTCCCAAATCCCAAATGCTGGGGCTAAGGGTAATTATCAATGATTACCAGATGCTAAGGGATGAGCTACATAAGATAGGTAATACATTTTTGCAACATTGTTATGACAAACAAATAATTGACTGATATATTAGCAAAATTAAGAATATGTCTAGAGAACAAAGCTTCACTACCAAGAAAATCAGGTTCACCCATCATTACAAATAACTTACAATGTTGCAACAAATCAACTTCGAAATAGTGTTGATACAATTTGAGCAATTGTGACTTCTGATACCCAGCTTCAAGGGATTAACTAAAATCATTCTATGTTTTGCTACAGAAGAGGATGTATTCTTAAAGATTTACTGGTTATGTTACTGCAAAGGTGAGTCTAATTCAAAGAAAGGGTGCTTCAAATGCACATATTGTTACATGTAACTACATGGTGAAAGGCACGTCTTTAAAAAATCAGCAAAAACACTCTGATATATGACTATAAAATAGTTACCTCCACTTAGGAGGTGTGGAGACAAAGCCACTAATTACTACAAAAGGAAGCCAAATGGATAGTTTTTTTAAAAATGTTGGCTCCTGGTGGCCTCAATGAACAACTTTCCTTGCATTGCCTCATTTAATTGGTTCTGTTGTAGGCTTTCATGTCCCAGTGCGCAGATGTGCATCCACAACAAGGGTGGGCATCTGCCCACTGGTGCCTTTGGTGGAGTCGGTCACTTTGATTTTTAAGCCCCAATGTCTGGCCTGGTTATGGTGTCCTGACTTATGACTCTCAGGTTGCACAAATATGATTATGCTTTTTCAGCACATGTCCCCCACGAGGGTCTGGAGCTTGCTCAAATGTGCTATTCCCTAGATTGTAACACTGTTGTTGTTTTACGTTGTTCTATCGTATTATGTTTACTTTCATTTTGTTCTGATTATTTTTTCATTTTATTGGATCCTTTAGGTGGCTCTCCTGTCTCCCCTGTGGGTTGAATATTCAGTTACATATGAGGCTAGGTGTCCACCAACCAGGTGGTAGTGATTATTGATGTATTTTCATTTTCCTTTAGACATGTTATTGTATCACGAGGGGAGAGCAGAATAGCATGGGTCTGAGGTTTAGTTCACAGTCTGTGCCTCTGTATACTGTCCTCTCAGGGTTTGGGCACTGGACTCCTGGTAGGCAGATGTGCATCTTTAAGATGGGTGAGCATCTGCCCACTGATGCCAGTGGTGGGGTTTGTTGTTTTGGTTTTAACAATCATCCTTTTTGGGTACCTATCAGTCATTTAGAGTTGTGCATGAGGTTTAATATAGGTCCCCTAAAGCGTTATGGAACTTACTCATTTGCCCTAGTCTATAGTTATCTAATGTAGTTTTTCATTCATTCTTTAGGTGGCTCTCCTTTCCCCCCTGTGGGTTGCGCATTCTATGACAAATGTGGAGAGCGGTAGGAATGAACGATCAATTTGCTTTTTAATTTATAAGACTCATGTATAGGGCACTCTATTGAGGCAGGGTGGAGCACTGGGGGAGATAGATAGGGGGTTTAGTACTTTACCTATGCCACAGAAATCATCCTCTTAGTGCTTAGGAACTTGGTCCTTAGGGGTTATTTCACCCCAAACGAGCTCACTTTGAGACCTTCTGCCCGGGAGTTGGTGTGCACTCACTTCTATCCACCCATGCTTGGGGATACCTGGGGATGTCTCTCTATATGTTTTAACTTAATTTTGTTCATTCTCATATACAGGCACCTTTAGGCATCTTATGGTGACTGGGGTTAACCAGTGCTGGCTTACAATTGCTCAGTATCTTTTAGTTTCTTTAGTCTCTAGGATTCTCCTTTTCTATTTATCAAAGTAATGATCATTTCAACATATGTATATACGATCCAAGTTTAATTTCATTGGCTAAGTACATTTCAGGAATTGACACCCCTGCTGGGTGGAGAATTCAATTATTGAGAGCAATCCCACATGTATACTTCTGCATGAATTTATAAAGGCTGAACTTCATCAATAGACCTCCTTGTAGCCTGTGAAGTGACAGCTCATGTAGAGCCAAAAGTTCTTCGTTTCTAATTGCTTTACAATGCCTGGGAGACCTGAGGCTACAAAGGTTATATCAGGGGAGATGCTTCTTCAATTGTGCTAACAAAGGATTCCTTACTTTGATCCTGTTTCTTTTCATCATGTACAGTGCATAAAAACTTTAAGGATCCTAGGATACCACACTGGATTCAATAAATCAATGTGGACACAATCTTGAATAGGACCGTGATTGATGAATACAATATTGGACCACACAGTAAGCTTGATTTTGATGTCTGAATAACATACACAATGAGCTTTGCTACTAATATGTTGTTATTTTTCCCCTCACATGCTGAACATCTGGTCAAATGCTGGAGACCCAAGGGTGCTGGAGAATTGATTTATTTCTTGGCTATTATCAATTCATATTATTTTTTCAATTTTTATTTATTTTGTGGAGATGTCTCCAGTTACACCTGATCATGGAGAAACTGCATTTGCAGTTTGTATTTATGAAAGAAAAAGCATTTTTTGATATTTGAAACCGTACTCAACAAAGTACTTGAAGGGTTAATTACTTATGTTTACAGTTATAATTCAAGCTTCTCATTACACCCTATGACATCATTGGTATACTGCTTTCTGATGTACTGGTGCTTTTTTCTCACAAATTCACTGTATATAAGGTCATTTATATTGTTAGTTTGGTTGTCTTGAGGAGGTCCCCTTGCGGGGTCTGAAACGTTGACATTAAATTCAACTTGTTTCATGCCAAAAGAGTTGTCTTGAGGAAGGCCCTTGAGTAGGCTAAAAACATCGATATTAGATTCATCTTGTTTTATTCTATTTTTTATGGCGTAATAAGTGCTCATTTGATATGTTTGTAATATAACATCTTTAGCAAATTTACATTATACATATATTAATGTAGCACCAAGACAATTTGTGTTAGTTTTTTCTGGAGTTCTTGAGTGCCCATTCTCACCATCTGCTATTTATATACAGTACTGTGCAAAAGTCTTAGGCAGGTGTGGAAAAAATCATGTAAAGTAAGAATACTTTCAAAAATAGACATGTTAATAGTTTATTTTTTACCAATTAACAACATGGTAGTGAGTGAACAGAAGAAAAAATCTAAATCAAATCAATATTTGGTTTGACCACCCTTTGCCTTCAAAACAGCATCAAATCTTCTAGGTACATTCGCACACAGTTTGTTAAGGACCTCAGCAGGTAGGTTGTTCCAAACATCTTGGAGAACTAACCACAGTTCTTCTGTGGATATAAGCTGCCTCTGTTGCTTCTCTTTCTTCATGTAATTCCAGACAGAGTCAAAGGCCATACCATCACTTCCAGGACTCCTTGTTCTTCTTTACACTGAAGATAGTTCTTAATTACTTTGGCTGTATGTTTGAGCTCATTGCCATGCTGCAGAATAAATTTGGCGCCAATCAGATGTCTCCCTGGTGGTACTGAATGATTGATAAGTATCTGCCTGTACTTTACAGCATTGAGGAGACCATTCATTCTGACCAAATCCCCAACTCCATTTGCAGAAATGCAGCCCCAGACTTGCAAGGAACCTCCTCCATGCTTCATTGTTGCCTGCAGACACTCATTCTTGTACTGCTCTCCAGCCCTTAAGTGCACAAACTGCCAAATATTTCAAATTTTGACTCATTTTCCAGAGCACCTGCTGCCATTTTTGTGCACCCCAGTTCTGGTGTTTTCACACACAATGGAGTCTCTTGGCCTTGTTTTCATATTGGATGTATGGCTTTTTGGCTGCAAGTCTTCCATGATGACCACTTCTGATCAGACTTCTATGGACAGTAGATGGATGTACCAAAATCCCACTGTTTTCTACCAATTCTGAGCTGACGGTTCTCAGCTTTACCTGTTTCTTTGGGCTTCTTCAAAAGAGATTTTACAGTACATCTGAAAATCCCTGTCTGCCTTGGAGAGACCTTGCTGGTGCAGTATGACTTATAACTATCTTGCTTCTTGTTGCTGTACTCAGTCTTGCCATGGTGTATGATATTTGACATTAAACTGTCTTCAGCAACCTGTCACGGTTTTTGATGAACACTCAGAACAGTTTGGTAAGGTTAAAATAACATTATTAGAACAAAGTTCAAATACATAGATAGGCCTATGGGCCCACACAACAGAATAAATATACAGGCAAGTATATACAACAGTAGCAAGCCAGTAATGGAGATATATGTGAGAATAATGACAATCTCTGACAGTGGAGGTACTGGTTGGACCGGAACAGGCAGCAGGATAAGTAGACAGCGGCTGACCACAGGACCTTGATGGTAGATGGTCCAGACGAAGGTGACTGGAACAACCCAGAGGAACGAGGCAACTCTGCTGGCACAACCCAGATGCCTGGCAGGCATAGAACCCAAGGAGCGAGGCAAAACTATTGGCACAACCCAGACGCCTGGGCGGAACAGAACCTAAGGATCGAGGCAACACTGACCCTGGCACCGGATGGCAACAGACCAAGGTAACTCTCCCAGGAATAACCCTCGAACGCTCGGGGTGGATCGCAGCACAGAAAGTATAGAGATGTAGGCAACCAGTGTCCCCTCTAATGAGGATGGTACAACACAACACTGGCTCTTGAGCCTGAGGCTCCTGCAGAGGGAAATATGCAACACTCTACCTGGAACGTCCAGGTACGTAAAGGGTCAATAGGTAACGCCCTGATATTCTGCAACTCCCAAAGGGAGTGAGCCCAGCGAGGTATGAGAGGTGAACACAGAAAGATCAGAGTAACACAGTCAGTGCTAGAACACTGTACCTGTACTTCGATTGTGCACTCCTCCAATGGCGGTATGGGGAGAAGCTATAGCACGAACGCCTAGCTAACGGTCAACAGAGATATAGCACCACGCGGCGCAACCGACTAACGTAACAGCAACCACCAAGTAAGGCGAGAGCAAAATGGAGACCACAAGTGGTATGCTGGAAACGCACGGCACTCTGTGGCAAGGCAGCCCACAGAGTAACTGGTAGCCAGGAAAGTCAGACACGGAACGGATACTCAGCCCAGCACAGAGTAAACGGAAGGGGGTTCTCAGCCAGATACAATCGGTAACGGAAGCGGGTTCTCAGCCAGACCAGGTCAGCAACGGAGCGGGTTCTCAGTCAGATACAGTCGGTAATGGAAGCGGGTTCACAGCCAGGCCAGGTCAGCAACGGAGCAAGTTCTCAGCCGGATACAGTCGGTAATGGGAACGGGTCCTCAGCCAGATAGGTCAGCAATGGAGTGGGTCCTCAGCCGGATACTCTCAGCAACGGAGTAGTTGAAGAACAGCAAACTCAGGAACGTCGTCAGGCAGGCCAGGTCATACACGGTCAGCAATAACGGAGCAGAATGCAGGAACAAATACACCACCCAGTTTTCTTCCTGCTACACAGCTATTTCTGTTTCAGTTAATGATTTTGTTTCAACCCACATATTAAATTGTTGATCATTAGCACCTGTTTGGTATAATTGTTTAATCATACACCTAACTATATGCCTACAAAATCCCTGTAGTGTAGTGTACCTAGAAGAATCGATGCTGTTTTGAAGGCAAAGGATGGTCACACCAAATATTGATTTGATTTAGATTTTTCTTCTGTTCACTCACTATGATTTTGTTAATTAAAAAAGATAAATTAACATGTCTATTTTTGAAAGCATTCTTACTTACAGCATTTTTTCACATCTACCTAAAACTTTTGTACAGTACTGTATATACTACAGTATAAATCAAAGAGTATAGATAATCATTCAAACAATAACAGCAGACATTAATCAACTAGTGAGTGACATGTTAGCATTCTTTGAGCAGCAGAGCAGGATCCACGCATAGTGTCCATTAATAGCTGTGAGAGATACATTGTTTCTACACTGCTGGACCTCCCCTTTAAACATAATAGTTTTGAATCTTTGACAAGACATGAGTAGCAAAACTCTGAAAAGGATTATGTGAAAGAATATAAAGAAATTCTTATAGAGCAAGTGGAACATTTAATTGTGCAGGATGACACTTAAGGGAAGAACTTTTAAAACAGCATTGTGAAAATGAAATATGACAAGGGTTTACACCCTCAGCAGTCAGCAACAGAAACAACATCACAAGATTTTTAAAAACATATCATCAGCATTACCATAGAAAGCAGTTAATGTGTCTCAGGGGTAACAGTCTAACATTTGAGGTGGTGCTGGCAGCAATGGCACATTTCTATTTCATATTATTTGCTTCAAGAATATAGGTTGTATCTGATGCACATGATCATTGACGGTCTCCAAGGTGATGCTCTATTGTTTATGGATAGTTACAGCATACTTGCGTGATAAATGTTTTTTCCATACTGAAGTAAAACCATGACCCACTTGAGGAATGTCAAACAAAAACAGTGGTCTAGCCAGTATTCATGCATGCTGGAATGGAAACTTTTAGTTGTCCACTAGCTAGAGTGCAGTCAGAGTGGGTTTTCAATGCAGCTGGTTATATCTTTGATGCCTGTATGCCACAGGAACCCATAGTTAACCTTACATTTTTAAAATGAAACAGCATTGAATGCCATATGATTATCACCTAGTAGAAGGGGAGAAAACATACAATAGTAACAGCAGCACTGACGAGGAGTATTTGCAAAGTTGCCATGATCTATGACAGTTGAACCACTGTTCTGAGCACTGATGAATGATTGGTAAATAATAATGCAAGATTATATTGGAATCATATGGTATACTGCATATAATCAATGGCAGAATTATACAACAAGACAACCTTGAACAGATTATTAACAGGTTTATACAGTAAGGCAATAATGGAAAAACAATTGTTGGTAAGCTTAAGCTTACACAGTAAGGCAAGCCTAGAAAAATGTTAGTAGGCTTATTTAGCAAGGCAGTCATTGAAAACATTGTAGCAAGCTTATACAACAAGGTAAGCCTAGAAAAAACATGTATGAAGATATAAGGCCTGGTGAGCCACCACCAGAAATATTATATATCAACCACCAGAGAAACTAGGGTGTCTGCTAATTTAGTTCCAGCTGCTGATGAGTTGTTTGAGCATCAAATGTCACATTATATTATTAGGCTATGATTTCTACCTTGTCCATGGTTATTAGTAGTGGTAATGGTGGTAGGAGTGGGATTGGGATCCTCATCTCTATAGACTGTGGTGGTGCTGGTGGTGAAACCAGAGGCACCAGAGTGTGGTGGTTCCTATAGTCTTAATACTGAGGCAGCAGCACCACAACATACCACCACTTCAGGTACATCGGACAGAAGGTGTCCAGTCACCATAATCTTTCCCCTCCTCCATCTTCCCTGAAAATCAGTCTTTGAGGGCAAGGAAAAAAATGTTTAGTTATCAACAATTAAAATGTGCACAGTTGCAAAATATTTGTGAAGAGGGATAAGGACTGGGTAACACCTGGCACAACTGCTCTTGTTAAGCAAATCCTACATAACCACCACCCTGATATTTACACTGACAATTTTAAACAATACCCCAAGTAATCAGATACTGTCAATCACTCTGGCCCTTGTTTGTTACACCAGATAAAAGTGGCTGGATGATGGTGGGTGACTTACACTTCCCATGGGTCATTAAAACTCCATATAAATAATTAACCCTTCCAGCTTTGAGGCTGGCACATTCTGAATATTCAGACATCTGCAGATTCACTGTCAGCTGATGGTACTGGTATTGTCAGTGGAGGACCCTGAGGGCACAAGTCGATAACAGAGATATTATCCTAGCCCCATACTCTAACAACACAGTGTTATTATTGTCATGGGCATTCTAGGCTGGTGGGGGTTGCCTGAAATACTTGTTTGTAGGATTTTGAGCCATGACAATGTCATCTTTGGAAATGAACAAGAAACACAGTGACAGTTGATGACAATTGCACTGTCCCTGCTCCCAACAAAAATAATCCCACAGGATGAAGCAGGGGAAGGATATTGTTAACTCAGAAGTAGTACTATGAGTAGAAACCACATACAACACATCCTGTTCCATATCATTGTCATCACTATTCCCATCGTCACAACTAATACCCATCGGCAAGGTGGACACACCAGCCTGATGATTCAGTGCTGACATATGATGTTAAGACTCAGCAGGAAGTAAATACATAGATGACATCATTTCACTGCCAGTGGTGATACTCATTCCCATCTGCATATTTCTCTATCCCACTCTTCATTGGTTGATCCAAGAAAGCTCTATACTGTCTTCTTCATTATACTCACAGTCATTACCACCACCACCAGTCTCTTCCTCCTCCCTTTGTGTTGACAATTGTGACATAAGGGCACCTGGTGTCATACACATCAATACATATCACAGCACAGCAGCAACAGCAGTCTCAGGCACAGGCAGCTGCACTATTACTGCACAGAACCACATCTAAAGATACCCTTTTTTAACTATTACTCCAGGTCGCTGGGCATGCTGTAGGGGTGGCAGCACTATGTGCTGGGCTGCTATTACTACTACTTTTGGTTGTGGGTTTTTCCACATGAGAATCCATCTAGCTCTTACTCATTGACCAGCATGAGAGTTGGATGTCATAGTCCATTTAGGGACAAATGATTTGGCTTGTAATGAGGTTAGTGTGGTAAAAGATGTTTTTAAAAAGCTATATAAGGATCTGCAGCAAGTTGCTTCCACTGTATCTGTTTCAGAAGTTCTGCCAGTGTATAAGGAAGATGATGGTAGGATGCAGCTAATAAGAGATTTTAATTCATGGCTAGGGAAGTGGGGCCAAAAACATGGATTTGGCTTTGTTTCTTACACCAAACCTATTTGGTGTAACGAGAAATTATACAAAAAGGATGGCTTGCATCTTTCTCAAAAGGGAACAGAGGTTCTCAGCAAGCAATTCAGAAGTTTTGTTATCAGGTATTTAAACTAGTAGAGGGGAGCAATGGAATGATACAGGAGATAACCAATTGCCCCCACAGCATTGCACAGATGAATTTGATCAAGGTATGTCTGTGACACATAGGTCAAAAACCAGTAGACTTTGAGCCATGTGTACAAATGCACGCAGTTTAGGAAATAAGATCCCTGAACTCATTGCAATAATAACTAGGGAAGATGTGGACTTAGTGGGAATTACAGAGACCTGGTACAATGATAAAAATGACTGGGATGTAGAAATACCGGGGTACTCTCTATTCAGAAAAGACAGGAAAAGCAGAAAAGGAGGAGGGGTTGCCATTTATGTCAAAAATAGCTTAAAGGTCAATCTTATACAGGGTATGGAGGAGAACACAGAGACTGTTTGTATAACTTTAGAATATGGGAATAAGATGGTCACTCTTATAGGTGTGATCTATAGACCCCAGGACAAACAGAGGAGTTGGATCAACTGCTGGTCAAGGAAGTAACTAAGATGACTGTGAAAGGTGAGGTTATAATTATGGGGGACTTTAATCTGCCAGATGTGGACTGGAAAAACCAAGCAGCAGGTTCAGCCAGGAGTAGAAATATCCTAAATTCTTTACAAGGATTAGCTCTTAGTCAATTAGTAGAAGAGCCGACTAGGAAGGAAGCCACACTAGATTTATTATTTACTAATGGAGACTTGGTATCAGATATAGCTGTAAGAGAGTGTTTGGGCTCCAGTAATCATCATTCTGTGTGGTTTAAAGGGATAGTAATGTTTCATAATAAAAACAGCTCTAATTAATCATCATAGTATTTGGACTTTGGAGAGTGTTATTTCAATTCTGTCAGAGTTGTAGTTCTAGAGTAATTCAATAACAAAGTATCCCCCTCCCACCCCTTTTACTGAAGTAACACTGTTCAGCCAGATCAGAAGGGAGGTGCCCAGGTAGACTGCAGAGAGGGACAATCTTCAATTAAGATAAGGGAAAAACCTGAAAAACTTGTCTAGGGGGGCAGGGCTTTCATTGTTCTCAATGTAAGAATATTGTCCCCTTCTGTTATCTGTCTGTTCTATGGACTGCATTCCATATCTGAGAAGAGATGGCTTACACTAGGTAAAAGGGGCGGGAAGGGGAAACTTTGCTTGTGAATATCTCTTGAACCATAAAGGTTTGAGAGATAAGACATATCGTTCTTCATGTTTTTTAATGCCTACAAAATAAAATAAAGTTAAAACGAAGTATTACTATCCCTTTAATATAAAGACAGAGGCTGAGTTGCACCACACAAAAACAAAGGTTCTAGACTTTAGAAAGGCTGATTTTTCTAAAATGGAAACATTTTTATGTCAGTCTTTAACACCTGGGAGATCTTTAGATGGAGTCCAGGAGAAATGGGATTATCTGAAATGTGTTTTACTAAACGCAACAGAACATTGCATTAGACATGTCAGCAAGGGTAAACGAAAAAGAAAACCACTGTGGTACTCAGCAGAAGTGGCAAATATAGTAAAATGTAGTAAAATACAAAAAAGAAACATTTAAGAAATATAAGCAGACGCAGAAGGAAGAAGATAGGTATCAGTACAAAACTAGGCTGAAGGAGGCCAAATGTATTATTAGATGTGCCAAAGCACACATAGAGGAATAAATTGCCCAGTCAATAAAAAAGGGGGATAAAACATTTTTTAGATATATAAGTGAAAGGAGGAAAACAAAACAAGAAATAGTTAGACTGAAAACAAAGGATGGAAACTATGTAAATTAGAATAAAGGGCTAGCTGACTGTCTCGATGAATATTTCTGTTCAGTTTTTACAGAGGAAGATGAAGGGAAGGGACCTCTGTTAGAAAAAAGAAATGGCAAGACACAGGAAACATGCATGTTTACAGAGGAAGAAGTTCTACTTCAACTTTCTAAGGTAAAAACAGAAAAATCAATGGGTCCAGATGGGATACACCCAAAGTTAATAAAATAACTTGTGTGTTCTGGCAAAACCTTTAACAGAATTATTCAATCAGTCACTAGCAACAGGAATAGTTCCAGAAGATTGGAAGGTAGCAAATGTAGTACCGCTTCACAAAAAAGGTAGCAGGGAAGAGTCTGGTAACTACAGACCAGTAAGTCTTACATCAGTAGTGGGAAAATTAATGGAGGCTATGTTAAAGGAAAGAATTGTTGAATATCTGAATATGAATGGCTTGCAAGATACCAAACAGCATGGGTTTACAGCAGGGAGATCTTGTCAAAATAACCTCATAGATTTTTTTGACTGGGTAACTAAAATAATAGATTAAGGGGGAGCAGTAGATATAGCTTATCTAGATTTCAGTAAAGCATTTGACACTGTCCCTCGTAGAAGACTCATAAATAAATTGCAGTGTTTGGGTCTAGATGTAAAAATAGTGAAATGGATAAGGCAATGGCTGAGTGACAGGAAACAGAAGGTGGTAGTCAATGTAGAATCTTCAGAAGAAAGGAGTGTTACTAGTGGAGTACCTCAGGGATCTGTACTGGGGCCCATTCTTTTAATATTTTTATTAGTGACTAGCAATGTGGGACGGCGTTGCCCGTCATGTTATGACCGTTGGGCGCATGTGTGTGAAATGCAGACACACTGATAAACACAGACATATGCAACACACAGGCAGACACATACCATACATCCCAAGTGTCCCTCTTTAGGAGGGACAGTCCCTCTTTGAGGGCCAAATCCCTCTGTCCCTCTTTCCCACCCTGTTGTCCCTCTTTTTAGGAGGTCAGACTGTGTGCAGGGCCGGCTCCACCTATAGGCGACGTAGGCGCCGGCCTAGGGCGCACACGTACTGGGGGCGCGGGCATGCAGCGGAGAAGAGCTGCGCCCACACACCACGCCGGGAACCACAACACAGTCAGGTCTGTGTCGCTACAGCGCTCCCTCATCTGGTCGGATCTTTAGTAATGCAGAGCGCGCTGGGAGTCATAATCTCCCGCCTTGCTCTGCATTACTGAAGAGAAGACTGCGCGTGAGCTACAGGTATGTGATGGGGGGCAAGTTGGAGCTGAGGGGGCATAGTGGAGCTGCTGGGGGCAAGTTGGAGCAGATGTGGGGCAAAGTGGAGATGATGGGGGCAAGTTGGAGCTGTTAGGGGAAAGCTGGAGCTGAGGGGGCATAGTGGAGCTAGTGGGGGCAAGTTGGAGCTGATGGGGGCAAAGTGGAGCGGATGAGGGTCAAAGTGGAGCTGAGGGGGGGCAAGTTGGAGCTGGGGGGCAAAGTGGAGCGGATGAGGGTCAAAGTGGAGCGGATGGGGGGCAAGTTGGAGCGGATGGGGGGCATAGTGGAGTTGGTGGGGGCAAGTTGGAGCTGGTGGGGGCAAGTTGGAGCGGATGGGGGGCAAGTTGGAGCGGATGGGGGGCAAAGTGGAGCTGATGGGGGTAAGTTGGAGAGGATGGGGGTCAAAGTGGAGCTGATGGGGGCAAGTTGGAGCTGATGGGGGCAAAGTGGAGCTGAGGGGGCAAAGTGGAGCTGGTGGGGGCACGTTAGAGCAGATGGGGGGCAAAGTGGAGCTGGTGGGGGCACGTTGGAGCGGATGGGGGCAAAGTGGAGCTGATGGGGGCAAGTTGGAGTGGATGGGGGGCAAAGTGGAGCTGATGGTGGCAAAGTGGAGCTGGTGGGCCAAAGTGAAGCTGATTAGGGGCAAGTTGGAGCTGGTGGGGGGCATCTCTTACAGGCATCTCCAGACCAGGGGCAGACTGGCCCAGGGGGCAGAGAGAGGACAATCATGAAAAGAGGTGGGGTATAAGTAGGCGGGGTATAAAGGGGTGGAACACAAGGGGCGGAGCGAAATGGGCGGCAAAATTAGGTTTTGCCTAGGGTGGCAAAAATCCTTGCACCAGCCCTGACTGTGTGGTGTGTATTACTTTGCTCTACAGCAATAAAGCAATAAACTTCAGTATATGTGTTTATACATTAGTCTGTGCAAAAAAAATACTTTGGTCTTGAACTAAATCATTTATTCAGTTACATAAATAACCAGTAATAGGTCATGAAATAACCTAAAAATTCTTACTAATGCCCTGCCCACCAGCCACACCCCCAAAAATATCACCTAAAAGTAAAGTGTCCCTCTCTGACCATGTGAAATGTTGGGAGGTATGCACATACACACAGTGAGCGGCAGAGACATGAAAAAGACACGCTCACACACAGACTCACTGGAGATGGACACACATATGTAACAGAGATGTACACAAACACACACGCAACATATATGAGCAGAAAAACATACACTCATGAGTTGTGCACCCCTCTGGCAGTCAAAGGGTTAAGGTATAGAGAGGCATGTGAGAGTTAAATAGCAGTGGGAAGTGTGTTCATACCTGGGAACATTGACTTGTGGAGTCCCTAGAGGGGACTGATGTGGTGCTGATGTGGAGAGACAAATGGGGCAATCTGGGTAAAAAGTGGGTGGGGCTTAATCGCGAGTAGGGGGCGGGGCTTAACATAAATGTGGAAAAGTGTTAGTAATAGGCTGGGGAAGGAGGAGAAGTGGGAGGGGAATGCAAGTTTACAGTGTGAGGGGTTTGAACACACTCCCTGAGGGGTAAAACTTGATACACAACCCTGTGGCAGTCAGTGGGTTAAGTGTGAACCTGATGGCTGTCTGTCCTGTGTGTTGCATGGCAAATGATGACAGTGAAGAAATAATTGAGCAATGAGGACCTACCTTAACCCTTTGAGTGCCATTTTCTTCTTCTGGTGCTGCACTACAGGTCCTGCTGAGGCCACTGGGAGTCAGGGTGAGTGACTGTGTGTGTGTGTCAGCCATATTTAATTCTGGCTTTGTGTGTGTATGTGGTGCTGTGTGTTTGGTGCTGTGTGAGTGGGGCATGTGTGTGTGTGAGTGGGGCATGTTTGTGTGGTGTTCTGTGAGTGGGGCATGTGTGTGTGTGGTGGTCTGTGTGTGTGAGTGGGGCATGTGTGTGTGTTTGTGTGGTGCTGTGTGTGTGAGTTGGGCATGTGTGTGTGCGTGTGGTGCTGTGTGAGTGGGGCATGTGTGTTAGTTTGGTGCTGTGTGAGTGGGGCATGTGTGTGTCTGTGGTGTAGGAGCAAGTGGCGGCCATATTGTTTTTTTCTGACTTTGATAGTGGTGGGCGGGCTGCATAGTGGGGGCGGGCCAACTCCCTGCATGACTGAATCACCCAATAGGAGTAGTAACTCCTGCTTTATGCCTCCCCTGGGTGTGTTTTGGCAGGCACAAAGTCTTCTTTTATATATATAGATATTGCAAAAAAGTCTTCAAGGAAAGGTATGCCTTTTTGCAGATGATACAAAGATCTGCAATAGGGTAGACATTCCAGGGGGAATAAGCCAAATGGAGAATGATTTGGGTAGGTTGGAGGAATGGACGAGAGTGTGACAGATGCAGTTTAATATTGATAAATGTAAAATAATGCACTTGGGACATAAAAATCCAAAGGAAAAATATACTATTAAAGGGATAGTAATACTTCGTTTTAACTTTATTTTATTTTGTAGGCATTAAAAAAACATGAAGAATGATATACGTCTTATCTCTCAAACCTTTATGGTTTATGAGATATTCACAAGCAAAGTTCCCCTCCCGCACCTTTTACCTAGTGTAAGCCATCTCTTCTCAGATGTGAGTCTGGTTGTATGACAGGACAGATAACAGAAGGGGACAATTTTCTTTGTATGAAAACAATGAAAGCCCTTCCCCCCTTGACAAGTTTTTCAGCTTTTTCTCTTATCTTAATAGAAGATTGTCCCTCTCTGCAGTCTACCTGGGCATCTCCCTTCTGATCTGGTTGAACAGGGAAGGGATACTTTGTTTGTGAATATCTCTTAAACCATAAAGGTTTCAGAGATAAGACTTATATCGTTCTTCATGTTTTTTTAATGCCTACAAAATAAAATAAAGTTAAAACGAAGTAAGGGTAAGGGTACTGTGCTGTCAGAGACAACAGAGGAAAGGGATTTGGGAGTAATTATTTCTAATGACTTAAAGGTAAGCGGGCAATGTAATAAAGTGGTGGGGAATGCAAGCAGGGCACTGAGTTGTATAGCTAGGGGCATTAGTAGCAGAAAAAGGGAAGTAGTCATGCAACTCTACAGATCTCTAGTTAGACCTCACCTAGAGTATTGTGTACAGTACTGGAGACCCCATCTCCAGAAGGATATTGATACTCTAGAGAAAATTCAAAGAAGGGCTACTAAAATGGTGACTGGTCTACAAGAAAAGAAATATCAGGATAGACTAAATGATCTGACTATGTATAGCTTGGAGGAGAGAAGAGAGAGAGAGGGGATATGATAGAAACATTCAAATACATGAAGGGATTCAACAAAGTACAGGATGGAAGTATATTTCAAAGGAGTAAAAATGTTAGGACAAGAGGCTATAGTCTAAAACTAGAGGGACACAGGTTTAGACATAATGTAAGAAAGTTTTACTTCACTGAGAGGGTAGTAGATAAGTGGAATAGCCTACCAGCAGAAGTGGTAGAAGTTAATACAGTGACAGAATTTAAGCATGCATGGGACAGGCATAAGGCTATCCTTAATGTAAGAAAAGACCAAGGAACAAAAAAGGTTTGAGGTTTTTTTTTTTGGGCACACTAGATGGGCCGAATGGTTCTTATCTGCCGTTAAATTCTACGTTTCTATGTTTCTATGCAGCAACAGTCCCCAAACATTACTTTTTTTCTCTCTCTTTCAATAACTTCTGACTGTGTCTACTGGAAATCTAAAACCTCGCATCATGCTGGGAGCCTTAATTTTTTTTATAATGTTAAGGCAGAATTTTGTGTGACCTTAGATAGCATAGACAGAAAGCGGCAAAGTTCTTGTGGGCAAAATCATTGGTGTTAGCAAAAAGGAGGACATTTGATGAATTTTCTATTATAGCAATTCCCAGGGAAAAGTGACTGATTGTAGGTTTTCAAGTAAATTCCAACAGTATCCTAAATCCTAAAAGTATTACAATTAAGTTGGGTATTAGTAACAACTAATTAACTGCTGCCACAAGCTGGTTAATTCCAAGTGCTTTGAGTCCCCAGTAATGGGCATGGAACACCTGGAAAAAATGCTGGGTCTTTCTGAATAGACTGGTAAATATTCTCAGAGGACAGGGGGAAAAGGGACAAGCTAACTGAGGGAGAGTGAGAGCATGAGCTGGTCAATGAAGGAGAAAAACAAGGGCAGGAACAAGAAAGGGCAGGTAGATTAAGTAATAGAGCATGGCCAAGTGGAAGAGAGGGGGCCAGAGCATGGCAGAACAAGAATGGAACAGAGGTCCTTACATTTAAATGGTGAAGGAGAGATTGAGAATGAGGCCAGAATTGGAGGAGGAAGAAGAATGGGGAGAGAGTGGAGGAAAGCTGGAAGGAGAAGAAGGCAGAGAGAGCAGCAGTCAGATGGAGACCTGCCTGAAGAGGTTCTCTTCCTTGTTCAGATAAGTGTGCCATACATGAACATGCTGTGATTGTGTCACTTTATCACAGTGCCCGTGTATTTTGGCAACATTTTGACACAAGATGCCTGATGCTTTCTTATTGGCTAACTGTTATGGCTCCACCCAGTGGTAGCCTTTAAGTACTGTGCTCTGTCACTCATACATGGCCCTTTCGTGGTGTTCCAGTTGCTTTGTGCTTGCTGCCGTTATTGTGTGATTTCCAGTGTATGACCCGGACTGCTTGACTACTCTCTCTCTGATACTGTTCCTGCTCCATGTACCGACCCGGCCTGGCTGACGTTCCTGCTCCGTGTATCAACTTGGATTGGCTGACGTTCCTGCTCCGTGTACTGATCCAGCCTGGCTGACATTCCTGTCCGTGCTTTAACCGTAGTGGCTTCCGTTCCTGCTCCTGTGCCTCCAGTCCATTGTACTACCATGTCCGGTAGTGAGTTACTACTGTGCTCTGCCTTGAGCATACTGGCCCATTTGGTTGTCTCGTATACTGCATTACCGTTTTTGTGACTGCGACCCATTAGTGCCTTGCTGCCTCCTTACTCCATACCCAGGGTTTACGCTCAGCTCGTTGCATCCTAAACGCTTGGCTTGTTATCAGTTGTCACTGGGGTTGGTCTCCCGGGCGCCTCAGTTAGTCTCCACTCCTGTTTTGTCGTTAAATAAGACAAGCGCCCATTACCAGGGCCTTCTGGTACTCACCCGGGTAGGAGCTTTACTATTGGCACTATATATGCTGGCTTGTCAATTCACCATAATCGAGGTTGGTCTCTTGGGCACCTCAGTCGGCTCTGTCACCCAGCAGTTACCATCAAGTGTGGCGTTTCAACATCATTCCAGTACCGTTACCTTGGGTCGCAGTTGTGTATCTACCGGGTGCTCTGTTGTTCCACCGGTTGCAGTACTACTATAGTCTGTGTTCCCTCCAGGGCCTCGCTCAAACTTCCTGGGCTAGTCGCTATTTTTGCACTTATCAGCATTTGAGTGCTTCCTGGGCCTCACTATTAGGGCCTTCCAGTCTCCTGTCTTAATAGCAATAACCATTTGTGTCTCACTGTATCACATGAACTGTTGCTGACCTGTGTCAGTATATTTACTACTTGTGATATATGTATACTTGTCATGTCCCTCGCCATCCTTGCCAGTAGCTCTACTGGCTTCAGGACGGCTGGGCGCATGCGCGCGTCCTCGCGCATGCGCAGTAGCGAGGTCTGACGTCGGTCGTCGCACCGACGTCATTCACTGGGCGCCCGGCGTCCATTTAAAACTGGCGGCAACCGGGACTCGGCGCTCAGTTGTCGCTTGAGTCCCGGGCGGTCTGCTTGCCGCAGTTTCGCCTCCCAGCGCTTCCTGCTTCCAGCCTGCGTTTAGGCTCTGCATCCGTCAGCCCAGCCTTCTCCTGTTATCCTCCAGTCCAGCCTTCGCCTGTGGTTCCTCAGCCAGCTCTCTCCTGTGGTCCTCCAGCCAGCTCTCACCTGGGGTCCTCCAGCCAGCCTTCACCTGTGGTCCTCCAGCCCAGTCTGCTCCTTTTGTTTCTCCAGCCAGCCTGCACCTTTGGGTCCTCCTGTCCAACCTGCATCTTCTGCCAAGCTTCCACTCTACAGACCTTCCTCTTGGACCTTGTATTGGATCTCAGGTACTGACCTCTGGCTTGTTACACTGGACTTGCATTATCTCAGCCTGCCCTGACCTCTGGCTTGGTACACTGGACTTGCATTATCTCAGCCTGCCCTGACCTCTGGCTTGTTACACTGGACTTGCATTATCTCAGCCTGCCCTGACCTCTGGCTTGTTACACTGGACTTGCATTATCTCAGCCTGCCCTGACCTCTGGCTTGTTACACAGGACTTGCATTATCTCAGCCTGCCCTGACCTCTGGCTTGTTACACTGGACTTGCATTATCTCAGCCTGCCCTGACCTCTGGCTTGTTACACTGGACTTGCATTATCTCAGCCTGCCCTGACCTCTGGCTTGTTACACTGGACTTGCTTTATCTCAGCCTGCCCTGACCTCTGGCTTGTTCTACTGGACTTGCATTATCTCAATAAATCTACCCTTGGCTTATCTACTGTTTCCCTGCATTCTGGGTTCCTTATTCGCTTATCTCAGATTATATAGCTTCCTGCTAATCTCTGGGTGGCTCCTCCCACCCAGAGATAGGCTTCAGTAAGCTTACATCCTTACAATACTGGACCCGTGTGGGCTATTTAGTAACCTGTCCTGTGTCAGTTCTGTTTGTACTATTACTGGACCCACGAGGGTTACTTTGTTCTGCTAATTCAATAAAACTGCGTTTTACCAAATTGCCTGTCTCTGAGTGTACTGAAAACCGTTACACACGTGCCTCTTTGCTGCTCCACCCTAACCTTCCTTTTGGTTATACTTCCTATTTAAAGCTATCTGTCTTCACAAAGTTGCCTGTTCTTTGAGCTATAATTCTGCAGTTTAACGAATCTTGGCTTTCCTGTCTGACACAGTTTGATTTTGATGACTCTTCTGAATAGCTTCTGGTTTTGACTCAGCTCCATCTTTGCTCCAGTGATTCCCCCTGGTACCTTGACTGTTCAGATTTCCTGTTATTGACCTGTCTTGACTTGATTCTCTGCTTACCCAGGATTTCTCCATCTAGAAACACTTGGGAGAAGATAATGGTCAAGGTTACCACCGGCACTAATATCACCTTCCTATATACCCTCTTGTGCTAAGATAGTAGTATCCGATCTCATATATACAGGATATATACATAGTCTTGTACCAGTCCAACCTTCAGATCTTCTACTCTTATGGGCCAGTACTGCTGGTATCTTTGCAACCCGGTCATGTGGCTATGAACAACAATCAAACTGCAGAAGCAAAATGCAAGAAGAAACCACACAACACAAAAGCGCCTCTAAGAGCAATCTCTATGGACTATATTCTCACCAGATTCATGGTTCAACAATAACCTCTTATGGGTGTCTACACACTGGAAGTGGAAGTTTAACCAGCCTCTAAGTTTGCTTGCACATAGAATATCTCCAACAGGATACAACACACAACTATGGAGTCAGCTGTTCTCAATGCACCTGTCTGATATCCATCTCCTTCTATGCTGCTTAATACTCAGTAGGGTATAATAAAATAAAAACTAGTACTATCTGGACTACTAAAAGTAAACCTCCATTTATAGGCAGTACTGTTTAAAATAAATCAATATTAATAGAATGGTATAGGTTGGAACATTTTAAATCAAGATCCCTTGATACAGGGAGAAATATGGGCCCATCTAACTGTGTTCTGCAGAAGGGCTAGGAACATAAGTTCTTATACTGCCTAAAGCAGACCCAAAAGACTGTTTAAGTCTAATGAGAAAAATAGCAATGTGAGTATAGAAGTTACTTTGGGGAATAATAAATGGTTATCTAGTAAACCAGTATATGGAAATTATCATTGTAGCTCTAAGAAATGTTATACCTGCACTTTAATACTAAATTCCCATAAAACCTTTAGGGATACAATTAAGAATAAAAAGTTGTATTAACTGCAATAGTAAATATGTCATCTATTATGTTTGTGTGTGGATGTGGAACACAGTATGTTGGAAGAACAACTAGGATCCTGAGGAAGAGAATAGGGGAGCATCAAAGGAATGTGGAAAAAAGGGACCCCCAACATACATTATCTAGGCACTTAACAAATGCCCACAAGGTGGGATTAAACATTTCAGGGTGGGAGGTATAGAGTCCATTGCCTCCAATATAGGAGGTCTGTTTTGCAAGAAAGATCTGAATAGATCCAATTGAAAGACGCTGAATAGATCTTTAGATTCAACACCCTGGCACCTTTGGGACTCAATTATAAAATAGAACTCAGTCATGTAGATTAGTTATGTGAGGTTAGGTAAAGTGACATGGAAAAACTTGTTCTTTTAGAATATGCTTTTAAGGGATAGTAATGAGTCACAAACAGCAGCTCCAATTAATCTTCATAGTTTTTGGGCCTTGGGGAGTGTTATTTCAATACTGTTAGAGTTGTAGTTCAAGAGTAATTGAATTAAAAAGTATCCCCCTCTCTCCCCTTTTACTGATGTAACACTGCCCAATTGAGAGCAGCAAAACTGTCTGCAGAGAGGGACAATCTTCATTAAGCATAAGGAAAAACCTGAAAGAAGTCATTAGGGGTAGGGTTGTCCATATGAGCACAGTAAGAAGATTGTCCCTTGCTGTGAGCTGTCTGGTCAAGTGACCAGATTCCACATCTGAGGGGAGGTGGCTTACACTAGAAAAAAAGGGGCGAGGGGATACTTTATCATACAATTACTCTTGAACTACAACTCTGACAGTATTTAAATAACACTCTCCATGCCCCAAAAACTATGAAAATTAGTTGGAGCTGCTGTTTTTGGGACACATTACTATCCCTTTAAAAAGTATATGGTTCTCCTTTAGAAATAATTATGCTGCTATTAAGTCTGTGATCTCATCAGTTGGAGAAAGTGTACATCCCCTAAAGAAATATATATACAGTATACTTAATTTTAATATAATTTATCCAAAATACTGACTTATGGTTGGACATGCAGGAGACGGCAGTAAATAATCCTTAGGTGTACTATGTGGTTGATGTAAGATCACACTACCCTCCGGGATGGAAGAGTTCAGCTGTTTGTTGAAGTTTCATGTTATTGTATGTACTCTGATCGCTACCTTAATTTAATCTGGGAATTTATCGATGTACAACATGGTCAACTTAAGGTGACATTTTCCTGCTGAACAGGACACATACACACATGTGGACTGTCAGTGCAACCCAGCTATGCATACCACTCCTGGCACATCAGCCTCATCTACTACTAATTCCAGTTAGCCGCACACTTGACAGATTGACATTTGTAAGTGACCCTGCTTTTTTCTTTTTTCCTTTAAATGCTTATCCAGCTATCTGGATATTTAAAGTGATAGTAATGGTACACAAAAAAGCAGCTCTGATTAATCTTCATAGTATTTCAGCCATGGAGAGTGTTATTTCAATACTGTCAGAGCTGTAGTTCAAGAGTAATCCCTCCCACCATTTTACTTAGTGTAAGCTGCCTCCCCTCAAATGTGGAATCTGGTTTCTTGACCAGACAGGTTGCAGCAAGGGACAATCTTCTTACTGTGAGCATAAGGAAAACCCTGCTCCCCCTTGACAAGTTTTTCAGATTTTTCCTTATGCTCACTGAGTATTGCCCCTCTCTGAGATCCATATAGACTAGATCAGTCTTACTGCTCTAAGATGAGCAGTGTTACATCAGTAAAAGGGGCAGGAGCAGGATTCTTTGTCATTCAATTACTCTTGAACTACAACTCTGACAGTATTGTAATAACACTCTCCATGGCCCAAATACTATGAAGATTAATAGGAGCTGCTGTTTTTGTGAAACATTACTATCCCTTCAAATAAGCAACAACATGCAGAAACAAGGTAGTTCATGAGCTAGGATTTAGGTATTGTAAATCTGGGTATTTCATCTGACAAATCTATTTATCCATCTACACTAATTCTGATTGCCCTGATTCTTAATTACTAGCTGACTAAAGATTTTATGTACTCTCTTGTGTCATAACTCCATGTTTAAGTCTATATGTTAAGAAGGAAGTTATATCACCTTGTTAAATGTTCAGGATATACCACCTCTTATCTCTGCTGCATTGCATGCAACCCTCTATACACTTTATTAATTTAAAGGTTGGCAAAGTAATATGTCAATACTTCACTGAATGTTTGACACAAACATATACGTTAAAGCAGCTTTAATCAGTTGTAAGATTGCCAAAAGCAGTGAGAGAGAAATAGTGTCTAATGTTATAAGAAAATGCCTGTGATATTTTGGTCTTAACAGGAAATTTGAGGATTGGAAAACTGCTGCTCATGGAGTTTAGTGCGGTATAATTACTTTGTGTTTTGAAGATGAAGTAATTGGTTTTGTAGAGAGACACATGGGAGGTATAGCATATTAAGTCTATTCTTGGAAACCTTTAAAATTAAGGGCATGGTGCAGGGGTGAATTAGAGCAGACAATAGAAAAGTTGCACCCAATTGTTTACTCTCTGCTAAGCCAATTATTTCATTTTGGGAACACATAAAAATGTTCACTGTAGTCTACTACAAATAGAGCAGCTATCAGTTCTCCAATTTATCAGCAACTCAATTCCCAAATAAATATAATCTAAAGTCTTTTCATATTTAACACCTTTAATATAGCCGTGCACGTTTATTTATTTTCAAACTAAAAACAAATCACAAGAGCTTCCAAAAGCAAATGAAATATGAAGCACACAAAGCAATCTTCAATCATGACCTTGAGCAGGCAATAAAATGTTGTGTGCATCCATTTGACAGCAATCGGAGTTAACAATGCATTACTACATTTTTTTTTATTCTAGATGCATCTTTGTTGTTTCATCTAAATAAATAAATCATAATAAATCTAAATAAATAAATCATATAAATCTAGATTCCAAAATAGTTACATTTCTGTTATAACTGGTATGATTCATTAGTGTATATTAGTGATATCCAATTTTAACAGTTTTGATTTCAACATCTATTTATAATATTTAATACATTAATCTCAGTTTCCATATGAATCCACAGTGTTAAGAATATAGACTTTCATACCATACCTTGGGAACAAGGGATGGGTGGAAAAAAAAGCAGAAAAGCCACACTTTCCACGGGAATTCCCTTGAAGAAGAAAATGCTGTTTTTTGCATGCTTCTGTTTTGATGTAAACATTTTCACTAATCCCTACTTGGCAGCCTCCTGGCTTTGATGAAGATTTGCAACCTTTTCTTTTTTTGTGTCAGGCTCACACAGGCCAGTAAGGGAACTCTTATAGCTAATTACATAATCCTAGCAATGACAATCCTTGTAGAATGTCTGATCACTATCTATTAGGGGGCATATTAGTATGGTGCTGTGAACACAGGCAAAGTATTTACGGACAAAGTTTTTTTTGTGTTTCTAACAAAGTTGCTGTGCTGTAGAATGTATAAAACAGTCATACATAACCTTAGAAAAAGCAAATAGAATATTATGGATGTATGTATATCTTTATTTATATGGCGCCACACAGTGTACGCAGCGCCTTACAATAGACATATGTTACAATAAATAAGAGGGGATGAAATAAGTGTGACATTCATAGAAACAATGGGGAGAGAGGTCCCTGGCCCAAGGAGCTTACAGTCTAAATGGGTAAAAGGAGACAGACAATGCGGTAAGAGGGTGTGAAGTGCTGAGATTACAAGTGCTGAGTTTGGCCAAAGACATTGCATGGTCCTAGTGCTCCAGAAGATAAGACTTCAGGGTAGACTTAAAGACAGAGGGGTATTTTTCAAGACGTAGGGAGAGAGGTATGGAGTTCCATAGGTATAGAGCAGAAGGTAAGAAAGGTTTGAGACATGAGAGGGCAGAGGGTGTGGATGGTGTAACAAGAAGTGCGTTGTGTGTAGAGCAAAGAAGGTGGCCAGGAACATTAGAGAAGATGAGGGAAGAGATATAAGGAGGGGTAGCAGTGTGGAGAGCATTAAAGGTAGAAGAAGGACTTTGTAATTGATGCGCTGTTGAATCAGTAGCCATGTCAGATGTCTGAAAATCATGTGGGCAAGTTCAATTTTTGGGGAGAGTGTGGTGATTCGTACAGCTGAGTTTAAAACAGATTGCATAGGTGAAAGATGAGTAGCAGGAGGCCAGTTAGTAGGATATTGCAATAGTCTAAACGGGACAGAATGAGGGCATATATAACAGTTTTAGTAGTTTATTGGGAGAGGAATGGGCAGATTTTAGCAATGTTGCAGAGAAAGAAGCGAGAGGATCTAGCCACGGAGTTAATGTGAGGGGAGAAGGAAAGAGAGGAATCAAATATGGCCCCAAGGTAGCGTGCTGACTTGACCGGATCAGTATCAATTCCATCAACTGTAATGGTGAAGCTAGATGTTGGGCAAGGTCTTGGTGGGAAAATTAGCAGTTCAGTTTTGGCCATGTTTATCTTCAGCTGACGTTGTGCCATCCAGGAGGAAATGGCCAAAAGGCAGTCTGAAATTTGCAGCTGGATTTGAGGTGAAAGATCAGGAGTGGAGATGTAAATTTGGGTATCATCAGCATTTAGATGGTATTTGAGGCTAAATGAACTAATAAGTTCACCCAATGAAAGGGTGTACAGTGAAAAATGCAGAGGACTCAGAACGGAGCCTTGAGGCACCCCCACAGACAGAGAGACTGTGGAGGAGGTGTTATTGCTAGAGGATACAAAAAAGGAATGTTGTTAGAGATAGGAGGAGAGCCATGAAGCAGCTTGATTTTGGAAGCCAAGATTGTGGAGAATTTGAGTGAGCAGAGAATGGTTAACCGTGTCGAAGGCAGAGGATAAATCGAGTAGTATAAGTACAGAAAACTGTCCTTTGGCTTTTGCAGTCTGGAGATCATTAGCCACCCTGCAGAGAGCTGTCTCAGTTGAGTGACCGCACCAGAAACCAGACTGCATAGGGTCCAAAAGACAGTTTGAGTTGAGGAATTTGGTTATTTGGGAGAAGACAAGGCATTCTAAGAGTTTTGAGGTAAGAGGTAGAAGTGAGACAGGTTGATAGTTAAAGAGACGGAGGGGTCAAGGTTAGTCTTTTTAAGCAGGGGTTTAATTTGTGCCTGCTTGAATGAAGAAGGGAAGGTGCCTGTGGAGAGAGAAGTGTTGAAGATGTGTGTTAATATAGGTGTAAGGACTGGTGCAAGTGGTTTGCGTAAGTGGGAGGGCAAAGGGTCCAAGGAGCAGGTAGTGAGGTGGGTAGATAGAAGAAGCTGAGAAACTTCTTCCTCTGTTATCAAAGTAAAACAATTGAAATATGATAAGGGGGGTTTGGGGAGAGAGAGTTCGGAGGCAGATGGAATAGTAGGAATCTGTTTTTGAGTAGATTCCACCTTGTGCTTGAAGTGCTCTTCAAAAGCTTGAGGTGAATGTATGGGGCGAGAGGAAGCAGTGGCAGGATGGAGCAAGGAGTCAAAGACTGCAAAGAGACAGCACGGGTTAGATTTGTTGTGGATTAGTATGGTGTAGTATTCTTGTTTAGTTTTTGATAGAGCAGAATGCAGGCAAGACAGCATACATTTAAAGTGGATGAAATCTGCATGTGAGCGTGATTTCCTCCAAAGGCGTTCAGCAGAACGAGTACAGGAACGTAGGAAGCGGGTGTGGGAGTTGAGCCAGGGTCGTGGATTGACTTGACGACTCCATTGTAGTTTCAGTGGGGCAAACAAATCAATAGCAGAGGATAGGATTGAGTTGTAGGAGTTAGCAAGACTGTCTGTGTCAGAGAAGGCTAAGATAGAGGAAAGATTGGAGTTAAGTGAGGTGCTCATCCCAGAGAGATCAAGTGAGCGGGTATCCCTTATAAATCTGTTGGGGGGGGATGGGGGAAGGGGCAGAGTGAGAGAGAGAGAGAGAGAAGGATATAAGAAGGTGGTTTGATAGAGGGAATGGGAAGCTGTGAGAGAGGAAAGGTCCAGACCCTTAGTAAAAACAAGATCGAGGTAGTGACCAGCTTT
This sequence comes from Rhinophrynus dorsalis, assembly GCA_037306005.1. Lineage (NCBI taxonomy): Eukaryota > Metazoa > Chordata > Amphibia > Anura > Rhinophrynidae > Rhinophrynus > Rhinophrynus dorsalis. The sequence continues at coordinate 137,343,248 of CM074723.1, read as the reverse complement.
GTGAGTGGCACAGTCAGTCCACTGCTGGAGATCAAGGGAAGAGGTTAGGTCTAGAAGATGGGAAGCCCAGAGGACAGAGGGGTCATCAATATGACAGTTAAAATCACCTAGAATAAGGATAGGATTGTCACTGGAGAGAAAGAAGGAAAGCCAGGATTCAAAATCTGAGAGAAAGTTTGAAGGAGAAGAGAAGTTAGCAGGTGGCCTGTATATTACAGCCATGGGCATAGACAGAGGGAAATAGAGCTTGATTGTGTGTACTTCAAATGAAGAAAAGTGCACAGATGGTGGGATTGAGAGGGTCTGGAAGCGGCAGCGGGAGGAGAGAAGGAGACCTACCCCCCCACCTTGACCAATGGAATGAGGAGTGTGTGAGAAGCAGAACCCTCCATGAGAGAGTGCAGCCTCCACAGCTGTGTCCTGTGCAGATAACCAAGTTTCTGTGAAAGCAAACAACTTCAGTGATTGCTCACATAAACAATCATGAATGGGGATTGTTTTGTTAACAATGGAGTGGGTGTTCAACAGAAGAGAAGGGGAGAAAGGAGGGTGAACAAAGAGGAATGTTTATGAGATTTGAGGGTTTAGAACCCTCCAAGTTGCAGTGGGAGGAAATGGTAGACCGTGGCTGATAGCAGGTGGGTATGGGGTTTGGGCTGGGATTGGGAGCAATATCCCCTGCAACAAGCAGAAGGATAAGACAAAGGGCAGAGATATGGGAGTGGGATTTGTATTGATGCTTTGGAATAGGGAATGCAGAGAGAGAAGGGGTTAAAATCTGGAGAAGGGTGTAAGGGCAGACAGGTGTGAAGGGAATGAGAGAGGGGGAGATGTGGATGTAGTTTGTAAAGTCAGGGGGAGAGCTGAGGCTGATAAGAATCCTGGGGAGCACTGAACATATAACAACAAGGTAAATAGCAGATGTAAACATTGCAAGTCCAAATCTGATGCCAGAGAAGAAATGTCTTTGCTGATTATCTTCCTACCAGTGCTCTTTACAGGTAATTAAGGAGTTCTGGTGCCTTGGGTGGTGCCTTGGGTGTTGTCCTTGTTGTTGAACTCAGTTGTTAAACTCTTGGAGACACTTTAGAAGATGGGCACTTAGGAAGAGGGGCACAAAAGCTAACCCCCCAGCAAATGCTCTCCCCCAGTGTGTGTCCAGATATTTAGGCCCCAAAATAATGATTAGCAATCAAACGATCAACATATCAAAGGATTGAGCAAAAGGCTGAGGGAAATGGAAGGTGTGAGAGGGAAATTAACTCTCCAAGGGAATGCAGTCACACAGTCTATGAGCTAATAGGGTTGATAAATTAGATACACAAGATATTTATATCTGTTCATACCCAGACAATAGCGCCAGATGCACCAGGCACACAAATGGTTAATATTAATACAAGGCAGATGATAGGATGTTCATGCCCAGACAATAGCTCCAGATGCACCAGGCACACAAGGGGTTAATATTATATTATTATATTAATATTGAGGCTCTCTCTTTCAGGGGTATGGTTTATGATTTATGTCTTGGGTTATGAAACTCCTTCAGTACACCTGACCATAGAGGCACTTCAAAAATGACCTAGTTGTTGCCTCAAGGACACTATCTGATCCACAAAGTTCTTTTCTCACACCTTGTGTCCTCCACATATCTTTCTAACAGGTCTTTCAGTGTCTCCATTGCTTCTATCTGTTTGAGTGCCTCAAGATTCTATCCTAGGAATATTTATGTTTAAAGGGATAGTAATACTTAAAATGTAAAAAAAAATATGTTGTAGGGTTTATCCCCCTGAGTAAAACAAGAGTACTCCCACTGCTGAAAGGTGTTTCATTCAAAAGTTATTAATTTTCAAAGCTGAATTTTTTAGGTGCAATATCACAGTGGCCTGAAATTGTACAGTGGCGCTGTTGCTACACCATCCTATGGAGATTTATGGTCAATTGACCAGAGCTGTCCATAGGATCGTGTAGCAACAGCGCCACTGTACAATTTCAGGCCACTGTGATATTGCACCTAAAAAATTCAACTTTGAAAATTAATAACTTTTGAATGAAACACCTTTCAGCAGTGGGAGTACTCTTGTTTTACTCAGGGGGATAAACCCTACAACATATTTTTTTTTACATTTTAAGTATTACTATCCCTTTAAAGGGATAGTAATGTTTAAATTTAACTTTATTTAATATTGCAGGAATTAAAGGCATAAGTACATCTGTGTAATTTTTATCTCCCAAACCTTTATGGTTTGAGAGCTATAACTCGCTAAAGTTCCCCCCTCAAGGCTGCTTCAGCGTCTATGGGACAGCAGCAGATTCCAGTCATATGACTGGCCGGCGGCTCTTCAGCAGAGCCCAAATCACACTATTTCGAAATAAATACTTAATTAAAATGGTCTACAAAGTGTGCCTGGTTTGCAAACACCCTTTGTAGACCATTCCAATTAAGTATTTATTTTGAAATAGCGCAATTTCGGCTCTGCTGAATAGCCGCAGGCTGATCCCGGTCCGTAATCTCCTGCTGTCAGCTAGACGTCAGACTTCTGTGAAGCAGCCCGGAGGGGGGAACTTTATCGGGTTATATCCCTCAAACCATAAAGGTTTGAGAGATAAGACTTACACAGATGGACTTATTTTTTAATGCCTACAATAATAAATAAAGTTACATTTAAACATTACTATCCCTTTAATAACATGATAACATTTGGAGAACTAATGAAATAATTAAGAATTAAATACCACTTCTGGGCATACAAAAACCAGCTTTTTTACTCCTCACAACTCACTTCCAATGTTCAATACAATTATGGGTTGCCGCTCTGCTTTTTCAGATTGTATTACCCATAGACAGCTCATATTTAACATGTTTAAAATTGAGCTACTCCTCATTCTACCAAGACCTGATCCAGCAGTGCCCTTCCCAGTCACATAGTTATGAAGAGAGGCTAGAAAAGTTAAACTTGTACACACTAGAGAAACGGCGTCTTAGAGGGGATATGATAACACTATATAAATATGTTCAAGGCCCATATAAAGGGCTTTCAAAAGACCTGTTCATTAACAGAACAGTACACAGGACAAGGGGCCACCCGCTTAGACTTGAGGAAAGGAGATTTAGTCTACAACAGCGGAAGGGTTTCTTTACAGTAAGGACAATAAAGGTATGGAATGCACTTCCGGAGGAGGTGGTGCTATCAAATACATTAGATGCTTTTAAAAGGGGCCTGGATACTTATTTAAAAGAGCATAATATAGAGGGCTATGCACGTTAGTATTGGGATTAATATTTAGTTAGGGCTTGTTGATCCAGGGAGAAATCTGATTGCCATTTGGAGTCAGATGCCTTCTTTTGGGTCAGCGATGGTAAACAGGAATAGGAAAAGGGTTGAACTGGATGGACGCAAGTCTTTTTTCAACCTAAATTACTATGTAACTATGTAACTATGTAACATTAAATGTCAATTCAATCTGAAAAAGCAAAGAAGCAACATGTGACTATGGATTGAACATCAGGAATCAGTTGAGATGGGGAAATAAAGCTGGGCATCATCTGAATAGAGGTGTTATTCAATGATACTATCTATATAGAGAGAAATGAAGTTGTTGATCCAAGGAGAAATCTGATTGCTATTTGGAACCAAGAAGGATTTTTCCCCATTCAAAGCAGAATTTGAATTTGCTGTATTGTGTGTGGGGGGGGTTGCCTTCTTTTGGATCAACAACAGTTAACTGGAATAGGAAAAGGGTTGAACCTGATGGACACAAGTCTTTTTTCAACCTAAACTACTATGTCCTATGTAACTACTATGAAGTGGTCCTATAACAGACACTTGAGGAACCACTAGCAATGAAGACACAGGTGGATTGAGTATAAAAAGTGATATCCATTTTAACAGTTTTGATTTCAACACATATCTATTATGTTTGATGCATTAATCTCATTTTCCATGTGAATTATTTCCACAGGGATAAGAATATATACAGACCTTTGAGGAACCCCTAGTAATGAAGACACTGATGGATTTAGTAGAATTATATAAGGACAGCAAGATCTAAGATAGGGAATGAAGCAATTGGTGTCTCATATTTTATTAAGATTGATCAAATTCCTGACACAGTAGTTCCAGATTCAACTATTACATTTTTAACTATTTATTTAATATCTAACTATTACTGTTTAACTTTTGCTGGAACACCAAATATCTCTATCATCTGTTAACACTAAAGCTTCCCTACATCATTGCTTAAATGACACATATCATGTTTTCCAACAATGAGAAAATCAGTCTGGTCATAGAAAAAACCTATGCCACAATATAGCTAAATGTACTTTTATTCCTAAAAAGCAAAGAGAAATAATATAATATTAATCATGCTGCCATCTCCTTACCAGTCAGGGCATATAATGCCTTAATGACTTATTTTATCTACTTCACTACATACCTCTCCAGAAAGACCATACACAGAACATATTCTCTATGATATACTAGTGTTTCAAAGTCCCCCCCCGATGACCACTCCCATTGAAGGGGGCTATACTCACCTTATAATAGTACCCATTAACCCCTGATTCCCACACACACCTGCCTCCAGTAGCACTAAACACAATGTGCATGTGTGTATGGCATCATATACCATTTATATATAGCAAATCTTCCCCATCCACACTGCTGAGACTCAATAAAGGAGGGAACCAAAGAAACAAAAGCTATCTAACTCTATAGGCCCCTATCCCCCTAAAAAAAACAAATAGTGCTATATTAACTTAACCATATAAAAATGTATCGTTTTGTCCCTTAGGCTGAAGAGTATCACATCTATATATCGAATAGGGTTCCAACCTACATAAAGATTCAAACCTATTCCACCCCCATTCGTGTACAAGGTAATTGTTCTAGAGGTAATAATATTGCACCCTCTATTATTATCATTCCTTTCTGATGATTTATGCTGATGTATAATGCTGTTATGTGCACCACAGCCCATAGGTAGTCCTCCTCCCAATTTATTGCATCAAGTACTTGTAAAATCTGTTTAGTGTTAAAAGATAAACCTTGATTGCCAAGGGCATGCACAAGTAGTTTGGTATAATGTATATGTGGCTAAATGTTAACCCATGTTGTAATAGTTAACCCTGCACTGAAGTTCTAAGCTTGTAACATGATATGGCACTAATCAATCCATGTTTCCTAGACCCAAATGATACAGCGCTGTAGCTGAGGAAGAGAGCCATTGGTTGCTCACCCTATTCCAAACACGTGAGCTATGAGTCATTATTATTCATCCTATCCCAGTGACGTGGAAATTATTACATAATAATGATCAAACAGATTATAAGAGTAATACTATTAAGAACAATGAACAAGGTTATTAATGAGTAGTCCTGTGATAATAAAAACAGCTCTCTCTGAAACATAATTTATTCAATATTATTTCTGTAGCTTGAGCCTACGAAGGAGTCTGCGGCAAGCATAGGGGAGATTGAAACTGATGCTCCTACCTGTCCTCCACGTACGACGCTACCGAAAGTGATGATCGGAGAACCAGAAATGAACTGACTGCCAACGGAAGGGCACTATGATGATGTGCCCCATGGCAGAGGCTGCAGCTGATATTTAAAGGTGATGTATCACCTTACTAAAAGTTTGCCTTAATCTCTTTCTTTTTGCTACTCTAACAATGCTGAGATCCTCCTCCCCGCTGGTCTGTCTGTAAGCTGGAGCACTCTCATTGGCAGAGAGCGATATCTAACCAATGAGAGTGCTGCAGTTTACAGACAGACCAGCAGGGAGGAGGATCTCTCCTGTATTCTCGTCGGCACACGTGGTGCCGATCAGAATCAGCAGAAGACGTCACGGGGAAAAACTAAGCTGTGAAACTGCATTTCTATAGTGTTAAAAAACAAAAACAAAAACACAGTATTGTTAAAGCGGCTAAAAGAAAGAGAGTAAGGCAAACTTTTAGTAAGGTGATACATCTTCTTTAGGGATTGCAGTACCTCGCACAAATGCAGGCCCAGTCTTTTATTTATACAAGTTAGAAATCCGTAAACCTACTGTGGCTTTAGTTCTATATAAAACATCCTTTTCAATTCTGGGGAATTTGTTGGCCCAAATAAATCTGAATACAGAATTGTGAATATGGATCAGATCTGATTTAATAGTATTACAAAGTAAGCCCATAAAAAATACAGTATTTTGTGTAAGATATTCATTTTAACTGCATTTATTCTACCCATAAAGAAGGGAGGCAAATGAGACCAAGAGTCCAAGATCTAAAATGATTTTCCAGAGATTTTTTATTAGCTTTTTTGATTGTGCCATAATGCCTAGGAATCCTGGTAACCAATTAGAAAATAGCATAGTCCTCTCATTTAAATGTATATGGTTTTCAGAATGTCCCTACAATTTTTGGATAGACTAATGTCCAAAGCTGACTATTTGTTTGTTTCTTCTTAAACCCAAAATATTCCGAAAAGATCCAAGGGTATTCCATAAAGCCAAGATACTAGAAAGCAGACTACATAAATACATTAAGAAATCATCTACAAAGAGAGAAATCTTCTCTATCATACAGGTCCCAAATTTAATACCCTAAATAAGATAATTTTCTCTGATGGCCTAAGCCCAGGGTTCCAAACAAAGTGCAAAAATTAAGGGAAATAAGGGACATCCTTGCTTAGTGCTGTATTAATCCAAATTTTATTACTTTCCAATCCCATAATTGTATGATAACTTGAATTAGAGTGTGAAGCTTTAAGAAATTTGGTAATATGACCTGTTATGCCAAATTTAAATAAGATTGCCATCATTTAGTAACTATACAAGAGAGAAAGAAAGCAGAGCTATAAGCACCGGCGTCACCCATGATGCAGAGGCAGATACACAGGGAGATCTCAGATATGTGGAGGGGATATAATTAAATAAAATAAAACCTTTATTTAATGATAAATACACTTTTTCTAGAGAGAGAGGCGAATTAGTTAAAAACAATAAAAACATACAGAACATGTGAAAGCATTCAGTGTTTCTGTAACAAAATTCAGATTTCTACAGTGTATTTTGATCAAGGATAAGAGTCATTGTAGAATAGCCACTAATGACACAACTAATTGCTTAGATTTGTACAAGCATAAGTGCATTGACTATGTGTGGGTATATATATATATGTCCTATAAGCTCCAAAGCTCCGTAACCAATCAACCCTTATGTTTGGAGTCAATAAGCTACAGTATATAGATGGAACATGCGGTCCCTGAGACAAACAAATGAGTCAGTGCAACAATAAATTGTTTATGGAACAAAAGTCCCTTTTTGCTCACAGGCATAGAAAAGGAGCTAACTATAAGCATAAGCAGAGTGTAATATCATTGTCTTCAAATTATACTTAAAAAATGTGTGGGTTAGGGTTGTTTTTTAAATTCTGGACTAACACCATTAAAAATACTTTTGTAACAGACTGCCAGAAAACAAACCACTATTGTTAATTGCTTGGGTTTTAAGTATTTACACAAGTATTCTCGCCTTGATTCTGAATAAGGAAATGTATGTAGCTCCATGGCCAATTGACCCCTATGTTTTGGAGTCAATCGGCTACACTGTATGGATGGAGCATATGACCCATGACACAGACAGATGACTTAAGTGCTACAATAGATCATATAAGGAACAGGGGTCCCTACATATTCCCATATGTAGAAAATGAACTAATTGTAGGTAGATAATACTACACCTAGGAGATACATGAATTGAAAGTGTTCATTAGAATTCTGGACTAAAGCCTTCAAAAATCATTGGGTAACAGGCTGCCAGAGAACGGGACACTAAAGAGTTATCCCCCAGTATAGCAATTCTGCTTAAAACTGTATCTATTGAATAGTAAAGCTTGATAAGGTAGCCCATGATTCCTAAATAACTTCTTTCAAGATATAAAGTTGTTATCCCACTAAGTCAGGGAAAACTAGAATAAAAAAGTGCATGTTGCACTTTTAGAGCCATCAAAAATAATTTGTTAGCTGGCAGTGTGGAAACATAAAGGTGGTCATCAGTGTTTAAAAATAGTATTAATGATCAAAATAACATTGTAGATAAAGAAATTGCCAGTCAGGCAAGGGTATGCCCCTCTAACTCTGAGTAAAGGTTAAATTATCTCTCCTTGTATATTGTATCTTGCAGCTTGAGCTGTGTCAAGCTGATTGGGTCTTCAAAATGCCATCTCCCCCACAATAAAAAAAAAATTGAAAAAAATTAATATATTCCCCAGTTGCTGATAAATAAATACAATTAACAAACCAAACCCTACGTATAGTTAGAACAATAGTGTTACATATAAAACACCTCAGAGCCACTCTCTGGATAATAAAAAAATGTTCCTCTCGATGATACACCTCTACCACTTGTTAATTACAAGATGTACATCCCAACATCCCATACCTACCAACTTCTGAAGCATCTACTTAATAATAAGAACATAAGAATAAAGATTAGTGTGCTGGAGAGTATTAGATCATGTTGGGTTGGGTTCTTGTTTGTATGTATATTGGTGAGTTATGGTGTGTGAATGATGATGTGTGTAGTTGTGTGTGTGTGTCTGATATTGAGAAATGGAGAGTGCTAGCTGGTGTGTGTACCTATGTGTATGTGAGCTGGGGAGTATAAGTGTGTATGCTGGCATGTGTTGCTGAATATAATGATAACATGAACAAAAAAAAGTATATGTGTATAAGTAGCAATTAGTAGTATGGAAAAATAAATGATGTGAGCATTAGCATTAGTTGCTACAGAACATTAACCCATTGAATTCCAGGGGGATACACATTGCATTACTTTGCAGTGAGTTGTGTACACCTCTGGCACTCAAAGGGTTAACATTAGCTAGTGCAATATTATTATAAACATTGATCAAGGCTTTCAATTTGACAAAAATAAGTTATAATAATAATATGTTGTTCTAGATAAATAATGCTATTTCCAATATTATGGGCCTGACATTATGTAAGCAAAAATAGCTCAATCTAGAGGCTAATGTGGGCTCTGCCACCAGTCTGATTATGATTGATTGGGTTTGGAGCCAATACGCTGTTCATAATTATGGACCACCTCTCTGCCGCTGAGCTTTTGAGGAGTAAAGTCTATCTCCCTGCTTGAGCTTCTGCTTAGGGGAGTGTCCTCCATCTGGACAGACGATTACTAAGTGATAGGAGGAGACCTCCCAATTTATCTCGTCTCTTAAGAGCTTATTTTAAGGAGAATTGCTTGACTGTGAGGTGAGTCACGGGAACTTCACGATGGAGGTTGTGATTGGGCACTGGAATTCTGTAACCAAGACAACAAACTCTGGCTTTCCTTTCCAGATGTTACAAGGTATTTTGTATTGTCTATGTAAAAAGGCAAGACAAATTGTGTATATAGCCAGGAGTATTTATAGCCCATAGTGTTACCATGTTGTAAGTGGTTTTAAATCAAACTTTTTTGAATTGAGGAGGTTGCAGTATAAGGAAAGATTTGTAATGTTAGATACCCGAAATTATTTAAATTCTTGAATCTTGCAAATCTCAAGATATTATTTCTAATAACCAAAGGTATTCAGCAGACTAGAACATACAGACGGGGTAGGAGTTTTAGTATTTTTCCTTCTGACTCTGTAGATGTTTGAGAAACATTTGTCAGGATTTGGATAGTCTGAACCAAAGAGAAACTTGAAAAGATCCACACAGAAGCTATTAATGTCAGAACAAGATTCATGTATACCTTTGATGTGAATATGTTTTGCTGTTGCTGATTAACTATGCTTTCAATATCAGAGGAGATATCAGAAATAGAAAAGTAATTATAATCAATGTATATTTTGTTCTGCTTAATAAAAGATGAATTACCTGCAACCTTATCTGACAAATCAGTTGTTTTCTGATTAATTGTATTGAGATCCAGTCTGATGACATTTAAGTTAACTGCCAATTCTTTATGCATCACCATTTCAAATTGACTCAGGATCTTTGTCGACATACTGTCCAAAGACATGTTGTCCAATAACAGTTATCACCAAGAACCACCCTATCCCTGAACCACTGCACTCAATAGCACTTCTCACTCCCACTGACTGGCAGTTCATGTGGTAGGAGGAACTTACACCCAATAGCACTTACTCCTTCTGTGTCCAACCTCCCTCCCTCCAGACTGTAAGCTCTCGTGAGCAGGGCCCTTAACCCTTCTGTTTTCCATATTCGACTTGTACTATTTAATATCTCTGTATGTCTATTCCCTATTGTACAGCACTGCAGAATAAATTGGCTCTATATAAATAAATAATAATAATATAATAATAAAAGCTGAAAAGTTGAAAAAAGTAGTCGTAATTAAGTCTGAGCATATGTTATTCCCTGAAGAGGTAGTCGAAGTGCTTGAAGAAGGACCAGGCTGAATTTTGTTATTATTTTTGCCTTCCATATTGGTGGAAACAAAAGGAGACCATCACTCTCTTTGCCCTGACCCAGATATAAGGTCGGGTTTACTTGATTTAATTTTCTTTCCTTTTCCTTAGAAGGTGACATTTTAAAAAGTCATATACAGCCAGCAGAGGCTGAAGACCAATCCCTTTATAAAAAGAGACAAGTTTGGCAAAACAAATGGGCAGATAAAAGGATAAATTAAGGAGAGAAGGTGGAGCAGAGGTATTACACATCCATCCTCAACTTCTGCCTGGCACACTCTCCTCTCTCTAATAAACACAGAATGACAAGCTATGGGATCCTAACCACTTTTATACTATCCCGGTGAGAATAGAAGGGGAACTTTCTATGTTGGTGAAAATGAGTTCTTAATTGTCTCAATGCAATGAGAAAGATAGAGAAAAACAGAAAATTGGCAGTATTCACAGGTAATTTCCCATTCAGTGGGAAGTGCCATTTTCAGTTTGAGGCAAGAAATGTAATTTAACCTTAATTTAAATCAAAAATTAGATGGTAGAATTACTGAATACTGATCTTTTTGTGAATAGTTGGATTTCTATAAATTATTTTTGACATAATTCATATAGTAGCAAAGTGCCCTTGACTATTAAGAAACAACTAATGATTAAAAAGAAAACCTATGAAAATGTTGGCTTTATAATGGTAAAAAAGAGAAAACTAGCGGCACTCCAATTAAACACTTTGGGTCCAAGAGGTGTACGCAATGCATTGAAAAGCAATCTGTTGCGTACCCCTCTGACACCCAAAGGGTTAATAGTTTAGGCAAATATCAAGTGCAATATGTGTGTTTCTATAAAATATTAATAGTAACATACATACATAACTTCAGAGGATGCAGCACTGTCACTGTTGTCATCACGTCATCGCCCATTATCTGAGTACAAGAAAAAGAGAAAGAAGACAGACACAAGCCTCTAAGTTTAGCATTCTTAATAATCAATAGTAAGAAATATCATGAATATACTCACAAGATAGTTTCTTGTGAGTGGAGCTGTAAGTAATGAATCACCCATTGTTTTATCTGGATTGAGGGTAAACTAATTGCATTGGGATCTCTCTGATCATATCCAGTTTCTGATCTGCACCAATAATGAATCCGGTGTCCAGCGAGTCCTGTTGGGGAAGGAAAGCGCTACTCTAAGAGTAACTCTTTATATCCCTGGGATATAATGAAATAAATTGCTACATTTCTGATTTCCTTGATCGTTTGAGTACATTATTGTTTCCAGTATTATTGATCAAAGCGATTTCAAGATAGAGTATCCGGTGTGTAACATCCAGTGGGGGGTGAAATTCTATGCACTATTCGATGCCGAGTTACTCTTAGAGTAGCGCTTTGCTTCCCTAACAGAAAGCTCAGGACACTGTATTTGTTATCGGCTCAGTTCAGAAACTGGATATGATCAGAGGGATCCCAGTGCAATTGGTTTACACACCATCTGTATAAAATCAACGGGTGATTCATTACTTAAGGGCTCCGCTCACAAGAAACATCTTGTGAGTATATTCATGAAATTTGTTACAATTGATTATTAATCCAGAAAAAACGATGGTTCCGTGTTAGCCAGTGGAGTAGATAGGATTCAGTGTAGCAAAAAACTCACAAGAGTGGTATAAAGGTGATACCTTTTAATAGCTAACTAAGGACATAGAAATTGCAAGCTTTCAGGACACTAAGACCCCTTCTTCAGGCATGGGTTAACAAATAAAGCAAGTGTAAACATAAATGCAGTGTTATTCTTGCTTTATTTGTTAATCCATGCCTGAAGAAGAAGCCTTAGTGTCCTGAAAGCTTGCAATTTCTATGTCCTCAGTTAGCCATTAAAAGGCATCACCTTTATACCAGTTTTGTGAGTTTTTTGCTACACTGAATCCTATCTACTAATTGATTATTAAGAAAGCTACACTTAGAGGCTTGTGCCCAGCTTTATAATGGTCTCACTCTGCAAAACAGAAGACATGCCAATATAAAAAAGAAAATAAGAACTGAGGACTGGAATACATGGCTGAGTCAAAGAGGTGTCTGTCACAGTTCCCAAAAGATGTTCAGGAGTCAGTACGGTATAGTTAAATGCAATTTATTAATCAGAAAAGGAGAACACAGTATATACAATAGAAACAAGCAAATGGTTATAGGCCAGCGAGATCTGTTATAAGAAATAGTAGGCTGCCAAGCCTGACCAATCTACTGGAGACTAGGCCTAAGCCACTGGTAGTCTCTGCTGGAACCAGGAGCAGGAACAGGAACACAGGATCTTGATCCAACGTAGCAGGCGTACAGACTCACGACTGCAATCAGTAGGGAGCGAACTCTGACTCACACCTGTAGAATGGGAAATTGATAGCTGACTCATGCCTGCAGTCAGTATCAGAGCTGGTCTACCAGAGCACCAGGTCTGCACTAGACTGGGTGTCTGCTTGGTACAAGGAACAAATGTAAGAGTAGTCAGACAGAGCCACAAGTCAGCACCAGAGGGGGTAGTCAGACAAGCCAGGTCACACACAGTTCAGGTAGTCAGCCAGGGCCACAGGTCTGCACCAGGCTGGGTGTCCACTATAGGGATAAGCAAAAGAATAGTCAGACAGAGCCACAGGTCAGCACCAGATTGGATGGAAGACTATCCAGGTCATACACAGAGCCCAAGGTAATAGAACTGCTATGAACAACAACGCAAGGGCAACTGAGTCAGGACTCAGTCTGCCTTGTAAACCCCTCCACATGAAGTAGGTAGGAGGAGTAGCTCAGAGAGAGAAAGTAGGTAGGAGGAAGTAGGTTAGGAGGAGACTACAGGAAGCAAACACGTAAAACAGAGGCCTGCTGCATGCTTGAAGCCTCGCGTCTGTAGAGGATGCTGAAACCAAGGTAAGCTGTAACAGTGTCTAAGAAACAAAACTGTGTTTTCAAATGCAACTAAATGAACAGACAGATAACAAGCAGTAAATATAACAAGCAGTAAACAGTGTTGTGTGACTTCTGAGAGTGCTGGTAATTTCTATAGCCCTTCACAGATTATCTTACCTGTAAGATGGGCTCTTAACACTTAATTACCTCACAGCAGGTACTAGAAAGAACTGCTATTCAGGATCATAACAGTTTTGGTATTACTGTATTCCCTTTATACTAAGTCAACACTCTCTCACATACAGTAATGGCATAGAGGACTGTGAGGCTGCAAACTTATGCTGGTACTGTAAGTCATTCTTTTATAGCAGACATTTTTATAAAGAAATATAATTTATTGGCAGGTAAGAAAGACTTGTCATCCAGTTTGCTTATTACTTAGTTGGGTTTGAAAGAATAATTGTATTTGATTATTATCTTGTCATTGTGCAGGGAATCTTAAAATATGTTGTGATCCTATAACAGTTCTTGTGTGTGACTATTCCAAGCATCTACCACAAATGCTTCATTACATTATGACTGAGACTTGTGCAGTCACTCTCAGAATTGTGTTCTAGCAATTCTTTTTTTCTGAAATAAGTTTCTCCTTTTGACACTTTTTCACAATTATGTTTGTTGTATTTTAGTTTAGTTTACAAAAACATGCCTTTATTGGTTTGTGAAAAGCAAGTTTTGGGTGAGAAATAAAACTATTAGATGTTGCAAATGTCAATTGTTTATCCCAGAAATTTTATTTACGCATAACCATATTTTAGAATTTTGCTCTGCCTGTTTTGGATTATTTTTGCATGAGATGTTGGAAATTGTAGTTTATGAAATGTTCACATTTCCAAATCACTATTTTCAAACCCTATGCAGACACTCTGTTGAACAGAGATTATACTAGCATCATCACAATTTTGTTAGTTATAAACTCTTTTGCAAACTGTTTTTTGGTTCAAAGTTGTCTCTTGGAATGCACAGGTTACTCCCACAACTCAAATAATAAATAAAGGGTATCGGCAAAGATCTTCCCACAATGTTTTGTTGTATTATGATTAATCAAAAATATGTATTTTGCCTGCAAACTTATTAGCATGATAACATAAGTCCACATTGGTAATGTTCTAAAATAACATACAAATAATATATAACTTTATATTTTAATTACATCATAGCAAAGAGAGGTGACATTCATTGTCTCAGAAAATAAAAACAAGCTAAAATCCCTAAACCCCAAAAACATCCTTCTGTTTAAAAATGCTCCTAAACATCCTATATAATAATTAGCTAAGACATGTGTAACGATGAAGTCATGCGCAGTAGAGACTGCTGCGCGTGCTGCAGTCATGCACAGTAGAGACTGCCTGTGTCGTGGCTGATACAGAGCTGGGATGCTCCGAAGGAGCGTCCCAGCTCTGTATCAGCTGTAGCACAGGCAGTCTGTACTGTGCATGACTGCCCCACGACAGGCTGGCAATGGCACTGTGGCCCGTGTAACGGGCTCTTCAACTAGTTTCCTTATACAAAGCTAATAAAGAAACTTGAGAAAAAAAAAGGTATGACAAGGAAAATTAGGCAACTGTAGGTCAAGTATTGTCATTACAAAAGAAAGGCAAGACATGGCAAATAAAATGTCACGTAATTAAGTAATTCTATCTCTAAAACAAACAAGCAAGAAAAATGTAAATAATATTTATAATAAAGCTGTGTAAAGTAATATGAAAAGAAACAACTAACCATTCTTTTAGTATTTTCTTTTTTGTTTCCTAGGTAATTAAAAATAATACGTAGACTGAAACTGCAAAGACTATATGTACTATACATAAAACATATCTACATAGAGATCTAACAAAATCAAGTGAGAATTACAGAAAGTAAACAAAAATCCAAATAGAAACACGCCCAGGTAAAGTACCTGTGAACAGAGAACTTTGTTCAAGTGAAGTTGATTATGGTGCTCCATGGGGATGGGTGAAACTTTCCACTGAGTGGCAAATTTTCTGTGAAAAGTGCCAATTTTCTGCTCTTTTCTTCAATGTATTGCAATGAAGGCAATGGTAGAAACAAATTGCCTCCCAATGCTGTGAGAATTCCCACAGAGCTAGTATAAAAAGGTATCAACAACCTGCAGGTTTTCAGTCTGTGCTTGGGAGTGAGAGAGAAAGCAGCAGATTGAAATTACTGTCAACTTTAATGTTAGAGAAGTATTTGGGATAGAGACTGCCAGTTGTTTTCTGGGTGTAGGTGAGAAAAGGGAGAGTTAACCCTTTAATTTAATCTAAAGTGCTAGATTGTGACAACAAGAAGCCAGCCAGCCTAAGACTGAGGGATGCAACACTGGCAGACACCAGATCTGATGTGACGATCAAGACAAGTATAGATAAGGGGTTCCACTTGACATAATGGGGGAGATTCATTAAGCGGTGATAAAGAGGTGATGAAGTGGAGATAACTTCTTCAATTTATCACTTATCCAGTTCCTATGTTATTAAATATAGAGCCTATACACTAAGATCTCCAAAGTTGAAGAAATCTTAATGCATAGGCTCCATATTATTATTATTTTACTGCAAGCTGTAAAGAATGTGTTTCAAAAGTTAGCCCAAGGCTGTCCTGTACAGTACTGTAAACATACCACTGCAGTTATTCTTGGTAGAAGAAAGAACATTTGTAACAGTATCTAGTAATGTAGATGCAAAGAGGATAGCTAGTCGCTTATGGCTGTAATGAGTGTTTGTGTCTGTGAGTGAGCTGTGTACAATGACAGGCAAAGACAATTAAAAAACATAAATTTGATTGATAGAGACAAGCAGGATATTTCTGACATGAGCTACTATGACTGACAGTAACAGTGACAGAGACTGATTGTAAGTGGCACACAAATTATTATCAGACAGACAGCATTATTCCACATATTTATACCATCCATACGTTGTACTTTAACAGTCAAAAGTACTATTTTTATGCCTGCCAAGGGCAAGCGTAAAGGGAAAGGTAGGGTAGGAGGAGTGCATAGATGTGTTGGTAGTAGTAATGTGGTACTTCAATAACTGAGGGCAGCCATGGTTGCAACAGCTATTGCAGCAAGTGGTGACAATGAACCTCTTCCTCAAGAGGGTATCCTTTTGAACTGTTGCATGCCGCATTGCGTGTCTCAAAATGTCTCATTTCTTTGGTTGTCGGCTTACAAATGAAACATTAACAATGTTGCTTGCCAAGCAATCGGGCATTCAGTGTATTGCCTTGCACTACATCTCACCCACAACATGTTGCCTTCTATATGTCGCTTGCATCAAAATGTTACTCAATTCTTCACTATGTCGCACACATATAATGGATGCACATCTTTATGTCGCACACACTAAGGGTGCATTAAGGGCACACATGTGACATATTGAAACTTCACATCTTTGGTGCACACATACTACTAAATGAGGGCGCATTAAGGGGCACATGTTACATATTATTAAACTTCACATCTTTGGAGCACACATATTAAAGGAGGTGCACTGAGTCAAACCTTCGTGCTGCGTCAAAACTGCATCTTATAAGTGTCACCTTACATTCCACTGCATCAAAACTGCATCATTTTTTCCACAGTCCAATCAGGAAGTGCATCACTATTCAAAAATGAAACAGGAAGTACACCAACATTAAGCCACAAAGCAATGTACACACAGCTGCACAGAGCTTGCCTTGCCACGCACAGCTTGACAAACATGCCTAGGGAGCCTTCTTTACTAATGCAGAGCTGCAGATACTTGTCCACTATATGGACAAGTATCTGTCAGACAAGGTCAGGGACAAAGCAGACTCTGCATTTTGCAGGAACATTTTAGAGAAAATGGCCTGCAAAATGCAGAGGTCCAGTGGCATCAAGAGGACCAGGAGGCAAATACTTCAGAGGTGGTCTGACCTCTAGTGCTGAGAGTCAGGAGTACTGCGTACCATTAGATTAGGTATGTTTGCTTTGATTTTTATTGCTGGGACAGATGGGTTTGTTGTAACATAACTGTAAATCAGATGTTTTTCCATGTTCACACACTTTGCTTTTTCACTTCCCTCCTAGCACGCAACCCACCCAAAGTGCCCCTCCTGATGCATATGTTTATATTTGATTTGTGAGTGTATGTGTACAACGTATGTGTATATTGGGTTTGAGTATATGTGTATTGCATATGTGTGTATTGGGTTTGTGAGTGTATGTGTATATTGGGTTTGAGTGTATGTGTATTGCATATGTGTATATTGGGTTTGTGAGTGTATGTGTACTGAATATGTATATATTGGGTTTATAAGTGTGACATGGATTGATATTCAACTATTTCCATTTTGCATTTTACATATTCAGGAAGAACCAGCTACCTTTTCCCCTCAACATCCCCAACGTCCTTCACAGGGAGTAGTTCAGAGGGCCTTCTTAAGAGTTGAAACCAGCTCCCTAAGTAGGGAGCTGCACCAAGTTAAGAAGGAGCTGAGTGCCCTATGGCACTGTTGTCTGTAATTTGTTATGCTGTATTCAATTTTGTTTATTTTCCAATAAAGATTGCTACAATAAATGTCTGGTTAATTTGTTATACATACATATACATAACCCCTTTCATTTGTTATGCTGTATTAAATTATGGGTTTTTTTTTAATAAAGATTGCTACACAATTCAAACCTTTACTAATTTTTGTGCATTAATTGTAAATTTTCATATTTTACTATATATTTTATGTGTAGTCTACTCTCAATAGTGCCAGAGGTATTTGACACAGGACACTGACGTGCTCAAGATAATAAACAACGCTCATCTGAGATGCAACATTATGAAGATGTGGTCAATATACATGCATGAGATATTGACGCAGGTGACATATGAAATGCAACATTTTAACCATTTGAGTGCCAGAGGGGTACGGAATGCATTCTCTGCAATGCATTCCATACCCATCTGACACTCAAAGGGTTAAATGATGCTGAGTACAAGAGATGTGCAAATTTCCTCTACTTGTAACAGTAGTATTACAAGGCCTAAAGATGATTCACAATGTCATTCTAGTGTTGTTCCGCCACTGGCAATTGTAGTAACAACTGGCAAATGTTAGAGCCTGAACAACATATTGGCCATGAGAGAACATCTAAAATGCATAACAAGCCTTGAATAAACTATCATGAGCCCAGTTGTATCCACACCAGTGAGACTGTATCCTCCTCTTCACTGTCTAAGGACAGCATCTTATTTATCTTTTCATCAATAACACAATTTCCATGTTTTACTTTGTCTCATCTGTCTGCTGAGAAGGGCGCCAGTTACCATTGTAGCTGTTCCTGAGATATTGTTTATCGTATGCTCTGCTATGAATTTTCTATGTACTCTGAAGGGCACTTTATATTTATTTAATGCCATTACCAACATATATGTATTTTTCTATATATAGAGTGAATATTTGTATCTATGCAGTGTATGTTCATACAATCTTTATACCTATATTCTGATCTGAGTAATATCTGATGGCTTGTGATAATTTTTTCTCAGATTGTATCATATTGTACATTCTGTATATTTTTCATTTCTACTTCTATTTTCTTCCAGTCAAGTTTTGGTGTGGTTGTATATACACTTATTTATCTATCAGTTATACATTTTAATGTATTATTTCTTGATGTTTAGCCTGAAATCTGGCTTGTCCACTATATTTGATGTTCTTAAGTTCCTTTGCTTTACTATTAGATATATTTTTCAGTCTAGATATAGATCACAAATTAGAACTGAAACATTGATCACTAATAAATATTTTTGAACCTTTGACTCAATAAAAAAGCCCTGTGAGTTCTGACTGTTTACATAGGATGGGGTATTAGCATTTTTCTTATTCTATTGTTATCTTTTCTTGTCCCTCTAGTCTTATCTTATTTGCCCCCACTGGTCTGTTGCAGCTGCCCCAGTGTCTGGGAATTCAATAATATATATTTTTCTTGCCTTGTCATGCCTTTTTGTTGTTGACTATCCATTTGTCGTTGTCACCCATGCCAACCTTTTTATGCACCTGTTCTCCTATCATGACCTTGGATTGTCCTGTTAATATGTTACTATTCTGAATGTCTTACCACACTTACTGACACCTACCGTTATCCTTTTTGCAATGGCTACGATCCAGAATCTATGCTTACAATTTAATTTTGCACACCTACTTTCATCCTTGTCACTCTATATTTTATTCACCAATACCTTTCTCTTTATTATCCATCATATGTGTTCTGCCTCTTCTATTCACTATTCAGTCCTCCTTGGCATTAAGATCAGAGGGCCAGGTAAAGCCATGGGCTCAGTATTGCTGGCCAGTGGTTGTTATTTGCAAAAGACAATTTCTTCTGCAGATTCCTTCCCAGAGCCTGCCATTTGATGTTCCCAACACCGGTACCCCCAATTTTACCAACTACATTTTTGTGTTAAACAATGTATATGGGAGTATTACTGACAGTTAAATCCTTATTATTATTATTGTTATTGTTAAAATCCGCTATATTGAAACTTTATTGCCATATAGAATTTTTCTTTCTAGTATAATAGAACTACAGTTCTGAAGGAAAATAATAGATAACTTTAATTAAATGGGATCCATTTGCCTAGTGATTTTGAACAATGTCAATGTTCATCTGGAACATAATTAAAAAAAAAAGATAAATTTACATTATCTCTTTAGCATGAGTGTATTTGGATAGAACAAGAATCAGATAAACTATGAAATAGCAGGATAGCTATATGTGTCTCATGAGGACAAAATAAATCTTCTATTATATCTGAACATGATACTTTAATATAATTTAATGAAAAGTACAGCTGCATTTAAATGAATTATGTTGCATATTGACAGATTTCAACAATATGTGTGCTGGTATAATTTCTTAATCCCCTATATTATTGTAATTTAAAGAGATGAGAAAACTGATTTCAGTGCAGCTCATGAATAGAATTAGCAGAACCGGTTTCCTACTCCAATTAAATCAAGCTTAAAAGAAACATGCAAGAACTGCCAGTGATAAATTGAGGGGGAGCTCTTGACCCTTCTGGCCGTGCATGGGGGGTGGTGATGTGGTGTATGGCTCCATAATCCCTTAGCCCTTAACCCAAACGACACAGTGAGTGTAAAAAATGGTGGTGCTAGAGTGTGCACTCAAGAGAGATATAGGCATGGAATCCATTTACATGAACCCCCTGCCTTTCTACCTTATCTTCTTCACAAACTAACCTACGAGATTCTCACACCTTGTACATTCCACTAAGGATGGGCGAAAATTTTCACCTCAAACTGAAATCGGCGAATAATGGCACTTTCAGCTTGGTGAAAAATTTCCCGCCTTTTTTTTCGCTTTTTTCCGTCTTTTGCGCCCATTGAAATCAATGGGAAGGAAAATATTTCTACACCACACAAAAGTTTTCTATAGCCATATAAAAGGCTGTCAGGCTCTCACAGCAGCTATTCTGTGTGTGTGAGAGGAGAGAGCAGCATGTTTTTTAGCTTAGTTTAGGAAGTAATTTAGGTAGGACATTTGTCTGGGGGCAATCTAGGGGATAAGAAGGGAGGAAGGAGGTTGTCCCCCAAATACTCTAAAATTACAAGTGACTGACAGGCAAGACACAGTCAACCTATTTGCTTGCTGATCTTGCTGTTATTGTCTCTGTGCTGGGTGGTGAAGTCTGGGGAAAGACATTGTTGATTTTCTTTTTCAGTTATAATTTTTTTTGGACAGACTGTGATAAGATAACAGGGTGGACAACTTAAAAAATAAAATAAATAAAATAAAAAAAAATATATAAAACGAAACATCTTAGGTGACAGTGACAGAGAGCCGACTGGGCTTAGGCAAGGCTCTATGCAGCTCCATCAGTTGTGTTGTGCACTGTACAGTAAAAAAACACTGTGTAGTTTCAGAATGTCCAGCAAATGCACAAGGGGAAGGGGGAGGGGTGGGTCAGTGAAGGGACTTGAGAGTAAAGTAGTAGTCCAAAAACCTACTGTAGCAATGGTTGTTGCATCTTGTGCAATCAATGATGATGATCACTTTACTCCAAGGAAGGATTCAGTTTGTCAAGTCCCAGCAAAACTAGGTCCAGCACCACCAGTGCCAGTAGAAATATAGAACCATATAAGAAGAACACTGAAGACGACAATAAGTCACATTCAAGTGTTGTTGATGCTGGCAACAGCGTAATAGAGGAAGGTGTAACAGCGGAACCACCTGCTGCATCATACAGTGAGACACCAAAACACCTGTCCTCAAAATAGTAGTGAATTTTGTTATAGTAAAAGTAAAAAGAAATTTTTTGAGACCTCCAAAAGCTTAGAGGAATATAAGGGTAGTAGTGGGCAAGAACTGTAAGGTGATGCTGATGCTGCTGAGGATGACCTAATGATGACTGATGATGATGCAGATCTAGAATATATCCCTTAAGCATACTTCTCTTGTTCAGCTACAGATGAAGTTGAGCGTGAGGATGATGACAGGGCTATAAGGTTAGCAGAAAGTCAAAGGTTTTATCTTCCGCCACCATTAAGGAACACTGTGCCTGTCTATAAAGTGTTTGAGAAAGCCATTGGAAAGTCTGACCCTGGACAAGTACAGATGTCAAAAAGCACAGTCACCCTATCAGTCATCCTCAGCATCATTGACCTGTTTTGAGTACCCAGCAACACAGGTTGTGTTAGATATAACGAGTACCTCTGGTGCTGCTGCTATAAGTGCTGCACCTTTCACACCTAGTAGTAGTGGCAGTAGTTGCAGCAGTAGCAGAAACCACACATGAGAGACAAAGCAAGGACAAATATATTAACAGCAGTACAGATGAGAAGGTGGAGGATGGATGTGAAGAAGGGTTGCCACTATCTACCCCACTTGGAGACAATGGGTAAAAATATGTACACAAATCACACCATGCCAGTCCCCCACCACTACTACAATACATATCTGCCACATTGTATGTATTTTATTTTTTTTATTAACTGATATCATCCTGAATATGTGCCAGTGTCACTAAGCAAGAAAGTGTTGTAAGCTAAGGACAAATGCATTTTGCATTCTAACACATTTTTCAAGCCATATTTTGCTGTTGATCTCACAACTTTGACTTTCAGCCACTTATTTCTAAACTTCAGCTCTCAAAAAAGTAATATTACAGTGGGAAATGGAGTACCTATAGGCAATATAGGCGAAAAATGTGTTAAAATAGACAGAAAATGCGTGAACATAGGCAGAAAATTTGTTAAAACAGGCGAAAAGGAGGACATTTTTGCATATACGGAAAGGTGAAATTTTTCGTGGGGAAAGCGAAAAATCAGCACATTTTCTGATAATCTTTGTGAGAAATTTTTCACACTTTTCGGCCACCCCTACATTCCACATGTTACATTATAGCTTTCTCTCTGAGCTCACTCTGCTCTTCTGGGTGGAGTGTCTCCACACTATGGGTGGTCCTGAAGGGTGGGTACATGCTGGCAACCGGGATGGGTTGGGGAAGGTGTTGGGAAGCAGTTTGGGCCCTCTTTTTTGGGCCAAGGTTTCTCTAAAACTCAGGTGAGACGGCATCAATTTATTGCATTGCTTACTATACCAAGCTTCTGTGTTCATTATTGTCTCAATGCCTAATTTGTTTTATATGTACCCACAATGAGGTATTTTCTATAATTAAATACATTCTTTAAAAGAAACATGCAATAAACTGCCAACATTAACTTTTCATGATGCAAAATTACTCTAAATTGCATTGCTGAAATTATAATTTTTTTAAAACGTTTCATAAAAGGGCATCACTGGATTTGATATCAGAATATCCATTCATGGGGACATTTGGGGATAAAATCATGACAGGGAATAGAATAAGGTATTAAATTGTTTGTTGTTCTGATGGTTTGACAATATTTGCATAGTTACTTTTTAGATATATATAATAGTAAATAATGAAAAAGACGACACCAAAATACAATTGATAAGAGATGAGCTTTAAATTATAGCAATTTCCTTTGAATATGATAATGAAAAATGGTGGACTAAAGTTGAGACTTTTAATTAGAGTGTATGTTATATGAAGAGAAACTCAGTTGGGCAATCTTTTGATTTTCCTTTTAAAGGAACACTAGGCTAAAAGTAAAATTGGTTACTATAATTTTGAATATAATGTATTATTATTTATTTATATAGCGGGACAAGTTCTGTAGGCTGGAGTGGGAGGATGTAATAAGAGCTGTGGAGAGCAGAATGTTGTGTTCAGAGTGAAGACGGTGTGTGGGAATGTATTTGGAAATGAGAGACGAAGTATAAGGGGGTGTGGGGTTAGTGAGGGCTCTATATGTTAGCACCAGAATTTTGAATTTAATTCTGTATGCTAATGGGAACCAGTGTAGGGATTGGCAGAGGAGACTGGTGTTAGAGAAGTGATGAGTGAGGTAGATTAGTCTTGCAGCAGAGCTCATTATGGACTGTAATGGGGTTAGTCGGGTGAGAGGAAGGCCAATTAGTTGTGAGTTACAGTAGTCAAGTCGGGTCATGATGAGTGTTTGGATTAGAATTTTGATAGTGTCTTGTGTGAGAAAGGGTCTGATGCTAGAGATGTTGCGAAGGTGGAGGCGGGATGAGTTGGAGATTGACTGGATGTGAGGAATGAAGGATAGGGTGGAGTCAAATGTGACCCCCAGGCAGCATGCTGTAGGTGTTGGTGTGATGGTAGTTTTGTTAATAGTGAGGGTGATATCAGTGGTACGGCTGGTTGTAGAGGGAGGGAAGCTAATTAGATTTGACCGTAGGGCATCCAGGAATACACATCAGACAGACAGTCAGATACCTGAGACAGGAGGGAAAGGGAGAGTTCTGGGGAGGAAAGATATTTTTGAGTGTCATCAGCATAGAGGTGATGGTGAAACCCAGGGCCGGCGCTACCATTAAGGCAGCACAGGCAGCTGCCTTAGGGCGCCGCAACGGAGGGGCGCCGAAAGGGAGAAGCTGAGTTTTTTTTTTTTTTAAATATATCTGCCGCGAGGGAGTGCTCATTTACACGACGAAGCGCTCCCTCCCGGCGTCTATGGGACGCTCACAACGCAGAGCGACCAAGGCTCTGTAGTAATACAGAGCGCTGGGAGATGACATCATCTCCCAGCACTCTGCATTACTGAGAACAGCGCTGGGAGGTTCAGCTCTGTGCCGATGGAGGCACAGAGCTCTCTTATGGCTATACCACCAGGGACTCAAGGTGGGAGCATTGTGGCGATGAAGGGGCATAAAGGAAGGAGCAATGTGGAGATGAAGGGGCATTATGGAAGGGACAGATGAAGGGGCATTATGGAAGGGCAATGTGGAGATTAAGGGGCATAAAGGAAGGAGCAATGTGGAGATGAAGGGGCATTATGGAAGGGCAATGTGGAGATGAAGGGGCATAAAGGAAGGAGCAATGTGGAGATGAAGAGGCAGATGAAGGGGCATTATGGAAGGGCAATGTGGAGATGAAGGGGCATAAAGGAAGGAGCAATGTGGAGATGAAGGGGCATTATGGAAGGGCAATGTGGAGATGAAGGGGCATAAAGGAAGGAGCAATGTGGAGATGAAGGGGCAGATGAAGGGGCATTATGGAAGGGCAATGTGGAGATGAAGGGGCATTATGGAAGGGGAAATGTGGAGATGAAGGAGCAATGTGGAGATGAAGGGGCAATGTGGAGATGAAGGGGCATAAAGGAAGTAGCAATGTGGAGATGAAGGGGCAGATGAAGGGGCATTATGGAAGGGCAATGTGGAGATGAAGGGGCATTATGGAAGGGGAAATGTGGAGATGAAGGAGCAATGTGGAGATGAAGGGGCAATGTGGAGATGAAGGGGCATTGTGGAGATGAAGGGAGCATTGTGGAAGGGGCAATGTTGAGATGAAGGGGGCATTGTGGAAGGTGCAATGTGGAGATGAAGGGAGCATTGTGGAGGTGAATATGTGGGCGGGGGCAGGGGACTGTGGCAAGGTTGGGGGGGCAGGTGGATTGTGTCGGGGGGGGGCATCAAAATGCACCTTCGCCTGTGTATACAAAAATCCTTGCACCGGCCCTGGTGAAACCCAAAGGAGTTAGTGTGTCAAGGGACGTGGTGTAAATTGGAAAGAGCAAGGATCCCAGGACTGATCCTTGAGGCACTCTGACAGACAGCGGGAGAGGTGGGAAAGTGGAGCCAGAGTAGGAAACACTGAAGGAGCGGTTGCAGAGATATGATGAAAACCAAGAGAGGGCAGTATCACAGAGACCTAGGGAGTGGAAGGCTTGGAGGAGAAGTGGGTGATCTACTGTGTCAAAGGCGGCTGACAGTTCCAGGAGAATAAGTAGAGAGTAGTGGCATCTTGACTTTGCAGAGAGCAACTTGTTGGCCACTTTAGTGAGGGCAGTCTCAGTGGCGTGATGAGGGCGGAATCCAGATTGCAAAGGATCTAGCAGGGAATTGGAGCAGAGGAATTTAGTGAGCCTGTTATATGTGAGATGCTCAAGAAGCTTGGAGGCTAATGGGGGTAGAGAAATGGGCCAGTAGTTTGACAGTGAGTTTGGGTCCAGGGAGGGTTTCTTTAGGATGGGTGTGATTAGTGCATGTTTGAAAGAGGATGGGAAGCTGCCGGTTGACAGAGAGAGGCTGAATATGTGAGTAAGGGTTGGAGACAGTAGAGAAAAAAGTTCTTGAGTGAGATGAGATGGGATTGGGTCAAGAGGGCATATGGATAGGTTTGAGCGAGTGAGGAGAAGGGAGACTTCGTCCTCAGTGACGGGTGAGAAGGAGCTTAGTGTGTATGTGAGAGAGATGCCAGGGCTAAGCTGGATGGGTGGTGGTGGAAGTGATGAAATTTCATGTCTGATAGATTCAATCTTGTCCATGAAGTGGTTGAAGAGATATTGGGCAGAGAAGTTTGTGGAAGGTGTTTGTGGGTGTAGAAGAGATTTGAAGGTTGAGAAAAGGTGTTTTGGGTTAGAGGAAAGATTAGAAATTGTAGAGGAAAAGTATGACTGTTTGGCCAGGGAGAGGGTAGAGCTATAAGAATGGAGAATGAACTTGTAGTGCATGAATTCAGCTGTGGAGAGAGATTTCCTCCAAGGGATGGATTTGCGTGGTATGATGAGGTTTCCTGTGAGGAGGTGGTGGTCAGGGAGGTGAAAGGGAACATTAGAGAAGTTGGAGACCAAGCAGAGGTTAGTGAAGACCAAGTCAAGGGAGTGATCATCACTGTGCGTGGGAGAGCTGGTCCACTGTGATAGGCCAAAGGAGGTTGTTAAGGAGAGGAGTTTGAGGGCAGGGGGTTGTTATGGTTATCTGCAGGGATGTTGAAGTCACCCATGATGAGAGTAGGGACATCAGAGGACATGAAATGAGGGAGCCAGAAGGTGAAGTGATCAAGAAATTGTGCAGTAGGACCAAGTGGTCTGTATGTGACAGCAACATGCAAGGGGAAAGGAGAGACTAGACGAAGTATGTGGGCTTCAAAGGTAGGGAAGGGGGGAGAGAGAGAGAGGGAACAGTGGGGATTACCTAAAATGTGTGATTAGGGGACAGCAGGATGCTAGCATCTATAAAATAATTTATATTATGACAGACCTCAAGAATTCAATCATAAACTGACATTTAATGCATATGTTGACTTTCCAATATAGACCCCATTTGGTAAATTTTGTTTGTGTCATTCAAAATGAGACAGAGTACAGTGAGTGCCTCTCAGTCAACAAGTCTATAATAACCACATTAAGTCAGAGCTGTCCAAATTCAGTCCTCAGGGGCCACAAACAGACCAGGCTTTCGGGATTTCCCTGATTAAGCACAGGTGAGTTAATCAGTGGCTCATTAATTTTGACTGGCTCACACGTGCTTAATCAGGAAAATCCTTAAATCCTGGCCTGTTGGTGGCCCTTGAGGACTGAACTTGGACAGCCCTGCATTAAATGAGTGCAAAAAAGATCAGAATATATTGCTGACTGCCTTAATGTACTGGAACCAATGACTCTGTTCACACTGTCCCAGAGTTCTTAAAAATATTTCAAGCCACAATCCTTCTTGTGTTAATATGAGGGATGGGTGAAACTTTTTGCCTCAAAAGCAGAACTGGAAACAAAAAGGGCACTGTCAGCCAAGCAGGAAATGTTTCTCGAAAAGTGCGGATTTTCCATTTTTTTGCTTAGCTGATTACATTGAAATCAATGGGAAGACCGAAATTCCCTCTGCCATGTTGAAAGTGTCACAACTTTTCCATCAGGCATAATATAAAAGGGGTTTCGGGTTCCCACAGCATGCCATTCTGTGTTTGTCAGCAAGAGAGAAAGCAGCGCATTTTGAGCTAGAGAAGACAGGCTAATAAAGTGGAATATACGTTTAGTTTAGGGAAGTTTGTAATCAGGAAATCTGTTTTCTGTGTTTGGGAAGTCTGTGGGAACTCTGGGGGAAAGGAAGGGCAAAGGAGGTTGACCCTAAATACCCCCAAAATTCAGTCAGCCTTGATCAAAGTTCCTTCATGATCTGGCTGTTATGTCTGTGCCAGGGACGTCTGGGGTGTGGGAAGGGAACAAAGAAGATTTAACCTAAATACCCTAACATTCTGTGTGACTGAGTGACACAGGCAGCTGTGATCCAAGTTTCCTCCTGATCTGGCTGTTATCTCTGTGCTAGGGGTGTCTGAGTTGTGAGAAGGAGGAAAAAAGATTTACCTTAAACACCCAAAAATTTTGTGTGACTGATTGGGAAAACACAGGTAGCTGTGATCCAGGTTTCTTCCTGTTCTGACTGTTATTTCTGTGTTGCTGGAGTTTTGAGAAAGAAACAGTTAAACAGGGAGTATGGACTTTTGTTTTTTGCTGACATGGATAGGGGTTACAGTTAACATAACAAAAAATAGTTTGATAGGTGACAGAGACAGTGACCCTGACGTGACTTAGGCAGACTGATACTAAATGACATAAAGTATTTTGTAAAGGGAAATACATTACACACAATCAGTTCTATTGTGCACTTCCCTGTAAAATCTCACACAGTAGATGAATAATGTCCAGCAAATGCACAAGGGGTAGGGTGAAAGGAGTAGGAGTGATTCAAGGACATGTGGGTAAAGTGGTAGTCCAAAACCTTACTGCAGCCATGGTTGCTGAAACATGTGCAATAAATTATGGTGCATAGAATAATTAAATTATACATGGTATGAGTGAACCAGCAAAAAGGAATTGGTAATTAGCCCCAACCCTAAATATTCACCAGCAAACCTCTATCATTAACCATGTAGCTGACACTTAAAAAATACCCACTTAAGTTGATTGAATTGTACATGGTCTGGGTAAGCTAACAAACAGGAATTTGTGGTTAACCCCAACCCTAAATATTGACCAGCAAACCTCGATTATTAACAGTGTTATTAATATTAAAAAAAAATCCCACTTGGCCTGATTGTCAGATAAATTATTAACTCCAAATCCTATTAACCATTGATAACCTGTCTTATGTCCAATGTGGATTGCATGAAAGATCAACTCCTATGGTTTAACTGTATGTTAGACTATTGCATGACATACAACGAAGCTAGACATTATTGACTCAGTTAATAGATTGTAGTCCTAGGAAAATAGAAATCCCCAGCGCATAAGCTTCCTTATTACCCTACCTCATGATTTAGGAAGCTAGAAGCCCTGATTGTAAGATATCAAACACTCACTAGTACTAGCATATTTATCAAATCCTCAGTAGTAGTAGCTTATTCATTAAAGGGATAGTAATGTTTCACAATAAAAGCCACTCCAATTAATCTCCATAGTATTTGGGCCATTGAGAGTGTTATTTCAATACTGACAGAGTTGTAGTTCAAGAGTAATTAAATGATAAATTATTTCCCTCCTGCCCCTTTTACTGATGTAACATGGCTCACCTCAGAGAATTAACCCTTTGAGTGCCAGAGGGGTACAGAATGCATTGCTTTGCAATGCATTCCGTACCCCTCTGGCACTCAAAGGGTTAAGACTGTCCAGATGGATCTCAGAGAGGGGCAATCTTCAATTAGCATAAGGGAAAAAATCTGAAAAACCTGTCAAGGTGGGCAGGGTTTTCCTTATGCTCACAGTAAGACGATTGTCCCTTGCTGTAAGCTGTCTGGTCTCAAAATCAAATTCCACATCTGAGGGGAGGTGGTTTACACTAGGTAAAAGGTGCGGGAGGGGGATACTTTATCATTCAATTACTCTTGAACTACAGCTCTGACAATATTGAAATGACACTCTCCATGGCCCAAATACTATGAAGATTAATTGGGGCTGCTGTTTTGTGCAACATTACTATCTCTTTAATAAAATAAGTGATATCAGTTCTATCAGACTCTAAATGATATTGTTTGTAGACATTCATGAAGTATAGGAACCTGATCGAGGAATCAGATCATTAATAATGCTTATAGAAGCTTAATCAAAAATATTTTGAACTTCTTGTGTTCCATTGCTATTTCAAGCACGTTCGAATATTTTAAATACTTATATTTCAAACTATTTTTGTTTCATTACTGATTCACGCATCGTTAATTTTTGTAAACATTCTAATGCGTTTCATTAATTCAAATGGGCTTCATCAGAGACAAATGCTGACATGTAGCAAAGTGCTCATTTAAATAGGCTGAAACTACCTCCCTCTAGCAAATTGGAACCAATCCTCAACAATTATGTCTATTATGGAGACTAATTCCCTTTTCTAGTTAAACCAATCATGGGGATCAACAGAAAAACTCTCCAGGGATTCAAACCATCCAATCCCAAAGATTACTATATCTACACAATATATATAGCTATTGACAGACAAATGCCAGTCTTAAAGGAGGATGTGATGTTTCACTTTAGTACATACTGTCGATGTGCCTTCGACACAGCTCCAACAGGATATTGACATTTTGAACCCTCTTCAACCTTTAGTGAATCTCAGCCCAGTTATTCTACATTCTATGAACCCCTCCCTAGAGCCTGTTTGTTGGAGATGCAGTTAAGATCAAGGAAATATGATTCATATCTGGTGCTCCTTCCCTCAAATAACATTTTGGTAGCAGACTATCTCACATATCAAGCATATTACTCAGATTAATATACCTAGACAACCCTTATCTATTTTACTCAATTTAAATCATAAGAACCTTCACAGACATACCAAAAGTGGATGTTTATTTACTCACTGTTGCCTCTTGAATGCAGAGAAGCAACGTATCCCAATGTTTTGGAATTAGCAGCTTATTCCCTCTATATCAAACGGGGAGAGAAGGATTTGTCATATTATGATTATGGACAGGTTAATACATAAACTTGACACAAACATCCATAGTTTTCTAGATATACTGTATGGCAACTGTGGCTGAATTTCTTATCCCAGCAATGATCAATTTTGTTTACTTTCAAAACCCAAATAAAAATTTGCTTCAAATTACACTACATGATCTGCTTATAAAATTGTCAGGAAAGGTCTCAACCTGTTTATTCTTATGTTTTCTTTAAAGGGATAGTAATGTTTCACAATAAAAGCAGCTCCAAATAATCTTCATACTATTTGGACCATGGAGAGTGCTATTTCAGTACTGTCAGAGTTGCAGTAATTGAATGATAAAGTCTCCCTCTCCCTCCCCTTTTACTGATGTAACACTGCTCACCTCAGAGCAGCAAGACTGTGTGGATGGATCTCAGAGAGGGACAATCTTCAATTAGCATAAGGGAAAAACCTAAAAAACCTGTGAAGTGGAGCAGGCTTTTCATTGATTTTACAATAAGAAGATTGTCCCTTGCTGTGAGCTGTCTGGTCTTAAGACCAGATTCCACATCTGAAGGGAGGCATCTTACACTAGGTAAAAGGAGCAGGAGGGGGATACTATATCATTCAATTACTCTTGAACTACAACTCTGACAGTATTGATATAACACTCTCTTTGGCTGAAATACAATGAAGAGTAATTGGAGCTGCTGTTTTTATGAAACATTACTATCCCTTTAATCTCATTTTCTCTTTTTCTTACATTCTTCTACTTTAATTTCTCTTCATTCCCTTATTCTTCAATATATCTCTTATCTTTTTCTTTTCTTCCTTTCTCCTTTCAGTCAAAAAATATAATTACATCTATATTCTTTGCAATGTTATATCATATGTACTTTACATATTTATATATTTTGTGTATAGAGACTACTTTTAGGACACGCTTCTTTTTTTATATTGAAGTTCTTCTAATGTGACTTTTCATGCAGTGTCTTGAATGAAAATCTCAATAAAAATCTAGGTTTAAAAAAAAGTAATGGGGGAAGAGGCGGCAGGTTATGCTGAGGATGATCTAAGTGCTGCTGCTGCTGCTTATGATGTAGATCTAGTCAACATTCATTCAACATCCTCCTCTTCTTCAGATACAGATGAAGCTGAGAGTTAGAGAGATGATGACATGGCCAGAAAGTTACCTGAAAGGCAAAGGCTCAATCTTCAAACCCTGTCCACAAACTGTTTGAGAAAACTAATGGAATGTGTGATCCTGGACAAGCAAAAGATGTCTAAAAAATACAAAGTCATCCTGTCAGTCATCATCAGTATCATCACCGCTTCCACTTCCAACCCCCACCCACCCAGCCACACACACACACTAGTGTTGGTTAACCAGCAGCAAAAACACAGGCTATGAACATCCATAACCCTACTATAAATGAATCTGCTGCTGTTGGAAGTCCTGCATCTTTGACTACTACTGCTCCAACTACTACTTGCACTAGATATTGCAATTGTATTAGTAAGTGTCAAATGTGCTGTGTTTCCCACAGTAGCAGAATCACTCTTCTTCGCTAGGGTTGTGGTTGTTGATGAACTGTGTTGCTGATTATTCAACAATATTGTGTATGCGCCTGGATGGGGTTTGACTTGGAAGCAGAGACAATGCTTATGATGACTGGTGGAATGACTAAAATCAGGGGGTAGCTGAATAGGGAAGGTATAAATACCTCCCTTATTTCCCTCTTGAGAGTTTAGTTCACAGTAGGGATAAGGTGAAATTACTGCCTTTTAATTGCATTATACTAAAAACGTTGTCAAATTTGAGGCGCATAGAGACTTGCCTAAATCTGGGGTGCCTTAATGGGTCAGGCAAGCTATTTATGCTTTTGGCCAATAATATATTACTAAACCCCCTCTGTTTATTATTTATAGCAAATAACAAGTTATTTATTTGTAAAGACCAGGATCTGATGCCCAGACTTTCCTTTTGTTTAATTAGTATATGCAGGCAAGATTTAGTTCTTGCTGCTCTCATGACTACACACATATGTAACTATTAATAATTATTAATTAAATTAAATTATTAAATTAAATAAATATTTTAAGCTCACCAGGAACCACTGCTCCTTTTCATTGGTGGAAGACTGAGTCTTTTGCTACAGCTAATACTATGGCCACATCATCATCTCTTACTCTCAACTTCTTCTGTATCTGAAGTAGAGGAGGATACTGAAGGAATATATTCTAGATCAACAATTAGGTAATTCTCAGCATCACCTGCCTCTTCTTCCCCATAGTTTCATATTCCTCTAGGTGTTTTCCTTCACTTTCTATAAAATTCTGTGTTAAGTAAACAAAGATCCCCACATGTAAGCCAGATTGAAATGGCTTAACTCATTGAAGTAAAGTACATTTTCTAAATAAGACCAGATGCAATGAAAATACCTCCCTTGAAGATCAAATGCTCATTCTTTTTTGCTTGGATCTTTTGTGATGACTGTAAAAAGTATCCTTTGAGATGTTTACCTTGAATCACCAAGAAAGGGAAAGCTTATCTTGGGGAGAGATGTGTACATGTTGATCAAGGGAATTGTCTCTCTTGAAACCATTGTTACCAGAAATATGAAGCATATGTGCTCATCTCCTGGTAAAGGCTTGATTTAGGTAAAAGCAATTTAGAATCCTGTAGATCATTAATTATTTTCAATAAGCATTAATTCTGGGATATGAAGTTAGGCAATTGAGTGAAAAAAGAAGACAATCCTGTTTTGTAACTTTCTGCTACAATACATAATATCCAATTATTTCTCAAGGAGATAGTGCTTCAAATGAAACACACAGTTTACTGTTTGAAGATAAATCAGATGCCCATTGTTTTATTCATAAATCTGTGCATTCTTCTCTGAATCTGAGCCATCCTCTACTGGAATAATAGTCTTTTTAGAAAGTCTTGCTACATGGACTTCCATCTTAGAGATATTATTCCAAACATTAGTGAATTAATGTAACACTGCTCCAAGGAGTATCTGAATCTCAGAGGTTAGATGGTGTCGCTAGAGAGCATAGCTCGAGATCGGAGTCAGTTACTAGTTTCTTTTGCTGTGGCAAAAGCCAGAACACAAAGGTGCTAGACGAGAAGCCAGATGTCCGACTCCAGTTGAGCCAGGGCCTAGACCAGAATAAGAATACTAGTGAACTGGATATAAGATTCAGATCGCAGAAGTAATAGAGAGCCAGATGCAGAATCTGTGTGGAAATACCACCACAACACTCAGACAGCCAACTAAGCTTTTGAATAAGCAATAGCCCAGTTGTCCAGGAAAGGGTATATGTTATAAGCGCAGGCGGAAGCCTGCAGGGAAGGGAGTGCTGGGGAGCGACGTTTGAAGACGGTGCTGGATATTGTTGGTTGCCAGTAGGTAGGTGGATAGGGTATGTTCAGTTCTGTCCTCCCACTGACAGCGCAAGCTCCCCTGCAGGGGAGAGTGAGGGCTTGGGTGCAGAGAGTTGAGAGCGCTGCTTGAGAGTGTTGGCCAAGAGGTGGAAACTCTCCTGAAGAAAAGACCTTGGGTACCACGATCTGGATTGCAACTCAGAGAAGAATAATTGCGTGGTAGTTAGTGCCAAAGCCCCGAGCAAGAGGTTAATCAGGATGGATGGTCAGTGGGCTACCCTAGGTCATACACAGGATCAATTGGTCAATCAGAATGGATGGTCAGAGGAATAGCCGAGGTCATACACAGGATCAAGTGGAGGATGGACCGGATGGATGGTCAGAGGATTAGCCAAGGTCATACACAGGATCAAGTGGAGGATGGACTGGATGGATGGTCAGAGGATTAGCCAAAGTCATACACAGGATCAACTGGAGGGAGCACAGAAACACACAGGGGAATCTAGGTTACTAAGAGTGAGAGAGCACCTAACTGGACACTAGACTAATGAAGCGGCTCCAATGCCAAGGACCAGGAGTAGTGCCCCACGGAACACTGTGACAGTGCACCGGAACACAGGAGACGCTGGTTGAAATACCCACCAGGCCGTGACGTCACCCACAACGACGCACCAAACCCGGAAGTGGGATGCCGACGCGAGCTATAAGCGAGCGTACGGCGAGAGGAGAGGCAAGGGCAAAGAGGAATGGGAGCAGGACCGCGCAAAGGAGGTGGCGGTAAGGCAAACGGATGACAGTATAAACCCTATGACTGGAGGATAAACAAGAGTGTAAGAACTCTACAACAAGGGGTACTTCCCAGGACCCAAGTCCGTAGATGAATCCCCTGATAGCTGTAGAGTAGTATACAGCAGGAGCAAATACTAGGGGAAAGAATACAGAGACAGTTGCGGCGTAAGACTGCTCAACTAAGTATAGAGTGACAGAGTACTCCTATACAGGTATAGGTATGAGACCAAGTCCAGATAATGATTCCAAATACCCCAGAGTCCGCAGTGGAATCAACCTCTATACTGGGTAAATGCAAGGCAACAGGTAAAGAATAGTAATCCCAGGATCTGCAGTGGAATCAACCGCTATACTGGGTAAGTGTAAGGCACAGGATATCAAAAATATAATTCCAAAGTCCGCAGCAGAATCAACCGCTATACAAGTGAATTTAAACCAGTTTATTGAGCAATAGATAATAAGAATACTAGTAGTAATAATGAACAATTCCTCAGTCAGAGGGGAGATAGACGTGAGGACAGTGTCTAGTCCACTACCCAGGAGCTGACACTGAACCACCATAAGTCTATGGTACTGAGTCTTAGAACCAGACTTGGCTCTACCACAACAGGAAGGAACGATAAGACTAGTACAAGAATGTACCCAGAGGAGGCACAGAGAGTGAAAGACCACCGATACCAATAGTGTAACTGGTAGCACCACTCAAGGCAGCAGAGTAGGTGCTTAGATAGATGCAGCCAGATAGGAGCGCACTACTGAGGCAAGGAGCGAGAAAAGCTGCACTCTATCTTACCAAAGACAACTAGGAGGCACAGATCGTAGGTAGCACCACAAGTGCTAAGCCAGGCAACAGGTAAGCGTAAGCGGCGAGTGCCCAGGAGCGAGACTAAGTTGCACTAGCTGCCCAGAGGCAAACGGAAGGCACTAAGCGGAGGCAACTTGCAAGCGACCAGCTGATGGCTGAGCTACAAGGTAAAGGAGCATGCCCTGGATTGGCCTAGTGGTAGTCAGACAGGAGCGAAGCACAAACGTCAGGAACCGGATCAGGTAGTCAGACACAGCAAAGGATAGCATGGAGCGGGTAGTTGGATGAGCCAGAGTCATACACAGATCAGGAAGTCAGCCACAGCCAAGGTCACAACCAGAGTGAGTAGTCAGACAAACCAAGGATCGAACATCAGGAGACAACGTAAGCCAAGCAAGAGTCAGAGGAACAAACTAGATGCGCACAGGAACACCACAAAAGGGCAACAAGTCCTAGCCTCAATGAAGTTTATAAAGCAGCAGAAGGAGGCGGGATCCAATTAGGCCCAACAGACTAGGCCCATAAACAGGTGTCCGTGCCAGTGCCTGAAACATGACTATAGCAATGAGGAAGTGGCTGGAGGCTATGCCGGCCGGTAGCCATAAAGAGGTAAGAGGACAGGATTGCTTAGGCCTCAAAGGGAGACTGTGATAATAACCCAGAGTCTGCACTGGAATCAACCACTATACTGGGTAAACAAATGGCAAGTGAAAAGTCTCCAAGTGTCCCAGCGTCTGCAGCAGAATCAACCACTATACTGTATGTCCAAAAAAAATTATAACTGAAAAACAAAATCAACAGCGTCTTTCCCCAGACTTCCCCACCCAGCACACAGATAATAACAGCAAGATCAGCAAGCAAATAGGTCCCTAGCTGCCTGTGTCTTTCCAGTCAGTCACATGGAATGTTGGAGTATTGGGGGGTCAACCTCCTTCCTCCCTTTTTATCAACTAGAGTGCCCCCAGACTCCCCTAATACAGAGAACAAATGTCTTACCTAAATGACTCCCTAAATGAAGCTTCAATTCCCCTTTATTTGCCTGTCTCCTCTAGCTCAAAAACATGCTGCTCTCTAGTCTCACAAACACAGAATGGCTGCCGTGAGAGCCTGACAGCCTTTTATATGGCTGTAGAAAACTTTTGCCTGGTGGAGAAATATTTTTCTTCCCATTGATTTCAATAGGCGGAAAAAGCGAGAAAAAGTGGAAAAACGCACTTTTCATGGGAAATTTTTCACCAAGCAGAAAGTGCCGTTATTCACCGTTTTCAGTTTGAGGTGAAAATTTTCGCCTACATACAACCACTAGCCGGTGGTGATGACTAAAGGTACTGCACCTTCTTTTAGGCACAAGGTAAGCCAGGGCCTCAGTTATTGCTTGCAAGTGTGTACAATAGCAGAGAGCCAACTGGATAAACAGGAGATATTAGGACTGGCTACACTCAGTGGGATGGAACTGCTCAATACCCCCGAAGGGGAGAGAACCACCCACAGTAGGCACAGTAATAGAACCAGAGGCAGAAATAAACAGAAATAGATTAATCAGCCAGGCCGGCGCCATACACGGAAGAGTTCAGTAAACGGTATCTGAAGGGAGATGCACTAATCCGAGTCAGACAAGCCCGGGTCATACAAGGATATAATCGTGGTAAAGAAGGATAAGGCAAAGGCAACATCAGGCAATCAAGGTCATATTCAGAAACTCAGGCAACAACTCAGCGAAACAAACCATGAAAATAATTGGGCAAAGAAAGGGAAGGCTCAGGGTCCTAGAAAGGGATGTGCACCAAAAGAAAAATGAGGGTTGGATTCAATAAAGTAGAGGGAAAAAAACGAGGTGAGACAGGCACAAAAATAGGCATGTGACAATTAAGGGTCAAAGGAAAAAAAGGATTTTAATTTCTTACCAGTAAATGACCTCTTAAACAAAAACACTTTCTTGAATTTTTAAATCCATAGAAACTCAAAACATTTTAGTCATTTCATCAACATTTTCTGCTGCAAAGATATTCAATATGTACTTTATTCCACAATCGATATTCATTTTCCCTTGAATGGGTTTGTTTTAATTATATTTTATACTCCTGAGTCCTGAGTGGCCTTCTGAGGTAATATTTGGAAAGAGAGTCTATAAGGATTTCTATGTGCAGTTTGGAAAGATTATCCGGTGAGCATATTATAGTGGGGGTCTTGAATTCCAGCAGTAACATACAGATATACTCTTAGAGGAGGTCTGCGCCTCTTTCTCTTTGAGTTTTGTTCAGCTGATCTGTGTTCCTGGTTGTGGTGTTATTGCTGCGCCTGCTATCAACCACCAGTTCTGGCTTCTTCATTTGATACAGTGATACACAGAAGGTCGGGGTATAAAAAAAGGGAATTGTGGCTAGGGGATAACCTTTGCAATTGGATAGAAAACTGGTTGAAGGATAGGGAACAGTGTGTGGTTGTAAATGGACAATTCTCCAATACAGTTAAAGGGTTAGTAATGTCAACATTAACAAACCCTAATATTGTAAGTATTCAAAAAATAAACTTACTGGGACAAGTTCAATCTCTCAATATCTGTTTTTAGATATTGCTTATTCGACTCTGCTGAAGAGCTGCCTGAGTCCGCCTGAGTCGCAAGACTCAACTCCACTGCTGACAGATTTACAGCTCGTTAGCAAAAGGGGGAAAATTTAAGCGCTTATAACTCTCAGACCATAAAGGTTTGAGAGATCAGACTTGTCCCAATAAGTTTATTTTTTGAATATCTACAATATTAGGGTTTGTGAATGTTAGACATTACTAACACTTTAATGTTGAGAGTGGAGTACCTCAGGGTTCAGTACTAGGTCCACTGCTTTTTAACATGTTTATAAATGACCTGGAAATTGATATAGAAAGTAACATTTCAATATTTGCAGATGACACTACATTATGCAGGGTAGTTAATTCAGAACAGGATATTTACTCTCTACAGAGGGATTTACATAAAATGTCAGATTGGGCAAACAAATGGAATATGGCTTTTAATGTGAGAAAGTATAAAGTCATGCATTTGGGAAGAAAAAAATCCCAAGGCTACTTATTAACCTAATGGAATCTTTTTAAGGGACTCGCTGCTAGAGAAAGACCTGAATATCCTTGAAAACTACAAACTTGGAAACAGTGACCAGTGTAAAATAGCAGTAGCAAAAGCAAACAAAATCCTGTCTTGCATAAAAAGGGGTATTGAAGCAAGAAAGGATAACATCATTTTGCCATTGTACAAATCATTGGTAAGACCTCACCTCGAATATGCAGTCAGTTTTCAGCACCAGTTTTGAAAAGGGATATACTAGAACTGAAGAGGGTACAGAGTAGAGCAACAAAATTAATTTAAGGAACAGAAGACTTGACGTATGAGGAAGGACTAGACAGACTTGGTTTATTTACTAAGAAAAGACAACTATGAGGAGATCTAATCATATTGTACAAATATATGAGTGGTCATTACAAGGATCTCTGTGGTGAGCTATTCATTTCAAGGCACCACTTGAGATTAGAGGAAAGGCGTATTAGACTTCAGCAGAGGAAGGTTTTTTACAGTAAGGTCTGTTAAATTATGGAATTCCTTGCCCAAGGATGTGATTATGACAGATACAGTGGATACCTTTAAGAGAAGATTAGATACATTTCTTTCAAAAGGGAACATACAGGGTTATACTGTATA
Source organism: Rhinophrynus dorsalis (assembly GCA_037306005.1). Taxonomy (NCBI): domain Eukaryota; kingdom Metazoa; phylum Chordata; class Amphibia; order Anura; family Rhinophrynidae; genus Rhinophrynus; species Rhinophrynus dorsalis. The sequence goes on along the minus strand of CM074723.1, from coordinate 137,303,984 downwards.
TTAGCAGGCAAATCATGAAGATCTGATAAATGACTAACTTATTTGGTAGCAAGAAAGCTATACAATTTTTATGTCACTGGGGTATGAGGCAAAGGTTGAACTTGATGGACAGGTGTCTTTTTTCAACCTAATTGAATATGTTACCATGTTCCACCTGGACACTGTCATGAAGGGAAGGGGACTCCCATGGCCAGAGGAATGGTGTGGGCTCCCTTGACCCCTAGTGTGGACTCTCTCATATGCTCCCCCTACCATTCACCTAATACTAGTCCCACCAGCTGCTTAACTATTACTACTAACACCAACAAGTTCAGCCCCTGAGTCTTCCTTCTCACAGTCACTAATAATATGATGATTACCCCCTCCTTCACACCTAACAGTGACAAGCTGCTGGACCTTCTTAGTAGTAGTACTAGGGTGGGACTGCTTGCGGATGACAAGTGTGACTTAGGGTCCCCTGCTGTCACATTTGGCATTATCTTCTAATTCCTCCTCCTGAGTATTACAAGAGACACTGGCAGTAGGTTCAGCACTGGTGGCAGCAGGTTCAGCACTGGCAGCAGGCACAACACTGGTTGCAGCAAGGATAGCATGTCTGACAGCAGGCACAGTACTAGTGGCAGCAGGTTCAGCACTAGCTGCAGGCACAGCACTCGTGGAAGCAGGGGCAGCACATCTGGCAGCAGGCACATGCAGCTGACCTGTCCTGCTCTCACTACTACCCATTTCTTTCTCCCTTAACATTAATTTCCCCAATGGCTGATTTAGGGGGACTGGCCAACATTGGTTCTGTAGTACTCACTTCCTCCTCCTCCTCCTCAGACTCAGTGAACACATAACAGTCTTTCCAGTTCCTCCTTTTATTGTTTTTAAACTTTTTCATAGTGATAGCAGTCACTATGAGCCTCTCCTTGGAGGAGAGAAGTGAGAGAGGGGATATGATTTAAACATTCAAATAAATGAAGGGATTCAACAAAGTACAGTATGGAAGTACATTTCAACGGACTAAAAATGTTAGGACAAGAGGCCATAGGCTAAAACTAGAGGGACACAGGTTTAGATGTAATGTAAGAAAGTTTTACTTCACTGAGAGGGTAGTAGATAAGTGGAATAGCCTACCTGCAGAAGTGGCAGAAGTTAATAAAATGACAGAATTTAAGCATGCATGGGATAGGCATAAGGCTGTCCTTAATGTAAGAAAAGACCAAGGCTCAAAAAGGTTTGAGGTTTTTACAGTAGGAAAATGGGCAGACTAGATGGGCCGAATGGTTCTTATCTGCCGTCAAATTCTATGTTTCTATGTTTCAATTCACAGCAGAACAGCACAGCACATCTACGTCGATCTGTAGCTGCTTCTATTGTGTTTCACTTCCACAAATACATCACATTTTTATAGTCAATAGGCGAAAAACACATAAATAAATGGCCAGAAAATTTCTAGCCATTGAAAAGGTGGCGAAGAATTTTACCCAGTTGGCAAAAAATGCAAATATTTTAATCATCAGTTTTAAAGCGGATTTTCCCACGAAAAAGCAGACATCAAAGTGGAAATCTACAAGAGACACTGAAAGAAGTAAATAATCTTAATAATAATCCTCATCAAATTAACACCTTAAAAAAAGAATAAAATGCCTTGTATTGTAGACAAAACCAATTTACATTTTGAGGCTTGGAGAGACACTGGAACCACTACTGCACCACCGCTAGACAGAAGGGGGATGTAAACCAGGATGCATCAATTCCTGGTCCTTGTATCCACTCCAGAGAAAACCCTACTGAAAGGGAGGCCACCCCCTCTAGGGTACACATCCGCATTCTCTCTGATGCCTGATGATGACCTTAACCAGAAGTAGAAATCTGCAGGTGATGGGTGAGTCAGAGTAGGTTCCTTCTGAAGCCACATCCACAATTTATACTCCATCCAGAATCATGAAAATATACAGCTAGAACCCAGAAATAGTGCATGGCATTAGAGAAAGGCATTTCTCCTGGATTTCCAGTCCTGCTGGATGGACCAAACTGGAACCATGTAATGCAGACCTCAGTATGCCTTATAAAAATAAAAAACGAGAGATGTAGACTATAGTCAGAGTCCTACCTGGATAGGACAAGAAAACACTGGAAGAGTGGGAGGTCTTTTTAAAGGGTAGAAAGCAGGGTAGGAGGTCTTTTAAAAATGTGTTCCTGTCCCACTGGAGAGGTAGGACTCTTTACGGTGGGCAACTGGGAAAGAAGGAAAGAAAACTTTTCATTGCTTAAAAGGGTGCTTTTAATCCCTTGAATGCTAGAGACAGTTCCCTGCACATTGAAAATCAATGCTTTGTAGATCTCAATAGCATAAAAGCAGTTTAAAGCACCTTTTAAATCATTGGGAATTTTGGGGAATTTTTGTCTTCACTGGTTTACTCAGGTTGCTCTACTTCTTCCTGGCACTTCAGCCTCAGTATATACAGCAGCATTTTTCTTTATACTAACATGGCTACTTAATTTTAAAATGTTTTATTAGCAAAATATGTCCAAAAATTGCAAGAATTGAGCGCATTAAAATTTAAAGAACATAGCAGAGATTACTGCTAGGTTGTATATTATATAGTAAAAATGCTTTTTTACTGCCATAAAATTACAGTGGTTTGCAAGGCACTAAATGTGTCTGACAGACAAGGTTTAAAAAGTGAATCTTATTATAGCAACATCAGAAGAGGCACAAGCTGAGTAATATAATAACTTCTCAACAAACTTTCTCTTTTCAGAATCTTTTCCCGAGTATAAATGAGCTGGAAATGTAAAATGTAACTTGAAGGGTAATACCATGACTTGGTGTAATTGCTAATGAGATACTCAAATACAGAGTGAGACTTGCATGGGGAGCCAGAATATATTATATATTTTTTATTCATGAGTATCTAATGACCTGATTAACTTAAATCAGGCATTGCAATAAAAAATGTCACCGTAAAAGTAATCTGCAAAAGCAGACAATGTGAGTTCTATGTGCTCACTTGAAATTGAGCCTTAAAATGTTCCTTATAATCCAAGTTCTAATGCATTTCAATAAGAATCTATGAACACAAATATTGCATGCAGAGTGACTGATGTACCACAAAGAGCTAGCTATTCTGGAGCAAACTATATAAAAAAAATTCCCAAAATTCCTTTTGATTTAAATGGGGCTTTTAACTCCATGAATAATAGAGAGGTCTTCAAAGCATTACAATACATCGTAAGCTTCTGTAGCATTCAAGTGGTTAATATCCCCATTTAAATCATTGGGGATTTTTTATTTGCCCCTGTAGTACAGTTGGTTTGCTCCAGTTATTTTTGTAAATAGGTTTCAGTGAGACTGATATACCAAGAGGAAGTAATGGAATTCATTGGCAATACAAATGCACCGCAGGGGACAATTAAGAGTTCCAGTAGATCTAAATGAGGTACGTGATCCTTTGCATTGCAAAGCAATATCTGAAGTAAACATGCACATTTATTTTGTAACAAATTAAAAATTAACTGAAATATACATGTTTCGTATGATTTGGATAAAAACAACATACTAATGTAGTGGTACATAAAGTATCTGGATAAAGTATCCAAAAGGCACATTCTGTCAGGTGTCAACCTGTTTATTCATACTTTGTTATGCACTCTTCCAGTGGGAAACATGAGAAGGGACCGTGTGTAGGAAAGTAGAGAGAAAAGAAGTGACTGAAACACAAAATAGCCAATACAATCCCAGAGGGACAGTCTTCATGGTTTTGGACATGATTGATTGTTGCAACAGCCTGTGAACGTCTAGTTTATATGTGATATATTTTATATTCTTGCTAACCCAGGTTTCCAAGGGCACTGCCCCTCAGACTAATATAATCAGCACTTTTCTCTCTTTCAATTTAACAGCCAGAAGCAGTGTCCCAGTCAGTGTGATGATCTTCTCCCTGTATTACTTGAAAACACCTTTACCAATATAATCTTTATCTATAGTTCGGATTGCCTTTGTTTTAGTGCTGCCGGCTGTACTAGTGAGTGAGTGGATTATTACTTGAAGATTGTTTGAGCATTTGCAGGTCAGCCATATTATTCTTGTTCTGCACCTCTCTCTTTTTTTGATATTTTATAATGATAGATGTGCATAGTACATTGACTCTTCAGGTTTCCTCACTACTACTAATCAAAGTAAAAAAATCATCCTATATAATAATTCGCTAAAACGTGTGTAACGTCGCAGTCATGCGCAGTAGAGACTGCTGCGAGTGCTGCAGTCATGCGCAGTAGAGACTGACCGTGCCGCGGCTGATATAGAGCTGGATGCTCCTTCGGAGTGTTCAGCTCTGTATCAGCCGCGGTGTGGGCAGTCTCTACTGTGCATGACTGCCCCGCGACTGGCTGGCAGTGGCACTGTGGTCAATGTAACGGGCTCTTCAACTAGTACCTCAATAAAATGTATGAAAACATTAATGCACTTCATATCAGTGTCTCTAAATGAAGTTCCTCTCATTAGAATGACTAATGTCTAAGAGTGGGCCAAGTTTTATGTTATTTAATTAAATGAATCTCATTCAAATGTTGGTCGAGAGAAGGTGGCAGGGACCTTCCCTATTGAAAATAGTCTTGAGACAAAGTTCTAACTAACTGAATGTGAACATAAATAAAGATAATTTTTGCAGAACCAGGGACAGTTTTTTTTAAAGTAATGATACGGATTAAACTAATTTTCTTATCATGCACAACTCTAAGCATTCAAGGGGTTAAAAGCCCAGTTACATAAATGGGAATCTGCAGAATTGTTCCTTTTAATACAGCATCCTCATTTGGCTTTATGTATAAACACAAACTAGAGCAATTCTAGAGAAACCCATTTGATCCGTCAAATAAAAATAAAAACGTATAAAATTGTCACTGATTTTAGTAGGGATTTTAACCGCTTGAATGCTAATCAGGTCTCCAGTGTTGGAGACCTCTCTAGAATTTATGGGATTAAAACGTAATTGAAAATCAATGGGATTATTTCTTTCTCCCATATGGTTGGTTTACCCCAAGTATGCTCCAGTTTGCTTTTGTACATAAGGACCAATGAGACTGATATATTAATCTTATGAGTGCCAGAGAGGTATCCAATACATTGGGATATGGGGCAATTCTGGGTCAAACCAGCTGTACCACAGAGATCAAATAAAAATGATCAATGACTAAAATTGTGCTTTTAACTTTAATATTAGGGAACAATAACAACATGACCCATATTTATAAAAGCAAACTGAAGATATTCTTGACTAAGCCAGCTGCACCATACAGAACAAACAAAAATGTCTAAATTCCCCTGCACTTGAATAGTGCTTTTTAACCCCTTAAATGCCTCTTTAGCATTCATAGATTTTAAAAGCTTAAATTAAATTAACAGGATTTTATATTTGTCCCCTATGGTGCAGTCGGTTTACTCCAGAATATCTTCAATTATTTTATGAATATGGGCCAATGTATTGGAGACTTTTCTAGCATTCAGTGGGTTAAAAACTTAATTTAAATCAATGAAAATGCTTCCAATGGTTCTCCAGAATTATTTCAGTCATTCGTAGTACATCATCCTCACTGATTGCCATATTTGTGCACATTTGATTCACCGCTAATTTGGCAAATGTTTGCTTGTTCCCTGTGGGTCCATTTGTTTGCTCCAAAACGGCATCACTTTCTTTAGTAAGTCTGCCTCAGTGTTTTCACCAAATTCCTCAATTGTTAATAAGGCTTCAAATTCATGTGAATGTCATGTACCAGCTATAACATCTGTTAAAAAACCTTTTGTATAAAAGTCCACAGATTTGTGAATAGGGAAAAATGTATATATGTTATAGCAGATTTTTTTTTGCCTCTACAATCCTTCAAGAATGTTATATTCAGAAAGTATTTTTCTCAGTTGTCACATACATAGCACTTATCATTTAATAATGGCCATGCATAGCTGCTTATATGTCCACAGAACAAACATGTTTATCAAATATCTTAGGGCTGTTTTGCCCAATAAATATATTTATGAAATGCCGGATAATAATACATATTAATTATAAGGGTGTAAACCCTATTTCATTTTTGTGTATTCTGTCCCTTTAGTTCTTTCAGAACTACACATGTAAGGGATATGTAAGCAGACTGGCGTTCCCCCCAGGCAGCCCATGTATAGTGTAGGTATGTGGTATCACATATGTGATCCCCCTCCTTCCCCCTCAAATAACTTGCTAAAAGTTAATTAGACCTCATTGGAGGGGGGACCCATCAGGAGCCCATGATGCCTACTTTGTTGATAAATTATGATGATGACCACGAAGAGAGTATTACTCCTCTGCCTGTGCAGAACCTTAACTTACTGCTTACTGGCAGAGTCTGGGAAAGCTGTCTGCATTATCATTAATGATAGAGGTGATGGGCTGGCTTTCCTAGACTCCTGCAACTCCTTCCCCCAGGAAATTTAGGTTGCAGAGAGACAGGGGTGACCTGCAGGTTACATAAGACAAGTGTTGTTGAATACTTAGTGCTAGCAGCTGGGCAATCAAAGGTTCTGATGCCCCATTGAGATCTGGGACATGAACAGTTATCAGTTAGATAGCTGATCACCAAAATGCATGGCAAGCAATAATAAGATTCTCACTAGATACAAAGTGTTTCCCTATGTATAGCGGAGCCCTCAGGTTGGTTAATATTAATAAGTATATTAAATGAATAAATACAATAATTAAGAAAACAATTTTTAAATAATGCAAAATAATAATAAATCATAGAAAAAAATAACAAATACATGCACATACACATAAGCTACTGCCACGAAAAGACTGTTGCTGTTTACAGCACTGTAAAATAGGGTACAGTGTACCTTTTGGAGTAGTTCAAAATGGGGGACTGCATCAAATGACAGTCATCAACTGATGTAGCATTCTGCAACTTCTGTATGACTAGTGATATACCCCAAAGTAGGAAAGGCATGCACACTGCCTATATGGCTGAGGAAGCAGGTGAATCAGAAGTGATTAAATCAGGGCTGCCCAAGTTCAGTTCTCAAGGGCCACCAGCAGGCCAGGATATAAGGATTTCCCTGATAAAGCACAGGTGAGTTAATCATTGGTTCTTTCATTTTAACTGACTCACCTGTGCTGAATCATGGAAATCCTTAATTCCTGGCCTGTTGGGGACCCTTGAGGACTGAAATTGGACAGCTCTGAATTAAATTATTGTGATCCTGAATGGAAATATTCAATCCCTGGCTGGCCCATGTTGGCATAACCCCCAACACGATATAGCCGATGCCCATGTGGTCCAGCTTTCTTCCCTGCAATGCACAAACCCTCCTGCCATAGACTTGCATTTGGGGTGAAGTGTGCTGGTAGGCAGGGCCTCTAATCAGTATTTAGTGCCTCTTGGTTATTTCCATTATAAATTCTGTTATGTACTTTTACCAGTTTGGAGTCCCAGACAGTTTCGCACATCTGAACCTATACATATTTGGTGTTTGAAAACATTTGGTTGTTATTGTGTATCTGATGTGTTTTTGTTACACAAATATATATTTTCCCCCAGCAGTGATATGGTTAACTTACTGGATATGTTGTTTTGAGTTGTAGTTTATTTAGAAACCCATGTCAGTGTGCTGGGGGCATGAGGTTTGTATATTTTAATTGTGGACAAGTATTTCTGTCTTGCGGATGCTTGTATGCAGCCTCTCCCAGGCAGTAATGGGGTTAATATAGCATACATTGCTACATGAGACAAATGCAGAATTAATCATCTGATTGTGTCTCTCTCTGGATGTCACAGCTTTCATGTAGAGAGGGGTGGGGTTTAGTGCTGAAATTATGTATTTCAGAGAGCAGTAAACAGTCACAATGTTTGGTTCACCTAGACATAGTATTGAATGGCTATGACGTGGTTTTAAATAATGCTTCTGTGTGCGACAGTTTTCTCTTCTCTTCTATGAATATGGTCACAATGATCACATTTGTTGGCAGTTTAAGAATATTAATAACTGGAACTGATTCACTCGGTTTCCAGTAGTAAGAAAGAAAGCAGGCTATAATTGATGGCTCGTACCCTACTCATAGGAGCTTGCTATCACCCACAAAAAGCACTTTAGATGTCCTCTTGTGTTGCATGTTAATATTACAATTATTGCAAATTCATAGGTATACAGACAGTGTTTGGTGTGACTTATCAAAACATAACATTTATTGAATTAAAAGTAAAACCTACAATAAAAACTTACTAAAGAAATCTTAATTTCACTAAGAGGGGGCTTATATACACACAAATAATACATGTTAAATAGATGTTTTTGAATTGAATGTATTCTACACAGACTCTGGCATTATTTTACACTTTAATTGTTATATACAAAAGCTTATTGAAGTGATATAATCAAGAAATGGGCTTGTGATAAATCACAGTTCTAAAAATAAAAAAAATCACCATTTCAGAAAGGCAAAGCCCAGTGATATGATATAAATATATAGTGGCCTTATATTCTGAATAAAAATATGGCAGGACTAATTATAGATAATGTAGTCTCAGAAATGTTGGCTCCCACACAACAGTGATAATGCTATGCCAGAAAAATACAGCACTATAGACAAAACAGGTTTATCGCAATCCCTACTCCATCCCAAAGCTGTGTAAAAAGTGTTGTATTTTGGAACTAGCTCCTGGAGATTCCACCCTGAGTGTTCAATTATCTCAGTCCCATATGTTGCACATCTGAGTATTGCTCTTTGGCAGAGAATCTGAAGAAGCAAATGCTACTGTCTTATGCATTTTGTATAAAAATGAGCATAATAATAGTCCCTGTTCTCTCTCTCTGTCATACACCTTCTGTAGCACACCACTAACTATGAGTTAGGGACACAATGCCCAATGATGAACTATTCTTCCATACTTGTAAGTTATTTGTGGATATTCTCCACCAGGCTAACGCATGTAAATGGAAACACAGTTGATCTAACCATTGATACAGTCAACCAATTCAAGTAAAGTGGGGAGCAACGTAAACATATTGAATTAAGAGCTGCAGTGTATCTAGCTAATAGTTAAAGTGACTTTATCACAATGTATTGCAATTAGTGCCCACAGTCCTTATATTCAGAGTGGCTGTTTTCATATATCATCCAAATTACAGACAACCATGGACAATTGTGTCTGGAGATATAGAGAGCAAAGCACAAGAAAAAGAGGAGAAAGGGAATCCTCTAAATGTAGTATATTTTAATATTACGAATAACAAATCACAATAAAACAATCCCCTCCTTTCCCCTTGCACGTAAATCAAGCCCATCTTGGGCTTTGTGCATCTCAGGGGTCCCTATCTCTTAAGTGTCTCGCAACTGTGTTCTGTCCATGTTTACAGTGTGTTGGAAGTCCACTTGAACAATATTTTATGGATCTTTCTTTGTATTAGTGTCAAATTCTCCTTCTGATAAATAGATACGCAGTTCAGAATAAGATGTTACTCCAGTGCTGTTACAGCTGACCACAGTGGAAGCCGCCTAATGTGTGAAGCCTCATGGAGTAGCCCCAAGCCAGATTCAGCACTCCAAGACGCAGTACTGTCACCTTGAGCCGGAACAGAATATTCTCACAGGGGGCAGGGAGGGACCCCGTACCCAAGAAGTGCAACAGGAATTGGAGGAGGATAAATGACCCAACGCATGTTGTGGATTCACAGATCCACTTAATCAGGGTAAAAGGGAAAATCCTAGTCCTAGATGTCCTTTATATAGAGGGTTTAGGATGTACATACATTAATCCTATATAATAATTCGCTAGGATGTTTGTCAGAAGCCATCATGCGCACTAGAAACTGCCCAAACGCACAGAATGCTGGGAGGTGTAGGAATGCTGGGAGTTCTGTGCTGGGATCACTCTGTGCTTTCGGGCAGTCTCTACAGTGCACGACTGCATCAGCGGCAGGACGCAGAGCAGGACCGTCCTCTTAACCCTTTGAGTGCCAGAGGGTTACACAACGCATTGCAAAGCAATGCATTGCATACCCCACTGCCACTCAAAGGGATAACATCACCCGGACCTTGGCCAGTGTACACAGGCTTTTACACTAGTCAACAATAATATAAATATAAGTACGCAAAAATTGGCATAATTAAAAGATACATAAAAATGCCCGCAAAATGACAGCAATACTGTATATAGCCTTGTTAAAATAAGAAATAAATACCTATGGTTAAACAACCAATATGTGTGCGCAGCATGTTATTTAGTAGTGTGTGTGGGAAAACTGAATGAAAGGGAACCTGTTTAGGCAAGTAGACTAATATGAAGAAATACCTATAAATCGTGATGAATGTAATGTGGATGAAACAAATCCTTGCCACAGAAAGTGATATAAAGTGTGCAAGATGTAAAATAAATATAGTAAGTGATTTATAATAGTTGTAGTAGATAGTAAAAGATGTGCAGAGACACAACAACGATATGTTGCACCATTAAAATATAAAAGGATACAGTAAGATTGTAATATTGTGTCTGAGAAGTTGTCTAGATGCTACTAAGTTACAAATAATGTCTCCATTATGTTGCAAGTTACAGTGATGTGACTGGAAGAGCACTGAAATAGAGAATGAAGGGACAAGTACAAATACTGAAGGAATGCAGATGATAAGAGGTCAAAACAATGAAATACCGAAAAATAGCTGTCAAAGACAGAGAATAAGATAATGAAACAGTATTTCCTAGAAGCTGTATGATGTTTAAGTGATATAATACTTAAAGAAAGCTTACTAAAAATTGAGATGAAAACTATGCCCTATAAGTTATGAGAAGCTATTGAACCCCCATGTCATATATTAAATGGATACAATAAACTATTCAGGTGCAAATGTAAATGCATAATTACATGTAAAGAATATACACATGCATAAACAACATACATAAATCTACAGAATAACATTTAAAGGATATGCTAAAAATGGATCGATAAGTATAAAGATTATATATAGATAGATATATAGATAGATAGATAGTAAACAGTGGGCACTCCAAAATTCAAAAACAAATATACATCTACTTGCCCGGAGCAACTTGAAAAATATTAATACAGAGCAAATTGCAGATGGGAAAACCATCAAGCATCAGTGCACAACTTGGTCTTAGCAAAACATAAACTTTATTAGAAATTAGCACAGATCAACGTTTTGACCCCCTTGGGGCCTTTCTCAAGACACTAACACACGACTACTGCTGATCTTAAATACAGTAAGAGCCAAAATAGCGCCAAAATGCCACAAAGGTAATTAAAGCAACTTTACCTTACTCAGTGGAATGCGCATCATTGACACGCATCTAGAATTAACCCATGCAATGCCAGATATCATGACTAATAGTGATACTGGTTATGCTGACATACCAGATGACATCTATACATAATTGGCTGTACTGTGGCATAGCTCGGTGTGGAGGCTACAACTCTAAATGCATCACAAAAAAATGGCAATAATAAATATATACAAAATTACAGGAAAAGTATACCTTGTGTCATGCGCAACTGGGGAGGTGAGAAGCCCCCCGATGAGGACACGAGACACACACAATATCAATCTATCGAGTGTTTGCCCAGTCCAAATTCATGTAAATACATTCCAAAGTCATTAAGTATAAAAGGAATGTCCATTCGAGAGGCTGTTTCCATAGCCATTGGTCCTCAGAGGTCACTCAATGCGAAGATGTATATAATGTATGCGGAAAACAGCATCTGCCACCCATCAGAGGTAGTACTTTATCCCATATTAAGTAAAAAAAAAGTAGATTGATGTATAATTAAGTCTAGGCAAATAATAGAACTTATCCGGAGCCTAGGAGGTGTCTATTATCCCTTGCTAATCCCTTTTGATTAGATATTGTCATTAGGTCTTGTTCTACAAGTCTTTGAAAAGTTTTGATGGAGGCATTATTGCTAGGGGGATCAAATGTAGATTTGGGTTTGAAAGGAATATTTATGTCAGTCATTTTAGGATTGTTATGGAAGAATTCTTTCAGCCTTAGACTACGGTTAAAGTGATATCAGTCCATTTGTCGGTCAAATCTAGAGTGGTAAACTGTGGGAATAAAGGAGAGTCCTCTTTGAAGTAATCTAGATTCCCCCATGGTCAGGGTGTGAGAAGACAAGTTATAAATCAGGTCCTCAGAAGAGGAGGTTTTGCAGAGGCATCTATAAAACAAGCTTGATTAATGACTGCATACAATCCACAACCAATATATCCAAGATGGACAGTTTTTTGAGCAAAATCAATACAAGGAAGCTAGAATGACTTATGCCACAACTTACAGCACTGATGTGAATCTATTTAAAAAAAGTGTACTAAAACACTGGCCAATCATAAGAATTGATCCATCACTACAACAAATACCTAAGAGTCCACCCATGATGTGTTACAGAAGAGGAAAAAACCTCAAAGACTTGTTGATCAGGACTGACCCTGTGAACTGTTATTCTAAAGACAAACTATGGTTAAAAAAGGCTGCTATATGTGTGTGTCCTGTGTAACCTGTAATTACATGATGGTGGTAATATCTTTCAAACATCCACACAAAGGTTTTAAGATTTTTAATCAAACACAATTTGAACTGCACTAGTCAATTTGTCGTTTACATTATCCTTTGCCCTTGTGGCATGCTGTATGTGGGTAAAACCCCCAACACCTTTAAGGAATGCATAAGCAACCACAGGGCAGCGATTAAGGCAGCCCTGTAGGTGACAAGAAATCCCAGTAAGACACAATTATCAAAAATCAAAAACCAACTGGTCACTACACAATTGAATCACCCGTTACCTTCCCTCCGGTACATGTCAATTAACCAGGTACCCCCCATGATAAGAGGTGGTGGTAAACTACCTCTTCAGAAAGAAGCCAAGTTGATTCAATTTTTGGATACTGTAGCCCCTAAGGGTCTTAATGACAAACTATATTTACATTGCTGTCTGTGAATATTCTCAGTGGGTCAAAACTCTGAAGAGTGTGCTTTACTGTTTTAAATTGGTCACTCTGTAAGGCCATTAGTGAGTATCAATCAAGGTTCCATTTGGTTTCAATATTGTGTGTGATGTTAATCAAACTAACGGTTAAGTATTGATGGGGTTCGATGAGAACTGTAACCACATGGGCAGGAGTGCGGGATTATTCATAATTCTGACATCTTCTGTCTTAATGTGATCCAGTTCTGCTTGACACCTATATCATACTACTGGAGTTGGTCATTGATCAGTCACGCTTAAATAGATACTGATCTATCGGTACTATACATTAGGTCACTAGCATCACATTATCTCATACTTGGTTTTAATGTTGGTTTTGGGTGATGTGTTTATCCATCACTCATGATTGTTATATTGTTGATTTTTACAGACTTGTGTGCTTGGCACATGCACTGAAGTCTGTGTGTTGATTCGCAGCTGGATGGGGCGTATGTTGCTATCCCGAATTCCCTGTCGACGTGTCGTTTTATCTTTATTTTATTTTGTAGGCATTAAAAAAACATGAAGAATGATATAAGTATTTTCTCTCAAACCTTTATGGTTTGAGAGATAGTGACAAGCAAAGTTTCCCCTCACTGACCAAAACAGTCAAGACTGCTATCTAGCTGTCAGATTTGGAATCTGGTCCGTGGACCGGCCATGGCTCTGCAGCAGAGCCGAGATCATGAGATAGAAGAAGAACTACTTCATTCAAATAGTCTACAAAGTGTGCCTGGTTTGCAAGCACACTTTTTAGACCAGTGTTTCTCAACTCCTGTCCTCAGGACCCACTAACAGGCCAGGATTTGATGATTTCCTTGTTAGAGCACAGGTGAGTGAGCCTCACATCACCTGTGCTCTAGCAGAGAAATCCCTAAGTCCTGGCCTTTTAGTGGGTCCTGAGGACAGTAGCTGAGAACCACTGTTTTAGACCCTTCCAATGAAATAGTTATTTTTGTATCTTGCGATCTCGGCTCTGCTGAAGAGCCACCTGTTGAACTGCGGACCGGATTCCAAATCTGACAGTTAGATGGCAGACTTGACTGTTTTGGTCAGTGAGGGGAAACTTTGCTTGTGAATATCTCTCAAACCATAAAAGTTTGAGAGATAAGACTTATATCGTTCTTCATGTGTTTTTAATGCCTACAAAATAAAAAAAAGATAAAACAAAGTATTACTATCCCTTTAAAATGTTCAATTTCTTGTAATAGATGTATGGTATCTTTCAGATAAGATTTAGTAGTGGTTACTAGTGGTTGGAGAAATTCATCTACATATTGTGAGAGAATATTGGTGAGAGAATGGATTCCTGAAACTATCGGTCTCCCTATTGGACTGGAGACCGACTTGTGCAGTTTTGGTAAATGATAAAATATGGGAATAGTGGGAGATTCTTGATTCAAAAAGTGAAATTTGTCATTGTTGATAATACCTGTTCTTAGGGCTGATCTAAGTAATTCTGTAAGTGATGTGATGAAATCTGCACTGGGATCTTTCTGAAGATTGGTATATGTGCTGCTATCTGCCAATAATCTGTGGGCTTCTTGTACATTTGCCTCTGCCCTTGTCTGCCTGATGGATGACTATGGTCTTATTGTCTCGTAGAGCTGACAAGGCTATTTGGTAATTTGGACCTTTTATATAGAATATTAAATATTACTGTGCTAAGTTAAGAAAGTTTCAGTTTTTGAAACTTGCTTGCTAAGTTTTGAACTTAGCACATCTATTCATTTTTTATTATTGATTTTTTTATTTTATTTATCCATTTCATTTTTCTTTACCACTTAAAGCTATTATCATTATTTATTACTCATTATTTTTTATTCTTTATTTTTTATTTATTATCTTTTATTTTTTTAGTATTCTTCATTATATGGTTTAATTTTACCGTATTGAATTTCTGTTTCTGTATCTTCAGTTTCTTTCATATATTTGTGATTCATACAGCACATTTTACTTTAGCATTTGGTGTCCCACACTGCAGTTTTTTTGGTTGTGTAAACTCCATCCTCCAATATATTATTAACCTTTTCCTTTTTTCAGTTTGCTGCACAACAACCTGCTATGGCAGATTTCAATTCTATTAGAACGAATAGAAAAAGATCTTTGGATCTCACAGATGGTTGTACTAAAACATTGCCCAAGGAAGATGCATTCATTCTATTATGAAACTTAGAGAAATCTTTAACAAAAGAAACCAAGGACTGGTTTGAGCTAATAGCACTTGATAACTACAAAAGACATAAGATTATTCCACGAGGTCTTAGACTCTATAAACAACCTGCCTTAGAAATAGATGAAATAGAATTTTTGACTGAATGTGATGCTATCCTTGAGTAATGTTCCTTGAGACTTCAGTTTACTGATTACATATTGAGACCATTTAGCTATTAACAAAAAAGAAATTGAAAATATGGAAGAAAAAAATTAAAAATATTTCACTCACTACTGAACAGATTAAAATACAAGAAAATATTAACCAAAGAATAATCACATTATAACAAAACATTACTTTTACAAAACAAAAGAAATTCATGAGGAATAAAACATATTATGAACCTAAAACTATAGCACAAACTTTTGCCTTGAATATTACCAAGCTTCCTGCATACTGCCATATCAGTTTTTCTGACTCTGAGAAAGAATATACTGTAGAAAACAACACCAATTCCACAGGCAAAGATTCTACACAACCAACTCACGAGTACAATATACCAGTTTCTAACAGATATACAGCCATTGCACCCACTTCCCATAGAACTTTTGTCCAAGAAGGGGTCAGACTCAAACATGCTCCCTATAGGCACTCTAATACTCATCACAATTAATATCATAATCAACATGTTTTAGGTCATCGCAATTATCCACCCAAATGGAACAAACATCACTATTACCACATTCAATATCACTATCCCAGCCATTCTTATTATCCTTCCAATCTTCATTACTCTCAATATCAACCATGACAAAAATTTCCAAGAACACAGAGAACCAATTACTCACAGCCAGCCCCTCCATCAAACAAGATACAACTGACAAGAGAAACACAATTGTCACCTACCATACAGGTACAAAACAGGAAACCCCAAAAAATACCTCTACAATTAGAAGGGGATGTAGAGGTGGAAGGAACATATCTAAAGGTGGCCAAAGTAGTTTAAAGGGATAGTAATACCTAAAATGTAAAAAAAAAATATGTTGTAGGGTTTATCCCCCTGAGTAAAACAAGACTACTCCCACTGCTGAAAGGTGTTTCATTCAAAAGTTATTAATTTTTAAAGTTGAATTTTTTAGGTGCAATGTCACAGTGGCCTGAAATTGTACAGTGGTGCTGTTGCTACACGATCCTATGGACAGCTCTGGTCTCAGGACCATAAATCTCCATAGGATGGTGTAGCAACAGCGCCACTGTAAAATTTCAGGCCACTGTGATACTGCACCTAAAAAATTCAACTTTGAAAATTAATAACTTTTGAATGAAACACCTTTCGGCAGTGGGAGTACTCTTGTTTTACTCAGGGGGATAAACCCTACAACATATTTTTTTTTACATTTTAGGTATTACTATCCCTTTAAATGCAAACTCTAATATCCTCATTCTCAGCAAGCATAACCTTACACCTATGGAAACCAAGGTCCCTTCAAAAAGGTTTATCATTTTCTCCAAGCCAAGGTCCTAGTGGTTTTAATGTATACATTGATATTAATAAATACATTCATTCCATCACCCTAAAAAAGGTTGTTTGCTACCAAACGTAAAGAAATCTGTACCTCTACTCCCCAATATACTATGGTAGACAAATGCAATTGAAGAAGGATAGAAAGTTTACAACATGACTCCACAAACACAAATTCTGATAAAACCATACATACAGTAGTTCCTTTAAACCCAAATCTACATTTTACCCAGTCAATTCTCAAACAGACCATATTAATGTATTTAATGGTCTTATCAAGAGAGGTATAGAAAAAATCTGTGCGCAATCACACTCCAAGAGTCAAAATTTCAATAAACAAGAACAAATAGTCTTGTCAGCTCTGCCAGACAATAGTACCATAATCCTACAGGCAGACAAGGACAAAGACATATGTATTCAAAATACTTTGTATAAGAGGCCCACAGATTATTGGGAGATAGCAACACATATACCAAATTTCAGAAAGAAACCAGTGCAGATTTCACCACATCATTCACAGAATTACTTAGACAAGCCCTAAGAACTGGTATTATCAACAATGACAAATTTAATTTTTTGAATCAAGAATCTCCCACTATTCCCAAATTTTACCATTTACCAAAACTGCACAAGTCAGTCTCCAGTCCAACAGGGAGACCGATAATTTCAGGAATCCATTCTCTCACCAATAATCTCTTACAATATGTAGATGAATTTCTTCATCTATTAGTAACCACTACAAAATCTTATCTGAAAGATACCATACATCTATTACAAGAAATTGAACATTTAAAGTGGGTTCAAGGTTTCAAATGGGCAACTTGTGAAGTTAATAGTCTTTATACTAATATACCACATTGAATAGGTCTCAAAGTAATTTTAGATATTTTATCAGATCTTAACTTATTACCTCAGGAACAAGTTAATTTTTTGGTTCAGTGCATAGAATTCATTTTAAACCATAACTATTTTTTATTTGATGATACATTTTATTTACAGACATCTGGTTTAGCGATGGGCTCGACTTTTGCACCATCCTATGCCAATTTATTTATGCGTCAATGGGAATCAAAATACATTCATGATATTAACAATTCATTTAAGAATCAAATGAAATTTTATGAGAGGTACATAGATTACCTTATTTTTATCTGGGGAGGAACAAATGAGGAATTTTTAGATTACATGAACTCAAATAATTTTAAACTAAGTTTTACTAGCAATATACAGTAGATAGAATTTTTGGACATTATTTTTATCACACAGAAGGGAAAGTTCTCACCACAAATTACCGCAAATCTGTAGAGAGTAACAATTATCTGCATGTTAAAAGTGGTCACTACAAGAACTGGATTGACAATATTCCATTTAGCCAGTTTCAGACAGTTAAAAGAAATTGCAGCACTGATGATAACTTTTGCAAAGAAGTGATCTGGTGTGGAGTTGATTCTGTTCTCTCCCAAATTTTGAATAAAAATGTTAAGGTTAACTGTGGCAATACTTTATTGGGAGTTGGGAAAATTTGAGGATTTGTTGGTTCAGGCAGTTTGCTATTGCCTCTAGCTGGAGACAGTTTGGAATCTCATGGGATTCTATTCTGGATAGGATCAGTACTGTCTGTGTTAACGAATACTTTTCATCTATAGAGTTGGGAAGTTATGGAAAATCTCTCCTTAAGTGGTCTCCTTGGTTAGAGAGTAGATACGGTAGAGGTTCTAAACTTCTTCTGAGGGCCTGAGTTCTTAGTATTATTTCTTTCCAGTGAGTTTTCTGATATGTTTAACCTTTTCTTTCTCTTTTTTTTATGTCATTTCTTATTGTTTGTTTATTGGCTTACATTGTTTTCTATAATCTGTCTTTATTGTTACCTTGTGTAAAAACAATAAAAATTCTTAAGTTTTATAAAAAAAAAAGACAGGGTGGACAACTTAAATAAATAAATAAATAAATAAATAAATAAATAAATAAAAAAGATCTAAATATATTAGGTGACAGTGACAGACAGTTGACAGGGCTTAGGCACGGCATCATACAGCTCCATCAGTTGTGTTGTGTACCGTACAGTAAAAAAAACACATTGTAGTTTCGTAATGTCTAGCAAATGCACAAGGGTAAGGGGGAGGGGTGGAGCAATGCAGGGGTGTGAGAGTAAAGTAGTATTTCAAAAACTGACTGCAGCAAAGGATGCTGCAGCGTGTGCAATCAATGATGATGATCCCTCTACTCCAAAGGAGGATGTAGTTTGTCAAGGTCCCAGCAAAACTAGTTCCAGAACCACCAGTGCCAGGAGAAATAAAGAACCATATAAGAAGAACACTGAAGATGACAACAAGTTGTATTCAAGTGTTGATGATGCTGGCAATAGCATATTAGAGGAAGTTGTAGCAGCTGAAATGCCTGCTGCATCAGAAAGTGAGACAAACACGCACCAAAACACCCATCCTCAAAGTAATAGGGAACATTGTTACAGTAAAAGTAAAAATAAATTGTTTGAGACCTCTAAAAGCTTAGAGTAATATAAGGGCAGTGGGCAAGAATTGTAAGGAAAGGCTGACACTGCTGAGAGTGACCTAAGGATGACTGACAATGATGCAGATCTAGAATATATCCCTCCAGCATCCTTCTCTTGTTCAGATACAGATGAAGTTGAGAGTGAGGATGATGATATGGCTATAAGGTTAGCAGAAAATCAAAGAATGAATATTCCACCACTTTTAAGGAGCACTGTACCTGTCTATAAACTGTTTGAGAAAGCCATTGGAAAGTCTGACCCTGGACAAGCACGGATGTCAAAAAGTACACAGTCATCCTATTAGTCATCATCAGCATCATCACCTCTTCAAAGGCCAAGTCCCACTTCACCACACACACCTGTTTTGAGTACCCAGCAACAGCAACACAGGTTAACATCCACAGTGTTAGATATGACAAGTGCCTCTGCTGCTGCTGTAAGTGCTGCACCTTTGACACCAAATAGTAGTGGCAGTATCATCTAGCCCCAGTAGTAGCAGCACCACCTTAGGAACCTCTCATTCCATGAAGTCCACAGTATGGAGATACTTCTCTCAGGATCCTTAAGCTAAGCATGTTGCTATCCGTTGTCTGTGCAAAAAGCATGTGAGCAGTGGGAAAGCAGGCTCACACCTAGGCACCTCCTCTATGAGATCCCACCTGAAGAACAACTACAGGTCTGACTGGGAGACACACTATCAGCAGGCCAAAGGTGCAAAACTATCAGCAGCAGAAGCACTTTAAAATGTCCCAGGGCTCTAGGGCAGAAAAAAGAAGTATGAAGTTATTCACGTGTCAGAGAGTATGCTACTGCCAGTGCCAACAGTTAGTTCACTCCAAATAACACCTATGGCTCCTGCTGGAAAGGAGTATGACAGACAAAGCCAGGACAAATATATTACCAGCAGCACAGATGAGGAGGTGGAGGAGGGATGTGAAGAAGGGTTGCCACCATCTACCCCACTTGGGACCACTGCTATGAGCGACAAGTAATGTGTGTCAATAATCTGAGGAGGATAGCGTATGATCACAGCATGCCAGTCCCCCACCACCATTACTACCATACACCACTGCCACATTGTAGGTTATACGTTATTTTTTTATTACTTGACATCATCATTAATATGTGCCAGTGTCACATAAGCAGGAAGTTAGTGTTGTGGGCAAAGGGCAAATGCACTCTGCATGCTAACACATTTTTCAAGCCATATGTTGCTGTAGGACTCACAAGTTTGACTTTCAGCCACTTATTTCTAAACTTCAGCCCTCAGAAAAAGTAATATTACAGTGGCAAATGTAGTACCTATAGGAAATATATGTGAAAAATTTGTTAAAATAGGCGATAATAATATATTATTAACCTTGGACAATTACCTCAAGATTGCTGTTTTACATGGAGACCTGGAAATGGCAGGAATTGCTGCTCCCTCAGAGCATATGTAACGCTACATTTTAGGTCTAAGAAAACAAGTAGGGATGTTTTACAGAGAATAGCATGGAGTACATAGTATTTGATTGTATATTACCTCAATACATTTTAGGTGTTAGTGTTCCTTTAATTGGAGATATGGGCTGTAAATGATAGCTCACTCCTATGTCCTGCAGGCAGATGAGGTGTGATGTATGTTACTCTTGATAGCACTTTCCATAAACATGCTCTATCCTTAAGGTCAGTTAAATGGTCATGCGTATAAACTTTACAATAGGTATTAAGGAGTTAAAAACCAGTCACAACCTTAATAAGAAAAATACAGACACACATTAAAGAGACAGTTGGAGACATTTATCAAAGTGAAAAAATGTTTTGAAAAAAAAAAAAATAGTATTCAAATAGTTAAATATATACAGTATGTTGTCAGGAAAGTGGGAAAAACTGTATCTTGTCTACAGGGGTGGACTGACAGCACCGTGGGCCCCCAGGAAAATTGAGGTTATGGGCCCCCTCCACCTTGCCCCAGTTATGCCCCACCCACATTTTTGTCCCACGCCCAAATTATTGCTCCGGCCTACCATCCCAGCCCATATCTTTTTTCTAACTTTATAATTGGCATTAATGTTCTAAAATAAAGCAAGTGATGCCACAGAGCTTACAGTTGAAATTGAGCAACACTATTGATGCCACGGAGCTTACTGTTAAATAGGAACTATAACTGTACTGTAGCTCCATTTTAACTGTAAGGTATAAAAGTGGACTACACAACACAAATACTACTGGCACTCATAGGGGTAATGCACAATAATCCTGTGAATGCCAGACAGTTGGTGTCCCCTCTAGCATTCAAAGACTTAATTCTCTACATAAGGAGTGTTCAACCTGCGGCTCTCTAGCAGCTGGTGATCTACAGCTCCCATCATCATGAGGATGAGGAATGTGGTAGTCCAACAACTGCTAAAGACTAGAGTCAAAGATTGACCATCCATTGTGTAGCAAAGTTACTATGAATGCAGAATAAGGCAATTACTCTCTGGCATTAACAATGCTAACACATCTTTCAATTTTCATAGTCCTTCACTGTATTCATGTCCTTGCTGCCTAACCACTCAGTACAATATCCGAAAACAAACAATCTCTCACACACATCCAACCTAAATGTCTTTCTTACTGCCCACCAACAGACATGCCACCTAAACGTCATCCTTTCCACACACTTAACAACTACTCAAACGCCTTTGTCCAAATATAAAGAAGAAAAAAATGTACCCTTCTCAAACTCACTCAACACACAGCAATTGAATTACATTGTCACATCACAGTGCACAACAATTCATCCACACAGCGGGCCTCTGTGGATCGTCTGTTGTCACACAGCACCTACGTCCATTATGTACATAGAGGGCCTACACCTGATGGAGCCTGTCAAACCTGGTTTTGCCTCAACTAGGACACACAGTCCTCTGGAGCCAGTAGCCTCTCCTTTGCTGTGCCATCAGGTGCTGCGGAGCTGTGCACTGACATAGTGGACAATGGCTATGAGCCATTAACACTGAGGCCTCTCAATGCCTCACAGAGCACAGTGCGGTCGGCGCAGCTGCTTTAAATATGCGTAGGTGGGCCCCTACAGGCAATTGGACATGAAGTCTGACATTAACATAATAATGGAGAATTTGGCTATGGCGGGTCCCCCCTCGGTTGCTGGTCCTCAATCCGTGACCGAATGCCCGTATGGTCAGTCCTCCCCTGCTTGGCTACACATTTGAAATGTATATAAAGTCTGAACATCAAATCCTTACTTATAGCAATAAAAACCTTTGGCTTACTAGAGATAATAGTAAATAGTAAAAGTATGTTATGTTCCTGCTCTTCAAGGCACCTCAGATTAGGCATGTCTATAGCTGCCTCAAATCTGAAGTGAACATGCAGTTTGTATAATGCCATTAAAAAATCAGTGATACCATCTTACCTCTGATGTGACCAAAATACTTGTGACAAATAAGGAAGGTATTCTATTCATATCTTCCTTTATTGCTACTAGCATCTGTGTACAGGGAGCTGCCAATGAAGAGGGAGTAAGGAGCCCAAACCTCCCAAAATACATACAAACAAATACAAATACATACAAATTATTGCCAAGCTCAACCTAGTTTATCAATAGTATTCAAATAGTTAAATATACTGAATGTGTTGTCAGGAGAGGAGTGAGATCTATATCTTGGCTGCATATATAAAATTAAACAAAAAAAAGTATGAACAAAAAATATTGACAAAATGAACACATCTGTCTATGCTGGTAATTGCCCTGTCAAATAGTGTTTTGGAGGGAGTATTTATGAATGAGTATATATTCAAAAGATGCTGGTGAACACATAGTAACATAGTAAAATAGGTTGAAAGAAGACAAAAGTCCATCTAGTTCAATCTTTGACTCTTAACCCAGAGAGATGAGAATTTTATAAGCTGTCCTGTTGCCAAATAAGTTAGTCTTTTTCTGAACTTCCTGTTTTGCGTACTAATACACAGTATAATCCTGTATGTTCCCTCTTGAAATAAACATCTAATCTTCTCTTAAATGTATCCATTGTATCTGCATTAAGTCATCCTTGGGCAAGGAAGTCCACAATTTACTGTAAAAAAACACTTTCCTCAGCTGAAGTTAAAACCTCCTCTCCTCTAATCTCAAGGGGTGGCCCCTGGTTATTTGATAAGGCCTTGGAATGAATAGCTCATCAGAGAGAGCTTTGTATTGACCTCTCATATACTTGTATATTGTGATAAGATCTCCTCCTCTTTTCTGTAAATAAACCAAAGTCCCTTAATTAATTTTGTTGCTCTTCGTTTTACTGTCTCCAGTCCTAGAATATCCTGTACATATCCGAGGTGAGATCTTACCAATGATGTCTACAGTGGCAACATTAAGTTATCCACTATTGCTTCAATACATGCAACACATGAACAAAAGTTCCCCTGTTGCACACATAAAATACTGTAAATAGAGGGTGCCCAGTAGTGTAATATGTCACAAGTCTGACAGATAAACAGTAAAATTATAGATGGGTACTCACAATTTGTAATGGTTAGCTGTGGATAAAGCTGAATAATGCACAAGTGGAGAATATAACCCGTCTCCATTCGGGTAGCTGCAAAGGATCAGGAAATCACCAGCTCTTTCCAAAAGTGGTATTATGATATAATAAGGGTAACTTAAAATGCTTAAAAAAATAATAATAAAAAATGGCTTCAAATAACACTCTTCATGGCCCAAATACTATGAAGATTAATTGGAGTGGCTTTTATTTTGAAACATTACTATCCATTTAACAGCTTCTTTCCTCAGACTTCCCCAGCACAGCGATAACAGCAAGATCAGCAGGGGAATTGCTTGGACCTTAGCCTCCTGTGTCTTTCAAATAAAATCAGACAGAGACTGTTGGGGTATTTAGGGTCAACCTCTTTTGCTTCCTTCTCACACCCCAGTCTCCCAGATAGTAACAGCCAGATCTGGATGGAGCTGGGATCACTGCCTCCTTGTGTCTTGTCAGTAAGTCACACCAAATTTCGGGGTAGTTGGATCAACCTGCTTTCTCCCTTCTTCTGCCCCATATGCCCGCAGACTCTTCTAATACACAGAACAAATGTACTAACCAAAAGTTTCCCTAAACTAAGCTTCATCTGTATTTTATTTGCCTGTCTTCTGTGGCTCAAAAAGGTGCTGCTTTCTCCTTTCACAAACACAGAATGACATGCTGTGAGATCCTGAGACCCTTTTATATGCCTGCAGGAAAAGAAGAGAAAACTGCCATGCGATGGGGAGAAATTCAGTCTTCCCGTTGATTTCAATGCAATAAGCTAAGCAAAAAAAGAGGGAAAATGGCATTTTTCGCTGGAAATTTTTTCCAGGCATTTTTTATCTATTTTGTTTTAATGCAAACATTTTTGCCCATCCCTAGACATAAGGAGATACTGATAGAGATCCAGGTGAGCCCCCTCAAAGTTTTGTTCTGTCTCAACTTTACTTTTTCCCTCACTATTTTTCTTGAATCTTTCCTTTCTTTCTAGTCCAGTCATTTCTATTGTGCTTTCTGTCTTTACTCTTTCTCTTTCTTGAATGTTTTGTTTTCTTTTCCAGCCTTTTATATTGTGTATTCTCAATTCTTAGCTTTTTATCTTTATTCTTCTTGCTTATTTCTCCCTAATCTTTTATGTAACAGGAAAGGTATTTTCAACTAAAACAAAAGCAGGGATTTGTTTACAGTATGGGCAGTAAGATGTGAAATTCTTTGAATTGCCAAAACAAAGATAAGAGTAATCCTTACTCATCTTTTTCTTTGTTTTAGTTCTGATAAAAACTATTTCAGGTGATGATCCAAAAGTGACTTTAGTTTTACAAAATGTGGAGGAGCAGAACATCAGACAAGCACAAATTGCTAAAGCAAATGCCACTAGTTCTCCTGATGATAATGCTGCTTTACCTCGAGTGAGTATAACAGATGCTCTAACTAATGTTTTTGGAGTGACAAGTGGTGTTCAGATGCAGAGGAAAAAAACAAACATGAAAGGAAAAAAAATGAAATCAGGAATATAGCTATAGACTAAACTGTGGCTGTCAGTCTGATCTTAGCAGATATAAAAAAACTCAAAATTGCACACATATCATGTAAAGAATAATCACCACTAAGCAAAACAACTAAAAATAAAGTTCCTAAGACTGCAACATGTTCTGCACAAAATGAGTATTTTAAGAGTTTCTGAATAGAGAATGCAGAAGTAGAAGAACACAGACACGTTGCCCCAAAGGTTCTTGTAAAGCACAAACAAAAGGAAAAATGAGAAATTAATTGTAGCTCATACGTTACTTTTTACTATAGGATGTAGTTTGTACTAGACAACAATGAATGATACAAGAAAATAAATGGATGTATGATAATAAAGCTGTACTGTACACGCAAGACTTAATTTAATATTAAAATAATACATTTTTGACATTAATGTTCGTTGCATCAAATAGTATGCCTTAAATTAACACATATGCCGATAAAAAGTATAAAATTGATGGATTTTATAAAAATAATATGTACTTATAGTTAGCATATGGAAAAAATTTTTTATTCATGTTTAAAGCTGTCAATTTAAAGTGCCTTATTCAGTGAGTATGTCTGCTCTTAATAGTTGATTTATTATGAAGAAGGGGATCAGTAGATACCTACTGCATTGTAGTGGACAATTACAAATTCCAGTTGATGTAACCCTTTGCGTGCCAGAGGGTTGCACAATGCCTTGCTGGCATGATCGGGTTTGTAGTCAGACAGAAGCTGGAGGGCTTCACATTGCCCACCACTGGCATACAACCAAACATTCTGACCTCCCAACCTTATGATACTGCACTGAAAGCCAAATAGTCACACATACTGACACATAGCACTGTCTTACTTTAGCCATAGAACCACACATACTGATCTTCCGGGCCAAGCATTGTTCATTTGCACTGGTAGCAATAGAATTACCCATACTGAGTTTAAACTTTGATGGGACATCTTGAACTTAGGTGGACACCAGCAAAGTTCCCCCAGGAAATTTTTGTAGTTAGAAAAAATGTGGACATTCTATGGGCTTTCTACTTTCTACATGTGGGAATTTCTGCTGAAAAAGTGGCAGTTTGCAAGTTTTCCATGAAAATTCCTGATGTTTTATTGAGTTCAAGCTGTTAACAACCCAGCTGTCTAACACTTTTTTATATAGAAATATGATTTTCTTTCTGATTGTAATTTCTGTAAATGGGATTTACAGAAGAATTTTCAAATGCTGGTATAATAAATCAACAGTCAGTTATATCTCCTGTACTGGGTGATGTTTTTTTAATACCTTGAGGATGTATGCCAGCCAATTATAAACATTGGCCAAGACTTCAGAGGAATGTGATCTTTCAAATGTTATTTATTCTTATAATACAGCAGAAATACACACATGCTATATAAATAACATCTGACAAAGTTAGCACTCCTGGTAAAATGTCATTGATTAATTTATTTCTAAATATGAATATTAATTAGTTAAAAAAGTTGATTCTAAAATTAATGTTACATAGAAAAATATCAATGAATTGAAATGCTATATTTATAATGATCTAACATACTTTAATGTTTATGTACCTAATTTGGACATTTATCAAGGTGGACTGTAGCCTTGATAGCTCACTTTGATATTGGTCCTATGGGGACAAAAACAATAAAGTGTATTAAACAGCTCTACATGTATCATTTGAAATAATGATCATATTTATATATTTGTAGATATGGTTATTTGACTGTTAAGTTAAATTTCAAACAACATACAACTAATTTTATTTAGGTTTATTATGTAAAAATGTCTATTGTGATTTTTAAAGAAATCTACCATGGTTTAAATTGAAAAATTAAAAACCGAAAATGTCTAATGCGATAAACTTAATGAAGGTTAAAGGGGGTACCTTGTTAGCCACAGAAAAAGAACACTGGTAGAGTAAAAGTGATTCTTTTATTGGCTGAGTTGGCATTCTAAAACTACTTATTTAGCCAATAAAGGTGTCACTTTTACTGTACCAGTCTCCTGCATCCTAAAGAAGATACTTTGGATTAATTAGATATACTCTGAACATATGGCTTCTTTCTTGTTCTTCTTGTTTTTGTAACTGCAATATATACATTCTGAAACATAAATAACAACATTAAATAATAAATACCATGGCAACATTTGTTTATACTATTAATATGTAATAAACCAGAATTCCAGAATGATGACTATATTTGAACATAACTGTAACATGAATAGACAACTAATAGGAACAAGATTATGAAATGGTTCTGTGAAAGAACAAAAAAAAGAAAAAAATAACCCTTTAAGGACCAAAAGGAGTGTCAAACACATGTAGGGAAATTCACTAAGCGGTGATAAAGAGCTGATAAAGTGGAGATGACTTCACCAGTTTATCACTTCTCCAGTTTATTTTATAAAGCCTATGCACTAAGATCTCTGGAGCTGAAGAAACCTTAGTACATAGGCTCCATAGAATAACATGGGAATTGGAGAAGTGATACACTGGAGAAGTCATCTCTGCTTTATCACCTCTTCATCAAGGCTTTATCAGCGGTTAGTGAATCTCCCCCATTATTTCATAATGTGATGCACACCCGGTTGGTCTTTAGTGGAACACTATATTATCTAACTAAATTGTTGATTTTTAATGTGCTGTCAAAATCACTTATATATTGCATTACCCATTTTAACTAGAAATAAATCCTGTCTTACATTATGTACCATTCTTTCTGTAAGAGTAACACAAAATCTAGTTTTCTAATTAAAATATGGGTCATATGACATATAAGTGTTTTGAAAGCTCTATCACAAACACCAAGCTTATTTTAGATGATAGTATCCCTTTAAAGGGTTATAGAATATTATATAAAGGTGTTTCAAAACCAAATCCATTCTATGCATTTCTATACAGTTACATGGAAAGTGCATACCATGAATTAAGTCCTCAACAACCTTCTTTTAACTATGTTATGCACATTTCAAGCATTACCAAAATGATCCTGCTTGGGCATCCTATCATCAATAGGAGTCTCCAGTATACCATATCTGACTGCCAAATTAGGTAAGATACAGCATGCAGTGACACCTCCACTGGACTGTATGAAGGACACCACCAGATTTATCTAGACATCAAAACCTAGAGTTGAACGGTTACAAATGTCCTCACTATGACAGGGTGGGTACTTTTATGGGACTCATAATAACAGTACTCTGCTGGTGATTTTGGATTCAGCAACAGTCATCAGCCATGGACAAAACTCATATTCTGAGTCTCCTATAGTAATAACTCCTATAATAACAACAACAACAAAAGTAACCATAATTTTAATAAAAGATGAGTGTTGGTACCATGTTACCCATAGAAATACAGGAGGAAATTATAGTCAAGTTGATACCTTTATTGGCTAACTAAGCAGATTTAGGATGCAAGCTTTCAAGACCTCTTAGGTCTCTGATTTCTATTCTAAACAGTGCAATGTGTACTTGTATTTCAGAGAAATGTCTTCATATTTTTCTGTATAACATACCTGAGGAAGAGACCTAAGAGGTCTTGAAAGCTTACATCCTAAATCAGCTTAGTTACCCAATAAAGGTATAAACTTGACTATAATTGCCTCCGATAATTTTAATTGTATACCAAAACAACAAAAGAGGAGGCATCATAGAGTAATAACATCCAAATCTTGCTGTACAGTTTTAAAATTACATTGAATACTCTCAAACGTAGTGGTTGCTTGCCATACTATCCTATATAATAATTTGCTAGGATGTTTGTCAGAAGCCATCATGCGCAGTAGAGACTGTATACATTCAGCAGTCACTACTGCGCATGAGTGCATTGCGTGAGTGCAGCGCGTGAGTGAGGTGATGAAAGACTGCATTGCATGGAGCAGTGAGGTAGCGGCCACTTAACCCTTTGAGTGCCAGAGGGATATGGAAAGCATTGCAAAACAATGTGTTACGTAGCTCTCTGGCACTCAAAGGGTTCCGGACCTTGGCCCGTGTACACAGGCTTTTTCACTAGTTTTATATAAAAAAAAGAAACAGCCAGCCAATAAACAGTATCCACACCAATCAAATAAAGCAGGAATCTCTCATATTTCATATCCTCCTTAATATGTATACATATGAAAAAGATTGTACTCATATCCATTGTTCATTAGTAAGTACAAAAGTACAAACCAGTTCAGAGCAACAGGGGATTTCCTACCCCGTTTGGTAGCTCTAGTGATTCTGCTGTGTGGGCAAGTGGGATAAATAAGTTTAATAAGGTATATATCCACTGTTGGTCATCTTTAAAATAAATGCATTTATATAAAATCATTCAACATGTTTCTAGGATATTTAAGGCCTTTTTTCAAGTATTTACATCTTTAATAACCATTGGGACTAGGTATGGGGGAAAAAACAACAAACATTTCACCACCTATATACCACCTAATTAAAATAAACCAAAGATATAGCATGCTATAAGCATCATACCAGCCAGATACTATGACGTGTTAGCTCCCTTTTTTTCTATTGATAGAGTTCCGATCTTGTTATCTAATTTTAATTATATGTTGTGGAGTATTCATTTGCCAGCATATGGCTACTTTGTGTGTTTGATCCTGGATTCTCAGAGATCAGGCTGAAGTTAGGAATAATTGTCCTCTGCTTGCCAGTAGACCAGTGGAGCTAGTGAAATAGTAGCAGGACCCTGGTTGAGGTTTCCTGGAGCCATACACCAATAAAAAGGCATGGCAAGTGATTTTTCTCTTTCAGTGGGAGCAATGAGAATACCTCAAAATTCCCTCCGGAAATAGTCAGGACTTGTATTAAGGTGAGTAGAGTAGAACAGCTTTTATTGATGTAAGACATTGCTTTCAAACCTTTGAATGTCAGAGATTTGGGAAATTATGTCCAATGAGGAGGCCAGGTACTTATTCACCATTTTGCTTTCAATCATTTTAGTTATGATTCCTGGAGGAAACTTTCTAGCTATATATGTATTTTTTTTTTCAGAACAAATTAATCTTTTTTATGGTGCCTGAAATGACAGTGGATGTGGTGAATCTGTGGCTACTAGTGGGTAGGGGAACAAGGCTGGGGGACAGACAGTGGATGTGGGGAATTGGTGGATGCCAGTAGGTAGGAGAACAAGGTGGAGTAGGAAGACAATGGATAAGTGGCTCTGTGGTTACTAGTGGATGGGGGAACAAAGATGGAGGGAAGTAGACAGTGAATGTGGGGAATCAGTGGCTACCAGTAAGCAAGGGAACAAGGTTGGTGGGGGGTCAGAAAGTCTAGATGGGGGATCTGACCCCCCCAATCTTCTTCCCCTGCCCACTGGTAGCCACAAAGTGCAGGGGAAATATATGTGGCTACCAGTGGGCAGGGGAACAATGCTGGTGGTAGATGTGGAGTATCTGGGACAGTGGGGGTATGCTTATTTTGTATTTATTATGTATTTTTTATAATTATTTTTTATTTTTTTATTTACTTTTTAAAAATGAAATCATACCTGAGGGTACATCAGGACCCCTCCTGATGCCCTCCCCCTGGTGGTCAAGTTAGGGTTGTTCTTTGCTTCCCAGTGTTCAGTGTCTATTCTCCTTCCTTTCCAGGTAGTTCTATGGTCTGAGTCTGGTATCCTCCAGCACCATTTTTATTTACAAGGTGGCAACATAAGTCATAACTTAGGTAAACAAAGAAATAGCCTCTCTGAACCAAAAGTGTCAAGGGACAGTTAAGCAGTTAAGTTTTAGGTTTTTTTTCAATGGGATATTAAAGAGGCGCTATACCTATAAGGATGTTTATCCCTATCTGATGTATCTATATCCATTCTGTTGCCATCAGTCTGTCTATCTAAAATCCCCACCCTTTTATCCATAGAACATTTTAAAGTGATAGTAATAATTCACAAAAAAATCAGGTCCGATTAATCTTCATAGCATTTGGGCCATGCAGAGTGTTATTAGAGTACTGTCAGAGTTGTAGTTCAAGAGTAATTGAATGATAAATTATCTCCTTCCTCCCCTTTTACCTAGTGTAAGCCACCTCCCCTCAGTGGTCTCTTGACTGAACAGGTCGCAGCAAGGGACAATCTTCTTATAGTGAACATAAGGAAAACCCTGCCCCCCTTGACAGGTTTTTCAGGTTTTTCCTTATGCTTTCTGCTATCCATCTCGACAGTCTTGCTGCTCTGAGGTGAGCAGTGTTACATCTTTAAAAGGGGCGGGAGGGGGACACTTTATCATTCAATTAGTCTTGAAATACAACACAGACAGTATTGAAATAACACTATCCATGGCCCAAATACTATGAAGATTAATTAGAACTGCTTTTATTGTGAAACATTACTATCCCTTTAAGCATGTTTAGATAGTGATATGCCTCTGTACAGATGAGTTCAAATCCAGGACTTATCCCTAATAACTGTTTAAATGATATCTGCTATAATGTCTTCTTTTAAACATATTAACATTTACTTACTCTTTAAATATATAGTTCCACTTAAAGAGAATATGCCGTATTTTAATATGAATCATTATATTAATAAAACATGGGTAAAATACCATTAAATTGCATTTGGATTGCTTATTTTACTAGTTAAAAAAAAGTCCCTCCATTCTGTCATATAAATTTTAGGGTTTATAAAAATGTTTATTCTGTTTTAGAAAGCCTTCAAGAAACACTAACACCTAAAAATTAAATTTCTTGATATACTTTTAAATATCCTGTACTTACAGCTACCATCTGTAAAAATGATTACTTTTATGTTAAATACCTAGTATGACTGATGTTTGAAAGTAAGGAAAATCTTTTTTATTAATTTTGTTTTTTTACATCACATCATTGCATTTCACGCTATTCAGTTAGTTAAAACTGTAGATGAAATGCAAAAGTGAAACACCTGTTTCAATAAACATGTTTTACATCTTGCAAAACAGCATGTTTCTCACGATTACTAATCTGACAGATTCATTTCACTTATTCCTACTGTAAATGTGACACAGTGCTGATGCTGAAGCAACAGACATAATATGCTCCATTCTAGAAAAGTACAACTTTTAAGACCTCCTGTACATTCAGTAATATACTACCCTCTGTTAAAGCATAAAATGGAATTGATACTAAAAGTTAGAATGAATAAAAATAGATGATTCAGCATGTTCTCCTTATTCCCTCATCAGTATATGTTGCTAAGATTTTTTCTTTATTTGCTTTTCTTATTCCACAATAGTGAAACATTCTACAAGCAAATATGAATATAAATTGCTCTCTATGCTCAATTCAAAAGCAATTCTTTTTTCATAAGTCAGACTGAATTCTGGGATATGCAGATGAATCTCAGGGGGGCTGTTGCTGATCTTGATACCTGGTTGAATCAACTGATAAATCTCTTTGTGATGATTATTATTATATTTTACTTAAAATTTACAGACCTATTACACAGTACTATTCTTGGAAAATAAAAAAAACAGGCAAAATGTTAAATTATTAATTAAGGTAATATAAAGTATATAAACAATTGAATAGACTCTACAGCTGGGAGCTAAAACTAGGACTAGCCAGTAGGGATGGGAATAAAGTACTGTTTTCTTTTCTCATTCATTTTTTCAGAAAAAACACTATTTTCCTTCTTCTTTTTTAGAAATCCATGTTGATAGAAAATGTATCACAATTTCTGCCTTTTCACTAACTGCAATAACATTTAAGCGAGAACTTTGCCAATTTGCACCAATTTCCTGATACAATACTAATAAATCAGGAGAAGAAATTAGCTCAGTTGCCTGTTGGTATGGGGTACTCTGCTGCTGGCCTTTATTACTAGTGCCAGATGCAACAGTGGTGGTGAGCTGCTGCTGCTGCATGCTGCTGCCCTGTAATGGAAAAGAACAGTGAAAGTCATTTAGCCTGTACACTGGTAGGCCTATGGTCAAATGAACTTTATTTTTGTATAATGTTTACACCTCTTTGCCCATGGACCATGCCTACAACACTAACCAATTGCTTGTAAAACTCTGGAACAGCCATTCTTGAAAAATAACTGTGGATTAGGATTAAAGGTGGGCGGACAGTCAGAAAAATTTCATGCATGACTTTCTGGGAAAACCAATGATTTTACCCTTTGTTCTCAAAAGTTTTCTTCTTTTCGCCACTGCCAGTAATTTTTCACCTATGTTTCTTATGAGTGCAACATTTTCCACCACGATATTACTTCTTCTAAGGGCTGAAGTAGAGAAATAAATATCTGAAAGTCAAAGTGTGAATCCTACAACAGCATAAGCATTGAAAAGGTTGTTTACAGGATGAGTGCCTTTGTCATTTGTCCACAACACTAACTTTCTGCTTAAATAACACTGGCACAGCTGTCCCTGAAAAATAACTGCATCTTTGGATATTTCAGCAAGGTACAACAAAAGAAAAGTGCAATATATCAACTGCCAACAATCTGGCAAGTTTACTATTCCAAAGGTGTACATTTGTATTATGTTTGTGCAGGTTTTTACTTTCTAGGAACTTAGCAAGTGTGGGATGGGCAGTACATAGTAGAAGAACTGTGTAACTTTATTGCTTTAAGACTGTTACATGTGGATGTGGTGGGGGTGGTGGTGGTATGTGTAGGCACTCCATGACTCTTGCCATCTCCTAGAGCAAAACACAGTCATCATCCTCCTCTGCAGCAGGAGCCATGGGTGTTATTTGGCAGTGGCACAGTCTCTGACACAGCACTACTTCTCAAATCTGTTCAAGGAACGTCTTGGAGTGCTTCTCCTGGTGCTAGTTGTGCACCTCATACATGTCTGTGGTGTGTCTCTCTATCACAGTCTACCTTTGAGGCCTAATTAGCCTGTGCTCCCTTCCTATATGGTGTGTCTGCCGGCATCCTTGCGGCCACCTCTGCATTACTATGTCTGCTGTAAGCACTGGCATGGACACCTGTTTATGGGCCTATTCTGGGTGGCCTAATTGGGGTCTGCCTCCTTCTGCTCCTTTATAATCCTCGTTGGGGCTAGGAGTAATTACCCTTATGTGGTGTTCCACTTATTTACTCTTGTGCTCCGTTGTGACCTATGATTATCTGAGAATCCACTCCGTGTATGACCCTGGCTTGTCTGACTACCCACATTGGTTCTGACCTGTGGCTCTGGCTTTAAATGTCATGGTGTCTGTGTTTCATGTGTGATATGAGGGCGTTTGTGCCAAGGTGTGTTCCCTCTGTTCCTCTTCTCACTGACTTCTCACAAATTGTGCACAGTGCCGTTGGTGATGACTGCACTGCCCCAAGAGAAAAATAATCCCACACCCATGACTTCAGGGATTAGGGAAGAGGTGGAGAAGAATTGCCTCTTTCTTCCTGTCCTCTACATTCCTCTTCACAGACTGGAGCAGAGGATGATGTTGCTGCTATTGCTGCTACTGTCTCAGAATAAGCATTGCAACTAGGACCAGGAGTATTGCTGCTGCTGACAAGTGGAACCTGTCCTAGTCCCGCATCACATGTAGACCCCATTCCCACTGTGTCCATGGTGGTCTGTGGCATGCTAGCCTGCTCTTTAGCATCCTGCTGCCCTTGCAACTCATCAGCAGCAGAAATTAGAGCAGATGCAAACTCCACAAATTCCAAAATCTCACTGCTGCTGGTGGTGGTGGTGATGCCCATCCTTATCCCTATCTCCCATTCCTTCTCAGTGTCTACTAAAAAGTCAGTCAATGTCTCTTCCACCCCAGATTCTCCAGCATCATCATTACCACCTCCACTAATCCCTATGTGCTGCAGTTGCTCCTCTATTACAGACATCTCACTGCTGCTTGGGGGAGGTGATGAGCAATGTGACAGAGGTTCCCCTAATGTCACACCTGGCATTTCATTTGATCTGAAGAAAGCAGACTGTCAGCAGTAGCAGAAGGCACAGGCAGCTGATCTGTGCTCCTGCTGTTGGTGTTGGTGGTGGTATTATTTGTGTGCCTGCTCTCCCCCTACAACAGTTCTGGCCTCTTAGTCTTCAGGATCCTGTTCCACTTGGACACTATAGTGAAGGGAAGGAGAGGACTCCCAGGGTCAGAGAAATGGTGTGGGGTCCCTTGACTGCTAGTCTGGATGCTCTCAAATGTTACCCCAACCACTCCAGCTGCTTTACCATTACTGCTACTACTAACACCAGCCACATCAAGTTCAGCCACATCAAGTTACCCCTTCCTTCACTCTTAACGTTAACAACCTGCTGACCTTAGTAGTAGTAGTAGTAGTAGTAGTAGCACTGGCGGGACTGCTTGGGAATTACAAGTGTGACTTGGGGTCCCTTGCTGTCACACTTGGCATCATCTTCTCCTTCCCCCCTCCTGAGTACTACAAGACACACTAGCAGCAGCACTAGCACTGGTGGCAGCAGGGGCAGCACGTCTGACAGCAGGCACAGCAATGGTGGTAGCAGTAGCATGGGCAGCAAGTCTGGCAGCATGGGCAGCATGTCTGGCAGCAGGTACAGCAGTAGCGGCAGCAGGGGCAGCAATGGTGGCAGCAGGTACAGCAATGGTGGCAGCAGGTAGCAGGGGCAACATGTCTTGCAGCAGGCACAGGCAGCTGACCTGTCCTGCTCTCACTAGTACTACCCTTCTCTTCCTCCCTTCCAATTAATTTCCTCAAGATCCCTAGGGGTGATTTAGGGGGACTGGATAGCATTGGTTCAGTACTGCACACTTCCTCCTCCTCCGCAGACTCAGTGATAAGGGTCCTTCCAGTTCCTCTGTTTACTGCTCATAGTGATAGCAGTCACTAAGAGCCTCTCCTACCTCAATTTAACAAATAAATGACAGCAGAACAGCACAGCATGTCTCCCTCTCTCTCTGTAGCTCTTTCTATGGTGTTTCACTTCCTGGAATAATTCACTTTTTTTTTTGCGAAAAAACATAAACAACATAAATCAATGGGCAAAAACTTTCTAGCCACTGAAAAATTTTGTCCAAAGGGTGAAAAATGCAGATATTTTACTCACTGTTTTAAAAGCCGATGTTCCTGCAACAAAGGTGACAATAACGGGGTTTTCACGTGAGAACACGGCAACAACTTTCATCCATCCATAGCTGCTACTACTAGGTGCCAAAGGTGTAGCATTTAGAGCAGCAGCAGAGGCACCCATCATAGCAAAGGTTGTGGATGTTAATAATTTGTGTTGTTGTTGTTGCAGCTGGTTTCTCTACATAAGTGTGTGTGGTTGATTGGAGCATGGACTTGGAAGCGGTGAAGATGCTGATGATGACTGTCAGGATGAATATGTATTTTTTTGCATCTGTGCTTGTCCAGGGTCAGACCTTCAAATTGTTTTCTCAAAGACTTTATAGACAGACACATTGCTCCTTTTCAGTGGTTCAAGAGTGAGCCTTTGTCTTTAAGCTAATGGTTTGGTCATATCTTAATCTATCTCACTCTCAACTTCGTCTGTATCTGAACAAGAGGAGGATGCTGTAGGGATATATTCTAGATCTACATCATCATCAGTCATGCTTAGGTCATCCTCCTCATCTCCCACCACTTCTTGCCCACTACCCTTATATTCCTCTAAGCTTTTAGAAGTATCAAACAATTTCTTTTTACTTTTATTTTCACAAAGTTCGCTTCTACTTTGAGGACAGGAGTTTTTGTGCTTGTTTGTGTCACTGTCATATGCAGCATTTGGTTCAGCTGCTACACCTTCCTCCAATAAGCCATTGCCATCATCAGCACTAGAATGCGACTAGCTGTAGTCTTCAGTGTTCTTATATTTTTTTTAGAGTTCTGGCACTGGTAGTAGTGGTGGTATTTTTAGCAGGACCTTGCCAAACTATCCTCCCTGGGAGGACAAGGATCATCATAATTTATTACACTCACTGCAACAACCATTGCTGCAGTCAGTTTATGAACTACCACTTTACTCCCGTGTCCCTGCACTATCCTTATTTCCTCCCTCCCACTGCCCCTTGTGTGTTTTCTGGACATTACTCTACCACTATGTGTGTGTTTTTACTCTAAAGTACACAAAAGACCTGATGGAGTGTGATGTCTTACCTTGGCCCTCAACAAACCTCTCTACTATCTATCAAATCTGACTCAGTCACACATCACGTCTGGGCCCCAGTCAGCTGTCTGTCACCTAATATATTTATATTATTATTATTATTGTTTATAGTTGTCCACACTATCAAATCACTGCCCAAAAGAAATTATAACTAAAAAAACAACTTCTTCCTCCAGACTTCCCAAGCACAGAGATAATAACAGCAAGATCAGCAAGGAAATTGGACCATAGCTGCTTGTGTCTTTCAAATCAAGTTAGTCAGACAGAATGTTGGGGTATTTGGGATTAACCTCCTTTCCTCTCTTCTCACACCCCCAGACACATCCAACACAGTGATAATAATAGCAAGATCAGCAAGGAAATTGCTTGGACCGCAGCTGCCTGTGTCTTTCAAATCAAATCGGTCAGACAGAATGTTGGGGTATTTGAGGAGGTTTCTAATTTCCAGAAATACGGGGCATAGAAAATATGGGGCACCCTGAACTGGTATCTACAGCTCACCAAAGATCAATGGCCCCTGGTTGAGAACCACTGAGATAGAATATTATATTTTGGATATCAGGTATTCCCTTGTGGAATACCATATAGACAAACAAAACATGCTTATTTTCTTGTGTCTGCATTGATATCCCATGATGATGATGATGATAATGATGACATCATTATGATCCACAATATACATCATTTAACACATGTTGTTGTAATGCCTCTTCTCAAATGTAACACTGTGTATCCTAAGTTAAAAAGTAAAAGCAAATTTCAAAAAATAGTATCAGTTTTTAAATTGTACTATGTGGTTACTCTTTTTCACAGGTATTTTTATATTTTTTATTTTTAACATCTAAAATATATATTACATAATTCTCACAAATTATCCTATCAGGTTTTCCATTACATTCCACCCCTTGCCACTTGTCATTATTTACATATTTTGATTTGTTTCTGCTACAGTCCCTTAGAGTATACCCGTATATATTAATTTTGAATCTCATCACATGGCTTATATTACATTTAATATTAAAAAGGAGAGAATCGGAATATGTTATCTAGAAATTTAACTTGAATTAATCTATACCAGTAAAGATTTGCTGCATAAATAACCTGAAAATTAAAGGATGAGAATGAAACATGGGCATTTGCTTAATTGTTGTTTCCTTGAAAATAATTCCCCTGATAATAACTTGATTTTTTATGTGTGAATAACTCTTTTCAAATGCTTTACAAACATTTAGACGATTTTATACTAATTAAACAAATTATCACTTCTGGGTCTGTTTAATTATTGTCAAGTAAATATAATTTTATATTATCTCATAATGACAAAGAAAATAAATACTTACATAAACATTAATTTTATTCTTCTCCAGAAAAAATTGTTTTCCATGTCATAAGTATGGAATGAGAAAAGTGTTTGAAGTACATTGATTCTGCAATAATGGATTTCATACATATTCAACCAACAGAAGCCTATAATTCACAATGACTTTTAATGCAGACATTAATCTTATTGTATGTAGAGTGTCAGATAGTCATAGAACTTAAAGCAGCATAGAGAAAAGCATATTTTATTATTTTATTAGTTATTCATTTTGCATAATATATGGTGTACAGATGTGGAATCATGTGCCTGAATATAGGTCTATATGTGTGTGGGTGAAATCTCAACCTCCACACACAACATATAGCATGTAGGGTGTTCACTAAATCACTTAACGCATGTTAAAAATCAATGTATTTTGTTCATGGGGGTGATCTATAGCCATGTCCTGCGGTCATTGACAATGTAACCAGCTGCACTGAAAACCCTCTCAGACTCAGCGTTTGTTGGAAAACTGAGGGTTTCCACTGCAGTATGTGTCAATGCTGGCCACACACACTGCTTTGTTTTCCAGTAGTTCATGGGGTCATTGTTTTTGCCTAAAACGTAGCTATCCTGCAAGTATGCGGAAATCATCTCACATGCAGTGGGACCACTTCTAGGAGCTACACGGTGTTCCTGTGTGTTAGCTACCGACCCATACTCAGGGAGCAAGTCCCAAAGAGATGTGCTGCCACCACCACCACCACCACCACCAGTGTTGGGTTTTTGCCACCCCTGCTGAGAGCCATGAATTGCCCTGTGTTCCGAATGAGATATTCTAGTTGATGATGTAGCTGCTTCTGCTGGTTGAAATGCTTTGTTGCCTTCCTTTTCTATACATTTTAGATGTTTGTTGTGCCCTCACTTTCTCCCTCTCATCCTACATAATGCAACCCTCCACTTGATCAATAAACATGTCTTGATATTCCTTGACAGAATACAATTCCTCAGAGAGTTGCTGCTTGTTGTGACAAACTGCTAATTGCCCTTTGGCAGAAATTCAGAAATGTTGTGTTTGAAGCGGGGGTTCAGCAAAGTGGCTTGTAATGGACACTATCCAAGGATCTTGTTCAAATCACGCTGACCTGTCCTTTACCAGCTGGTGCATGTCTGTATTGTCATTATGGTAAGAATCCTCAGCCATGCTCCTCATTTTTTTCTGCAATAAAAATATCAGTGGTAGAATTTCACTAATTCCTGCCCCAATGCGACTCACTAGCATGGTCGCCTCCTCAAAGGATTTCAACATCTCACATACATCGCACATCAGTTGCCATTGGCCAGGTGACAAAAGCCTGTTTTGCATGATGTACTCGCTAATGGCCTTATTCTGCTCATACAAATGCTCTAGCATGTAAATTGTGGAATTCCACCTGGAATTTCCAGCTGGTGATGGGGCAGGTTGTTATGCTCTTGTATGGAATATAGAGCATTGCGTGCACTGTGAGAGTGAATAAAATGGACACACATCACAACTAAATTTAATACATGGGCAAAGCAGGGCACATGCACCATACCATCTAGTCTCAAAGCAGCAAGTATGTTGGAGCCATTATCAGCAGACACAAAACCAGCTTTTAATCACACTGCCAGAACCAGAAGCATGATTACTGGCTGTCACCTAATACTGTGAGATAGTGTTGTCCACTGTTGGTGCTGGGTGGGAAACCCAGTGAGAAGTCACAGTCATATGGTCTGTGCTCTGCCCACTTGACCACATATCTGTTGTCAGGTGGATTTTCTTGCCAAACACACTTTTCAGCCCTTTTCCCACCACACTAACCACCTGCTTGTACAATTCAGGCACAGCTGTCCTGGAAAAATGGCTGCGGCTTGGGATATTCCAGCGTTGAGCTACACATGACATCAGTTCTCTGAAACCTCGGTTTTCTACAAAAGAATACGCAGCACGTCTATTGCCAACATCTTGGCAACCTTGCCATTCCAAAGTCGTACTTTGGGATTGTTTTTGTGAAGTTTTTGTCTCCTTCCCAGGAACTCAGTCAGTGTGGGTTGGCAGGACATGGCAGAAGAACACTGAAACTTTATTGCTTTAACATTAAAACAGGAGGTGGTGGCGGTAGATGCAGAATGTGTGGGCAGTCTATGACTCTTGCCATCTCCTACAGCAAAGCCAGAGTCATCATAATCCTCTGCAGCAGGAGCCATAGGTGTTATTTGGACTGAACTAACTGTTGGCACTGGCAGTAGCACACTCTCTGACACGTAAATAACTTCACTACTTATTTTTTATGCCCTAGAGCCCAGGGAACTTTTTAAAGTGCTTCTGCTGCTGCTAGTTGTGGCACCTTTGGACTGCTGATAATGTGTCTCCCAGTCAGACCTGTGGTTGTGCTTCAGGTGGGATCTCATAGAGGAGCTGCCTAGGTGTGAGCCTGCTTTTTCCCCGCTCATGCATTTTTGCAAAACAACAGATAGCAACATGCTTAGCTTGAGGATCTTAAGTGAAGTATTTCCATACTGTGGATTTCATGGACTGAGGGGTTCCTGAGACACTGCTGCTGCTACTGGGGCTAGATGTTAATGCAATTCTACTACCACTACTACTAGGTGTCAAAGGTTCAGCACTTACAGCAGCAGCAGCAGAGGCACTTGTCACATCTAACATTGTGGATGTTAATAACCTGTGTTGCTGTTGTTGTTGCTGCTGCTGGGTACTCAAAACAGCTGTGTGTGGCAGAGTGGGACTTGGACTTTTAAGAGGTGATGATGCTGATGATGACTTAAAGGGTGACTGTGTACTTTTTATAGAATAGTTTCACTTATTGTTATGTAAATTGGGTCACAAGTATTCTGTAACCTTCCTTACAAAAGTAAAGAAGGGGTTAGTATCACTTCTTATTGTTGCATTAACACATCAAACGGGTTTAGCCATCATATAGTAGGAGTGAGAGGTCTTTTACACTTAGCACAGCAAGTTATACATTCTTGTACAGGAATCACTGTGACACATAAATAGTCTGTATTTTGCAGTAAAATTGGAGAGTAAACAGTGTTGAATGGGAGCAATATTATTCAAATTAAAATGGAGAAAGAAAGTTATAGGAACACGATAAGTCGAATTTTAATGGGGAAGGGTTAAAATGCTGAATGTGAACAATACTTGTCGAATTTAAATGGTGAAAGAAAGTCATGGGAGCATTATAGTTGAATTTTCAAGGGGGAGGGGTTAAAATGTGGAATGTGAACAATATTAGTCATATTTAAATGGTGAAAGAAAGTCATGGGTGCACTGTAGTTGAATTTTCAAGGGAGGGTTAAAGTGTCAACTACAATTTTTGTTGCATTAATGTGGTGAAAGAAAATCACTGTAGTCGACTTTTAAAAGGGGGGGGTTAATATGTTGAAAGGGGGCACTCTATGTCGGATTTTTTTATGTGGGGAACACATCTAACACTGAACTTGATCTTTCTGTCATCAAATGTACGCCTATTTCCTTGGACTTTGACATTTTGCACATTTTTTGTAGGCAGTAGTTGAATAAAAGCAGACAGCGCCAGTTTTGTTAATACTCTGAAATGTGCTGTCTACTCCAGTTTTGTTTTACTGTGGTTCTGCAATAGAATACCAATGTAACACGTTTGCAAAATTCACGCTGCTTGCTTTTCTTGTAACGCCGGTTTTAGCGCGGGTAATAGAATCGAGCCCAAGAAAGGTGAGCCTCAGTCCATGAGCATGTAGTAACCACTCAGCTGACAGATGTTAGTTGATGTGGTCATCCATGTCATTAGAAGTTTCAGAGATGCTGATGATGATGAGGATGGTCATGTCATTAGAAGCAAAGTGGTTAAAGAAATTTCACATATGCTCTAAAAGGAATATTTCATCCCATGGCTTGAGCAAAAAACTAGGAAACAGATCTTAGAGGAAAAGAGGCTTCATTTCCAGAAAAGCTGTATAAATTACTTCTTAGATATGTGGTGATAGCAGATATAATAGACCCATTTATAAGGGGATGAGATGCATTTCTAGAAGAGGATGGTAATCAGTGTTACTCTATGTGTCAGTAAATTGAATATCAAAGAGTATTATTTGGGTGTGTTCTTTTTTTCTGGAATTATACTATATCAATGGTTGAATTTAATGTACATGTATTTTTTTCAATATGTACTATAACTATATTTAACTATGATTAACGTAAACTTGTGAAAGTTGTATATCATGCAAATATGCTATACTTCTTTTTAGCTTGAATGGTTTACATAAACATCAGTTCTTTAGGGAGCTTACTTTGCCAATTTATGATTAGAGATTGTGAAACTTTCTGCCTCAAACTGAAATCGGCGAAAAATGGCACTTTTTGCTTGGCGAAAAACTTCCAGCGAAAAGTGCTGATTTTCCACTTTTTTCCACTTTTTTCGCCAATTGAAATCAATGGGAAGATAGAAGTTATACACAACACATTACAAATAATATTTTATTTCCCAAAGGCATTGTATAAAAAGGGCATGAGGGTGCCTGTGTTGGTGGGGTGTGGGGGAGGAATCAGTTGAACAGGGAATGTTTTTGGGGGGTTGTTTACTGTGATTGGGGGGGCACTTAATAAAAAAGAAATACTAAATAAAATAAAAACATGGTATAAAGGGGTCTGAGGAGGGCTTCTGTGTTGGTGAATGAATGAATGAATCATTTGAACAGGGAATTTGTTTTGGGGGGCTTTCCTGACTGCTATTGGGGTGACAGTTAATAAAAAATATATCATTAAAATAAAATAAGACATTTGTATTTAAAGTGACAAAGACAGGAACCCCCTGATATAAGCTGCCACTGGCGTGGACTGATACTTGACTTGATAGTGTATTTTGTAGAGGATGATTTGTTTGATTTATTGTTAGACGCTTTTGTAGGACTTAGACTTATTAGAGGCCCAAGCCCTGAAGAAACATTGATTTGTAGGACTTAAGCTTGTTTGGCACAAGCCCTAAGGAAACATTGATTTGTAGCACTTAGGCTTGTTAGAAACAAACCCCCCAAAAATTGTTTATTTTTTTGTAGGACTAGTTTTTTTTTTGTTTTATCAATTTTATTTTTAAAACACAAGCCCTGAGGAAAAAAATAAAAATGCCCTACTGGCCTAATGCCAGCAGGTCATGTTGGCCAGTGGCCACTGTCAAATGTCCTCATGAGTCCTGAGTTGCAACTGCTGTTCATACTGTTGCTGTTGAGTTGTTTAAGCAGCAGGATGATTAGGCAGATGAAAGGGAATGGGATGATCAATAGCAGTAACGTGGAAGATGGATAATGAAGGTTCCATTTGCCACAACTGGCTCCAGTGATGCGCCTGAGGCAGTAGCAGCAGAATAAGTAGCCCCCAGTATTTGTGGAGAAAAGAACAAGTTGGCCATTAAATCTTCTCCACCTGCCCCTCCTCCAAAATCATCATGGGTGTGTTGTTATTAGAATATATTTTTTCCCTTGAGAGCAGGATCAGTGGATCCAAACACCATGACACCCGAAACCAAGTGTTGCCGCTGTCACTGTACCCCTTTTCCACACCCGCTAAGGACACATGACAACTTGCTGACAGTTTAATAGTAATGATGAACCCTCCCTGCCACCATCTTAGCATATTCTGCAGGATGGAATCTCCTCAGATGCCACTTGATGCACTGATTGCGATTCTCCTCCACCCCACTGGCATGTGTGGTCAGTGCACCACACAGTGTGCAATGTGTAGAGACGAACTGCCACATCCTAACATCAACAGAGTGGCTATCATTTGGTGGGGTAGGTAATGAATGAAGAGGATTGGCAGAAGATGTAGTTACCCGAGAAGGCGATGGCGAGCGAGTTGTTTTACTCGTCCAGGAACTTCCAGTCTCTGCCTGGGTTGTTCTATTCCTCCCTCTTCGCTTCTTGTTGCCTTTCTGGTGAGTCAG
Source organism: Rhinophrynus dorsalis (assembly GCA_037306005.1). NCBI lineage: Eukaryota > Metazoa > Chordata > Amphibia > Anura > Rhinophrynidae > Rhinophrynus > Rhinophrynus dorsalis. The sequence goes on along the minus strand of CM074723.1, from coordinate 137,259,500 downwards.
GGACAGCAAAAGCAGTGCTTGATTTCTGTGGTGGGTGTTTGGCTTTAACATGTTTGGATTAAATGTCATGGTGTCTGTGTTTCATGTGTGATATGAGGGCACTTGTGCCAAGGTGTGTTCCTTCCTTTCCTCTTTTCACTGACTTGTCACAAATTATGCTCAGTGCTGTTGCTGATGTCTGTACTGTGCCTGCCCCAACAGAAAAAATAGTCCCACACCCATGATGACTTCAGAGAGAAGGGGAAAGGTGGAGAAGAATGCCCTCTTTCTTCTTGTCCTCCACTTTCCCCTTTATTGTCTGTGGCATCGGATAATGTTGCTGCTGTTGCTGCTGTTGCTGCTACTGCCTTAGAGTCAGCACTGCAAGTAGGATCAGGAATATTTCTACTGCTGGCAAGTGGAACCTGTCCTAGTCCCCCATCGCTTGTTGACCCCATTCCCACTGTGTCCACGGTGGTCTGTGGCACACTAACCTGCTCCTCAGCATCCTGGTGCCCTTGCATCTCAGTAGCAGAAGGAATTAGAGCAGTTGCAAATTCCTCTAATTCCAAGATGTTCTTGCTAGTGGTGGTGGTGTTGCCCATCCTCATTCCTGTCTCCCATTCCTTCTCAGTTTCTGCTAAAAAGGCCATCAATGTCTCTTCCACTCCAGCTTCTTCAGCTTCATCACCACCACCACTAGTCCTATGCTGTTGTTGCTGCTGCTGCTCTATTCCAGACACCTCACTGCTGCTTGGAGGAGGTGACGAGCAATGTGACAGAGGGTCCCCTAATGTCACATTTGCCATTGCCTTTTGACCTGAAGAAGAAAGCAGACTAGCACTAGCAGAAATAGCAGTAGGCACAGGAAGCTGATCTGTGCTCCTGCTGGTGGCGGTGGTATTAATTCTCAGCCTGCTCTCCTCTTCCAACACCAGTTCTGGCCTCTTCAGGTTCATGTTCCAACTGGACACTATAGTGAAGAGAAAAGAAGGACTCCCAGTCCCAGGGTCAGGAGAATGGTGTGGACTCCCTTGACCACTAGTCTGGATGCTGTAAAATGTTTCCCCTACCACTCCGGCTGCTTCACCATTACTGATACTACTAACACCAACCACATCAAGTTCAGCAGCAGAGTCTTCCTCCTCAGTCTCACAGTCACTAGTAATATCAGGATATTGTTGATTACCCCTTCCTTCACTCCTAAGGCTAACAAGCTGCTGGACCTTAGTAGCAGTAGTACTAGCAGTGGCAGGACTACTTGGGAATGGCAAGTGTGATTTAGGGTCCCTTGCTGTCACACTTGGCATAATTTTCTCCTTCCCCCCTGAGTACTACAAGAAATACTAGCAGCAGACAAAGTATTGGTGGCAGCAGGTTCAGTACTGGCAGCAGGTTCAGTACTAGCAACAGGTATAACACTAGTGGCTGCAGGATCAGAAATGGTGGCACTGGCAGCAGGGGCAACACGTCTGACAACAGGTACAACACTATTGGCTGCAGTTACACAAATGGTGGCACTGGCAGCAAGGGCAGCATGTCTGGCAACAGGTACAACACTAGTGGCTGCAGGATCAGAAATGGTGGCACTGGCAGCAGGGGCAGCACGTCTGGCAACAGGTCCAACATTAGTTGCTGCAGAATCAGAAATGGTGGCACTGGCAGCAGGGACAGCACTTCTTACAGCAGGCAAAGACAGCTGACCTGTCCTGCTCTCACTATCCTTTTCTCCCTTCCTTCCCATTCCCTTTTCTCCCTCCCTTCTTATTAAATTCTCCAAGATCCCTTGGGGTGATTTAGGGGGACTGGACTGCATTGGTTGAGTACTGCTAGTCACTTCTTCTTTCTCCTCCTCAGACTCAGTGTGGACACACTCCAGTTCCTCTTTTTGCTGCGCATAGTGATAGGAGTCATTATGGGCCTCCCCTGTCTCAATTTTTGCTAAATATCACAAGCGAACAGCACAGCATGTCTATCTCACTCTGTAGCTGCTTCTATTGTGTCTGCCTTCAGCGAAAACATCACATTTTTATAGCGTAAGTGTGAAAACAATGTAAATCAATGGGCGAAAACTTTTTAGCCATTGACAAAATGGTGAAAGATGCGAAAATTTTAACCGCTGGTTTTAAAGCGTTTTTCCCGCAAAAAAGCGGATAACAGCGAGGTTTTTGGGAAATTTCCCACGGGAACATGGCGACAACTTTCTCCCACCCCATTTATGATCACAATGTAACATTGTATAAGTAAGATATTAAATATAATTTATTTTTTGAACACAGTGGAATCCTGGGGAACAAATATAATATCTCAATCATGTTTCTGTTAGGTTTAGGTTTGCTGATGTACCTGAGGCAAGTAAAGTTTCCCAAGTAAGTCTACTTACCAAGACGCTTAATGACTTAGTACAGAGGTGCACATTCTGACTCTGGCTGGCTGCATCTTACTTTTTTACCTCACTGAATGCCAAGCTAGCCCTGCCCTGTACATGATTCAGTGGAATCAGATGTATGATTTGCTAGATCCCCTGTGCCTGGGTAAGGCAGTCGTAAAGGGTCCCCTAGTTTACTCTAAATTGAGTCTTGCTTCCTTAAACATTCTCCCATCACCTACATTGTCTTAATTTAACCCCTCCATTGCCAGATTTGATGGGAAATATTTATTGTTATGGGAAGACACAGACAGCTGCGATCCAAATTCCTTCCAGATCTGGCCGCTATCTCTGTGTTAGGGGAGCCTGGGGGTGTGAGAAGGGAACAAAGGGGATTTACCACCAAATACCCCAACATTATGTGTGACTGACTGGGAAGACACAGGAAACTGTGTTCCAAGTTCCTTCCTGATCTATCTGTTATCACTGTACTAGGGGAGTCCGGTAGTGTAAGAAGGGAGATTTATCCAATATACCCCAAAGGTTTTGAGTGACTGACTGGGAAAACACAGGCAGCTGTGATCCAAGTTCTTTCCAGTTCTGGCTGTTATCACTGTGTTATGGGAGTCTGAGGAAAGAAGCAGTTAAATAAGGAGTGGCCTTTTTTGGTTTTTTTTTTGCTGACAGTGAAAAAAACATAAAAAAATAAAAATATTTTGACTAATATGTGACAGACAGGGACCCTGACATGGCCAGTGACGGAGGCAGACTAATACTAGAAAAAAAAATTATTTTGAAAAGGGTGTTAGGGACCAGGACACAAAAATGTAAAATGCAAAACACCTTTATTAAAAAAACAAAAGCAAACAAAGCAAAATTGTGACCCAGAAGCGTAAACCAAAAGACAAGCCGGGGTCAGGAACCAAGACAGGTACTCAGCCAAGCTGGGGTCAGGAATACAGAGATCAGCAATGTCAGGAAAAAGGCCAAGAGTCAGGAACTAGAAGGGACGTCAGTGGAAACCAGGTCATGCAGGTAATCAGCAACTCAGGATAATGCGCTTGCAGCCAGAATCAGACACAAGGGCAGTCAGGAAGTGAGCCAAGCTGCTTTAAATACCCTGGGAGCGGTGGCTAATAGCAGTCAGGTGAGCAAACACAGAGAGGTCAGCTGATTCAGCCTGATTCAGCAAAGGAAAGGCAGCAGTAATGGATAACAGAACACTGGATTAGCTCAGACAGTAGAATCAAGCAACAGAGTTAGAGCAGCTCAGCCAAACCTTGACAAAGGGAAAGATATTATAGACAATCAGTTATATTGTTCACTTCACTGTAAAAATATACGAAGTAATTGAATAATGCACAACAAACAAAGTAGGGGCAGGGAGAGGATGAATGGAGTAGGGGTTGGCGAAAGGTCCCATTGTGTTCCAGTGGAAGAAACCACGAAAACCATGTGGTTTTCCACTTTTTCATGGGAAAATCCGCTTTAAATATAGCAATTAAAATCTACATGTTTTTTGCGCATTAGTAAAAATAGTTCACTATTTTTTCAATGACTAGAACATTTTAACCCCTTTATTCACATGTTTTTCACTTTTTTGTTTTAAAAATGTGCCATTTTCAGGGAAGTTAAACATAATACAAGCAGATACAGAGCAAGAGAGGGGTGCTAGGCTGTTGCACTGTGAATTAATAGTGAAATTGAGGCAGGAGAGGCTAATAATGACTGCTATCACTATAAGCAAGTTTAATAACAATAAAAGGAGGACCATTATGCCTCTAGTGAGTCTGCGTAGGATGAAGTGATCACTACCACCAACATGAAAGGGTCTGGATGCTCTGGTTCCCCAGACCAAATGCTAACCAGTCCCCCTACATCACAGATATGGATCTGTGCCTCCTGCCAGTGCTGTGCCTGCTGCCAGTGCTGGACCAGCTACCAGTGTGTCCTGTAATTCTCAGGAGGGGTGAGGAGGAGATGATGCCAAGTGTGACAGCAGGGGACCATAAGTCACACTTGCCATCCCCAAGCTGTCCCACCACAAGTACTGCCACTAAGAAGGTACAGAGTCTTAGGAGTGGCAGAGGGGATGATCATACTACTTGTGAGGAGGAAGACACAGAGTAAAATTGATGTGGTTGGTGTGAGTAGTAGTATTAGTAGTAGTAGTAACAGTGATGGTAAAGCAGCTGGTGGGACTAGCGTTAGGGGAGTGGTAAGGGAAGTAATGCAGAACATCCAGTCTAGCAGTCAAAGGATTCCACAATATTCCCCTGAGCCTAGGAGTCCTCTACCCCCCCCAGCATTCTCCAGGTGGAATAAGATCCTGAAGAAGGCAGAATTGTTGCCTAGCAGCAATAATACCACCACCAGGAGTACAGATCATCTGCCTGTGCCTGCTTCTAGTGCTGCCAGTCTGCCTTCTTCAGGTTAACAAGAAATAGCAAGTCTGACATTAGGAGACCATCTGTCATATTTCCCATCAGCTCCTCCAACCAATGAGATGTCTGTAATAGATCAGCATCCACGAGGAGAGACTGTTGGTGATGGTGGAGAAGCTGGGTTGGAAGATGTCATGCTCCTCTTGATACTGTTTGCAGGCGGTCTTTGGTTATCCAGTCCTTCTGCATCTCTTTTTCTTTTCTGTCAGCACGTGCGATGCGGTGACATAATTTTTCCACCTCAAGCTTCCGTTTTGGGCCTTCTTATGGCAGTAGTGTGTGTAGCTAGATTATAGCATTAGTGCTGTTATTGGATTCCTTCTCTGCTTGCCGTATTGCTGATTTCACCTGTGTTGATGAACCCTGGCCTGACCTTTGGATTCATCCTCTACCTGCTGACTCTGTTTGTCTGATCTATGTTGATGACCCTTGTCCTGTCCCTGGATTCTCCCTCTGCCTGCTGGTTCTGCTTATCTGTCTTTGCTGCTGACCTCTAACCTTCTTGTGCTCCTCTCAGCCTGTATTGTTTATTGCCTACAGAGCGTCCTACCTGCTCCACACAGTATCTTCATTGTATCCAGTTCCACCAAGTATCCTATCTGCTCCACAGAGTATCCTGTTTGCTCCCTATTGAACTGTTGTCTGCTGTATCTACTCCTGGCGTGTCTTCTTGCCTTGTTTTACATTATATATATTGGAAAGACTCTCCCTGGGGCTGGTGGTGTTAGGCCTCACTGTGGTGTGTTATCCTGTGTCTTCGTCAGCTCAAATGAAGGAGGTCATCTGGCTTCGCGGGAAGCAGTTTTATACAGCCTAGCCTGCAACACAACACACCACTGGGGGCCAGTGATCACCAGCATCCCTAGCCTTCACTCCACCAGCTCTTGTTGGAGAAATCACATCTTTGTGACCTCTGTGCAGCACTACTCTAGCCTCTATGGTTCCCCTTGCCTAGTGATAGAAGATGCATTAATCGCCTTTTTAGCCCAAACTGAGAAGGAATGGGAGGCTCATATTTTCAAAATGTCTCCCGGAATTTATTTGGCTGGGATGCGTGCTTACGCATCCCCCACTAGGAGCTGATCGGCTGTGAGGTACATAAGCACGTATCCTAGCCAATGGATGTTTGTGAAACATTTTAAACAGAGCCTGGCCATATCAAAGCCAGTTTCTGTTCAAATTTCCCACACACTGACTCAGTGGATGACAGGTAAGTGTTACACAGATCTGGCTTTTAGGCTAGTGTTAGGGGTAATATTGTTGCACAGATAGGGGTAATGTAGGATAGTGTTTGAGAGGGTGTCTGTATGTTGAGCTCATGCACCGATTGATAGCTCTTTTCCTTTGATGTTACCATTACTCACACTATTTAGCGTGGGTTTGGGGAACTTAAAACACATAACAGTTGGTCACAAATCTGTTTCTGTGGCGCAATGTGGTTTCAGTTGGTAGGGCAATAGAATAGCTCCAGTAACACAGTGTGTGTACTGATTGATAGCTAAATTTGCCCTACCGGCTGTTTTACCGGTCAGAATTTAATCGAGGTTCTAGTGTCTAACTTGGAAGCCCTTCGCCTGGTTCACAACTCACATATAACTAGACTGAAAGATTCACATTTTCTGTCAAGGGTACTCTTTCTGGGGCTCACATTGTACCCATTGCTCCATTTAAAAGTTTAATCACAGGGGAGTATATTGGCATATACTGTTATATTCATGTCCATGTACATCTACTCCATTGTATGGGCCATAGGCCTATCTACGTCTTTGAACTTTTCTCTGATAAAGTTATTTTAACCTTACCAAGCTGTTCTTAGTGTTCATCAAAAACCGTGACAAGTCCAAAACGACTTTTAGCAGGATGTAACAATGGCAACTCCCTATTAGATTATCTAGTCCATTTTCCCTCTCCACCCCCATGCCCCTTCTCTAATCCCATTTCCTCAATTATACTACCTTCCCTATCCTGTGTTGCAGCACCCTTCTCCATTTCTAGTTTAAAGTCTCCTCCAACCCTCTAACCATCGTAATACCCAGCAACATGGCCCTCCTTTTACTAACATCAATCAACAACATGCCTACATACCTGGTAACAAACTCCATTTTAATTTGGGGATGGCACAGGTGATTACTCTCCTATAATGCAGCAAGCGCACTATTGGAAAGGTTTTAGCTTCTCAGAGGTGTTGAGTAACAGTTTGGGACATAGGCAAAGCAGGGTATGAGATGCTCTGAACCTCATATTCATCGTGGTTGTCAATACGGACCGGAGCAGGGACCACCGGAGCCGTGGTACAGTGATTGCAAATCAGTGGTTTGAGTAGAGATACATGAAATACATTATGAATCCGCATGTTTGCGGGTAGTTCCAAGGCATACAAGACAGGATTGACTCTTCGAAGGACTTTAAATGGCCCAATAAAACGTGGAGCAAACTTGTGACAAGGAGTCTGCAAGTTCAGGTTTCTGCTTGACAGCCACACACTATCCCCAACCTGGAAAACAGGAGCCGGTTATTGGTATGTGGTTGATACCGTTGGAAGGACTCACGCAGGGAATTTTGCACTTGTACCCAAGTGGAATGGAGTGTCTCAGATGTACGTCCAGGGCTGGCATCTGCTGTGCTTGGAATGCATCCAGAAGCAAGGATGGCTGAAACCCAAAAATGATAAGAAAAGGTGAGCTTCCGGATGATTTATTGATAGCCCAGTTTCTAGCGAACTCCGCCCAGGGTAGCAACTCAGCCCAGTTGTCTTGGTGGTTGGATACAAAGCAGTGAATAAACTGTTTAAGCTCCTGGTTAGCTCGTTCTGTCGCACCATTTGTTTGTGGATGGTATGCAGAAGAATATGACAATTGAATGCCCATCTGGCTACAGAATGCCTTCCAAAATCTAGAAATGAATTGACTACCACGGTCCAAAATGAGCACCTTAAGGACACCATGGAGTCTAAATACCTCTTTGGCGAAGATCACCGCCAACTCCTTCGCGGATGGCAGACCTGGAAGAAGCACAAAATGTGCCATTTTAGAAAATTTGTCCACCACTATTAAAATATATGTATAGCCATTAGAAACCGGTAGTTCTCCCATAAAATCAATGGACACATGTGACCAGGGTCGGTCATCATTGGGTACAGGTTGTAGCAAGCCCACAGGCAGGTGTCTAGGAGATTTAGTACTGGCGCACACCGCACAGGTGGCAGTAAATTTAGCGCAGTTCTTCCTTATGGTGGGCCACCAGAATATGAGCGACAAGGACCAGAATAATTGATTTCTACCCACATGCCCTGCAGCTCTAGACGCATGGTAGGTCTCCAATAATCTGGTCCGGAAAGGTTCAGCCACAAAACATTTGCCCGTGGGTTTTTCAGACGGAGATTGGTTCTGGGTAGCCATAATCTCCTGGCCCAAGTGAGAAGTGATGCTAGTGCACAAAGTGGCCAAAATCCAATCAGGAGGTATAATAGGTACTGGCAGAGACTCAGACTCTACTCCAGGCCCATGTTGCCTGGAGAAGGCATCCGCCCGTACATTCTTTGACCTGGGCAAATAGGATACCACAAAGTTGAACTGGGAAAGGAAAAGTGCCCATCTTGCTTGTCTAGGTGACAATCTCTTAGCCTCTGATAAATATAGCACATTTTTGTGGTCCGTCAGAATCAAAATCGGGGCCCTGGTGCCCTCCAACAAGTGACGCCACTCCCATAATGCCAGAATGATCGCCAATAGTTCACGATCACCAATCTCGTATACCGATTGTGCCTTATTTAGCTTTTTCGAAAAGAATCCACAAGGCCTGAGTACCTGACCGGGCTCAGATTTCTGGGATAATACAGCTCCCACACCAGTGTCAGAAGCATCTACCTCCAGAATATATGGTAGGTCGGCCTTAGGATGGACTAAAACTGGTGCTGAGGAAAATGCTGCTTTCAATGCCTCAAAGGCCTCATCAGCCTCCTTAGATCACTCAGATGCCTTGGCCCCCTTGTGCGTCAAGTCCGTAAGGGGTTTGACAATGATGGAAAAGTCACAGATACATTTACGATAATAATTGGCAAAGCCAAGAAACCTTTGAATGGCCTTGAGGCCCTTGGGATGTGGCCAATTTAGCACTGCAGATAGCTTTTCTTTGTCCATGGAAATGCCCTCTTTAGAGATAACGTAACCCAGGAAGGGTACCATGGGTTTATGGAATTTGCATTTGTCAATCTTACAAAATAATTTATTTTCCCTGAGTTTCTGAAATACAGTGGCCACATGAATACGATAAGTCTCCAAGTCAGGGGAATAAATTAAAATGTCATCTAGATAGACTACTACACAGGACATAAGCAGATCTTGGAGAACATCATTAATAAAATCTTGGAACACGGCTGGAGCATTGCACAACCCAAATGGCATTACTAGGTATTCATAATGCCCATTGTGCGTGTTAAATGCAGTTTTCCACTCATCACCTTCTTTAATCCGAACGAGATTATAAGCAGCCCTTAGGTCCAGTTTAGTAAAAATGGTAGCACCCTTCAGCCGGTCAAACATCTCGGTGATGAGTGGAGTCGGGTAAGCACTTTTGATCATCAATTTATTGAGTCCTCTGTAATCGATACAAGGCCTTAGTTCACCTGACTTCTTCTTAACAAAAAAGAATCCAGCCTCCGCAGGTAAGGATGATTTGCGAATAATGCCCCGACTCAGGGCGTCAGAAATATATTCTTCCATGGCCTTGTTTTCCTCACAGGACAGAGGGTACATTCTACCCCTGGGGGGCTTTGCATCAGGTGCAATATCAATAGCACAGTCATATGCCCGGTGCGGAGGCAAGGTGCTAGACTCTCCCTTGCTAAACACATCGCTGAAGGATTGTTATTCATGCATTAGGGAGGGAGAGGTACACATAATCCTGGTAGGTCATTGTAAACAATGGCTTATACTATAGTCAGACTATCACGGTCCCCGTGATTCCCTGTCAATCTCTGACTGTGTACCTTTGCATTGGAGGAGTCTGATTGGCCCGCCCAGGATGTGCCTTTATATGCTGGGGTTTGGGCACTTGTCAGTTGCCCTTTCGTGGTGTTCCTGTTGCTGCGCCTTGTTGCTGATTTCCAGTGTCTCCTGTGTACCGACCCGGCTAGTCTGACTCTTCTCCTGTTCCTGCTCCGTGATCTGACCCGACTCTGGCTGACGACCTTGCTCCATGATTTGACCTGGTTCTGGCTGATGACCCTGCACTGTGATCTGACCCGGCTCTGGCTGAAGACCCTGCTCCGTGATCTGACCCGGCTCTGGCTGACGACCCTGCTCCGTGATTCGACCCGGTTCTGGCTACTGATCCTGCTCCATGATTGATCCGCTCTCCAGTGGTGTTCCTGCGGCTGTGTCATCCGGTTCCGGTTATCGCTCCTGTCCGGTTGCTGCTCCAGTGTCCTCCAGTCGCACTGGCGACATTCTGAACTGTTTCTCTGTTCCTCTCTCGCTCATGCAGCTGTGGCCTAGGTTGCCTGCCTTGTACTCGCTGAGCATTGCTCTTTTGAATGTACCAGATTAACCCTTGCAGTGCCTGTAGTCTCCGATTACGTGCCACTTGTTTAGCTTGCCAAGCTTCTGTTGGTTCTCTGAGCCGTTACACTTTGAGTCTCCTTTTGACACTATACCAGTCCTTGCAGAGCTCCGCTTGTCCGGTGTTCAGGGTGCATCGTGATCACGCCGGTTGGCGCCGGTAGTCTGTTCGCTCTTGCTATAGGATTCTGTGCGACACCGGAAGGGTGTCCCGGGCCCGTCTCTCATTTTCTCAAAGTGTTCAGTTCCATCTGCACTGCTCTGTGCATCGGCTCTTCGTAGCTTGGGCAACTATCATCTACTGTGGCAGTCCAAGGGCTTGTAATACTATCCTTGGCACATGCAGGGTTACACACTACTCATTCTGGGCGATTCCTATTCTGGTTACTTCAGGTTTGGCAGTAGCATTCCTCCTATCCCACGGTGGTGGTACTGGCTCAGCTCAGAGCAACAGGGGCGCATCCTGCTTCTGCTTAGAGAGTGATACAGTGCTGATCCTGTTCCTGGCTCTACATCTAGAGACTGTTCTCCAGAGACTGATATCTCTCCTGGGCGTTGGCCAATCTAGTCTGAGCCTCACCAGTGCTCCTGTTAACCCTTTGGGGTTGCTACAGCCTTTAGCTGTATTTAATCCTCTGTTTATATTACCCATACTTTGTCTATATTTGTCAGTATTGCTCTTACCTATACTGGCCCCTAGGGGCACTGTTTATCATTCTGTTTCAATAAACTGTGTTTTTACTTTACAACCTGGTATGAGTGTCAGAAAAACCATAACACAGACCAAGTTGTAATCTCACAAGTGTCCCAAATAATTCTTGGGTTATGGGTTCAAAACCATGGGAACCCTAAGATAACCGCATAGTGAGGTGATTGAATAATTTGAAATGACAGTGTCTCACAATGTAATGCACCTATAAGCACAGAGAGTGGACAAGTCTCATGGGTGACCTGGGGAGGCACCAAAGGTCGCCCATCAATAACTTCGATCAGCATAGGATTGACCAACTTGACTAAAGGAATATTATGAGCTGCAGCAAATTCATTGTCCATAAAATATCCAGCTGCTCCATAATCAATCAAAGCAGATGCAGTGAAGGAGAAGCCGGCACCAGAAATTACCACCTGATCGACCGGTTTAGAAGGCACTTCCTCTGGGGACTGCTGAATGCCACCTAGGACCTGTCCCCTTTGGAAACCTAGGTGTGTGCGTTTTCCGGCCATGTGGGACAATTATGCAGCAAGTGCCCATTTTTTCCACAATATAGGCACAACCCACTCTTACGAAGGAAGGACCGTTTCTCTCTGGTTAGTCACGTAAACCCAACCTGCATAGGTTCTGACAGTTCGTTTTGCCCAGGAGGCAAGGGAGGCAAGGGTGGGAATTCATTCCTGTGCCATTGCCCTGCAGGCAACTTAGGTTTGCGTTCCCTGTTTTGCGTTCGTTCCCTGATTCTCGTACCAATCAGGTTTACAAATTCTATCTCATCCTTGATGCGCTCATGAAGACTGCTTGCAAAAGCCGATACCAAGGCCTCATCGTTCCATGCCAGCTCAGCCGCCAGGGTTCGGAATTCTATGGAGTAATCGGCCACAGAATGATTGCCTGTTTAATGCACATAATTTGTTTAGCAGTCGAGATGTTGTGCCCGGGAACCTCAAACACGCTACGGAAGGCCCTCACAAATTCACTGAAGTTTGTCGTAATAGGCTTTGCCGTCTCCCAAATAGGGTTTGCCCAGGCTAAGGCTCTGCCTGTTAAAAGCGATATCATGAACCCAACTTTACTTCTTTCAGTAAGGAAAGCTTGTGGAGTCAGTTCCAAAAAAATTTCCAGCTGATTGAGAAACCCCCTACATTGGGTAGGTTCTCCATCGTATCTTAATGGTAGGGGTGCTGTCGCGGATAGCCCTTTAATTTGCTGGTTAGCATTCAGAATTTGAACCATCGGTGCCTGAACCTGGGTGGCCACCAAGGCTGGTACTGGTTTGTCCAAGTGTGTGGTCCGTTCTAGTATGGTTTGCACCGTCACTGACAATTGATCAAGACATTGTTCATACATATCCATTCTCCAATGGATATTTACTGAGCTTCCTTCACCAGAACCATCTGAGGTCATTGGCCCTTTCGTACTGTCACGGTTTTTGATGAACACTCAGAACAGCTTGGTAAGGAGAAAATAACTTTATTAGAGAAAAGTTCAGAGACATAGATAGGCCTGTGGCCCATACAACGGAGTAGATATACAGGCACGTGAATATAACAGTATATGCCAATACCGGAATTACATATAATGAAAATGACAATCACTAGACAGTAGAGAACCTGGCAAGGATCAGGACAGCTGGTAGAATCAGTAGGCAGCGTGCTGACCACAGGACCTAGATCGAGGTGGTCCAGATGAGGGTGACTGGCTCGACCCAGAGGAGCAGGCAACTGTGCTAGCACACCCAGATGCCTGGGAGGCACAGAACCCAAGGAGTAAGGCAACACTACTGGCACAACCCAGACGCCTGGGTGGTATAGAACCCAAGGATCAAGGCACCACTGACCCTGGCACCGGATGGCAACAGATCGAGATAACCCTCCCAGAATATCCCTAGAGTGCTAGGGGTGGATAGCAGCACGTATAGTGGTGGAAACAACCAATGTCCCCTCTATGAGGATGGTGCAACGTAACACTGGCTCTTGAGCTGGAGGCTCTTGCAGTTGAGGATAGCAAACTCTACCTGGAACGTCCAGGTACACCAAGGGTCAAATGGTAATGCCCAAAATACTGCAACTCCCAGAGGGAGTGAGCCCAGCGAGGTATGAGAGGTGGACACAGAGAGATCAGAGTAACACAGTCAGTGATAGAACACTACACCAGTACTTAGCTTGTACACTCCGCAAAAGTGGTATGGAGAGAGACTAGGCACTGAGCCTAGCTAACGGTCGACAAGATACAGCTCCTCGCAGTGCAACGAGTTAACATACAGCACCACTGAACGAAACGGAGGCAACAGCGAGGTCATGGTAAGCTGTAGAAGCATTGTACCAAACACAAGGAAGCGCACAGGGCAAATGACAGTCCAAAGGGTCAGATCAGGACAGGTGCATTGACCAGCACCGGGAAACGGAAGCGGTACAGCCAGATACACTTGGTAACGGAAGTGGGTTCACAGCCAGGCCAGCTCAGCAATGGAGGGTTCTCAGCCAGATACAGTCGGTAACAGAAGCAGGTTCTCAGCCAGGCTAGGTCAGCAACGGAAGCATGTTCACAGCCAGATACAGTCGGTAACGGAAGCGGGATTCTCAGCCAGGCCAGGTCAGCAATGGAGCAAGTATTCAGCCGGATACAGTCAGTAACGGAAGCGGGTTCTCAGCCAGTCCAGGTCAGCAACAGAGCAGGTTCTCAACCGGATACAGTCAGCATGCGGAGCAGAATCAGGAACGTCGTCAGGCAGGCCAGGTCACACACAGACAATAATAACTGATCAGAATGCAGGAACAAATACACCACGAAAGGGCACCATCCTGTGGAAATGACAGGGTATATAAAGGCCATCACTGGGCAGCGACAAAAGGTGATAGCCAATCAATAACCAGCAATGCAAACTAACAGTCAGAATGTCGGCGCCTGCTGCAAAAAGCACGGGCACCGTGATAGGACTTGAAGCTGTATCCTGTCCTTATTCTGAATAGATTAAAGGGACCCCTCTGTCCTCCATTCAGGCATCTGATGTTCCAGGGTTCCAGTGGACAGATTTCCTGTCTCCAGCCTTGTTTCCAGTACTGTTCCCAGACTATTATCCAGCTACAGAGTTCAAGCCAGCTTTCACACCTACCTCCTAACAGGAGAGATTCCAGCTCCTTGTGATGGATTTACCAGATTACCCACCTGTAGCTGACCTCAGGAGGGAGAAACCCATCATGATGGCCCTGGACTGCGTGGTGTCCTAGAGTTGCCGTTACACTGATGGCTAGCGACCAACTATGATTGTACCAGTGAGACATGGCAGGAACAGCGTACCCGGAGTCCATGAGACCCTACGCCTTTGACCCACAGCTATACGAGGACTTATGGGTATTGTGGGAGCCACTGCTGGGTGAACAACCCATGGAAGAATGGGAACTGGAGCTGGATGAGTGCATCAAAGAGGAGATGATGCTACATGACGGATACTGGTCTCTTTATGGGAAAATGGACAAGGATTACTTCCCTGGGTCACCCAGCACCCTTCCCCCACCTCACTGGGGATGCGGCACCCAAGGACTGATTTGGGATACGTTTCCGTGGGATGCTGACTTTTGCTATCAAGACTCCAGCCGTTACTGGGAGATTAGAGCCAGGAGACAAGACATGCTGGGGGAGTTGTTCTCATAAGCCTACAGGAAAATCTAAGCGACCTGGCCAACTGGGAGTGTGATGTGGAGCAAATGTATGCCAGTTTGCTGCACAAGGTACAGGAGTACCAAAGAAAGGAAGAGTCAGAGCCTTGGTCCCCATGGCAACCCTATACGCCAGGGACTGAGATCCCTACAGACGCTGACCCTGGAAGTGAAACCCCCTGGGAGGATTTTGGTGACCCTGTGGAGTGGAGAGTTCCCTTTCTGGGACCCCATCCCTCAGAAGAGATGGTGGACTGGCTGGTGATGGAGCAGCATTACCTCAGTGAGCTTAAGGAAGTCCATACCTTTGCCCCTGATCCGATGAGTGGGAATGCTTTCATCATTGGGCCCCCTGAAACCCCTGCTGCAGTGAGTGAGACAAAGGTCCTCACCAGCAACCCCTGTGTTGTGACCCCTGAACTGGTGAGTGGGAGTGAGCTCACAAGCAGCCACATGAAGATGGCCCCTTTGTTATTGGATACTGCCCTGGAGAAAGAGAAATGTGTGCTCTCCAGGTGCATGGATGTTGCTACCCTGAGGAATGGTACTGTGGTCTTCCTCAAGGCAGCGAATGGCCCTGAAGTTTGTGGCCTGGAAGAAGAGGACCCCAGCGGACTGAAGGAGAGCAGTGCTGCTGACCCTCTTGCTGTACATGTAAACTGTGAACTGGAGGGTAGGAGCAAATAACCAGCCCCTATGTAACCACTGGCCTGGTGAGCGGGAGTGAGCTCACCAGGGCCTGAGAACCCCTTGCTGTGGTGGATGAGACGCAGGTCCCCACCAGCAGCCCCTGTCCTTTCCCTTTGTTATTGGATACTGCCCTGGAGAAAGAGAAATGTGTGTTCTCCAGGGGCGCGGATATTATGGTCCTGAGAAATGGGACTGTGGTCTTTCTCAAGGCAGAGAATGGCCTTGGAGTTTGTGGCCTGGAAGAAGTGGACCTCAGCGGACTGAAGGAGAACAGTGCTGCTGACCGCCTTGCTGTACATGTGAACTGTGAACTGGTGGGTGGGAGCAATCCCTCCAGCCCCTATGTAACCCCTGCTGCGGTGGATGAGACACAGGTCCCCACCAGCAGCCCCAGTCTGTCCCTTATTGCTGTTGCCCTGGAGAAGGAGAAAAATGTGTTATCCAGGTGCCTGGACAAGATTGCCAGGAGGATTGGGAGTGCCTTCCTCCTCAAGAGAAGACTTGCCCCGACGTGGGGGGCCAGGAAGAAAAGGAACCCAGCAGACTGTCCCAATGCAGTGCTGTTGCCCATTGTGCTGTCCCTATGGACTATGAACTGATGAGTGGGAGTGAACCCACCAGCCCCTATGTGACCCCTGGCCTGGTGGATGGGAGCGATCCCACCAGGACCTGTGAAACCCCGGGTGTGATGAGTGGGAAAACAGTCCTCATCAGCAGTCCCAATCCTGTTGCCCCTTTTTCATGTTACACCAGCCTTGGTGAGTGGGTCCACAGTCCTCATCAGGGATTACCTTGTTGCCCCTGGACCTGTTGACCCCAGCCTGGTGGGTGGGAAGTCATTTCCAACCAGGGCAAGTGATGGCCCTGACCCATGAAGATGGCCCCTTTGTTATTGAATACTGCCCTGGAGAAAGAGAAATGTGTCCCTCCAGGTGCACAGATGTTGCTACCCTGAGGAATGGGACTGTGGTCTTCCTCAAGGCAGCGAATGGCCCTGAAGTTTGTGGCCTGGACGAAGAGGACCCCAACGGACTGAAGGAGAGCAGTGCTGCTGACCCTCTTGCTGTACATGTAAACTGTGAACTGGAGGGAAGGAGCAAGTCACCAGCCCCTATTTAACCACTGGCCTGGTGAGCGGGAGTGATCTCACCAGGGCCTGAGAACCCCTTGCTGTGGTGGATGAGATGCAGGTCCCCTCCAGCAGCCCCTGTCCTTTCCCTTTGTTATTGGATACTGCCCTGGAGAAAGAGAAATGTGTGCTCTCAAGGGGCACAGATGTTATGGTCCTGAGGAATGGGACTGTGGTCTTCCTCAAGGCAGAGACTGGCCTTGGAGTTTGTGGCCTGGAAGAAGAGGACCCCAGCAGACTGAAGGAGAACAGTGCTGCTGACCCTCTTGCTGTACATGTGAACTGTGAACTGGTGGATGGGAGCAATCCCACCAGCCCCTATGTAACCCCTTCTGTGGTGGATGAGACGCAGGTCCCCACCAGAATCCCTAGTCCGTCCCTTATTGCTGTTGCCCTGGAGAAGGAGAAAAATGTGTTATCCAGGTGCCTAGACAAGATTGCCAGGAGGATTGGGAGTGCCTTCCTCCTCAAGAGAAGAAATGGCCCTGACGTGGGGGGCCAGGAAGAAAAGGAACCCAGCAGGCTGTCCCAATGCAGTGCTGTTGCCCCTTGTGCTGTACCTATGGACTGTGAACTGGTGGGTGGGAACGAACCCACCAGGCCCTATGTGACCCCTGGCCAGGTGGATGGAAGCGAGCCCACCAGGCCCTGTGAAACCCCGGCTGTGATGAGTGGGACAACAGTACTCATCAGCAGTCCCAAGCCTGTTGTCCCTTTTCATGTTACACCAGCCTTGGTTAGTGGGTCCACGGTCCTCACCAGGGATTCCCTTGTTGCCCCTGGACCTGTTGACCCCAGCCTGGTGGGTGGGAAGTCATTCCTCACCAGGGCAAATGATGGCCCTGACCCAGGAAGTGGGACCACGGTCCTCCCTGCTGGGCCTATTGTCCCTTTGTCTGATGCCCCACTGTGGTGAGTGGGGCCCTGGCCCCTACTGACCCCAGCCTGGTGGATGGGAAGGCATTCCCCACCAGGCCAACTGTTAACCCAGCCCCAGGGAGTGGGACCACTGTCCACCCTGGGGGCTGTATGATTTACCCCAGTGAAGCTGCTTGCCCTGGATTGGTGAGTGGGAGTACGCTCCTCACCGGTCCTCTGGATGCCCCTACCCTGTGCAAGAGGACCACCAGTTTTGCCAACGGTCCTTTCAATGTTACCCCACCCCAGGAGAGTGGGAACAGCATCCTCTCCTGGCTCTGTGGGGCACTTGCCCAACAAAAAGGGGCAGATGTTCCCATCTCCCCAGGCCATTGAGAACCCAGAGACATGGTTGCCACAAGGAG
Organism: Rhinophrynus dorsalis; assembly: GCA_037306005.1. Lineage (NCBI taxonomy): Eukaryota > Metazoa > Chordata > Amphibia > Anura > Rhinophrynidae > Rhinophrynus > Rhinophrynus dorsalis. The sequence goes on along the minus strand of CM074723.1, from coordinate 137,241,678 downwards.
ATCCACCTTATAGATTGGCTATGGAATCTGAACCACTGCCCCCAGATCCAAGAGGGTCTGACCTCAGCTCTGCCTGGAGCCTGGCTCAGGGGAGGCCTCCCAACTTGGTGCTGGCCAGGACCAAGAGGCACCAGTATCCATGGCCCAGGACCAAGGGTCCCAGTTTTACTCATGGCCCAGGACAAGGGGTGCATCTGTTGTTTCCTGGCCCGTACAAGGGGCTAATGTTTTCCCCTGGCCCGAACAAGGGGCCCGACTCTTTTCCTGGCCCGGACAAGGGGCTCAAGTCTTTTTCCTGGCCCGGGCAAGGGGCTCAAGTTTTCCTGACCCAGGACAAGGGGTTCAAGTTGGACTCCCAGCTCCAGACAAGGGGCTCCACACAGCATGGCTCCCAGAGTCTCAAGTCAGAATTTACGCAAGCAACCGCTGGCTTGGTACAAAAAAAGGGGCTATTGGTTATGTAGCTTGGACAAGGAGTTTGTGTGATTCTGGAAACAGTTGATTTCCCTACCGTGGGGCTTGGAACTGGAGGCAGGGTTGATGTAATGGACCCCTAGGCTGTTACATGGAGGCCTTGTCAGGCCTCCCAAGAAACTCCCTGAAGAACTGACCTTCACGTTAAAAAGACTTGGTTTCGCCAAGAGAACAGAGACTGAACTTCATGGGAAAGTAGGCAGGCTGCTAGTTGGCCACCACCCGTGTAATGTATGCAAGGGTTTGGCATAGCTTTTGCAGGGGACAGGTAGGCGGCCTGGGGATTGGTCCCCCCTTTCCAGGCATCTGGTGACTCAATCGACCAGGATTGGTCTTTGTATTTTGTCACTCTGAATCCTATTGTTCAGGATTCAGAGCGGCAAGATTAAATTATGTAGAATGTCTGTGTTTGTGTGCAGCCCCATTTTGCCTTTTGTTCTACTGTTTATGTTTCATTGTTTAGATGTCTATTGCAGCCAGACACTATTGATTCCCCCCAGTATGTCTTTGTACTACCCCCATTGGGTATTGTATGAACAACTGTATAAAAGAGCTGATTTTTGACTCAATAAAGGAGAAGTCATTTTGGACTTGAAGCTGTGTCCTATCCCTATTCTGAACGGCTTAAAGGGACCCCTCTGTCCTCCATTCAGGTTCCAGTGGGCAGATTTCCTGTGCTCCAGCCTTGTTTCCAGTGACTGTTCCCAGCCTGATATGCAGCTACAGAGTTCAAGCCAGCTTTCACGCCTACCTCCTGACAGGAGATATTCCAGCTCCTTGTGGTGGATTTACCAGACTACCCACCTGTAGCTGACCTCAGGAGGGAGAAACCCATCATGACGGCCCAGGACAGCAAGGCGTCCTAGGGTTTCCGTTACAATAAGCACTTAATCACCGCACTTATTGTACCCCTTCTATACTAAATGTAAGTGCCAAGTGCACTGGTTGGCACTATATAAATAAAAAACACAATACAATATACAGTACAATGCAAGATTTATATTGGTCCTCTTAAGGCTGAAACATGTGAATTGATTGGTGAGTATAAGACTGTGGCTGACACCCTAAATACATTTTTTGCTTCAGTATATACAACGGAAGCAACAATGACAGGCTATGTCAAATAGACAAAACCACATAATTCCCTCCATCATGTACAAGGCTTACTGAGGACAAGGTCCAAAAGAGACTGGAAAAAGTTATGGTGAATAAAGCACCTGGGCCTGATGGCATATACCCAAGGATACTTAAGGAACTTAGTTCATTAATAGAAATACCATTTTACTTATTATTTATTGATTCACTTTCATCAGGCATAGTGCCCTGTGATTGGAGGAATGCTAATGTAGTTCCATTGTTCAAAAAGGGGGCAAGATCCAAACCAGGAAATTATAGCCATGTGAGCTTGACTTCCATAGTGGGTACGATACTAGAAGGGTTACTAACTGACATTATTCAGAACAATGTGAAGACAAACAATATTATTAGTAAGAGTCAGCATGGTTGTATGAAGAATAGATCATGTCAGACTAATTTACTTGCATTTTATGAAAGACTAAGTAGTAATTTGGACAAGGGAATTGCTATTGATGTAGTATACTTGGATTTTGTAAAAGTATATGATACAGTGCCTCACAACAGGTTACTGCATAAACTAAAAGGCTTTGGTATGGGCGGTGTTATCTGTACCTGGATTGAGAACTGGTTAAATGATAAATGGCAGAGAGATGTTGTAAATGGAACCTTTTCAAATTGGTCTAAGGTTATAAGTGGGGTGCCACAGGGTTTAGCCCTGGGCCCAATGCTTTTTAATTTGTTTATTAATGATCTAGAAGTGGGAATTGAAAGTAGCAGTTGTGACCCCTGTGACCACTGTAGTTACGCCACTGACTAAGCTGTGTAAGGAAAAACATACAGAGCTGGATGTTTTTTTCTCTGCAGAAGGATTTAGATAAATTAATTGAATGGGCAAAAAAGTGGCAGATGACATTTAATGTATATAAATGTAAGTTTATGCATTTGGGCTGTGGAAACAAACATGCTACATTTACTCTAAATGGCAAACAACTTGGGGAATCCTCAATAGAGAAAGATTTTGGAGTACTGATAGACAATAGACTTCACAGTAGTGTACAGAGTCACTCAGCTGCTGCAAGAGCAAATAGGGTATTAGCCTGCATAAAAAGAGGCGTAGATGCAAGGGATGCTAATATTATTCTAACTTTATATAAATCCATGATAAGGCCTCATCTAGAATATAGAGTACAATTTTGGGCACCAGTTTTTAAAAAAAACATTGTTGAACTGAAAAAGTGCAGAGGCCTGAAACAAAACTGATAAAGGGAATGGAGGATCTGAGTTGTAAAGAGAGACTAGCCAAACTGGGTTTGTTTACATTAGAGAAGAGAAATCTACAAATACTTTCAAGGTCAATACAAAGAACTATCCAATTAATTATTTATGCAAAGAGCTGAACTAAGAATGAGAGGTATCAATTAAGACTAGAGGAAAGGCACTTTAGACTAAAAGGCAGGAATTTTTTACCGTAAGGGTGGTAAAGCTATGAAATTCTTTGCCTCTTTATGTTGTACTTGTAAATAATGTAACTGCTTTCAAAAATGCAATGGATGCCTATCTAGCACAGACCAATATTGAAAATCATGACAGATGGATTCAATGCAGATAGGTTGTTGGTCTAGGGAACTATCTCACTCCCATTTGGAGTCAGGAAGGAATTTATTTACCCGCCTGGGGGCTAAATTGGCTTCAGGGTTGTTGTTTTTTTTTTGCATTCCTCTGGATCAACAAGGGTGTTTTTGGCATGGTCTGGACTTGATAGACGTCATTTTTCAGCCTCGTCAACTATGTTTCTATGTTGATTAAAATTTAAAGGGCTAGTAATGTTTCACAAAAACAGCAGCTCCAATTAATCTTCATAGTGGAGAGATTGCTTTCAGCAACATGGACAGCATCACTCCTTTATCACTTTGAGTGCAATAGGGATGTGCATTGCTCATCCCAGTGGCACACAAAGGTTAAAAAAAGTACACCAAGCACTACACAATTATCCTCTCAGCTCCGTATTATTTTTATTTCATACATATTGCACACTCCCAAGGGAACAAGGCTGGGGGTCAGGCAGTGTCCATGGGGATTTGTGGCTACCACTTACCCCCAGCCTTGTTCCCTTGTCCACTGGTAGCCACAGAACACCATGTACACTATCTGACCCTCTCCAGCCTTTTCCCCTTGCTCACTGTTAGCCACAAATCCCCATGGACACTGCCTGGGCAAGGGAAGAAGGCTGGGGGTGTCAGTCAATGTATGTGGGCTAACACACAATGGTGATGTTCCCCCACAATACGTATAGTCCACATGCTGCCCCACAGTTCAAATTTGACATATGCTGCTTCCCCATGTAAAATCCGATATATCATACCCCTTTCATTTGACAAATTCTGCCTTATAACTTCAGATCTGACATATCATGCCCTTTCATTCAACATGTGCTACCCTCACACTTTAAATGTTTTCTCTATTCTCTTCTCTCACTAGCTCTTCAAACTTGTATTTTGTTTTCTTCGTTCTCTACATCATTAATCTTTCCCTGATATCTCAAATGCTTTGTTGTTAAAGAAATGTGTTTTTTATAATGCAGAATATATCCACATATTATGATCTAACTAGGTTAAATCATATTAGCCATAAATGTTGCAGCCTTCCTTACAGAAATAGATTGCAAATGACTAAAATATATTGGTTATTACTGGACTAAGCAGGAAACAATTATTCCTCACAAATTATACAAATTATTTAGACCCCCATATTGATTGTAAATTGCTTTTGAATCTTTCTCTCTACTGTCATGTAGGGGAGGTTATAATAATATTAATATAGTCTATTAGTATATAGAGTTTCTTATGTTGCTATGGCAACAGGAAATAAACATTTTCATATAGTCTCTTCTGCTATCAGTCACTAAAATCCCACCCAGTCCTTCAACTCAGTTCTTCAAATTTCCTATACTAGCCTTACCTTTAACCCTTTGAGTGCCAGAGAGGTATGCAACCCCTCTGGCATTCAAAGGATTAACATTAGTGGAATATGCAGATTAAGAAAAATACAATATTAGATATGACTGTCTCCTAAACCAAGCTGATAGGTGAAGATATGAATAGCTAACTACATTTTTATGGTTCGTATGACCTTTTGTAGTGCCAAGATATGAATAAGCTTCCAGATACTGTACTTATTAAGCAAATTAGTTTTTTCCCTATATTAAGCACTTTTTTTTTATTAACTACAGGTTTCAAAAATGAATTTAAAACAAGTAAAGACATACTGTTAACTTTAACAACCCCCTTGCAAAATCTAAGCAATCAGTCAGTGATCCTCCTCTGACCTCCCACTCCTAGCTCCTTTTCCTAACATTTGCTCATTGCATTCTATCCTTGATTTCTTTCTCTACTTCCCCATAGGAGATCAATAACTAAATGCAGGAAGTGGCTGTTTAGTCAATATGAATTATAGATTGACAATTGCAAGTACTTATACAAATACAAATAAAGGAATCTTTAAATATCTAACAACACCACTTGCCAAATTAGGTGCCTACAGACCACTGCCCAGTGACTGGTAGTAAGCTCTCTGCCTTGGCCTTTCAACTTGCATGGCTTGGAGTGATGTGCTCTGGTAACTAAATTCTTAACTAACTTGACAAGAATTAAATAACATTTTTCTTGAAATCAGGCAGTGATCAATAAATTTGTGGATTCCTCATTTCAGTCTTTCAAAAATAGTTTTCTTAGGAAAATAAATCAATGAATAAATATAAATGTTCTCAGTACAAACTGAGCTGCACTTGCACAGCTCAGCAAGATAGGAGAAAATAGATACTGAAATAATATTACTTACAGAGTCTGTGTGTTAAGGGGTTTAATTGATTGTATCAACCCTTAATGTTGAACACTCTAAATACTGTACCTAGTTTTGGGAGCCATTGGCTTCAAACAGAACAGTCCATAAAAAAAGTAAAATATTTTGTCTATTACCTTGATTATTTCTTCCCTCAGCTTTATTTAGCTCATCTCATTTATTGCACCTCACTTTATTGCAGTTCTTATTTACCCCCTAAAAAATGCTTATACTATCATACACATTTTTACTCCTTTGAGTGCTTCTAAATGCATTCTGTATAGGGGTGGGCAAAATCTATCATCGTGTTCCTGCGAGAAATTCTGCGACAACCACGTTGTTGTCTGCTTTTTCGTGGGAAAATCCTCTTGAAATCCAGCGATTAAAATTTTCGCATTTTTCGTCCATTGGCCAAAATTCTTTGCCATTTTTTCAATGGCTAGAAAGTTTTGGTCCATTGATTTACATGTTTTTTGCCTTTTCGCTATAAAAACGTGATGTATTTGCAGAAATCAAACACAATAGAAGCAGCTACAGAGCGAGGTAGATGTGCATTGTTATTCTGCTGTGATCTTTTGGAAAAATTGAGGCAGGAGAGGCACATAGTGACTGCTATCACTATGAGGAGGTTTAAAAATATTAAATGGAGGAACTGGAAGGACCCTTATGTGTCCACTGAGTCTGAAGAGGAGGAGGAAGTGACTAGCACTACTGAAACAATGCTGTCCAGTCCCCCTAAATCACCGCGAGGGATCTTAGGAAATTTAATAGGAAGGGAGGGAGAAAAGGGAATGGAAAGGGAGAAAGAAAAGGGAATGGGAAGAGTGGGACAAAAGGGAATGGGAAAGGAGGGAGAAAAGGGTAGTACTAGTGAAATCAGGACAGGCCAGCTGCCTGTGCCTGTTCCTAGACATGCTACCCCTGTTGCCAGTGCCACCAGTGCTGTGCCTGCTGCCAGTGCTAAGCCTGCTGCCCCCAATACTGTGTCTGCTGTCAGATGTGCTGCCCCTGCTGCAAGCATTGCTGTGCCTGCTGTCAGACATGCTGACCCTGCTGCAACCAGTGCTGTGCCTGCTGCCAGTGCTGACCCTGCTGCCACCAATAATGTGCCTGCTGTCAGATGTGCTGCCCCTGTTGTCAGTGCCACCAGTGCTGTGCCTGCTGCCAGTGTTGAAGCTGCTGCCACCAGTGCTGAAGCTGCTGCTAGTGTGTCTTGTAATACTCAGAAAGGGGAAGGAGAATATGATGCCAAGTGTGACAGCAAGGGACCCTAAATCACACTTGCCATCTCCCAAGCAGTCCCGCCAGTGCTAGTACTAAGAAGGTCCACACATTGTTCTAGACACACCACCTCTCTTTACAAAGTGACATACATTGATACAGTCACGAAATGCATTGTGCTGCAGTATTTTTTTATTTTATTTAGTGTTTTTAGATTTATACACTTTTATATTTGTATTTATTCAATTGGGTATTTTCCACTGTTTTACAGCTAAGCATACCCATTTCTATTTTTTTTTGTCTCATACCTTTTTGATTAAAAATAAATATTTATTCTATTTAAAGTTTATGGTGCTACTTTACTTTTTAATGAAAATTTTTAATGAAAATAAATTTCACCAGTAATAAAAACATTTTACAAAATTCTGACTAACCAAACATAAAGGCACAGTTCATTTTGATTCAATCAGTTTTGCACAACTGTTTTGGATAAAACAATTTTTTTTATTGTAATGTTTCATTTATAATAAGTAATCTGTATACATGTATAATAGTTGTTCATGCAAGAACCTTTTTCTTTCATCCAAACCATTCATGCAATTTAAAAAAAAACAAACAAACTTTATTTGCCTTTTCATTCAGTTAGAATTTTGTCAAACATTTTCCAGGCACAATTTGTTCAGCACAATTTTCAGTGGGGGAGGCCCCTGCTGTCTTCTCAGGACTGACATTTGAACAAAATTCATTCAGTCAGAGTTTTCATGAGGGTATATGAACAAATAATAAAAAGAAACATAATAAATAAATAATAAAGGACTGTAGTCTTATTTTATTTGTTTTATTATTTGTTTATGTTCCTTGAGTGTGAATGAACATGCTTATGAGCAAAACTCTAGAATTACCAAAAGAAAAAAAAAACATGCACTGATCTCTGAGATTAAGGAAGTAACAGTATATTTAATTTGTTTGTGTGAAATAAGGGTTAGGAAGTGATAGAGACGAGAGTTTGCAAAGTAGCACTACCAGCAGTAGCAGCATTCAAACAATCTGGACATATACTGCAGCATGGTATATGGTGGCTGTTTAACAACAGAAAGTCTCCCCCCCACCAAAAAAATGCATTGATTAGAGTAAGGAAGAAACAACATCTTTGTTGGTAGGTTAGAATGTGATAGAGAAAATAATTTGCATTGCAGCACCAGCACAAGCAGTAGACCAATGGACAGACACATATGGAAGCATGGTATATTGTCTAGAAAAGTCAATTTACTGAGGAAGTACTGGTGGAAATCTAATTATAGGAAAGCCTGGAAAAAAACATGCACCGATCTCTGAGAGTAAGAAAGGAAGCTGCAGTATCTATATTTGTTAGAAGCACAACAAGGTGAATAGGAGGTGATAGAGGAGACAAGAGTTTGGACAGGTAGATGTGGTTCTACTTCCTACTACTACAATTTCTGCTGCTGAGGCAGCAGCACTGGCACCAGCCTTTGCAAGTGCTTCTGGTGGTGATGAAGAACATCCTATTTCTCCTCCCCTGCCCTAAAATCATGGGACGAGATTATTATTCAGTTGGGGTTGGCACAGTGGACAAGGTGGAATAAAGTTCCGTCTCAGCAACACATTAAATTACAAAACCCTGAAGTTAACCCTCCCCATCACCAGAATGAAAGTGGGCTTCCTTCTTGTTCTAAGAGCATGGTTCTGGGATAATATTCCCATGTACCTTCAGCATCCTCAAGTTCCTCCTCCTCAACACTCCCACTGCTGCCACTAATACCACCATCAGTGAGTCTGCAGGTGTAAAGACCTGACAGCATGTCTCCATGCTTGGCAATGTGGTAGACACAGGACACCAAGAGAATGCAGGTAATAAGGGAGCATCCAACTAATCTAACAATGCTCCACAGATCACACCACTTTTGAAATATGTTCCTTATTTGAAAGCAAAAATGTATGCAAATACTCGTTATTAAAATCAGCATTTCTTTATTTGCAAAAATTAAAAAACATACCTGCTTTCATAATATTCCAAACAATAGAGGTAAAGACTTACAGAGTGGGTAATGACAGATCTTACAGGTGGTAAAGATGATCAACACATTTCGCATGACAGCGGCGCTTAGTCATGATCATATATTTCAAAAGTGGTGTGATCTGTGCAGCATTGTTGGATTTGTTGGATTTGTGTAAGACGCAAAAAAAGCTTCTTTCTACTAGCATACTTTTTGAGTTACTTTTATTTCCGTGATATGAGGTATTGTCCTTAGCCTGTGTCTAACTTTATCTTGCTGCAAGAAAGTGAATGAGGACTGGAACGGTTATCAGTGGAGCCGCTAAAATGATCTGGAGGTTTGATGCTTTTGTGAATAAGGGAGCATCTGCATACCTTCCATCCTGTAAAATACACCAAGCTAATGGCAGGGAGGCTGAATATTTTTATTGAGTGTTGTGAGCCATTGGAGAGCATAAATCACCCACCACCACCAACAAATGACTTATTTAGTAGAATATTCAAAGGCACAGTGACTGACAGAGCAACACCTGATATCTTGTGGGTTGACTCAACATAAACCTCAAGAAGGGAGTTATAGTTGTTCTTAATATGAGAGCAGATATGCCAAGTGCAGTCCAAGTCCTTCCTCTCATTCACAACATTTTCACATACTGTGCACATTGCAGTTGCTGATGATAAATGGATGGTATGGATGGGTAACATTTTTCCTCCTCAAAATAAAAAAGGTGAAAAATGGAACTTCCAGACGAGTGGACATTTTTTAGCAAAATGTGCTGATTTTCTTCTGTTTCTCACCTTGCTTATTGTATTGACATCAAGGGAAAGACTGAACTCTACATAGAAAGTTTTCCTTCTTTTCCTACTGGTATACTATTAAAATAGTGTCAGGTTTCCATAGCATGTCATCCTGTGTTTGTTAGAGAGAGAAAGCAGCATATTGTTGGAACTACAGAAGTTAGACAAATGAAGTAGAGTAGGAGTTTAGTTTAGGGAGTCTTATGGGCAGGCAGTTTGTTTGGGGAATATGGGGAGTGTGTAGGGAGAAAAGAAATTTACCCAAAACACCCAAAAATCTTGTTTGACTGATAAAAGACATGCAGGTGATCCAGGTTCCTTCATGAAATTATTATTCTCTGTGTTAGAAGAGTCTGGGGAGTGTGAAGGAAAAAGGGAGATATATCTAAAATACCCAAAGATCTTGTTTGACTGAGAAGAGACAGACAGATGTTTCAAGCTCATTACTGAACCTCTGTGTTAGAGGAGACTAGGGCAGTGTCAAAGGAGAAAGGAGATGTAACTGAAAATACCACAAAATCTTGTTTGGATGAGAAGAGACATATAGATTTTACTAGTTCCCTCCCAAGCTCACTGAGCCACTCTATTAGTGGTGTCTGAGACAGTGTGAAGGGAGAAAGGAGATTTACCCAAAATGCCCCAAAATTTTGTTTGATTGAGAATAGAAAGGCAGGTAATACAAGTTTCTTCATGTCCTTGCTAAGTCTACTTTACAAATTGACACACAAGAGTCAGGCACGTACAATTGACACTGACTCCTACAATAGCCAGACTAAGGTCTATTATTATGTACTTTAATAAAAATTAAGACTTCAATGACATTAGGAAAGAGAGACAGCAGCAGTTGAAATCCTCCTTACATTAGCTGCAGGCAAAGAGGGGAGGAATGAGTTGCACAGGGAATTTGTGGTGCATACAGTTAATAAAAATAATCATTGTTTGACTCATCAATGACAGGGACCCTGACATGAGCTGTAACTGAGGATGACAGACACAATAAGATACAGAGGCTTACTGTATATGATAGAGTAGAATGTAATGGGAAAGAAGGTATCACACACAATCAGTTCTGCTGTGTACATTACTGTTTAAATCTACTACTTTGATAATGTTAATCAAACATATTAGGGGCAAAGGTAGGGGGAAAGGAGTAGAAGCAGTGCAGGGACCTGTTTGAAAAATGGTAGTTCACCATGGTTGCTGCAGCATGTGCGATAAACAATGATAATCCTTCTCCTCTTGAAGAGCATGTTTGTGAAAGTGAAATATAATGTGCCTCCACGATCAGTCATAGTATTAATAAACCATTTGAAAAGTCTGAAGATGACTATTAATTCCCATACTATTGTTGATGTCATAGTGGAGGCACTGGGGAGGGTGTAGTAGTTCAACCAGCTTCTGTGCCTCACAGTCAGAATTAAAACAGCAGTCCACAAACTAGTGATGAATGTTCTAAAAAACCATCTACAGGGGAAAAGTACAAATACATTGTCTGAGTAATAGCCAGCAATACAGATAATCAACATCCACAACCTTAGCTATGATCAGTGATTCTGCTGCTGTTGGAAGTGCAGCACCTTTGACTCCAACTAATCCAAATGCAACATCTAGCCCCAGTTGTAGTAGTAGTAGAAGACTCAGGGACCCTACAGTCTATGAAGTATGTTGATATTTTACTCCCAATCCAAAACATAAACATGTTGCTAAGAATAGATGAGGGTGTGGGAGCTGCAGTTTAATTTTCATAATATAAAATTATGCACTTGGTACACAAAGATCCTACGTTCAAATATAGTATTAAGAATACTATGCTGTAGTGGACATCAGAGGAAAGGGATTTGGGAGCAATTATTTCCGATGACTTAGGTAGGCAGGAAATATTACAAAGTGGTGGTAAATGTAAGCAGGGTACTAGGTTGTGTAGCTAAAGGTATTGATAACAGAAGAAGTGAAGTGTTCATGCCACTATACAGATCTCTGATTAGACCTCACCTAGAATATTGTATACATTACTGGAGACCCCATATCCAGAAGAATGTAGATATTCTGTCTGGGGGACAGGAAGGGAGAAAGGAGATTTGCCACAAATTCACCAAATTCGGTGTGAATGATTGAAAAGACACAGTCGGTAGGGATGGGTGAAAATTTTCACGTCAAACTGAAATCGGCAAAAAATGGCACTTTCTGTTTGGCAAAAAATCTCCCATGAAAAGTGCAGTTTTTCCCACTTTTTCTCACTTTTTTCACCTCTCTCATTGCATTGAAATCAATGGGTAGACCATTTTTTCTCTAAAGTTTTCTACAGCCATATAAAAGGCTCTCACGCTCTCACAGCATGCCATTCTGTGTTTGTGAGAGGAGAGAGCACCATGTTTTTGAGCTAGAGAAGTTAGGCAAATAAAGGAAATTAAAGCTTAGTTTAGGGAAGCATTTAGGTAGGAGTTTTTTCACTATATTAGTGGAGTCTGGGGGCACTCTGGGGGAGAATAAGGGAGGAAGGAGGTTGACTCAAAATACCCCAAAATTTGGTGTGACTAACTGGCAAGACAGAAGCAGCTGGGTGCCCGTACTTCCGGTGCTGAGCGGCGACATTGTTATTCTCTGCTGCCTTCTGATTGGCTGGTCTTAATTGATACAACTGGGCTTGCCTTTATATACCCTGGGATGTCCTCCCTTAGGCGTTCTTTCGTGGTGTACGAGTTCCTGAGTCTATTCTGCGCTTATGCTGATTCGTGTATGACCTGGCCTGCCTGACTACGAGTTTGTTCCTGAGTTCCTGATGATACGCTCTGTTGCTGACTGTATCCTTGCTGAGAACCCACTCCGTTGCTGACCGTATCTAGCTGAGAACCCGCTCCGTTGCTGACCATATCTGGCTGAGAACCCGCTCCATTGCTGACTGTATCTGGCTGAGAATATGCTCCATTGCTGACTGTATCTGGATGAAGAACCCGCTCCGTTGCTGACTGCATCTGGCTGAAGAACCGCTCCATTGCTGACTGTATCTGGCTGAAGAACAGGCTCCGTTGCTGTCCGTTTCCTGCTGAGAACCCACTCTGTTGCTGACTGCTGCTGGCTGGAGAACCCACTACATTGCTGACTGCATCTGGCTGTGAACTGCTCCGTTGCTGACCGCTTCAGACTGAGAACCCACTCCGTGACTGACTATATCTGTCTATAGGACCCTTCCATTGATGACCAATGGTGGCGCTGTACCGCTCCGTTGCTGTCTCCGGTTTGGTTTACCGGCTCCGGTACCAACCGTGTCCATTTGGGCTCTGGGCAACTCCTGGTGGTCATCATGAAACTGGGCTTTGCATTGTTTGTGGTGGTGCGCCGCGTGGCGCTATTTCTTGTTGAAAAAAGGCTAAGCTTGGGCTTAAGCTGCTCCTATAACCGCTGCTGGCGGTGTGCACATTCGAAGTACCAGTACAAGTGTTCCTACACTGACTGTGTTACTCTAATCTCTCTCTCTGTGGCCTTCCTACCTCTAACGCTGTGCTCACTCCCTCTAGGAGTTTTCAGTAAGTCTCTGGGCATTGACCATTAACCCTGTGGATACCTGGATAGTCCAGGGAAGGGCTTACACTGTTCTCTGCAGTACCTCGAGCTAGAGCCAGCGTGGTACATTCCATACTGTAGGTTGTGTGGTCACTGGCTGTGGTACAGTCTCCTATTGTTGCCTTGATCCACCCCTAGTTGTCACGGTTTTCAAGACACTCAGACCAGTAGGTAAAATAAAACACAGTTTTATTAAACAAAAAAAAATAAAAGAAAGGATCGCCCTCTATAGGCAGCACTGAGTAATAGCAAGTAGGCTGTATTGACCCAATATACAGATAATAACTTTACAGATACTGTCACATAACAGATACTGAGGACAGAGAACACAAGGGTTAACACAGTAATCAGTCCATCTCAGTTGTGGTGTTTGGCACGCCCTAGGTGGGAATTTAGGCAATGAGTGGTGTAGTTGACAAAACACCTTAAGTCTATAAAACGGAGATAACTGTTCAGCAAAAGGGAACTGCGACCCGGGCCCTGCAGAGACTTGAGCCAATAGCCCCCATGTGAGTAAAAGCCCCCACGGGCGTGATAACGGAAGCAACTGGATTGCAAGACTTTGAGCCAATAGCCCCCACGGGAGTGATAACGGAAGCAACTGGATTGCAAGAGCTTGAGCCAATAGCCCCCACGGGCGTGATAACGGAAGCAACTGGATTGGAAGAGCTTGAGCCAAAAGCCCCCATGGGCGTGATAATGGAAGCAACTGGATTGCAAGAGCCTGAGCCAATAGCCCCCACTGGCGTAATAATTGAGAATAGCACGGAACGAGCTAGAGCCCTGGCGCCTCCTCCAGGCGCGTAATGTAGACCAACTATACTGCAAGGAGTAGAATGAACCGTTGCCTCACAAGGCTAGGATGGACCGGCCCAGCAGTAATAGTGGCTGAAAGGTAACGGCTCTCAAGAGTAAACTATAGCTCTGTACCAGTGACTGGAGGCTCAGTATAGGAGGCACAGCTCTGCATGGTAAACGCAGGCTCAGCAATCAGGAGCGCAGCTCTGCATGGGTTAACGGGCTCAGCTAGCAGGAGTACAGCTCTGCACGGGTTAACGGGCTCAGTTAGCAGGAGTACAGCTCTGTACGGGTTAACAGAGGCTCACAATCTCACAGGAGATAGTCAGAATGTCGCCTCGGTGACAGCAGGAAGCTGGAATGCTGTCGGGGTTGAAGTAAGCCAGTGCAGGTCATGGAGGAGGAACGTCAGCCAGGCTGGGTCGAATCACGGAGCAGGGTTCTCAGACAAGCCAGATCAGGTCACGAGCAGGAACGTCAGCCAGGCCGGGTCGAATCACGGTGCAGGTTCTCAGACAAGCCAGATCAGGTCACGAGCAGGAACGTCAGCCAGGCCGGGTCAGAACACGGAGCAGGAACACAGGAGCGTAGTCTAGACAGGCCAAGTCGGTACACCGGTATCAGGAACACAGCACAGCAATACTGGCTCAGGAACACCACGAAAGGGCACCTGACAGGTGCCAATGGCCAGGTATAAAAAGGTCACCAGGGGCGGGCCAAACAGGCTCAACCAATAGGAGCGTGGCACAAGCGAGAGTGACAGAAGGAAATCACGGGCACCGTGATACTAGCGTTCTAGGGTCTGTCTCTAGCAGCTGCCTTGGTCTCCATTACCCTTCCAGTGGGAAGTATTGCCACTCCACGGTTGCTTGGCATTTGTGGCCAGAGCCTAGGTCTGAGTTGCCTCATTACTATACCATACAGTCTGGGTCTGAGTTGCCTCGTTACCATATCATACAGTCTGGGCCAGTGTTGTCTCGCTCCTCCGGGTTCAGTGCCCAGGCATCTGGGCAGTGCCAGTTCTGTTTCACATGCACCTTCAGTGTACGCTCACCTGGTCAGCTCTCAAACAGGTTGCCTTCGACCTCCCTGATCCTGTCAGAGTTTTCACTGCTAGCTTGTAATCTGTTGTTCCAGTCCACCTATTCTGGTACTGCAGGTTGCTTCCTATTGTGTATTTGTATATCGCTGTGTAATTTGCTTTGTGGGCCCCAGGGCCTTATTCCTTGTATGCTCTCATTCAATAAAGTATTTTTAACCTTACCATCCTGTCTGAGTGTTCATCAAAAAACCGTGACACTGGGTCCAAATAGCTTGCTGATTTTGCTTTTATTGTCTCTGTGCTGGGGAAGTCTGTGGAAAGAAGTTGTTGATTTTGTTATTTAGTTATATATATTTTTTGGGGGGACTAACTGTGATAAGATATGGTGGACAACTGTAAAATAAATAAATAAGTAAGTAAATAAATAAATAAAACATAAATAATTAAACAAATGAATATATTAGATAGCTGACTGTGAGTTCTGTGACTGAGGCAGACTTGATAGACAGCAGACTACATTGAGATTTTGTTGAGGGCCAAGGCAAGACATCATACTCCATCAGTTGTGTACTGTAGAGAGTAAAAACACACATAGTAGTTGAGTAATGTCTAGCAAATTCACAAGCAAGAGGGTAAAGGTAGAGGAAGTACAGAGGCGTGGTAGTAAAGTGTTGAATGAAAAACTGACTGCAACAATCGTTGCTGCAGCATGTGCAATAAATTATGATGATCCTCTTCTCCTGGGGTGGATGCAGTTTGTCAAGGTCCCACTAATCACACCACACCAGTCCCCCACCATCATGACCATACACATCTGCCATTGTAGGTTGTTATTTCTGTGTTAGAGAAGTCTGTTGGTATGAGAAGAAGGGATCAAAGGAGGTTTAGCACAAATACCCCAACATTCTGTCTGACTGGTTTAAAAGACAAGCAGCTGTGATTCAAGTTCTTGCTATTATTATCTCTGTGCCTGGGGAGTCTGGGGGTGTGAGAGAGAAGGGAGCAGAGGAGGTTTACCCCAAATATCCTAACATTTGTGTTACTGATTGGAAAGACACAGGCAATTATGGTCCAAGTTCATTCCTGATCTTGCTGTTTTTATCTCCGTGCTGGGGGAGTCTGGTGGTGTGAGTGAGAAGGGATCAAAGGAATTTTACCCCAAATACACCAACATACTGACTGAGTGATTGGAAAGACACAGGCAGCTGTGGTCCAAGTTCCTTCTTGGTCTTGCAGTGTTATTATCTTGTGTGGTGAGTGTCTGAGGAAAGAAGTAGTTGAAGGAGGTTTTTTTTTACAGTGATAGGGATGTGGTAACAAACCATAAAAACAAAACACACACACACACATTATATAAAATAAAAAAAATTGATAGGCGACCTGACGTGAGCTGTGTGACTAAGGCAGACTGACAAGATTGAGTATTTTTTAGAGTGCCAAGCAAGATATGACACATCACCAGTTCTATTGTGTACTTTGCAGTAAAAACACACACACTGTTGTGGACAGTGCCAATTTTGTGACAAAACTGTGTCCATTACATGGTGTAGCATTGCAACATATTTTGTGAATACATTTCTGCCTATATTTTATGTTCCCATGTCCTAAGCCACACTTAGGTTACAGAACCATCAACCAGCCTTTTCCCTGGTCTCTTTGTCTGTTATGGAGGGAAAAGGACAAGGAGAGGACCATCTCCCTTTGTTCTTTTGCTGCTAGGGGGAAGGGAGAAGGGGTAGATCAGGGCTGGTGAGGACTGCCAGTGAGAGCTTGGGAGGCATTTTGGAATGGAGGAGTGGAGTGATTGATGTGGGGGAAGATGTAGCCAGCCAGCCTACCTGGCTGTGGCCCAAAATTCAGCATGGCTGACATGTGGTGCATAGGCCCAGAAGCCTTCTTCTTAAACATCAGGCACCATTTTGATCCACCAAGACAGAATTGTTTCAGAAACCTGGATACCTGACCTCCAGTGGAAGCAGCCAAGTGCATTGCAAAAATGTACCCAGTTCTCATGGCCTCCTTTCCTGTTGCACAGTCCTTGTAAGATTTTCCCGTGATTAGCTAAGTATAGAAACTGTATATATATATATATATATATATATATATATATATATATATATATATATTTTTTTTTTTTTTTTTTTTTTTTTTTCTAGGAAAACACCCTAAGTAACTAATGTATGGGGATTTTTTCCATAATTGTCCCATACTGTTTTTTATTTGCACTGCAGTAAGTAATTGTCTAGTTAGTATCATTAGGCGTTTAGCTAGAATATATTTGATAATATACAGTGTATTATTCTTATTATAATATTATAGTTTGTTATTAAATATTATTGCTTATTACTAGTACTGGGGTGTTGTGTTAATTGTGGTTTTGGTGAACGTACACACATATTTTAATTGGTTGGCTGATGGGGTATTATGCAATTGTATTTGTTTCCAATAACTATGTATTAGGGTGAGCATTCTGTAAGTTACTCTGCTTGTGCTAGGTAACAGCCTGTGTCTTTGTTCATAGACTTCATTTTGGATTTCAGTACCTGTACACTGACTCCATCTTGGAGCAAATGCATGGTCTAACACCATCTTGAAAATCCCACTCCACATGGTTAAAGACTCCATTTTTGAATTAAGCACAAGGTATATGGGTTTGCAGTTCTTTGCACACTCGGCTGTTGTTGTGAAACTTTTGCACCAATTAATGCACCCAAAGCCACAAACCACAACACACACCATAGCTGAGTAATGTCCAGTAAACACAAACGTTGCAGGGTGGAGGGAGAAAGGAGAAGAAGAAGTGCACAGATTTGCAAGTAATGTTGTAGTCCAAAAATTGACTGCAGCCATGGTTGCTGCAGCATATGCAATAAATTATGGTGATGCCACTCCTTCTAAGGAGGATACAGTTTGTCATGGTCCCATCAAAAGTTCCTCCAGCACCAGTACTAATAAAAAAAACATGTAAGAACACTGAAGATGACAACAAGACACATTATAGTACTGATGATGGCATAATAGAAAGCGTAGCAGCTCAACCAATTGCTGCATCTGACAGTGAAACAAACAAGCACAAAAACGCCTGTCCTCAAAACAGTAGTAAACATTGTGAAAGTAAAAGGAAATTGTTTAACACCTCTAAAAGTTTAGAGGAATATAAAGGCAGTGGGCAAAAAGCAGCGGGAGATGCTGAGGATGACCTAATTATGAATGAGATGATGATGTAGATCTAAAATATATCCTTCCAGCATCCTCCTCTTCTTCAGATACAGATGACAATGAGAGTGAAAGAGATAATGACATGACCAGAAATTTAAGTGAAAGGCAAAGGCTCAGTCTTTCATCACCGAAAAAGAACACTGGGCCTGTCTATAAACTGCTTGAGAAAACAATTGGAAAGTTTGACCCTGGACAAGCAAAGATGTCCAAAAATACACAGTCATGCTGTCAGTCATCATCAGCATCATCACAGCTTCCAAGTCCAAGCCCCAGCCAGCCATACTAGTGTTGATTAACCAGCAGCAACAATAACACAGGCTATTAACATCCACAACCTTAGCTATGATGAGTGCCTCTGCTGCCACTGGAAGTGCTGAACCTTTGACACTCAGTAGTAGTACAATTACATCAACATCTAGCCCAAGTAGTAGTAACAGCCCCTCAGGAACCCCGTAGTCCATGAAGTCCACAGTATGAATATATTTTATTCATGATCAATGTCTATGTAAGAAGCACATGAGTACAGGGAAAGCAGGCTCATACCTAAGCACCTCCTCAATGCAAACCAACCTAAAGCACAACAACAGGTCTGACTGTGAGACACAGTATCAACAGGAGAGAGATTTCATAACTAGCAGAAGCACTCCAAAAAGTCCCTGGTAGAGGCAGGAGTAAGAGGAAAGGACTATATGGACAAATAATTTCAGATTTTATTATTGGTAATATGTCTTTTTATTAAGAACCATTATAATATACACATTTGCCATCAAAAATGCTTGTCTTTATTCAGAGATACAAAGAAAGATTGAGATGAGCACTCACTGAGAACAAAAAAATAAAGTTTTTGTTCTAAGGCATGTTGGCCCCTCAGCTGTGTTTTTCACTCCCATGTTCCATTGCAAATAGGAAATCTCCATGTCCATATTGGACTGGTACCACCTTCAGGCAGTCCAACTCTGAAATGTTAGGCAAATCCTCTCTGCACAAGAGAATCAGCATAACCACAGACTTACATTTCAGACTACGTAGGCCTCGTCGGTGTGATGCAGCTGATTCCCTCCAGACACATCGAGAGCTTACAATATTCTCCCAATGGACACTGTATATGTTAATAAACTTAACTTTTTAGAGCATGAAGAGTCTGCTGTTTATTATATAGTAAGCATGATCCTGAAGTAGTCAAGTGCTTCTTTATGCATGTCTCACTGTATCCTCTGTGAGTTAACCTTTGTGAAAGCTGAGGATTCCTGGTTTTATACATCATTATGCCTCTGCAATTGTCTCAATCTTAATAGATCCCTACAGGCATATTCACATTCATATAATATCCTTGGAGTGACATCCATATGTGAAGCATTCAAAGCTAATTAAGATATGAAGAGGACTTGAGCAGTAGTTGGACAGGAGAGTGGGGATACAGGATCGGCTGAAGAAAGCACATCTCACAAACCAATTTTGCAAGGAAGGAACAAAACTACAAACTTAAATGAGAACTCTGCAGACCTCTTATAGTGTTAGCTTCAGTCTTCAACACCAGCTTCTAGAGGGTGAAAAGGACTAAAGCAGAGACTGGTCAGAAAACACAGAATACCAGCATGAAAAAGTCAATTTCTATTTGACTTAACCCCTCCCAATATACTAACAATGCTGCAATACCTCAGATTTGTAGCTTATACATCTTCAAACAAGTCTTGTTCCTTTCACATTCCACCCTCTCCACAATGCCACCAAAATATAATGTTTAATTTCTTAAAAAAGCATATTTTTACATAAAACTGTCTCACACATTATAGGTATATTTTAAGTGTCTGTAAAAACTAAACATGTTAAGGTGACAAATCCACTTTCATTACAATTAAAATTTGCAATTGAAAAGCATATCAAATCTGTCTTAGGTAGAATTTTGACTTAATATTGTGAAGAATTATACTACTGTTTCCATTTGTACAGCACAAAATAATTTCAATTTAATTATTGAGAGTCCATGTCAGTGTTAGTTGAGCCCATGGCATTCATAACTTTCCTGCAGTAGTCTGGAAATAAAAAAAATAAGAAATGCAGACATTTATTCTGCTAAGAACAGTAATAATTAATGACTCGTGGCCTAAATTCTATAATGGTGAGGTATTATGTTAAAAAATAACAATGTTTGCATTCTTTATTTAAAGTTAAAGAACTAAGAAAACTATGAAAATGTAAACTTTCAAAATTGTATTTTCTTCTAATTTCAGTTATACACAGTGTTTTTGCATGACATATTTGTCACAACAATTTTGTAATATAGATTATTTTTGTGATCAAATTGTCAATTACATTACATATAGGTAGTATGGAATGTATCCTTTATTTCTGGGTGTGTGCTTTATTTGCACAGTTAATTAATGAAGAAATGTGTTCTATTGTGATTTTATTATGAATTTATACATAGTATGAGCAAAATCAATATTAATTCAAGGGAGAAATTATCTCTAAATAATAAAGTTAATGTATAACTTAATATGTTATCCTTTTTATGGAAGCTGCTGCATGTCTTTTTTAACATTAATGCTATGCTGTTGTCTATATTATGCAGTAGGCAAAGTTGCATACATTATGAAGGCAAAACAACTGCATTAGATTATTTTATTCGGGCTGCCAGTAACAGAAAAGTTTCGTTTACTTGATTATAGTGTTAGTGAGCCAACTACAGTGTTATGGAACATTCAAAACCCGAGAAGTTCCTCTAGTGTTTTAGAGCTATTGGATAGGTAAAAACTTCAGCCTTAAAAGTGAAAGAAGCAAAAAAAACAGCATTTGCAACCTGTGTGTGAAATCCTTCAAAAATGTCAAATTGTCCACTTTGTTCCATGCATTGAAATCAATGATAATAGTGTAATTGCTCCCACATGTATAGTTTCATCCTATGTTTACCAACAAGCTAACTCAGTTTAAAAGGGAGTGTTAGTTTATTGCATTGTCAGTTTGTACTGAAAGAGATAAATAGAGGGAGAGAGAGAGAGAGAGAGAGGTGCTAAAAGCCTGTGGGAAGTTCATTTGCAGTAGTGAAAAGATATTTTAATTAATTTATATGCATGAGAATATCTGCAGAACCGCCCACACGCAAAATCTGCTGTTTTCTGTGAAAATTCCAGTGAAAAAATTAGACTTTTTGCCCATATAATTCTCTACAGAGTAACAAGTATAATAGAAATGAAGACATTTCCATAAGAATGTTAGCTATTAGAATTACTATTGGGAAAATAAATAACAATTACATTGTTTATAAATTTGGATGTGAAACACCACTAGCACTTGATATTTAACCCAATAATGTTAAACCATCCCCCAAGAAATCAGGCACTGCTATCACTATGGCTTCCGCTCTGCTAAATGATGACAAGAAGACTTAATACAAATAACTAATCCTCCCTGCCACCAGCTTGGCATACTCTGAGATGCACCCTGATACCCTGAATATGATTGATCTCCACCATATTGCCATGTGTGGTCAGTGCACCACACAAGGTGTAATGAGTGAAGTTGAACTGCCAGATCCTCACATCTACAAACTTGCTATCAGCTTCTGGTTGAAGTAAGAGCAGCAACAGTGGTACTGCTTCGAAGGAGGGGTACGAGTACCCTGAGGGTGCTGAGGGACAATGGGGATATTTTCTCTCATCCAGACTCAAGCACAAGAATGATAAAATGCAGTTGTTATTGTCATCATTGAACTTCCAGGCTGGTAGTGGTGGTGGGAGTTTCACTTATCTTTTTTTATGTGCTTTTCAACAGCATTCTTTGTGCCCTTTGGATGGGACATGGTGTGGAGTAATAGCAGCACTCAATTTCCTTTTTATGGGGTAAAGGGTTTCACATTATTTACATAAATGTTGGATGTTTATGTTGCATGTTCTTAATGAGGGCAGATGTGCCAAGGAATGTCCTCTTCCTTTCCCATTTTCAATACTTTATCTCACACTGTGCAGAGTGTGGTTGCTGATGATTGAAACTGCCCCAAGTGAAAAATAGTCCCACAGCCACGATTTTGTGAGAGGTGAGATGGAGAAGCAAGGCCATTGCACTTCTGGTTTAACTCAATCCCATGGTAGCCATGGTGGTCTGCAGCACACTAGCCTGTTCATCAGCCTGCTGCTGTGAAATATGAACATTTGTCTCTGATGACTCAACTGCAGGAATTATAGTAGCAGCTAATGCCAGAATGTCCCTGCTGGCAGTGGAGGTGGTCATGCTTATTCCCAAATGCATCTCTCTCCCATTCCTTTTCACTTTCTTCCAAGAATGCTTTCATTCTCTGACATTAGCTGCTCCACCACCCTCATTCTCATCAGTGCCACCACCAGCCTCTTGCTGCTCTATAGGACTTCTTGGTGATGATAAATGTGACAGAGGGTGCCCTGCTGTCATACTTGCCAACACCTCAGAAGGCACACTGACAGCAGTAGCAGCAGGGGCAGGTAGCAAACCTGTAATGTTGATACTACTATCAAGTGACCACCATTTTATTATACTTCTAGAGATCACTAAGGAAGAAGTTGGAGTACTGGGGTGGAGGTCATTTGACAGAGGGACCTGGACTCATTTCAATGTTGCAGATCCTGGATTACCCCATCTCTGATTCAGCAGAAGTCGTGTCCCTCCAGCTTCTCCTTTGTGCTAGCATGTACTCAAACAATGTTTTTTCTTCCAGCTTCAACTTTTACTTTCTCCTATTCTACAAAATGATGCATGGAAGGAAGTTTCAGGTTTTTATAGCATGGGGCTGGAAGTCCTGCCACAATTAAAAATGTGGGTGGAAAATGGAAACTTCTCGCAGGAAAAGCTGTGGTGGTAATGAAACGGAGGAACATCTAACAAAATGGTGGAACATCTTGCATTTTTTGAGAAACTTCCCATGGGAACAAAACAGGACTTCTTGCCCATTCCTAGGCATAGTATTAGCATTTTATAAGTCATGAGTGCACCCATCAAGCCATTCATAAACTCTTGAACCATGGTCAAAGAAGGTGACCCTATCAAATAGATTGTAAGAATAATCCATGGAAAGCAAAAATGGACAGCGCTAAATAAAAAACTAGAACAACTCAGGCCACCAAATAAAGAGTAGACAGTCACTTCCACCCTAAAACTGTATTATACATGCTGCACTTCATCAAGGTGGAAGTACAGTGTTCTTTCCACTAGAGATGGGGGAAATAATAACAATTATTATAGGTTTAAGGTATCTTAGGAGACTAAATATGTATCCATCCCCCCTAAAATCCTTTCTCCTATACTTTGCAACCACTGGCGTAGGGATGTAATCAATTTCCCATAGTTGGGAAGACATTTTCAAGAGACTTACAAAGGGTCTGTATACAGAGAGGGACTTCACCTTCATCCAAATAATAAGTAAAACTGCAAGTACACTTTGCTCTTTGCATTTCAGCTATTATATCCACTGCCTAGTGGGTACAGCATGCATGTTTTTTTAACTTGCTTAACACTTTGAATGCCAAAAGGGTATGCAAAGCATTGGGAAGCAATGTGTTGCATACCCCTCAGGCATTCAAAGGGTTAAATATGTTGTCATGTAGGGCAGTTGAAAATCACTATGTGGGACATGAGTTGGTAAACATTATTTGAAAAGAATTTGGTTCAGCAAAAGTAGGGTTACACAAAAACATTCAGTAGATTGGTTCATAGTAACAACCAAAGGTTGCACAGATGGAATTTTGCAATCAATATCACTTCTCATAATTATATACGAACCATCATCCAGATGTTCTAACTGAATGTAAGACATTTGAACAGGAGCACTAAAATCCTTGACCAGTGAGGCTACAAGGTAAATAGGAAGATACTTCATCACACACCAGGGGGGTTATGCATTAAGCAGTGAAAAAGAGGTGATAAAGTGGAGATGACTTCTCCAATGATATCACTTCTCCAATTCCTATTTTATTATATGGAGTCAATGTAATAAGATTTCTCTAACTTTTGAGATGTTAGTGCATAGACTCTATAGAAAAACATAGTAAATGGAGAAGTGATATCACTAAAGAATCAATCTCCATGTTATCACGTCTTTATCATGCTTTAGTGCATAAATCCCCTGATATTCTAAATCATGACAATTACTAACACTAAGATTTGACCATTCTCTGCATTTTTGTAAGAAATACTGGTAGGATGGTTAGACTTTAATTAGTGCTAAGAGGCCAGCTGATTGCACTAAATAACTAATGTTTTCCGCATCCCAGTTAGGGTTTTGATATGCAATAATGAGGTGTCTATTTTACCGGACTATAAAGTTAATCTCATAGCTGTAAGTTTATTTAATAATTCAACAGCCTTAAGTTTCTGACAGTGCAGTGATATCTAATCTTGCTGCAGGCACCATATGATCTCTTCTTAACACTAATATAGTCCTTCATCATTTGAATCTGAAATGTGGCTAATAATAGATCCAGCATCACTTAATTACTACAGGACACATATTAAGATTTAAGCATTACTTAACAATTTTCTACCCAAACCTTTTTTATCTTTCTCACATTCATCAATATTAGTAACATTGTTTAAAACATATGTTAAATTATTAAAAGTGTTTTTGATTCCTCACATTTCCCCAGAATAAGGCAAATCAGCAATTTTTTGGTGTAACATTATCTGCATACTCACAGGAGGAACCACCTGATGTATCATAACATACATTTTTTTTACAAATACCGTTGATTACAGAATCCACCTTGTGAGCTTCACAGTGAGTAGATAGTATAATTAGTTTTTACGTCTCAGGAAGGTTGAAGAAAATGGAACACTGTTTTATACATTATGTCTGCAGTTATACAAAATGGATGCAATGCAGGCCTTTGTTGGAATATTTCAATGTGTAATGGTGGCTGAGTGAGCTCATGCTATTGGAATGTTTCCAAAAAAGGGAATTGCTCTTCTAAACAGTTTGCTTCTGTTCTTAATGTATACAATGTCCATTTATGGCCAGATGTGTAGATAGGAGTGGCCATCATGTAATCCTTTGTTTAGAAACTGTATAAGAGAGTCTCCATGTTGTATCACAATTGTATTCTTGATTCCAAGTCTTCACTGGATATACAGTGATGCAAGATGTGATAGACTGAGGTGCAGTAAACTGCCTGTAAACCATTGATTAATTGAATAATAAATAAAGATAGACGTGGTCCTGAAGTTATTACAAGAAAAGGATTTCTAACAACAAACTCCTTCAGGGAAGTGGTAGCCTTCCCAAAATTGTATCCTGGTACAATTGCATCTGATTTTTATGAAGCTCTTTTGGGTCAATTGTCCAATATTCAGATAGAATATATGCTATTCCTTGTATTGTATTTTGTCTTGGGTAATACCTGGATGAGTGTCATGATCATCTCTAATTTCTTTTGCAGGCCATTGACATGTAGTTTGAAAATCAATGTAATAACAATGTCCAAATGCTGCACAACAAATCTTTTCTCAGTAAGTTCTCTATTTTCAATGTTCATGGAGAGATAGATCATATTGTAGAGTAGTTTAACTAATTTTATTCATCTGGTCAGTTATACAATCTCTCCTCAATTTTCTTATGGGTTAGTAATGCCAGCACTCTTTGCCATTATACATCCAACCAGATAACTTATGATATTCCTAAAGTCTTTTGTCTATTTATAATAGACATTAGGAACGGTTTCCAAAAGGGTCCTTGTGGTCATTCTGTGGCCTGAATCAGTACAGGCTGTATTTCATAATAGTTGTCTCTCTTTCTCGAAGTTGCCATGTCAGTGTGCTTTCCTTCATGTGCTTGGGTCTCATTCCATCTAACAAGGGGTCCAGGCTGCTGTGTAATGTGAGGCCACTGCATCCTGGAGACAACCAATCCTGTGGAGGTAAAGATGATAATAATCAGTAACAAATACAGATTGAAAAATCCAATCCAGAAGGATTACACAC
Source organism: Rhinophrynus dorsalis (assembly GCA_037306005.1). Classification (NCBI taxonomy): domain Eukaryota; kingdom Metazoa; phylum Chordata; class Amphibia; order Anura; family Rhinophrynidae; genus Rhinophrynus; species Rhinophrynus dorsalis. The sequence continues at coordinate 137,215,696 of CM074723.1, read as the reverse complement.
ATGAGCCAGTGTCTCCATGTTGCCTGTCTCAGTTGCTTCTAATAGGCACAATTGTTGATAAGAGACTTACTTTCAAGAAGTATGGAACAACTTTCATCAGCCAGAAACAGTTCATTTTTATCAGGATCTGAAGTAGGTCAGAGGATATGTATTGAAGGAATTGTTCACTTGTCCAGTAGAATCTGGGTTTCATTCAGCATCTGCCAGTGGGAGTATGTCAATGGATTTGTCCCTTCCATGCTTAAATGTAAGGTTGAAGTGAAAGGGTTGTTTTAAGTTAAATGCCCACTCTTGGGTTTGTTTTGCCATGAAGGCAGGTATTTCATTAGAGTGTAGGGCTCTGGGTTTACCAATGCTTGCTAGGGATTTTTTTATCCTCTTGGGTCTTAATTGCAAATGGCTTCAGTGTTTTATTTTGTCTTCCTCTGAAACAACAGGGTTTTTTGGCATGGGCTGGACTTGATAGACACATGACTCTTTTCAGCCTTACCAATTATGTTACAATGTTTTTTTCTTGTACTATAGTTGGTGATTGGTGGGACCTTGACAAACGGCATCCTCCCTGGGAGGGGAGAGATCATCATAATTTATTGCACATGCTGCAGCAACCATAGCTTCAGTTTTTGAACTACGACTTTGCACCCAATCCCTGCATTGCTCCTCCATGCTCTCATCCCCCTGGACCTTGTACTTTTGCTGGTCCTTACTCAACTACTATGTGTGTTTTTACTCCCTTAGCCCTCAACAAAATTTTCAATGTCGTCTGCTGTCTATCAAATCTGGCAGTCACACAGCTCATGTCAGGCTCCCAGTCTGTCACTTAGTATATTTATTTATTTTTTAATTTATTATTATTTTTTAAGTTTTCAATCCTATGTTATCACAGTCTGTCAATAAAAAAAAATATAACTAAAAAACAAAATCAACAACTTCTTTAGACTCCCCAGCATAGAGACAATAACAGCAAGATCAGCAGGCAAATTGGACCCCAGCTACCTGTGTCTTGCCAGTCAGTGACACCGAATTTTGGGGTATTTGGGTTCAACCTCTTTCCTCCCATCTTCTCCCTCATAGAGCTCCCAGACTCTCCTAATACAGAAAACAAATTCCCTACCTAAAAGACTCCCTAAACTAAGGTTCAGTTCCCATTTATTTGACTATCTTCTCAAGCTCAAAAACATGCTTTCTCCTCTCACAAACACAGAATAGTATGCTGTGAGAGCCTGACACCCTTTTATATGCCTGCAGGAAAAGTAGAGAAAACTTTCATGTGGTGGGGGAATATTCTTCTTCCCATTTATTACAATGCAATGAGGTAGGTGAAAAAATTGGTAACACGGCACCAATCGTGGGAAGTGCCATTTTTTGCCGATTTTGGTTTGAGGTGAAGATTTTCTGCCATCCCTACTTATAGACAAATATCAACCCAATGCAAATATATGGATAACTTTTAAAGAGTTTATAAACACATCACAGAAATAAAATAATAATGTATTTATTCATGGGAACAATCTGTTCAATAGCCTTTAAATAGAAGAAACATACCATAGAAATTAGACATCTCCTAATTAGGCTTGTTGTTTGCTGGCTCCCTGTCTCACCCTGTTACGCTTCAACTCCATGCCTCATTTTTGCTTTCATAAGAGACCTTCTGGAGACAATATGTATATTGTAACAATTTGGTATGAAGATAAAAGTAATGTTAAAGTAACATAAAGTCTAATAGTTAGAAAGTTAAACATAAAATGACATATTTTGGATGAATGGTTCTGCCACAAAGACATAGAACTCAAAACAGGTTTGAAAGATAAATATGCTAAAAAATTATTTTCCACAAATCAATAAGAACTGGATCAACTAAAATAAACTGAAATTCAAAATCTTTGAATTTCCTCTGAGCCCAAAATATATTTACAATGTTTAAAAGGAGGGATGGACTTCATTACATAAGTAAACATAAATACTTTCTTGAAGGCTAACTATCACAGAAAATTGCTGACATCTAATTCTTCATTTAATCTGTAGATGGGGAACAATGTCTAAGAAAAAGAATAATTTAAGTATATAGGAAAGAAAATCACTAATTATTTTACCTAAGTATTCCACAATTACCATCAGAGAATCGGACAAAGGTGTCTCTACTGTCATTCAAGATACCTAAGCATATTTAGCAGAAGCATCTAGATTGCTATCTGTCAACACATTATATAAAAAATGTTCCTATAATTCACATCATATATTTAATGATTTATTAAAGGTGCTTTTGGAAAATGAACTAAATGAGGGAATATTAATGAAACAATAATTTATATTTCTTTACTCAAAATATCCAGAAATTCAGATTCTTTAGCACATCCCCAAAATCCATAACGATCCCACCAATCCTTCTGGTAGACCTATCATAGCAGGTATTAATTATTTTACCTCTATCTACTCATTAGGGATGGGTGAAAATTTTCCCCTCAAACTGAAATCGGCAAATAATGGCACTTTCCGCTTGGTGAATAATTTCCCACGAAAAGTACAGTTTTTCCACTTTTCCCACCTTTTCCGCCCATTGAAATCAATCGGAAGAAAAATATTTCTTCACCACAGGAAAGTTTTCTACAGCCATATAAAAGGCTGTCAGGCTCCCACAGCAGTCATTCTGTGCTTGTGAGAAGAGAGAGCAGCATGTTTTTTGAGCTAGAGGAGAATAAGGGGCTTAGTTTAAGGAGTCATTTAGGAAGGACAGTTGTTCTCTGTATTAGGGGAATCTGGGGACAATCTAGGTGATAAGAAGGGAGGAAGAAGGTTGACCCCCAAATACTCCAAAATTTCATGTGACTGACTGGCAAGACACAGGCAGCTAAAGACCTATTTGCTTGCTGATCTTGCTGTTATTATCTCTGTGCTGGGTGGGGAAGTCAGGGGAAAAATGTTGTTGATTTTTTTTTTTAATTATAATTTTTGGACAGACTCTGATAAGACAACAGGGTGGAAAACTTAAAAAAAGAAAGAAAGAAAAAGAAAACAAAAAAAAATTAAATAAAAAGAATATAAAACTAAATATCTTAGGTGACAGTGACAGACAGCTGACTGGGCTTAGACAAGGCATCATACAGCTGCATCAGTTGTGTTGTGTACCATACAGTAAAAAAACACAGTGTAGTTGGTAATAATGTCCAGCAAATGCACAAGTGGAAGGGGGAGGGGTGGAGCTGTGCAGGGATGTGAGAGTAAAGTGGTAGTTCAAAAACTGACTGCAGCAATGTGCAATCAATGATGATGATCCTTCTACTCCAAGGTAGGTGCAGTTTGTCAAGGTCCCAGCAAAACTAGTTCCAGCACCACCAGTGCCAGTAGAAATAAAGAACCATATAAGAAGAACAGGGAAGATGACAAAAAGTCACATTCAAGTGATGCTGGCAATAGCATAATAGAGGAAGGTGTAGCAGCTGAACCACCTGCTGAATCAGATAGTGAGACAAGCAAGCACCAAAACACCCATAGAAGTTAACTTTGTTACAGTAAAAGTAAAACAAAATTGTTTGAGACCTCCAAAAGCTTAGAGGAATATACGGGTAGTGGGCAAGAATTGTCAGGTGATGCTGATGCTGCTGAGAATTACCTAATGATGACTGATGATGATGCAGATCTAGAATATATCACTCCAGCATCATTCTCTTGTTCAGATACAGATGAAGTTGAGAGTGAGGATGGTGACAGGGCTATAAGCTTTGCAGAAAGTCAAAGGCTGAATCTTCCACCACTTTTAAGGAGCACTGTGCCTGTCTATAAAGTGTTTGAGAAAGCCATTGGAAAGTGTGACCCTGGACATACACAGATGTCAAAAAGCACACAGTCACCTTATCAGTCATCATCGACATCATCGCCTCTTCAAGTCCAAGTCCCATTCAGCCACACACACCTGTTTTGAGTACCCAGCAACAGCAACACAGGTTAATATTCACAGTGTTAGATATGATGAGTACCTCTGGTGCTGCTGCTGCTGCTGTAAGTGCTGCACCTTTGACACCTAGAAGTAGTGGCAGTAGAATTATATCAATATCTAGCTCCAGTGGTAGTAGTAGTAGTATAAACCACACATGACAGATAAAGCCAGGACAAATATATTAACAGCAGCACAGATGAGGAGGTGGAGGACAGATGGGACCACTGCTACGACTGATAAGTAATGTGTGTTAATAATCTGAGAAGGAGGATAGAGTATGAAAATATCATGGTGCCCATGCTCCCTTGTTTTTGTTTTTCTGTCAGTTATCCTGTGTAATACTCTCATTGGTTGCCCTGTGTTGAGCCCGCCCAGTATGGCCTTTATATACTGGGCTCCTGCACCCACACAGTGCCCTTTCGTGGTGTTCCTGTACCAGTACTAACTAACTGCTCAGTGTTCCCAGTGTACCGACTTGGCCTGCCTGACTACTCTTCAGTTCCTGCTCCTGTGTACCTACCCTAATTGCCTGACTTCTCTTCAGTATCTGCTCCTGTGTATCGACCCGGCCTGGCTGACATTCCTGCTCCTGTGTACCGACCTGGACCGGCTGACGTTCCTGCTCCTGTGTTCTGACACGGCCTGGCTGACGTTCCTGTTCCTGTGCACCGACCCAGCTTGATCGACGTTCCTGCTTCCTCTGTCCTCGTTGCCTCAGCGACATTCTTAGTCTTCTGACAATCCGGTTACCATTGGCTTGTCCTCCGCTACTGCTCCGGCAGGTTGCCAGTGTTGTCTCTGTTACTGTTCCAGCAGAGCGCCTCTGGCCTAGTCCTCCGTTACTGTCATACGGGTTGCAAGTGTGTGCCTCCGTGATTTCTCTGGTAAAGTGCAATTGGCTTGTCCTCCACTACTGCTCCAGCAGGTTGCCAATGTTGCTCAGTTACTGCTCCGGCAGAGCACCTCTGGCCTAGTCCTCCATTACTGTCATACCGGTTGCAAGTGTGTGCCTCCGTGATTTCTCCGGTAAAGTGCCATTGGCTTGTCCTCCGCTACTGCTCCGGCAGGTTGCCAGTGTTGTCTCAGTTACTGCTCCAGCAGAGCGCCTCTGGCCTAGTCCTCCGCTACTGTCATACCGGTTGCAAGTGTGTGCCTCTGTGATTGCTCCGGTAAAGTGCCATTGGCTTGTCCTCCACTACTGCTCCTGCAGGTTGCCAGTGTTGTCTCCATAACTGCTTTGGCAGAGCGCCTCTGGCTTAGTCCTCCATTACTGTCATATCGGTTGCAAGTGTGTGCCTCCGTGATTGCTCCGGTAGTGCTCATTCTACCTCAGTTGAGGTCTGGCAGTTCACGTATGTTTGCTGACCTTGGCTTGTTAAAGTATCATTCCAGTACCTTCACACATGGGACTGTTTACCATCATTGATGAACTTTAACTCCTGCAGTACTGGAATCCTGGGAACCTACTTCTCTTGCCTGATCTGAGTCAGTATATATTGTCTGTACCTTCATGTTATGTCTGTACTATACTGTTTGTATACTACAGGACCTGTGAGGGTTCTTACTGTATTGTTTTATTCAATAAAACTGTGTTTTTATCCTAACCACTGTGTCTGTGAGTCAAACAAACTGTTACAGAAAATGGAAAAAATACATATACAAATCACACCATGCCAGTCCCCCACGACAACCACTACATCACTGGAGGAATTCACTCATGACAGGTGCCCGCTCTTGATGCTGGCCAGATGCGAAAGAGTCAGCATTGAAGACGTGGCATGGCAGCCACGAGGAGAGCTGTCAGGCCTTGGAACCGGCCTCTTAAGAAGGAGCACAGAAGCGCCCAGTTCCCCCATTGCAGGTAGGTGCACAGCGCTGACAATCTACAAGGTCCTCTTTGCTGTAAACCCTCCAGGACATAATTGAAAATGGGAGAAATCTCACTGTATTCTTTCTGGTCAAACATTTTCTAAATAAATAAATACATTTTACAAGACATCATTGAAGAACGTGGTAAAATTACATAAAGAAAAGCAAAGAATTTTATAGGATATGTAGCACCCAGAAGGCCTAAGGAATCAATAATTTCTCACACACAAGGGGGTTATGCACTAAGGCATTATAAAGAGGTGATAAAGTGGAGATGACTTCTCCAGTGATATCACTTCTCCAATTAATATGTCATTTCTCAAGTTGGACAGATCTTAGTGCATAGGTTCCATAGAATAACATTGGAATTTGAGAAGTGCTATCACTGGAGAAGTCATCTCCACTTTATCACCTCTTTATCACTCCTTGTTGCATCTCCCCCAGGGTATTTGAACTCCTACTGTCAATTACAGATGTTTGCATGACAAATGTTTGAATTTAGACTTCATTTCAAATAAAATAATGAATGTGTATGTAAAAGAAATCACAGCATTCTGCATTAAACAATTTATCACATATGACAATATGTTTTTCATTTATGTTATACAATGTGGATGTGGCATCAATATGTAGATTGTACCACCAGATGTTTAAGGGATAGATCTAGAAAGCATTCACATCTTATTTTTAGGATGTCACAGGATATACAGTTCCCCAGGGAGACTTAAGAACTTCAAAATGTTAGGAACAGAACATATTCAGGAATCTGCCAACAGTTGTGATATTGTTTTCTCAATGTTTTCTGGAAGACACTTATCCAAGAGGCCAGAGTGAGTTGGTCAGATCCCATTTATTACAAGTACGATATTGGTGGTAAGCAAAAACATTTTACATATATATTTTGGGTCTTCTCATCCACTCGGTTCCTATAATTACAGGCACATCCGATATGGATTCACCCCTATACAGTTTCTGATCTAAGATGTTTTTGCTCTCTTCTCCTCTTTTGTTTTTAACTCTGTTTATACCCATGAGATATGATGGTAAAGGGCATATATGATCTAGATAAATAAGGTGAAGGGGCTTGTGCAAAAGTCTTAGGCAGGTGTGGAAAAAAATGCTGTAAAGTAAGAATGAGTTCAAAAATAGACATATTAATAGTTTATATTTATCAATTAACAAGATGATAGTGAGTCAACAGAAGAAAAATCTAAATCAAATCAATATTTGGTGTGACCACCCTTGCCTTCAAAACAGCATCAATTCTTATAGGTACATGTGCACAAACTGAGGGATTTTGTAGGCATATTGTTAGGAGTATAATTAAACAATTATACCAAACAGTTGCTAATGATCATCTGGGTAGAAGAAATAAAAGTGGGTGAGGAATAGCCAAATTCAGCTAACAAGGTGAGGTTGCTTAAGACAGTTTAATGTCAAAAATCATACACCATGGCAAGACTGGGCACAGCAACAAGACACAAGGTAGTTATACTGCATCATTCAGTAATTGAAAGGCAGACAGGGGTTTCCAGATGTGCTGTTCAAACTCTTTTGAAGAAGCACAAATAAACAAGCAATGTTGAGAACCGTAGACGCAGTGGTCGACGAAGGAAACTTAGTACAGCAAATGGAAGACACATCATGTTTACATCCCTTTGTATTTGGAAGATGTCCAGTAGTGGCATCAGCTCAGAAATGGCAGAGAACAATGGGATACTGGTAAACCCATTTACTGTCTGGTCAGAAGAAGACTCCATGGAAGACTTCAGGAAAAAAATCCATACCTCTGACGTGGAAAAAGGGCCAAGTGATTCAACCAAAGCCGCGAAATGGTATCCAGAAAAATGGCGGTAGGTGCTCTGGACTGATGAGTCAAAATTTTAAATATCTGGCTTTAGCAGAAGGGTGTTTCTTCACCGAAGGCTGGAGAGTAGTACAAGAATGGGTGTCTACAGGAAAAAGTGAACCATGTTGGAGGTTCCTTGCAAGTTTGGGGCTGCATTTCTGCAAATAGATTTGGGGATTTGGTCAGAATTAATGGTCTTGTCAATGCTAAGAAGTAGAAACAGATACTTATCCATCATGCAATACCATCAGAGAGGCATCCGATTGGCCCCAAATGTATTCTGTAGCATGACAACGACCACAAACATACAGCCAGAGTCATTAAGAACTATCTTCAGTGTAAAGAAAAACAAAGAGTCCTGGAAGTGATTGTATGGCCTCCACAGAGCCATGTTTTCAACATAATTGAGTCTGTCTGGGTTTACATGAAGAGAGAGAAGCATCTGAGACTCCCTAAATCTACTGTGGTTAGTTCTTCAAGATGTTTGGAACAACCCACCTCCCGAGTTCTTTAATAAACTATGCTCAAGTGTACCTAGAATAAGTGTACCTAGAATAATTGATGCAGTTTTGAAGGCAAAGGGTGGTCACACCAAATATTGATTTGACTGCAAAGAAAGTATTTAATGGGTCCCCCTCTGACGTGTTTCCTATAACATCTCCTCAGTGAATTTTAAATTTAGATAGGATTTTATTAGTTGTAATAGAGTAGTACTTGCTGCAAGTGAGATACCTTGGCACGATGACAAGCTTACCCACGACTTGGCCAATTTGTGGATATCAAAATCTCACTCCTTTTCTAAGAAATATTATATATTCACATTACAGGGCACATATTTACAAAGAGATATTCTATATGCACATTACATGGCACATATTTAAGTTTATATAGACGAGCACAGGTTTGTCTTTCATATATATATATGTGTGTGTGTGTGTGTGTGTGTGTGTGTGTGTGTGTGTGTGTGTGTGTGTACATGTGTGTGCGTACATATTCCTACAGCAGTTTTTACCATTACCATGTCTGTGTCAAATGTAATCTATCCTTCTTCTCAGATTATTCATACACACTAGTTATTGATCATAGCAATGGTACATGGTAAAGTGTGGTAGATGATAGAGACCCTTCTTCACATCCCTCCTCTGCCTCCTTATATGTGTTGCTGTTAATACATTTGGCCTGGCTTTCTCTGGTTCCTTCTACCTGATACCTCTTATGGTATGAGACGACGGTTTATTTTTAAGAATGATGAAAAATGAAAGTCTCACAACATTGTTGCTTGATAGCCGAGTCCTATGGTCATTTACAATGTAACCAGCTGCACCAAAAACCTGCTCAGACTCAACGCTTGCTGGAGGGCAACTAAGGATTCCCACTTTAGTTCATGTCAATGCTGGCTACACACATTGTTTTGTTTGCCAGTAGTCCATGGGGTTGTTGTTTCTGCCTAGAACATAGCTATCCTGCAAGTATACAAAAACCATCTAACATGCAGTGAGACCACTCCTAGGAGCTTCAAGGTGTTCCTATGTGTCAATTACCAACCCATACTCTGGAAGCAAGTTCCAAAGAGATACACCTCCATCAGTGCCACCACCAGTGTTGGATTTTTACTGCCCCTGCTGAGACCCATGAATTGCCCTGTGTTCAGAATGATATATTCTGCTTGATGATGTAGCTGCTTCTGGTGGTTTAAATGCTTTGCTGCCTTCTTTTTCACTATGCTGTCTAGATTATTTTTTGTGCCCTAACTTTCTTCCTCTCATTCTCCACAATGCAACCCTCCACTCAACCAATAAGAATATCTCTATATTCCTTGACAGAATCCAATTCCTCAGAGACATGTTGCTGATCGACATGACTCCTTGTTGTGACAAACTGCTTATGGCATAAATTCTGAAATTCAGAAGAGGGAGTCAAGCAAAGGGGCAATAATGTATTCCTCATTGCACTATGCGAGGATCTTGCTCAAAGCATACTAACATGACCTTGACCAGCTGGTGCATTTCTGTGTTTTCATTATGGGAAGATGCTTCAGCAATACTCATTTTTTTTCTGTAATAAATAAATCAGCGATAGAACTTCACTAATTCCTGCCCCTTTGTGACTAACCAGCATGGCTGCCTCCTGAAAGGGTTTCAGCCACTCATATAAATCACACATTAGTTGTCATTGGCCAGGTGACAAAGAGGCTCCCACCAACACCTTCCAGTTTTTCATGGTGTACTCACTAATGGCCTTATTCTGCTTGTACAAATGCTCTAGCATTAGAGACCTCCATTTTCAGCTGGTGATGGGACAGATTGTTACGCTCTTGTATAGAATATAGAGAATTGAATGCACTGTAGGAGTGGCTAAAATGGGCACAGATTTTGGGTTCGATAAGTATCTCTCTGCTGGTTTGGTATTGTACACGGAATCTGGTCACAACTAAATTTAGCTCCTAGGCAAAGCAGGACACATGCACCATATCACTTATTCTCAAGGCAGCAATTATGTTGGAGCCATTATCATCAGACACTAAACAAGCTTTTAAAGAGCCTTGTACAAGCCTGTCCTCTGTCACCTGCTCTAGCTTACTTAAAGGGATAGTAATGTTTCACAAAAATAGCAGCTCCAATTAATCTTCATAGTATTTGGGTCAATGAGATGATATTTCAATACTGTGACAGTTGTAGTTCACGAGTAATTAAATGATAAACTATCCCCACCTTTTCCCTAGTGTAAGCCAACTCCCTTCAGATGTGGAAACTGGTCCTGGGACCAGACAGTTTACAACAAGGGACAATCTGCTTACTGTGAGCATATGGTAAACCCTGCCGCCTTTACAGGTTTTTCAGGTTTTTCCTTAAGCTCACTGAAGATTGTCTCTCTCTGCAATCCAACTGGACAGTCTTACTGCTCTGTGTTGAGCAGTGTTACATCAATTAAAGGGGCAGGAGGGGGATACTTTATCATTCAATTACTCTTGAACTACAACTCTGACAGTATTGAAATAACACTCACCATGGCCCAAATACTATGAAGATTAATAGGAGCTGCTGTTTTTGTGAAACATTACTATCCCTTTAAGACATCTATAGCTTTGTGGGATTTATCTCAAAACTGGTATGGGCTATCTTGTTGCTGCCTTTTAATCACATTGCCAGAACCAGATTCATGATTACTGGCTGTCACCTGATGCTGTAAGTTTGTGTTGCCCACTTGTTGGGGTGGGAGGAAAACACAGTGAGCAGTGACAGTCATATAGTCAGTGCTCTGGATCACCTCTGCTAGTATGTACCCAGTCATTCATATAGAATTTTGGGGTATTTGGGGTAATTATACTTTGTCCCTTCTCACACCCCCAGACTCCCCTGACACAAAGATAACAGAAACATATTTGGGGTAAACCTCTTTTGCTGCCTTCACACACACCCAGACTCCCATAGAACAGAGATAACAACCAGATCAGGAAGATTCTTGGGACAGGGCTACATGTGTCAGACAGTCAGTTACACCAAATGTTGGGGTATTTGGATTCAAACACTTTTCTCCCTTTGCGTCCCCGATTCACATAATACATGGAACAGATTTCCTGCCTACAAGATTGCATAAACTAAAGTTCAGTTCCACTTTATTAGTCTGTCCTATGTAGCTCAAAATGTGCTGCTTTCTCTTCCTCTTGCAGACACAGAATGGCAAGCTGTGAGAAACTCACACCCTTTTAAATCCCTGAGGGAAAAGAACAGAAATGTGCCATGAGGTGGGGAGAATTCCTGTAATTGGACAATTGACTCAAAAGCTGTTTCATGGACAGATGTGGGCTATTCCTTTGTTATTTCTTCATCAATTAAGCAGGTAAAGGTCTGGAGTAGATTCCAGGTGTGGCATTCGCATTTGGAAGCTGTTGCTGTGAACCCACAACATGTGGTCAAAGGAGCTCTCAATGCAAGTGAAACAGGCCATCCTTAGGCTACAAAGAAGAAAATCCATCAGAGATATAGCAGGAACAACACAACACAAAATGCCTGGACATCCACAGAAGACAACAGTGCTGGACGATCGTAAGATCCTTTATATGGTAAAGAAAAACCCCTTCACAACATCCAGCCAAGTGAAGAACACTTTCTAGGAGGTAGGCATATCATTATCCAAGTCTACCATAAAGTGAAGGCTTCACAAGAGCAAATACAGAGGGTTTACCACAAAGTGCAAACCATTCATAAACCTCAAGAATAGAAAGGCCAGATTAAAAGCATCTAAAAAAGCCAGCCCAGTACTGGAACAGCATTCTTTGGACAGATGAAACTAAGATCAACCTATACCAGAATGATGGGAAGAAAAAAGCATGGAGAAGGCTCCACATCATCTGTAAAATACGATGGAGGCAGTGTGATGGCATGGGCATGCCGTAAAAGATTATCACAGTGATAACAGAAGACCGGCACTGTATATCTCTAGCATAAAATAATAAACAATAAAAATAAATACATTTGAGATCTTGCACACAATCTAGATATGACACACTTTTGCACCGTGAACAGAATTGATAAAAAGAATCAATTATTCATATTTGTGAATCAATATATGTAATTTTATTTAAAGCAAATAAAATGTAATGATACAATGAATACAATAGTAATCAGTGAATTGGGAAATAGAGATATGCAAACCTGACTCAGAATATATATATCAATGCAACAGTTCTAGACTAAGATAATATATATGTAAATGGCATAAGAAAATATAATAAGATAGGATATATCAGATAACTGCACAATTAACACAAATGACACTTATAGGAATAAACTTATACATGTATATAGGTATCAAGAAGTATAAGCTAGCAATGTCTGAATCCAGCGGTAGTAAGGGTTAACAATTCCTACAATTTTAGACAGTATAGTAGGTAGCAGTGTAACAACACCTGCCCCACCCCGAATGTACTAAGGCAATTACGTGGCAGGGAACATGTCACTTGAGTTGTGCTCAATAGGACAAAGGTTAAGTGACAACCCTTTTTATAACCACAATGCACAATATTGTAAGAATAAACACACAATCTGAAAGACTTAAGGTCCCAGATCTAAATATAGAATTTAACTATTTGCCTGCTGATTTCAACTATGCATACCCCTGGATGAAACACAGAATAATTAAATACATTTCCAAGTAGAAATTTGCATTACCACATTATAATCATAAGCAATAAAAGTAAGGTATGGGTAACAACACAATGATACTATATATGAAATTTATATCAAAGCATACAAACCCTTAAAGACTATAATGACAAAATCATGTCTGTACACATCTATCAGCTATGGACCATAAGGACAAGACCAAATACACAATCCAAAGTTTTGTTTTGTCAGAATATTCACAAGTGTAACTATCCCAACAAGACAATCCTCACCTAAATATAACAAGCAGACAAGGCAATTTAGAAACAGAACCAGTCTAACAAAATACCAGATCCACAGATAAGGAACAGAAAGACTTAGAACACTGTAAATTGGAGCACAATGACCCTTTCAAAGGGCAATGTTATTGCAAACTCTATATGCTTATCTGCTGTGATTACAAATGTATTTCACAGCATTCAGGCACCAAGAGTCACACACACTACAAAAACTGGCTCTTCAGGTTTTGGCACTTAAACTAATCTGTAACTCCTAATTTTCTAATTTTTCTGTCAGTCTGATCGTACCCGGTCAGTACGGTGATTGGACTGGATAACCTCCAAAAATTATTCTAACCTTATAGCCAAATGGCTACTGAAATTATTCGTTCTCAGTAAAGTGGCCAGCCTCAATGGTAAGTAATAAACTAAGTTATATAAAACCAGAATTTACTGGGTATGATAACTTTGAAAGTGCATACAGTGTTAAGACAATAATTAATTATACTTTACCAATGTTAATGCAACAGGGTGTGGTCTCAGGCATGGCACGGCTCTGCGAATTTCAGGAACCAGGAAACGTGGAAACCCCCAGAAGCCTCGTCTCCCTCCTGAACAAAGCTTATATCACCCAAAAAAAACTCTTTACAGAAGGATACACCTATTCTTCTCTTATAGGCCACCCCTCAGAGAATTTGCATATGAGCATACCTGGGAATTTTCAGTTGAGGGCTACCCGGAGGGTAGTCCTCTGTTCAGCAGGGGGTAACAAAAATGACGCTAATCGCGTCAAAAAGGGGCGGGGCTTAACTCAAGTGTTGGGGGGATTTAACCCTTTGAGTGCCAGAGTGGTACAGAATGCATTGCAAAGCAATGCATTCCGTACCACCCTGGCACTCAGAGGGTTACATGTGTCGCACAGAAGGCTGGGGACGGAGGCACAATGGGAGAAAAAGCAGATATGGCAGAGTTTCAATAGAAACTCTCCACATCCGGAGGAATCTGCCTCTGCCCCAGAGACCCGGTAAAGCTCTGTCAGAACCGGAGTCTCCGGGGCAAATCCGGAGAGTTCCCAGGTATGCATATGAGGTAATATACAGATTAATAAATATATATAAAACATATCTGAACCATTAAATCTACCATGTCGCTAGGTGTCAGTGTACTACCAGGAAAGCAGATAGCATTCCAAAACTACATCAAATGGAAAAAAAAATTCTTTCTCTCAAACAATAGAAGCCTCAAAACACTATCGCTGTGAAGGATGTGTGTCTGGAATTTCTTACTCGAACACATAGTTGCAGTTTAATTACATCCACGGCAGAGGGGAGTGAAATCCTACCATCCTGATAACTGTTTTTTACAGATGTATTGTCCTTTGAGAAATCCTACAAAATCTTTCTACAAGATATTTCTTAAACATACAGCCTCATATATACACAAACAAAATGGTTACTGAACAATTTCTTAACCATTTCTTTACAGTCAGAGCAGATTCTCTGACAATGCATGGCTTCCGATGACACTGGTCATAGTGTTTATTGATGATGTGACAGAAGCAGCCGGATGAATTCTAAAGTGTTTAGGGATATATTGTCAGCTCAGATTCAGCCAAATTCAGCAAAATTTATTGGACGGCGATTCACTTTACAGATGGACAATGACCCAAAACATACTGCGAAAGCAACCTAGGAGTTTTTTAAGGCAAAGAAGTAGAATATTCTTCAATGGCCAAGTCAATCACCTGACCTCAACCCCATCAAGCATACATTTCACTTGCTGAAGACAAAACTTAAGGCAGAAAGAACCACAAACAAACAACAACTGAAGATAGCTGCAGTAAAGTCCTGGCAAAGCATCACAAAGGAGGAAACCCAGCGTTTGGTGATGTCCATGCTTTCTAGACTTCAAGCAGTCATTGCCTGCAAAGGATTATCGAAAAAATTTACATTTTATTTATGATTGTGTTAATTTGTCCAATTACATTTGAGCCCCTGAAATAAGGGGACTGTGTATGAAAATGGTTGAAAATTAAACCGTTTCATACAATATTATAATTCAACCCCTTGAATTAAAGCTAAAACTCTGCATTTCAATTGCATCTCGGTTGTTTCAGTTCAAATACATTGTGGTGACGAACAGATCCCAGATTAGTAAAATTGTGCCAGTGTCCAAATATTTCCGGACCTAACTGTATTTCCCTTTGGAAAAAATTACAATTTTTCTCCTGTTTCGCATTTGAGGGAAAAGCTTTTACCAATCCCTAGATTTGGGGAAAAGATTTTTAAAAATATAATGTATAATTGCAAGAAATTACACTAAAATACACTTAGCTATTACTCCTATTTTCATAGTTAACATATGTATACATTTTTAGGCATTTTACTAATTTGTAAGGTACAAATTGTGCATATGAAAAGTAAATCAGAGAAACAGGGGGTGACCCTAGAGCAGATAATGCTTAATAACCAATATCCCCGCAGGTGGGTACTCACAAACAAAGTGGCTGAAAACCAAATAGTTAGCAGCCATAGTGCTCCTGGATTATAAAGACTAGGGATGGGTGAAACTTTTTGCCTCACACTGAAATCGGCAAATAATGGCACTTTCCGCTTGGTGAATAATTTCCCACAAAAATTGCAGTTTTCAGCTTTTTTCCGCTTGCTCTTTCCACTGAAATCAATGGGAACAAAAGCGTAGTATAAAAGGGGAATGAGGCTGCCTGTGTTGCTGGGGTGTAGGGAAAGATTCACCTGAACAGGGAATGCTTTTTTGGGGGGGGTTGTTTACTGGGATTGGGGGCAGTTAATAAAAAATAAATCTTAAATACAATCACCCCGCCTCCATAAGACATGGTATAAAATGGGTCTGAGGAGGGTGCCTGCGTTGGTGGGTGGGGTCTGGGGAATGAATCAGTTGAACAGGGAATTTAGGGAATTTCTTTTGGGGGGGGTTTCTTGTCTGCTTTTGGGAGGAAAGTTAATAAAAATAATAATAAATATGTATGTAACATGATAGAGACAGGGACCCCCTGACATAAGCTATGACTGGGGTGGACTGATACTTGACATGACAGAGTGTTTTGTAGAGGATGATTTATAAGATTTGTTGTTAGAGGTCCAAGCCCTGAGGAAACATTGATTTGTAGGACTTAGTCTTGTTAGGAACAACCCCCAAATAATGTTTATTTTTTTTTTTTTTTACAACTATGTTTTTTTTGTGTTATTTTCTTTGTATTGTTTCTTTTTTTAAAGCACAAGTCCTGAGAAAAAAAATGCCCTTCTGGCCTAATGCCAAGTTCAAGTTCAGACCCTGAGTATTCCTCCTCACAGTCACTAGCAATATGATTACCCCCTCCTTCACTCTTAACAATAACAAGCTGTTGGACCTTCTTAGAAGTAGTACTAGCACTGGCAGGAATGCTTGAGGATGGCAAGTGTGACTTAGGGTCCTCTGCTGTCACACTTGGCATCATTTTCTATTTTCCTCCTCCTGGGTATTACAAGACACACTGGCAGTAGGTTCAGCACCGGTGACAGCAGGTTCAGCACTGGCAGCAGGCACAACACGGGTGGTAGCAGGGGTAGCACGTCTGACAGCAGTCACAGCACTGATGGTAGCAGGGGTAGCACGTCTGACAGCAGGCACAGCACTGATGGTAGCAGACACAGCACTAGAAGCAGACATAGCACTGATGGAAGCAGGGGCAGCACATCTGACAGCAGGCACAGTAATGGTGATAGCAGTAGCAGGGGCAGTACATCTGACAGCAGGCACATCAATGGTGGTAGCAGTAGCAGGGGCAGTATGTCTGACAGCTGGCACAGCACTAGTGGCATCAGGGGCAGCACTTCTGGCAGCAGGCACAGCAATGGTGGCAGCAGGTGCAGCACTTCTGGCAGCAGGAAAAGGCAGCTGACCTGTCCTGATTTCACTACTACTCTTTTCTTCCTCCCTTCACATTAATTTCTCCAAGATCCCTAGGGTTAATTTAGGGGGACTGGCCAGCGTTGGTTCTGTAATGCTCACTTCCTCCTCCTCCTCAGACTCAGTGGACACATAAGGGTCCTTCCAGTTCCTCCTTTTATTATTTTTAAACTTTCTCATAGTGATAGCAGTCACTCTGAGCCTTTTCCTAAATTTTGCAAAAAGATCACAGCAGAACAGCACAGCAGAAAAATATATTTTATTACATTTAATTTATGTGAATGGTGAGAGGTACTCCTTTCTGCTGTTATACATCCGATCCAATAGTCACAGTATCCAATATGGATATTTTATCCATATGTGCAATTGCCAGTTGATTGGAATGTTCCTTCCACTGACCATCATCAATATACGAGTGCACTTCCTAGTATTTATTTTGCACTATGTGCTTGATGTTATAACACAATTAGGCACCCTTCTTCTTTCTATTGTTTTGAATTATATTTCAGTCTTTATTAGGGGTGGCGAATGGTCCTGCCGTGTTCCCATGAAAAAAATCAGTGAAAGCCATGTTGTCAGCTTTTTTGCAGAAAAATCTGCTTTACAAACAGCAATCAAAATCTGATTTATATAAACATTGACAAATGTTTCAATATGGCCCTCTTATGTGTTTTGCAGATAACAATGCAGCTTTATCAATGTTTATGGTTTTGAATCCCAATAGATGTCTTGGGTATCAGCATAAACTAGCAAAGTTCTAGCTCAAAATTTTTGGGGCTTATCAAAAACACAAAAATATTTTGAAGTTTCTATGTGAGGAAATTTCTCTGGAAAAAGAAAGAAATTACAGGTTTTCCATGAATATTCCCAAAAAAACATAATACCTAAATATTAGTAAGCCAATTCAGCATTTTGTAAATTTATATGAAGTAAACTTAGTGTACATGAATTCCAATTAGAAAATTAGGTCTCTGCTGTATGAAAATATTTAACCTGTTATGAACTTTTATATAATTTCCATAGCATATGAAATTTAAAGGACACAACAAAATTCTTAACTCACAATATTTTGAGAAAAACAACATGCAGTGATTAATGAATTGCTTCATGTTGCTATAAACTATCTCTATCCTGAAAAAGAGTGAGATATTATATATATATATATATATAAACAGAAGGTTTATTAATCAGTGCAATATTTATGATAACACATTCACAGCAATTTGTTTTACATGTATCATGTAATCATTATATGTTAATTATGTCTCACAAGATATAATTGGTAAAAGAAAATTACTATAAACCAGCTAGAAAATAATAAGTTCTCATGAGCATTGTGATATTTTCAGAAGACAAGATTACATATTTTACTCAATTATAAAGCTTCTACTTTATGCTTGAGAGATGGGTAATTACAAGTTGACACTTTACAATATCAGACAGTATTCCTGTTGAGAATGATGTAATCTCAAAATTACCATATTAATTTTGCCATCAAATACAAATTATGTTGATAACTGTTGTAAAACATTCTTCATAATTAGAAAAAGGAAATCATAGCTTTGATTACTTCAGTCAGCCTTACCAATTCTCATGTTATCCTAACAAATATTGAAGTTAGGTGTAAAGAATGATGATCAACTCTTATTTGCTGAGCTGTCATAATTATCTTAAACTACAGCATTTTATTTTCTAAGAAACTGCTTTGTGGTATGGATTTTTTTTTTTTTTTTAAAAAAGCACAACATTTCAATCGAGATGATCTCAAATTGTGTTCCACTATCCTGATGAGTCAACATATTAACTGTGAGTGAACCACGTAAATAGACAGCAAGGAAAGTGTGCACATGTTGTGCGTGCAGTATGTAGGATGGAAAGAATAGCCTCCGTCTGATTCTCCTGTACCTCTTGCCCGCAGTCCTTATTGGTTTTGTTGTCTGGGGATCTGTGTTGTGTGATGTGGGTGGTTGTCAGCGACAGTTTTGCTGTTGCCAGCTGCATCTGGCTCCTGTCTTCACCCTTCCTGTCTCCCTGCGGGCAGCTGCTCGTTTGTGGTCTTAACCCACAGGCAGCTACATTGTTGGCTGCAGCTTCCATAGGTAGCCCATATCTATTTAGAGCCTCTGGTCCAGTCAGGGCATCATCTGCTGTATAGGGTGTTCCCCAGCATCCTCCTCACCCCTGTTGGTCCCTGGATCTCTCCAGTTCACTAGTGCTGGTCTTGAGGCACCCTTGGTGTATCCTGTGGCTTGTTCACGGTGCTCCTGACTATTTGTGTGGGAGTATTTCAGGCACTCTGTTGTTGCATCTTTCTTGGAAGTTCTGTTTGCTTCCTTGGGAGACCTGGTTGTCAGTTTGAGTAGTTTGTGAGTTTGGTCATTCACTGTTTAGTAGCAGCCTTATTCTGTCTGGGACAGTGAACTCAGCCCACTGTTGTTCTATTGCCTGTTGGGGTATCTGCCAGTTCTTATTCTCTTCCCCACCTGTTGTCTCCGGAAGATGTTCTGCATCTTGGGATCTTACCCCTAGGCTTAGTCTAATGTTTTCTCCAGTAGACCCTACTCACTATCCTGGTCTGGCCCCCAGCTCAACTGGGGTCGAACATCTGGCTTCGCAGTCAGCACCTTTAATTCGGCCGTTGCCACAGCAAGGTATTGTAGGGGTACAGTCTAATAGTAATGATGATACTTCCTTGTCACCATCTTAGCATATTCTGTGTGATGGAATCTCCGCAGATGCCGCTTGATGCACTGCTTGCGATTCTCCTCCACCACACTGGCATGTGTGGTCAGTGCACCACACAGTGTGCAATGGGTTGAGATGAACTACCACATCCTAACATCAACAGAGTGGCTATCATTTGGCAAGGAAACTAACAATGAACTAAGTGGATTGGCAGAAGATGTAGTTGTTACCCTAGAAGGTGATGGCAAGCTAGTTGTTTCACTCATGGAACTTTCAGTCTTTGCCTGGGTTGCTCTATTCTTCCTCCTCTTTGATCACCACCTCTCCTCTTGTTGCCTTTCTGCAGAGTCAGGGGGTATAGCTACAGCAGTGTTTGATTTCTGTGGTGGGTGTTTATCTTTAACTGTTTGACGTAAATGTCATGGTGTCTGTGTTTCTTGTGTTATATCATGGCACTTGCCAAGGTGTGTTCCCTTCTTTCCCCTTCTCACTGACTTGTCACAAATTGTGCACAGTGTTGTTACTGATGACTATACTGTGCCTGCCCCAACCGAAAAATAGTCCCACACCCATGAAGACTTCAGGGGGAAGGGAACAGATGGAGAAGAATGGCCTCTTTCTTCTTGTCCTCCACATTCCTCTTCATTGCCTGTGGCAGTGGATAATGTTGCAGCTACTACTGCCTGAGATTCAGCAATTCAACTAGGACCAGGAGTATTGCTGGCACTGGCAAGTGGAACCTGTCCTAGTCCAGCATCATTTGTTGACCCCATTCCCACTGTGTCCACAGTGGTCTGTGGCACACTAACTTGCTCCTCGGCATCCTGTTGCCCCTGCAACTCAGCATCAGAAGGAATTAGAGCAGTTGCAAATTCCTCAAATTCTAAAATGTCACTGCTACTGGTGGTGGTGATGCCCATCCTCATCCCTGTCACCCATTCCTTCTCAGTTTCTGCTAAATAGGCCATCAATGTCTCTTCCACCCCAGCTTCTCCAGCATCATCATCACCACCCCCGCTAGTCCCTTTGTGCTGCTGCTCTATTCCAGACATCTCACTGCTGCTTGGAGGAGGTGACGAGCAATGTGACAGAGCATCCCCTAATGTCACACTTGCCATTTCCTTTTGAGCTGAAGAAGAAGGCAGACTAGCACTAGCAGCAGAAGCAGACACAGGCAGCTGATTTGTGCTCCTGCTGGTGGTGGTGGTATTAATTCTGAACCTGTTCTTCTCCCCCAACACCAGTTCTGGCTTCTTCAGGATCAAGTTCAAACTGGACACTGCAGTGAAGGGAAGGGGATGACTTCCAGTCCCAGGGACAGAGGAATGCTCTGTACTCCTTTGACCACTAGTCTGGACGCTGTCAAATGTTTCACCTACCACTCTGGCTGCTTCACCATTACTGCTACTACTACACCAACCACATCAAGTTCAGCCGCAGAGTCTTCCTCCTCAGTCTCACAGTCACTAGTAATATGAGGATATTGTTGATTACCCCTTCCTTCACTCCTAACGCTAACAAGCTGATGTACCTTAGTAGCAGTAGTGCTAGCACTGGCAGGACTGCTTGGGAATGGCAAGTGTGTTTTAGGGTCCCTTGCTGTCACACTTGGCATAATTTTCTCCATCCCACCTCCTGTGTATTACAAGACACACTAGCAGCAGGCAAAGTATTGCAGCAAGTTCAGCACTGGCAGCAGGTACAGTGCTGGTGGCAGCAGGGGCAGCACATCTGGCAGCAGGTACAGCAATGGTGGTTACAGGTACAACAATGGTGGTTGCAGCTGCAACACTAGTGGCAGCAGGGGCAGCATGTCTGACAGCAGGTACAACACTAGTGGCAGCAGGGGCAGCACATCTGGCATCAGATACAACACTAGTGGCTGCAGGTACAGCAATGGTGGCACTGGCAGCAGGGGTAGCACGTCTGGCAGCAGATACAACACTAGTGGCAGTACATCTGGCAGCAGGTACAGCACTAGTGTCTTCAGGTACAGCAATAGTGGCACTGGCAGCAGGGGTAGCACATCTGGCAGCAGGTACAACACTAGTGGCAGCATGTCTGGTAGCAGGTACAACACTAGTGGCTGCAGGTACATAAATGGTGGAACTGGCAGCAGGGGCAGCACATCTTGCAGCAGGCACAGGTAGCTGATCTGTCCTGCTCTCACTAGTACTGCCTTTTTCTCCCTCCCTTTCCATTCCTTTTTCTCCCTCCCTTCCCATTAAATTCCCCAAGATCCCTTGGGCAGATTTAGGGGGACTGGACAGCAATGGTTCAGTACTGCTAGTCAGTACCTCCTCCTCCTCCTCAGACTCAGTGGACACATAATAAGGTCCTTCCAGTTCCTCCTTTTGATGCTCATAGTGATAGCAGTCACTATGAGCCTCTCTTGCCTCAATTTTGCCAAAATATCACAGCAGAACAGCACAGCACGTCTATCTCACTCTGTAGCTGCTTCTATTGTGTCTGCCTTAGACAAACATGTCACTTTTTTATAGCCAGAATGCTAAAACAATGTAAATCAATGGGCGGAAACTTTATAGTCATTGAAAAAATGACAAAAAATTTTAGCCAATGGGTGAAAAATGCAAACATTTTAATCACTAGTTTTAAAGTGAATTTTCCTGTAAAATAGCAAAGAACAAAGTGGTTTTTGCAAAATATCTCACGGGAACACGGAGACAACACCCATCCCTATATGGGATCAATCCAAGTTAAACTGTTTCAGGTGATTCCCCCAGGAGGAGACTTGCAAATTGGTAAGATAATTAGATCTTGAGATCTGTAATTTATAGGGATGCCACAGACTCTGATATTATAATCCTCCATGTTGCTGATATTATAATCATCCATGTTGCTCCTCAATGTCCTCCAAGCTAGCCACTCTCACAAAGAGTTGTTTTATATTATACTGTCAGAGTCTCTATCATGGCAGGGAGTAGAGGGTTAAATTTTTTCAGAAAACCCAGGTTTGTCTGTGAAAATTAATTCTTAAATCCTAAAGTGTGTTTCAATTACCTCATTTTTAGAAACAATGGGCCTCTTTGCCTCAATGTAGGGGGTGGAAATATTTTGGTGAAGTTTTACGGGAATTTATAGCTAGTTGTAGACTAAATGTTTAGAGAAACACCTGTTTTCTTATATAAAGATCCCAGACATAGGATTATACTTTATCTGAGGAATCCTTTTAATTTTTTTATTAACCCTTAATCTGCTGTTTGTATATTTTAGTGTGTACTTCAAGGAATTTCTTTGTTGCATGTGCGTTTCGGCCTGAATTTTGTAAAGTGGAGGTTTCTTTTAAACTCTTACTAGACAAAAGAAGCTGCCATCTTGGGTGGGTATCCATATACCTTATATCTGTGGATTAACCCTAGGAGTGCTGTAGGTGTTATAATAGGTTTGCTATTGTCATTTTACAGTATACTAGCAATGTGGGATGGCGTTGCCCGTCAGGATATATAGGGAATTAATGTGCACACACACGGATGCAAGACAAACACACACAGAGACACACTCAAATGCACATGCATTCACTGAGATGCATAAAGATCGACACAGTCATACATACATACATACATGCAATGCACAACATGCAGACACATAGAGTGTGATACAGATATGCAACACACACAGTGAGGAACACACAGGCACACACACAGACACACATGAGCACACAGAAGTGAGTCATAAGGGGGTGACTTATGTGTCATTTTTATGAGTTTGTGTTTGTACTTATGCCTCCACTGTGGCATTCATTCATATAGTTGAAATGCATGTGGTAATTGCACATACTATGTTGGAAGGTGGATCATGCTGGCTCCCGGGGTGTGAGTGAGTGTGTGTGAGTGAGTGGCATTCATTCATGTAGTTGAAATGCATATGGGAATTGCAAATACTATGGTGGAAGGTGGATTGTGCTGGCTCCCGGGGTGTGAGTACGAGAGTGAGTGTGTGAGTGAGTCTGTGAGTGTGAGGGTGTATGAGTGTGAGGGTGTATGAGTGTGAGTGAGAGAGTTTGTAAGTGAGTGCGAGTGAGTGTGTAAGTGAGTGTGATTGAGTGCGAGTGTGTGTGATTGAGTGTGAGTGTGTGAGAGAGTGTGAGTGTGTGAGAGATTGAGTGTGTGGGATTGAGTGTGAGTGTGTGGGATTGAGTGTGAGTGTGTGAGTGTGAGAATGTGAGTGTGTGTGATTGAGTGTGTATGACTGAGTGTGTGTGAGAGTGTGAGTGTGTGATTGAGAGTGTGTGTGTTTTTTGTCTGATGTGTTTGTGTCTGTGGTGTAGGAGCGAGTGGCAGCCATTTTGTTTTTTCAGTTACTTAGATAGTGGTGGGCAGGCTGGATAGTGGGGGCAGGCCAAATCCCTGCATTATTTAAATCATTCCCCCATTGAATCACCCAATGGGAGCAGTAACTCCTCCTTACTTAACCCTTTGAGTGCCAGAGGGGTATGCAACGCATTGCTTTGCAATGCGTGTGTACCCCAGGTGCATCACTAGGGGTGGGCTAAGGAGGCTGAAGCCCTGTCAGTGGGCAGCCCTGGATGTCAGACAATCAGAAGACTCACTCCTCCTGCTGTTTATCCTGGGCTGCTGCCCAGCAACTTGTGGGCATATATAGCTTGGAACAGCAGGCTGCTGCCTTACTCTGTTCTCAGCTTCAGCCCACAGCCATCCGCTCCACACTGGCTCTTCTAGCACTTCCTGGTGCTTTACGATGAGGTCATCAACATGCACCTGAAGTACCAGAGGAGGCAGTGTGGAGCCCATGGCTCTACACTGAAACAGAAAGCAGAATGGAGCAGAGCAGAAGAGAAGGTATGAGGGACAGTATAGATGGGGGAAATACCAGTGGCAGGTAAACAAGGCTGGTGGGTGTCACATTGTATATGTGGAGAATTTGTGGGCTGGCTACCAAAGGGCAGGGGAACAAGGCTGGTGGGGTCACACAGTTTATGTAGGGAATCAGCGGCTACCAGTGGGTATTGGAATAAGGATGGTGGTGGTCATATAGTGTATGTGTAGAATCTGTGGCTTTCAGTGGGCAGGATAATAAGGCTGGTGGGGTCCACAGTATATATGGGGAATCAGTGGCTACCAGTGGACAGGGTAATAAGGCTGGGGGAGGTCACATAGTGTATGTAAGGAATCTGTGGCTACCAGTGGGCAGGAGAGCAAGGCTAGGGGGTTATATAGTGTATGTAGAGAATCTGTGGCTAACAGTGGTTAGGGGAATAATGTTGTTGGGGGGTCACATAATGTATGTATGGAATCTATGGCTATCAGTGGGCAGGGGTAAAATGCAGTTGGGAATCATATAGTGTATGTGAGGAATCTGTGGATACCAGTGGGCAGGGGGGGCACACGCAGTGTATGTGGGGAATCTGTGGCTTCCAGTGGGCAGGAGAACAAGGCTGGTGGGGATGAACAATGTATGAGGGGAATCTGTGGCAGTTGTAGAAGGCTGGTGGGGTAACACAGTGTATTTGGGGGATCTGGGCAGAGAAACATGGCTGTGGCTACCAGTGGCCAGTGAAACAAGGCTGTGGTATCATAAAGTTTATGTGCGTTGTTCTGTGGCTACCAGCGGCCAATGGAAAAATGCAGGCAGACAGTGAATGATTGGCTACAGGTAACCAGTGGAACAATGATGGGGTATCACACAGTGTATGTATGGTTCTATGGATACCAGTTGCCAGTAGAAGAAGACTGAGATATCAGTTCATGTGTGGGCCTGGTGCTACTGGTGGCAAACCACTGGAGTATCAGACAATGGATGTGTGGCTAATAGGGGCTAGAAGCGCAAGGTTATCAGGCAGTGTATGAGGGGTTCTATGGCTACCAATGGGCAATGGAACAATGCTGGGTATAAGCATACCTCCCAAGTGTCCCTCTTCAAGCCCCAAATCCCTCTGTCCCTCTTTCACACCCTGGTGTCCCTCTTTTTAGGACATCAAACTGTGTGGTGGGTATATAAGTGTATCACATTGCTCCACAGCAATAAAACTCACATTAATGTTTGTTTAAACATCGTTATATTTGTTTATACATTATCTGTGTAAATAAAATGTTTTGGTGTTGCTCTTGATAATTTATTCAGTTACATCAATGGCTCATATGTATTAAAGCAACCTGGTTTTATTCTGGAGTAAACCAACTGCACAATAGGGGACAAATAAAAGTTCTTAAAATCCACTGCACTTGAATAAAGTTTTTAACCTCTTGAATGCTAGAGAGGTCTCCAGTGCATTGCTTTG
The DNA here is from genome assembly GCA_037306005.1 of Rhinophrynus dorsalis. Classification (NCBI taxonomy): domain Eukaryota; kingdom Metazoa; phylum Chordata; class Amphibia; order Anura; family Rhinophrynidae; genus Rhinophrynus; species Rhinophrynus dorsalis. Next base: position 137,189,790 of record CM074723.1, on the reverse strand, counting down.
CAATGTATTGAAGACCGCTCTAGCATTCAAGGAGTTAAAACCCCTATTTAATGTGACAGGGATTTTGATTTGTTCCCTGTGGTACAGTTGGTTTACACCACTTCAGTTAGTTAGAACAAAAAACAATGGCAAGAGTTGAACATAAAATGGCGTAGTTCTTAACTCTTTGCATTGCATTATATATAGATTAGTAAAATAAACATATATGTTGTGTAAGGATAACTCACTCCACACTATAGCGTTATCATCACTACCACTGGTAGCAGGCACTCTGTTGAATTTTGCTGTGGGCTCTAGTCCCAGATCGTTTTGGAACCTAGAAACGCCCCTGGTGTACCCCTCTGGTACTCAAAGGGTTGAGTTGAGATAACATAGCAATATAACACACGGTGGCTCGTCAATTGAGGCAGGATAGCAATATGCTGAGGGAACAAATAGAAAGTGGTGTTTGAGGCTTGCCCTCTGTAACATACAGCAAAGAATCTCTCTCCCTTTAAGGAGAAAGTGCAGGAAGCAGGAAGTGGAGGAGTGACAGATGAGACAGTTAGTGAGGTGACTGAAGAGATGAAGAGTTAAATAAAACAGTTGCTATTAAGTCTATCCCTGAGTTTGTATTTTATGGGAACATTACACCCTCGTACTGAAACAGAGTGTATGGAGGGTTACAATTATCTGTGGGAGGTGAAACAGTGTGTTTCTGGGGTCATGATCCTGAGTGAGTGTGTGTGTGGACTGGGAGAAGTTACTGATATCCCCTACTTCAGGAGCGAGTGGCAGTTATATTTTTTGTTAGTTGGATAGTGGTGGGTGGGCTGAAGGGGGCGGGCCAGCTCCCTGTATGATAAACATACCCCCAATGAATCACCCAGTGGGAGCAGTATAGTCCCCATTGAATCACCCAATAGGAGTTGTGTCTCCTAATGAGACATAAATTATGTAATGAGACATTCTGTTCAATGCTTATCTCTTTCTGAGGAGACATAAATTATGTTCTGTTTGTGAGGTACCATAAATTATGCATTGAGGCTTATTCTTTTATATATATAGATGTTGCATGAATGTATTTAAGGGTGCTTTCTACACAAATATTAATTCATTTAATTATAAGTATATTCTTGGTTTAATCTATTATTGACAATAATAAATGCAATTTATATGTTTTATCCAGAAGGTATGCAGTATTGAAAATAGTAAATAAATATTAAATTATATTTATCTAAATCTGAGATTTTATTCCAGATAAGTTTTTCCTAAATTTGGATATATTTTATATGGTACAAGTTAGAACCTAATCACATGACAACATCCCTTAGATCTTAATTAGCATAGTTAATACAGATTCTGGGGCTTGTATCCATATACATTGCTGCCATCTGTATTGTAATTAGCTGAAGAATCAATTAACCCTTTCTATGGTGCTGTGTTCAATTACTGTTACCAAATACCTCTGGATACACCTATGCAAATCTTTATTTATGTTGGTGCTGGTAATACTGTTTTGTGATACTGTTTTTTGAGTTATTGTATGTCTATTTCAGTTGGTTACACTTTATATATAGCATATTTTACTTAAATTATATATATTTTTGAACAAATTTGCGCAATTGATTGTTTCAATCAATTCTTTACTGTGAAATAACGTGTCAATACCTAGCATTGTGTAAAGTTCGCAAATTAATTTTATATTATTTTATCTATTTATGTCTTCTGTTTAACCTTTTCCTGTATATCCTTGACAGAACGTTGAGCATGTGTACTAGTACTGCTGCACAATGTTCATATGTTACAAAACATGCTAGTTACAGTGTACCTTACCCTGTTTAGAAGTCACCTCCCCTCAGATTTGAAGTCTGGACACTTGACCGTAAAGATCTCAATGAGGAACAAGCTTCCCATGTTCATTATATAAAAAAAATCTGCTTTCCTTATTGAAGAAGGTCAGTTTTTTCCTAATGCTGCAGGAAGACTGTACCTCGATGTGATCCACTGTCACATCTGGGACAAAAATCATTACATCAGGGAAAGGGGCAGGAGATATACTCTTTTACATATTAGTACACTGTAACTGGCACATTTTGCAGCATATGAACTTTACAAAGCAAGAGAAGGATCATCATCATTTATTGTGCAGTCAGTCAGCTTTTTGTATTACCACTTAGGGATGGGTGAAAATTTTCACCTCAAACTGAAATTCGTGAAAAATGGTACTTTCCTCTTGGCAAATAATTTCCCGCGAAAAGTTCCGATTTTCCACTATTTTTGCCTAGCTCATTCCATTGAAATCAATTGGATCATTGAATTTACACACAACACATAGCAAATATTATTTTATTTCCCAAAGGTATAGTACAAAAGGGGCATGAGGGTGCCTGTGTTGGTGGGGTGTGGGGAAAGAATCAGTTGAACAGGGGATGATTTTTGGGGGGTTGTTTACTGGGATTGGGGGGCAGTTAATAAAAAATAAATCTTAAATAAAAAAAAACAGAAGACATTCTATAAAAGGTGTCTGAGGAGGGTGCCTGTGTCAGTGTGTGTAGTCTGGGGAATGAAACTGTTGAACAGGGAATTTGTTTTTGGGGATTTCTTGACTGCTATTGGGGGACAGTTAATAAAAACAAAAAAAGAAATAAAATAAGAAATTTGTATGTAAAGTAATAGAGACAGGAACCCCTGACATAAGCTGCCACTGGGGTGGACTGACATTTGACTTGATAGAGTATTTTGTAGAAGATAAATTGTTAGATTTGTTGTTAGAGGCCCAAGCCCTGAGGAAACATTGATTTGTAGTACCTAGAGCTATTACAGGACATGCTCTGAAGAAATTGATTTGTAGGACTTAGACTTCTTTGGCACAAGCCCTAAGGCAGTGGTTCTCAAGCTTTTTTGCTCAAGGCACACGCAACACGCAGTCTGGCATTTTCGGGGCACCCCTATCATTTTATGTCATTTGTTAAAGGTGTAATGAAGGTTACAAATACATAGAGTTATTGTTGGAACTCACAACTAAAATAAACATATTGTGCATAGTAATATCCTTAAATATATAGCTGAAAGTCTACATTCACATTTTTGTAAAATCCTTATAGATAAAATGGTTCAACCTAAGTGGATGTCAGTGGCACACCAAAGTGCCACGGCACCTTGGTTGAGAAACACTGCCCCAAGGAAACACTGATTTAAAGGACTTAGGCTTGTTAGAAACAAACCCCCAACTATTTTATGTATTTATTTTCAAAGCACAAGTCCTAAGAATTAAAAATGCCCTGCTGGCCTAGTGCCAGCAAGTCATCTTGGTCAGTGGCTGCTGATCATTGTCAAATGTCCTCCTGAGTTCATAATTGCAGAATCTAAAACTGCTGTTCTTACTGCTGCTGCTGAGTTGTTTAAGCGGCCGGATGATTAGGCAGCTGAAAGGGAATGGGATCAACAATAGCAGTAACATGGGTGATAGATGATGAAGGTTCCACTTGCCACGAATATCTCTAGTGACGCTCCTGAGTCAGTAGCAGCACAATACGCAGCCCACAGTCTATGTGGTGAAAAGAAGTTGGCCAATAATTCTTCTCCACATGCCCCTCCTCCAAAATCATGGATCTTTTGTCATTAGAATAGAATTTTTTCCCTTGAGAGCAGGAACTGTGCCTCTCATCTGCAACTGCAATGTGCACAGTGTGTGGTAAATAACATCTGGAGGCACAACTGTATCCAAACACCATGAAATCAGAAACCAAGTACTGTGCTGTTATTATACCCCTTGTCCAGAACCCTCTAAGGACACAAGGCAACTTGTGGAAAGTTTAATAGTAATGATGAAAACTCCCTGGCAGCATCCTAGCATATTCTGTGGGATGGAATCTCCTCAGGTGCCGCTTGATGACCTGGTACCAATTCTCCTCCACCACACTGGCATGTGTGGTCAGTGCACCACACAGTGTGCAATGGGTAGAGACAAACTGACACATCCTAACATCAACAGAGTGGCTATCATTTAGCAGGGGAGGTAAAGATGAATGAGGTGGGCTAGCAGAAGTAGTTGTAACCCTGTAGGAAGAAGGTGATGGTGATGACGAGCTAGTTGTTTCGCTTGTCATGGAACTTCCAGTGTCTGTCTGGGTTTCTCTATTCTTCCTCTGCTTTGATCTCCTCCTCACATCTTGTTACGTTTCTGGAGAGTCAGGGGGTACAGTAGCGGCGGTGCTAGATTTCTGTAATGGGTGTTCGGCTTTAACATGTTTGACATAAATGTCATGGTGTCTGTGTTTCATGTGTGCTATTAGGAAGCTTGTCCCAAGGAGTGTTCCCTCCTTTCCCCTTCTCACTAACTTGTCACAAATTTTGCACTGTACCATTGTTGATGATGACTGCACTGTGCCTGCCGGAAGAGAAAAATAGTCCCACACCCATGACTTCAGGGGATAGAGATAGGAAACAAATGGAGAAGAATGGCCTCTTTCTTCTTCTCCTCTGCATTCCCCTTCACTTTCTGTGGCTGCCTCAGATTTAGCACTGCAACTAAGATCAGGAGTATTGCTACTGCTGGTGAGTGGAACCTGTCCTGGTCCCGCATTACTTGTTGACCTCATTCCCACTGTGTCCATAGTGGTCTGTGGCACACTAGCATGCTGCTCAGCATCCTGCTGCCATAGCATCTCTGCGGCAGCAGGAATTAGAGCAGTTACAAATTCCTCATATTCCAAAAGTTCATTGCTAGTGGTGGTGGTTGGTGATGCCCATCCTCATCCCTCTCTCCCATTCCTTCTCAGTTTTTGAGAAAGAGAACATCAATGTCTCTTCCACCAGCTTCTCTACCATCATCATCACTACCACCACTAGCCCTTACGTGCTACTGCTGCTGCTCTATTACAGACATCTCACTGCTGCTTGGAGGAGGTGACGAGCAATGTGACAGAGGGTCCCCTAATGTCACACTTGGCATTTCTTTTTGGCCTGAAGAAGTCAGACTGGCAGCAGTAGCAGCAGACACAGGCAGCTGATCTGTGCTCCTGCTCATGATGGTATTAATTCTGTGCCTGCTCTCCCCCAACACCAGTTCTGGCCTCTTCAGAATCATGTTCCACTTGGACACTCTAGTGAAGGGAAGGGGAGGACTCCCAGAGCCAGAGGGATGGTGTGGGCTCCTTTGACTGCTAGTCTGGACACTCTGAAATGCTTCCCCTACCACTCCCTTAACACTAGTTCCACCGGCTGCTTCACCATCTATGTTACTACTACTACTAACACCACACACATCAAGTTCAGCCCCAGAATGTTCCTCCTCACAGTCACTAGTAATGTGAGAATATTGATTACCCCCTCCTTCATTCCTTACACTAGCAAGCTGCTGGACCTTTTTAGTAGTAGTAGTAGTAGTACCAGCACTGGTGGGACTACTTGGGGATGGCAAGTGTTATGTTTGATTTACGCAAATATGTCACGTTTTTATGACGAAAAGGCGAAAACAATGTAAATCAACGGCGGAAACTTTCAAGTCATTGAAAAAATAGAAAAAAATTTCGCCAATGGGCAAAAAATGCGAACAGTTTAATCTTTAGTTTTAAAGTGGATTTTATCATGAAAAAGCAGACAGCAACGTGGTTTTCATGGAATTTCTCACTGGAACACGGCGAGAGATTTCGCTCACCCCTACTACCACTCTACCTAAGTGCTCCCTGTACTGCTACTATTACTTTCATCATATCCTAGTAAATTTACTGAACATTACTGAACAGTGAAGTACGCAAATTAATTAAATGTGTGTGATGTCTCACCCTTTACAAAATACTCTGTCTCTCTCTCTCTTGAATATGTTTCTTGTCCTTGTCTCCTGTCAAACTATTAAATTTATGACAAAAAAAGAAAAAAAAAAACACTCCCCACACAACCTCTTCTTCCTCCAAATTCCCTTAATACAGAAAACTGCCAGCAGAAAGGAACTTTGATCACGGCTGCTTGTGTCTTTCTAAATAGTCACACAAAACGTTGGAGTATTTGGTATAAATCTCCTTTGTTCTTTTCACCCCCACCTTCACACAGAGAGATAATAGGCAGATAAGGAAGGAACTTGGATCACATCTGCCTGTCTCAGTCAAACAAGACTTTGGGGTATTTTTGGTTAAATCTTTTTTCGCACTCCTCCAAAGTTCCCTACACTCCACTTCAAAAGAAGGGAAACTTGGAACATAATGGGCTCCTCTTTTGAGGTAAAATGTTTTGCCTATCCCTACTCCCCATTACCAGCTTAAAATGGAGGTCCTTCCTTACCAGAAGGAACTCTACTCTGTTCATACTACAGCTGTTGTATGAACAGAATAAGCCCATTATTGAGTATGTAAAGCCGAACTGGATTATTTCACCTAGTCATATTTTGTAGCTTCCTGTTAATGTTTTGTGGGGGTCTCCTTTCTCTCCCCCTTATTTGCATCTCATCTTCACTTGTAAATCATTCAGATGACTTTTTTCACTGTATTATTTTTATTTTCAGTTTTTCTTTACATATTTTGTGTATTGTGTAATCAATGTTATAGACGCATTGCATTTATTGGGTTAAACCAGCCTTTCATTCAATTTGTTGGTTTTTGTCCCTTTAAGGCGAGTAACATGTATTGTATATATTGTGGTATTTTTTCACTTAGGTTTATGTGTATGATTAAGCACTGTGGGTAAGCGCGAATTGCATCAGACTTCTATTTGGGGTCTTGTTGCAACTATGTGTCCCATCTCTGGTAACACTTTGTCAGTCTTGAGATTTTTCATTTTTCAATAAAAGCTTCTATTTTTATGAAGATCACAGCTTGATTGCTCTGTGTTTGTTCAGGTGCCGTCACATATTTCTGATTTGCTACTTCTTATCCAAGCCTGGATACACTGCTTACACAAGCCTGTTTGTTTTTCAAATTTGGTGAGTTAACTTTGGATTAACCAGTTTATGTCTTTGAGACATCATTTGCAGCACATAGAAACATAGAATTTGACGGAAGATAAAAACCATTTAGCCCATCTAGTCTGCCCATTTTCCTCCTGTAAAAACCTCAAGCCTTGGTCTTTTCTTACATTAAGGACAGCCTTATGCCTATCACATGCATGCTTAAATTCTGTCACTGTATTAACTTCTACCTCTTGTCCTAACATTTTTACTCATTTGAAATATACTTCCATTATGCACTTTGTTGAATCCCTTCATGTATTTGAATATTTCAATCATATCCCCTCTCTCTCTTCTCTCATCCAAGCTATACATGTTCAGATCCTTTAGTCTATCCTGATATTTCTTTTCCTGTAAACCAGTCACCATTTTAGTAACCCTTCTTTGAATTTTCTCTAGAGTAGCTATATCCTTCTGAAGATGGGGTCTCCAGTACTGCACACAATACTCTAGGTGAGGTCTAACTAGAGATCTGTAGAGTGGCATAACCACTTCCCTTTTTCTGCACTAATGCCCCTAGCTTGCATTCCCCACCACTTTATTACATTGCCTGCCTACCTCTAAGTCATTAAAAATAATTACTCCCAAATCCCTTTCGTTGTCTCTGACAACACAGTACCCATAATAGTATATTTTTCCTTTGAAGTTTTATGTCACAAGTGCATTAATTTACATTTATCAACATTAAACTGCATCTGCCACACTCATGTCCATTCTTCTAATTTACCTAAATCATTTGTTATTTGGCTTATTCCCCCTGGAATGTCTACCCTATTGCAGATCTTGGTATCATCTGCAAAAAAGCATACCTTTCCTTGAAGACCTTTTGCAATATCACTAATAAAATATTAAAAAGAATGGTCCCCAGTACAGATCCCTGAGGTACTCCACTAGTAACACTCCTTTCATCTGAATATTCTCCATTGACTACCACCCTCTGTCTCTTGTCACTCAGCCATTGCCTTAACCATTTAACTATTTTTACATCCAGACCCAAACACTGCAATTTATTAATGAGAATTCTATGAGGGACAGTGTAAAAATGCTTTACCAAAATCTAGATAAGCTATATCTACTGCTCCCTCTTGGTCTATTATTTTAGTTACCCAGTCAAAAAAATCATTGATGTTAGTTTGACAAGATCTCCCTGCTGTAAACCCATGCTGTTTGGTATCTTGAAAGTCATTTAAATTCAGATATTCAACAATTCTTTCCTTTAACATAGTCTCCATTGATTTTCCCACTACTGATGTAAGACTTACTGGTCTGTATTTACTATTCCCTGCTACCGCTTTTGTGACGCGGTACTACATTTGCTAACTTCCAATCTTCTGGAACTATTCCTGTCATTAGTGACTGAATAATTCTGTTAAAGGTTTTGCAAGAACACACTTTTAATAACTTTGGGTGCATCCCATCTGGTCCCATTAATTTATTTGTTTTTACCATAGAAAGTTGAAGTAGAACTTCTTCCTCTGTAAACATGCATGTTTCCCATGTCTTTCCATTTCGCTTTTCTAAAAGAGGTCCCTTCCCTTCATCTTCCTCTGTAAAAACTGAACAGAAATATTCATTGAGACAGTCAGCTAGCCCTTTATTCTCATTTACGTAGTTTCCATTTTTTGTTTTCAGTCTAACTATTCGTTGTTTCATTTTCCTCCTGTCTATGTTTATTCCTGGAGTCCAGCCAGTTAATATTAATATTAAAGTCTCCAAGAACCACTTTTCTTATTTTGAGTGTCAATCTCATTGAGGTGGTGGGTTTTGTCTGAAAGGGACTGTTCTGGCATATTTGGTAGATGGTAGATGGCAACATTTATGATTTGTTTTGAAAAGGGAAGATGCTAGCAATGTTTTCATAAGAATCATAGTTATAAGACTGTAAAGTTTATAGACTCTTGTGGTATATAATTATGCTACCTCCTCTCTTTTTGTGGTCCTTTCTAAAGTAAGAGTATCCTTCAATAGTACCTGATTATTATTTCCATCTTTAAAGGGTACTATTGAAAGTTTTTGAAAAATAAATTATAAAAAGGAAGCATGCTAAAAGAGAGAGTATAGAGTAAAAAAACAAGGATAATTCCAATGCTTGGAGAATTGTAGCCATTTCCAGTCCCAAACTGTTAAAACTTAATTCCTCACTGCAAATGGCAGCTGTCAATATTGTTCTGCACTAGAAAGGAAGGACTGAAACATGGGATTTGAACTGGTTTAGCCAGCCATGAATTCAATCCCTTTATGTGTAAGTGCTCACTACCGCAAAAAAGGCAAGTAAAGAACAATATCACCTGTTCAATTATCAGAAAATATGAGAATCTCTAGATAGCTTTTCCTTCATTTTTTTTTTCTTTTATCCTCGGTGCTGCCTCTCAACGTCAGTCACTGGTAATCGACTCCCAACACATGTAAAAACAAAAAGAAGAGAGGCGCACACGCTCTAAAAGTAGACTGTAATGCCAATAGGATACCGCCTCCAGATAATTATCTGTGAGTAGTCTAAATTGGTTACTCACATTTGCATGAGGCAAACACCAGCCTCACAGTATGTAAGTCTCCACTGGATCACCCCTAGTGCAGGTATCTGTAATGCTCCCTCCTTTTGCATCCACTGTTCCTCCAGCTAGGGTTCTAGCTTATTAACTCACCCAGAGTAGATGGAAAAAGAGTCTCCAGATGTCACACCTTGCACTCCAACCAGCTTCAGTTAGTAACTCTATATCTGATGAGTGACTAGATACCCTATACGTCTTGGGAACTTGACTCCAAAATATAGGGGGGGGGCTATATATATATATGGACCACACACCAGAATAATATTCCTCTAAAAAGGGTTTTATCCCAACATATTGGCATAAAAAATCTATAAAAAATTCCCAGCACATATTTAATGTTGCTTCAACCTACTCAAAACTATGATTAAAGAGTTACTATGAACCCATTTGAGCTTGGTTATCAGAGGATTTATACCATCAGTACTGATAAGTACCTCTGTGCGAGTTTGGATTCATGGAGTGCTGTTTCATATAGCCCACAGTGGATGGATCATGCTAGACTGGAGAATTCCATGGACATCTACAGTCCTTTGCAAAAGTATTAAACAGGTGTGAAAAAATGCTGTAGACTAAGAATGGTTTCAAAAATAGACATGTTAATAGTTTATATTTATTATTAACAAAAAGAATAGTGACTGAACAGAAGAAAAATCTAAAATCAATATTTTGGTGTGACCACCCTTTGCCTTCAAAACAGCATCAATTCTTCTGGGTACACTTGCACAAATTCAGGAATTTTGTAGGCATATAATCAGGTGTAGACTTAAACAGTTATACCAAACTGGTGCTAATGATCATCAATTTAATATGTGGGTTGAAACACAATCATTAATTGAAACAGAAAAAGCTGTGTAGGAGGAATAAAAAAGGGTGAGAAACAGCCAAATTCAGAGTACATGGTGAAGTTGCTAAAGACAGTTTAAAGTTAAAAGTTATACACCAGGGCAAGACTGAGCACAGCAACAAGACACACATTAGTTATACTGCATCAGCAAGGTCTCTCCCAAGCAGAAATTTCAAGGCAGACAGGGGTGTCCAGATGTGCTGTCCAAGCACTTTTGAAGAAGCAGAAGGAAACAGGCAACATTGAGGACCATAGATGCAGTGGCTGGCCAAGGAAACTAAGTGCAGCAGATGAACGACACATCATGCTTATTTCCCTTAGCAATTATAAGATGTCCAGCAGTGCCATCAGCTCCTAACTGGCAGAAAACAATGGTATCCTGGTACATATTATCAGGAGAAGTCTGGACAGAAGTGATCTTCATTAAGTCTTGTGGCCAAAAAGCCACATCTCCAATATGGAAACAAGGCCAAGTGACTCAACTATGCACAAAAACACAGGAACTGGGGTGCAGAAATATTGCAGCAGGTGCTCTTGACTGATCAGTCAAAATTTTAAATATTTAGCTGTAGCTGGCCACCAGACTGAATAAAGTACTAGGGTCCATCATTCATGAGGATCAAAATGGATTTATTCCAGGTAAATCGACGTCACATAATCTTAGACGATTGTTTATGCACCTCCAACTTCCTCATGATAACACCGGACATCGGGTGATAGCATCTCTTGATGCATCTAAAGCTTTCGACTCCGTTGAGTGGCCATACCTTTGGCTTGTTCTCCGGGGTTTTGGGTTTGGTCCCTCCTTTAAATGGATTCATATCCTATATAGTAGGCCCAAGGACTCTGTGGTGACAAATGGACTGAGCTCACAACCATTCTCTTTGCACCGTGGCACTAGACAGGGCTGCCCACTTTCGCCCGGCCTGTTTGCCTTGGCCTTGGAACCCCTGGCTGTTTTAATTCATGCTAACCCGCTGATTCAGGGACTCAGAATAGAGGGTAGGGAGGAAAAGCTTGCATTGTATGCTGATGACATCTTACTCTTTTTGGGTGATGGTGGGAGCTCCTTGCGGACTACGTTGCAGTTGGTAGATGATTTTGGTACATACTCTGGGTTTCAAATTAATTGGACTAAGTCCTCCTTAATTCCGATTGATGGTGGTCTGTGGAACTCTCCCCTGCCTGACATCCCGCTTTCTTATGTGACTGAGTGTTCATATCTAGGGATTCGGGTGACGGATGTGACGGACTCCTTTTTGGAGCTGAATCTGGTACCTACTATCCAATACTTTAGCGATAAAATGATGGCATGGCTCCAACTGCCCTTAAATGTTATTGGAAGATCAAATCTTATTAAAATTATTTTTAATAATTAGATAAAATAATTTCACGATTTATATGGAGGGGGAATCAGGCTAGACTCAAACTAACTACACTCATGAGATCAAAACGAGAGGGAGGAATTGCCTTGCCTGATTTTTATAGGTACTACTTGGCAGCGCAATGTCGTTATTGATTTTGTCTCTCCCCGACCCTGTTACCAGACTACACAAATAGATACACTACTATTATAGCCTGCCTATAGGCTATCCCAGTTTCTGCATGGCGGCCCCTCTGTTTTTAAAACTCAGCTTCCTTTAGTAACAGCCCTATATGGGGCATGGATGGAGCTAAAAAAGCTCCTGGGATATATAGCCATGGATCCAGATACCCTCCTGTGGGGCACTGCGGGGCTACACCATCTACTAGATAGTGAATTTGGCCCCTTGTGGACTAGACTTGGGGTTGACTCTCTTGGACAATTGTATCGGGATAACCAATTGAAATCTTTCTAACAATTACATGAGGAATATCATATACCACATAATCTTTTTTATTCGTATCTATGTATCAGACATGCTCTAAGAGCTCAGTGGGGTGACCGTGTTCCGACGATCTCTACGTTTCTGCTTCTTACTAGATTGATGGCTCTTGAGCCTCCGAGACCTCTCTCCTTCATTTATCAGTGGTTAGATTCTCATATGGGGCGACAGGAGTTTCCGTCCAGGGATAGGTGGGAATCGGATGTGGGTCCACTGGAAGATTGGGAATGGGATTTTGCTAAGACGGGACCAGCTATGGTGGTGACATCGACTAGACATCAAATGATTCAGTTGAATATTTTACATAGAATCTATTACACACCGGTCAGACTGTTTAAAATGAGAGGTTCTGGATCCGATCGTTGTCTTCGATGCGATGCTGTTCAAGGTACATACTTGCATATGATTTGGGAATGCCCTGGAGTAAGGGGGTTTTGGAATGAGGTAGTGCGCACTATGGCTTTGGTATTGGGAAGACCTGTTCCTGTGACCCCAAAGATCTGTCTATTGTCTATTTTCCCTGATGGGATTGAGGATGCAAATGACAGGACTCTCTTGAGGGAGCTATTGGTGATGGCAAGGAAGGTGGTGGCCCTGCACTGGATGTCAAACAGAGCTTCCAACTGTAGAGCGTGGATAAATCTGGTTAGACAGTGTTTTCCACAATATAAATTGGTTTATTTACATCGAGGTAATTCGGCCAAATTTGATAAGATCTGGGGGAGATGGCAAACTTGGTGGACAGCTAGAGCGAATGCTACTGTACCTCCTGATGATGTGCAACCTATTGGAGATGTCTGATTGTGCTCATATCCGCTTGTTGTGTGGATGGTGGTAATGAGTATTTGGTGTGTATCTTTGTGTATGACTCCTGTACGTATCAGGTTTTTGTGGAATCTTTGGCTGGTGGGTGGGGTTGGGGGGTGCTGCGGGCTCGGGGGAGAGAGGAACTGGGATCGGGGACTGTAGGTTTAATTTAGAAAGGTTGGATGTTTGGAGTTTGGGTTGTATTCTTATAAAAACCTCAGATCGACTCCATACGCCTTAATCATATGCATCTGTTCTTTTTATTGTTATGAATGTTTACATAATCTTGCTGTATCTGTAAGATTTGATATGTATTTCTTTCCTTGTATGTGTATGGAATGGTCTGTTAATAAAATATATTTAAAAAAAAATATTTAGCTGTAGCAGAAGACAGTTTGTTTGCAGAAGGCTGGAGAGCGGTACATGAATGAGTGCCTGCAGGCAGTAGTGAAGTATGGTGGAGGTTCCTTGAAGTTTGGGGATGTATTTCTGCAAATAGAGTTTGGGATTTGGGCAGAACTAATGGTCTTCTCAATGCTGAAATGCTCAATGGAGATATTTATCTATCATACAGTACCATCAACAAGGCATCTGATTGGCCCCACATTTATTCTGCAGCATAACAACGACCCCAAACATACAGCCAAAGTCATTACTATCTTCAGCATAAAGAGGAACATGACATACTTCACTTTATTTTTCTATTCCTCCTATTTATCCGAGGTTTCAAAATAAGAAGATCTATCCAAACAAATAATAAATATATGCACTCCCAAAAATAAAAAATTGAGACTTATTTTCCATATATCTTATAAAGATAAGATATAATGAAAATAAGTCTCAATTTTTTTATTTTTAGGAGTGTATATATTTATTATTTGTTTGGATGGTATGTTTATTTTATGCACTTTGGGTGGCATATCTATAATATTTTAAAGTACCAAATTGCATAATTCACATTAGATACTTTAGCGCTTTAATGAATTAATTTTTACATTAATGATGCAAGTACAAACTTAGGTCTATTATTTTTTTTTACTTCATCTGGGGCTCAATTCAATATGCACCATTAAAACCCATGGTAGGGCAAAAATGAATACTGAACAGTACACACAGTTGTACAGTTGGAATTCAGTTGCCCTACCAACATGTACCATGATGAGTGTTGGGCAACAGAACCTGACTTGTGGCCCAACTTTTGTTGTGGCGTTTCCATTCCCATAACTCATGCTAAATAGAGTGACAATGGGAACAAAGGAAACCAGGTAACATTCGGTGTTTGACACAGTGTCAAACACTGAGCGTGAGCTAAAAACACTTTCACCCTCTCAAACACTAAACCTCCCCTTGGCCCTACACTACCACTAACATTAACAATTAGTTGTGTACCAGTACTAGCCCTACCACTATCCTATCACCCATAGCTGTAACAGTTACCTGTAATCCTGACATCCAGTGGGGTCTTCTGCACCCTGGTCTTCCCCTTTAATTCTTCTTCTGAAATCCTCTATCATCGTCATCTGTCATCGTCTTTTTTCTTCTATTATTCATCTGTGCTCTTCTTTGGTCTTCTTTAAACTTAGGGTTGGACCTGAAAAAGAAAAATAGTTATTAAAATTGTCATAGAAGTTATGCTGCCACAGACAGCTGTAGACAAAAAGAGCATAAATTCCCCAGCCTTGTACCTTTCAGGCCATTGCCTGATCCCAACTGAGGGAAATATCACGGTCCCCGTGTCTTTCTGTCAATCTATCATGATGTACCTGTGCATTGGTGGAGACTGATTGGCCCGCCCAGGATGTGCCGTTATATGCTGGAGCTTGGGCAATTGTCAGTTGCCCTTTCGTGGTGTTCCTGTTGCTGCGCCTTGTTGCCATATTCCAGTGTCTTCTGTGTACCGACCCGGCTAGTCTGACTCTGTTCCTGATTCTGCTCCGTGATTTGACCTGGCTTTGGCTGACGACCCTGCTCCATGATTCGACCCGGCTTTGGCTGACGACCCTGCTCCGTGATTCGACCCGGCTCTGGCTGATGACCCTGCTCTGTGATTGTTTCCGGCCTGCCTCTGTTCCAGCATTGCTCCGGAACTGCCTGCAGTTCCAGTCACCGCTCCGGCCCTGCCTGCTGTTCCGGTTGCTGTGCTGGCCTGTCTGCTGTTCCAGTTACCGCTCCGGTTCTGCCTGCTGTTCCGGTTGCTGTGCCGGCCTGTCTGCTGTTCCAGTTACCGCTCCGGTTCTGCCTGCTGTTCCGGTTGCGGTGCCGGCCTGTCTGCTGTTCCAGTTACCGTTCCAGTTCTGCCTGCTGTTCCTGCGTCATTCCAGTCGCTCGGCGACATTCTGAACTGTATTAGCGACTCACTGTTCCTCTCACTTGTCAGTAGCTGTAGCCTGAGGTTGCTTTGCCTGCTGTTGGCTGCCAAGGTACTCGCGTGTGTACAGTACCATCTAACCCTTGCAGTGCCTATAGTCTCCGGTCTGGTGCCTCCGATACTTCTTGCCAAGCATACATTTTTCTGACATAGCCTTTTACTCTGAGTGCTTCTGTGTGTCTCTTATTCCATCAGAGCCTTGTCAGTCCGTGTTCATTCTCTGGCTCAGGGCCACAGACGTTGAAGGTACATTCCCATTGCAGAGGACATTGGCTCAATTACAGCTTGTGCAGTTACCATCAGTACAGCACCCAAGGGGTGTATGGGCATATCCTAGTGGCACATGCAGGGTTATTACTTTTCTAGTTAAGGGCGATTTTGGTTCTGATCATTACAGCATGGCAATAGCACTCCTCTGTAGCCCCAGCCGTGGGTACCGGCTCAGCTCTGGACTTTGGGCTCTAGTATATCAACTTGAGAGTGTATTCAGTGCAGTTAGTCCACTATCCTGCTATTGAGAGACTGTGTCCACTATCCTGCTATTGAGAGACTGTGTTCCAGAGACTGCTATTTATCCTGGGCGTTGGCCAATCTTGTAGATCTCACCCATTTCAGTCTTTAACCCTTTGGGGAAAATTCCCTATCTATTCTAGCACTTGTCATTATCATTGTGTGCATTCTCTTTGTTATTTTGCCATTGTTGCTATTTATGTGCTGGCCTCTAGGGGCCTTGTTTTATTTTCAATAAAACTGTGTTTTTACTTCATACCCTGGTCTGAGTGTCAGAAAACCGTAACAGTACGAAAGGGCCATGACCTCAGACGGGAAAAGTGACAGTAATACACAGAACCTCCATTGGAGGATGGATGTTCATGAGCAACGCCTAGACCAATTGGCACTAGCCATGCAAACCTTGCTTGAACGTACGGTACACCTAGATAATCCGAATCAAAATCCGGTGGTCCCCCCAGTTATGACACCGGATAATAATACTGGGCAATTGTTGGCACCCTCTCGAAGTTTTACGGCGGCGGCGCCGTTACCATTAAGATACGATGGTGAACCCACTCTCTGCAGAGGTTTCCTGAATCAACTAGAGATATTCCTAGAATTCACACCCCATGCTTTCCCAAATGACCGTAGCAAGGTGGGGTTCATGATATCTCTACTAACTGGCAAAGCCCTGGCATGGGCTAATCCTTTATGGGAGCAGGCTAAACCCTGTACTCAAAACTTTACCGAGTTTGTCAAACAGTTTCGCAGAGTATTTGAGTTACCTTGGCGAGCTATCTCTGCGGCAAAAAAATTGATGGTAACGCAGATGGGCGACCGCACTGTGGCAGAGTATGCTATAGAATTTCAGATTCTAGCAGCAGAAGTAGCCTGGAATAATGAGGCACTCCTGGCAGCCTTTTCACGGGGCCTATCCGACTCCATTAAGGATGAAATTGCTGCCAGGGAGGTACCTGCTGAGCTCGATGAGTTTATAAATTATGTAATACTCATTGGCACATGCATGCGTGAGAGGCGATTAACTAAGAGGGCTAGTTCCAAGACCTATGGGCACGAGAGGTCTTTTAACCCACCCTCTCCTCCCATTCCTCCTGACCGGGCGTTTGAGACAGGAGAGCCTATGCAGATTGGCTTTACCAGGTTGTCTAAGGAGAGGGCTCATCGCAAAAGACAAGGGTTATGCCTATATTGTGGCAAGAAAGGGCACTTATTAAATACTTGCCCGGTACGTCCGGGAAACGCACGCACCTAGGGTACTTTGGGGGACAGGCCCTAGGTGGTGTACAACCGTCCCCAGATACTGACTACAAGAAACCCACCATTCCGGTGAGTTTTCTCCTAAGCGACCAAGCTGTGGAGGTACTAGCCCTGGTAGATTCTGGCGCAGCAGGCTATTTCATGGATCGAGCATTTGCAGAAAGTCATAATATTCCTTTGTCTAAAAGAGATACTCCGCTAGCCATTGAGGCTATTGATGGCAGACCCCTCGAACCAGCTCTGGTTACCATGGAGACTACTCTACTCTGTATGTCAGTTGGGGCCCTCCATAAGGAGGAGGTTCGTTTTCAGATTATTAATTCACCACATCATGCAGTTATTCTGGGGTTCCCTTGGTTAATGTTGCATAATCTCCAGTTTGACTGGCAAACATGTGAGATTAAGTCATGGTCCAATTATTGCTCTGATAACTGTCTCATCCTGTCAGGATATTGTGTACCTCTCCTTCTGTGCCAGCAGAATACAGCAACTTCTGCGACGTATTCAGTAAGGGTGAGGCCAGCGCATTACCACAGCATCGGGCATATGATTGCACTATTGATCTGCCCCAGGGAGTGGTGCCACCGAGGGGTAGGACATACCCATTGTCCTGTGAGGAGACTAGGGCCATGAATGAGTACATTGAGGATGCCCTCAAACGAGGGATTATTCGTAAATCATCCTCCCCGGCAGGTGCAGGGTTCTTCTTCGTAAAGAAGAAGAGTGGCGAGTTACGACCGTGTATTGACTACCGTGGACTCAATAAGTTAATGTCCAAAAATACGTATCCCATTCCACTCATCACAGAGTTATTTGACAGGTTGAAAGGCTCCTCTATCTTTACAAAACTCGATCTACGTGCCGCCTACAACCTAATAAGAATCAGGGCCGGTGATGAGTGGAAGACGGCATTCAATACTAGGTCAGACCACTACGAATATCTTGTGATGCCATTCGGATTATGTAATGCACCTGCCGTATTCCAAGAATTCATTAACGACATCCTCCGCCACTTGTTACAGTAGTATGTGGTCGTGTACCTTGACGATATACTGATCCGTTCTGCTAGTTTAACCCAACACATCCAGGATGTGACCGAAGTTTTACTCACATTACGCAAAAACAAGTTGTTCTGCAAACTAGAGAAATGTGAATTTCATTGTTCCCAAGTACCCTTCTTGGGTTTTGTCATATCTAAGGATGGCATTGCCATGGACCAAGAGAAGTTGGCCGCAGTCCTACGTTGGCCAAGACCCAAGGGGTTAAAGGCGATTCAAAGGTTCCTAGGCTTCACCAACTATTACAGAAAATTTATTCAGAACTTTTCTACCATTACTAAACCATTGTCTGACCTGATGCATAAGGGTGTGAATCCCTCTCAATGGTCTGAGGCAGCTGAGATGGCCTTTGAAACCCTCAAGAAGGCGTTTGCATCTGCTCCTATATTATCCCACCCTAACCCAGCCCTACCGTTCACACTAGAGGTTGATGCCTCTGAGTTTGGGGTAGGGGCAGTTCTCTCCCAACACCCTAAGGAAGGGGGTAACCTGAGGCCGTGTGGATTCTTTTCCAAGAAACTGTCTAGTGCCCAGAGCCATTACGAAATTGGTGATAGGGAGTTATTGGCTATCATCTTGGCATTAAAAGAATGGCGACATCTTCTGGAAGGCACAAGGACCCCAGTATTAGTCCTCACGAACCATAAAAACTTGATTTACTTGTCCGAGGCCAAAAGGCTGTCATCTCGCCAGGCTCGATGGGCTCTATTTCTGTCCAGATTTAATTTCATAGTGTCTTATCTGCCTGGCTCCAAGAATATTAAGGCCGATGCCTTGTCGAGACAATTCTGCACAGACATTGAGAGGGATGAGGCCCCGGTCCCCATAATTCAGCCCGATAGGATTCTGGCTACTATTCGTACCAGCATCACTTCGCCACTGGGAGAGCAGATCTTGGCATCTCAAGGGCATGCACCTCCGGAAACCCCTGTTGGCAAGTGTTTTGTGGACGAGCCTTTCCGTACCAAATTACTTGAGACCTATCACTCCTCCAAGGCAGCTGGGCACATTGGCAGAGATCAGTTGGCATGGTCCTTATCTCGAACATTCTGGTGGCCCTCTCTGAAGGCCGACTGCTCTGCATTCACTGCTGCTTGTACCACCTGTGCCCGTGCCAAAACTCCTAGGCATCTCCCAGTGGGACTGCTCCAACCTGTACCTAATGGTGACCGTCCTTGGTCCCACATTTCTATAGATTTCTTGGGAGAGCTGCCTAATTCTAAGGGCTATACTTTCATCCTTATGGTGGTGGATAGGTTCTCAAAAATGGCTCACTTCGTGCCCCTTTCTGGCCTTCCCTCGGCCCAGGAGTCGGCATTAATTTTTGCCAGAGAAGTATTCCGCTTGCACGGGGTGCCTAGAGTGATAGTGTCCGACCGGGGGAGTCCATTCGTGTCGATATTCTGGAGGGCTTTCTGTGGCCAGATGGGCATTCAATTGTCCTTTTCCTCCGCCTACCATCCCCAGACCAACGGAGCCGCTGAGCCTGCCAATCAGGGACTGGAGCAGTTTTTACGCTGCTTTATGACTGATCATCATGATAACTGGGCCGACCTGTTGCCGTGGGCAGAGTTCGCCAGGAACTGTGCGGTTAATTCAACGTCTGGGAGCTCTCCGTTCCTTATTAATTATGGGTTCCAACCCTGTCTGCTCCCAGACTCATTTCAGTCCCAACAGATTCCGGCTCTGGATGAGCACATGGAGCAGCTCCGCTCCACTTGGGCACAGGTGCAAAGGTCCCTCAGTCAGTCCTTCCACAGATATCAGCGGCATGCCAATCGCAGACGACGGCCAGCGGTTTCCTTCCAGGTTGGGGACAGGGTATGGCTCTCCTCCAGGAATCTCAGCTTGCAAGTGCCTTCGAACAAGCTGGCCCCCCGGTTCATTGGACCATTTAAAATTATTTGCAAAATCAATCCTGTGGCATACGCTTTGGAACTTCCTAACAATATGCGTATTCACAATGTGTTCCATGTGTCATTGTTAAAACCCTTGGTTTGCAACCGCTATACTACCACTCTGGTGGTTCCTGGGCCAGTGGAGGTACAGGGCCAAGAGGAATACGAAGTTCAGAGTATCATTGACTCCAGGAAATTTAGAGGCAAGTTGCAATATTTGGTCCACTGGAAGGGGTATGGACCTGAGGAGCGCTCTTGGGTTGACCATAGGGACCTCCATGCTCCACGTTTGTTGCGCAACTTCCACTCCAAATTTCCGCAGAAACCCAGACCCCCCAGCAGGGGAGGGGGTCTTTGAGAGGGGGGTACTATCACGGTCCCCGTGTCTTTCTGTCAATCTATCATGATGTACCTGTGCATTGGTGGAGACTGATTGGCCCGCCCAGGATGTGCCGTTATATGCTGGAGCTTGAGCAATTGTCAGTTGCCCTTTCGTGGTGTTCCTGTTGCTGCGCCTTGTTGCCATATTCCAGTGTCTTCTGTGTACCGACCCGGCTAGTCTGACTCTGTTCCTGATTCTGCTCCGTGATTTGACCCGGCTTTGGCTGACGACCCTGCTCCGTGATTCGACCCGGCTATGGCTGACGACCCTGCTCCGTGATTCGACCTGGCTCTGGCTGATGACCCTGCTCTGTGATTGTTTCCGGCCTGCCTCTGTTCCAGCATTGCTCCGGACCTGCCTGCTGTTCCAGTCACCGCTCCGGCCCTGCCTGCTGTTCCGGTTGCTGTGCCGGCCTGTCTGCTGTTCCAGTTACCGCTCCGGTTCTGCCTGCTGTTCCGGTTGCTGTGCCGGCCTGTCTGCTGTTCCAGTTACCGCTCCGGTTCTGCCTGCTGTTCTGGTTGCGGTGCCGGCCTGTCTGCTGTTCCAGTTACCGTTCCGGTTCTGCCTGCTGTTCCTGCGTCATTCCAGTCGCTCGGCGACATTCTGAACTGTATTAGCGACTCACTGTTCCTCTCACTTGTCAGTAGCTGTAGCCTGAGGTTGCTTTGCCTGCTGTTGGCTGCCAAGGTACTCGCGTGTGTACAGAACCATCTAACCCTTGCAGTGCCTATAGTCTCCGGTCTGGTGCCTCCGATACTTCTTGCCAAGCATACATTTTTCTGACATAGCCTTTTACTCTGAGTGCTTCTGTGTGTCTCTTATTCCATCAGAGCCTTGTCAGTCCGTGTTCATTCTCTGGCTCAGGGCCACAGACGTTGAAGGTACATTCCCATTGCAGAGGACATTGGCTCAATTACAGCTTGTGCAGTTACCATCAGTACAGCACCCAAGGGGTGTATGGGCATATCCTAGTGGCACATGCAGGGTTATTACTTTTCTAGTCAAGGGCGATTTTGGTTCTGATCCTTACAGCGTGGCAATAGCACTCCTCTGTAGCCCCAGCCGTGGGTACCGGCTCAGCTCTGGACTTTGGGCTCTAGTATATCAACTTGAGAGTGTATTCAGTGCAGTTACTCCACTATCCTGCTATTGAGAGACTGTGTCCACTATCCTGCTATTGAGAGACTGGGCGTTGGCCAATCTTGTAGATCTCACCCATTTCAGTCTTTAACCCTTTGGGGAAAATTCCCTATCTATTCTAGCACTTGTCATTATCATTGTGTGCATTCACTTTGTTGTTTTTGCCATTGTTGCTATTTATGTGCTGGCCTCTAGGGGCCTTGTTTTATTTTCAATAAAACTGTGTTTTTACTTCATACCCTGGTCTGAGTGTCAGAAAACCGTAACAGGAAATTTGAATAGGGACTGCCTTTTATATGGCCAGTCCCTGTTTTTAAATGATTCCCGCGCTGCCATTGGCTGGGATGTGGGCTTACCTCCCCAACTTCTAGCTGATGAGTTGACTAAAAGAGGTGGGGGCAGTGTAACTCCTATGATAATTTTAATAACTATTTTTCATTTAAGGTTTAAAGAAGACCAAAGAAGAGCACGGATGAAGGAAAGAAGAAAGAAGACGATGACAGATGAAGAAGAAGAAAGAAGATAGAATATTACAAAGGAAGACTTCAAGAGGAAGACCAGGGTACAGAAGACAGCACTGGACATCAGATTTACAGTTGTGTGTACTTTTAATTGGATGGTGTAAGCTTTGGATTAGCTGAGTGCCAGTGGGGTTAAACTTTGGCCTTATTGATATGGGGCTTAGAACCCCATATCAATACATCCATGTGTCACTAATGTAGGGATTCATGCTTTTTTTAAAATATTTTTTGACAATTAACTTACACATCAGTGGTTAGACACACATGTTATGGTATTTAGCTCCAGATTTTCTACCCGGTAATGTTTGGCAATAAAAGTGAGTCCCTTAACATTACTAGCCACCACATGTAATTGAAATGCAAATTCAGCTACTTTGTCATTGCTTCCTATGGGCACCGATTTGGAGCTCATAGAGCGTTTTTTTTTTCCTTTTAGTAGTGTGTCACAGTGCAGGTAATTGCATACCTAACTGTAACTTAATACTACTGACAGTGTTTTTTCTTTAATCAGTGCCTATTGAATAGAGCCACTGGTCCAACTGACCTGCATACTTTTAATCCTTTGAGTGCCAGAGGGGTACGGAACACATTGCGAAGCAATGCATTCCGTAACCATCTGGCACTCAAAGGGTTAATTTATTTTGTACATTTTAGCTTTCAACTGCTATAATTAGACTTTACTTCTTTTCCTTAACTTTAATATGTGTTTATCCTAACACTGCTTCCCACTCTTCACAGTAAGCTGTAAAAAGTGAGCAACATAATTTAGATATATTTCACATTTATTTTATGTTTGCTAAAAATCCTAATTCAGAGTTTTTAACTTCACCTAATGTATGTTCCTACTATTTTTACACTCCACGCAATAATCTCCTCTCTGCCAAAGAATTACTGAAGTATTTTCCATAGATGAAATTTTGAAGATTTTTTTGTTTTAGTGTGATTATCAATCAGTATAGTTTAGTAAACAGACTAAGTAGTGTAATCACTGGATCACACCAATACATCAGATTTCCTTCTACCATCTGTGAAGATTAAATCAAGTGTTACTTCCTTGCAAGTCAGCTCATATAATTTGTCCATTGTAAGGAATCCAGGATGCACTGCTCCTAGCTGATATTGCAATTGGAGTCTCACATTCCACAACTGGTATCTTAAAGGGATAGTAACACTTTGTTTTAATCTTTATTTTATTTTGTAGGAATTAAAAAAACATGAAGAACAATATAAGTCTTATCTCTGGTTTGAGAGATATTCACAAGCAAAGTTTCCCCTCCCGCCCCTTTTACCTAGTGTAAGCCATCTCTTCTCAGATGTGGAATGCAGTCCATAGACCAGACAGATAACAGCAGGGGACAATCTTCTTCCTATGAAAACAATGAAAGCCCTGCCCCCTGACAAGTTTTTCAGGGTTTTCCCTTCTCTTAATTGAAGATTGTCCCTCTCTGCAATTTACCTGGGCATCTCCCTTCTGCTCTGGCTGAGCAGTGTTACATTAATAAAAGGGGCGGGAGTGGGATACTTTGTCATAGAATTACTCTTGAACTACAACTCTGACAGAATTGAAATAACACTCTCCTGAGTCCAAATACTATGATGATTAATTAGAGCTGCTTTTATTGTGAAACATTACTATCCCTTTAAAGTCACCCCCAACTATTAGTTTCTATTTGTTGGTATTTAAATGTATTATTCATTAATTCTCTAGCTAATTCTTCATCTTTCCCTAGAAATCTATTTATTAGTACACAAAAACAACTCAATGACACTTTTCTATTTATCTTTATTGAACAGATTATAAACTGAGAAGACTATATTCCATGAGTATCATTGTACCTAGACTCTGTTATAACCTCCAACTGTATGTCATCCTTCATCATGATTGAAATTGGTTTAGGGAGCATATTTACGGTACTATAAGAATTAGTGAGCTTACCTAATAATTTCCCTTAATGCTGTCCTTAGAGGTTTTTTTTTATTTTTGGCTATACTCTTCACAGTAGCATTCTTTCTCCCTCTAGTATAAATTATGTCCTTGTCCAATATCCTTGACATGTTGAGGGAGACAGGTATGTTTATCATACCTCAGTGAATTACCCTTTTATCTAGTTTAAATAATTACTTATAAAGCACCTACATTTCCCTTGCTGGACGTAATAGGCCAAAACTTTGCCCAAAAAGAGAAAAAATAAGAAAAATTAAACTTTTCACCTTCCACTGGTAAATGTACAGTTTTGTCTCTTTTTTTTCTTCATGACCCCCTTGTTCCACTCCAGTAGAATTAGACATACTTCCATCCTTGTCACAACGCACTGGTAGCCATATATCCACATATACTGACCTCCAAGCATCCATAAAGCAACACATATTAACCCCCAACCTTATTGACTGCACTGGTAGCCATAGAACTAAACATACTAGCCTCCCCATGAGTTGTTCCATGGTAGTCATAGAATTACATATATATACCTCAGAGCCTTCATATAGAACAACACCAAGTGACCATCCAAACATGTCTCACTGTCTAGTAGCCAGGATGGGCAATGTGAGGCCACCCAGCTGCTACAAGACTACAACTCCCATCAGCCAATGGAGTTGTAGCCTGGCAGCAGCTGGAAGCCATCATTTTTGTCCTCCACAG
Source organism: Rhinophrynus dorsalis (assembly GCA_037306005.1). Taxonomy (NCBI): domain Eukaryota; kingdom Metazoa; phylum Chordata; class Amphibia; order Anura; family Rhinophrynidae; genus Rhinophrynus; species Rhinophrynus dorsalis. The sequence continues at coordinate 137,165,022 of CM074723.1, read as the reverse complement.
ATGTCAGCCTTGCATTGTCCTATTGTAGCAATTGTCCTACTGTAGCCATACATACTGACCACCCAGCTTGTCCCACTACACTGCTATACATAGAACTCCAGACTTGTCCCACTACACTGGTAACCATAGAACCGCACATAATAACCTCCACACTTGTTACACTGTACTAGTAGCCATAGAATCATCCATAATGACTTTCAGCCTTGTCCTACTACACTAGTATAGGCAGAACCATACATTCTTAGTCTACCACTATTCACAGAAAAATATCTCCCTGGAACAGGCAAAGTTCAGATATTTCTTGGGGTTAGTGAAAATGAGGATATTTTGGGGGCATTTCAATATTCATGAAATTATACTGAAGAAACAGCCAATTGCTGGTACTCAGTGAAAATTATTGTGGGAAATAATTTAACTTTTTGTCCATCCCTACTTGCTATAAGCAGTTTCTTAAAGAATACCTCATTATTCTGTTAAGCACCATGATGTGCATTCCTTCTAAATCCTTACTCTTTTTCCTGAACCATTTGTTAATGGCAGTGCAAAGGAAAAACCTTAGAAAAAAACAGTCACCCAACTCTGATAATTCCCTAGCTGATAAAACCTACTATACTGCTCTAGCTAGGGGTGGGTGAAAATTTTTATCTCAAACTGAAATTAGTGAAAAATCACACTTTCTGCTTGGCAAAAAATTTCCTGCGAAAAGTGCTGTTTCCCCGCTTTTTTCACCTAGCTTATTGCATTGCAATCAATGGGAAGAATCATTGTTCTCCACAACAGGAAAGTTTTCTCTAGTTTTCTACAGCCATATACAAGGGTGTCAGGCTCTCTCAGCATGCCATTCTGTGTTTGTGAGAGGAGCACATTTTTGAGCTAGAGAAGATAGGCAGATAAAGGGGAATTGATGCTTAGGGAGTCATTTAGGTAGAACCTTTGTTCTCTCTATTATGGGAGTCTGCGGGCACTCTGAAGAGAAGAAGGAAGAAAGGAGGTTGACCCAAAATACCCTAAAATGTAGTGTGACTGACTGGCAAGACACAGGCAGCTGAGGTGCAAATTGCTTGCTGATTTTGCTTTTATTGTCTATGGGCTGGGGAAGTCTGGGAAAGAAGTTGTTGATTTAGTTTTTTATTTATATACTAGTTGAACAGCCCGTTACACGGGCCACAGTGCCTCTGGCAGCCGGTCGCGGGGCAGTCAAGCGCAGTGGAGACTGCCCGCGCCACTGCTGATACAGATCTGGATGCTCCTTCGGAGTGCCCAGCTCTGTATCAGCCGCGGCGCGGGCAGTCTGTACTGCGCATGACTGCCACACGCGCAGCAGTGTCTACTGCGCATGTCGGGCGTTACACACAACTTAGCGAATTATTATATAGGATATATATATATATATATATATATATATATATATATTAACTGTGATAAGATAGGGTGCACAACTTAAAAAAAATAAAATAAAAAATAAAATAAATAAATAAATATATAAATAAATAAATATAATCTAGATAGCTGACTGGGAGCCTGATGTGAACTCCGTGACTGTGGCAGACTTGACAGACAGCAGATGACATTGAAAATTTTGTTGAGGGCCAAGGAAAGACATCACACTCCGTCAGCCGTGCACTGTAGAGAGCAAAAACACACACTGTAGTTCAGTAATGTCTAGCAAATGCACAAGGGGGGAAATAAAAGGTGGAAAAGTGCAGGGACGTGGGAATAAAGTTGTAGTACAAAAAGTGACTGCAGCAATGGTTGCTGCAGCATGTGCAATAAATAATGATGATACCTCTCCTCCTGGGATGGATGCAGTTTGTCAAGGTCCCACCAATCATACTACGCGGGCCCCCCACCACCACTACCATACAAATCTGCCACATTGTAGATTGCACTTTATTTTTAATCACTTGACATTATCATGAATATGTGCCAAGCAGGAAGAAGTGTTGTTGGTAAAGGATAAATGCACTCTGCATGCTAAAACATTTTTTAAAGTATATGTTACTGTAGGACTCACAACTTTGACTTGCAGCTACTTATTTCTCCACTACAGCTCTCAGAAGAAGTAATATTGTGCTGGGAAATGTTGCACCATAATAAACATAGGAGAAAAATGTGTTGGAATAGGAAAAAATATGTTACAATAGGAGAAAAATTTTTTGGAATAGCAAAAAATTTGCTGGAATAGGCGAAAAGGAGGAAAATTTTGCATTGGAGAAAACTAAAAAAACTTTTGCAAATCAAGAGAAAAATCATCTGTTTTTCACAAAAAGTCATACGGGAAATGTTTTTCACTTTTTGCCCACCCCTATTTCTAGCATCATATGAAACCATTTTTTCAAGGCAGACATCATCTAACATCCCTATCATGCTGCCTCAACAATCCTCACGTTATGCTTTCTATCCCAGTGAGCTGAAGTTCCAGCAAGACACATAAGCTCAATTTTTCCTTCCTCATCTTTCAGGTAAAAACCTCTGACAAAAGTGAATCGAACAAGCATTTTAGCCAAATTAGTTAAACATAATATATGGTATTTAGTTACACCGTCATTCTTTTTATTTATGTGTAACCCCATGCTCTAACGTCCAGACAACCTTTATCTTGTTCTTGGGAAGCTGAAAAACAAGTACAATAAAGTATGCATAACAAAAATATATTTTAAGTGTTCATTATTTTAGATCACTATTTTCCTATCTACTACATCTCTTTTGGAACCCTTGACGTTTTGGTGTATATAACTACAAGTCTTTGGATAAATATATCTCTCTGAGCTAGTGATGCTTTAGGATTTTATAATGCTCTAAGAAGTAGATAAAGACAAGTAGAGAATATGGATAATACACTTCATATCCTGGCAATACTTTGAGGATATAGGGATTCCCTTATATATTTATGAAAGCTCAGATGTGAAATAAATTATTTTAACATCTGCTTTTTCAAATATAACATCAATATTGTAAAAAAAAAAAAAAAAATGCCTGTAAAATGCATGAAAAATCTAGTTTTTAGCATTTCCAACCACTTAGTTTTGAATATGCAGTATAGCTTTTTACATGGGTATAAAATTATGACTTTAACAGATATTTTAAGCATTTTTCAAATTATTCCAAACAAGCACCAATGTGCTATTGCCATTGAATACAGAAGCACATCCAGGTGATGCTAAGCCCATGTGTCTTATGCCTGTTGGATGCATGCATTATATATTTAACATTATCCTTGGAATTTAGAGAGTGTAGCTTACAGGTTTTTCCCCCTACATTTGTGTTTTTGGTACAATTAACAAAGAATACATATCTTCATTTTTCCCACATTTTAAAAAAAGATGGAAATATTTCTCTTTCCCAAGAAATGTTTCTTGAATTTCTGAAATATCTTCAGTTTCCTGATTAAGTGGAAAATATTTGTTTATAATACAGCATAGCAAAGTCACATTTTATAAAAGATATAGTAATGCTTAAAATTGAATTATATATTGTGACAAACCTCTTTGCCTGGGACTTTGTATGTCACTGTTTTTTGATTCTTAGCATGGTCTTCTAGGGTAAAAAGGCAGTGGAACACAGGTTTGTTTGTATAACAACTTCTAGTTTGCCTCTTTATTAATAGATTGACCCCTAAAAAATTAATCAAATCATAAAACAAAAGACAAAATATTCCTCTTCCCCTCAGCAGTCTCTGTGACTCTTTTATTGTAGACTGCTAAAGGGATAGTAATGTTTAACAATAAAAGTAACTCCAATTAACGCTCTCCAAGGCCTAAATACTATGAAGATTATTTCAATAATGTCAGAGTTGTAGTTCAAGAGTAATTGAATGATAAAGTATCCCCATCCCGCCCTTTTACTGATGTAACACTGCTCACCTCAGAGCAGCAAGACTGTCCAGATGGATCTCAGAGAGGGACAATCTTGAGTGAGCATAAGGAAAAACCCTTAAAACCTATCAAGGGGTGCAGGGTTTTCCTTATGCTTACAGTAAGATTGTCCGTTGCTCTGAGCTGTCTGATCCTAGGACCAAATAACAAATCTGAGGGGAGGTGGCTTACACTAGGTAAAAGGGGAGGGAGGGGGATACTTTATCATTCAATTACTCTTGAACTACAACTCTGATGTTTTGTGAAACATTACTATCCCTTTAAATCAGTGCATCTATACACCTGTTAGCAGAATCCACAAAATGGACTGGTCCAGGTGACTCTCTAAAGATTCCCCATTCTGACATGTCTGGAAACAAAAAAAACTCTCCTTGGGGCTTTATTATGTGATTTCCAGTACTATGATATATATATATATATATACTGGATATATATGCACACAATAGAAATGGAAGCACAAATCAAACTTAGTATGTCTGAGACTGAGATACTTATCTTTCCACCAAAATCCTGCACAATACGTCCACTTTCTACAGTTGTTGAGGGCTCCACATTTTACCCTGTGGATGAGGCACACTGCCTCCAGGAAACTCTGGACTCTTCTCTTTCCTTCAACACCCACATTATTGAAGTAACAAAAACCTGTTGCTTCTTTCTTCGAAATATAGCCAAATCCATCCATCCATTTCTTTCTTACGCTACAACAGAAACTCTCATGCATGCTTTTATCTTTTTCTGCCTGGATTACTGCAACTCTTTACTTATTGGTCTATCTGCTAGCCATATCTCTCCACTCCAATTGATTCTTAACTCAGCCACCAGAATACTCTTCCTCTCATACAGAACAACACTTAACCCTTCACTTTTAAAATCTTTGTTATGGCTTCCCATAAAGCAACATACTACATTCAAAATCCTTCTTATTACGTTCAAGGCTCCCCAATACTCATCCCCACCTTATATTTAATCTTTGCTGTCCTGCCATATACCTACAAGTCCTCTATGCACCAGGCATGATGGATGACTCTCTGCTCCATTAACCTCTATTACCATAAAATGACTGAAGGCTTTTTCCCTTGCTGCTCCCTACCTCTGGAGGTCCCAGCCTCTGGAACACCCTACCACCCACCATTCGCCAACCCTCAACCCTCAACAACTTCAAGTCCAAGCTAAAAGAGCACTTTTTAAATATGTAAACCATTTCTCATATGCACTTTCCAAAATTGCACTTCTTCCCCATATGCTTGTATCTGTATGTCACCCATCCTATACTTAGATTGTAAGCTCTATGGGACATGTACCTCCTATCCTAATGTATGCTCGCCTAGTGTTGCCCTTATGATTGTCTATATGACCACTTAATTACTGCATTTATTGTAACCTTCTATACAAAATATAAACTTTAAAGTGCTAAGTAAACCTGTTGGAGCTATATAAATAAAAATATACATACATTCATTCAGGAACATTGCACTGCAAAATGTACCAGGGAACTCCCAGATGAGAGGGATGTCTCAGTCATATGATGCAACCCCAATATATCAAGACCATGTATTGTAATTTAATACAATATTTGTAGTAAATAATTACAATTAATATGAACAAGGATGCAGGAAAAACAGTCCCCAATGACGCATGTAGGAGAATAGCAAACCATATACAAATCTAATAATGGTGTGATATGTTCCAATGCATAAAACAAGATGAAAAGAGTAGAATATATACCAGGTTAAGATTATTTTAAACTCTTGCCCCTTTCCTTATTGTACTCACTATATTCTAAAATATATATATATATATATATATATAATATCATGAGTAAGGAGAACTTGTAGCACAAGTATGGAATAACTGCTCCCCAAGTCTTTGTATGGAAGAAAGGTATAACCACTACAGTTTAATGCACATGTATTATGTTAATCAATGATTGCTTATAACCCCATTAATCCCTGAGTTTTAATTCCATGTGGTTTAATTCCCAGCAATTGCTCCGCTGCCTCAGGATTCACATTCTTATTTATATAGCAGAAGGCCATAAATTACAACATAGTAACACAGTGTCACGGTTTGTTAAGACTCTCAGACGCAAAGTTAGGTAAAATCACAACTTTATTGAAAAGTTTAAGACAACCCCTTAGGGTAACATACACATTCATACATATATCTTTATTGACAGAAAAGGTAGTAATAACAATACTGATACAGGCTCTACCGGCCTTGCCAATATACCGGGCAAGGCAGCCAGGAAGTTGGCACAAATATGAATAGGCTTTACCGGCCTTGCCAATATACCGGGCAAGGCAGCCAGGAAGCTGGTACAGGAACAGACAGGCTCTACCGGCCATGCCAAAATACCGGGCAAGGCAGCCAGGGACTGGTACAGGAGTAAACAGGCTCTACCGGCCTTGCCAATATACCGGGCAAGGCAGCCAGAGGACCAATGGTGGAATACAGGCTCTACTGGCCCTGCCAATACCGGATAAGGCAACCCAAGATGATAATGGTATAGGTTCTACCGGCCTTACCAATATACCGGGCAGGGCAGCCTGGTAAGGAGTGAATGGCAACCAAAAGCCTCAGTGACTGCAAAGGTGGCACCGCAGCCACTAGTGATGACATAAGAGGCTAAGTTGATCAAGTGGCAGACCATATAACTCCGGAGTACCACTCGACCTGTGTACTGGGAAGACAGTAATACACAGTGCGACAATGGACAAGGAGTGATGGAGTGAACCAGTACCTAGTACTGGGAGAAAGTCAACAAGGTGCAACTGCAGTCAGAAGCTAAGGAGCGAACCAATGTCCATACACGGGAAACGTAGTAGCAACATGAAATAGCAGCCGGATGGCTATGGAGCGAACCAGTGCCCACTCACTGGAAGCGTTAGCTGTAACTGCTAAACAGCCGGATAGCTAAGGAGCGAACCAGTACCCTGTACGTGGAACGCCAATCGTAACTAGCATAGACATCTGGATGGCTATGGAGCGAACCAGTAACCTGTACGTTGAAAGCTAATCGTAACTTGCATAAACAGCCGGATGGCTTATGGAGCAAACCAGTACCCTGTACGTGGAACGCTAATCGTAACTTGCATATACAGCCGGATGGCTTATGGAGCGAACCAGTACCCTGTACGTGGAACACTAATCGCAACTAGCATAGACAGCCGGATGGCTTATGGAGTGAACCAGTACCCTGTACGTGGAACGCTAATCAAACTTGCATAGACAGCCGGATGGCTTATGGAGCGAACCAGTACCCTGTATGTGGATTGCTATCGTAATCTGCATAACAGCCGGGTGGCTTATAGAGCGAACCAGTACCCTGTACGTGGAATGCTAGTTGAACTTGCAAAGACAGCTGGTTGGCTTGTGGAGTGAACCGGTACCCACGACTGGATATACAGCAGGGAATAGAAATGTCGCCAAGGCAACTCAGGAACGACAGCGACTACAGGGAGACTGGATGAGAACCGGCAGGTGGAGACAAGAACCAGCACACAATCAGTGAACCGGATCAGCAGCGGCAGCGAAGACCGGCAGCAGAAAGCGGAGATCAGACGGCAACTCGAACCGGATCTGGATCTGAAGCAGGAACTACTGGACAGGTAACTACAGGAACCGGATGATTCTGTCAGCAGGAACACAGCTAAGGGCCCAGGAAGCTCAGGAACGTGCCATAGATGCTAGCAGCATAGAAACAACACGAAAGGGCAACCAAAGGGTGCCCAGACTCAGTCTATATAGGCAATGCAGGGCGGGCTAACAGCAGACAGCCAATGGAGAGCCCCTAAAGGTAATTGACACAGAAGGAAAGCAATCATGGACACCGTGATACATAGTTGAAGAAGTTGAAAATAAAGACATGTGTCCATCAAGTCCAGCCCATGCTAAATTAACCCTGTTGTTCCAAAGGAAGGCAAAAAAAATTAAGCCATTTCTAATAGAGCCCCAAGTGGGTAAAAAAATCCTTCCTGACTCCAAATGGCAGTAAGGCAGTTCCTTGAATCAACAAATTATCTGCATTGAAGCCATCTGTCATAATTCTCCATATTGTTCTGTGCTAGATAGGTATACATTACTTTTTTGAAAGCAGTTACAGCATATGTAAGCACAGCATCCGGAAGAATTACATAGCTTTACTGCCCACACTGTAAAAAATTCTTGTCTTTGTTGAAAATGCCTTTCCTCTAGTCTTAATGGATGAGTAAATAATTAATTGAAGAGTTATTTGTATTGATCTCAAATATATGTGTAAAGAGTAATCATATCACGCCTTAGATGTCTCTTCTCTAATGTAAACAAACCCAGTTTGGCTAGTCTGTCTTTATAACTCAGTTCCTCCAATTCTATCCTATCATAACAGTTTTGTTGCATGTCTCTGCACTTTTTTCAGTTCAATAATGTCTTTCTTAAGAACTGGTACCCAAAATTGTACTCCATATTCTAGATGAGGCCTTACCAAAGATTTATATATTTATATAGGGGTAGAATTATATTAGCATCCTGTGCATCTATGCCTCTTTTCATGCAGGATAGTGCTCTATTTGCTCTTGCAGCAGATAAGTGATTCTGCACACTTCTATGAAGTCTATCAACTATTAGTACTCCTAAATCTGTCTCTAATGAGGTTTCCCCATATTGTTTCCCATTTTGTGTATACTAACAATATTGGCACGGCTTTGCCCGTGCAGTTATAAAACAAATAACCTCTCCCCCCCAAAAGAAAGTCCTGTGAAGTTGTATGCATGACTAAATAAACATAGAATATGATACCTGTCTGGTAGTAATAGGGTTAAAAAAATGTAAGTGATTTGTATGTAGAATTATTTTCCCCTGACATCCAGGTAAAGGACAATATATATACATTTTCTTAAATCTTTATTAGTAAGAATCAAAGGGTACAGATAACATACCATATTGCCATGCAAATCTAATACTGTCTCAGAAACAGCAACAAGTGTAAATTACAATCACAAATCTCTAAAAAATTCAAAAATACAAAAGGGGGGGTAGCACCAGTCCTTTCAGGGCTGAATCAAAAACAATATAACAGATTAGTGAATAGGAGTATACAGCAATTTATGTATACAGTCAGGTTCAATGTACATTTGAACTGAAAAACATCATAAGTTAGTAGGCCTGAATGGCATGTGTGGCATGGGGTATAAATACTAGCAAGCGTAATGATATCAATGGATCCTGAGAGTAAGAGAAAGGAGGGAAGGGAAGGTGAGGAGGTGTGGGGTAGGGGAGAAAAAAACAGTTTAGATGGAAAAAAGTGTATATCTGGAGACAATGTTCTTAATGACTGGATTGTTGAATTTGCATGTGTTGTGTGTGTTGTGTGTGTTTATTGCATGTGTGTATTGTTTGTGTGTTGTCTGTGTGTTTTGCTTGTGTGTGTATTGTGGTGCGTTGTGCATGTGTTTGCATGTTTTTTGTGCATATGTGTATTGTGTGTGTTCGTTTTTTGTGCGTGTGTTTGTGTATATTGTCTGTGTGTGTTGTGAACCTTGTGGTGTGTATTTGTTTTTTATGTGTCTATTTTTTGTGTGTGTTTTGTGGGTGTGGGTGTTGTGGATGTGTGTGTTGTGTGTGTATTGTCTGTGTTGTGCATGTGCAATACATGCATTCATTGTGTGTGTGTATTGTGCACGTGTGTATTGTTTGTGTGTATATTGTCTGTGTGTGATGTCTGTTTGTGTTATGCATATGTATTGTATGTGTATTGCATGTGCATTGTGTTTATCTTTGTGTTGTATGTACTATGTTGTGTGTATTGTGATTGTGTATTGCGTATGTGTATTGTTTGTGTGTTTTGAGCATGTGTGTTGTATGTGTGTGTGTTGTGTGTCTGTGTGTATTGCTTGTATGTGTGTGCGTGTATTGCGCGTGTGTGTGTGTTGTTCATGTTTTTTGTGCATGTGTATATTGCATGTGTTTTTTTGCATGTGTGTGTGTTTTGTGTGTGTATTGTGGGCATACATGTTGTGCATATGTAGATATATAAAATAACAAACAAAATTAATATATTGTAATACCTTTTTTATTGGACTAACAGAATTTTGGATTGACATGCTTTCGGGATAAACTCCCTTTTTCAAGTCTGAAGCATTTCTGAGCACAAGGACACAGAATTCCCAGTTACAATAGAGTTAATACATTTAATTCAAAGCTGTGTTGTTTGCTGGGGTTAACACAGAGGGACTGCTGATAAGACAGGGACCAAGAGAAAATCCAAACTCTTCTTGCAGAGGGTCTTAAATACCCTGTGCAAGGCAGAGTGGGAGGGGGAAGAGAAAGAGAAGAAAAATACAGGAGATGGTATGGGAGGGGAATGAGTTAAAAAAAAATGCATATATTAAGAATGCTATACACACACACACATACACACATATATAAATATATATATATATATATATATATATATATATATATATATATGTATATACACACACAAGATCAAACCTTGAGGTTAGAGCAAAGGAGGTTTCGATTTCAGCAGAGGAAGTGTTTTTTTTACAGTAAGGTCTTTTAAATTATGGCATTCCTTTCCCAAGGATCTGGTTATGGCAGATACAATGGATACATTTAAGAGAAGATTAGATATGTTTCTTCCAAAAGGGAACATATAAGGTTATATTGTGTTTTAGTAGGCAAAACCGGAAGCTCTGATAAAGACTTACTTATTTGGCAGCTATATAATTGCCATGTCTCAGCTGGGTTATGAGGCAAAGTTTGAACTTGATTGACTTGTGTCTTTTTTCAACCTAATTTATTGTGTTACTATGTTGATTTTTGGTTCCGTTGTAGTTTTTTTTTGGACTGACTGTGATAAGATAGGGTGGACAACTTGAAAAAAATATATTAATAATAAATAATTAAACAAATAAATATATTAGGTGACAGACAGCTGGCTGAGATCCTGGTGCGAGCTATGTGACTGAGGCAGACTTGATAGACAACAGAGAACATTGAGAATTTGTTGAGGACTAAGGCAACACAACGTCCTCCATCAGTTGTCTACTGCAGAAAGTAAAAACACACAAGGTAGTTGAGTAATGTCCAGTAAAGTGGTAGTTCAAAAACTGACTGCAGCAATGGAAGGTAGTTGAGTAATGTCCAGTAAAGTGGTAGTTCAAAAACTGACTGCAGCAAAGGAAGTTAGTGTTGTGGGCAAAGATCAAAGGCATTCTGCATGCTAACACACTTTTCAAGGTACATGCTGCTGTAGGACTCACAGCTTTGACTTTCAGCTACTTATTTCTCCACTACAGCCCTCAAAAGAAGTACTATTGTGCTGATAAATATTGCACCCTAGGAAACAGGAAAAAATGTGTTGGAATTGGAGAAAAATGTGTTGGAATAGGAAAAAAATGTGTTGGAATAGGTGAAAAAGCAGGAAAATTTTACATTTGAGAAAAGGAGAAAACTTTAGGGAAACAGAGGAATAGTACATTTTTTGTGAAAAGTCATGTGGGAAATTTTTCTCACTTTTCGCTTTCCCCTAGACTCAAACGTATAGCACCCCACTTACAATTCTGGCCCAACTTGAAAAAGTTCCATTTATAAAAACTCCCTGCCATCTATCATTTAACTAGTTCTCAATCTACCTACAGATCACCTCCCAAAATACGGATGGGCGAGGAGTGAGAAAAATTTCCCACATGACTTTTTGCAAAAAAAACGGCCAATTTTTTTGTGAAAGTTTTCTCTTTTTCTCCAATGAAAATTTTCCTCCTTTTCATCTATTCCAGCAAACTTTTCGCCTATTCCAACACATTATTCTCCTATTCTAACACATTTTTAGCATATTTTAACACATTTTTGCCTATTCTAACACATTTTTCTCCTATTCCAACACATTTTTCTCTTATTCAACACATTTTTTCGTATTCCAACACATTTTTTCCTATTTTTAATATGGCGCAACATTTTCTAGCACAATATTACTTCTTCTGATGGCTGTAGTGGAGAAATAAGTAGCTGGAGGTCAAATTTTTGACTCCTACACCAACATATACCTTGAAAAATGTGTTAACATTCAGAGTGCCTTTGTCCTTTGCCCAAAACACTTACTTCCTGCTTAAGTGACACTGGCACATATTCATGATGATGTCAAGTGATTAAAAAAAATAAAGTGCAAACTACAATGTGCAGATGTTTATGGTAGTGGTAGTGGGGGACTGGTGTGGTGTGATTGGTGAGACCTTGACCAACTGTATCCACCCTGGGAAGAGAGGGATCTTCATCATTTATTGCACATGCTGCAGCAATGATTGCTGCAGTCAGTTTTTGCATCAACATTTTACTCCCACGCCTTTGCACTTCCTCCACCTTTCCCCCCTCTCGCTTGTGCATTTGCTGGACAATACTGAACTACTGTGTGTGTTTTTATTCTCTACAGCAGGGCTCAAAATTTCAAGTCCGGAGCTACAAGCCAGGCCTGAAAAGTTACTCGCCACCAGTTTCCATGACTAGCCCCACCATATTCCCGCCTTTAACCCCACCCATATCCACTCCCATGCAAATGCTTGCCCCAATAATTCCATCTTTCTTGGTGCTAATTTCTATTCTCCACCATTCTGACGTAAGGACACCTCGATGTGTAACTGAATAAATTATTTAGAAAAAAAAAACAAATATTTTATTTACACAGACTAATTTAGAAGCACCTCTGCTGAAGTATAAATAAATATTAATGTGAGTTTTATTTCTGTGGAGCAATGTGATACACTTATATACACACACCACACAGTCTGATCTCTTAGACACAGAGACACAATGGTGGGAAAGAGCGATTTGTGTCTCAAAGAGGGACACATGGGAGGTATGCTCTTTGGTGTATACCATCTGGTCCAGGTGCTTGATTCATCTGAAAGTTATCTAAGTATTGTTTGCTTTATTCTCCTTCATGTGAAAAAATATGTGCAAAGCTATGTACAAACACAGAGGCACTCATACCAGATAAATATGTCAAGGATATACATATTTAAGTAATTTAACCCTTTGAGTGACAGAAGAATTATTTCTAATAACACTGACATGCAACCCGTTAACGTTTATGTCAAATAGTTCTAGTGGTTAGGAGAGCTTTGGCTCTACAGTAAAGCAGATGACTAGTTTTACAGTAAGCCCCTGCCATCAACAAGGGACAGTGCCAGCCTCTTCCAATTCATACAATGCTCAAACCTGTCACATTGAAAGCTTCTTAGAAAACTGATCTGTACAGTAAAGATCAGTGACACGAGCACAATGATAGCAACAGAGAGATATTACTCCCATGTAGATCACAAAGTACCTGATGACCTACGATCAATAAAACCATCCTCACTGCTGTGGTTCCAGCTCTATATCTCGCTCCTCTTACTGACTCAAGTCTTTGACTGCTGCTGGTAGTGGTATGCTGAGTTAGGCACACCGCCTCGTGCACTGAAATACCATGGCCAGGCAGAGCTATCCTCTTCTCCTTCTGGCAGCCTGATGCCTATGGTGTCACTGGACTGAGGCCAGGCAAGGAAGGCAGGCACTGAGGCAGCATGATAAGCACAGCAGCACTGAGCAGTCAGTGTGCTTACTTGTGTCCCACTCAGCATGTGTGCGCAGTGTAAATAGGTGTGATGACACAGCTCAGCAGAGGACGTAGCGTTGATCATGGTCTCATGATGAGCATGATGCCATGCGTCTTAGTCTGCTGGAACGGTAGTGTGTATGGGCAAAACAGGGAACAGGCCAGGAAAAGGGGCAAACAAACGCAGGTGGGAAAACGGGGACTTCAAGAAGATCGTTCACCCTCATGACACTTAAGGTTATTAAATGTAGTTTTAGAGATGTCTATAGATTGTGCAATATTTTTTTTTCTCAATATTTCAAAAGATATATATTTTTAAACAATAGCAGGTGATGTCATATTACTCTTCATGTGGTTACAAGCTGAACCTCACAGCTCTGCAAGACTCCCCGTTTTGAATTTCTCCTCCCACCTCCCTCCCCAGATCTACTTATGTGCCCCCCTTTCCTTCCTGTACCCAGTGCACTTATGTACAAATGTAGCACCAAAACGCATTTATTTTTTTCTCAGACCCATTGGGGAAGTGGAATGTACTTATGGCTGTAGTACCGAAGCACATTTATTTTTCTATCTCGCTTCTGTCTGAGCACCTGTCATACCATTATAGCCATCAGACAAATGTAACCCTCTGATTGCCAGAGAGGTACGCAATGCATTGCAAAGCGATGCGTTAGGTACCTCCTGGTACTCCTGGCACTAAAAGAGTTAAACTCTCGCGATGGCTATAATGGTATGACAGGTGCTCAGATGGAAGCGAGATAGAAAAATAAATGCACTTTGGTGCTACAGTCCACTTCCCCAGCGGGTCCGAGCTGGATCTCATGGAGAAATCGGACCCAGCTCATCAGAAGTGGAAGACCAGGAATGGACTTCATACAACACTGGGAGCCTCCCGAATATTATTCCAGTCCAGCAGAGGAGCAGCGAGGCATGTTATCACGGTGCCTGTGCTATGCTGGCGACATTCTGTCAGTTTCCTCTATTGATCTCGCTCATTGGTTGAAGTGTCTTTTCCCCACCCAGTATTTGTCCTTAAATACTGGGCCTTGTCACTTATCCAGTGCCCTTTAGTGGTGTTTCTGTACCAGCGCTTGTTCCTGTATTTCGTGTGATCTCTGTGTACTGACCCGGCCTGCCAGACGACTCTGCATTTTGTTCCTGCCTGTGTACCAACCCGGCCCAGCTGACATTCTTGCTCTGTGTACCGACTCGGATTGGCTGACATTCCTGCTCTGTGTACCAACCCGGCCTGGCTGACGTTCCTGCTCTGTGTACCGACCCGGCCTGGCTGACGTTCCTGCTCTGTGTACCGACTTGATCTGGCTCACGTTCTTGCTCTGTGTACTGACCCGGCCAGGCTGGGCTCCTGTGGTTGCGTATCCATCCTGCTATGCCTTATCCGGCCTCCGGTTGGGGTTGTGGCAGGATCCTTTCTGTCTCCGGACAGTCACTCTTTGCAGTCTAGTCTCCATTGCTACCGGTGTCGCCATGGTGACACTGCTGTGTGTTCCTTCACTCCGTGCAGTCCCTAGTTGGGTGCCTCTCCGGGCAAGTTGCTCTTGCCTCCTTTACTGCTACGGCAGTCCAAAAGTTGCCCTGGTCTCCGTTACTGCTATATGGCAGTCCACAAGTTGCTCTAGTCTTCGTTACTGCTACAGCAGTCCACAAGTTGCCCTGGTCTCTGTTTCTGCTATGGCAGTCCACAAGTTGCTCTAGTCTCCGTATCACGGCACCCGTGATCAGGCGACATTCTGTCTATCTTGTGTTGCTGCTGTCCTATTGGCTCCGCTGTACTGCTCCTCCCAGTGACAGCCTTCTTATACCTTGGGCTGTCACTTTGCAGTTGCCCTTTTGTGGTGTACCTGATGCCTAGCGCTAGTTCTGCTATCCTGTTACCAGTGTATGACCCTGGACTGCCTGACCACGCCATTGTCTCCGTTCCTGATTCTGTGTACCGATTCGAATTGGCTGACGTTCCTGCTCTGTGTACCGACCCGGCGAGACTGACGTTCCTGCTCCGTGTACCGGCTTGGCGGTGGTTCCTGCTTCCTGCGTGCCCGGCTGGGCAAACCCTGGGCAGTTCCGGCTGCTTACTACTTGCACGGTTCTCTCAATACTGTGTTTCATTGGTCCGGTACTCTGGTACCTTGCTCAATCCTGTCAGGCGGTTCAGAGTCTCAGTGTGCCAGTATTCCTTCACACCGTGCTGTGATCGCTTGGTTTTCACTTGGGTTCAGTTGCGCGTATCCCGTGGTTGCCGTTATCTACACCTTCATTAACCCCCTCGGGGGTGGTGCCTCGTTACCGATTTGCTCCACCAGTGTGGTTTGGGTCCGTTACTCTGTGCATACCGATCCCATTGGGCGCTTCCGGTTGCCATCCTTTTTATCTAGACGCACATTAAACCTTTGTGGGTAGCAAGAGCATTGGTGTTGACAGCTCCATATGGCCTCCGGTTTGGCACGAGCTCTGACCAGCCTTGTGTAGTCCATGGTGGGCGTCCACCGTTGTATACCCATGCAGTTGCTCCTTGCCTGTCGGCCGTTGCAGTCCTGTCATCGTTGCCTCTTGCTGCCTTCGGCAACATTAGGCCTCCGCTATTTCTGGCCACACAGCCAGTGGCTTCAATGTACATATTGGACTCTCATACACTGTATCAAGATAATTACCTGACCTGTGTCAGTATTGTGTTGGTGTACCATACTGGACCCGTGTGGGTTAACTTGCTTGTAACCTGTCCTGTGTCAGTTTTACTGCTATTTACTGGACCTGTGAGGGTTACATTATTCCTTGTGTGTAGGGACAAGTTGGCAGCAGTTCTTCAGTGGCCACGTCCCAATGGGCTCAAGGCTGTTCAGCGCTTTCTTGGTTTTGCTAATTATTATAGGAAATTTATCAGAAACTTTTCTACTATTGTAAAACGCCTGTCTGACTTAACACACAAGGGTGCTGATCCCTCTCAGTGGTCCCAAGAAGCCGAACAAGCCTTCGTGACTTTAAAGTCTGCATTTGCCTCTGCTCCTGTGCTGTTCCACCCTAAACCACCCCTACCATTTACCTTGGAGGTCGATGCCTCAGAATCTGGGGTAGGGGCAGTACTGTCACAATGCCTGGAACCTGGGAGTGTGTTAAGGCCCTGTGGTTTCTTCTCCAAAAAATTCACTAGCGCACAAAGTCACTATGAGATTGGTGACAGGGAATTGTTGGCAATCATTTTGGCCCTCAAGGAATGGCGGCATCTGCTAGAGGGTACCCGAACTCCAGTGCTAATCCTGATCATAAGAATCTAACGTACCTTTCTGAGGCCAAGAGATTGTCCTCACGTCAGGCTAGATGGGCCTTATTTCTGTCGCATTTTAACTTTATTGTGTCTTATCTGCCTGGGTCCAAGAATGTCAGGGCAGATGCGCTGTCCAGGCAATTTTACCCTGACACTGAGAAGGAAGAGGTTCCGGTACCAATTGTCCAGCCGGATCGTATACTTGCTACATTGCGAACCAGTATTACTTCTCTTCTGGGGGCGTAGATTCTTCCTAGTCAATCTAATGCTCCTCCTGAGACCCCAGTGGGTAAATGTTTAGTGGCCGAGCCTCTCCGTACCCGTCTCCTTGAGACTTATCACGCTTCCAAGGCTGCTGGGCATGTTGGCAGAAATCAATTGATTTAGTCACTCTCGCAGTTGTTCTGGTGGCCATATTTGCGTGCTGACTGCACGGCATTTATCGCAGCTTGTTCTACTTGTGCCCGTGCCAAGTCCCCTAGACACCTTCCGGTGGGTTTGCTACGACCAGTACCCAATGGAGAACGTCCGTGGTCTCATATCTCTATTGACTTTTTGGGGGAATTACCGGTGTCTAGGGGATATTCATTTATTCTGATGATAGTTGATAGACTTTCCAAAATGGCACATTTCATGCCTCTGCCCAGCCTTCCCTCTGCCCAGGAGTTGGCAAGGGTGTTTGCCAATGAAGTGTTCTTATTGCATGGGGTACCCAGTGTATTGGTATCCGACCGTGGGAGCCAATTTGTGTCAAGATTCTGGAAGGCATTCTGTGCACATATGGGCATACAGTTATCTTTTTCTTCTGCGTATCATCCCCAGACCAACGGAGCCACTGAGCGTGCCAATCAGGGCTTGGAGCAATTTTTGCGCTGTTTTGTGTCTAACCATCATAATAATTGAACCGACCTCTTGCCTTGGGCAGAGTTTGACAGGAATTGTGCGGTTAATTCATCATCTGGGAGCTCCTCGTTTCTCATCAATTACTGGTTTCAACCTTGTCTGCTCCTGGACTCTTTTCAGACGCAGCAAATTCCACGTGGACACAGGAACAGAGGACCCTCAATACCTCGTTCCAGTGGTATCAGCGCCAAGCTAATCGCAGACGGCTGCCGGCGGTCTCTTTCCATGTTGTGGACAGGGTCTGGCTCTCCTTGAAGAATCTTAACCTTCAGACCCCTTGCAACAAGTTGGCTCCCCGGTCCATTGGGCTGTTCAAAGTTATTCATAAAATTAACCCTGTGTCTTATGCTCTGGACCTTCCGGCATCTATGCGTATTCACAATGTGTTCCACGTGTCATTATTGAAACCTCTGATCTGTAATCGTTATACTACTACTGTGGCACCAGGGCCTGTTCAGGTTCAAGGCCAAGAGGAATATGAGGTGCAAAATATTATTGATTCACACAGATTCAGAGGGATATTGCAGTACTTGGTCCACTGGAAGGGCTATGGTCCTAAGGAGCGTTCGTGGGTAGATTCTAAGGACCTTCATGCCCCCAGATTACAGTGCAATTTCCATGCCAAGTATCCCCGTAAGCCAGGTCCCTTTTCTTGGAGGGGGATCTTTGAGAGGAGGGTACTATCACGGCGCCCATGATCAGGCAACATTCTGTCTATCTTGTGTTGCTGCTGTCCTATTGGCTGCGCTGTACTGCTTCTTATACCTTGGACTGTCACTTTGCAGTTGCCCTTTCGTGGTGTACCTGATGCCTAGCGCTAGTTTTGCTATCCTGATACCAGTGTATGACCCCGGACTGCCTGACCACGCCATTGTCTCCGTTCCTGATTCTATGTACCGATTCAGATTGGCTGATGTTCCTGCTTCCTGTTCTGACCCGGCCTGGCTGACGTTCCTGCTACGTATAACGACCTGGCAAGACCGACGTTCCTACTCCGTGTACTGACCCGGCGAGACTGACATTACTGTTCCATGTACCGACTCAGCTTGGCTGACGTTCCTGTGCTGTGTACCGAATCGGCTTGGCGATGGTTCCTGCTTCCTGCGTGCCCATCTGGGCAAACTCCGGGCAGTTCCGGCTGCTTACTACTTGCACGGTTCTCTCAATACTGTGTTTCATTTCTCCGGTACTCCGGTACCTTGCTCAATCCTGTAAGGTGGTTCAGAGTCTCAGTGTGCCAGTATTCCTTCACACCATGCTGTGATCGCTTGGTCTTCACTTGGGTTCAGTGGAGCATATCCCGTGGTTGCCGTTATCCAGACCTTTGCGATCATTAACCCCTTCGGGGGTGTTGCCTCGTTACCGACTTGCTACACCAGTGTGGTTTGGGTCCGTTACTCTTTGAATACCAATCCCATAGGTCCGTTGGGCGCTTCCGGTTGCCATCTATTTTATCTAGACACACATTAAACCTTTGTGGCTAGCAAGAGCATTGGTGTTGACGGCTCCATAGGGCCTCCGGTTTGGCACGAGCTCTGACCAGCCTTGTGTAGTCCACGGTGGGCGTCCACCGTTGTATACCCGTGCAGTTGCTCCTTGCTTGTCGGCCATTGCAGTCCTGTCATCGTTGTCTCTTGCTGCCTTCGGCGACATTAGGCCTCCGCTATTTCTGGCCACACAGCCAGTGGCTTCGCTGTACATATTGGACTCTCATACACTGTATCAAGATAATTACCTGACCTGTGTCAGTATTGTGTTGGTGTACCATACTGGACCCATGTGGGTTAACTTGCTTGTAACCTGTCCTGTGTCAGTTTTACTGCTATTTACTGGATCCATGAGGGTTACATTATTCCTTGTGTGTTTCAATAAAATTGTGTTTTACTAACACCTACCGTGTCTGAGTGTACTGAACCGCAACACTCCGTTACTGCTACGGCAGCCCACAAATTGCTCTGGTCTCCGTTACTGCTTGGGCGTTACTCAATATTGTGCTCTCTGTTCAAGATTGAGTTTCTTAAAGGGCCTCGTGCTATTAAGGCCTGTCAGTCCTCCCGGCCTAATAGTAACCCATTCAGTGCTGCCAAACTTGAGTATCACACGAAAACTGCCTGACCTGTGTCAGTATATTGTATTCTGTATTACTTGCATATACTGGACCTGTGCGGGTATAACTCATCGTAACCTGTATTGTGTCTGTACTATATTGCTGATATATTACTGGACCCGTGAGGGTTATTGTTATTACAACTGTTCAATAAAACTGTGTTTTATGCAAACCTACTGTGTCTGTGAGTCAAACTAACCGTTACACATGTCCCCAGAAAGATGTTCCCCAATCAGGTGCACTAAAACAATGTCCCCACTCCCCTCTGCCTGTTAAGTAAACTCTATGGACAGAGCCAATACGGACAAAACTAGGGGCGGGCTTAGGGAGGAGAATTGCCAGGTCTCATATAGGCAGCAAGAATTTATATGACATGGGGATTTTTAAGATTGTTTGTTTATATGACATGGGGGTTTTTAAGATTGTTTGGGGGGCTTAATCCAAATGGTCGGGGGGAGATAGAACATGACAGTAACGCTTTCAACTTCCACTCTCTCAATTTCTCCTCGCCAAATGTGAGGAGGCGAGTGGAAATTTTTAGCCCTACTCTACATTACATTACTGATGGACTATGATGTCTTGACTTGGCCCTCAACAAAATTCTCAATGTCATCTGCTGTCTATCAAGTCTGCCACAGTCACAGAACTCCCTGTCATCTGTCTAATATATTCATTTATTTAATTATTTATGGGGTTTTATTTATTTATTTATATTTTTTAAGTTGTCCACCATATCTTATCACAGTTAGTCCCCAAAATAATATATATAACTAAAAAAACAAAATCAACAACTTATTTCCCCAGACTTCCCCAGCACAGAGACAATAAAAGTAAAATCAGCAAGCAAATTGGACCCCAGCTGCCTGTGTCTTGCTAGTCAGTCAAGTTTTGGAGTATTATGGGTCAACCTCCTTCCCCCCTTCTTCTCCCCATTTTGCCCCCAGACTCCCCTACTACAGGGAACAAATGTCCTACCTAAATGACTCCCTAAAACTAAGCTTCAATGCCCTTTTATTTGCCTATCTTCTCTAGATCAAATACATACTGCTCTCTTCTCTCACAAACACAGAATGGCATGCTGTGAGAGCCTGGCAGCCTTTTATATGGCTGTAAAAAACTTTTGTGAGGTGCAAACAAATTTTTCTACACATTGATTTCAATTCAATAAGTTAGGTGAAAAAAACGGGAAAAACAGTCACAGGAAATTTTTCGCCAAGCAGAAAGTGCCATTTTTTGCAGATTTCAGTTTGAGGCAAAAGTTTTCACCCATCCCTGCTCCCAAACCAAAGCCTTTTAATTTATATAGTAACCTGTTGTGAGGCACTGTATCAAAGTCTTTTGCAAAATCCAAGTATACTACATCAACAGCAATTCCCTTGTCCAAATGACTACTTATCCTTTCGTAAAATACAAGTAAATTAGTCTGACTCCTACTAATAATATTGTTTGTCTTCACATAGTTCTGAATTCTGTCAGATAGTAAGCAATCAAATATGGAAGTCTAGCTCACATGTCTATAATTTCCTGGTTTGGATCTTGCCCCCTTTTTGAACAATGGTAGTACAGCTTTCCTCCAATCACAGGGTATTATGCCTGATGACAGTGAATCAATAAATATTAAGTATAACAATCTTGCCTTTACTTAACTAAGTTCCTTAAAGGGATAGTAATGCTTCACAATAAAAGTAGCTCCAATTAATCTTCATAGTATTTGGGTCATGGAGAGTGTTATTTCAATACTGTCAGAGTTGTAGTTCAAGAGTAATTGAATGATAAAGTATCTCCCTCCTCCCCCTTTTATTGATGTAACACTGCTCCCCTCAGAGCAGCAAGACTGTCCGGATGAATCATAAAGAGGAACAATCTTCGGTGAGCATAAGGAAAAACTCCTGTCAAGGGGGCAGAGTTTTCCTTATACTCACAGTAAGAAGATTGTCCCTTGCTGTGAGCTGTCCGGTCAAGGGACTAGATTCCACATCTGAGGGGAGGTGGCTTACACTAGGTAAAAGGCGCAGAAGTGGGATACTTTATCATTCAATTACTCTTGAACTACAACTCTGACAGTATTGAAATAACATCTATGGGTGTTAGATTTAGCTTTATCTAATGGATTCCCATTGAAGTCCATAAAGAAAAATGCAGATGAAACTCTTGATACATTTATCAACTGAAATAGAATCATGGCCTATAATTGTTGCTAATTTGTAGAAGCCTTTCTAGTCTCAACAATGCAATATTTTGCGAAAGTATAAGAGCAAGGTAGGCCTGATTCTTTATCGCATTGCTGTGCAAAGGGGATTCATCCTAGTATTATTCAAAGCTCCGGTAGGGATGAGCATAGACCTTTAGATTATGCTTAGGCTTGAGCTCATACATTATAAAACAAGAGCTCAGACTGCCTGAGGCACACTGAAGAGTGAGCTAAGATACTGATATTTTTAAACTACTACATATGAATTTAGAGATGTGAAAGCTGAGGCCCTCTGGCTGTTAAGGACTACAATTCCCAGCTGCACAGGGATGATGCTTGCCCACCAAGTGTGTATAGCATTACTCAGTATTACTGTACTGTGTATCTTCTGTTTTCAGAAAATGTTAAAAAGAAAAATTAAAAGCTGCCTTGACAGTTTCATACAGTATCAGTTTTTATCTGCTGTATATTTTACTGAACATTTTACTGAACATATTCATACATGAGTTCAAAACAGAATAATAAAACACTGAACAACCAAAATGCATACGTAATTATACTGAACAAGCAATAATAAGGGAAAACAGTTGCCCCATAGGGAACAAAACCATTATTTATAAATAAGATTTGAACCCTCTTGAATGCAATAAAGATGTCTAACAAGTTGCAAAGTAAAGCATTCAGGACTTATCTAGTATTACAGGAGGTTAAAAGCCCCATTTAAGATACATAGAATGTGCATTTATTGTCTATGGTACAGTTTGTTTGCCCCAGTATTGCTCCATGTTTCTTTATTCATGGGACCAATTAATTCTTCATTATAGCATATAAAACTTCTTGTGTGAGAAAGAGACATTTTTGTTTTATCATATTTTATTTTTTAAATAGAATAAAAAAAAATGGAAGACACAGCTCCTGTTAAGATTACTGTTCCTACAGTCAGACACCCATTAGCTTGCGCACGCTGTCCCTTAGATGACCTGGTTGAGCTGGAAGGGGAAAATAAACATCTATAAGAGTTGAATGACAGGTCAGTGTATGAATTTCTGTGTGAGAAAAGACTAGCGTTTTAGCAGAATGACAGCTGCTGCTAACTTTATTGATGTTTTATGAATTATAAAATGCAGAATGTTATTTAGAGCCATCTGTTAACTATGCAAAGTTAAAAAGAGCTGTATTATATATAGACTGAATTTCTCCCCACTACATGGCATGTTTCCCTTCTTTTCCTATAGGAATAGCAGGGCTCAAAATTTCCACTCACCACTAGCCAACGGCGAGTGAAAATTTAGCCCTGGCGAGTAGGAATTCAGCCCTGGTGGGTATTTTTTGGCTTGCAGTGGCAAGTAACTTTTCAGGTCTGGCTAGTAGCAAAGGACTTAAAATTTTAAGCCCTGGGAATAGTATAAAAGGAGTGTCATGTTCCCACAGCATAGCATTCTGTGTTTGTGAGACAAAAAGAGCAGCACATTTTTCAGCTACAGAAGACAGGCTAATAAAAATGAGTTGAAGCTTAGTTTAGGGAGTCTTGTAGGGAGATCATTTGTTCTCTGTTTTAGAGGTGTCAGGGGGAAAGGAGAAAGAAGGTTTACCCCAAATACCCCCAAATTATTTGTGACTGATTGGAAAGACACAGGCAGCTGTGATTTGAGTTCCTTCATGATGTACTGTTATCTCTGTGTTAGAAGAGTCGGTGTGTGTGAGAAGGGAGTAAAGGAGGTTGGTCCCAAATACCCCAATATTCTGTCTGACTGATTTAAAAGACACGGGCAGCTGTGGTCCAAGTTCCTTGCTGATCTTGCTCTTGTTATCTCTATTAGACATGTCTTGGGGTGTGAGGGAGAAGAGAGCAAAGAAAGTTTGCCCCAAATACCCCAACATTCTGTCTGACTGATTTGAAAGACACAGGCAGTAGGGGACCAAGTTCCTTGCAGATATTCTAGTTATTATCTCTGTGTTAGATGTGTCTGGGCGATTGAGTCAGAAGGAAACAAAAAAGGTTGACCCCCAAATACCCCAACATTCTGTCACACCGATTTGATTTGAAAGATACAGGCAGCCATGGTTCAAGTTCCTTGCCGATCTTTCTGGTAATCGTGTCTGGGGTGGGGTGTAAGTCAGAAGGGAGCAAAGTAGGTTTACTACAAATACCCCATCATTCTGTCTGACTGGTTTGAAAGACACAGGCTGTTGGGGATCAAGTTTCTTGCAGATATTGCAATTTTTTATCTCTGTGTTAGACGTGTCTATGTGTACGAGTCAGAAGGGAACAAAGAAGGTTTTCCACAAATACCCCAACATTCAGTCTGACTGATTGGAAAGATACAGCTGTAATTCCAAGTTCTGTTATGATCTGGCTGTTATCTCTGTGTTATAGGGGTCAGGGGTGTGAGAAAGGAGTAAAGGAGGTTGGCCCTAAATACCTTAACATTCTGTCTGAATGATTTGATTTGAAAGACACAGCCTGGTATGGTCCAAGTTCCTTGCTGATTTTGCTCTTATTATCTCTGTTAGACATGTCTGGGGGTGTCAGTGAGAAAAGAACAAAGAAGGCTTTTCCCAAATACCCCAACATTCTGTCTGTCTGATTTGATTTGAAAGACACAGGCAGCTGCGGTCCAAGTTCTTTCCTGATCTTGCTATTATTATTTCTTTGTTAGATTTGTCAGGGGTTGTGAATGAGAAGGGAACAAGGTAGGTTGACCCCAAATACCCCAGCATTCTATCTCACTGATTTTATTTGAAAGACACAGGAAGCTGTGGTCCAAGTTCCTTGCTGATTTTCTGATGTTCTTTTCTCTGTGTTAGAAGTTTCTGGAGGTGTGAGTAAGAAGGGAGCAAAGAGGTTTACCTTAAATACCCCTACATTCTATATGACTCATTTGAATGACACAGGCAGCTGCGGTCCAAGCTCCTTGCTGAGCTTGCCGTTATTATCTCTGTGCTTAGGGAGTCTGGGGAAAGAAGAAGTTGAACAGGATTTTTTTATAATTTTTTTTAAAGTGATAGGGATGGGAGGGAACAAACAGTCAAAAAAAAATAAAACTTAAAAAAAAAGATAGATGACAGCTGACAGGGACCCTAACATGAACTATGTGACTATCACGGTGCCCGTGATTCCTTGTTTTTATTTTTTCTGTCAATTATACTATGTGAGGTTCTCATTGGTTGCCCTGTGTTTAGCCCGCCCAGTATAGCCTTTATATACTGGGCTCCTGCACCATCTCACTGCCCTTTCGTGGTGTTCCTGTGCCAGTTCTACATTCAATATTGAGGTTTCCAGTGTACTGACTTGGCTTGCCTGACTACTCTCCTGTTCCTGTGTACCGACCCAGACTGCAAGACTACTCTCCAGTGATTTTCCTGTGTATCGACCCGGCCTGGCTGACGTTCCTGCTACCGTGTACCGACCCAGATTGGCTGACGTTCCTGCTCCTGTATCCTGACCCGGCCTGGCTGACGTTCCTGCTCCTGGATTCTGACTCGGCAGTCTCCCGTTGGTCCTGGTAGCCTCGGCGACATTCTGACTTCCGGTGCCTTACTTGTTTGCCACCTCTGCCCCCTCAGGCTTGCCTAGTATTCCCACTTGGCTCTACAGAGCGCCTCTGGCCTAGTCCTCCATTTCGTATAACCGGTTGCAAGTGTTGCCTCTGTGATAGCACTGGTACATTGCCATTGGCTATGCTCTGTCTAAACCGGTTGCAAGTGTTGCCTCCGTGATTGCACCGGTACACTGCCATTGGGTCGCTCCACTCTGTCAAAACTGGTTGCAAGTGTTGCCTCCATGATAGCACCGGTACATTGCCATTGATTACGATCCACTCTGTCTAAACCGGTTGCAAGTGTTGCCTCCGTGATAGCACCGGTACATTGCCATTGGTTACGCTCCACTCTGTCAAAACTGGTTGCAAGTGTTGCCTACGTGATTGCACCGCTATACTGCCATTGGTTCGCTCCACTCTGTCAAAACCAGTTGCAAGTGTTGCCTCCGTGATAGCACCGGTACATTGCCATTGGTTACGCTCCACTCTGTCAAAACCGGTTACAAGTGTTGACTCCATTATTGCACCGGTATACTGCCATTGGTTCACTCCACTCTGTCAAAACCAGTTGCAAGTGTTGCCTCCGTGATAGCACCGGTACATTGCCATTGGTTACGCTCCACTCTGTCTAAACCGGTTGCAAGTGTTGCCTCCGTGATTGCACCGGTATACTGCCATTGCTTCGCTCCACTCTGTCAAAACTGGTTGCAAGTGTTGCCTCCGAGATAGCACCGGTATATTGCCATTGGTTACGCTCCACTCTGTCATAACCGGTTGCAAGTGTTGCCTCCGAGATAGCACCGGTATATTGCCATTGGTTACGCTCCACTCTGTCATAACCGGTTGCAATTGTTGCCTCCGTGTCAGCACCGGTAGCGCTCCTGTTTACTTCAGTGGACTGGTACTCGCTGTGAACTCAGTCTTTGCCGTTTTCAAGAAGTCTGTCATGTGTCTGTACTATAAGATTTATATTACAGGACCTGCGAGGGTTCTTTATGTATTATTGTATTTAATAAAACTGTGTTTTTATCTTAACTCTGTGTCTGTGAGTCAAACAAACCGTTATAGTGACTGAGGCAACCTTCAGTTGGATCCTAGCCCAACCATTCAAGCATTGTACCCTTGTGTCAGAGGTCAAATATTCCTGTTTACCAATATCTCCTATTCAGAAACATTCCACTGGTACTGTAGGGAAGATCTGTATCATTATCTTTTGCCCTTCCTTCACCTCAATAGGTAGTAGCTATGCCCTAGGCAGTCATCCTGGGTGTGGGAAGTCTCCTCCAGTTGGCACTAAACTGAACTTGCAGTCAGCAGCTTTAATCCGGCCTTGCCCAGAGCAAGGCTGCTCAGCGATCCCTAACTCCTCGCCTGCTGGGGACTCTCCTGAAATGCACCTATTGTTTTTGTCTGTTGCTATGCTGTGTCCCAAAGTAACCTTGCTCTGATCATTCTATATTCATCAACTAGCAGTCTGCTTTTTCTCTGTGGAGTTACCCCTCCACAGAGTACAGTTTTAGGTGGCTTACATTGGTCGATCTGGTTGAGATTTTGATCACATCATGACCACCGATCCGGCAGAGATCTCTCAAGTTGTAGTCCAAAAAAGTGCTAGACTAGAGCAACACTCTGCTCAGATCAAGCAATTGGACTCCAAGTTGGATTCTATCACCAACATGCTGCAATACATTCAGCAGCACTTTGAAGCAGTCGTACCCACTCCTGCTGTCTCTGCTGGGGTAAATGCTGCTACTGCAATAGCTGCTTTTCAGTTGCCTTCTAGGCTGCTGTTACCCGATCAGTTATCGATCAATTACAGGGAACAGAGTTATGGGACTTCCTTAGTCAATGTTATCCGCACTTCCATAGTCAGCCAGAGGCTTTCACATCCCATAAGGCCGTTATATTATATCCTTATTATGGGGTTCTGCTTTGTCCTGGGTATCCCTGCTTCTGTACCATCAATCACTCATCTTTCATCTTATTTTTTGTCCTGCTAACCCATTGATCCTAGGGTATCATTAGCTCAGGAGGAAGAATCCTATGCTAGACTGGTCAACAGGGTATCTTTCCTTTCCTAGGGACTCTCCTAACTCTACTGAGACATTGTTTTCTTCAGTGGATATCGTGGTTTCTGATTCCCCCACTATCCCTAAACCCTACATGGCTTTTGCTGACATCTTAATTAAGGACAATGCTGAGACATTACGACCTTATCAGCAATATTATTGCCCCATAGACCTCTTATCAGGGACATATATCCATTATCAATTCAAGGCCAAGGCCTTGGAGGTGTACATTCAGGACCACCTTGCCAGAGGGTTTATATGACCATAGACTTCTTCTGCTGGTGCAGGAAGCTTTTTTGTGAAGAAAAAGGAATGGGGTCTTCTTCCTTGGATAGACTACAAAGGTATCAACAACATTACCCATAGGATCTGTTACCCATTGCCTCTGATACCAGAGCTGTGGGACAGGCTCAGAGGGACTCGCTTCTTCACCAAACTTAACCTTGGTGGTGACTATAACCTGGTCAAAATGAGAGAAGGGGACAAGTGGAAGACTGCTTTTAATTCCAGGTTTGGTTGTTACTAATATCTGGTCATTCCATTCGGCCTTCATAATGCAAAATCAGTCTTTCAATGCCTAGTGAATGGTGTCTTCAGTGACCTTTTGTCATCATCTGTGGTGGTCTCTCTGGACGATATCTTCTCCCTTGAAGAGCATCATTGCCATGGCAGTTGTGTCTTCACCCAACTCAAAGAGAACCTCCTCTATGTGAAGATAGAGATGTGGGAATTTGAAAAGCCTCTCATTCTTTTTTCGGATATGTCTTATCAACTCAGGGTCTCAGTTGTCTGCTGCATCTGACTGGTCTCTCCCCCTAGGTCTCAATTCTATCCAGCTCTTTGTTGGCTTTGCCAATTTTTCCAGGTTCTGCTGTTCCCTGGACACAGACTTCAATGGATTTTGTGGTGAATTTGCTCTCCTCCAAGGGCAATACTGTGATCTTGGTTATTGTGGAAAGGTTCTCCAATGAGGGACACTTTGTTCCACTACCCAAATTCCACACCTCTGTGCAACTGGCCGAATTATTCATCTGAGACATATATTGTGAGATTCCTCAACACATAACATCAGATTGTGGATCCCAATTTGTGTCTAGATTTTGGAGAGCTTTCTGCTCCAAATTAGCTATCCACCTCCAACATTCATCTGCCTATCACTCACAGATGAATGGGCAGCCTAAGAGGTTAAACCAGAACCTCAAACACTACCTCAGGTGTCATTGTTCACGTCAACAGGACAATTGGGCCTGGCTTCTACCTTTTGTGGAATTTTCTTACAACTATTTGTTGCAGTCCTCATTAAAGTGTTTACCCTTTTTTGCAGCCTGGCTTATAATCCTCCAGCATTGACCCTCTACCCCTCTGTGCCCATGTTCATGTACAATCCTTGGCTGACCACTGGCAGGCCATTTACCACCCTCTTTTGATGTCCCAAATGATACAGATAGTGGCAACAGATCGTCAACAATCATTGGCACCCAGATATTCCCTGGGGGATGTAGTCTGGCTCTCTGCAAGGAATATTAAACATTGTTATCCCTCTGACAAACTGGGCCCCCGCTTTCTAGGGCCAGTCAAGATTCAGTCCTGTCTTTCAATGACTTCCTATTGGCTGTTTTTACCTAGAAGGTGCACCCTGTCTTTCTTGCCCTTCTTAAATCCTATGTCCATGCTCATGCCTTTCATCACTCCTTCTTGTCTACTCCCCTGCTGGTCTCCATGGCCAATTCTTAGGAGTATGTTACTGATACTATCCTGGACTCCCTACTCTTCTGCAGCAGCTTGCAGCATCTGGTTAATTGGAAGAGCTATGGACAGGAGGAGTGGTCCTGGGGGGTGTCCTGGACATTCAGGGTCCTTCTTTTGTTCACCACTTTCACCAGTCCTTTCCTCCTGAACCATCTTTGGACTCCCTGAGTAGTCCTTTGTGGGTGGGTAGTGTCATGTTCTGCCCCATTTTTCTGCTCTTTTCATTATTTCTTACAAGGCTTTCGATTTGGTTCTGCTGCTCGTTCCTTGTTTCTTGCCCTAGTTTTAGGCTCACTCCTGAGCCTTTATCAAAGCATTCCAGTACGTGTTTAGTGATTCATAGTTCTTGTTCCTGAATTCCCTTGCCCTACCTCAAGTGAGTATCTCATGTATTGACCATGGCTTGCTTCCTGACTACTACTCTCCTGCTCTTCGTCTTTGTACCATGACTCCATTTGATTGATTCTCCATTACTGATCCTAGCTCACCTTCTCAACTACTTTCCTTCTTGTTGCTTATGTACCTTGTTGCCCGACAATGCTAGCACACCCATCTGACAATCCTACTGATTCAGCCATTTGTTCTACTCATTCGCCTACATCGTCCACCGGAGCAGTTGGAGTTCGACTTCTTCGACCTTCTGTTGGTCCTATTCCTACACTTCCATTAGGGATGGACGAAAATTATCAACTCAAACTGAAATCAGTGAAAAATGGCACTTTCCTCTTGGCAAAAAATTTCCCATGAACAGTGTCGTTTTTCCGCTTTTTCATGCTTTTTTCGCCTAGCTCATTGCATTGAAATCAATGGGTAGAAAAATATTTCTCCACCACACAAGTTTTCTACAGCCATATAAAAGGGTTTTAGGCTTTCACAGCATGCCATTCTGTATTTGTGAGAGGAGAAAGCAGCTTTTTTTTTGAGCTAGAGAAAATAGGTAAATAAAGGGGAATTGAAGCTTAGTTTAGGGAGTCATTTAGGTATGACATTTGTTCTCTGTAGTAGGTGAGTCTGGGGGAACAATGGGGGAGGAAGGAGTTTTACCCCAAATACCCCAACATTTGGTGTGACTGACTGGCAAGACACAGGCAGCTGGGGTACACATTTCTTACTGATTTTACTTTTATTGTCTCTGTGCTGGGGAAGTCTGGGAAAAGAAGTTGTTGATTTTGTTTTTTAGGTTAATATATATATTAGTTGAAGAGCCCGTTACACGGGCCACAGTGCCACTGCCACCCGGTAGTGGGGCAGTTATGCGCAGTAGAGACTGCCCGCGCCGTGGATCCAGCTCTGTATCAGCTGCAGCGTGGGCAGTCTCTTCTGCGCATGACTGCGTTGTTACACACGTTTTAGCGAATTATTATATAGGATATATATATATATATATATATATATTTTTTTTTTTTTTTTTTTTTTTTAAACTAACTATGATAAGATACAGTGGACATTTTAATTTTTTTTTAAATACATAAATAATTCAACAGATACATTTATTATTTGATTTTGTCCCACTTCTCTTTGCAGATCCTCTCCAAGTCATTAAGGTTTGAGGCTGAGTTTGGCAACTCGAACCTTCAGCTCCCTCCACAGATTTTCTATGGGATTAAGGTCTTTAGACTGGCTAGGCCACTCCAGGACTTTAATGTGCTTCTTCTTGAGCCACTCCTTTGTTGCCTTGGCAATGTGTTTTGGGTCATTGTCATGCTGGAATACCCATCCACAACCCATTTTCAATGCCCTGGCTGAGGGAAGGAGGTTCTCACCCAAGATTTGACAGTACATGGCCCCGTCCATTGTCCCTTTGATGCAGTGAAGTTGTCTTGTCCCCTTAGCAGAAAAACACCCCCAAAGCATAATGTTTCCACCTTCATGTTTGACGGTGGGGATGGTGTTCTTGGGGTCATAGGCAACATTCCTCCTACTCCAAACACAGCAAGTTGAGTTGATGCCAAAGAGCTCGATTTTGGTGTCATCTGACCACAATACTTTCACCCAGTTCTCCTCTGAATCATTCAGATGTTCATTGGAAAACTTCAGAAGGGCCTGTACATGTGCTTTCTTCAGCAGGGGGACCTTGCGGGCGCTGCAAGATTTCAGTCCTTCACGGCGTAGTGTGTTACCAATTGTTTTCTTGGTGACTATGGTCCCAGCTGCCTTGAGATCACTGACAAGATCCTGCTGTGTAGCTCTGGGCTGATTCCTCACCATTCTTATGATCATTGAAACTCCACGAGGTGAGATCTTGCATGGAGCCCAGGACCGAGGGAGATTGACAGTTATTTTGCGTTTCTTCCATTTGCGAATAATCGCACCAACTGTTGTCATCTTCTCACCATGCTGCTTGGTGATGGTCTTGTAGCCCATTCCAGCCTTGTGTAGGTCTACGATCTGGTCCCTGACATCCTTGGACAGCTCTTTGGTCTTGGCCATGGTGGAGAGTTTGGAATCTGATTGATTGATTGTTTCTGTGGACAGGTATCTTTTATACAGGTAACAAGCTGAGATTAGAAGCACTCCTTTTAAGAGAGTGCTTCTAATCTCAGTTTGTTACCTGTATAAAAGACAGCTGGGAGCCAGAAATCTTGCTGATTGATAAAGGGTCAAATATTTATTTCACTCAGTAAAATGCAAATCAATGTATAACTTTTTTGAAATGTGTTTTTCTGGATTTTTTTGTTGTTATTCTGTATCTCATTGTTTAGATAAACCTACCATTAAAATGATAGACTGATCATTTCTTTGTCAGTGGGCAAACGTACAAAATCAGCAGGGGATCAAAAAGCATTTTCCCTCACTGTATCTGTAGATACCGCTATATATACATTTAATGAAAAGTTATTCTGTCTTGTGGCTTAATTTCTCTGGGAACCTGAGGAATAAAAAAGAGAAATATAACATGTAATAATGAATTTAGGCCAATGGTAAATATTCTATTTAGTGTCATATTAAATAGTCTAATAGTACATAAACTTTCTTGCAAGGTATACTAGAGTGTGGTTGAGGGCTGGTACTGACCCCTTGAGTCATCTTGGTTACACAAAGTCTCAAGCACTGATAGCAACTTATGTACAGTATTGCAATCTTTATGAGGAAATACGTATGATGTGGCACCTCAGTATTGTCTACTTGGAAAAATGTGAGGTGAAATTACCTGTTTTTTCGATGTTGGTAACAAATATAGTAGCTTGAGGATTGCTTTATCAGAGTCAGTGTCTACAAGCTCAAAGGCAGTGTTAGTGGGTATTGTGTGCATTAGTTGCAACAGGAATGCTGGTCCTGTTAACCATGTGGATTCTATGAAAAGTGTTGCAGGTATTTGTAACAAGGTCTGTGGGATTTTGGTCACCATGATTATAATTAGGGGTGGGTGAAAAATGAGAAACATTTCCTGCATGACTTTTCACAAAAACTTGCAGATTTTTTGTTTTGTTCATCTTTGCAAAATGTTCCTCCTTTTTGTCTATTTTAACAAATGTTTCACTTATTTTTCATATAGGTACTACATTTCCTGCTGCAATATTACTTCTTCTGAGGGATGTAGTTTAGAAATAAGGGGCTGAAAGTCAAAGTTGTAAGTCCTATAGCAACATTTGCCTTGAAAAATGTATTAGCATGCAGAGAGCATTAGTCCTTTGCCCACAACACTATTTTTTTTCACACACATTTTAATGATGATGTCAAGAGATTAAAAAAAATACATCCTACAACGTGGCAGATAAATATTGTAGTGGTGGGGGAAGGGTTGGTGTGATTTGTGTATGTATATAGTTTTTATCATTGTCATGTTTGTATCAAATCGCTATCCTCCTTCTCAGATTATTGACACACATTACTTGTCACTCATAGCAGTGTCCCAAGTGGGGTAGATGGTGGCATCCCTTCTTCACACATGCATCCTCCACCTCCTCATCTGTGCTGCTGTGAATATATTTACATAGAAACATAGAAACATAGAATTTGATGGCAGATAAAAACCATTCGGCCCATCTAGTCTGCCCATTTTCCTACTGTAAAAAAAAAAAACACAACCTCAAACCTTTTTTGGACCTTGGTCTTTTCTTATGTTAAGAACCGCCTTATGTCTATCCCATGCATGCTTAAATTCTGTCACTGTATTAACATCTACCACTTCTGCTGGTAGGCTATTCCACTTGTCTACTACCCTCTCAGTGAAGTAAAACTTTCTTACATTACATCTAAACCTGTGTCCCTCTAGTTTTAGACTATGGCCTCTTGTCCTAACGTTTTTACTTATACTTCCATCCTGTACTTTGTTGAATCCCTTCATGTATTTGAATGTTTCTATCATATCCCCTCTCTCTCTTCTCTCCTCCAAGCTATTCATATTGAGATCATTTAGTCTATCCTGATATTTTTTTCTTGTAGACCAGTCACCATTTTAGTAGCCCTTCTTTGAATATTTGTCCTGGCTTTGTCTGTCATGTGTGGTTTCTGCTACCTGATACTCAGATGGTATGAGATGTTGGTTCAATTTTAAGAATGTTAGTCTCCCAACATTTCTGTTTGATAGCTGTTTCCAGCGGTCATTGACAATGTAGCCAGCTGCACTGAAAACCCTCTCAGACTCAAAGCTTGCTGGAGGACAACTGTGGGTTTCTACTGCAGTGCATGTCAATGCTGGCCACACACTGTTTTGTTTGCCAGTAGTCCATAGGGTCATTGTTTCTGCCTAAAACATAGCTATCCTGCATGTATGCATAAACCATTCCACCTGCAGTGGGACCACTTCTAGGAGCTACACAGTGTTCCTGTGTGTCAGTTACCAACCCATACTCAGGGAGCAAGTCCAAAAGAGATGTGCTGCCACCACCACCACTATCAATGTTGGGTTTTTGCCTCCCCTGCTGAGACCCATGAATTTCCCTGTGTTCCTTAATGGGATGTTCTGGTTGATGCTATAGCTGCTCCTGCTGGTTGAAATGCTTTGCTGCCTTCCTTTTCACTATACTGTCTAGATGTTTGTTGTGCCCTCACTTTCTCCCTCTCATCCCCCACAATGCAACCCTCCACTCAATCAATAAGCATGTCTCTATATTCCTTGACAGAATCCGATTCCTCAGAGAGTTGCTGATGATCGTCATGATTGTTGATGGCCCTTTGGCTGAAATAGATACAACAGAGGCACTCAGTTTGTCTCTAGGTTTTGGAGAGCCTTCTGCAAGAGATTGGGGATTGATTTCCTCTGCTTATCATTCCCAATCCAACGGGCAAACAAAAAGAACCATCCAGTCCCTAGAGATGTTCCTCAGACATTATTCTAATGCCAACAATTCAGATTGGGTAGATCTATTACCACTAGCAGAAATCGCCTTCAACAACTCCTATCACCACACATTACGTACTGCTCCTTTCCACACTGCCTTAGGTTGCCATCCCCGGATTCTCCCTCAGATAATCTGATCAGAAACCCTAAGAAGCATTGGACTATTATCTCTCGTCAGAGCCAGCAGACCATGCAGCAATACAAAAGACCAGCAGATCGGCACAGAATTCAGGAACCCATGTATTCACCCGGAGGCAAGGTCTGGCTATCCTCATGTAGTCTTAATATTTGTCAACCCTCCTGTAAATTGGGACCCATCTTTATTGGTCCTTTTCCTATTAGTGCTAAACTCTCCTCAGTGTCTTATTCTTTAGAATTACCTTCAGCCATGAAAATTTCCAATTCTTTCCACTTTTCCCTGTTTAAACCTGTTGTCCAGAATTGCTTCTCTTCTCCAGCCTATCATCCTGCTCCTATGGTAATTAACAACCAACTGGAATATGAGATCCAACAGTTGCCCAGAAACCCCCTTGTACTAAATTTCCCTTATCAGTACTGAGTAAGAAAGATATAACACTTTAGCACTGTAATCATGAGAAATCATTGCTGTGGTTGTCGGGTGCATATCTTTATTCCTGTTCCTGTTAGACTATAATATCCATCATCATTTAATGGTTGGCTGAGGATGATGCAAGTTGTACCATTGATAAAGTAAGTATCATAATTGGTGAGAGTGGATTGGAGGTACAGCCAACTTGAAAGGTTGATCCCAGATTAAATGTGGATAATTTAAATGGTATTGATCCAGCTGATGGTGTAATATCTACAGAGTGTAAGGATCTTGAGCTTCAGAGATGTTAGTTATATGAATAGACATCTGTAGTACATATCACAGATGCTAGTTTTATACCCAGCACTACAAAACTCAAAACATGCTGAATAAGTTTAATGGGCATATGAATAGTTTCACCTCTTTTTGTAACAGAATATTTGTATTGCAACTACTACTAATCTTTTTACTTCACAAGTTTGTGTTAATGTGATGCTGAAAAACCTTTGCAACATATAGTATTAAATATTTGGACACTGAAGAAATTATAGCAACACTTAATACTAAAATACAAGTTATGTTTAACCCTTCGAGTGCCAAATAAGTCTAATGCATTGCAAAGCAATGCATTGGACACCGCTGACACTCAAAGGATTAAATGAAAGGGTTTGTCTTTTCAGTATTTGGATAATAAGGATGTGTTGTTACTATAAACAAAATATTAACGCTTGCACAGCTCTGAAAACATAACCTGTCAGGTGTCTAAGAGCAGGGGCAAACAGAGTTTGTCATTCAGATGCTAATAACATATTAATGTTGATGACTAATGTGATGAAGGAAAAGCAGAAAAACTGCACTTTTCACAGTAATTCCTGCATAAAATGGAAAATGTAATTTTTCACGTTTTGTTTTAAAGTGAACAGTCTTTTTCATCCCTAGTTAACTTATTTTATGGTTGCTCTACATTTTTTGTGTTTATTTAATATTTTGATGAACTTTTTTAGTTAAGAAACCTATAGAAGTGGAGGAAATGTGGCACTTCCAAGACACTGAATAATTAGGACATTACTCCAAAATTGATTATTGGGCAAGAAAAAGGTTCTTCAGAGATGCTACCAAGAGGCCAGTGGCAACCTTGATGGAGCTGCAGGAGTTTGTGAATGTAATTGGCCACTCCCTGCATACTACAGCCATTTTGTGGGGTAGGGTGGCACATGCAAGCTATTTCTCACAAAAAATAACATCAAATCACATACAAATTTTGCAAGAAGACACATCTCCCAAAATCAACTGGGAAAAATCCTATGGTCTGAGACCAAGGTAGAACATTTTTTGCCTTAATTGCAAAAGATACATTTGACACAAAGCCAACACAGCTCATCACCCAAAGAAAACAATAGCTACATCAGGCATGGTGGTGGATCCGGGCAGGAAAGAGGAGAAATGAATTGCTCCAGGTATCAAAATATTTTGGGGCAAAACTTGATATACTCTTCCAGAAACCTAAAGTTAAAGAAGAATTGTACCTTCTTTCAACAATCTGAAGCACACTGCAAAATCAACTAAAGAATTAATTAAAAAAGGAAGATGAACACTGAGTACCAGAGAGGTATCCAACGCAATGCTTTAACACTCAAATGGTTAATGTCCTGGAATGGCCCATTCAGAGCCCGAACCTGAATCCCATCAAAAATCTGTGGATTGACCTAAAGATGGCTGTGAATGGGAAATACCTTTGCATGTTGACAGAGCTTGCCCTCTTCTTCAAAGAATAGGCTACCACTGCACAATCCAGAGGCTAGATTCTATTGCAGGTGAATAATGTTAACACCCATTTTATCAAACATTTTCCTATTGAAGTCTATGGGGAAACCTGGAGATAAAAGCAGTGATAAAATTAGAACCTGCAATAGAATCTAGCCCCAGGTGTGCTAGGTTGATAAAGAACATATTGCTTTAATCAAAGCAAAATGTTCTTGCACAAAGTAGTAGATAAATGGTATGCACACTTATGAAACCAAGACACTTTTCCAAGACATGATCCATTTTGTTTTTGACTTAAATTGTGTTGGTTACAAGATCTTATTAAAGGTGAAACAAGTCTGTTGTAATGTGTCTTGATTTTAGCCTTTATATCAAGAAAAGCTGCAATTTCAATATCTGTGAGTAAACTTTTGATATGCACTGCAACAAAAAGTGCTAAAACTTAACATATCCTATATAATAATTTGCTAGGATGTTTGTCAGAATCCGTCATGCGCAGTAGAGACTGTGTGCATTCGGGCAGTCTCTACTGTGCATGATTGCATCACCTGAGTGAGTCAGCACAAGACTGCATCGCGTGAAGAGGTAGCAGCCGTTTAACCCTTTGAGTGCCAGAGAGGTACACAATGCATTGCAAAGCAATGCGCTGCGTACCCCTCTGGCACTCAAAGGGCTAACATTACCCGGACCTTGACCCGTGTACACGGGCTTTTACACTAGTTTTACCATTAATACATCTGAGATATAATGACTATTGCCTTTAAAGTAGGGTCCTTATTTTCTGTTGCAGAAGTGAGTGACAGAGTGCAGATAAATTTATGTAACAAATGCATAAAATAAGGCAAAAAAAAGTCTCTCACCACTCTTTTAATAAAGTGTGAAAACAAAATTGAAATTCATTTAATATGAAGCACTTATTGAAAATAAGTTCAAACTTGTTAGATCTCTGAACTTAATCCAGAATTCTAAGGCACATTCACAGTAAGTATTAAATAGAGCAGTCATGTCATGTTTTCAGTTTTTGTGTACTCCTTCCTTTTAATTATATCATTATTTGAGATGACATTTACTTCTATTAAGATGTAAAATTGTGTGTCTGAGATGTGTTTTTATCAGGAGTCTAGAGGAAAAATGCATCACATACATACCATGCAAACAAAGAAGAAATAAAGATTAACCTTTAAAGCTATAACAATAATTTCATATCTCAACAACAAAATATACCTTTGTTTGTCAGAGTGAATATTCATTTTCAAATTTGTAGCACAGTTGCCAAGTTGTTTGCCATACAAAATACCATTCATAGTTATTTCATTTTATTACAAGGTAAACCCACTGCATTTTTCAAACAAAAAGAGCTCTGACAAAGGTACACTGAGAGTAAATAGCACTTAGCAGTTTATTATTATTACTAGGTTAAAGCCCGTCATTTGACGGGGTCTAGTCTCATGCAGAAGCATTTCTGTTCCTCCGCATGGCTGCAGGGGAGGGGGACATCGGCGGTATTGCGGTGATCCCCGGAGCATGCTGCTTTCCCCTCCGCCACCGATGCTTTCCCCTCAACCGCCGCTCACACGCAATTTGCTAGGAGGCATTGCTCTCTGTCCATGAGTGTTATGCACACAGGGAGAGAAACATCCTAGAAAATTATATATATGGATTGTGCAATGGTTCCCCTTGTACATGTACATGGATCACTGAGGTGCTGCAGAACTCAATTTGAGAACCCCTATTTGTAACGGAGCTTACTCCATTACTGGAGCCCTTGTCTGGGCATAAGACTGATCAGCCCCTGGCCCAAGAGATGGTGGACATTTCACTCTATGGGACACGCTTATGGGAAGGGTCTTACAACCTCTCAGGCCCTTATTGAGAACTAAGAGACTTTGGCTAGCCCTTATGTGAATAGGCAGCTGTGTCAAACAGAACTTAATACACAGCCCTGTGTTCAGAGTGTCAAACACTCGAGGAGGAGACTGTCGAATAATCTGTGTGTAATGTATTTTTCGTAGTTGAGGTTTACTCATTCTCCGACTACCAGTCGGAGGTTGCCGGCTCGGTGTGTGATCGTCACCATTGGTTTGAACGCTCGTTGGCAGGGGGCAAGAGGCGAAGGCTTGTTGGAACGAATCCCAGAGGTGGACATGAAAATGACTTCCATAGCCTAACATGGAGAACTGTAGGCAGCTCAGTGATTGGTCAAGGTTGGAGCCGGACATTCAAAGTAGTCAAACAAAGGCTCTACCCTTGGGCCATTGTCCCCAATGTGTATTCTAGCCACTCCAGTCATTGTATGTTGGTGAACTGTAGTAAGACCCCCTGCTGTCTGTTAATTCAATCATATCTGCCATATTATGTTTCCCTGAACCAGTTGTTGTGGGTTCTTTGTCTTTTGTATTATGATTGGATTATCTCCGTAACTAGCCCATTGTGTCATGTCTGCCATGTAATGTCAATGTGGTTAAACTGTATAAATATGCTGTGGTTGTTTCAATAAAGAGTCAGTTATCTTGAAGAGAACAAGGAGTCCTGGTGTCTTTATGCTGTTGTGGTTTAAAGTATCCCCTCTGATGCCCATCTGAGTTGAGTATCCTGTATCGTCGACCGTCTGCTGCCAGCTATCTGCGGATCCGATTCCGAGTCGGGACTTTGGGCTTTTTTATGCCATCAGATGGCGATGTGGAGTCCGTTTGACATCCTTCTGTTTCTTGCAACATCCTCTAGCTACCTTTTGACCGGGAGTAGAGGACTCCCTCTCTGCGGCCTGCGGTACAAATCTGCGACCTGATTATGGCTGTGAGTCCCTTTGACCCTTTTCCTGTTTGCCTGGATTTCGACGACGCTACCAAACTCCATCTGACTTCGACAAGGAGTTTACGACACCACTGATGTTCGATTGAGCCGGTTATTGCTCGACTGGTAGGATTCAAGCTGTGTAATCCGCCTTCGAGAAGGATAGACCTGGAACGACGGCTGAGGGTGACACAGTGCCTTCCAGCTTCGGTTACACTATTCAGTATAGCTCTGCTTTAATTTGACAAACTAACTGCATCATCTGTGACAAAGAATTCCAACAGATTTAAATGGGGCCTTTAAACAATTAATTTCCATGAGAATAATGTGGTACCTTAATTAATTTCTTGTCTGCACTTCCATATCAATGGACTTATGTCAGAGCTAAAGTCATGTAAGTGCAGACGCACAACCAGATTGCTCAAACAGTGATACCAAAATTCTCAGTGCAGTGGACAAATAGGTGGTGCTATGTTGGCTGAGAATGTAACCTACTTTATTCTCACATATCTTATACCTACCATTGATGATTTATATGCCACTATGGGAGATATCCTGCAGTCCATCTGGATGGATCACTTGCAATGGCGTAGTTACTCATTTGCAGGTCTCCCAGTGCACAACTTTGTTTTGGGTCCCCATCACAAAAATATTTTCAGACGCTTAACTGGAACCTACTGGATGCTGGGGCAGACAGGACCACCTAGGATGACAGGCCCTTGGTGCAATTACACTCTCTGCACCTCCTTACATTCCTGCTCACTTATGACTTCAGTTCTGACATTTGTCCATTGATATGGAGGATGAGTGTAGGCAACAGAACAGTTAAGGTTCTACAGTCTCAGGGAAAGTGGTCAGTCAAATTTACTTCACTTCTGCCACTACATGAGCACACCCTGAAATATATAACTACTATCTATCCCTTTAAGTACCAATGCACTGAATACCCCTCCGGCTCTCAAAGAGTGGTCTATAACCTGTCTGGGCACAATGCTGTTGTGTGTTGTATCTTCCATTTAACATATACGCATAAAATGTATGTCTTAGCATCCATATGAAGAAGCTGCTGTGAGTTTTTAACTGTTTAATTTGGGAAATAATAAAGGATACAGCTTATCCCATAAATGTACCACTTTCACTATTATATTGATAAGGTGAAGCACTGATGTGGCGGCCCCAGGAGGCATAATGTCTGCCAGAGACAAACACTACCCTCAGATCAGCTGTAAAACACCTCACACTTCTGGGCCCAAAAAAGATACTGCCACCCACTCCTGGGTCCATATGCAATGCCCCTCTCAACCTCGGTTGTCCACGGTTGAACTCTATCACTCAATTCAGTCGGAAATGTTTTCTATAGGCATCTTCCCCTTGTTTCAAAATGCTGGCTGCTACCATCTTCTTCCTCACCTATCCATGGACGTTGACATATTCCTCCTCATATTTCCATGGACATGGCCATCTTTTTTTCCACCTCTTCTGTACAACACCATCTTACAGTATGCATCGTTTTCACGTAATTGATGGGGTAGAGGTCAAATACCGCTGCTTTCCCCTCCACCGCCACTCACGCGCAATTTGCTAGAAGGCATTGCTCTCTGTGTCAGTGTGTGTTAATCAAACAGGGGGTGATGCATCCTATCAAATTATACATATATAGATAGATGCCATTAAAGAGAGGTTTACATATTTATATGTCTGGCCCACTTACCAGTAGTCTGGCACCAAACTGTCAGGCAGATCTCTGCACAATAGTACCAGCAAAATACCAAGGAATACATTTCTGCTTTTGAAGGGCCTGGTTAGTGAAGAGCAGCTGAATCCCTCTAGGCACAAGGAGAGCAAGAGACCTGGGATAATCTTCTACTTAGACTACAAAATAAAATGTGTGTGACAAGCACAAAATAAGAAAGAATAACTGTTTTAGGAGATGTTATTTATTTTTTTATGTAAACATATGAAATGGAAATT
This sequence comes from Rhinophrynus dorsalis, assembly GCA_037306005.1. Taxonomy (NCBI): domain Eukaryota; kingdom Metazoa; phylum Chordata; class Amphibia; order Anura; family Rhinophrynidae; genus Rhinophrynus; species Rhinophrynus dorsalis. The sequence continues at coordinate 137,123,370 of CM074723.1, read as the reverse complement.
TAGCAGATACATTGCATACTTTACAATTGTGTTTCCTTTTTCTGTATTACGTTTCCTTGTTTCTCACTAAAAATGCATGAACTCTACTGGTAGTCGTTTTTGTGTTCCCATAAGTCACAGTTTTCCTGGAACAGTCTCATTATTTGGGATCCTGTTCCAGTGTCCAGACTAAAGCTGACCAAGACAATTAAATGTTCAGTATTTCTGCCTTGTGAGCACATACTTCTCTGATTAGCTACCATCAGCCAATAACAAAACTTAAAAAAGCAAGAAAGTACAGAAGCAAAGTTCTGCCTTAGCAACTATTAATGTATCCAGTTCTTTGCATACTTAAACAGGTGTATAATACATGGTACAAATTAAAATGCAATATTAAGAGGTAAATACATATATAATACCAAGAAAACAAAAGAAGTTGATTTAGATATAATTAAGTTTAATAGATAATGTCTCTTTCTCTGATTACTTTTTCTATGTTGACCTGAATTTTTTAATTATTGACCTGTACTGATGCTGTTGCATTTACATATATTGATTGTAGGATATTGATGTAAGCTCTATCTATTCATTGGTTTATCAGAGCATCAATTATTTCTTGTTTTTTCACTGAGTCAAAGGTCTTTGAACAATGAAAGCTATGTGTAATGGAAGTTTGTATTCATTATGCCGCTGTCTAACTTGCTACATTGTCTGGATATGGTCCATTGTACTGAAACCACTTCTGAAGCCTGCTTGCTCTTTAGGTTGAACAACATTATGTATTGTGTCCATTCTTGTTGATAATACCTTTGTGAAAACCTTGAAGATGACTGACAATAGGCTTATTGTTTTTTCTATCCACCTTATCATCTTTTTTTGTGTAGTAGGATGACTTTTGCATTTTTTCATGTTTCAGGCATTTTGCCTAGTAGTAGGCATTCTGAAAATAGTTTAGCTAGGGCTTTGTATATTGGTTGACCTCTGGCTTTCAACATTTCAATAGTAACTTTATCAGGTCCAGCTGCTTTGTCATTTTTCATTGATTTTATTGCAGCTTCTACTTCTTTTACCAAAACAAATGTTGTCCTTCATCCTTATAAAGATTTGAATACAACTCATTTTAGCATTTGTTGTTGAGTTTTTGCTGTTGAACCACTGTCAAGCTTTAATGCACACATTTGGCTCCATCTTTCATTTTGCTTTCTTTAGCCCTTGATTTTCTTCCAGTGTTCCTTTAGCTCTTGATTTTCTTCCATTGTCCTTTTGAGTAGCTCAACTTGTTCATTTCTTCCTTTATGCACATCCTTATTGTCTTGCACATTTCTACATATTCTACCCTATTTCTAATATTACCATTTGGCTTCATTTTTCTTTTTCTTTTCATCCTGGCAACTGTTTCATTTGATAACTGTGTTGTTTTTTCTTTTTTCATAGTAGGTGCCAGGGCAGCATGAGTAGTTGTCTATAAAAGTGTAAATAACTTTTTCATAGTAGGTTGAAATGTTTGTGTCTGGAAGGTCTTGCAGCACACTGAAGCGATTAGACAGCTCTAACTCAAATTTCGTATAATTTTTCAATATCTGGCTAGTGTCGATCTTTATGTTTGCCAATTTGATAATTTTCTTTCTTTCTTGAAGTCAGTTTTGATTTTTGCTCTCACTAGATGATGGTAAAGGGATAGTAATGTTTCACAAAAAAGCAGCTCTAGTTTATCTTCATAGTCTTAGGGCCATGGAGAGTGTTATTTCAATGCTGTCACAGTTGTAGTTCAAGAGTAATTGAATGATAAAGCATCTCCTCTGCCTCCTTTACCTAGTGTAAGCCACTTCCCCTTAGACGTGGAATCTGGTCTCTTGACCGGACAGGTCGCAGCAAGGGACAATCTTCTTATTGTGAGCATAAAGAAACCCCTGCCCCCCTTGACAGGTTTTTCTGATTTTTCCTTATACTCACTGAAGATTGTCAATTGCTGCAATACATATGGACAGTCTTGCTTCTCTGAGGTGAGCAGTGTTACATCAGTAAAAGGGACAGGAGGTTGATAATTTATCATTTAATTACTCTTAAACTACAACTCTGTCAGTATTGAAATAACACCCTCCATGACTCAAATACTCTGAAGATGAATTGGATCTGCATTTATTGTGAAACATTACTATCCCTTTAAGACTGAGCAGTGAATATGGTTTTATTATTTGCAAGTATGAAGTTGATTTCACTTCTGTTACTGTTAGGGCTTTTCCATGTTCATTTTATCTGTGCCTTTTTCACGTAGAATGAATTAAAGATGTACAAATTTTGTTCTACTGCAAATTTGACCAGTTGCTTGCCTCTATCATATCTTTTTCCAGTTCATTGTGGTACAATAAATTTTTCACCAATTTGGATCTTACCAATTCTCGCATTGAAATCTGCCTTTATAGATTTTATAAATCATAATAACGTTTTTCAGCTTCATCATCACTGTGGCTAATTGTAGGGGCATAAACTTGAATGATATGAAGAACACAGCAACTGGTTAGTTTGATAATACAGGAAGCACTGGGCTCTGGCAATGTGTAGAACATATGCAAATCTTAGCTGCCAGCCCAAGATGTGTGTCTGCCACGGACATAGAATTTGTGGTCACCTGAATACTTCTTGTATAGTTGGGTGATTCTCATGAAATCTTGGTTTCAAAGATTTCAAACATGACATTTTTAAAAAGACTTCCATGAACAAGTGTCCTTTTTAGGCATTAATAGCAGGTTATGAAGTGTTTGTGAACATTAATTTAAAAACATGTACTTACAGGTTAACAACTTTTTGAACATATTTTCCAAAACAAGTTCTTAAAAATCTCATTACAGCAACAGTTCGAAAACGTCAGTACCATTACAAAAGTGAACACATTTTCACAATTTTAAAAAATGATTATTAATAGTCATGCAGTTACAATCAATTTTAGAATTTTTTGATAGTGCCATGAAACAATATCAAATACATCAGTTTTGCCAATATTAGCAAATATATCATTACAAAGAAAAGAACACCATTATGATTACAATAATGCATGTGAAACAAGTATCTGGGATACAGTAGCAATAAGTTAGGACTATCCAGGAGCAGTTAAAGAAAGATGCTCACCCAGCACTATGCTTTAGACTTACTAATTATGCTTGCTGTATCCTTTCCAATCCCTAACCTATCTCTCTCCTTCCTTCTGTATTCTTCTAGCACTTCTGGGTTTCTATAAACTTTTCCTCTGAATTTTTTCAGTTAGCCTTCGCTAAAGCTTTCTGTTTGCCACTAGCTGACTGCAATGAAACAGGACATAAAGCAAACATATCAACAGTTAGTAAATAATATTTAAATTAATTCTTCATAATATACATTTAAAAGTAATATGTATAATTCTCATTACAAATCAGAAGTTCTCTCTACCGCAACTGGCCTTAAATTGTAGCGGTAAGTGAGAATGGTGTTACGGAGGATGAGTGACCTTAACATGTTTTGCTAACAATAGAGAAGCCATGATGACTAAGCAAAATTTTACTCAGTATACATAATTAGACATTAATGAAGAATATTTTTCCTGAAAATTTTAAATGTAACATTTTTCTAAATGTGGAAAACTACCTGTATCGGTAATGATAATTAATACTGTCGTGTACACAGTCTGACAAAAGAATGTTTAACTTTTAACTGGAGAAATATAAAGAGATATGCTTACCTGGTATCCATCTCGAAGGTTCTGGAAGATGTGCTCCTTCATTCCAAATCAAACTTTGTTTAAAATTCTGTGTGTGTGTGTAAACAGTTGTTTAAAAATGTTGCGGAGGATGAGCACATCAGTCATGGATGCTTACTTTTTCCACTATATTTTGATTATTATTATACATGATAAATAAGCTAATCATTTTTCTGTCATGTGAGAATTTCTAGTAGACTATCCTTATATTATCAGAATATTTTCATTTTACTCTGTTTAAATTACAACATAATATACATTCAGACATATCTGGACGCATTGCTGTAATGAGAGTTTCAGCACTAAATGCAATAAAGAGCAAAAATAATTTGTTCTTATGATGAAAATATTCAGTAGAGAACTCTATTATCTTTATTATGATGTTTTGCTATATTCCTAAATTACAAGTTTTACATTAAAAATCATTACTGCCATGGTGTTTTAATGGTTTTGTGAGAATGACCCAGTATAGATAATGAGATACAGTGAAAGAATAGGGAATTATATACAGTTTGAAGGCTTAAAAGAGTGGAGGGATATATTTTTCATATCCACAAAATTTGTCTTTCTCATGCTGTCATACTGTCCTGAAATTTTACAATGTGCAACAGTCATATTTACTAAAAGTGAGATCACAGGAGGGACTATTCGCTCATGCTAACCTTTTATTAAATTGGAGTCCCATTTCTGAGATATTATTGGCCACTCAAATTACTGGTTCTTGTGTGCAGAGTGAATTTGTGCAAAATGAACAATGTTCTAGTCCTGGGATAATTTAAGTCATATTTGTAAAAAAAAATTATTTTATTAATGAAGCACATGCAGCATGCTTTATAGATCAAAGAAATTGGCTAAAAAAGGACAAACATAAATCATTTGTTGATCATGCATGATAAACATGTTCAGTCAAGCAAAACTTAGAATGTCAATAACAATTTTTTTAAAAGTTGACCGTTAGCTAATCTTTTTGATCAAACAAACTATTTGATTTTCCTTGTTATTTGTGCTCTCAAAGTGCACTTATACTAAAAAATTTTTACAAATTTGCCAACTTTGAGCTCCAAGACAGTTTGGTCTAGGAAAAGATTAGGCAAAAAGAAAAAAATGGCGATCATGCAAGTGAAAGTATACAAGGTAATAAGTCAGAGAACTTTAAGTCCATAACATCCTGGTTAATTGCACTCAAAGAACAAATAACATCAAAGAACAAGACAGTCAAAGAGTTAAAATTCTCCAAATTACAATTGTCACTTACATACTTTGAACAACCTGAGTGACAGCTATAATTGGCTTTATTGTCAGCTTTTTACCTTATAATATAAATTTACCTTGCTGCTTATTTGAATTACAAATTGAAAAAAGTCAAGCATATGAAATAAATTTAAATTATATAGACGAAACTCTTTTTTATTAAATTGCATTGCACTAAATTGGGGAAAGTGATACTATAAAAGTCACTGTAATTAAAAATATAACCTATCTATGCAAAATATGTCAGCTAGGCCAATGATTACTAATTAGGTTCATTAAAATATTTCATTAAAAGTAAGGAAATAACTTGAAAACACATCTATGCAAATCAGCTCTACTATCAGCTGCAGTTTCTATAAGTTTTAAACTCTGAAGGTTATTTTCCATGTCATTTCCAATATCTCTAGTTCCATTTAGTTTATTTTGTATAGATTGCAATTTCTTTTTTGGTCAGATTATGTATAGGCTGAAGTCTCAATGCACCATTTTAAACATCAAGTGCATCAAAAGGTGTCCAGAATGCAGTTGTCTCTGCTACTGCTTTGAGTGTGCAAAACAACATCTGTGCTGTTGGTGATTACTATGGGGTATTCTAATTATTAAGAGTGTTAATATTTAATACTGTTCACAGGTAGTACCTGTTATGGAAAAATTTTGAAATGTGTATTATGAAGATCGGGTGGGTATTCCCTAAGCGGTGACAAAGCATTGATAAAGAGGTGATAAAATGTAAATCACTTGTCCAGTTTATCACGTCTCCATTTCTATGTTATTCTATGGAGTCTATGCACTAAGATTTCTTCAAATTTGGAGATCTTATTAGGGATGGGAGAAAATTTTCTCCTCAACCCAAAATTGGCGAAAATGGTACTTCCTGCTTGGCGAGTAATTTCTTGCAAAAAGTGAAGTTTTTCCACTTTTTGAGTTGAGAGTTGTGAGTTCTTGAGTTGGCTCTGTATAATGTGCAAGGGGGGCACCAAGGTATTAGAGGTTGCCCACATAGGTGGCAGAAATGGCCCCCAGCAGCAAGTCTCCTTGCAGGTCCATCTATTTGTGTTATGTTTTTCATAAATAAAGATTATTACCTGTATGTTGTATAGGCTGAATGCCTCATTTATAAGACTCCCTTTTGGGAGGGGACTGTTTCTGCCTCTATCTGGTTTGAATAAAAAATATATATATGTAAAAATTTAAAAAAGTCTATATTAGTTGGAAACCAAGCCGGTAGTAACTGTCCTTACCACAGATTAAATAGATCCACTATCGACTACTATGAATGGTTCTACAAAATGAGCATATGGGGAATGTAGATCAGGCAGGTAAACCTTGACAAGATGTTACACCTCTTACCTGAGCACCTGACATTCTCAGGCAGGGTTTGGCTGTTGGGAGTTCATAAGCGTGTCATTCACCTGTTTATAAAGCTTTGTTTGCATCTCTTCTGTTATTTTGTTGCCAGACTAGTTGCTAACCTGTTTTGATTTTGACTGTGTGTTTGGATTTTTTCCTGGTCTCAATGAAGTGCTGCATTTTCTCTGTTCCGGTAAGACTCTGGCTTCCACCTGACTATACTCTTGTCTTTGCTCTTAGGTACTATATTCTGACCGACTGTTACTGAACTGACCTGGCCTTGGACTGTTTTTGCTTGCTCCTTATTGAATCTCTGCTCTCAGTGCTCCGGCAGTCTGCTGGTTACTTTCAGCCAGTCTCCAGTATCCAGCTATCGCTGTTGCGTTGAGTGTCCTGACTCCTCCCATCAATCCATTCTTTATAAGGGCTTACAGTCTTAGATCAGTTCCTGTGGTGATTACTTAGTGCTGTGAACTTATTCTTTTGCCAGACATGGCCATAGTTAGATAGTGCACATCATTTAGGCAGGAGCTGTCACCTCTTCTCCAGAGCCAATTATCCATTCTCTTACGGGTCTTGCTTCACAGCCTTATTTTTGTTAATCTGTGCTCCCTCTGTCTGGCCCAGAGGCAGCTGTAGCTAGATGACTTGTTATCCTGTGGAAGGTGTGTTTTGGCCGGCAACAGCAGAGGAGGCAGGCTATGCTAGCTTATGTAGTGTTTATGAGAGACAGGTAGTGATGTCTCCAATATTCACCCTTCTGTAACCAAGCACATACGCATGCGCACTGTTAGACATCCAAGGGCGAAGTCTGTATTTCACCCTTTACTCAACACAGCAGAGCTCAGAGCTATTGGAGACTTAGGGAGTGTGTACCTGGGTCTCAAGTTTGGGAAGAGCGTGTACCTCATCTCAAACCTGATTTATTAACCTGTGTGTTGCTGAGGAGTCATGTGGCAGGCTCTCCCATACTGATGATAACTCCATCAGCTAAGTGACTTTTCTTTTCTCTTCTTTTTATACTGCAGGGACGTATTTCTCCAATACTGATGAAACTCTGTGGTGAAATCTTTATGTCCTTGTATGTCTCTCATACGGATGGAAACTGTTTTATTTTTAATAAACTGTAGTTTATAGTTTTCCCTTCACTTCAGTGTGTGTCTTTATCTTTATTCTGAAATTCCAGACCTCTAATTGAAACAGATCTCTGTCAGCCTGATTAGGTCTCATACTCTATCCTTCATACCCAGACCTGGCCATAGTTAAACATCCTGCCAGTCTGTGGTTTAAGCTACTGGAGCCCTGCACCTACTCAGTATTGAACTGCAACATTATTTTACTTTTCTTCAGGCTACACTTTGCTTGGTCTTCTATCCTATTTACTCTCTAGGGAGATATCGTTGGTGTCTGCAGCTATCAGGTCCACTCAGGAGCCTGATCCTTGATTTTCGGTATACTTCTCCTTCCCAGTACCTACACCTATTTTTGGGCATAGGAACAAATAGCCTTTGAGGATGTGGGTCAAGGCTCTTATTCAGCATTTTTCCTTCCACCAGGATTAAGTGGTTTATTGCTAGGTTGAGCAATTACTCCTGATTGGATACCCTGCTCTACCACTCCCAGAGGGGTCCCTTGTATCTATACTTTTTTGGGGAGATTGGTTCTCTCTGGGTCCACTTCTTCAGTCTACCAAGCCATTTCTGTCTAGCTGACATTTTCTGCATGCTGTGGTCTATTCTCACCCAAGTACCTACCTTCTGGTTACAAGCTTGAGGATTGTCCATCCTGATCTAGGCCCTGGCTCAACTGGTGTCAGATATCTGGCTTCCTGGCCAACACCTTTACTCCAGCTATGGCAGCTGCATGGACCTCTCTCCAGCCTCCCTTCTTGGTAGGTGCTCGGTATCCTCCAACTCTGTCAAGATCCATGGAGTTAACAGATGATTGATGTTGATCAGGTATTCTCCTGGATATAGAGAATGTGTTAACCCTTTGAATCCTCTGGTTTGCATACCTTGATTAGGGATGTATTTGAATACAGCCCCATATCTGATAAACACAAAATTACTATTTAAGTTTACTAAGTACATAGGCTATACAAGCAGCTTTAGTGATTGACCTGAAGTGTTACTCTGTTTCCAATTTAGATGTCAACACTTTTGTAAGATTTCTTTTGTGAATGCTAGGCTGTAGAAGCCTCTGAATGTTTACTATATGAGGTCTCTATCAGGCTAACAGTGCAATAATAAATCATGATCAGATGACTTAGCTTCGCAACTGGCAGCAGTCATACAATCAGCACGACTCAAATGTTAATCATCATTAAGTTTACTCAGCCATAATATGGATCACAGTGGAAGTTCCCTAATATTTTCCCTCATGGCCACCTGAATTTGGCATGCCACCGTTCTAGGCCCTAGGATTTAATTCTGACTGCTAGAGATCCATAATAGTGACAAGTTAGATCATGTAACACAGGTTTTAAGTCTTATTGCTCATGTATATTTCCCACACGTTTCATCACACAAGTGGATTCCACAGAGGGTCTATAGACTTGACTAGGAATTAAATATTCATTATTAAATATTTTGATTATTAATTTTTAAGATTTCACTATGAAGAGTAATGGTGTATTTTGCTTCAGAGTGCATGATATACTATTCAGTAGTCTCACACACACACACAATCTTCAACAATATACTGGAAATATATTTTGGAGCAGGGATTGGGAAATGCTTCCATCTTGTTATTTTAATTTACTGTATTGATTTGTCTTTCATATTTCCAGTTTAAAATTACAATAGTAATTATGTATTTAGTTTCAGACAGTGATATAGATTTGTCATACTCATGTGACATACACAACAAGTATGCATGATTAACAGACCTGTAGCACCATGGTGGAGGGAGGACAGTTGTACTAGAAGGTGTGCTAGTAGTAGAACAGCAATTTCTTTGTTATGAAGGCTTACTTCATAGCAAAATGTTTCAGTTGGTTTATAGAAACACAATAATTCAGGCAAAACATTTAAAAAAAAAAAATTCAAACTCAGAGTAAGCCTGCATTCAGATAAACCTTACTGTGGCAGTTGGCTGTGTATGACTGACACTTCCCAGTTCCCATGTATCAAGACTCATCATTACTAGTGAATCAATAAAAATAACTGACCCTCTATGAAGTGACTCATAAGCATTCTACAGTGTGACTGTGTGTAAATATTCTCTTATATCCTGCATCATATTAGTTTTTACCACATTGCTATGTGTGGCCATTGCACAGCACAATATTCAATACACATAGAGATAATGCCATAGTCTTACATTACATCTGTAGAATTGTTGCGTGCTAATGGTAATGGCAATGAAAGTGCCAGGTAGTACTCTGAGGGCATAGGGGCCACACTTTGCTATCCAGGCCCTGGGTCCTAGCACAAGACAAGAAAGATAATGATGTGTTGTCAACATTTTAAGTTGGTGGGGTTGCATGAACAGGCATTTTAGTGTGGGATTTTGGGGCATGTTGTCGTATTTAGGAATATGCAAGAAGCACAGTGAGAACAAGTGATGTATTTGGGGACATTTTAACTTTATCAACATAAACCTTAATTTGAGCAGATGTGCCAAGGTGTGAGCTCTCCTTTCTGCTCTTCACAAACTTTTCATACAATATGCACATTATGGTTGATAATTGCATAGTCATTAACCCCCCAAAAAAACTAGTCCAACATCCAGTTTTCAGGGGAGCTGAAGGAGGAGTAGAATAATTGGAGAACTTCCTACTGAATGCATCAGAAGTGGTGGTGGCTTTTTGGTGCAGTGATGCTGCTGCCTCAGCACTAGGAGAACTAATTGGAATCAGCATGGCATGTGGTGATGATAATCCCAGTCCCACTCTCGCCACTACTACCATCCCTACTACCTATGGTTATGGTGGACACACCAGAGTGATCCAAAAACATTTAATGTTCAGAATCTGATGATTCATCAGGAAATACATCTCCAAACACCATGATGTCACTGCTGGTGATACCTGTTCCCATCTGCAGATCTTTGTCACTCTTGGCTTGTTTGAGCTAAGAAATCTTTCATTTTACTGCCTTCATCACAGCCATCAGAAGCAGCAGCACCACCATAAGATTCTTCCTTTTCATTTTGTGGTGAGTGTGCCATAGGTGGTCACACTCACTGACACAGTAAGCTCAGGCAAATGCACCACTGTGTTGAGACTGCACTCAACCACAAAGAGAATATTAAAGTTCCCCTTTTTAAAAACATATCCCAGGTCCCTAGTGAAATAGTGGGATGGCAGCACTATCTTCTGGTACAGGGCTCCCATCACTACTTCTGCTACTGTTGTTTGTGCTGGTGGATTCCTCCCTCTTCATTTCAGCAGTGGCCCTCCACATCTTCTCTTACTCATTTTACACAGTACATCAAGAACAGAAGAATCACAGGTTGAATACCTGCTACTGTTACTCTAGACACTCCGGCCTAGATTTAAAGGCAATCGTTAAACCAGCCGCTAAGTGAAAAAGGCACATCGCTCGCAAATAATACAGGAGTTACGGCAGATTCAATAACTACTCTACGAGAATAGCTATCGAGCGTAGGCACACAAAAAACACGTAACACAAAAGCCGTTGTCGCTCATGTTAATGCACAACGGGCGGACAAATCACACGATAACTGAGCTCCAAACAACATGTAACATAACGGCTGCCGTTGTCAAGCAACCATGATTGATGCCAAAACAAATTCAAACACACATCCAATCCCAAAGCCCCAATGTATCAAATAACTTCAAATACACCTATATATACCCAAAAATAACCGCCACACACTGTCTGTTATCGAGTTCTTCAGAGCCAGATATCAGGACCCAGGAGCGGAGGATAGTGATCAGAGAGAGGGAGACAGGAGCGTTCATTGGAGGTAGAGGAGTTTTGGAGTTTGGAGAGAGGAGAGCATTGCACAGAATACGACACATAGCACACCTTTGCACATATTACATACACACATACAAACACATACACATACATACACATAGTCCTTTTATTTTATAACACCTCACACATTTTACTTTTATTTTTGACAGTGTGAATCTGGGAGTGAAAGTGTGTGACAGAGAGTGACTGGATCGAGTGTGTCTGTGAGGGCCTGTGGGAGTGCCTGGGTGTGACTGGGTGAATGATGGCGAGGAGAGGAGGACAGGAGAGAGGGATGGGGAGAGTAGTGGAGGAGGAGGAAGATCAGGAGGGGATCCCTCAGCAGAGCAGGGGTGGGAGAGGGAGATCCGCAGGGCGGAGGGGGACCCGGCCCACAAGAGCAGGAACACGCAGGACAGGGACAGAACCTGCAGTGGGACGAGGGGTAGTTGCTGGGGAGCACCCCACACAGTCAGGGTCAGACCAGGCAGGGCACTCCGGCTCTGAGTCATCCCATGCCGGAGCTGATGAGGCCAGGATCAGAGACCCAAAGTATACAGAGGAGGAGAACACGGCTCTTGTGGAAGCTGTCCTGGAGAGGCAGAGTGTTCTCCACCCGACAGCGAAGGTCCCTGGCCTGTCAGCGAGGAGGAAAGCAGCCTGGAACCAGATCTGCAGCCGGGTCAACGTGGTGGCTCCATGCAGACGGGACGTGGAGTCCATCAAGAAGCGATGGGGCGACTGCCGGAGGGTGGTCAAGAACAAGCTCTACGAACTCGCCAAGCATGCCCGAGGCACTGGAGGTGGCCCACCTGTCCCTATCACCTTCTGCGGCTGGGAGGAGATGGTGCGCCAGAATATGTCCCCAACCCTGATCGAGGGGGTTGTTGGAGGAGCTGACACTGGGGATGAGAGGACCCTCCACACTACCGGTAAGTGCAACACTACAGAACAACACACTACAGCAACCAACACCAGCTGCACACACACTCACACCTCAACACATGTCCATCATTCATGCACACAACTGCACCAACACAGCACCCTGAGGGTTAAAAACAGGACACAACACAAGGACAAATATCAAGGTCCAACTTGGAACAAACCTGTCCAAGTCCTACTTCAACCCTCCTGTCGCTGTGCTCATCACACACAATACACAAACCATGCAGTTCCAAATGTCGACTGTCATCACTGTTCACACACAATGTCACCCATGTCCCCGCTGGGATGTCAGCACTTAACCCCTCGAGTGCTAGAGGGATCATCAATGCATCGATCAACAATGCTTTGGCAACCCCTCTGGGACTCAAAGGGTTAACCAGACAACAATCAAGTCAATAGGCCAACGATCACATGCTACACAGGGGACATTCACTAAGCGGTGACAAACACATGGTGGAGAGAAATTCACCCTCACACATCCTCATTTCACCAATACCAGTGTTAGCCTATGGAGAATATGCAATAACATGAATCAAGTTGCTAAGGTCCCATCGTATACACTCCATAGAAAACACTGGAAATGGGGAAATGAGATCACTGGAGAAGTCAGCATTATGTACACTCCATCATGTCAACAACACCGCTTACTGAATCACAAAAAGGATGGAGCAGGTCACACATCACAGTGGCACTGAGAATAACTGCTTGTATGTGCAACACACAGGCCTCAAACAATACCCCAGAATTAAAGGGGGAAAAAGTAGGCCTTGGTGTTGTGTCTGCAATCATTTACCCTAACTTCAAATGACATATCTCACATCTGATTCCCACATGGATCCTCAGGGGTGCTGATGCCATGGATGGATGGTACACCAGACACTGTTTGCAGGATACACATGGGAACCAAATATCATCCATTGTACCTTGGTCACCAACAGGCCATGAATGATAGATATCTCGGATTGAGTACGGTTGCCTCACTCAGAAGGATGGATGGGCTCATACTCAAAGAAAAACAGGCCTCAATCAGAGATATCCCTCACTACTGGCGTGATTGTTGCCCTTCAGGATTCAACTGGAACACACGACATGGACAGGATCCTGTCCAGTTCATCAATCTCTGATTGCCAGGGTGGTATCCCATGCCCTACAATGAAATGCATAGGATATGATCCTGACAACCAGAGAGTCACCTGTCAAGTAATGAAAAATTGTGAATTGGACGGGATCAGCTAAGAAGATAGGGTTGAATAACACTTGATTCCCACTGCACATCTGTTCAAACAAAGATATGCACACAAAGGAAATTGTCAGATATGTACCTTTCAAATGGCTCAAAATATGTCCCAACACGATGTGAACCCAGAGATCATCTCACTGCCTGTGATTGCCCTACTGGCCAGATATGTGCATCCATCAGAAACTAACTTACATTGATACCATCCAAATACACATACCTAGTATATCCCACTCTACGTAGATGGGATATACGAGGTATGCTCATATCCATCATATCAATCCAATGTATATTTTGATGGGTGCACATATATAGCCAGTAAGGCAATCACACCTACTGAAATGATCTCTGGCTTCATATCTGGAAAGGATATATTCATATCCATATGAAAGGTACACATCCACATGCATATATGACCATTTCTCCTTGTATGTAACTGTAATGGCATAGCAATTGTTAATTTCACCAACATGTGGATCCATGTTAGTCCTATCCCGCCAACCCTCATGGTTAGACAGATATCGCTCTATTTGACAGCTGGAGATTCCAGTCATTAGAACACACGGAGGCTCTTCAGCAGAGCCTAAATTGCCCCATTCAGAGATGGAGACATCTTTGAGATGGTCAACAAAGTGTGCCAGGTTTGCAAGCACACTCTGTTCACCATTCCAATGAGGTTTACATCTCTGAATGGGGCAATTTAGGCTCTGCTGAAGAGCCTCCGTGTGGTGAAATGACTGTCAAACATGTCAAAATGACTGTCAAATAGAGCAATATCTGTCTAACCATGTGGGTTGGAGGGATAGGACTAACATCGATCCACATCTATCTCTTACAATGCCTACAATATTACATCATGGTGAAATTAACCATTGCTATTCCGTTAAAGGGATAGTAATACCTAACATGTGAAAAGAAAAATATATTGCAGGGTTCATCCCCCGAGCAAAACAAGGGTATTCCCACTGCTCAAAGGTGTTTCATTCAAAATGTAGCACAGCTCATAGTTGACTACTCCAGCGGCAATATCACAGTGGCCTGGAACTCTAAAATGGCGATGTTGCTAGACCATCCTATGGACAGCTTACGTCCAGACGCAATAAATTCTCATAGGATAATGTAGCAACAGTGCCAATGTACAACTTCAGGCCACTGGGATATAGCACCAAAGCAATTCTACTCTGAGCTGGGAGACTTTTTGAACAAAAACCTCCTCCAGCAGTGGGAGTACCCTTGTTTCACTCAGGGTGATAAACCACAAAACATATATTTCCCTTTCTGCATTTCATGTATTAGTATCCCATTAATCCCATCATGGCTACGTTTACTAATCACACAATCTCAATTCTCCACACAGCTTATGGGCCTCCATCGCAGCAGGAGCCCGTGGAGGAGCCGACCACACCACCCAGTGAGGAGGATACAGAGGAGGGGACTAGCCACTGGGAAGCGTCTACAACCACCACACCTCCTCCCCAACTGGCTGCATCACCACTGCCTGCCTCTCAACTGCCTGCCTCTCAACTGCCTGCCTCTCAACTGCCTGCCTCTCAACTGGCTGCCTCTCAACTGGCTGCCTCTCAACTGCCTGCCTCTCAACTGGCTGCCTCTCAACTGCCTGCCTCTCAACTGCCTGCCTCTCAACTGCCTGCCTCTCAACTGCCTGCCCCACCACAGGATGCTCGACAAATGTACAGCGGCTGGATTCAGGGGGAGAGATGGATGCATCCCACTAGCACCGGGAGCTATTACCCTCCAGCAGCAGCACCACCACCACCAGGGAGGCAATGGCTGCCCGGGAATGTGGCCACCAGCCAATATGGGCCATATTCCACCGAGATGGATCTACCCTCCTGGATGGCTCCCCAGCATGGCCCCAGGTATGATCCCAGGTGGGGGCCAAGCACCTACCACTGGCCAAGGTATGACCCTTGGCCACTTGACTACCAACACCTGGGCCTGATTGGGGAGCCCCAGCGCCCTCAGCCAAGGGACTTGTTCACCCCACCACCTCAACCAGCACAGACATCAGTGGGCAGCAGTGGGTCCCTTGATGTGGTGGGCACCCACACACCGTCTGTGCAAGCCACTCCACCAACACAAACAGCAGTAGCAGCCACAGCACACCCAGTACCAGCAGAGGAGACAGCAGAGGCTGGGGAGATAGAGGCTGAGGAGACAGCTGAACCTGTTGAAGCAGAGGCTGAGGAGACAGCTGAAGCTGGGGAAACAGAGGCTGAGGAGACAGCTGAAGCTGGGGAAACAGAGGCTGAGGAGACAGCTGAAGCTGGGGAAACAGCACATGTGTCACCGGCCACTCCCATCTCCAGCAGTCAACGCACCCCAGATCTGGAGGCTGAGTGCATGGCCCTTCAAAGAGGACAGCTCCGGGCAACCCACGCCACCAACGACAACCTCACGAGGAACCGGAGGGAATGCCGGAGGAACACGAACAGGTTGGAGACCAGAATCCAAGCTCTGGAGTCAGAGGTTGCCAGGGGGAACACACAACTCCACCAGATACATACGGGGATGATGGACATGTTTGCACAGGTGCTCGTGGAGTTGCGAGAGATTAACCGCAGGGAGAACCTGAGGATGGAGAGGGAGAACCTGCGTTCCACAGAGGGGTCCACTGCACCCACCACCCCTTCCAGTGTTACCCCAGAAGCCACACCTAGGGGACAGAGGGTGACAAGGCAATCAGCCAGGGCATCCACCTCTGGCACCAAGTCTAAGGCCCCCCCCAAAAAAAAAAAGAAATGAAAGGCCCAACCTGTCATCTGCCCCCTCAATAAATGAAAATTGTGCTTTTGAATCCTGTCTGATCTGCTGTGTAATCACTTATAGATTGGGTGGCAGGGTTGTCTCCAATGCATTGCCAAACAATGCAGTGAACTCAACTCCTGCCTGGGGGAAATGTTTGTGTGATGTTACAACATGGGTTCACACACACCCACACCATTGTCCAAATTCACCTGGCAACCCATCCCTGTAGCCATATAACACAACAGTGTTACATGGCCATGATGTGTGTCAGATTTGATCAGAACATACCCCTTAGCACAACAACTGGTGCAACACTGAACATTCGTCTGCATCAATTGTTGTGTTTGAGGGGAAAACCAAACTAACAGCTATGCGACTTAGCAGGGAAATAACAAGCAGGACAGATTGAACATGCATCAATATGGTCTTTAAATCAAAATTCTATTGTGCAGCTGACATACTGGGGAACACAATGTACACCCTAGGATCTCAATGTGTGTGTTACACATTGTGATCCTAGGGTGAGCATTGTGTTCTCCAGCAAGTCAGTTGCACAACAGGAGTTTGAATCACAGCCTAACTTACTGCATAACCCAAAAATCTTCCTAAGATTTCATTGTGTAGCACGCACATTGGAACCTTAGGCTGAGCATTGGCTTATGTATTAAAGGGATAGTAAACCTTGAAAATAAGTTCATTCTATATTGTAGCCCTTAAAAAAACATGTAAAATGATATAAGTCTTATATCCCAAATCATATATGTTTGGTAGATAAGACTGATATCATTTTTCATGGTTTTTAAAGGGCTACAATGTGAAATAAACTTATTTTCAGGGTTTACTATCCCTTTAAGTTGTGTTGTTGTTTAACTAAGGTTATAACACACTTCACCAGTAATAACACTTGTCCACATGGTTGTTTTTGTTGATGTAGCCCATGTACTGAGATATGACAACCTACAGCAATCTCAGGACATTGATTATATTGAGCAACACACAAACCATGGACATCACATCACAGTGGAAGTGTGTCCCCTGTATCACCAGCTAATCACTCACAACACACATCAGTGTATCACTGCCATCATGTCATTGCATGTATACATCACAAAGTCCACTCATGGTCAGGCAACTAGTGGACTCCTGTGATGTAAATCATGCCTTCCTTTGTATGAGGGATACTCTAGCCTTGGGTACGGTTCCACATTGACAGGTGTTTGATCCAACATTCATTCATACAGACACGGATTGAGTAGTGATGTTTCTTGTGTATGTAGCCAATATGCATTAAACACTTGTATGAGCACAAAAAGGTACATCTGAACTAAATAGGAATACATTTGAAATGCTAGTGAACTGCTCATGTGTTGTCTACATCGTTTGGCATCTGTGTATGAGCAGTCTTACTGTACAGGTCTGATACCTGGATGTTAGTACACACATAAATTTGTGTCCATATGTGAATGTTCCAGTAGAGGTTGCTGTGAACATCAGGTCAAACATTGCATCACCAACACAATCACTTGGAACGCCAAGGGGTGAGCTTCATGGAAGTGTTGTCCAGACTTCAGTCCAGTCATATGGAAACTCCTCTGTTCAAGGATGGATCGTGCTATGGATGCCTGTGGGACAAGAGGACAGGATTTGGAACATCACCCTCGAAGTGATCGTCATGCAACAGCTACAACATCATGATCCTCTTAATCTTTCCCGTTACATAAGTCTACACAAACCACTGCTTTGTAATGTGTTGTGTACTGGTCTATGAACCATCATGGGGGGAACTAAGGGGATGTTAACCATCCTTAGGGATATTTGCCCCTGACATGGTTACACACATCAACAAATATGTCCTAATAGCTTCCTGACAACAATATATTTGGGCTGCCACTGTCAGAGACAGGCCAAATATGTTTGGTTCATGGAGCTAGTAGGACATATTTGTTAATGTGTGTATTTCTTTCTGGGGCACATATCACTGCACACACACACACACACAGGGCAGCATGGTGTCCATGGAGATGTGATCCACATTTCATGAGCTCCATGTTGTGTAACACACTATTACTGTCGATCCACCCCTCTGCTGCTTTCTTCAACTGTAGCAAGCTACTGGTCCCATGTCCCCACGAATGCCCCCTGAACCCCTTATATGACAGAGTTCTATCCGATGCATTGGCTTGGATGAGACTCCCTTGCTACAGGGGTACCATGGTTGCTATGGGTCTGATCCTAGCAGAACACTTTAGTTGGTGCCTAGGGAGCTGTGGGATATGCTGAACAAGGTTAAAGTGTTGTACCTTGGTTTCCAGGGGGGGCATGCATGATATCCTTGAGGTATCAGTATCAACATGGACGACAGGTTGTCAGATGTATTCGGAATCTCTAGGCCCAATCTGACTGGTCCACGGAATAGTTGATGCTGGTGGTCCATACTGCAGCCAGTGTCAGGGCTGTGTCACTGATCCTGTGGGGTGAAACAGAACATGTGTGTTGTGGTGGCTGTGTATGCATGGATTGTGTGCATACATGTATTATACTCACAGCAGAAGTGATCCCTGATCAATCTGTCCCTTGTCTGCATCCCTGTTGGGGTTTCCTCACACTCAACGATATCCACAGGGTCTTCAGGTCTGGGTGGGGGATGGACATCGTCGATGAGTCTGGTGTCCACCACGATATTATGTAGGATGGCACATGCCACGATGATGTCGCAGACCTTGCCTGGTGCATACTGCAATGCTCCCCCCGAGTGGTCCAGACATCGGAATCGGGACTTGAGGAGGCCGAAGGTCCGCTCAATGGCATTCCGTGTTCTGGCATGAGCCTGGTTATATCGTTCCTGGGCATCGTTTTGGGGATTGGCGACCGGGGTGAGGAGCCATGGCTTGCATCCATAGCCAGCATCACCTGTGGAAAGTGAGTGACATGGTGTGACAAGGAGCACATATTGTGGTGAACATACTAGCACATGTGTATGTGGTGTCATTTGGTGCTGTTAACTCACCCAGTAGCCATCCGCCTGTATTGGTCCCATTTTCGAAATCCCTCTGCACAGATGAATTTCTGAGTATATGTGAATCGTGACAGCTCCCGGGAAATTTCGCACAGACATTCATTATGGCCAGGTTGCTGTCACACACCATCTGCACATTCATGGAGTGGAAGTTTTTGCGGTTCAGGAACATATGTCCCTGACGTGCTGGTGCTTTGATACGGACATGGGTGCAATCTATTGCACCCATGACCCTGGGCATGCCTCCCCTTGCATAGAAGCCCTGCTTCAGATGTGTCCACTCTATATCGGTGATGGGGAAACGTATGTAGGTACTGGCCTTGGCTTTGAGGGCTGGCAAGACCTGGGCCAGCACCCTGGAGAATGTGGCCTGGGACATGCCTGATGCGTAACCCTCTGTCGACTGAAAGGCGCCACTTGCCATGAAGTGTATGGCACACAGGAGTTTTTGAAGGCCAGTTAGAGCATGGTTATGGGTGCATATGGGATCCACCTGCTCCTTGATGACCTCATACAGGGCTATGATGCTGTGTGGCCTCAACCTGTAGCGATCAATAACCTCGTCATCGGTCATTCCAAAGAGAGTGACCCTTGGACGGTATACCCTGGGCCTTGGTGGTCGTCTATGCATCCTGGGCTGCTGCAGGGGTCCCTGTGGCAGCTGGGGAGCATCCTGTTGCTGCAGCTGTGCATCTGCAGGCAGGTGTCCTCCGGGTGGGGATGGGATCCTGTGTGGCTGCTGAGCCAGAGCCTCCTCACTTGCAACAGGTGGAGGCTGTTGATGAGGCGTGCTTGGAGGTTGCTGATGTTCCCCAGCTCTCTCCCTTGCACGCCTTCTCCGCAGCCTTCGCAACAATATGTAACCCAACATACTGTTTGCTCTCTCTATCTGTCTCTATCTGTCTCTCTCTCTCTCTCTCTCTCTCTCTATCTCTATCTATCTCTCTCTCTCTCTCTCCCTCCCTGAGTGGAAAACAAGCCACAAGTGAGTGTGTTGAGTTGTCCCTTTAAGTACTTGCTAGGGCGTTGTGTAGGTGTGTTGATGAGGTGAGTGCTGACCAATGGTGAGTTGTTTTTGTCCAGGTAAGTGTTAGCAGGTGTGTGTGTGTTATAAGATGTGGTGTGTTGTGCTTGTTCTGTGTGTGCCATTTGCGGACGTGCAGTTGTGGGGTGCAGGTGGCGTGTTGATGTTGCCCAGGTGAGCTTGTATTTGCAGGTGTCCGCTTTGTGTGATGACCCCCATTGTTCCGTGCCATGTTGTGTTGTTGTTTTTGTGTGTTGTTGTCCCTGTGGTGTTGGTTGTTGTTGTTTGTGTAGTGATTTGTGTTGTGTGTGCATGTTTTTGTGTTGTTTTGGCATTGCACGGGTTAATTTTCCCATTTACATGGTTGTGCGGTAAGCATTTGGTGTGTTTTCCTCTGTAACGGGTGTTTAGTTTTGGCCGTTAAGTGTCTAACGTGTGTGAGAAGTGGGTCTTAACTTTTAGCTGTTAGGTGTGTCTTTTTTTCAGCCGTTATCAGTACCGCAAGCCTTTGAATAGCTCTGGGGTATGTTGTTCCATGCGTCTGAATGCACGTAGGTGTATCGGCCGTTAGGATTGTGCAACTGCCGTTAGCTGTTGTTTAGACGGATCTTTGAATTGCAACATGACACTTAACGCACCCGTTTGTGAGTTTTTTGGCTAACAGCTGCCTTTAAATCGAGCCCTCCAACTCTTATCTCTCTTTTTATTTTCTCTTCCTCTCCTTTCAGGTCAATTGGAAGTTATGGATTTTATAGTATTGCATCAGGTATTGTAATGGCCATAGAAAGCATAGATGGATATTGCCAGGAATTTCTTTGGTTTTAGAAAAAAAGGTGAACATTTTAATACATTTTTATCATGGAAAATTACCACAAAAAGGGCAAATATTGTTTTCCCGAGAAAATTACCATGAGAACATTTTCTTTTTGCCTGCATCACTTTTAATGACTAGAGAAATGGGCAATGCAAAGCAATGTGTTGCACACCCCTGTGGTCTTGAAAGGTTAATAACCTAGTAAACCACCATACATCATAAAAACTTGTCTGCAGATCACATCATCATCAAGATTTTTATACAAACAGTAGCCATGGGCTCATTTAACTTGAAAAATATGAATCCAAACTCTGCATAATGTTCGCAAAACAATTAAATCAATTAACTCAAAAGAGTCAGATTGAGTCACAGAAAATTATTGACAACGAGTGCATAGTCCTTGAAAATGTAGGCAAATCTTCTTTCACCTTGACCATTGTTGAGAGTAATTTATCTTTCTACATTGCAAGTAATTGGTCTGCTGTTACATTCCTGTCAATGTTAAACTTATGGAGTATTTGAAGCTGAATAGTCTGTCATTTCTATGTGTATCAGTGGAAGGAAAAGTCTATCAGCTATTTGATATGTTGTCTCATTAAAACAACTAAAAGGCAAATGGAATCAGTGAAATAACAGAATTTTAAAGTGGAACTGTCACCTTAATATTACTTAGGCAATTTTAAAACAGCTCACTAAAAAGTCCACATGTCTACCTACACACCATTAAAACTTTATACAAAGTTAAAAATATCTGTTTATATGTGATCAAGGAAGATGTCACAATGCTGTTTAGCATAAGAGATACCTGTCCTCATTGTTAAAGTAACCCCATGAATGCTAGATAGATCTTTAAAGGGATAGTAATGTTTCATATTACTCTTGAACTACAACTCTGACAGTATTGAAATAACACTCTCCATGGCCCAAATACTATGACGATTAATCAGAGCTGCTTTTTTTGTGAAGCATTTAAGACCTTCCTAGTATGCAAATGGTTACAATTCCCATTTAAATCATCGTGAATTTTGGGAAGTTTTGCTTGTCCCATATGGTGCAGTTGGTTTACAACAGAACTTCTCTAATTCTTCTTTGTATACCAGTCTCTTTGAGAGAAAAAAGGGTGCAATATTGATCAAACTATTTATAAAGTAGGCAACAAATATAGTTTTCCAAAATTCATAGTGATTGCAAATGGGCTTCTAAGGTGTCACATAGGTGTCAGTGCATTGCAGAACAATGTATTGGAGACCTATCCAGTATTCAAGGCATTAAAATACCCATTTCAATCAAAAGGAATCTGTATTTGTTTTCTATGGTGCAGTGGCCTGAACCTAGAAATCCACCATGTTTCTTAGTATATCAGATTCGCTGGGCTTGATCTCCTATAGATTTCTGCTGACATTCTCTTGGAAATGTGGGCATAACTTTGGTGATGAGGAAGTTATCATCTGCAATGGAATCCAGCCTACACTAATAAGTTTGTTTTATGGTTTAACAAGAAATCAATTCCAGTTTATCAGCTGAGACTTGCAAGAAGTTTCTCAAGTGAAAAACAAAGACAAAAGATAATTAGACTGGGGGAAATAACTGTTTACAGATTCACTCACCTGTGCTCAAAATATTTATTACTACAACAGTAGACTACAGTAAAACCTATAATGCACAAGACAGTTACCCCCCCAAACAATAAACTCCTCCTAAGTGAGATATAGTAAATAAACCAATTCCCCAGATGTGGTTTATAACAATTCATCATCTGGGGAGGACCTGTATCCTTAAAAATGATGACTAACAGTAGTACATGTATGAGAACATGAAACGAGCATTGTGTATTTTTGCTCCTTACAAAACTGAAATTGATTTTTGCTGGTTAGACTAATGGAATCAGCCTTTGATCCTAGGACTTGGTTTGACACTAATATTGATTATTTTATTTGCACATGTGGGGCTGTATTCTATTGCAGGTGATAAATGTGAACACCTGTTTTATAAAATATCTTCCTATTGAATTTTATGGGGAAAACTGGAAATAAATGCAGTGATAAAATTAGCACCTGCAGTACAATCCAGCCCATGATCTGCTATTTATCCAGAGTTTATATTAATGCATGTGCTACGTTCATTAATCATTTTTAACTCTTTGAGTGCCAGAGGATCCAAGTCCTTCCCAGCTGGTGGACTGTGATAGAACATATCTGTGGAATTAATTTATTTACTGTATGGTAGATAAGATGAGTTTGTTATATGGAAGTAGGTTTTTAATTGTGTTAGTATATGTTTTTTATTCTCTGCTGTGGTGGTAATAAATTACATTTTGAGCATAGGCAGTGCCTCTGTATGCGGTTATTTACCCTTTTTTAGTTCCCTTTTTTCCTTATTTTGACTGCAGGTATATTTGACACTAAGGGCTCGATTTAAAGGCAGCCGTTAGCCAAAAAAAATACTGTGAGTTAAGTTGCAGTAAGCCTTTCAAAGGTCTGTGTTATGTTCAGCTAACGGCAGAGCAGAAGTCACAACGGCTGATACATTTACATGCATTGGGACCCATAGAACAAAAGTCTCCAGAGCAATTCAAAGGAGTGTGGGACTGCTAACGGCAGCGAAAAAGATACATGTAACGGCCAAGAGTTAAGTTTTGTTAGGCGTAAGACACCTAACAGACAAAAAACCCCCCGCTACATGGTAAAACAGATGAACTGCTACCCGCACAAGAATACAAATGGGAAAATTAACCCGTGCAATGCCAAAATAACACAAAAAACATGCTCACACACCACAGATCACTGGCACACACAACACAACAACCAAGCAACACCACATGGACATGGCGAAATAAAAAAACACCAATACAACATACCACGGAACAATGGGGGTTAGCACACAAAAAGGACACCTGCCAACACAAAACAAGCTCACCTGTGTAACATCACCAGACGATCCAGACACAACCTGCACCCCACAGAAACACAGGGCACCCTCCACAGCAGACAGCTCCTCCCGCACAGCAGAGCACACACACACATTGGTAAATCCCCAGCACACAACCGCTTAACCCTTTGAGTGCCGGGGGTATGCAACACATTGCAATATGTTGCATACCCACTGACACTCAAAGGGTTAAATTGTAGATAATAACCATATACCTTGTAAGTGTTTATGCCATCCCATTTGCAGCCACACTGTTTAATGTGGCTGCAAAACGGACGGCATTCTTACTTATAAGCTACATGGTTATTATCTACCATTTAACTCTTTGACTGCCAGGGCTACGCATTGCTTTGTGATCCCTACCTACCTCTCTTACACTCAAAGGTTTAACTTCTGCTCTCCAGTTGTTCTCCACACCTCGTATGTCACATGTATTCATCATGTGTCTCTCTCCCCCATCTCCATCATGTTTCTTCCCCCTTCTCCATCATGTGTCTCTCTCTCTCCCCCCCTTCTCCACCATGTCTCTCCTCCCCTTCTCCTTCATGTGTCTCTCTCTCCCCCATCTTCATCATGTCTCTCTCCCCTTCTCCATCGTGTTTCTTCCCCCCTTCTCCATCATGTGTCTCTCTCTCTCCTCCCCTTCTCTACCATGTCTCTCTCTCTCCCCCATCTCCATCATGTCTCTCTCCCCTTCTCTATCATGTCTCTCTCTCTCCCCACTTCTCCATCATGTCTCTCTCCCCCTTCTCCATCATGTCTCTCTCTCTCTCTCCCCCTTCTCCATCATGTCTCTCTCCCCCTTCTCCATCATGTCTCTCTCTCTCTCTCCCCCTTCTCCATCATTTGATAATATGTTTCCAGATGTATGATTGTCCTAGTGATGAGAAAACTCAGTCTCTATCCAGACTGATGTACCTTATAGAGATGTGATATTAAGAGTAAATAGTTAAGTTCTTCAAATCTGGATGTGGTTAAGGAAGTTTATCCACTTAATAAATATAAGGCAGGGATATGGGTGGGGTTAAAGGCGGGGATATGGGTGGAGCTAGGCATGGAAACTGGTGGTGAGTAACTTTTCTGGCCTGGCTAGTAGTTCAGGACTTGAAATTTTGAGCCCTGGTTTGAGACATAATAAAGGAGTACCATCACTGTTCAGTATGTGTCTGTCTGTATGAAATTGGATTTGACATCTCTCAATTATGAACCATACTCAGGGCTAGAGTATACGTCATACATAG
This sequence comes from Rhinophrynus dorsalis, assembly GCA_037306005.1. NCBI lineage: Eukaryota > Metazoa > Chordata > Amphibia > Anura > Rhinophrynidae > Rhinophrynus > Rhinophrynus dorsalis. Next base: position 137,098,161 of record CM074723.1, on the reverse strand, counting down.
GAAGGCATGACCCACATCACAGGAGTCCACTGGTTGTTTGACCATGAGTGAACATTGTGATGTATTCATGCAATGGGATGATTGCAGTGATACACTAATGGGTGTTGTGGTGATAGCAGGTGATAAAGGGGACATCATTACTTCCACAGTGATGTCATGTCCACGGTTTGTATTTTGCTCAATATAATCAATGTCCTGAGATTGCTGTAGGTTGACGTATCTAAGTACATGGGCTACATCAAAAAAACAACAAGACCAAGTGGACAAGTGTTATCACTGGTGAAGTGTGTTACAACCTTAGTTAAACAACAACATAACTTAGTACATAACCCAATGCCCAGCCTAAGTTTTTAACGTGTGTGCTACACATTGACATCTTAAGAAAATCATTAGGTTATCCAGTAAGTTAGGCTGTGATTCAAACTCCCATTGTGCAACTGACTTACTGGAGAACACAATGCTCACCCTTGGAGCCCAATGTGTAGAACACACACTGGGATCCTAGGGTGTACATTGTGTTCAACAGTAAGTCAGCTGCACAATAGGAGTTTGATTCAAAGTCAATAGGGAAGCATGTTCCATCTGTCCTGCTTGTTGTTTCCTTGCTAAGTCACATAGCTGTTTGTTTGGTTTTCCCTTCAAACACAACAATTGATGCAGATGAATGTTAAGTGTTACACCAGTTGTTGTGATGAGGGGTATGTTCAGAACAAATCTAACACACATCATGGCCATGTAACACTGTTGTGTTATATGGCAACAGGGATGGGTTGCCAGGTGAATTTGGACAATGGTGTGTGTGTGTGTGTGAACCCATGTTGTAGCATCCCACAAACATTTCACCCAGGTAGAGGTTGTGTTCACTGCATTATCTGGCAATGCATTGGAGACAACCCTGCCACCCAATCCATAACTGAAGACACAGCAGATCAGACAGGAATCAAAAGCACAATGTTTCTTTATTGAGGGGGCAGTTAACAGGTTGTTCCTTTCATTTCTTCTTTTTTTGGGGGGGCCTTAGACTGGGTGCCAGAGGTGGATGCCCTTGTTGATCGCCTGGTCACCCTCTGCCCCCTAGGTGTGGCTTCAGAGGTAACACTGGAGGTGGTGGTGGGTGCAGTAGATCCCTCCTTGGAATGCAGGTTCTCCCTCTCCATCCTCAGGGTCTCCCTGCGGTTGATCTCTTGCAACTCCACCAGCACCTGTGTGAACATGTCCATGATCCCCGTTTGGAGCTGGTGGAGTTGTGTGTTCACCCTGGCCACCTCCGACTCCAGGGCTTGGATTCTGGTCTCCAATCTGCCTGTGTTCCTCCTGGATTCCCTCAGGCTCCTGGTGATGTTCACATCTGTGCTCCTGCTTGACCCGAGTAGTCTCCTCTGAAGGGCTATACACTCCACCTCCATCCCTGTGAGGCGTGCAGTGCTGGAGGTGGATGTGCCCAGTGACCCTGGTGCTGCTGTGTCCTCTGCTGCTGAGAGTGCTGTGTCCTCTGCTGCTGCTGGAAGTGCTGTGTCCTCCTCTGCTGCTGGAAGTGCTGTGTCCTCTGCTGCTGCTGAAAGTGCTGTGGCTGCTGTGACAGCTGTTGGAGTGACTGGTGCAGATTATGGGCATATGCCCACCACATCAAGTGACTCCGAGCTGCCCAGTGATCTGTGTGCTGGTGGAGGTGTGAAATTGTCCCTGGGTAAAGGTCACTGGGGCTCACCAATCAGGCCCAGGTGTGGGTAGTCCAGTGGCCAAGGGTCATGTGTTGGCCATTGATAGGTACTTGGACTCCACCTGGGATCATACCTTGGGGCATGCTGTGGAGCCATCCAGGAGGGTGAGTTGATCTGGGATGCATATGGCCCATATTAGGTGGTGGCCACTGTCCCCGGCAGCCATTGCCTCCCTGGCAGCGGTGGTGCTGCTGCTGTACACCCCTCCTCCTTTTGCATCCAGCCACTGTACTGGAGAGGTGCAGCTTGGAGGGGTGCAGCCTATGGTGGTGCAGCTTGGAGGGGTGCAGCCTGTGGTGGTGCAGAAGGTGGTGGTGCAGCCTGTGTTGGAGGAGATGGGGATGTGACCACCGGCTGGTCCCCTTCTCACTGGGGGGTGATGTAGCCTCCTCCATGGGCTCCCGCTGGGCTTGAGGGCCGTAAGCTGTGTGGAGAAATGAGATGTTGTGATTAGTGAACGTAGCCATAGGTTTGTGGAGACAGTTATACTTTGAAATCTGGTGAAGAAAAGTATATGTGGTTGGGTTAATCCCCCTGGGTAAACAAGGGTACTCCCACTTCTGAAAGGTGTTGTTTGATACTTGAGTTATTACGGGTAAAGGTTTCATTTTGAGGTGCAATATCACAGTGGCCCCAAATAGTACAGTGGGGCTGTTGCAACACCCTCCCATGTAGATTTCTGGTCCCTGTACCAGAGCTGTCCATATGATAGTGTAGTAACAGCACCACTGTACAATTTCAGGCCACTGGAATATTGCCCCTGACATATCCATGTTTGAGCTGTGATACCTTTTGAATTAAAGCACCTTTCAGCAGTGGGAATACCATTGTTTTACTCAGGGGGTGAATCCTACAACATATATTTGTCTTTACACATTTTAGGGATGGCTATCCCTTCAAGGGGATAGCAAAGGTTAAGTCCACCTTGATGTCATATTGTAGGCATTATGAAAACAGATGTTGTTCACTGTTAGTCCTATCTCTCCTACCCTCATGGTTATTCAGATATTGCTCTATGTGACAGATGGAGATTTCAATCATTTGTCCACACGGAGGCTCTTCAGTACGTGTGATTGCCAGATGTAAGATATGTCATTTCAAGTTAGAGTTAATGATTGCAGCCATAACACCAAGGCCTACTTCATCCACCTTTCATTCTGGTGAATTGTTTGCGGCCTGTGTGTTGCACATGCAACAAGTTATTCTCTGGGACACTGTGATGTGTTACCTGATCCACACTTTTTGTGATTCAGTCAGTGGTGATGCTGAACTGAAGAAGTGAACGTGATGCTGACTTCTTCAGTGATCTCCTTTCCCTATTTACAGTGTTTTCCATGGAGGCTGTACAATAGGACCCTATCAACTTGATTCTTGTTATTGCATATTCTCCATAGACTAACACTGGTATTGGTGAAGTGAGGGTGCGTGAGGGTTAATTTCTCTCCACCATCTCTTTGTCACCGCTTAGTGAATGTCCCCTGTGTAGCATGTGATCGTTGTCCTATTGACTTGTTTGTTGTCTGGTTAACCCTTTGAGTCTCAGAGGGGTTGCCAAAGCATTGTTGATCGATGCATTGATGATCCTTCTAGCACTCAGGGGATTAGGTGCTAACTTCCCTGTGGGTACATGGGTGACATTGTGTGTGAACAGTGATAATATTTAACAGATGACATTTTGAACAGCATGGTTCGTGTATTGTGTGTGATGAGCACAGCGACAGGAGGGTTGAACTAGGACTTTGACAGGTTTGTCCCAAGTTGGACCTTGACATTTGTCCTGGTGTTGTATCCTGTTTTTAACCCTCAAGGTGCTGTGTTGGTGCAGTTGTATGGATGAATGATGGGCATGTGTTGAGGTGTGACTGTGTGTGCAGCTGGTATTGGTTGATGTAGTGTGTGGTTATGTAGTGTTGCACTTACCAGTAGTGTTGAGGCTCCTCTCATCCCCAGTGTAAGCTCCTCCAACGACCCCTCGATCAGGGTCAGGGACAAAATCTGCCGCACCATCTCCTCCCACCCGCAGACGGTGATGGACACAGGTGGGCCACCTGCGGTGCCTCGGGCTTGCTTGGCCATATCAGACATCTTATTCTTGACCACCCTCCGGCAGTCGCTCCATCTCTTCTTCACAGACTCCACGTCCCGTCTGCATGTAGCCACTGCGTTCACTCGGCTGCATATCTGATTCCAGGCTGCCTTCCTCCTCGCTGACAGGCCAGGGACCTTCACCGTCGGGTGGAGGACACTCTCTCTCTCTCTCTCCAGGACAGACTCCACAAGAGTCGTGTACTCCTCTTCGTTGTATTTCATATCCCTGATCCTGCCCTCATCACCTCCAGCATGGAAGGATTCTGAACTGGAGTGTCCTGCCTGCTCTGACCCTGACTGTGTGGGGTGCTCCCCAGTAACTACCCCTCGTCCCACTGCAGGTTCTGTCCCTGTCCCCTGTGTGTCTGCTCTTGTGGGCCAGGTCCCCCTCCACCCTGCGGATCTCCCTCTCCCACCCCTGCTCTGCTCAGGGATACCCTCCTGACCTTCCTCCTCCTGCACTACTCTCCCCATCCCTCTCTCCTGTCCTTTTCTCTTGGCCATCACTCACCCACTCACACCCAGGCACTCCCACAGGCCCTCACAGACACACTCGATCAACTCACTCTCTGTCACACACTTTCACTCACAGATTCACACTGTCAAATAAAATTAACAAAATGTGTAAGGTGTTGGAAACAAAAAAGTCTATGTGTATGTATATGTAAATGTTTTTGTTTGTATGTGTGTATGTAACATGTGCAAAAGATCATGGGCCGGTGGGGGAGATCAGAGGATCTCACCTCACCGTCCCACAATATTTTGATGGAGAGGTCTGTGTTGCCACTGGCACAGGCACTCTCTTTGACAGCCTTCGCTTTCCTTTGCAATGCGTTGTGTACCCCTCTGGCACTCAAAGGGTTAATGCAGAGCGCCTGGATATGACATAATATCCTGGTGCCTGCTCTCCCATGCTGCACAGGGACCACAAGGGGGCATCGATAGGGACTTCGGTGCAGCTAGTGGGCTGCTTTAAAAAAAAAAAAAATGCCCGGGCTGTTATTTCCCTACAATCTGCCCCTGTACAAAAGTGTTACTTTTACATGTCTGATGGCCTTTACTCTTATAAGTTCACTTCAGTACTTCTAAAGTAATAGGTTCAAAAAGATTGAGCAGGGATTATTGGAGATTGTGGGTAGGTCAGTACAGTTTTTACATTCTGTAAACTGTTTGAACTGCATATTGGCTAGTGAAAATGAATATATTTGTATTTGACCTCCATCACTTAATTTAGAGAATATGGTGATTGTGACATTTTTTGTTAGGTTGCAAACCACTGCAGCCCTCAGGGCTAGGAACTGAATGTTGGAGTCTCTTGGACTTTTTCAAAGATAGTCTCTCATTTCTGCTGCTTGGGACTAGGAAACTGGTCATCAGCATATTATCCTCTACCAGGGTGAGAGACTGAATTAACCTCTTTTTTGATGGTAGGGTAGATATGGTAAGTGTCAAAGAGTTTAAAAATCTAGAGAAAGGAAGTCAGGCTAGAAGGCTCACCATGGCTTTGAGACAGTGTAAATGATTTTGAAGTAATGGTGCATTGATGGACCTTGTGTGGGCATCATGGTCCCTTTTCCATGAAATATATTCAACATCAAATTTGAAATAAATTGTTCTGGACTTAAGGTTAATTTACACTGAGAAGTATATGCAGTATTAACCCTTTGAGTGCCAGGGAGGTATCCAAAATAATGCAATGCATTGGATACCTCACTGGAACTCAAAGGGTTAATCAGTTGTTTACTCAAGATTCTTTACAAAGACAGGGCACAAAATAACCTTGATCGTCTGGCTAGTAATCTTGTCTCTGTTTCTGGTAGTATTAAAGAACAGCAGCAGTGTAGACATAACATTGACACTACACTTAGTTTATGTAGAGTTTTGAAAGATAATTCCACAAAGAAAAATGGGTTCTGCCTTGTTCCTGGGAAGCTGGTTTTGTGTCTTCTGATTATATCCCTAACATTATAGCTTCCTTGAGAATAGCTGCTATTGATTGAGGGGGAGGACAAACAAGACAAGCTCTGAAAAACATTGTTTACAGGCCTCAGGCTTGCAGAAATAAAGCCCTGAAAAAAAATTACATGCGCCACTGGCCTGCTGCCAACCGTACTAGATGGTGGTGGCAAATGCCATTAGTAAAAATGTTGCATATGCTACTGATATAATTTCTGAGACTGAGTCATCTAAGCAGCAGGATAATGAGGCTGCTGCTTGGAACTGAGATTGTCAACAGTAGCATGAGACAGGCTTTGGCGTAATGCTTCTGCTACTTGCTACCAGCCCTAGTGCTTCTATTGAGGCAGCAACAACAGCACAAAAAGCCCCTAACATATCAGGGTTATCTGGTCAGAGAAAGTTGGCTATTATACTTCTACAACTTCACTGCCTCTAAAATAATGGATGCTTTGGAATATTATTATTTCCCTTGAGAACAGGAAGAAACAGTGCCTTGTCGTCTGTAACTGGAATGTTTACAGTGCGTACAAGGAAACAATTTGAAATAGGGGAAGGAATGGGAGGTATCACAACTGACCCATCTGTTCTCATGTTTAGCAACAGGTGCAATTGCAACCACCACCTTGATGTTTAGTTCAGCAATGTTAAACGATCCCCCAAAAAATCAAGTACCATTGTCACTATGGCCTTTCTCTGCTCTATTAAGGACATGTGATGACAAGAAGACTTATTGAAAATAATAAATACTCCCTGCCACTGGCTTAGCATATTCAGTGTGATGGAATATATGCAGATGTTCCCTGATACCCTACATCCAATTGTTTTCCACCACATTGCCATGTGTGGTCAATGGCTGCACCACACAATTTGCAATGGGTGGAGACAAACTGCCAGATCCCCAGATTTATAGATTTGATATCAGCTGGTACGTGAGGTAATAGAGGCAATGATGTTACAACAGAGGGGAACAAGAAGCCTGAGAATGCCAGGGTTGGAACAATGGCTACATTTTCCCACTCACAGATGATGATGATGCAGGTTTTACAGTCATCATCAAAATTTCAGTCAGGGTTTCTCTTGGTTGGGATTTTCTCTGCCATTATTTGTGCCGCTCAGTAAAGACAATGGCACAGTGACATCAGCACTCAATTATATTTTTTTGGGGGGTTGGGTTGCCTAATAAAATTGTGTATTGTTTATTTTGCATGTGGTTAATGAGGGTAGCTTTGCTGCAGTGTGTCCCCTCCTTTCCATTTTCACTACTTTATCACACATACTGCACAATGTAGTCACTAATGATTGCACTGTGCCTTCCCCAATGGAATAATATTTCTATACCCATGATTTCAGTATGGGGAGAAGAATGAAAAACATCTACCTGTCCTAGTCCCAAATCATTGCTTGCTGAAACCAGTCCAATTGTGGTCAGAGATCTGTGGCACACTACCCTGATCATCATGCTGCTGTGCTGTGCATCTGTCTCTGATGACTCAGCAGAAGGAATTGCAGCAGCAGCAAAGGCCAGAATGTCACTACTGCTAGTGGTGGTGATTATGTCCATTTATAATTGCATCTTTTTCTCTCATTCCTTATCACTTTCTGCCAAAAACACGCTCATTTTCTCTTTCACACCAGCTGCTTCACCAACCTCATTCTCACCACCACTGCCACTAGTCTCTTGCTGCTCTTGCTGGGACTGCTTGGTGATGACATGTGTGACAGAGGGTCTACTGTTGTCACATTTGCCATCACCTCAGAAGGAGGTGTACTGACAGAAGCAGCAGGCACAGGCAGCTGACCCTCTTCTGTTGATACTGTTATCCAGTAGTGACCCCCCTTCTTTATTATACTGTCTTAGGTACTAGGGGAAGTAGCAACAGCAGCATTGTCCTTCCAACTTGTCTTTCTGCTCATTGTGATTGTCAGCACTCCAAACAACTTTTAGTATTTTTCTATCTGCTCTCTTTCTGCTATTCTATAACATGTTGCATGACAAGATGTTCAGGGCTTTTATAGTATGGGACAGGACATTTAATTGAAAACAGGAACTAAAACAGAACCCTTCTGATGGGAAAATCTGTTGTGTCAGTGAAACAGTTGAAACTCTATGGGGTTTCTCTATGGATAGGAATTAATGCAGAAAAAAATTAAAATCGTATGTGTGTCGGGTGGCGCGGTTATTGCTAAAATTCCCACAGGAACAATATACGACTTTTCCATCATCCCTAAGACATTCTGATTTTTTGTTTATATACTCTGGTGTGGGTTTTGCCTTTCCCTAGTTAAACATAAATTAGGTGTTCATGTTTCCAGATAATTTTAAAGTGATAGTAATGTTTCACAAAAAAAGTAGTTCTGATTAATCTTCAAGTATTTGGGTCATGGAGAGTGTTATTTCAATACTGTCAGAGTAGTAGTTTAACAGTAATTGAATGATAAATCATTCCCCTCCTGCCCCTTTTACCTAATGTCCCCTCCTTCCCTCAGATGCAGAATTTGGTCTCTTGACCAGAGAGGTCGCAGCATGGGACAATATTCTTACTGTGAGGAGAAGGAAAACCTTGGCCCCCTTGACATGTTTTTTAGGTTTTTCCGTATGCTCACTGAATATTGTCCCTTGCTGCGATCCATCCGGACAGTCTTGCTGCTCTTAGGTGAGCACTGTTACACCAGTAAAAGGGACGGGAGGGGGATACTTTATCACTCAATTACTCTTGAACTACAAATTGTGAATATTAAAATAATGCTCTCCATGGCCCAAATACTATGCAGATTAATTGGAGCTGCTTTTTTTTGAAACATTACTATTCCTTTAAGAATTGCTTTGTCAGAACAATTGTTAGCAAGTTACTGCTTATTTTTCTCCAAAAGGACCCTGATATTTATGTCCTAAGTCATAGCATCAGATAAAAATACCTTCCAGAAGAGGCTACTATAGATTAAATATATATTTTTATAATAAATAGGAGTATAAAGAATATAATAGATTCTAGGTGCATATTTATCATGCTCCGTTCAAAATATCTCATGTGGTTACCCTTCTTTCTCATGTAACAATATTATTAATTACTTGACTTTCAGGTCTTCGAATAGCTTTCATCCAGGAGCCAGTGACTGGTTAATCAGAAAATAACTAAAACAGGCAGCCCATCCATCATAGAAACTAGAACCATTGTTATCCTTAAAGGCATAACTGTAAATTAGGTTTGAATGTTCCTCCCTCTGCATTAGCAGAGATATTTAGCAGTAGTTGGCCACTGTGAACTGATGGTGTCTTTTAGTCTCATCAGATATGTAATTTGTGTATACACCATCTGAAATATTTCCTTTTTTACATGCATAACATCCAGAAGATATGTTCTATTTTAGATATGAAAAATTTACAGTTTTCTAAATTGTTTAGTTCCCAGCTAGTTAAGATAAAATAGAAAGTATAACTTGTTTTACAGGATGTTAATTAGATTGCATTCATTATATTACAATTTTTGTCAAGTTTATATCATGCATGTCTCATTTAATGTTTCCTTAATTGTTAAAAATGTTAAATATGGAGTTAAGTAAGCAAAACAATCATTACAGGGAGACATTTCACTATTATGTTGATGTGCTAATAGTAACTGGAGTAATTCAGACGCAAACCAACTGCATTCTAGAGAACAACTAAACATTCCAGTAACTTAAATGAGACTTTAAACTCCTTGAATGCTAGAGAGATCTAAAAAGCATTGACGTGTAATGTGCGAGATACTTCACATTGAAGGCATTAAAGTAGGGATGGGTGAAAGGTCCTGTTGTGTTCCTGTGTGAAATGCAGAGAAAACCACACAGTGGTTTGCTTTTTCACTAGAAAATCTGCCCTCAGCAAACCCCTTAAAAATGTCTCCTTTTCACCTACACCAAACATTTTTTGCAGTGTTTTTCAATGGCTACAAACTTCTCGCCCATTTACTACATGTGTTTCACATTCTTGCACCAAATAACTTCATATTACCAGGAAGTGAAACAGAAAAATAGGTAGCTAAAGAGAGAAAGAGAGAAAGGTGATTTACTAGCCATTTATTTAGCAAAATAAGGCTAACAGAGGCTCAAAGTATTGGCTAAGAGTATGAGCACCCAGATTAAAAAGAAAAGGAGGAACTGAAAGGCCCATGATGTGTCCAGTGAGTAAGAGGAGGAGGAAGTGACCCCAACCAGCATGGAATAGTCTGGAAGCCCTGATTCCCCAGACCCATTGATGCCCAGTCCCCCCCTACATCATCCTTTGCGATCTGGGGGAAAATATCGTCATCTTCAGCAAAGGCACAGGAAGAAGTGGGCAGCAGTGTGAGCAGGGCAGATCAGCTGCCTATGCCTGCTGCTAATACTGCCAATGTGCCTTGTTATATTCAGGAGGAGGAGGAAATTATTGGAAGTGTGACAGTAGGTGACCCTAAATCACACTTATCATCTGCAAGCAGTCCCACTACTAACACACAGCAGCTAGAAAGTGCTGGGGGTGAGAGTGGGGGTGGTGGTGATAGTGAGTGTGATGCATCTGATGGGACAGTCAGAGTCTGGCCTATATGGGTAGCACATAATTAAAATGGCCTGTTTTAGCCATTTTGTCTGCTGTATATATTATTTCAAGCCTGTGTGTTTAAGAGAATGAGGATTAGAAAAAACTGTAGACAATTTTTCTATCCAACCTGTTTTTAATGTCGCTGCAAGCCATAATTGAAAGACAGTAATTATTATTTTATGAAAAACCTTTCACAATTATCTAAACAAAATGAACAATGCCTTATATATTATCAAAGAAACAGAAACAAATTAATATCATGATGTGCTTAAGTCTAAGAAATTTGATCTAAAGGATAAAAAAAAATAGTATAGAGCCTAAACAAAAGCTACTGATAAATAGAACTGGGTAATTGAAACCAAAATAGTTTGGTGCACTCTGGGAAAAAGCTAAGCAGCTAAGCATACAAACAAACAAAGGATAAAAGGAGAATCCCTAAACAGATACCCATCAATGAGACACACAACCCAGGACAAATTTATGAATCAAAAATAGAAAAATCTTTATTATTATAATTATAGATAAATAAACCATGGAAACAATTTAAAACATACTTAAAAGACACAATATATGACAATAGTAGTGGGAGACCAATAAAGTAATACCTAGTGATGCCAAAATATATATGGGCTCAGTGTACAATAATCAAATTTAACAAATACAACCAAATAAGGTGCTAATAAATGGACAGATTTAAACTCAGCAGAGAGAGTCTCTTACACATCTTCTGATGAAGCCTTCAAGCAATACGAGTTATGATTGTGTCTTGCAGAGGGGTGACCTCTTACTATAGCCCTCGTGATATTTACTTCCCTGCTTGGGTCTTGGTGTTCCTCGAGATGCGATTTGGACTGCTAAGTATATTATTTCAATTTGCACTTGCACTTTACTATTATACACAATGCATACTCTGTTTCTTTGAAGTTACTAGACTAGTGTAATTGCTAGTATTATTAGCAATTTATTTGGTTGTATTTGTTAAATAAACAATGGAGACAATTTAAACACACTTAAAAGACACAATACATGACAATAGTAGAAGGAGACCAATAAAGTAATACCAAGTGATGCCAAAATATATATGGGCCCAGTGTACAATAATCAAATTTAACAAATACAACCAAAGGAACACCAAGACCCAAGGAGAGAAATAAACATCATGACCGATATAGTAAGCAGTCACCCCTCTACAAGATACAATCCCATCACGTATCGCTGGAAGGCTTCATCAGGGGATGTGTAAGAGACTCACTCTGCTGAGGTTAAATGTGTCCGTTTATTAGCACCTTATTTGGTTGTATTAGTTAAATTTGATTATTGTACACTGAGCCCATATATATTTTGGCATTACTTGGTATTACTTTATTGGTCTCCCTCTACTATTGTCATATATTGTGTCTTTTAAGTATGTTTAAATTCTCCCCATTGTTTATTTATCTATAATAACAATAATAAAGATTTTTCTTTTTTTGATTCATATATCTGTCCAGGGTTGTGTGCCTCATTAGTGGGTATCTGCTTAAGGATTCTCCCTTTACCCCTTGTTTGTTTGTATGCCAAGAGAAAAATAGTCCCACACCCATAATTTTAGGGGGTAGGGAACAGGTGGAGAAAAATAACCTCTTTTTTCTTGTCCTCCAAATTCCCCTTCACTGTCTGTGGCAGTGGATAATGTTGCTACTGTTGCTGCTGCTGCCGCAAATTCAGCACTGTAACTAGGACCAGGAGTATTGCTGGTGTTGCAAGTGGAACCTGTCCCAGTCCCGCATCACTTGTTGACCCCATTCCTTCTGTGTCCATGGTGGTCTGTGGCACACTAGCTTACTACTCAGCATCCTGCTGCCCTTGCATCTCAGCAGCAGCAGGAATTATAGCAGCTGCAATTTCCTCAAATTCAAAAATCTCACTGCTAGTGGTGGTGATGCCCAATCTCATCCCTGTCTCCCATTCCCTCCCAGTTTCTGCGAAAAAGGCTATCAATGTCTGTTCCAGCCCAGCTTCTCCAACATCATCATCATCGCTACCACCACCATTAGTCCCTACATGCTGCTGCTGCTCTATTACAGACATCTCACTGATGCTTGGAGGAGGTGACGCACAATATGACAGAGGGTCCCCTAATGTCACACTTGACATTTCTTTTGACCTGAAGAAGGCAGACTGGCAGCAGTAGCAGCAGGCACTGCTGGTGGTGGTGGAATTAATTGTGCACCTGCTCTCCCCCAACAACAGTTCTGGCCTCTTCAGGATCCTGTTCCACTTGAACACTTTATTGAAGGGAAAGGGAGGACTCACAGGGTCAGTTGAATGGTGTGGACTCTCTTGACTGCTAGCTTGGATGCCTGGATGGTGGGGCTATCACGACTGCAGTAGATCCTCCTGCTCATGCTGAGGTGGTAAAGGAAGTAATGCGGAGTGGCTAGCCTAGCGGTCAAGAGAAGCAACAACATTCCCCTGACCCTGAGAGTCTCCTTTCCCCCATGGCATTGTCCCTATGGAAAATTATCCTGAAGAAGGCAGAACTGGTGGCTAGGAGAAATAATACCACCATCATAAGCACATATCAGCTGCCTGTGCCTGCTGTTAGTGCTGCCAGTCTGCCTTCTTCAGCTCAAAAAGAGATAGCAAGTGTGACAGTAGGGGACCCTCTGTCACATTTGTCATCACCTCCAACCGGTGCATCATCTGTAATAGAGCTGCGGCAAGGAGGGTCTGGTGGTGGTGATGATTATGTTGGAGAATCTGGGGTGGAAGAGGCATTAATTACCTTTTTAACCCAAGCTGAGAATGAAAGGGAGACAGATATGGGGATGGGTATTACCAGTAGCAGAAGCAGTGAGACTGGCAAATTTGCAGAGTGTCACCGGTAGCTCTGCACTTGGAGAGGTCTGTTGTAATTCCATGTTCTTTCCTTGCGTTGCTTCACATGTGCCATGACATCACCCAACTGTGCCTACATCCAGGTGTTTCATACTCTCAGGGTTTCTGAATTATGAATGACTAGATGTCATTTAGATGACTAATAACCATTCATAAAATCAGTCCCTCCCAACTAATTTGTACAAGACGATAATATAAACATAGAATTATATTATATCAGTGATAACGCACTTGGTAAATAAAATATAAAAATGTATTATACACTAATTATAGAAATAACACAACAATAATAAATTGATTGAGCTAAAATACAATAAAACACAATAATAGAGTCAGCAGTAATTAATACAGTCTTAGTACAGAACAATTACTGGTCAAAACCATATACCGCAATTATAGACACCCTCCAGGTACATTTGCCTTGGGCCTACAGTGACATGAGTATTTTTTAAAAATAACAAGAGTAACCAACTTTCTTACAACACTAGATATTACCTTAAAACCAAGTATTTCAGGAGCTCTCTACTTTACCTAAACCCAATAAGCGTAAAACTAGAATGCCAGTGTAGGGTCCTATCTTCAATAGTCTCTTTGAATAACATGTGTGGAATGCTAATCGAATATTCTAAGACAGAGGAAACAATATCATTTCCAATTGTAGCAATATTTACTGTCTGCAGTTAGAAAATATGATACAACTAATATCTACTCTAGCCTTAAAATTTAAGGTAATATAATAATTCAATTTGTCATATAACAAATGCCAGCAAACTACAGTTAATTAGGTAGATACAGTTGAAAAGTGTCACGCCTCACGGGGAGTAGGGACCCGTGAGGGAGTCGGCACTGGTTCAGTAGCTAGGAAGCAACTGTGGGGAACAAAGCTTGAGATCGGAGACGGCGTACTAGGTACTCCCTTGCTGCAGCCGAAGCTGGGCAAAGGTGCTGGTCGCGAAACCAGATTGTTCCACCCTGGTTGATCCGGGGTGCAACCAGGATGGGAGTACTCTGGGTACCGTTGAGAACCAGGCAGACTGGATGGGCTGGGGGTCGGGTATGAAGCCAGATGTAGAAGACAAGCAGTAGTCAGGTTCAATCCAGAGGTCAAGCGAGGGATAGCAGACAAGCTGTGGTCAGGTTCAAGCCAGAGGTCAAGCGAGGGATAGCAGATAGTGATGAGCGAGCGTGCTCGGCCGATGCTCGGATCGGCTCGAGCATCGCTCTGCTCGGCACATGGCGGTACTCGTCGAGTACCGCCATGTGCTCTCCCGCCATGTTCGGGTGGCGGGGATCTGTGCCGGAAGAGGCACAGATCCGAAGACGCTCTGCTGGACCACCAGGGACTGGAGGTACGGGGGCATTGCGGAGATGAAGGGGGCATTGCGGAGATGAAGGGGGACATTGTGGAAGAGGGGCATAGACTCTATGCCCCTCTTCCACAATGTCCCCCTTCATCTCCGCTATGCCCGTCTTCCACAATGTCCCCCTTCATCTCCGCTATGCCCCTCTTCCACAATGTGCCCCTTCATCTCCGCTATGCCCCTCTTCCACAATGTCCCCCTTCATCTCCTCTATGCCATAGAGGAGATGAAGGGGGACATTGTGGAAGAGGGGCATAGCGGAGATGAAGGGGCACATTGTGGAAGAGGGGCATAGCGGAGATGAAGGGGCACATTGTGGAAGAGGGGCATAGCGGAGATGAAGGGGGACATTGCGGAGCTGAAGGGGGCATTCGGAGATGAAGGGGGCATAGCGGAGATGAAGGGGGCATTGACCAGGCACCCTCCCCTCATCAGAGCAGGGGGTGCCTGGTGTCGCCCCATTCATTTCAATGGGGCTCGGGTGCTCGGCCGAGCACTCGAGCCTCAGGGGGTGCTCGGTCAGAGCACCCGAGCACCCGAGCATCCGGGTGCTCGCTCAACACTAATAGCAGACAAGCCGTGGTCAGGTTCAAGCCAGAGGTCAAGCCAGGGCTAACAGACAAGCCATGGTCAGGTTCAAGCCAGAGGTCAAGCCAGGGATAGCAGACAAGCCGTGGTCAGGTTCAAGCCAGAGGTCAAGCCAGGGATAGCAGACAATGTATTGTGTGTTGCAGAAAGACAGATCTACACTAATAAGTGGAACAGGCACCCTATGACTGGGGTAGCCCGTTTAAATGTAGTAAGGAGCCAATGGCAGAACAGACAGGAAGGGGATCGCCTGGGCACTATACAGGATAGGAGCAACCCCATCCAATAGGGCACCGAACCAGGCGCATGCACAGCCACCCTGCTGAGGACAGCCGCGCAATGCACATGCACGACCCGGCCGAGCAGAAACCCAGAAGGACTGCCGCGGCAAGAGAGCCGCGGTCAGGAAAGGTAGGTAAGCGGTGACACCCCCCTTCAACAGGAGGCCTCCGGATGACCGGGCTTGGTGGGAAAGGCACAATGAAAAGCCCTCCGAAGGGCCTGGGCATGCAGATCTCGAGAGGGAACCCAGGAACGTTCTTCTGGGCCATAGCCCTTCCAGTCTATGAGGTACTGGAGGGAACCCCGGATGAGGCGCGAGTCCAGAAGCTTCCAGAGGATATACTCTTCTTGTCCATTGACTGTAACTGGAGGAGCAGTAGAGGAGTGAGGGGAGTATTGGGTATGGATTAAAGGCTTGAGAATAGACACATGGAATGAGTTGGGTATCTGCATGGAAGGAGGAAGATCCAGAGCAAAGGTCACCGGGGAGATCTGAGAGCGGATCCAGAAAGGTCCAATGTAGAGCAGGCCAAACTTGGCAGAGGGTTGCTGGAGGCACAGATTTTTCGCGGAGAGCCATACTTCACCACCCACAGTATAAGTAGGGCCAGGGACTCGTCTCCGGTTACTGCCCTTTTGTAATGGGCCACTGCAGTTACTAATCGGTAACAAATATGTTGCCAGTGGGTCTCCAGGTTGTCCAAGTGATTATCCATGGCAGGAACACCAGAGGAGGAGGAGAGAGGGAGAGAAGCAGAATCATACCCGCCGGCAGCATAAAAAGGAGAACATTGGAGTGATTCATGCCGGCAACTGTTAAAGGCAAATTCCGCCAACGGAAGGAGATCAATCCAGTTGTCTTGGAGGGGTTCTGCGAAGAAGTGTAAATATTGCTGAAGTGCTTGATTGGTCTTCTCAGTGCTGGTACATCCTGTTTCGCTTATACTATGTCCCAAGTACTTTAGCACCCAGGTTAATTGATTAGCATTTTTAGAGCACTTCCCAACAGGCTTTATGTATTTAGGGTATGGGATTTACCCAGGATAGCACCCACACCGAAAGAGACAATTTTTTTAACATTTTGTCCGAGGACTCACTTTCCCTGCTGTAGCACAGAACACTGTGAATATCGTGATAAGTGATGGCAGAATTTCTCGACACGGCCACTAAAGCTTTGGCAGCTGATAATATTGTGGCTTTCTCTACTGAACAAATAAACAAGATCCTGTTCTTCACAGCCCCAGAGGAATTAATTGAGACTAAGTTACCTCAAAATCTTTATTTTGATTTACTTAAACTAAAAAGAAAGAAATTGATCTATATCTGCATGGACTTTACATCTCAGATTACCACAGATGCCATCAGATCCCATGTGGATTTAGAATAAGGAATACCCCACTCTTGGCAGAAACAATTCTGATTTCTGTAGAAGATAGTGTGGGATCCTTAACAAGTGCTGTTTCGATCTGATGGTCCTTGCGGTAGAGGAGGTTGGAAAGAATTTAAATACAGTAAGACAGGATATCATCACATTTGAGGATAAATATAGAGAGACACTGATTAGTGACACCAAAACTGACTGGTTAAACAAATTAGAAACATCAATAAAAAAATAAAAACAGGATTTGTTAACTTTTAAGAATAAGACATTACAGAAGGTGAAAGAGGATTATCAAGAAAAACTTGTGTATAGGTGGCTGTTAGGCCAAACTGACAGACTATTTAGGAATAGACACACTAAACTACAGAACAGACAAGCAAAACAATTATCCACAGTGGTTGACAGTACAACTTCAGGATCAGAAGCTGAAACTATTGATAACAGAAACTCTGCCACAGTAGAGAGTGACAATACAAATACAACTGAACCCCCCTTTTTAGGGATACTGACCAGATATCAGCTAGGAAAAGATCCAAAAGGCCAAAAACAAGGAGGGGTGGTAGGAACGTTAAAAAACAAAATGACCATAAATTCCAGACCCCCACTATGTCCCAAACAATAGTACATAATATTAGTTCCAGGGCGCTTTCACCGGTTGAGCTATTTGTGTTGAATAGGGGACTCTCATTTGTACTGAGTACAAGGTTTGACCCCTTTTCACTGCAGGTAGATATTCAAAGGTTCCAACGCACACTGAAACCAAAAGATTACTTTAAGGATCAGAATGCAACAACTAACGTGACTGAATTAAGACCAAAAAGTATGTTTGACCCTCCCAATACACACCCATCTATTAGGACCTACATTAGGCAAATCACTGAAGATTTAATAACACCTAAGAAGTGTAGGCCTAATATCACTAAGACAGAAAAGGCTGATATACATTCATTAGCAAGGGATGAGAACATCGTTCTCCGCCCTGCTGTTAAAGGGGGCGCATTAGTGGTGATGGACATCCTACAATATCATAATGAACTCAGTCATCTAAACGATGAGAATACATATATGAAGCTTAATACATATCCTACTAAAATATACTGGGCAAGTATAGATGAAAAACTACATACTGCTCTGAATGCAGGATGGATAAGTAACACCCTATATAAATATTTGGTATGTTCACACCTAAGAATACTGATAATATATGCATTACCAAAGATACACAAAGACCCTATTGCACCACCTGGCAGGCCAATTGTATCTGGCCGTGGTTCCTTCATACAGAACATAGCAACATATTTGGACACTGTGTTACAACCCGTGGTGACGAAAATGGCATCCTATACTAAGGGCACGACTGATGTCCTAAAGGCATTAAAAATGTGAAATGTACTCAAGGAAGGACCATTCTCATCACCATGGATGTTAACAGTCTCTATACAATCATCCCACATATCATCCCACATGATGCTGGAATCCAGGTGGTATGAGAGGCGCTGGGAGAGTCAAATTACAGTGGTGACGCTCCAATAGAATTCATATGTGATCTACTGTACATGACCTTAACCCATAATTACTTTAGATATGATAACCAGTTTTATCTTCAGCTGACTGGCTCAGCGATGGGCTTTATTGTGGCTCCATCATATGCCAACATCTTCATGTTGGTCTATGAGAAGAAACATCTGGTTAACCCCAATGTCATCTTTTTATAGGCAGTATATTGATGACCTGCTCCTCTTATGGGAGGGAGACCTTGATCAGCTCAACGCGTGGCATAGTCAGCTGAATCAACTTGAGAGTACAGTGAGGTTTAAGATGAATTACAGTTTTGAAAGCATAGAATTCCTGGACATTAAAATATACATAAAAGACTCTCAAGTACACTTTACTCTATACCACAAACCCACTAATAGGAATTTGTTACTTGATGCAGATAGTGATCATCCACCTGCATAGATTAGAGGTATACCTTATTCCCAGTTTCTTTGTGTGGTACAAAACACCGATAGGAAGTTAGCAGATACACAGCTGATTGAAATGTCCAATACATTTCTGGAGAGAAATTATGACAAGAGACTTATTAAGGAATAACTAGCTAGGTGTGAGGGACTTACACAAGAACAATTACTCTGTATCCTTGAAGAAGATAAAAAAAAATGGAAAAAGAGACTTTGGCATTTGTCTGTGATCATTCTTCATAAGGGAATAAAATAAGTAGAATGATTAAAAAATGTTGGCCAATTTTATCCACTGATAATAGTCTACCGTACTACAACAACAGACCACCGCACATAGCTTTCAGGAGGGGGAGATGACTGCAAGAAATGCTTATGAAACCAGAAGTGGCATATACTAAAAAGGAAACCACTGTCAAGAAAACTATGACTCGCTGGTTACCAAAACCAAAAGGGGGTTGCTATAGATGTTTGAATTGTGTGACATGCAACACTATGTTGACAGGTGATTCCTTCAGGCATCCCCATACCAAATCAACCAAATCAACATTTGATATAGACTTACATGCATCTCAGACTATGTCGTATATATATTGATGTGCCCTTGTGAACTATATTACGTGGGCAAGACGAGTACTATCTTCAGAGAGAGGATGGCCAATCACAGGCGTAGTATCAGACAGGCGCTTGATAAGAAGATCTCGGATAAGTCTGTGGCCAGACACTGGTTGGAGAATGGACACTCCATTGCGAATCTTAAGACTATGCTTATTGATTATTTACCACCATTGAAAGGGGGAGGGAATTGAGACCGTCTATTGCTACAAAGAGAAGCATATTGGACCTACACACTCACTACAGTATCCCCAAATGGCCTCAATGAGATGATATCATATTAGTGTCTTTATTAATGACAGATGAAGATCTTTCCCTGTGTCTAGTAAGGGACACTGCCGTACATCACATAGACTTGCTGTGTGCTGATGTGGGTGAGACATTTAGTGGCAACTGAGAATCATTACCTTGACTGCCTGTACTACTATTCCTGTGATATTAATTACTTCCCCTAGTGGTTAATTGCTTGTAGCATATTTCAACAAAGTATGACTCTAGCTGAAATAATGTGACCTGGTTTAATCCCTTTATTCATTACCCTCCCGTTGGGGCTTCTGATGGAGGTTTTTGTAATAAATAAGGGACTATCTATTTGATCCTCTAGAGCTGAATAGGACAGCCTCTGAGTCAACGGGGAAACATAATGGATACATTCTAATGGGGTCCGCTGATGCTTGGATAACCTCTGGGGTCAGTGAGACCTTATATCTAGATCAGGTTCACTAGGACTATGCTAAGAGACCTTTGTTGTACCTACGAGCATCTATTTTGGTGTATATAATTGTTCAACGAGAATTCTTCATGGGAGATTTGGTACTAAGGTTTAGGGGTACATGGTAAATAGATGTGAACCACAAAACAGAGCTGGTAGTAAAATTGAATGACCCAGTAGGGTGTTCACATCCACAACCAGCAATACGGTATGCTTTGCAGTGTGCGGGTGTTCCATTGACATAGGGTGAAACCTTTCGATCCTCACTGCCACATCTCTCATCTGGGGCCATGTGTAAATAAATGTATGTGGAACTGAGATGGAAACGGAATGATCACTGGAGGTGAAAATAGGGAATGTATACTATAAGACTTATAGTACTGAATTATGGGTTACCCGTGAGTATTCACGTTATGTCCGAATACCGGCAATTTCCACCTGCCATGTAGGGTGCATCGGGGCTGGAAATATGTACACATATAGTTAAAATCATATGGTGTCTCCTCTGTTTGGCTATATGAGCCCCACTGGTGTCACTTAAAATGATGACTTATGTGTTATACAAATAAACTAGACGCGCTGCACCAGACAGACACGGACTTGCTGGCTGCATACTTGTACATATAATTGTAGTATAACGATACTAGAACTCACTATATGATTATTGACTACACCTCACATGTTGCATATATATATTTGAGTATTTACATGAACAATGTTAAAGGGAGACACCTGATGATGTCATGGATGACGTTGTCAATGAACTTGGCGTTTTTTTCGTTTTCTGGATATATAAAGGCGGGGGATGGTGGGTATTTCTTTGGTCCTGATGAAAATGCATGAATGGCATTGAAACGTTGACACCAAGAAAATAAAATATTCACTTGCATATATATATGGTATATATGTATATATATACCCATACATTCATACAATACACAAACACACACACACACACACATATATATATATATATATATATATATATATATATATATATAATATACTTGCATGCATACATACCCATCCAGTATTCCTGGCAGTTGCTGACAGTTGTACATATATATTTCATTTTCTTTTGAGTGCCCAGCAACAGCAACACAGGTTATGAACATCCACAATGTTAGATATGATGAGTGCCTCTGATGCTGCTGTAAGTGCTGCACCTTTGACACCTAGAAGTAAGAATTACATCAACATCTATCCCCAGTACTAGTAGTAGCAGCACCACCACCTTAGTAACCCCTCATTCCATGAAGTCCCAGTATGGAGATACTTCACTCAGGATCCTCAAGCTAAGCATGTTGCTATCAGTCGTCTGTGCAAAAAGCACATGAGCAGAGAAAGCAGGCTCAAACCTAGGCTCCTCCTCTATGAGATCCCACCTGAAGCACAACCACAGATCTGACTGGGAGACACACTATCAGCAGGCCAAAGGTGCCGCAACTAGCAGAAGCAGAAGCAGTTTAAAAAAGAAGTAGTGTAGTTATTTATGTGTCAGAGAGTATGCTACTGCCAGTGCCAAGAGTTAGTTCAGTCCAAATAACATCTATGGCTTCTGCTGCAGAGGAGTATGAGGACTCTGGCTTTGCTCTAGGAGATGGCAAGATTCATAGACTGCCCACATATGCTCCTCTCCCGCCACCACCCCCTCTAGTCATTTTGTTAAGGAAATAACGTTTCAGGTTTCTTCTGCCATATCCTGCCAACCCACATTGACTGAGTTCCTGGGAAGGAGTGAAAAACTTCACAAAAACAATCCCAAAGTACGCCTGTGGAATGGCAACAATGCCAAGATATTGGCAATGGACATTCTGCCGTATTCTTTTGTAGAAAACAGAGGTTTCAGAGAACTTATGTTATGTGTTGCTCCAAGTTAGAATATTCCAAGCCACAGTTATTTTTCGAGGACGGCTGTGCCTCAGTTGTACAAGCAAGTGGTTAATGTGGTGGGAAAAGGGCTGAAAAGTGTGTATGGCAAGGAAATGCACCTGACAACAGATATGTGGTCAAGTGGGCAGAGCACAGACTATTTGACTGTGACTGCTTACTGGGTTTCACTCCCAGCACCAACAGTGTACAACACTAGCTGACAGTAGATAGAAGCCAGTAATCATGCTTCTAGTTCTGGCAGTGTGATTAAAAAGCCGCGGCAGCAGGATAGCCCATACCTTGTGCATGCAGAGTTTTGAGAGAGAGTCCCACAAAGCTGTAGATGTTCTAAGTAAGCTAGAGCCAGCAACGAGCTACACGTGACATCAGTTCTCTGAAGAATCAGTGTGACGGAATGGTTGTCACCCTGAGAATGAAATGTGTCTGTTTTCAGGGATGTCCATTGTCTTAACATGTGTTCCCATTCTTGAAAACATTAATGTCCCCTTTGTGTACATGCATTAGAGAGTGTTGGCCATTTACCAGCATAGAATGGGTTGGTTAGTGTATGATGTACAGAGGGATGGTGCCATCCAGTCTAGATGACGAAAGAGATTGTGTTATGAGATAGCCCAGTGTTGGTCAGATAGAGGGGGTAGGGTGAATCTGTGAGTGGAATGTGTGTCCCTTCCCTCTTACATCATGCCAAGCAGAACAGACCTGGTAAATGGTACCTGTGACATCAGATCCAGTATGGGGTGGGTAGAAAAAAAAAAAGCCTAAGAGAAGAGAGAAAAGAGAGATGGAAATGTAGAAGCAGGAGAGAGGGCCTCTCCAGCATGAAGGGGGTCCTGGTGCCAGTCTGTGGATGGACTGGTCCAGGTGCTTTCTAAAGGAGTACTGGGGAAACTGGGACTGCTGAGTGCCCTCAACGGAAGAGTTAGTGTGAGAGGGTACTGCAGTGGCCAGGTGCTCTTTTCAGTTGTGGGCCGTAAGTCAAGGCAACTTCAGCCACAGACAGTACCCTAATGTTTCCACCACAAGGATTGTGTCCAGGAAGCTAAACTTCGGTGGCTATGACCCAAGACTAAAGAAAGTGGCTGGGGGTAATCTCTTAGGATGCCTTCCCCAACTCCTCTGTCAGGACTAGAAGATACAAGAAAACGTCATGTAATCCAGCAGCATGTGTTGTGGGCGTGGTGCCCACTCTTGCCTCTAGTGGGACTATGTGTAAGCTCCACCATAAAGCTAAAATGGACTGTGAGTACTCCATCAGTGAGGGTTGGCAGAAGAACCCTGGAACTTTATTACTTTATTAACATGACTAGAGGAGGTGGTGGAGGAAGAGACAGCATGTGTAGGCAGTCTGTGACCCTTGACATCTCTTACAACTAACCCAGAGTCATCATACTCCTCTGCAGCAGGAGCCATATGTGTTATTTGGAATTACCTAACTGTTGGGAGTAGCACACTCTCTGGCACATAACTTCACTACTTCTTTTTTCTGACTCAGAGCCCTGGGAACTTTTTGGAGTGCTTCTGCTGCTGCTAGTTGTTTCACCTCTGACCTGCTGATAGTGTGTCTCCCAGTCATATTTGTGGTTGTGCTTCAGGTGGGATCTCATAGAGGAGGTACCTAGGTGTGAGCCTGCTTTCCCCCCGCTCACATGCTTTTAGCACAGACAACAGATAGCAACATGCTTAGCTTTAGAATCCTGAATAAAGTATCTCTATACTGTGTACTTCATGGACTGAGGGGTTCCTGAGATTCTGCTACTACTACTGGGATTAAATGTTGATGCAGTTCTACTGCTACTACTACCAGGTGTCAAAGGTACAGCTAAGAACAAAAGGTCTTCCATTTAGACTATAGGAAAGGCACTTTCAACTAAAACAAAGGCAGGGATTCTTTACAGTAAGTGCGGTAAAGCTATGGGATTCTTTGCCTCAGCATGTTGTACAGATAATGCAACTGCTTTCAAAAATGCAATGAATGCCTATCTAGCACAGAACAATATTGTAAATTATGACAGGTGGCTACAAAGCAGATAGGATGTTAATCCAGGGAACTATGGGAACTATGTGACTGCCATTTGGAATCAGGAAGGAATTTTTTTCCCACTTGGGGCTAAATTAGAAATTGCTCCAGAGGACTTTTTTTGCCTTCCTCTGAATCAACAGGGGTGTTTTTGGCATGGGCTGGACTTGGTGGACACATGTCTTTTTTCAGCCTCATCAACTATGTTACTTCCAGAAGCAGCAGCAGAGATACTCGTCATATCTAACACTGTGGATGTTAATAACCTGTGTTTCTCTTGTTGTTGCTGGGTACTCAACACAGGTGTATGTGGCTGAGTAAGATCTGGACTTGGAAGAAGCAATGATGCTGCTGATGATGACAGATAGGGTGACTGTGTATGTTTTGCCATCTTTGCTTGTCCAGGGTCACAGTTTCCAATGGTTTTCTCAAACCGTATATAGACAGTCACAGTGCTCCTTTTCAGCGGTTCAGTGCATTTCTGCTAACTTTCTGGCCATGTCATCATTAGGGGTGGGTGAAAAGTGGGAAAAATTTCCCGTGTGACTTTTCACAAAAACTGGCCAATTTTTCTCTTTTTTCACGAAAGTTTTCTCCTTTTCTCCATTGTAAATTTTTCCTCCTTTTTGCTTCTTTTAACAAATGTTTCTCCTATATTTCCTATGGGTACTACATTTCCCACTGCAATATTACTTCTTCTGAGGGCTGTAGTTTAGAAATAGGTGTTAGGATGCAGAGTGCATTTGTCCTTTGCCAACAACATGAACTTCCTGCTTACTTAAAACATCTACGCCTTTGTGGGACTGTTTCTCAAAGCTTTGCATACACAAGATGGCATGACAATGGTATGGGCTATCCTTCTGCTGCTGCTGCCTTTTGAACACATTGCCAGAACCAGAAGCATGATTACTGGCTTTCACCTGATGTTGTAAGATAGTGGTGCTGGGAGCGAAACCCAGTGAGCAGTCACAATCATATAGCCTTTGCTCTGCCACTTGTCCACATACATGTTGTCAGGTGGGTTTTCATGCCATACACACTTTTCAGCCCTTTCCCCACCACACTAACCACCTGCTTGTACAATTCAGGCACATGACATCAGTTATCTTCTACAAAAGAATATGGCAGCATGTCCACTGCCAACATCTTGGCAAACTTGCCATTCCACAAGCGTACTTTGGATTGTTTTTGTGACTTTTTTTACTCCTTCCCAGGAATTCAGTCAGTATGGGTTGACAGGACATGGCAGAAGAATCCTGGAACTTTATTGCTTTAACAACATGACTAGAGGAGGTGGTGGTAGAGGCAGCATGTGTGGGCAGTCTATGACTCTTGCAATCTCCTACAGCAAAGCCATAGTCATCATACTCATCTGCAGCAGGAGCCATATGTTTTATTTGAACTGAACTAACTGTTGCCACTGGCAGTAGCACACTCCCTGACACATAAATAACTTCACTACTTCTTTTTTCTGCCCTAGAGCCATGGGAACTTTTTCGAGTGTTTCTGCTGCTGCTAGTTGTGGCACCATTGGCCTGGTGATAGTGTGTCTCCCAGTCAGACCTGTGGTTGTGCTTCAGGTGGGATCTCATAGAGAAGGTGCCTAGGTGTGAGCCTGCTTCCCCCATGCTCCCATGCATTTTGCACAGGCAACAGATAACAACATGCTTACACTGATGAGTGAAGTATCTCTATACTGTGGACCTTATGGACTGAGGAGTTCCTGAGGTACTGCTGCTACTACTACTGGGGCTAGATGTTGATGAAATTTTACTGCTACTACTAGTTGGTGTCAACGGTGCAGCACTTCCAGCAACAGCAGAGGCACTCACCATATCTAACATTGTGGATGTTAATAATAACCTGTGTTGCTGTTGTTGTTGCTGCTGCTGGGCACTCAACACAGGTGTGTCTGTCTGAGTGGGACTTTGAAGAGGTGACGATGCTGATGATTACTGATAGGGTGACTGTGTACTTTTTGACATCTTTGCTTGTCCAGGGTCAGACTTTCCAATGGTTTTCTCAAACAGCTTATAGACAGGCACAGTGCTCCTTAAAAGTGGTGGAAGATTCAGCCTTTGCCTTTTTACTAACGTTATAGCTATGTCATCATCCTCACTCTCAACTTCATCTGTATCTGGACAAGAGAAGGATGCTGGAGGGATATATTCTAGATCTGCATCATCATCAGTCATCATTATGTTATCCTCAGCAGCATCAGCATCACCTGGCAGTTCTACTACCCTTATATTCCTCTAAGCTGCTGGGGGTTTCAAACAATTTCTTTTTACTTTTACTGTAACAATGTTCCCTATTATGGGTGTTTTGGTGCTCATTTGTCTCATTATCTGAAGCAGCAGGTGGTTCAGCTGCTACACCTTCCTCTATTATGCTGTTGCCATCATCAACACTTGAATGCGACTTGTTGTCATCTTCAGTGTTCTTCTTATATGAGTCTGTATTTGTACTGACACTGGTGGTACTGTAGGTTTTGGTTGGACTTGACAAGCTGCATCCTCCCTTGGAGGAGGGGCATCATTATCTTTGATTGCACACACTGCAGCAACCATTGCTGCAGTCAGTTTTTGAACTACTACTTTACTCTCACATCCCTGCACTGCTCCACCCATCCCCCTTCCCCTTGTGCATTTGCTGGACATTACTCAACTACACTCTGTGTTTTTATGCTACAGTACACAACATGATGTCTTGCCTTAGCTAAGTCAGCTTTCTGTCACCTAATATATTTAGTTCTATGTTTATTTCTCCTTGCTTTTAAATGTATTTTTTAATCATTATTATTTTTTTTTTTACGTTTTCCATCCTGTCTTATCACAGTCTTTCCAATAAAGAAAAATTATAACTGAAAAACAAAATCAACAACTTCTTTCCCCAGACTTCCCCACCCAGCACAGAGACAATAACAGCAAGATCAGCAAACAAATATTTCCCCAGCTGCCTGTGTCTTGCCAGTCAGTCACGTGGAATTTTGGGGTATTTTGGGTCAACCTCCTTACTCCCTTCTGCTCTTACTACTAGTTCTACCCTTTTTTCCTCTCTTGACAGTAATTTCCCCAAAAACCCTAGAGGTGATTTAGGGGGACTAGCCAACATTGCTTTTGTTGTGCTTGCTTCCTCCTCAGACTCAGATTCAGTGGACACATAATGGTCTTTCCAGTGCCTCCTTTTTTATTTTTAATCCTGCTCATAATGATAGCAGTCACTATGAGCTTCTCCTGCCTCAATTTTGCCTCAAAATCACAGCAGAACAGCATCTACCTCGCTCTGTAGCTGCTTCTATTGTGTTTGATTTCCACAAATACATCACTTTTTTATAGCAAACATGCATAAATAACGTAAATCAAAGAGTGAAAACTCTAGCCACTGAAAAAACGGTGAAATATCTTGGCCAATGGGTGAAAAATGCAAACATTTTTATCACTAGTTTTAAAGCAGTTTTTTCAGCAATGTGGTTTTTGCTGAATTTCCTCTGGGAACATGGCAAGAGATTTCACGGACCCCTAGTCGTGAATTGTCGTGTATCTTTAAGGGGTTAAAATTACATCTTCTCAAAAAGGCTTCAACAAGATAGAAGGTACTCACATCTTCAATCCAAGGCTCTTATAATGTACTTATTTATGTTCCCCTATGCTGACCAGAACTTGAGCGCTGTATTCTGCACTTAAATGTTATGTACTCTGTGGGCCAAATCTGGCATTGAAGTAAAAACAAACTAAGTGTATTTTGCAGACATGTTTTACCTGTTTTTCTATTGCAGAACCATGGTAAAACAAAAACGGTATAGACAGAATGGGTTTATAGCAGGAAGATCTTGTCAAACTAACCTCATAGATTTTTTTGACTGGGTAACTAAAATAATAGACCAAAGGGGAGCAATAGATATAGCTTATCTAGATTTCAGTAAATCATTTGATACTGTCCCTCATAGAAGACTCATTAAAAAACTGCAGTGTTTGGGTCTGGATGTAAAAATAGTTAAATGGATAAGGCAATGGCTGAGTGACAGGAGACAGAGGGTGGTAGTCAATGGAGAATATTCGGACAAAAGGAGTGTTACTAGTGGAGTACCTCAGGTATCTGTACTGGGGCCCATTATTTTTAATATTTTCATTAGTGATATTGCAAAAGGTATGCCTCTTTTCAGGTGATACCAAGATCTGCAATAGGGTACATATTCCAGGGGGAATAAGCCAAATGACAAATTATTTAGGTAAATTAGAAGAATGGACAAGAGTGTGGCAAATGCAGTTTAATGTTGATAAATGTAAAATAATGCACTTGGGACATAAAAATCCAAAGGAAAGATATACCATTATGGGTACTGTGTTGTCAGAGACAACAGAGGAAAGGGATTTAGGAGTAATTATTTCTAATGACTTAAAGGTAGATAGGCAATGTAATAAAGTGGTGAGGAATGCAAGAAGGGTACTGGGTTGTATAGCTAGGGGCATTAGTAGCAGAAAAAGGGAAGTGGTCATGCCACTCTACAGATCTCTAGTTAGAACTCACCTAGAGTATTGTGTGCAGTACTGGAGAGCCCATCTCCAGAAGGATATAGATACTCTAGAGAAAATTCAAAGAAGGGCTACTAAAATGGTGACTGGTTTACAGAAAAAGAAATATCAGGATAGACTAAAGGATCTGAACATGTATAGATTGGAGGAGAGAAGAGAGAGAGGGGATATGACTGAAACATTCAAATACACAAAGGGATTCAACAAAGTGCAGGATGGAAGTATATTTCAAAGGAGTAAAACTGTTAGGACAAGAGGCCATAGTCTAAAACTAGAAGGACACAGGTTTAGATGTAATGTAAGAAAGTTTTACTTCACTGAGAGGGTAGTAGATAAGTGGAATAGCCTACCAGCAGAAGTGGTAGACGTTAATACAGTGACAGAATTTAAGCATGCATGGGATAGGCATAAGGCTGTCCTTAACTTAAGAAAAGAAATGGGCAGACTAAATGAGCCTATTGTTTCTTATCTGCCATGAAATTCTATGTTTCTATGACAGCACATTTTAGCGTGCTAACAAAAATGGCGATGTCTGCTTTTATCCAACTACTTCTTAAACTACCACCTAAAAAATGCACTAAATGTCAAAGTACAAGGAAATAGGCATTTGACAACAGTTAGGTCAAGTTAAGTGTCAGATATGTTACCCACATTAGTGAAATCTGACATAGAGTGCTCCCCTCTGACATTAACCCCCTTTGAAATTTGATATCTAGTGCTCCCATCTGACCTTCTTTCTCCAGTTTAAGTCAAGAAATATGGTTTCCATTCTACATTGTTTTTTCTCCAATTTTGTTCAACATGCCCTGTTGTATATGTATTACATGATTAACCCTTTGAGTACCAGAGAGGTAGCAAAGCATTGCTTTGCAATGCATTTTCTACCCCTCTGGTACTCAAAGGGTTAATAGGCAAGGTATGCAGCTGCATAACTTGCCTGTATATGTGTAATAAATATTATGCTACATTTTATTTAAAAAAAATAGTTCAGACCTCAAGGGGGCATCGGGACCCGTCCAGATACCTGCCCTAACATGGATCACCTATCCAGTAGCTTTCTTTTGCTATCTACCGGGATCATTCCTGAGAAGCGCAGCGCTGCACTTTTATGAATGAATCAGTCACCCAGTCATGCAAAAACCAGGTGATTGATTCATTCATGAAAGTGCAGCTCTGCGCTTCTCATGAATGAACCCGGTGACAGGGCTCACTACAAGCACTTCTACTGAACTGGCTTATACAGCGGCTCTAGTAGATAGCAAAGGAAGGCAGCAAATGCCTTCCTTGTCACCCAGTGGATCATCTATCCTACTGGATAGCTGATCTATGCTAGGGGGATATCAGGAGGGGTCCTGATGAGCCCCCTCGAGGTCTGAAATTTATGTATATTCATTTTTAAGCACATAAAACCTATGTTACACATATGTTATATGCTCTTTAGTAAAAATGCTAACATTGTCGCCCACATGGATCATCTATCCTACTGGATAGGTGATCCATGTTAGGGGGTATCAGGACAGGTCCCGATGCCCCCCTTGAGGTCTGAACTATTTTTTTTTAAATAAAATGTAACATAACATTTATTACACATATACATGCAAGGTATGCAGCTTTGAGTACCAGAAGGGTAGCAAACGCATTGCAAAGCAATGCTTTGCTACCTCTCTGGTACTGAAAGGGTTAATCATGCAATATATATATATATATATATATATATATATATATATATATATATATATACACACACATCAGGGCATGTTGAATAAAATTGGAGAATAAACAATATCGAATGGGAACAATATTTGTCAAATTAAAATGGAGAAAGAAGGTCAGATGGATGAATATATCTAAACATAAAAAGATAAAAAGAAAAGGACCTAAAATGGGCACTCAACCCAAGTGTACAATAAACCAACTAAGAAATTACAAAATAGTTATTAATATGCCTAGGTAAATACAATTTCCATATATGGAAATGAAAAATGGACCAAAAGTAATGAGTCCCGCTACATACACTGTCCCAGATTAAAAAAAACCCTACAATTATTAACCTACCCCCCATATAAAAACAAACACTGGTGCCAGTATACCAAAAACATTAATTAAACGTAACAATGGAAAAAATAGTCCATCAAATAAAGGAGGATGGTGTACATAAATGATGATTGATGTTATTGATATGAGCAATTCGTATCTTGGTTAGTACACTTATTCCAATCTTCAACATAGTGACATAGTAACATAGTAGATAAGGCTGAAAAAAGACATGTGTCCATCAAGTCCAGCCCATGCCAAAACACCCCTGTTGATCCAGAGGAAGGCAAAAAAAGCCCTCTGGAGCAATTTCCAATGTAGTCCCAAGTGTGTGTGTGTGGGGGATTATTCCTTCCTGACTCCAACTGGTAGTCAAATAGTTCCCCAGATCAATATCCTATTTGCTTTGAAGCCATCTGTCATAATTGTCAATATTGTTCTGTGCTAGATAGGCATCCATTGCTTTTTTGAATGCAGCTGCATTATCTGCAAGCACAACATCCTGAGGCAAAGAATTCCATAGTCTTACCGCCCTTACTGTAAAGAATCCCTGGCTATGTTTTAGTCGAAAGCGCCTTTCCTTAAGTCTTAATGGATGACCTCTTGTTCTTAGCTCAGCTCTTTGCATAAATAATTCATTGGATAGTTCTTTGTATTGACCTTGAATGTATTTGTAAATGGTAATCATATCACCCCTTAGACGTCTCTTTTCTAATGTAAACAAACCCAGTTTGGCTAGTCTTTCTTTGTAACTCAGATCCTCCAATCCCTTTATCAGTTTTGTTGCACATCTCTGCACCTTTTCCAGTTCAGTAATGTCTTTTTTTAGAACAGGCACCTAAAATTGTACTCCATATTCTAGATGAGGCCTAACCAAGTATTTATACAGATGTAGGATAATATTAGCATCTCTTGCTTCTACACCTCTTTTTATGCAGGCTAGTACTCTATTTGCTCTTGCAGCAGCTGAGTTACTCTGCACACTGCTGTGAAGTATATTGTCTATCAGTACTCCTAAATCTTTCTCTAATGAGGATTTCCCAAGTTGTTTCCCATTTAGAGTATATGTAGCAAGGTTGCTTCTACAGCCCAAACACGAGTATAAAGCAAAATGATAATGTGTAAATGGATAGAGATGACACATTTAAAGGTTGATGCTCACAAACAGATGTCAGACAATGGAGCTGAAATGAGATAGTAATTTCAATATTGTAGATATAAAGATTCAACCACAGGGCGATATATAGAACACAGTAGCAAGTCTTCAGTAGCATATAGCTCTATATATAGGACAGTAAATCTTCAGCAACTAAGTCTACCATTCAGGATTGTGGGATAAATTATAGCATATACTCAAAATTATAAATGCCTATTCCATCTGTCAATATGTAAACAGGGAATACCTCTCCGGCCCATAAATAGGGCTACCACCACTCACAAGTTGCCCATCCATTCTCCTCTTCATCCTTAAAGCTCACCGTTACCTATCGGTTGTCCTTTTGTGTAGCTATTCCATCCCCATGGTTGCCCATTGTCCACACCTTATTACCACTCTACATTGGATTTCTATGATGTATACTGTATTCTGCACTGCTTTTGTTCGAACAATGGTTTTGAAACCGTTGTTATGACTTCCACTCTTCAACTTTGAGATGCAGGATTCCCACCAGAAAATGTAACCACAAAACATGCAGTAATACTGACCGTAGGTACTATTATGCTACTTGCGCATTGTTTTCATATTTTCTTATGGGTTTTTTTTGACTGGTGGTGCGTATAATTACCGTTGGTTTTGTGTTAACAACTTGGATAATAGGAAAACAAAACCTGACTTAAAAAAACAGAATTTTTTTTTTTAGCAAGGCTAACAGTATCGAGCCCTGTATGTCTCCCTTTAGATTGTAGACTTTAGAGCTTTGCCCCCACTTCCAGTGTTTCAATTGCTGAGCATTTGTCATCCTGTATTGTCCAAAACCTTATAATTTAAAGTGTTGCGTATACTTGTGGTACTATATAAACAAAGATATTCATTCAATGATTCCTTCATTTATTCATTAATTAATTCAGATTGCCATGTTCTTGCAGGGATTTCATTGGTGTCAGTGAAAAAGGTGGAAGTGTTAAAGGATTTCCTATCCATGTTCAATTCAGCAAAAACAGGAATTTTTACCCATTCCTGTTAGAAACGTTTCCAAAGTATTTGTTTGTAATGATCTGTAGAACTCTTTAGCATTCAAAGAAATAAATGCAACATTTCAAATAATGGGAATTCGGGATATTTTTGTTTGTTCCATGTTATGCAGTTGGTATGCTTGAGAATTGATTTTCTATTCTGCACAATTGTCTATAGTCTATTTTGGATTCAGTCTGCTTATAAAATGTATTGTCAAGGAGATAATTTAAATTAATTTCAAACTGTGTTTGCCTAATTATAGTTATATATTCCAAACATAAAGAATAATAGTAAACAAATTCAAAATAGCTGAAATTCCAGTGATTACATCCAACTGTATTCTCTTTTATGCAGTAAGAACTTTGCTTATAAAACTCAGAAAATGGCAACTGTACACATCAAAAACTATAGTGCCATGAACAGCTGAATTTGCTGTAATCTGTGTTATCTTTTAAAGTATGGTTGAATGTTGCCTGCGTAGATTTCCTATGATGTGTTTGCATATTATTTAAAATATATTGTATATTTACGTTCCAAACACAGTAATATTCTTAAGTGTATTGCTTAAAAACAAAGATAGTTAATTTCAGTATAAAATGTTACCTTTGAATGGTGCATATTCAGACAGTAGTTAATTTTATTCACAGTTTAAATGATTATTCTAGACACATTTCCTTTCAAACCTGTACATAAATGTTAAATGGAATAAGCTTTATGGACACTTCAAACACTGTATGCATGCCTAATTATGAACTCTAGTTGACTTGGATAACATCAAATAAATATTTTGACAGTCATTTTATGGAAATATATTTTTTACAAAATGGAATATCAATTACATTGTCGAAATAAAGTTCATCCAATTTTTTTGGCTTGTTTTGGGTGTCTCCTAAACAAGGCCGAGCACCTGCAGTCAATTCTTGTCCAACTCATGTTGGCATTACACACAGGGCCAGGCTGTTGAAAAATGAATTGACCAAGTTTACCAATTTATTTTGAAAACTGAATTGACCAAGTTTACCAGTTTAAAGTAAAGAAATACTTTACTAAGTATATGACTTTATAATAAGCCTATATTCATCAATATTAAATAAATATTTTTTTCATTAACCATATTTTGTTATGTGCAATAAAATCCACCAAAGACATTCTTCAAGCCGTTGTATGTTAGCGAGGTCACCAGTAGGAATGGGTCCCATTGTCTTCTTATGGGAAATTTTGTGAAAAAGTATGGTTTTCTATTTTATCGCACACACAGAAACATGTAGATTTAATGCCTCTTCACTGGGAGCACTTCCTGTCCATATACATAATTTCCTGCACTCTAGTGTGGTGTGAAAAGCAGAGTGAAATGAGACAGAGAAAGAGAGAAAAAAAAGTAAATCAAATATTAAATAAATAAAAGTGGTTACTTAGTGGTTCATGTCCACCACCACTGTTGTAAAAAAAAGAATCTGGATGGACCTGGAGGCCAGTGACTCACTGAATAGAAGGTTTCACTAACACTACTAGTGTCCCCACCAGTGCTAAAGGGACTGAAAGCCCACATTCCCCAGACCACCACGTGTGTCAGTAACACTAACAGTGGCACCACCAGTGCTAAAGGTACTGGGATCCCACATTCCCCAGACCCAATGAGGCAGAGTCCTCCAATATCATCCCTCCCTTGTGATCTAAGGGCGACAGACTTGTTTCAACTGTCTAAGAAGTAGGATGCTGATGAGAGGGCTAGTGTGCCACAGTCTGAGCACTATGGTCACTATGTGACTGGTTCTTCAAGCAACTATATGGGACTAGGGCCTGCTTCATGTGCCATCAATAATCCTGCTAGCTGCAGTGATGATGTTAGGGCAGCAGGCCATTCTTCTCTACCTCTGCCCTCACTAAAATGTGAGTGTTAATATTTTTCCCTTGGAGCAGGCACAGTGTAGTCGTCAGCAATGGTACTGTGCACTATTTGTGATTGTGATAAGGCTGTGAAAAAGGGAAAGGAGGGGACAAACCTTGGCACAACACAAACCCTGAACGAGAAAAAAAATCCCTTGGCATTGTACATACTGGACCGGAGTCCTGCAAAAAAAATATTTGCTCACTGCTTTTGTTTGGCTAATCTGGCTGTTCTCAGTGTAAGCCTGCTGTTATACTTGATAACCAATATTTTAAAAGACATAACCCCCACTGAAAAAAAAACCCCAAACATTACAACCTGCAATGAATGTGGCAGATGTGTATGGTGGTCGTTGACTTGTGTATATAAATACACACATATATATATATATATATATATATATATATATATATATATGTATATATATATTGATTGTATTCCAGCTTCTACTTCTTCTATCAACACTTTCGGCAAAGCATCAGCCTCTCACGCTGCATTCAGTTGTTGTCCTTCATTACTATAAAGATTTGAATGCAATTTGTCCACTGGTTTAGCATTTGTTGTTGGGTTTGTGTTGTATCATCTTCAAGGTTTTGGCTGCTATGTGTGGCCAGCTGTAGACCTGATGGTATTTGGACCAAAGGAATTTTGGAATGTATTCCACTTGATACTAAACACTCAAGTAGAAGACCAAAGACATGATGAATAGATGAAATTATGAAATGTGTTGATACACAGTGGCACAGAACGATGGGGTAAATGGGGTAAACCTCCTTTGCTACCTTCTCACATTCCCAGTCACTTCTAACACAGAGATAATAACAGCAAGATCAGGAAGGAACTTGGACCACAACTGCCTGTATTAATGTCCTTCTGGAGATGTGGACTCTAGAACTGTACACAGTACTCCAGGTGGGGTCTTACAAGTGGTGTAGACTTTCTCTTCCTGCTGCTAATGCTTCCTCCTATACAACCAAGAACTAAGTTTGCTTTTCTCTGTGCTTTACTGCATTGCTTGCCTACCTTCAAGTGATCTGAAGTAATCCACTGATGTTTATGTCAATAGATTAAATTTACACCTATATTCTTCCTCTGGGTTTCTGTGCCCTTGTTGTAACTGGAACCAGTGATGCAGTGATATGAAGACAAGAGCCCCAGAAGGGTAAGTAGCCTGTGATGCAATGGTGCAACTGTAGTGTTAGATGCTAGGAAATGCAGATGACCAAAAGAAAGACCTTGCTGCAACCCAAGGACTGGAGGAAAAGTTGAACTTGTCAGCCACAAGGCCGAATAACTGATACCCATATGAGACGGACTCCCTGCAGAATGTGGTGGTCTACTAGTCCATATCCCAAAACATCAATAACTGATTTGGGAGGCTAATAGCAGAAAATAGGGAATATGACTTTAAGGAAGAGAGACATACCAGAAAGGGCCACAAGAGGAAGGAATAATATAGCACTGGTTCTGAGACAGGGGAAGGCAACAAATTGGAACAGAAAGCCACTTAGAGACAGGGAAAACAACTGCTACAAGTGGCAAAGGTACAAGCCAAAAGTAGGACAACTGTCATACAAGCCACAAGACAACCACCAAGGAATTTATGAAATGGCAGCACAAGAAAATGTGCTGAAGACTGGGGACACTAAGAGGCAGAAAGCCTTCAAAGCAGCCCACAGGAGGGGATGTAGGATTCAGAAGCATGCAAACAGAACTGAAGCTGCATGATGAATAATAGAGTAAATTTGGCAAACAAACCAAGGTTATAGGACTGGAGAGATTAACAAAGTCAAATAAGCAGACAAACAGGATTCAGGAATAGGCATATGTAGGCATACAGGAAATAATGAGACAAAGATGCAGCAAGAATTCTGACAGAGACAAACTCTATGGATATGCACAGAAGATTGCCATGAGGGGGTTTAAGAAGGAGAGGATGGGAAATGAAAAGTAACTCTGGAAATGACTTAGAGTCTCATATAAAAGGGAAACTGAAACAGAATTAAATAGGTAGATGAAAGAACTAAACAGGTAGATGAAAGTTATATTTTAAAATGGTATCTCACAGCCCTACATGCATTATCTTGCACTTTCCAGTATTACATTTTAGATCCCATACCTTTGTCCATTCCTCCAGTTTTCCTAAATCCTCATGCATTTTGTTTATCCCTCCTGGAGTGTCAACCTTGTTGAAAATGGTTTTATCATCTACAAAAAGACACACTTTACCTTAAATACCACCAGTAATGTC
The DNA here is from genome assembly GCA_037306005.1 of Rhinophrynus dorsalis. Lineage (NCBI taxonomy): Eukaryota > Metazoa > Chordata > Amphibia > Anura > Rhinophrynidae > Rhinophrynus > Rhinophrynus dorsalis. Next base: position 137,061,267 of record CM074723.1, on the reverse strand, counting down.
ACTGCAATGGTGATGGAGCCTACAGGAGAGGGAGTGCTAGTAATGGATGCTACAGGGAGGTACTAGAAAGCATAGGAGTTCTTGCTGTGACAAGAAAAGGAGTAAAGATACAAGCCACAAAGCTGCATAGCCTGCACCAGAAAAGCTGGTGGCAAACACAGGATAACCAGCATAATCTCTCCTGTGGTGGAGAGTTAAGGCTACAGGGCAGTGCTGGGGATCATCACTAGAATACGGTGAAATGAAGGTAAGGTGTGATGTGGCTAGGCCGGTTGAAGGGGAACCACAAGGAAAGAAGGATCACCTAGGCTAAAAAGCTTCCCAGAAGTAGAAACAATGGACAGAGGGTTGTATAGAGTGTAGGCCCTCAGTGGTTCAGCAGGTAGGGCTAGGGAATTTGAGCCCAAAGTAACTGAGGATGGACAAGGTAATGGACATCCAGAAGTATACAAGAACTGAATTATCAGAACTGGACAGAAACAAGCGATAAGATAGGTTTGTTCAAAGCTGAGGTTGTCAACTGTGTAGGCAAATATGTATAAGCAGTAGACTGAAGCATGGTCTTGACAGAGTAAGGTCTGCAACAAAGTAGGCAATCAGATTTAAACAGTTGACTGAAGTGTGATCAGGTCAGAGTAAGGTTGGCAATAGAGTAGGCAATCAGATGAAAACAGAGCAAAAGCCACTATTGCTATAGGCAATAAAATACATATGATTGATAGAAGGGTGGTTAGAACTGGGCTAAAGTCAGAATCAGTATAAGTAATCTGGTACGTATAAGAGTGGTCAGGACTAGGGATGGGCAAAAATGTTCTCGCAGACTGAAATCTGTGAATTATGGCACTTCTTGCTTGGAAAATAATTTCCACCGAAAATGTTAATTTTTTCGACGTTTTTCACCCAGCTCATTCCATTGAAATCAATGGGAACATTGAATTTACACACAACACAAACAAATATTATTTTATTTCCCAAAGGCTATCACGGTTCCCATGATTACCTGTCACTTTCTGCGGTGGTGTGTTCCTATTGGCAGTGCTTGTTATGCCCGCCCAGTATGGCCTTCTTATACCGGGCCTCTGGCACCTGACAGGTGCCCTTTCATGGTGTTCCAGTACCAGTGCTTCCATTGCTGTGTTCCTGCATTCCTGTGTACTGATTCGGCTTGTCTGTCTATTCTTCTGGTTCCTGCTCCGTGTATGACCCGGCCCGGCTGATGTTCCTGCTCTGTGATTGATCCGGCTTGTCTGAAGTTCCTGCTCCGTGTATGACCCGGCCTGGCTGACGTTCCTGCTCCGTGATTGATCCAGCTTGTCTGGCGTTCCTGCTCGTGTATGACCCGGCCTGGCTGACGTTCCTGCTCCGTGATTGATCCAGCTTGTCTGACACTCCTGCTCCGTGTATGACCCGGCCTGGCTGACTTTCCTGCTTGGTATCCTGCTTCCTGAGTTCCGGTTCCAGTGTGGATGTGTCTATGTCGCTTGGCGACATTGTGAACTGTCAGACTTGTGCTTCTTAAAGCTGACCTCCCACTTGCTGAGCTTGTTGCCTCCGTTACCGAGCCTGTCCGTTTACACTTGCTGTGCTAGTTGTCTCAGATACTGGGCATCCGTTAACACTAGCTGAGCTTGTTGCCTCCGTTACCGAGCCTGTCCGCTGACACTTGCAGTACTTATTGCCTCCGTTTCTGGGCCATCCGTTACATGTGCTGAGCTTGTTGCCTCCATTGCCGAGCCTGTCCGTTAACCCTTGCAAAGCTTGTTGCCACAGATACCGAGCCTCCCCATTAAACTTGCTGAGCTTTCTACCTTCATTACCAAGCCATCCGCTACATTTGCAGAGCAGTGGGTTTCCATTACCATCTACCGTAGCTCTTGCAAAATCACGCGGGGTGCTACTGGCTCTGGTCCCTTTCCGCTCTGGCAGTGTGGGTATCCGTTGACGCACCGAGGGGTGCTACTGGCTCAGTTTCCATTCAGCTCAGCAGTGTCATTAACCCTTTCAGTACCACAGAGTACTGTGGCTCCGGTTCCACTCAGCTCACGCAGTGTGCCTATTCCGTTACACACGGCAGAGTGCCCTTGGCTCTGGTATTATCTAGCTCTAGCACCAGTGTTGGTCTTGCTTATCACCAGTCTTTGAGGACTACTTGGCGTTGTCTTACACACCACATCAGAGACTGATTATTTGCATTGGACTTAACCCTAACCTTACTCAGTTCCATTGCTTGTATGCATTGCTCTCAATCAATACTGTGTCTGCTATATTACCATATTGCCTTCAGTTACGTGTAATTACCTATTTCTGCCCTTAGGGGGCCGTGTTCCTAATTTATTCTCAATAAAACTGTGTTTTATTTTTTACCTCTGGTCTGAGAGTCAGAAAAACCGTTACAAAGGCATAGTATAAAAGGGGCACAGGGTGCCTGTGTTGGTGGGGTATGGAGAAAGGATTAGTTTAACAGGGATTTTTTTGGGGGGGAGGGTGTTTACTGGGGTTGGGTGCAGTTAATAAAAAATAAATCCTAAATACAATTAAAAAACCCCATTAGACATGGTATAAAAGGGGTCTGAGGAGGGTAACTGTTTGTAGGAATGAATCAGTTGAACAGGGAATTTGTTTTGTGGGGTTTCTTGACTGGTATTGGGGGGGAAGAGTTAATAACAAATAAATTAAATAAAATAAAAAAAAAATTGTATGTAAAGTGGACTAGTGCCAGCAGGTCATGTTGGCCAGTGGCCACTGGACATTGTCAATTGTCCTCCTGAGTCCATAATTGCAGAGTTTGCAACCACTGCTCTTGCTGCTGCTGCAGAGTTGTTTAAGCAACAGGCAGCTGAAAGGGAATGGGATCAAAAATAGCAGTAACATGGAGGAGGGATGGTGAAGTTTCTACTTGTCATGACTAGCTTCAGTGATGTGCCTGAGGCAGTAGCAGCACAATAGGTAGCCCCCTGTATATGTGAAGAAAAGAAGAAGTTGGCTAATAATAGAAATTTTCCCTTGAGAACAGGAAATGTGCCTCTCATAAGCAACTGCAATGTGCACAGTATGTGTGGTATATAATATCTGGTTGCACAAATGTATCCAAAGACCATGGCACCAGAGCCCAAGTACTGCCGCTGTCACTATACCTCTTGTCCAGACCCCGCTAAGGTCACATTACAACTTGCTGACAGTTTAATAGTAATAATAGTAATGATGAACCCTCCCTGCCACCATCTTAGAATATTCTTTGAGATGGAATCTCCTCAGATGCTGCTTGATGCCCTACTTGCAATTCTCTTCCACCACACTGGCATGTGTGATCAGTGCACCACACAGTGTGCAATGAGTGGAGACGAACTGCCACATCCTAACATCAACAGAGAGGCTATCATTTTGCAGGGGAGATAATGATGAATGAGGTGGATTGGCAGAAGATGTAGTTAACCTAAAGGAAGAAGGTGATGGGGAGCTAGTTGTTTCACTCATCATGGAACTTCCAGTCTCTGCCCGGGTTTCTCTATTCTTCCTCCTCTTTGATCTCCACCTCACCTCTTGTTGTCTTTTTGGAGAGTCAAGGGGTACAGCAACAGCAGTGCTTGATTTCTGTGGTGGGTGTTTGGCTTCAACATGTTTGACATAAATGTCCTGGTGTCTGTGTTTCATGTGTGTTATCATGGCAGTTGTGCCAAGGTGTGTTCGCTTCTTTCCCCTTCTCTCTGACTTGTCACCAATTGTGCACAATGCCATAGGTGATGACTGCACTGTGCCTGCTCCAAGAGAAAAACAGTCCCACACCCATGACATCAGGGGACAGGGAACAGGTGGAGAAGAATGACCTCTTTCTTCTTGCCCTCCACATTCCTCTTCACTGTCTGTGGCAGCGTATGATGTTGCTGCTGTTGCTGCTACTGCCTCAGAATCAGCACTGCAAGTATGATCAGGACTATTGCTGGTGTTGGCAAGTGCAACCTGTCCTAGTCTCTTATCACTTGTTGACCTCATTCCCACTGTGGTCTGTGGTACACTAGTTTGCTCCTCAGCAATCTGCTGCCCTCGCAACTCAGCAGCAGCAGGAACTAGAGCAGCTGAAAATTCCAAAAGCTCACAGCTGGAGGTGGTGGTGATGCCCATCCTCATCCATGTCTCCCATTCCTTCTCAGTTTCTGCTAAAAAAACCCATCAATGTCTCTTCCACCCAGCTTCTTTACTATCATCATCACCACCATCACCACTAGTCCCTATTTGCTGCTGCTCTGTTTGTCACAGAGTGACTTGGAATAACAACACTGACAAGTATAGATACAATAAAAATGAATATCTTTATTGAGAAATAGAACAGCATAAAATAGACAGTACTTCCACAACGCTCACTGGACCAGGTGTAAGGACAATGTCTGGGCACCTTCCCAACCCTCACTAGGCAAGTAAGGGTCAAGCACAGGATCCCTGACTGGAAGGAGGTAAATACCACTCTGACTGAAGGCATACACTAGTAGCAGTGATTGTAGCAGCTACTAGTACAGGAGCAGGTGTAAAGCTCCTTGGAAATCGAGGGAAATATCCCAAATTAGTTCAGACAACAGAGAATAGGAATCCCTAGAACACTAGGGCAACCAACCAGGCAATGGTTACTGAGGCTACCTAGAACGCTAGGGTAACGGAACAGGCAGTGGAGACTGATATACCCCAGAACGCTAGGGTATCTGACCAGGCAGTGGTAACTGAGGCTCCCTAGAATGCTAGGTCAGCTGAACAGGCAGTGGTGACTGATATACCCTAGAAAGCTAGGGTAACTGAACAGGCAATGGTGACTGAGACTCCCTAGAACACTAGGGTAGCCGAAGAGGCAGTGGTGACTGTGAGGCCTTAGCAGGCTAGGGTACCCAGTGGCGCAGAGTGGAGATAGCGAGAATGCCAGTGACACGGACTGACACAAACTGAGCACCTCTAGAAGAAGGAGCGCAAGCGGAGACAGTTGGCCACAGGTGTATAGGATCGAAGTCAGACAGAGCGGGTAGTCAGCCAGAGCCAGGAGTCAAGCCGGAGCGAGTAGTCAGCCAGAGCCAGGTGTCAAACTGAAGCAAGTAGTCAGCCAGAGCCAGGAGTCAAACCGGAGTGGTAAGTAGTCAGAGATCAAACGGAGCTGAAGTCAAAATGAGCCAGGAGTCATACACAGGAATTGAGCATCGGAATCACAAGAACTATAGCACACAGGTATACCACGAAAGAGCAAATGAGTAAAGTCAGGCTGAGGCCTATAAGTTCTAACAAGTAGGTGGAGACTCAATCTGACAATTAGCGGTGGCCAATAAGAATAGTGAATGTGCTTCAGCGCGTCAACCAGGAAGTACAGTAATGTCACCTGCAAGCACAGCATTGCCAAATGCAATCACGGGCACCGTGATACTGTTACAGACATTTCACTGCTGCTTGGAGGAGGTGACAAACAATGTAACAGAGGGTCCCCTAATGTCACACTTGTCATTTCTTGGTGATGTGAAGATGGCAGACTGTCAGTATTAGCAGCAGGCACAGGCAGCTGATCTGTGCTCCTTCTGGTGGTGATGGTAGCATTATTTCTGTGTCTGCTATGCCACAACAGTTCTGGCCTCTTCTGGCTCATGATCCACTTGGACACTATAGTGAAGGGAATGGGACTCCCAGGGCCAGAGGAATGGTGTGGGCTCCCTTGACCACTAGTCTGGATGCTCACAAATGCTTCCCCTCCCACTCCTCTAACACTAGTCCCACCGGCTGCTTCACCATTACTGTTACTACTACTAACACCAACCACATCAAGTTCAGCCCCAGAGTCTTCCTCCCCACAGTCACTAGTAATATGAGGATATTGATTACCCTCTCCATCACTCCTAACACTAACAAACTGCTGGACCTTCTTAGTAGTAGTAGTACTAGCACTGGCAATACTTATTGGGAATGGAAAGTGTGAATTAGGGCCCCCTGCTGTCACATTTGGCATCATCTTCTCCTTCCCCCCTCCTATTACAAGACACACTAACAGCAGCTTCAGCACTGGTGGCAGGAGGTTCAGCACTGGCAGCAGGCAAATCACTGGTGGCACTAGCAACAGGGGCAGCACTTTTGACAGCAGGCACATTATTGGTGGCAGCAGGTTCAGCACTGGCAGTAGGCACAGCACTGATTGCAGCAGGGGCATCACTTCTTACAGCAGGAACAGTATTGGTAGCAGCAGTTTGAGCACTGGCAGCAGGCACAGCACTGGTTGCAGCAGGGGTAGCACGTCTGACAGCAGGCACAGTATTGGTGGCATCAGATTCAGCACTGGCAGCAGACACAGCACTGGTGGCAGCAGGAACAGCAGTGGCAGCAGGTACAGCACTGGTGGCAGCATGGGTGGCACATCTGACAGCAGGCACAGCACTAGTGGTAGCAGTGGCAGCACATCTGATGCAGGCATCAAAATGTTGGTAGCAGTATCAAGAGCAGCACATCTGACAACAGACACATCAATATTGGAAGCAGGTACAGCAATGGTGGCAGCAGGACAGCATGTCTGGCAGCAGACACAGGCAGCTGGCCTGTCCTGCTCTCACTAATACTCTTTTCTTTCTTGCTTATAATTAAATTCCCCAGGATCTCTCAGGGTGAGTTAGGGGGACTGGACAGCATTGTTTCTGTAGTGCTCACTTCCTCCTCCTCCTCAGACTCAGTGGACACATAAGGGTCCTTCCAGCTCCTCCTTTTATTATTTTTAAACCTGCTCATAGTGATAGCAATCACTATGAGCCTCTTTTGCCTCAGTTTTGCAGAACAGCACAGTATGTCTACCTTGCTCTGTAGCGTCCTCTATTGTGTTTCACTTCCTGGAATACGTCATTTTTTTTATAGCCAAAATGGTTAAAAACACATAAATCAATGGTCGAAAAATGCTAAGATTTTAATTGCTTGTATTAAAGTGGATTTTCCTGCAAAAAAGTTGAAAACAACATGGTTTTCATGGGATTTCTCGCTGGAATATGGCGAGAGCTTTCATCCACAGCTAAGGACTAAGCAGGAATCAGCAACAGGATGTAATCTGTGTTGGATCCCAGCAAGTAGGAACAGCCCAGGAGACAGAGCACAAAGAACTAGCTGGCAAGGACAATACAACGTGCACTGGAAGAAGGGGAGAGAGGAGATTAAGGAAGGAAGGGGTAATAGAGAAAAAAGGAAGAACAAGAAAGAAAATGATGAGAACAGAACTTTGTGGGAGCAGTCAAACCAGATGGGATGGGAGGGAGAGATGGTATATATGAATCAGGATGGCTGCCTGAACATCAGAGCAGGGCACCCATGAACGCTCTTCAGGACCAAATCCCTTCCAGTTGACCAAGTACTCCAAATGGCCAAAAAAAAAAACAAGAATCAAGAATGACATCAATAATAGATACCTCATGGCCAGACACCGAGACTGGGGCTGGAGCAGAAGAAGAAGGACGTTACGTTGTTGGAGGAATGTCAGCATGACACATGGAAAACTGGATGGATGTGAAGACTTCACAGCAGACCAGGACAATAGGTCACTGGAGAGAGGGATTGAAGGATCTAGTTTTCAGAGAGCTGATGGAGTCTCACATGCCTGGAAGACAGACATATTTTGTTTCCAAAAAAGATGAGCCAGGGATCACAACTGAGCAGCAGCTGCCTTCTGGCACATCTGGGAAGAGAGCAAGTAGGATCTTAGGTGTCACAGATCAGCACCACTGCTCCGACCCCAGTAGTCCTCTCTGCTGTGCTATGTGTCAGCTCTGTTGCTCTACCTCCGGAAGTCTCACTTCCATTTTCAATTTTACTTAACTCTTCCTCTGTCTCGGTTCATTAGCTAAGCGTTCCTTGCAGTAGTTGTGTATTCCTGGACATCCTGTTACTGATCCTTGCCTTTTGATGTTCCTTGAACCCTGCTGACTTCATCTTCCTGCTCATTTGTTGCTGACCGCAGCCTATACCTGGACCAAACCGTTGCCTGCTGTTTTTGTGCCTCCTGAGCCTTTTTGTCTACTTGAACCTGGACCTAGTTTTTGCCTGCCATTGTGTCTTCAGTCTGATTCTTTTGTTGCTGGAGTCAGTGCCACCATACAGTTAACTTTATTTTCTGCACTCAGACTCTCTAGACCTCCATTGTTGAGCTACTTCCTGTGTTGGTGAGTCCTTCACTATATTTCTATTGGAATTGTTCTCTCTGGGGCTAGTAGTAAAGGATGGGTGAAAGTTGTCACCGTGTTCCCGCGGGAAATTTTGCTAAAACCACGTTGTTATCTGCTTTTTCATGGGAAAATCCGCTTTAAAACTAGAGCTTAAAATTTTCACATCTTTAGCCCATTGGCCAAAATTTTTCACAAATTTTTTTAATGGCTATAAAGTTTTCACCCATTGATTTATGTTGTTTTCACACTTCCTCTATAAAAAGGTGACGTTTTCGCTGAAGGCATACACAATAGAAGCAGCCACAGAGTGAGATAGACGTGCTGTGCTGTTCTGCTGTGATATTTTGCAAAAATTGAGGCAGGAAAGGCTCATAGTGACTGCTATCACTATGAGCAGGGTGAAACATAATCAATGGAGGAGCTGGAAGGACCCTTATGTGTCCACTGGGTCTGAGGAGGAGGAGGAAGTGACTAGCAGTACTGAAGTAATGCTGTCCATTCCCTCCTAATCACCCCAAGGCATCTTGGGGAATTTAATGAGAAGGGAGGGAGAAAAGGGAATGGGAAGGAAGGGAGAAAAGGGCATGAGAAGGGAGGGAAAAAAGGGTAGTACTAGTGAGAGCAGGACAGGTCAGCTGCCTGTGCCTGCTGAAAGACATGCTGCTCTTGCTGCCAGTGCCACCATTGCTGTACCTGCAGCCACTAGTGTTGTACCTGCTGCCAGATGTGCTGCCACTAGTGTTGTACCTGCTGCCAGTGCTGAATCTGCTGCCACCAATACTTTGCCTGCTGCTAGTGTTTCTTGTAGTACTCAGGGGGGAAGGAGAAAATTATGTCATGTGTGACAGCAGGGGACCCTCTGTCACATTGCTCGCCACTTCCTCCAAGCAGCAGTGAGATGTCTGGAATAGAGCAGCATCATGTAGGGACTAGTGGTGGTAGTGGTGTTGGAAAAGCTGGAGTGGAAGCTTTTTTATCAGAAACTGAGAAGGAATGGTAGACAAGGATGAGGATGGGCATCAACACCACCACTAGCAATCAGCTTTTGGAATTTGCGGAAATTGCAACTGCTCTAATTTCTGCTACTGCTGAGATGAAAAGGCAGCAGGGTGCTGAGGAGCATGCTAGTGTGCCACAGACCACTATGGACACAGTGAGAATGAGGTCAACAAGTAATGCAGGACTAGGACAGGTTCCACTCACCAGCAGTAGCAATACTCCTGATCCTAGTTGCAATGCTAAATCTGAGGCAGCCATAGAAAGTGAAGGGGAATGTGGAGGAGAAGAAGAAAGAGGCCACTCTTCTCCATCTGTTCCCTATCTCTATCCCCTGAAGTCATGGGTGTGGGACTATTTTTCTCTTCTGGCAGGCACAGTGCAGTAATCATCAACAATGGTACAGTGCAAAATTTATGACAAGTTAGTGAGAAGGGGAAAAGAGGGAACACACCTTGGCACAAGCTTCCTGATAGCACACATGAAACAGACACCATGACATTTATGTCAAACATGTTAAAGCCAAACACCCATTACAGAAATCTAGCACCGCTGTTACTGTACCCCCTGACTCTCCAGAAAGGTGGAGATCAAAGAGGAGAAAGAATAAAGAAACTCAGACAGACTGTGGAAGTTCCATGACGAGCAAAACAACTAGCTCATCATCAACATCACCTTCTTCCTCTAGGATAACAAGTACATATCCTGCCAATCCACCTCATTCATCATTACCTCCCCCCTCCAAATGATAGCCACTCTTTTGATGTTAGGATATGGCAGTTCACCTCTACCCATTGTACACTGTGTGGTGTACTGACCACACATGCCAGTGTGGTGGAGGAGAATCGATACCAGGTCATCAGATGGCATCTGAGGAGATTCAGTGTAACGGAAGCAAGAAGGGACCGCGTCGTCTTCTGCCATTGTTCCTGGGTTTCTTCCTCTCGACACTGGACTGGTGCTGTCAGATGCACTGGTCGAGCAAATGGACTGACAGATCGAACACCATGGTGTCGCAAACTCAGTGTCGAAGTCGACAAAGTGGTAGTGGCGTTTACTTCGCGCCAGAGTTGGGGGAAAGCCAGGCAAACAGGGAAAGAGTCGAAGGGACACAGAGCCACAGCTGGGTCGCAAACTGGTACCACGGACCGTAGAGAGTGAGGTCTCTACTCCCGGTTGAACGGATAACAGGAAAATGTAGCACGAACTGAAGATCGATCGACTTCAACCTGACTGTAGCTCACAGGCGAAGGATCTCTGGAACACAGGAAAGAGAAGATGGAGTCCACGTCGCCACCTGACAGCATACAAATTCGGGTCACAAGAAGCTGGCAGCAGGCGGTCGACGATTCAGGATACTCGGCGCAGATGGGTATCAGAGTGGACACTTTAGACCATAAGCAATACAAGACTCCAAGACTCCTTGTTCACTAAGAATAAGACTGACTTTATTCAACCAAACCACACATATTTATACACAGAAACCACTTTGCAATACATGAGCAGACAGGATACAATAGGTGAGTCACAAGGATAATATAATCACAATATACAAGACAAAGGACCAACAGCAAATGGTCCTAGCAATTACAATGGCACAGACATGATTGCATTACTAAAACAAAAGGGTTGATGAACTCAGGCAATGGACACAAAGACTTGAGGGGCGTGAATGAATTAACACACGGCAGGGGGTCTCACTACAGTTCACGATACACTGGCTTGAGTGGCTAGAATACACATTGGAAGTAATTTTGCCAATCTCAAATAATTAACCCTTACTGCCCATTTCCTTGGAAGCAAGGCAGCAGTCCATGGTTGTCAGTCTCTTTGGGCCCAGAAATGTCCACAGTCTCTGGGGTTCTTGGGATAACAGTTCCAGGCCCAGACAAGGGCTCCAGTAATGGACTATGCTCCGTTACAATTCCATTCCGCACAATATATTAGGATTTTGGCAGGGAGGATTCATCCTTACTATTAAACTGTCAGCAAGTTGTTATGTGTCCTTAGCCGGGTCTGGACAAGGGGTACAGTGACAGCGGCAGTACTTGTTTTCGCGTGTCATGGTGTTTGGATCCAGTTGTGCCCCCAGATGTTATTTACCACACACACACACACACTGGGTATATTGCAGTTGCTGATGGAAACCACAGTTCCTGTTCTCAATGGAAAAATATATATTCTAATAACAACGCACCCATGATTTTATAGGAGGGGCAGCTAGAAAAGATTTAATGGCCAACTTCTTTTCTCCACATAGACTGGGGGCTACATATTGTGTTACTACTGCTTAAACAGCTCAGCAGCAGTACAAACAGCAGCTGCAGCTCAGGACTCAGGAGGACATTTGACAGTGGCCACTGGCCAACATGACCTGCTGGCATTAGACCAACATGGCATTTTTATTTTTTTCTTAGGGCTTGTGTTGAAAAAAAAAAAAAAAAAAAAAAAAAAAAAACTAGTCCTACCAAAAAAAATTAACTATTTTAGGGGTTTGTTTCTAACAAGCCTACTTCCTACAAATCAGTGTTTCCTTAGGGCTTGTGCCAAACAAGCTTAAGTCCTACAAATCAATGTTTCTTCAGGGCAAAAATATTCTGTCAAGTATCAGTCCACCCCAGTGACAGCTTATGTCAGGGGGTTCCTGTCTCTATCACTTTACATACAAATGTCTTATTTTATGTTATTTATTTATTTTTTTATTAACTGTCCCCCCAATAGCAGTCAAGAAACCTCCCAAAACAAATTCCCTGTTCAAATGATTCATTCATTCACCAACACAGGCACCCCCCTCAGACCCCTTTTATACCATGTCTTATGGGTTGTTTTTTTAATTTTATTTAGAATTTATTTTTTATTAACTGCTCCTCAGTCCCAGTAAACAACCCCCCAAAAATCATCCCCTGTTCAACTGATTCTTTCCTCACACTCCACCAACACAGGCACCCTCATGCCCATTTTATACTATGCCTTTGTGAAATTAAATAATATTTATTTTATGTTGTAACTTCAATGTTCCAATTGATTTCAATGGAATGAGCTAGGTGAAAAAAGAGGGAAAAAAGCGGAATAAAATCGGAAAATCATCACTTTTCGCTGGAAATTTTTTGCTAAGTGGAAAGTGCCATTTTTCGCCAATTTTAGTTTGAGGCGGAAATTTTCACCCATCCCTACCAGTAGTGTCACTTTTCCTATGGTGGGTTATCCTAGGCCTTCACTAGCTCCTCTGGAATGTGCCTTCTAGCTTGAAGGCTAGCAATTTTACATGGCCTCGACCACAGTACAACCTACCAAAGGGGACTTAAATTTGCTAGCAACACTCTCTAGTGCCTCCCTCCAGACTTCATACTACTAGATCTTGTTGGGGGAGTCTATAATCTTCATGAGTTCTGTTTCTTTGTGTCTCCACTATCCATTGGGGGTCCCGCCGTGTGTGTGTGTGTGTGTGACATTTTAGCTCTGGCCATACTAACTTAGTCATGCCAGCCAATCTGGAGGAACTGTCCAAAGCTTTATTACACCAAGGTGCAGTGTTGGAACAACATGCAACACAAATTATATGGTTGGACTAGAAATTAGACTTTATCACAGTTTTGATTGTAACACATGCAGCAACACCTAGACACACCCAGACCCACTACTCCAGCAACCACCATAGTCCCTTCCTTCTCTGGGGTGCTTCCTCCCCATGCACCCCTTCCTGACTTTTTTCATGGCAATACCATAGATCTACGGGGTTTCTTAAACAAATGATTGCTGCATTTTCGCTGCCTGCCTGATGCATTTGCATCACAGAAAGCAAATATTACCTTTATCATCTCTCTTCTGAAGAGACATGCCTTGGATTTGAAAAAAAAAAAAAAGAGGCTACCATGCCTTAGAACAAGACACTTAATCTTGTTCGTGCTTGATGTGTGCTCCTCACAACTCTTTTTGTCTCCCTAAGTTTAAGGGCATCCCAGGCATGGGCCCTTGCTTCCATGTGCCTAGAGGGATTCGGCTGCACCACACTGACGAGGCTCACATAGGCCGAAACGTATGTCTGTGGTTTTGCCGGTTCTCTCGTGCGGAGAGGATTTGCCTGACATTTCAGAGCTGGACTGTCTGTGGGCGGGACCAGTCTGATATAGACATGGAGATTTCCTCTCTGCAATGGCACATGGGAGTGAAAAACGTGAGTTGTAGCACCATTGAGAGGCTACCATGCCTTAGAACAAGACACTTAATCTTGTTCGTGCTTGATGTGTGCTCCTCACAACTCTTTTTGTCTCCCTAAGTTTAAGGGCATCCCAGGCATGGGCCCTTGCTTCCATGTGCCTAGAGGGATTCGGCTGCACCACACTGACGAGGCTCACATAGGCCGAAACGTACGTCTGTGGTTTTGCCGGTTCTCTCGTGCGGAGAGGATTTGCCTGACATTTCAGAGCTGGACTGTCTGTGGGCGGGACCAGTCTGATATGGACATGGAGATTTCCTCTCTGCAATGGCACATGGGAGTGAAAAACGTGAGTTGTAGCACCATTGAGAGGCTACCATGCCTTAGAACAAGACACTTAATCTTGTTCGTGCTTGATGTGTGCTCCTCACAACTCTTTTTGTCTCCCTAAGTTTAAGGGCATCCCAGGCATGGGCCCTTGCTTCCATGTGCCTAGAGGGATTCGGCTGCACCACACTGACGAGGCTCACATAGGCCGAAACGTACGTCTGTGGTTTTGCCGGTTGTCTCGTGCGGAGAGGATTTGCCTGACATTTCAGAGCTGGACTGTCTGTGGGCGGGACCAGTCTGATATGGACATGGAGATTTCCTCTCTGCAATGGCACATGGGAGTGAAAAACGTGAGTTGTAGCACCATTGAGAGGCTACCATGCCTTAGAACAAGACACTTAATCTTGTTCGTGCTTGATGTGTGCTCCTCACAACTCTTTTTGTATGCCTTGGATTTGGTTTCACCCTTATTGGATCATCAATCCCCAATTCTGTATTATTTTTAAGCTTGTTTAGCTGCTCTGCGGACTGTGTTTCAGTCTCCTGGGTGTCAGTCCTGACAGGAATCCGGCCTTTTGCAGATTTCTCAGGGACAACACACTTGGACACTTCAGGGACAATGCTGTTGAATTCAGCATCTTGGCTTACAACACTGACTGGGTGTCTAGCGCCTTGAAGGCCGCCTTTCGTAGAGGGCTTAACTACTATCTTAAAGACAAACTTACCACTCATGCCGTTTCTGATTCTCTGTAAGATCTTGTAGCCTTATGTTCTTCTCTTGAACACCGTATGATTGAGAGGCATCTGGAGAGGGATCATACTCCTCATCTGGCATCTTGATTTCAGAATGCCTCTAGTACGCCTGTGCCTGGCCCAGAACTCATGGAAATTGACCGGATATATCGTCTATCAGAGGAGAAAAGGATTAGACTCTGTACTCTCAGCCTATGTCTTTATTTTGGTACCTCGGGGCATCTGGCTTGGGTTTGCCAGAAAAAATCTGCACAGGAAAATCATCACTTTTCTCTGGAAATTTTTTGCTAAGTGGAAAGTGCCATTTTTCGCCAATTTTAGTTTGAGGCGGAAATTTTCACCCATCCCAACCAGTAGTGTCACTTTTCCTGTGGTGGGTTATCCTAGGCCTTCACTAGCTTCTCTGGAATGTGCCTTCTAGCTTGTAGGCTAGCAATTTTACATGGCCTCGACCACAGTACAACCTACCAAAGGGGGCTTAAATTTGCTAGCAACACTCTCTAGTGCCTCCCTCCAGACTTCATACTACTAGATCTTGTTGGGGGAGTCTATAATCTTCATGAGTTCTATTTCTTTATGTCTCCACTATCCATTGGGGGTCCCGCCAGGTGTGTGTGTGTGTGTGTGTGTGTGTGAGACATTTTAGCTCTGGCCATACTAACTTAGTCATGCCAGCCAATCTGGAGGAACTGTCCAAAGCTTTATTACACCAAGGTGCAGTGTTGGAACAACATGCAACACAAATTATATGGTTGGACTAGAAATTAGACTTTATCACAGTTTTGATTGTAACACATGCAGCAACACCTAGACACACCCAGACCCACTACTCCAGCAACCACCATAGTCCCTTCCTTCTCTGGGGTGCTTCCTCCCCATGCACCCCTTCCTGACTTTTTTCATGGCAATACCATAGATCTACGGGGGTTCTTAAACAAATGATTGCTGCATTTTCGCTGCCTGCCTGATGCATTTGCATCACAGAAAGCAAATATTACCTTTATCATCTCTCTTCTGAAGAGACATGCCTTGGATTTGGTTTCACCCTTATTGGATCATCAATCCCCAATTCTGTATTATTTTTAAGCTTGTTTAGCTGCTCTGCGGACTGTGTTTCAGTCTCCTGGGTGTCAGTCCTGACAGGAATCCGGCCTTTTGCAGATTTCTCAGGGACAACACACTTGGACACTTCAGGGACAATGCTGTTGAATTCAACATTTTGGCTTACAACACTGACTGGGTGTCTAGCGCCTTGAAGGCCGCCTTTCGTAGAGGGCTTAACTACTATCTTAAAGACAAACTTACCACTCATGCCGTTTCTGATTCTCTGTAAGATCTTGTAGCCTTATGTTCTTCTCTTGAACACCGTATGATTGAGAGGCATCTGGAGAGGGATCATACTCCTCATCTGGCATCTTGATTTCAGAATGCCTCTAGTACGCCTGTGCCTGGCCCAGAACCCATGGAAATTGACCGGGTATATCGTCTATCAGAGGAGAAAAGGATTAGACTCTGTACTCTCAGCCTATGTCTTTATTTTGGTACCTCGGGGCATCTGGCTTGGGTTTGCCAGAAAAAATCTGGAAATTCCAGGACTTAGGTGGTATGCAATACTCCCTAAGTTAAGCTACAATCTCCTGCATTCCAGTCCAATGTATAAGCATTCCTGTAACTTTATCCTGATCAGGAAGAAAGATTTCCACACAGGTTTTTATCAATTCCAGTGTCGCCAAACTCTTTTTAGATGCAGCCTTTGCCTATGAACCTGGAATTCCCCTTCAACACTTGTTACCTCCCATATGGGTAGTTGCTATGGATGGCACACAACTGGGGTCAGAGGTTATAGCATCATTTACCCAGCCCCTAGTTCTGGTTTCAGGGCAGTCTCATACTGAAGCTCCTAAAACCCCAGTCATCCTTGGATTTCCCTGGTTAAGGAAAAATAATCCTTGTATCAACTGGTCCATTGGCATCCTATCATTCTCTGACACTACTACCACTGCTCCTAACGATTAGTCCGTAGATGTTTCTCTCTCTCATGTACTTGTCCTCCTCTCAAAGTATCAGAACCATATATCAAAATGCTGAATGTTGAATTACTACCTCCTCCCCTCCCCATGATTGCCCCATATTCCTACTTCCAGGGTCCACTCCTCAGAGGGGGAAGATATACCCACTTTCCATTCCCAAAACATCAGCTTTAGAAGCAAATATCAAGGACAACCTGGTGTATGGTTTTATCCATCCTTTCTCCTCTCCTGCAGGTACCGGCTTCTATTATTGGCAAAATAGGACAATCTCTTGGTCCCTGCATTAATTATCGGGGACTCAACAGCATTACAAGTCTCAACTGTTACCCTTTTCTGACCTTCTTGACTATCTCTGTAGGGCCACAGTATTTACTAAGTTGGACTTTTGTGGGCATACAATCTGGTACGAATGTGGAAACAGGGCCGGATTTACATCTCAGGAGCCTATAGGCACAGAAATCTGAAGCGCCCCCCCCATTGGCCATCTCCACAATGCTCCAAATCTCCATATTGCCCTCACATTGCCCCATCATCTCAACATTGCCCCCATCAACTCCATATTGCCCCCCATCAGCTCCACATTGCCCCCATCAGCTCTACATTGCCCTCATATTGCCAAATCATCTCAACATTGCACCCATCAACTCCACATTACCCTCACATTGCTCCCCATCTGCTCTACATTGCCCCCCATCAGCTCTGCTTTGCCCCCATCAGCTTCACATTGCCCCCATCAGCTCCACATTAAGCCTCACATTCTCACTCCCCCCCCAATCCGTTTCCTACCTCCATGGTGGTCCAGCGGCAGGAGAGATCTGTGCTTCTGCTGCTGGAGCTCCCACGCAGTCTTCTCTTTAGTAATGCAGAACGCTGGGAGATGATGTCATCTCTCAGCACTCTGCATTACCAAAGAGCCAGGGGACTCAGCAGCTACAGGTCTGTGAGGCACAGACCTTACCATGCGATGGGCAGTGCAGCGCGGCACGCCACGCCACGCCACGCCACTTAAATTAAAAAAAAATATATATATATCGATTGCAATGGCAGGCGCCCCTCTGTAGGGTGCGCCTGTAGGCAGATGCCTACCCTGCCTTATGGAAAATCCGGCCCTGTGTGGAAAGGTAACAAATGGAAAATCACATTTAACACTATATTCAAGTATTGTCATCTTTGTAAAACCCCTGCAGTTTTCCAATACCTCATTAATGATGTCTTCCAAGATATGCCATTGATGTTTATCATTGTATATCTCAATAATATACGGGTCTTTTCCAAGGTTCTGCCTGAACATGGGAGGCATGTGGTTGACCGTTTATGTGCTAATCATCTGTATGTCAAGTTGGAAAAATGCCTTTTCAATCAGACCTGTTCGTCCTTTTTAGGGTATATAGTTTCACCAACTGGTCTTGCATTGGATCCAGCCAAAGTCTCTGCAATACAGACACAACTACAACCTCTTGGGTACTGCTCTTTTGTCCAGGATATGCTCTGGTCCCCTCTGTCTTTGGCCAAACTGGACTATACAATCATCATAACTGTCTTCTCAAATAAGATACAAGAGCCATGCTAACCAACTCCTTTCCCTGGCTCCTCAGTTTTCCCCAGGTGATAAGGTATGGTTATCTGTCAAGAATGTACAAAGATGGCAACAGTCCTCCAAACTTGGGCCATGGTTCCTTGATTCTTTTCAGGTGTTACAGTGGTTATCGTCTGTGATATACTGCTTTGCTCTTCTCTGATCCATCTGTATGCGCCCAGTGTTTCATGTCTCCCTGCTAAAACCTTGGATCTTGTCCCAACCTCACCACCTGAAACCTCTGGTTCCTAGAGATGTTACAGTGGACAGGCATGAAAAACACATCCTAAACATCATTCTGGATTCTTGTCATGTGCGGAACAGGATTCAGTACCTGGTTAAAGGGACAGGGTATGGAACCGAAGACTGGTCATGGATGCCTTGAGTCAATGTTTACGCATCTTCTCTTCTGTGTAACTTTTGTAGACTGTTTCCCACTAAACTGGTGTGATGGCCTCTGTGGGCAGCCATAGGTGTGGGGGAGTGTCATGGATTGGCACAGCTGCTTAACCCCCAGAGGTCCTTTTCTGTCATGCTAAGTATCAACACTGTTTTCTCCCTCTGGTTCTCTCACTTTTGTTTTTTGGTTTTCTAGTTGAACGCTTCCTCTGTCTCAGCACTCAAGCTAAGTGTTTCTTACAGTAGTTGTGCATTCCTGGACATCCTGTTACCATCCCCTGCTTTCTGGATGTTCCTTGGAGCCTGCCAATTTCATCTTCCTGCTCCTCCATTGTCCACCTCATCCTGTACCTGGACCAAGACTTTGCCTGCTAATGTTGTGTCTCCTGTGTCTTTTTTTGCTGACTCTGCTTCTACCTGGACCTACATATGTTCTATGTATTGAGAAGGTCCTGGAAAAGATTAGAATGTCTTCCTAATATTTGACCACACAGGCCATTAAGAGGTCCTGAAAAACAAAATGAATGAAAGACTGGAATACTGCTTGTGCATTCAAGAGACCAAAGGTCATTACTAGGTACTCTTAATTGCCAAAACAAGTATGAAAAGTGGTCTTCCACTCTCCTCCCACCCGTATCCAAAATAAATTGTAAGTTCTTCTGAGGTCCATTTTGGAAAAGACTATAGATCCCCATAGATGCTCCAACATCCCAGGGATGAAAGGAAGAGGATAGGAGTTTCTACACATAATTTACTCCTCCAATGCTCCCATCTCAGGGAGATAAAGGGGGGTAATTTTTACCTCTAGAAGAACTGCCAAGCAGGTATCAATAGTATTAAGAAGGGAAGAGTGACAGTCCAAGAGAAGAGAAGCCCCAGCAACAGCCTGACCTTTGAGACACAATGACGTTTATTCTGGCCTGATGCAAGGCAAAGACCTGCAGCTGGCTACAAAAGTGCAAGAAGCATTAATTTAAAAAACTCTCAACTCCATGGTACTACCATCAAAGCAATCAAGGAGACAAAGATGAAGTGGCAGGGATGCAGGATAAACAGTGGAGGAAGCAGTAGCAGTAACTACAGGAGCCGGAGGTCGAGGAGTCTCTACACTCTGCTGCATTTGTTGCAATAAACTGGTAATAGAATCCAGTTTCTGATCCAGGCATTGTATTTGTGTAGCATGTTGTTCCAAGACTGCCCCTTGCTGGCAATATCTTTTGGAATCCACAACCATAGTGTGGAGAGCAGTGTGTTCTAAGTGCAACTGTGATAGAGTCTGCTGGAGTGGGAGTACTAACAATGTATGCTAGGGTCTGGTGCTAGCGAGTGTAAGCTACTCACTGCAAGGTCTTGCTGTGGGAAGGGCTGAACTAAAAATGCCATCCACGAGGCTGGAGCTAGTGGCAAAATCAAGATAACCAGACAGGAGTAGCACAATATCTCCTTTGGGGGAGAGTGAAGTCTAGAGGGCAATGCAGGGGAGCATCTCTAGAATACTGTGAAGCCAAGGTAAAGTGTGATGTGCCTAGGCTAAGACAAGGGGAACCACCAGGAAAGGAGGATCCCCTAGGCTATCAAGCTAGATACCCATACCTTGAGGTAAATTCTCCAGAAGTAAAAACAATAGACAAAGGGTTGTATAGAGCATAGGTCCTTAATGGCACAACAGACGGCACTAGGAGATCTGAGCTCAAAGTAACTGGTCAGGGGATGGGTAAGGTACTGGAGAGAAGATAGGTCTGGACAAAACTGAAATTGGCAACAGTGTAGGCAAACAGGTATAAACAGTTAACTGAAGAATGATCTGGCCAAAGCAAGGTCAGCAACAGCGTAGGCAATCAGATTTAAACAGCTGGCTGAAGCTTGTTCTGAACAGAGCAAAGGTTGGCAACAGAGTAGGCAATCAGATAAAAACAGGTCAGGACAGAGCAAAGGTCGATACTGGTATAGGTAATCAGATATTTATGATTGACAGAAGCTGGGTCAGGACTGACTAAAGTTGGCATTAGTAAAGAGCCCGGTACATAAAAGTGTGTTCAGGACTTAGCAGGAGTTGGCAACATTAAGCAAGCTTGATAGGAGCCCATCAAGTATGAATAGCACTGGAGGCATAAAACAAAGGGCTAGCTAACAAGGATGCTAGAATGCACACTAGAAGAAGAGGAGAGCAGAGCTTAAGAAGGGAATTAGTTATACAAGATCAATAATAGAAGAGGAGAGAACAGTGACACCAGTGGCTAGGCGGGGAAAAACAAGGACATAGTAACAAACGTGACAGTCACTAATGATGACAGGACCTAGGATTTACTCCTTTGGCTAGGGATGGGCAAAAAGTTCTTTTTTCTTCCTACAGGAATTTATGAGAAAAAAAAAGCATGATTTTTTCCATTGGAAAAAACAATAGATTTTGTTCACTGAGACCACACATTTTCCTGCAAGAATGGTTCTAGTTTCGTCCTATGTTTTTTATTTTGGAGAAAGTTCCTTTCCACATACTATTACAACCCAGTACTTCCAGTTTCTGTCATGCAGTATGGTATAGGATAGGAAGGAAAAAGAGAAAGCAGACAGAGAAAGAGAGAATAAAAAAAACTTTTGAGTGCTGGCACAATGAGCAGCAGGAGAAGCTGGAGGGACACTGCTTATACTTCTGGATCAGACAAGGAGTAATCCTGGAGCATCAGCAGCTGAGTTCACTTCCCTCTGCCCACATGATCCCCGGTTCCTCAGCCATTTCCCGAAGGATCTGTGGAAATATAATATAGAAGGGGTCATTGGGCAGCAGTATGAGCAGCACAGGTCAGCTGTCTTTGCCAGGTGCTGTTATTGCTTTCAGTGCACTTTTTTCTGTAGTAATGGCAAATGTAACAGCAGAGCACACTCTGTCACATTTGTCATCATCAAACAGTCCCACACAGCAGTAAGAAACTGGAGGTGAGGGCGTTGAGTGAGAGTGGTAGAGCAGGTGGAGTGGAAGAGAGTATGATAGCGTTTTAGCAGGAATGGAAAAAAGAAATACATTGAGGAATGGTTATCACCACAACCGCCAGCAGCAGCAGCAGCGACATGCTGGCATTTGTGGTTATTCTGATTCCTGCTGCTGAGATGTCAAAGACAGGCATCCATCCTTCTCAGCAGCAGGATAATAGTGAGCAGGCTAGTGTGCCACAGACCACTGTGGACACATACGTTAACCATACGTTAACCATAGCTTAAGTTTGGGAAGCAGTGATAAAGGACTGGACAGCTAGCACTATTCCTGGTCTTTCCTCTTTTGTTGGTGCTAAGGCTGCAGCAGCAGCAGCAGTAGCAATACCTGCCCCAGCCTTTGAAGGTGCTTCTGGAGAAGAAGGTCATTCTTCTTCACCTTTCCCCTCACTGAAGTCATGGGTGTGGGAATATATTTCCCTTGGGGTTGGCACAGTGCAGTTGTCAGTGACTGCAGTGTACACTATGTATATTGAGGTAGTAGAAGGGGAAATGAATGGACACACCTTGGCACATCTTCCTTCATTAAAGGGATAGTAATACTTTATTATTGCTATCCCCCATATTTTACATATTTGTAAAATAATGTAATAGCCCCCAGGTTCATCTCTCAAACATTCATGGTTTGAGAGATAACCGAAGGCAAAGTCCCCCCCCTCCCCCTTCCCTGAAGTCAGCATTGTGCTGACTGCAGGGGAAGTCTGTCATACGAGAGGCTTGCGGCTCTGCAGCTGAGCCAAGATCCCATTTGTGAAAAAGAATTAATTCACTGAAACGGTCTTCTACATGTGCTTGGTTTGCAAGCACATGGAGAAGACCGTTTCAGTGAAATAATTCTTTGTCACTAACGCGATCGCAGCTCTGCTGAAGAGACGCATGATTAAAGTCAGACCAGATATCCCTGCAGTCAGCACAATGCTGACTTCAGGGAAGGGGGAGGGAGGGGGGAACTTTGCCTTCAGTTATCTCTCAAACCATAAAGGTTTGAGAGATGAACCTGGGGGCTATTACATTATTTTACAAATATGTACAATGTGGGGGATAGTAATAATAAAGTATTACTATCCCTTTAAGCACATGCAACATAAACACCATGACATTTATTTTACACATGTGAAAGCCAGATCCCCAAAAAAGAAATTGAGTGCCACTGTCATGGTCACAGTGTCCTTTGCCTCTCCCCAAGGGCATTAAGAATGGGGGAGAATATCCCAGAGGAAGACAAGAAAACCCTAGCTTGGAAGTTTTATGATGGGCATAAATAATGAGTAATCATTTTCCTCTTGAGCTAGGGTCTTGGTGCTAGACACGGTACCCATTGTCTCCACCCGGCACCCGTGGGTTATCTTCCTCCTCTGGTACATCAGCTTTGGCTCTGTTACCTCTCCCACCAGCTGATAGTGAGTCTGTAGGTGTGAGGATTTGGCAGTTTGTGTTCTTCCATTGAATGCAAATGTGTAATATGTGATAGTTTGCACTTCACAATGTTTACTTGCACTCACTCCACATTTTGTGGTTGCTGATGATAAGGCACGGCTCCTTCCTGTTCTCAAGGAAAAATAATATTCAAACACCCATTATTTTAAAGAGGGGCAGGAAGGGAAGCATACTTGGCCAACACAACCTTGACTTTAAGGGGGAGCAGGAGGGGAAGCTGGCTTGGCCAACTTCTTCTCACTAGGTGCACCTGAAGCGGTGTGGTTTTGTTGTGGTGTTGCAGCACTAGGGCTAGTGGCAAGTAGAACCATCATCATACCATCGCCTGTCTTATGTCATTGTTAATGATTCCAGTCCCATGCAGCAGCCTAATCTTCCTGCTGCTCAGATGACTCAGCAGCAGGAATTACATCTGTAGCAAATGGCAGAATGTCAATAGTAGTATTTGCCACCACCAGGCATGTAGCACTACTGGCACTAGGAAAGTAGTGCATACAATTTATTTTTGGGGCTTTTTTTTAAAGCCTGATGTCTGGAAATTTTTTTTCAAGTTTAGCCTTCTTTGAAGCTCACAAATTATTTTTCAAGAAATTCTGTAATTTTTGAAATGTTACATGTTTAATAAGTCTTCTCAAAATATATTTTTGGCTTTCCTTTCTGTAAGCCTGCTGCTATGTTATTTTCAAAGACATAAATAAAATAAAATAAAAATAAGATTACACTGAATGTGGCAAAACTTTATGGTGGGGGTAGAGTGATTAATGTATATGTCATCATCATGATTCATAAGACTGAAATCTAAACAAATAATTTTCTAAAGTCATGTTTGAATCCAATTTAACTTTGCAATATTATTACTATTAGATTATTGTCAAACATTAATCTGTGGTCTCAGCAGAGGTCCCAACAATACTAGATGGTAGTTCCCTTTCAAATTCCTCTTCTCCTCCTCCTTAGAGCTGTACATGGTCCATGTGTTTCCTTGCCTTGTGTGGCTCTGTCCACTTCTGCTAATTGATTCTAAGATGTTATAAAATACTGATTCATTTTTGGAACTGTGAGTCACCCAAAACTGCTGCTTGATAGACAGATTCCACGGTCATAAACAATATAACCAGCTGAACTGTCAACCCACTACGACTGCATGCTTTCTGCTGGCCAACTAAGGGTTTTCATGGCAGTACACAGTTGGTCAAGCCTAAAATTTTGTTTAACAGTAGACAATGGGGTAATTGTTTGGGCCTAGAACATAGCTATCCTTCAAGTTTGTTTTAATCATCTCACATGCAGTGGAACCTCTCCTAGTAGCTATACAGTGTTCATGGTATCAGTGTCACGGTTTGTTTTGACTCTCAGGCACAGAGTAAGATAAAAATCAAACTTTATTGAAAAGTTTAATGGGAACCCTCACGGGTCCTGAACATACACATCAATCACAAGTATACAATGGGTTCAATCAGTAGTTATTGCAAGATACAAATGGGAGGCTCTATCGGCCTTGCCAATGTACCGGGCAAGGTAGCCTGAAGGATGGCACAAGGGATTGAGACAGGCTTTACCGGCCTTGCCAATATACCGGACAAGGCAGCCAGGAGGACAGAAGGACAGCTCCACTAATGCTGAATAGATGGAGCAACAGCATAAGATGGAACAATGGAGAAAACCTGTCTCCCAACCAGGGAGACCAAACCGGTGCAATAACGGAGACAGCAGCAACCGGTGAATGTGGAGTAAACCAGTACCATGTACAGGACAACAGTGTAGCCCAACCGGTTCAAACTAACGGGATTGGCAACCAGCAAATGTGGAGTAAACCAGTACTGTGTACTGGACACAATAGCGCTCAACCGGCTCTATACTAGCGGAATCATCAACCGGTGAATGGTGGAGTAAACCAGTACCGAGTACTGGACAACAATAGCGCTCAGCCAGCGATTGGTGGAGTAAACCAGTACCGGGTACTGGACAACAATAGCACTCAACCGGCTCTATACTAGCGGAATCAGCAGCCAGTGATTGGTGGAGTAAACCAGTACCATGTACTGGACAACGAGAGCGCTCAGCCGGCTCTATACTAGTGGAGACAGCAGCCGGTTTCATAGGAGTGAACCAGTACTGCATACTGGATAAACATAACGCCCAACCGGTTCTATACAAGCGGAATCAGCAACGGGTGAAGTTGGAGTAAACCAGTACTGCGTACTGGATAAAAGTATCGCCCAACTGGTTCTATACAAGCGAAATCAGCAACCGGTGAAGTTGGAGTAAACCAGTACCGCGTACTGGATAAATGTATCACCCAACCAGTTCTATACAAGTGGAATCATCAAGAGGTGAAGTTGGAGTAAACCAGTACAGCGTACTGGATAAACGTTTCGCCCTACCGGTTCTATAGAAGCAGAATCAGCAAGTGGTAAAGTTGGAGTGAACCAGTACAGTGTACTGGACAAACGAATCGCTCAACCGGTTCTATACTAACGGGATCAGCAAACGGTGAACATGGAGAAGACAGTGATCAGAATGTCGCCCCAGCGACCCAGCAGCCAGACGGATGATAAGCAGCAGCAACCGCAGGCAAGCCAGAACCACCACAGGAACGACAGCACCACCAACCAGGTCAGGAACGGAGCAGGAACAACAGCAGCACGGGATCAGGAATGGAAGCAGGAATGACAGATCAACTGGATCTGGAACGGAGACAGGAACCACGCAGGAGAGGCACTGACTACTGGAGCAACGCTGACACTGGTAGCAGATCGAAACAGGCCCAAGGAATAGGTACAAGACAGGTGACTGTTGACATAGAGACACCACGAAAGGGCAACCAAAGGGTGCCTCAGCCCAGTCTATAAAGGCAATACTGGGCAGGCAAAAGACAGGTGGCCAATAGAGAGTACACACACCTGACTGACAGCAGAAGTCAGCAATCACGGGCACCGTGATAATCAGTTACTAAACCATACTATGGTAGCAAGTCCCACAGATATGAGCCACAGTCACCACAATCACAAACATTATACTGATGACCCTGAGACACAATAATTACTTTCTGCAATGATGAAAGATTTTTCAAATGGTCTTCCTGCTGCTGATCGTGGTATAAAATCCTTTGCATGCTTGTTTTCCACTATGTTCTCTGCTAGGTTTTTTCAGCCCTACTTTTCTCTCTCTTTTTCTTTCTCTCTCATCCTCCACAATGCAACCCTCTGCACTATCTATAAGCAAATCTTTATATTACCTGACAGTATCTGATTAATTAGAGAGATGCTGCTTATGCCTTGTCAGAAATTCTGAAATGTTATGTTAAAGTGGGGGTCCAGCAGAGTAGCAAGAATGTATTCACCATTGCTTTTAAAGGATGCTCCTACTTAAAGCATGTGAGCATGTCCTTCACTAGCTTGTGCATTAATTGCCATTTCCTAGGAGACAAAGATGTAACTGTTTGTTCGACACACAGACACAGTGGTTTAGGATAAAATACAGTTTTATTGAAATCACAGTATTATAATATAATATCCCTCACAGGTCCTGTAGTATTTAAGCAGAATAATGCAGACACACGACAGGTTACATATGCATATGCCTACACAGGTCCAGTATAACCATGAAGTCCATAACAGCATATACTGACACAGGTCAGGCAGAATACGATGAATTCCCAGGAGAAAGGTACTGCATGGGTTAATGGTCTTCAATGAGTGTAAACAGTCCCATGTGAAGAGAGGTCTGTGATGGAGCTCACTCCATATTGAAAGCTTAAGAAATAACGCCAAGAAATAGGTTAGCAGAACAAACGTGAACTGCCAGAGTAATATCAGGAATTGAGCAACATATGACACTGCCACAGCAGTAACGGAGACCAGGCCACTTGCACTCTGCAGGAGCAGTAACAGAGACAAGACCAATGGCACACTGCCATAGCAGTAACGGAGACAGGCCATTGGCACTCTGCAGGAGCAGTAACGGAGACAAGGCCAATGGCACACTGCCGTAGCAGTAACGGAGACAGACCACTTGCACACTGCAGGAGCCGCAATGGAGACAAGGCCAATAGCACACTGCCGTAGCAGTAACGGAAACAAGGCCAATGGCACACTGCCGTAGCAGTAACAGAGACTAGACCACTTGCGCTCTGCGGGAGCATTAACGGAAACAAGGCCAATGGCACACTGCTGTAGCAGTATCAGAGACTAGGTCACTTGCACTCTGCAGGAGCAGTACGGAGACACAACCGAACACTGCCGTGACCGGACTGACTGGGCAACCGAGCAACTCGCCCTGAGATCATAACCAACTGGAAGTGTCACAAAATGCCTGATGGATAGGAATGTCGCCAAGGCGACACAGAGGCAGCCAGAGCAGGAACGTCAACCAAGCCGGGTCGAATCACGGAGCAGGAACGTCAGCCAAGCAGGGTCGGTCACAGGAGCAGGTGCAGAAGAATAGTCAGGAAATCCGGGTCGGTACACAGGCAGGAGACGAGATGCAGAGTAGTCAGGCAGGCCAAGTCGGTACACTGGGAATCACTGTGCAGAAACAAGCAATGGAACAGGAACACCACAAAAGGGCACCAGAGAGATGCAAGAGCCCAGTATATAAAGGCCATACTGGGTGGGACAAACACAGAATAGCCAATGGGAGCAAAGCACAGTGTAGACTGACAGAAAGTAGCAAGGGGAGCACGGGCACCTTGATAGATGTTCCCTCTAAAACCTTCCAGTTTTGCATTGTTTACACAGTAAAGCCTGTATTATTCCTTTACAAATGCTCAAGCAATGTACAATGTGGAATTCCACTTAGTAGGGACCTCTATTTTCAACTGGTTATGTGAGCATTGTAGGAGTGGCTAAAATTGGCACAGATTTTGAGGGAAATATTAAGGATCACTGAGAGTTTTGGATTCTAAGAAGAATCTATTCACAACTAAAAGAAGAATATGGGTAAAGCAGGGTACATGCAACATATCACCTATTCTTAAGATAAATATTATGTTGGAGCCATTATCAGCAGACACAAAACCCGTCTTCAAGGAATGGGGACTAATCCATTCTTTTACTACCTTCTTTAGTTTATTTAACACATGTATGACTTTGTGGGATTGTCTCTCAAAACTCTACATGCACAAAATTGCATGCCAATGGTATGGGCTACCCTACAGCTGTCTTTTATTAATATTGCCAGTAACAGAGGCAAAATTACTGACTGTTACCTGATGATGAATGCTATTGTTTCCCACTGGTGGGAGGGAACCCCATTGAGCAGTGACAGTCGTATACTCTGTACTCTGCCCACTTTTTTATTTCTACATAAGGTTTCTGGGCCTTTGCCCACCATACCAACCACTTGCTTGTACAAGAGATAGAGGGAGTATAAGTGTGGCTGAGGGAAATGCAGATCACAAAAATGGAGGAAAGAGATTGGGTAGAGTAAGAAAGAAGTGATGATTAATTCAGCAATCCTGCATTTTTACTAGCTGACAGATGAATTCCATTTTTCAAATGAGTAACCTGGATAGGACCGATTTTTTATGGCTGAGCTAGGTATGCTGACTTTTTATCCCCATAAATCAATGTCATCACTTATTTGTTAATTGATTGCTTAAAATGGCAAAGTAAACCCCTCACCATTTTAACAAGACATCTTTCAGTTCTTGTGAAATAGCATGTTTCATATGAATATCAAACCTACAGGAGTTCTCTTATCCCTATTGGTAATATCAAGAACATTATCCTTTCCAAATGTCTCAAAGATAAGCAATCAATACAGAATGGCCTTTGGCTCATTCTCCTTAGATTGAATCATTTTGCCTTTTACACTAAATCAGACTACATCTCATGTAAGAAAAAATCTTATGTATAAAATTATTTTTTAATAAACCTGATAGCATTATTTTATTTTGATTACTGTTGTTTTGGTTCATGATTATACTTCTTTTTTATTGTATCAATGTTTTGGTTCTTTTTTTCTGCTTTCATTCTAAACTTTTAAAAGTTTGTTTTGATGTTTGTATTGTGTTTGTCTTTAGTGGGAGGTACAATAAGCTAATCAGTTAAAAAAATTGCCTTCTAAGAATATGAAAACAAACAAGTCCTCCAACAGTAATCAGCAAAGCCCTTTTCCTTAACCCCTTAAGAACTAGTGATCCAGGAAGTCAACTTCCCTTAAGGACTGCTCTGAAGTTGGTCGGCGTGCCGGCACACATGACTTATGATGTATACTGGCGCATTGAACGGGGGTCAGTGAGAGAGGTCAATTTCAGACCCCAGTAGTGCTTAGAGCTATCCCACAGGAGTGCTGTAAGCACAAAAAAAATTACTGGTGACGGTCCTGACATGTCACTGGCCGTTAAGGGGTTAATGTACCCTGTAAACAAAATCTAGTATATAATAAATAAAATTTTGCTGCGCACAAAGCAAAAAAAATAAATAAATAAAATCTAGTCATAAAAGAAATGGTCCAAGTGTACTTTCTCAATAGTTTAGATTTTGTACCTTTTAAAGTGGAACTATCCACATAAATAACTTGGCTTCATTAAATGCAACATAGTGTAGCTACTAACAAAGGGAAAGTTTTGCTAAATCGATTGGTTTGCATTGATTTGTGAGTAAACATAAACTGTGGTTCTATCCCTAGCTATATCTGAACCTTCAGGTTCTCCTCAATATCGACTTGATAAACAACATCTCTTCTATTCCAAAATAATTTTCATCTGGAATATTGATATTAGCTGCTATTTTACTGTTGTCCTGATTTAATAAAATCCATGCTCAGTACATGATTTTCATATGAGAAAGCTATTTTAAAACCAACCAGGAGTCTCAGGACTCACGGGGCATTGCATGTAAAGAGTTTATTTTTATTATATCTGGGAATTTTGGAAGGATGCAGTTAGATATTTTTTTATTACTTTAAATTTATATGAGTCTTTATCTTATTAAAACATTTATAGTTAGGTATTTAGTAATTCAGGTTATCTGTCTAATCTATTCAGTTTATTGATTACACAGCTAAAACATTTTCTGAATCACATATTGATCAAATTCACTATTTACTTAGCAGTATAGTCCAACAAAGGTTTAAAGCATGCCAGATATGTTATTTTTCATGAAATGTCTTGTGATAATGCACACATTTGTTTGTTTGCAAAAGTGTATATTTCCAAGATTAGTTCCATTAGACTTGTGTATATTTTAAAGCATTGTAGCTTAATTTAGCTAATCCTGCTGTGAGAATTCTTTAGCACAGATGACATAAAACATCACCTACTGTTCTTATATCCCCTGACAGAAGACCATATGTGCTACTATTCTAAAACAATGGGTGTTAAGTATGTCATCACAATAGACATTATATTAATTGTATTGCTTATCTGACATAATGTTTAATCATTATCTGTATTTTACTCTTTGAAGCTATTTACATTGACTTATCCCCATATGCATTTGTAAGATTTTCATAATATTAATAAAATATTATAATTATTAATTAATGGTAATCTAGGACTGCAAATCATCAGTTATGCCTTCTTTTTTGTCTCGTGTATCATTAATGCGCAGTTATAGAATTGTTCATTTTTACTTGTGGATAAAAAGCATGTTTTTCATTTATATGTTGAAGCAAATAATGTTACATTATTCCATTAGTTTAGAATTTTTTAACACTCAGTTTTTTATCTATATTTTATTAGAAGTTTCAAGTATGTATAGTATACAGTGACACAGCATTTCACATTACATCAGTACTTTTGAAACACATTTCTAATGCAACAAACAAACATACAAACACTTTGGAAACCAAATCCATAACTGTTGTGGGGGAGGGGGGTAGAGATGATCCTGCCATAGATAATATCCTGGGGGGCTGGTGCAACAGTGTACTCATATTTTTTTTTTTTTTTAACATTTTTATTGAGAGGACAGTAATAATGCTATACAAGCACAATGATAATGCACATGGTGAGCAAGTAAAAGAAACAATACATACAGGCAGGTGAACATAACAGAGAGATATAGCTGTCCCATTTCGATTTTTAAGTTAAAGAACCAGACTAAACTCAAACCAAAACTACTCTCCCCCATCTCCAACCTTAACTGAGAGCCTAAAAGAACTCATTCCACCCACCCTTCCTCCCCCCGCGCGGAGACGAGCACCACACCTCCTCCATTAAATATCTATAAACGTAGCAGATAGCTGCTTAAACATCAATATGTAGATGAACATATGAGTAATACTATAAGTAGCCACGGTTTCCAGGAACAGCAGACACGGAGCACAAGGCAATATTGAATAGTTATGCATTGTGTATCCCTTGTTGATAAAGAATTCTAGAGTTACAGTAAGAAGTTCATAGACCCAATATTTGGTGGAATTTGTTCGGGGTGCCCCTATGCAAGTAAAGTCCCTTATAATGTAGAATATTATGGGCTGTAAGGGTCATCAATTGGTCATGCTTGGGGGGTGTTCTGACATCCATGATTGTGCCACCACCTTTCGTGCCATGATCAACAATTCTCTAATTAATATAATATGAAAGTTTGAATGAAGCTGATAAGGGAGGATAGAGATGTACACAGCTTCAGAGACAGCGACACATCCCACTGCACCACAGCCGACATAGTGCGGAGCACAGCAACCCAAAACCTATGAACCAGAGGGCACTCCCACAGAAAGTGCAAGAAAGCTGCGCCTGCTCCCCTACACCTCCTACAATGATCATTATCTATCCTGCCCATCCTAAAAAGCCATACAGAAGTGTAATAGGATCTGTATAAGATCTTGAGTTGAATCAATTGATGTCTGGCCGTAGTTGCTACCAATTCAGGACTCCACAAAGCTATTTCCCATTCATAGTCCTCAAAGGTGCCCACATCAGCCTTCCATTTAAGTCTGAGTCCATCCTCCGCCATCATAGAAGCCTTATCTAACCATGTAGAGATCAACGAAACAGGTCGAAGGGACTGTCTCTTCTTGGCCAGTGTGACCAGAGGAAACTCTTGTATATTGGGAATATTGGTACCCCATAAAGCAGACAGAGCATGTCTCAACCGTAAATATGAATAAAAGAAGGTAGCAGGAACATTGAACTCCTCACGCAGCTGATTGAACATTTTTAAGATATTGCCCTGATACACATGACCAAGCGTAGTAATACCATATGTCGACCAGGATCTACCAAATTCCAGTTGCTGAAGGCATATCAACCCCTCCGACCCCCAGAGAGAAAAACCAGGGTCTAATGCCACAAAATTTGAAATAGACTGGATACTTGACCGTATACTACAGGCCGTCCGAGAGGTAACAGGGGGATCCTCAAGCACATCTGAACCCAACAAGGGAATGTGCAGCAAAGAATAACCTGGTTTAAGAAGAGATTCCTCAATTTTATGGAAGGTGTGTAGTGTATCAGGTAGAACATATGCAAATGCAAATTGTCCCTGTGAAGCCAAGTAGTATTTATAAAAATCAGGGAGGGCTATTCCACCCTCACTTGTTGGACATTTAAGAGTAGATAGCTTAATCCTAGATGGGCCTCCTGACCAAAGAAAGTTCCTAATTATCTTATCAATTACAGCAAAGTACCTTTTAGGGATAAGTATGGGAGAGCCCTGAAAAACGTACAAAAATCATGGGAGAAATACCATTTTAATCAGATTAGATCTACCAATAACGTTCAATGGTAATGAAAGCCAAGATGTGGTTTTATAATGAAATTGATCAATTAGTGGTTCCAAATTGTCTTTCATATAACTTTCCACGGAAGCAGTTACCAAAAGCCCCAGGTACTTTACTGAATGTTCATATCGCAGAGGAGTGGACAGTACAGGACCGTAATTCAGGATCGGATCTACAGGAAGGATAGATGATTTAGCACAATTTATTCAAAATCCCGAATAGTTGTCATAGGTATTAACTAGATCTAGAACATGTGGAAGAGATCTAGAGGCTGCTCCCAAAAACAACAGTATATCATCTGCATATAGTGCTAGTTTCTCCTCCCTACTGCCCAGTATAAACCCCTCTACCATCGGGTCGCTATGGATCAGACTGGCTAACGGTTCAATGGCCAATGCAAACAGACCCGGTGACAAGGGACAACCCTGTCGCGTGCCCCTTTCAACTGCAAATGACCCCGACTGGACCGATCCAGTCAACACCCTAGAAGTTGGATTCACATAGAGAAGTTGTACCCATTTCAAAAAGGTCGGCCCAAATCCAAATCTCTGTAGTGTACACAAAAGATAACCCCACTCCACAGAACCGAATGCTTTAGATGCATCTAGCGATACTACCACTCTATGGCCAACATTATCGTGTTTAGTATGTAAATGGGAAAATAATCTTCTTAGACTGTGAAACGTTGATTTCTCAGGCATAAATCCCTCCTGATCTGTGTGGACAAGATCTGAGATTACTGCATTTAATCTATTTGCCAGCACTTTGGCCAAAATTTTAGCATCCGATGTAAGCAGTGAGATAGGTTGATACGAGTCACACTTAGTTAAGTCTTTACCCGGTTTAGGGAGCACTACTATCATAGCCTCAGTAAGGGACAAAGGAAGTCTACCCTCTTCAAAAGCTCCATACAAAGTATTAAGCAATTGTGGAGCCAATGTATCTGCATACCTCTGGTACCATTCAGCTGGAAGTCCATCTCCCCAGGGGACTTACCCGTAGGAAGAGAGTCAATAGCCGCCATAATCTCACCCAGCAAAACTGGAGAATCAAGCATTCGGCGTTGATCAACAGACAAGACTGGAAGAGAAATTCCCACCAAATAGTCCTCAACCTGTCGAGCGGTAGAGTTGGCGTGTGTCTTATATAGAGTAGAATAAAAGTCTGCAAATACCTCATTAACACCCATTTCATCATGTATAAGATTCACACTCTTATCGTATATGGTCGTTATACTGCATCTGCCCTCCCTGGCTCCCACCAAATGAGACATAAGTTTTCCTGCTCTATCCCAGTTTTCAAATAATTTCTGTTTCTGGTACATCACAAAATTCACATTTTGCTTCATTAGCGCAGTGTTGTATGCAGAAGAGGCAATCAAGAAGGAATCATGCAAAATAGTGTCACCTTTGTCTATATATGTTCTTTCCGCCATGGTAGCCTCTTTCTCCAATTGGCCTATTTTATCCTTGGTACGTTTGTTATGTGAAGCAATTAATGAACCAAGGGAACCACGCATCACTGCCGTGGCCGCCTCCCAAACCACTCCCTGTGACGCAGAACCTGCATTTAAACATAAGTAATCTGTCAGTGCGGTCCCATGACTTGTAGCAATGTGATCCATAGATAGCCAGTATGGCTGAAGTCGCCAACTAGGAGCTGAGTAGTCTCTGCCTGTACAGAGATGTAAACGCATTGGAGAATGATCCAGTGCCCCTCTAGGTAAGTAAGAACAGTCATCGACCATATGCCATGCATGACCGGAGACAAACATATGATCAGTTCTAGACAGTGATCTATGAGTGGCAGAGTGACATGAATATTCCCTAGTGTTAGGATGAAGAGTTCTCCATGTGTCAGTGAGGTTAATATCCTCTATGAAACTTAAAAATTTAAGCCTAGAGGCTAAAGAGTCACCGGATCTAGCACCCAACCTATCCAAAGCAATGTCAGTATACATGTTGAAATCCCCCATAACAAGAAGACAACGATCAGGTTTTGCAGCTATATATAGAAGAGCCTCCTACAAAACATCAGGCACAAAAGGTGGAGGGATGCAGATGTTCATTAAAATAACCGGTATGTCAGATATCAAGCAGTCCAAGAAGATGTACCTACCCAATGGGTCAGATTTTAAATCAACTAACTCATATTGTAAGGACTTACCAACCAACATAGAGACCCCCTTGCATGAGTTGAAAAGGTTGCATGGTAATGTCACCCCACCCATGCTTTCTTAAGAGCTAGTATTTTACCACCTATTAGGTGAGTCTCTTGAAAAAGCAGAATATCCGGTTTATATCTCCTGGAATGATTCAGGATCAAGGATCATTTAATACCATCATTGAGACCCCTAACGTTCCAGGAGATAATAGTCACCACTTTATTAGCCATATTCCTTAAAAGGAACGTAAGGTGCATGCCCGTCTCCCAGAGAACAGAGGAATAACCCACTGAAAAAAAAAACAACCTATCACCCTTATCTATAGAAAAAACTAAACCCCCCTCCCTGTCCCCATCCAACCCCAACCAGAAGAGGACCC
The DNA here is from genome assembly GCA_037306005.1 of Rhinophrynus dorsalis. Taxonomy (NCBI): domain Eukaryota; kingdom Metazoa; phylum Chordata; class Amphibia; order Anura; family Rhinophrynidae; genus Rhinophrynus; species Rhinophrynus dorsalis. The sequence continues at coordinate 137,026,234 of CM074723.1, read as the reverse complement.
TTGCCCTAACAATAACCCCTAGGTATATCCCAAGCCGGACCCGGGATGTCCCCTTCATAGTTAACCACAAATCTTAAAAAATTGGAGTAATGAGAAATGTATAACATTTACCAAACATTGAACCAATCCCATAGGTGTCCATGGCGACCCACGCCAACCCCACTGCCACACCACCCGGCGACCCAACAGCGCAGCTGGCACAAGCACCCCCGGCACATACATGTCAACACCAAGAATTACAATGAGAGAAAAAAAAGGGGGCGCTCTAAGGGGGAAGGGGGAGGGGGGAAAAAACCCACATCTAGCATAATGAAATCAAACAATGTACTAGAGGAGTTAATGCAACATGCGGACCCGCCATCCTCACCGATCATTAGAAAGGCAATCCCCCAATCATGTAATATAGTATACTATAGAGTGAACACATCACGGATGAGAGCGGAGCTTATAATCCCATAAGGACACCTCAAGAGCAGCCGAAATAACCGCAGAGGAGAGAGGACCCCCCCCCCACTAAAGAGCTCAGGAAGATCCATAAGAACCTCCCATAGAGCTCCCTATAACCACAGTGCATGCCCCAGGACTTGTACAATTAAAGGGCACATCCATGTGTGTATAATCAAAATCTTTCTTCCATCCATAGATTAACAGGTGCAATATCAAGCGGGCCCACATATCACATCCCCACATCCAGCATCACATAACTCCAAATCAGGGTAACACATAACCCAGTAACGCATATCCCCTCCTACGTAAGATACACACCACATTCGCACATATATCAGCGTCCATGCACTGAGGTTATGCATCTAACACATCAATGTAGTGGCTCCCACGCCACTCACCCTCCACAAACCAAATCAATAATAACCAAAGGGCATAATTCTTGAAAGTCCATAGAGCATCAGTAGAAATATCATAGTGCCGTGACTAGTGAGCCACCAATCACAGATATTACCCCCATCTACAAGGCCTCAATCCAGCTCATAGCCTCAACCTCAGATGTAAAAAAGGATGTAGTTCCATTATGAGTCACACGAAGTTTGGCTGGGTATAACATGGCATATGAGATTTCCTTTTCTCGTAGCTTGCGCTTCACTTCCTGAAACTTCATCCTTTGACGCTGAACATCCATTGAGAAGTCAGGATAAATGGAAATACAAGCATTACCAAGCATGATAGGGTCATTCAGGTGAACCATTCTCAGTATTGCATCTCTGTCCCTATAATTGAGGAGCTTGGCAATCAGGGTTCTTGGACCTGCCCCTGGGGGCAGTCGCGCTGAGGGAATTCTGTGCGCCCTCTCCACTACAAACAAACCAGAGAGACCCTCTGCACCCAACTCTCCCGCACCCAGTCCTCCAGGAATCGCTCAGGAGTATGGTCCTCACTGTTTTCCAGTAATCCAATAATACTAATGTTGCAGCGGCGTGACCTGTTTTCAAGGTCGTCAGCCTTTCTCTGTAGTGCCCTAACCTGTTGTTTCAGTGATTCAAGCGATTCATTAATGAGGGGCAGAGAGTCCTCCACCGTGGAAACCCTTCTCTGAATATCCAGCACTTTCTCCCTCATATTTTGCTGATCAGCTCGGAGCAAATTCAGTTCCATTTGTACAGTATTCATTTTAGTGGTTAGACTGTTTTGACAATTAGAAATGGCCGCCATTAATTCTGCGAAGTGCGACTCAGACGACTGAGCACAGGAAGAGGGGGCGAAGGCTGCTCCATTATGGCCTGAACCTCACCCTCCTCCATCTGTCTCCTAGCAAATTGACTAAGCCTGTTTTTAACCCTTTGAGTGCCAGAGTGGTACGCAACGCATTGCTTTGCAATGCGTTGCGTACCACTCTGGCACTCAAAGGGTTAATATCCCCAGATTTAGACTTCTTGCCCATCATAACAAGCAATAGGAACAGAACAGCACTATGTTAAGTATCGTAGTAGATCAAGTCCATGCAATGGGAGTGAAGACACCCTGGGATGACTGTGGAACACTACTTCATAGAGATCAGAGTTCCCAAAGCCATGGTACGAAGATTAGATCACTACCAGGGCAGTGATTAACTTCAATTATACATGGGGCAGGAGAGGGTTACATATATAGGGTAGAGAGACAAACAGGGGTTGGAGCATGTAGTAATGTCTCTGTATTGCGGACAGACACTCGCAGGTTGAAAGTGTTGGTAGAAGGCTCTCCAGTGAACAAAGACTCACTGAACAGGCAGGATCGCTGATGAACGCCTAGCAGTATACTGGAATGTCCACTTCTGTAGCTGCACTTTCAGACTTGTCATAGAAAGGGGAGAAGTACCAAGGCACTGAATACTTTATCCTTACATGGGGTAGAGGGGGGACACAAAAACAGGACAGAAAACCAAACAAGGGTAGAAGCTGGTCTGGGTAGATGATATAGCACCCCCGGGCCAAGAGCACAGTCACCAGGTCAAGTACTGAATTGATAATACACAGCCCAGTCACATTGATAAGTCAACTGGGCCTCAATAATCTTATGAAGTGGAGAGCAGTGCAGTTCCAGCCAGAGTTGAACAGTTATTATTCGCAGAAGAGGGGCTGCTGAACAAGTTAATTATACATGGGATAGGCAGGGGCACATACATACGAGAGAGAGACAAACAGGGCTCCAAGCAGGTGTTGGCAAGCATAGTATTCTTGATATTGTGCACTATAGGTCCCAATACAGAGGATTTATTGTCGGGTAGCTGTTGTATATAATAAGCCTAAGGGGAGGGATGGGGAACTGGGTGAAAAAACAAAAAAAAGGTGCTCTAAAGAGAGACTAGATTAGGTGTCTACCGCAGCGAGCACAGCACAGGTACTACTGGCATCCCTAGAATATATGCCACTCAAGAATGTAAGAGATATGATGTCTTCATACGTGAGAATAAAGTGCCCCAATGTTTTAATCTGCACATCTGCGTCAGGGTGTATTTTTTCCTCTCACCTCCGTTATCGGGGTCAGCGTCTACTGTGCGACACAGGCCAGCACTGAGTTAATTAGTGTGGAGGCGGATGATGTTCCCGCAGCAATCCGCACACAGGCCGAAGGTCTATAAGCTGGCATCCACTCCAGTGCGCCTCTCCTCCGCCAGGTCTCACACTGCATCGGAACTCCCCAGGATCACACCTGCAGCCTACCAGGCCCGTGTTCAGCAGCACACAGCAACGCGGCCTCAGACACCCAGAGGTATTTCAATATAGACATCAATCAATGCTGCTTCACAAGGAGGGCACGGTGGTACCCCTGGAAGGACAAATAATAGTAAGAAAATAAATAAATTCACCCAGATTGTGCCAAGATTCATGGAGCAACAGAGTGACACGTCCTCCCGGTCCGGCTTCCGGCCACGCCCCCCAGTGCACTCATATTTGTCTTTGAAGAGGGCACTAAGCAACTTCATCAGGAAAGTGCATGTTAGTTAAGCAATAAACGTCACCAATATGACGTCTAATTTCAGCCACTACATTGCTATGGTAAGGTGGGATGTGAAACAGATATTGTTTACTAACTTTCTCTCATCACTCCCTCAAACCATTTCCCCAAGAGGGTCATCCATGGATAGAGAATCAATGGATGCAAATAGAGTATTTTTCGTATCAGACTATCTACTCATTGCCAGAGTCAGAAGCCTGCCTAACTCCACATGTCCAGAATGTGGGCAACAATGTGTCCTTCTTGCCTCAGGACTGGAAACAAAGGTCACTTTGTTATGTGTTTAATTTATTATTCATGTTGGATTAAAATAAGGTGCACATAACCATCAGTATTACTGCTTCCTGAAATACATTTCTGTGAAGCCAGGGTGTATGTCCCAGACAATTGCTCAATAGGGTCTTATAGATATTGCATAAGGTATCCACTGTTGTTGGGGATCTAGGCTTCTGAAGACCAATCTTTTAAAGTCTATTAAATTTTGTCCCAGTTAAGAACCCATTCTACCTGAGAATTTGGTTAACAAACAAGCACAAGCATGTCAGGCTAGTGATATCACTCTTTCACTACATTTTAAGTAAGGACCACCTGAGGCTGTGTAAGTGTGAATCCTCTAGATATAGCCAAGTTCCAAAACTGAGGGTGCAATTGATGGGTACCATCTAACTCAGAAAGTGTGAGAACTGACAGCATGACTTTTCGTGAAAAACGGATGATTTTTCGATTTTTTTCTCAAAAGTATTATTTTTTTCTCCAGTGCAAAATGTTCCCCTTTTTCGCCTATTCCAACACATTATTCTCCTATTCTAACACATTTTTCTCCTATTCGAACACATTTTTCTTCTATTCTAACACATTCTAACACATTTTTCTCCGATTCCAACACATTTTCTCCAATTCCAACACATTTTCTCCTATTCCAACACTTTTTTCCTATGTTTAATATGGTACAACATTTCCCAGCACAATATTACTTCTTCTGAGGGCTGTAGTGGAGAAATGTGTAGCTGGAAGTCAAAGTTGTGAGTCCTACAGCAACATATACCTTGAGAAATGTGTTAGCATGCAGAGTGCCTTTGTTCTTTGCCCACAACACTTAATTCCTGTTTCATGACACTGGCATGGATTCATGATGATGCAGAAAGTGACATTTTTCAGGGATTTCAGTTTGAGGTGAAAATTTTTGCCCATCCCTAGTACATAGGACACAGAAAGTGTAAATACTATGCTGTAAGTGCCTTCTACCACATGATCTGCTGGTCAGTGGGTGAGAAAAAGTGATTTTTGGTGCAGGGGTCCAGTTAAGTAGCATATATTTTTAGAAAAAGACTCTGTGTGAAAAGCGATGTTGTTATGGGGTTGTGGGTGGGAGAGTCATTACAGAAGGCAGCAAGATTAGTAGAGGTTAGACAGGCTGTTGACCTGACCTTGCTCATAATGGTTATGGAGGTAATTGATAGGCTTCCCTGAAGAGGTGAGATTTCAGGAAGCATCCAAAAATCAGAAGGCTGGGGATGAATCTGAATGAATGAGGGATGGAAATCTAGAGCTCAGGTGCAACAAAGGAGAAGTCCTGTAGTCAGGAATGAGAGACTGTAATAAGAGTTGTTGAGATGAGATTAAATATAGGGACAAATAGTATTAGTAAGGGCTCTGTAAGTTAGCACCAATATTTGGAGCTTAGTTCCAGATGCTAATAGGTTCCAGTGTAGGGACTGGCAGTGAGGAGCTATATTAAAGGTGTGATATGTGAGGTAAATTAGCATAGTAGCAGAGTTCATTATGGGCTATAGAGGTGTAGTCAGGTGCAAGGAAAGTCCAGTAAGGAATGAGTTGCATTAGTGAAAACAGGACAAGATGAGGGTTTGGATTAGAATGTTGTTAGCCTCTTCTGTAAGAAAAGGGGCAATTCTAGAGATGTTATGTAGTTGGAGGCTCCATGAATGACTTAATGTAGGGAGTGAAGGATAGGGCAGAACCAAAGGTGACCCCATGGCAGCATGCTTTGGAGGTTGATGTCATGGTGATGTTGTTAGCAGTGAGGGAAATATCTGGGGAAAGCCTGGTTGGAGAGGGAGCAAATATTATAAGTTAGGTTTTAGTTAGGTTATGTTTTATATGATGGGAGGACATCCAGGAAGACATAGCAGACAGACAATTAGATACACATGACAGGGGAGAAGGGGAGGGGTCTGGGAAGAAAAGATAGATTACCAAGATATGATGGTTAAACCCAAACCCAAAGGAATTTATTACTTTCTAAGGGAAGAGGTGTATATTAAAATTAGCAAGTGGCCCAGGATCATCTTTAGCAAGGCAAGTCTTCCCAGCAATGTTTTACATTTTGGTTTTACCACTGGGTGGTTTAAATGAGTTGCAGAATGTTCTTAAAGTTACTGAGGCATTCTATTTAGTTGTTACAGTAGCAAAATGTTTTCTTGTCCAATGTAGAGATATCCCAAATCCTTTACAGGAATTATCTCTTAGTTAATTTGTAAAAGAGCCTAATAGGAAGGAAGCCATGCTATTTTTATTATTTACAAATGGAAACTTGGTATCAAATGTAGGTTTAGGTCTCCAGTGGGCATCAGTCAGTATGGTCAGTAAGGACAAAGGCTGAGTTGCACCTCAATAAAACAGACATTCTAGCTTTTAGAAAGTCAGATTTTTGTAAAGTGGAAACATATTTATCACAGTCTTTAAAAGCATGGAAATCTTTAGAGATAGTCCAGGAGAAATAGGATTATCTGAAATGTGTTTTATCAAAGGCAACAGAGAACAACAGCGCATTGCATTAGATTTGTCAGTAAGGGTAAAAGAAAAAGAAAACCATTGTGGTACTTTGCAGTAGTGACAACAGTAAATGAAAAACAAAGTAGCATTTAGGATATATAAGTAGACACAGGAGGAGGAAGATCTATATCTGTACAATGCTAGACTGACGGAGGCTAAATACATTATTAGATGTGACAAAGCACATGCAGAGGAGAAAACAGGGGACAAAACATTTTTTAGATATATAAGTGAAAGGAGAAATATGAAACAAGGAATAGTTAGAATGATGACAAAATATGGAAGTTAACTAATTGAGGATCAAGGTCTAGCTGACTGCCTCAATAAATATTTAATCTCATGGGAGGAAAAAGAGGGTACTACTGAGAGCAAAACAGGTCAGCTGCCTGAGCCTGCTGATAGACATGCTGAGACTGCTGCCCGTGCTGCGTCTGCTGCCATCAGTGCTGTACCTGCTGTGAGTGCTTAACCTGCTGCCACTGTGTCTTGTAATTCTCAGGAGGGAAGGTGAAAGAAGAAAATGATGCCAAGTGTAACAGAAGGAGAACCTAAATCACACTTGCCATCCCCAAGCAGTCCCGCCACTACTAGTACTACTAAGAAGGTCCAGTAGCTTGTTAGTGTTAGGAGTAAAGGAGGGGGTGATCATCAAATTACTAGTGACTGTGAGGAGGAGGAAGATTCAGGGACTGAAACTGATGTGAATATAACTACAAACAGAAGGTGCCCAATAGTGTAATATGTTTAGAACAATAATATAAAGTGAATATATATCTAGATGGATACTAAGAAGTAGAGTGGTCATCTAGAGGTATTGCTGACAAAAGCACATACAGAGATTATAACCTGTTTTCATTCAGGTGACAGCAGGGGATCCTCAACAGCAGTTGAAATAAAGTTCAAAAAATGGCTTCCAAGTAGAAAAGTTAACATTTTTATGTTATGTTTGGGGAGAGCAATCTAAGAGGTGCAGACTGATGTGTATTGGGTCCACTTCATCAACCTGAATTTAGTTGATACTGAGGGCAGCTGCAAATTTCCCTTTACTGCTTTGTTGCTGTTTTACACATAAGTGGATTTACAGCATATTTCCTTGTGAGTATAGCTCACTGTGGTGTTCTGGTGACTTTTTTATTTGAAGATTCAACATGGGGGCACCTCCTGTTTTCTTCTCCCCTGTTTTCTATTTCTGTGAGATTTATGTGGTTGGTGTTAGTGGTTGTAACAGTGATGGTGAAGGAGCTGGTGAGACTCGTTTTGGGGGAGTGGTTGAGGAAGAAATGCAGAGCATCCAGTCTAGCGGTAAGGGGATCCCACACCATTCCCCTGACCCTGGGAATCCCCTTCCTTTCTCGGCATTGTCCAAGTGGAACATGAGCCTGAAGAAGGCAGAACTGTTGCCTAGCAGCAATAATACCACCCCCACCAGGAGCACAGATCAGCTGCCTGTGCCTGCTGCTGGTCCTTCCAGTCTGCCTTCTTCAGGTCACCAAGAAATGGCAAATGTGACATTAAGGGACCCTCTGTCACATTTCTCATCACCTCCTCCAACCAGTTAGATGTATGTAATACAGCAGCAATGACTGGTGGGGGTGGTGGTGATGATGATGGTGGAGAAGCTGGGGTAGAAGAGACATTGATGGCCTTTTAGACAAAACTGAGAAGGAATGAGAGACAGGGATAAGGATGGGCATCACCACCACCAGCAGTGAGCTTTTGGAATTTGTGGAATTGCAATTGCTCTAATTCCTGCTGCTACTAAGTTGCAAGGGCAGCAGGGTGCTGAGGAGCAGGCTAGTGTGCCACAGACCACCGTGGACTCAGTGGGAATAGGGTCAACAAGTGATGTGGGACTAGGACAGGTTCCACTTGAAAGAAGCAATACTCCTGGTCCTAGTCGCAGTGCTGATTCTGAGGCAGTAGCAGCAACAGCAGTAACCTTATCCCCTGACCCAGCCAGTGAAGGGGAATGTGGAGGAGAAGAAGAAAGAGGCCATTCTTCTCCACCTTTCCCCTCTGCCCTAAAGTCATGGGTGTGGGACTATTTTTCTCTTGGGGCAGGCACAGCACAGTCATTAACAATGGCGCTGTACACACTTTGTGACAAGTCATTAAGAAGGAGAAAGGAGGAAACACACCTTGGCACAAGTGCCCTGATATCACACATGAAAAACAGATACCATGATATTTATGTGAAACATTTAAAGCCAAACACCTACCAAAGAAATCCAGCAATGATGTTGTTGTACCCCCTGGCTCTCCTGAAAGGCAAGAAGAGGTGAGGCAGAGATCAAAGAGTAGGAAGAATAGCGAAACTCAGCCACAGACTGAAAGTTTGATGACAAGCGATACAACTTGCTGGTCATCCCCTTCTTGCTCTAGGGTAACTGCGTCTTCTGCCAATCCAACACATTCATCGTTACCTCCCCACCAAGTAATAGACATCCTGTAGATGTTAGGGTGTTGCAGTTTGTGTCTACCCGTTGATCACTGTGTGGTGCACTGACCACACATGGCAGTGTGGTGGAGGACAATCGCAAGCAGTGCATCAAGAGTCATCTGAGGAGATTCCATCCCACAGAATATGCTAAGCTGGTGGCAGGGAGGGTTCATCATTATTATTAAACTGTCAGCAAGTCGTTATGTGTCCTTAGCACGGTGTGGACAAGGGGCATAGTGATAGCGACATTACTTGGTTTCTGGTTGGGAATTTCACATTGGGGACCCTAAGTGCCATGATGTTTGGATAGAGTTTGGATAGTGCCTGGTGTCTTATGGGAGTGCAGATTTACCCATTGTTCCCAGTCCTCCCCTTATTTACAATGTGCACATTGCAGTTGCTGATGTAAGAGGCACAGTTTCTGCTCTCAAGAGAAACATTTCTGTTCACAACACACCCATGATTTTGGAGGAGGGGCCAGTGGAGAAGCATTATTGGCCAACTTCTTCTTTTCTCCACATATAACTGAAGTGGGTGGGGGCTAGTTATGGTGCTGCTACTACTTCAGGTGCATCAATGGAGCTAGTCATTGCAAGTGGAACCTTCATCATCCATGACCCATGTTACTGCTGTTTTTGATCCCATTCCCTTTCAGCTGTCTAATTATCCTGCTGCTTAAACAACTCAGCAGCAGCAGCAAGAACAGCAGTTGCAAATTCTGCATCTACATCAGAGCATTTGACAATGACCAGTGTCCACTGGCCAACACGACATGACCTGCTGGCATTAGGCCAGTAGGGCATTTTTTTCCTCAAGGCTTGTTCTTTAAAACAACAACAAAAAAACCCATAGGCCTACAAAAAAATAAACCATTTTTGGGGACTTGTTTCAATAAGCAAACAAGCCTAAGTCCTACAAATTAATGTTTCCTCAGGGCTTGGGCCTCTAACAATATCAATATCAGTCAACCCCAGTGGCAGTGTATGTCAGAGGGCCCCTCTTTCTATCATGTTACATAAAAATTTCTTATTTTATTTTATTTTTTTTATTAACTATACCCCAAATACAAGTCAACAAACACTCTCCCCAAAAACAAATTCCCTGTTCAACTGATTATTTTCCCAGACTCCACCTACCAACACATCAGCCCCCTTTTATACCATGTATTATGGAGGGGTGTTTAATTGTATTTCTTTTTTATTTTTATTTTTTATTAACTGTCCGTCCAATCCCAGGAAACACCCCCCCAAAAACAAATTCCCTGTTCAACTGATTCTTTCTCCACACTCCACCAACACAGGCACCTTCATACCCCTTTTATATTATGCCTTTGGGAAATAAAATAACATTTGCTATGTGTTGTATGTAAATCAAATGTTCCCATTGATTTCAATGGAATGAGCTGGGTGGAAAAAGTGGAAAAATTTCACTTTTTGTGAGAAATTATTTGCCAAGCGGGATTTGCAATTATTCGCTGATTTTGTTTTGAGGAGAAAATTTTCTCCCCATCCCTACTGGCAACTAAGGACCAGCAAGTCTGAAAATTAATGGAAACCATATTAAAGAAAATAATTGTTAATACCTGAATTTAAATGGCTTGGAAGATCATAAACAGCAAGCATTTTACAACTAGGGATGGGCAAAAATGTCCACCTCAAACTGAAATTGGGGAAAAATGGCACTTTCTGCTTGGCGAAAAAATTTCCAACGAAAAATGCCGATTTTCTGCTTTTTTCGCCTACCTCATTCCATTGAAATCAATAGGAACATTTAAGTTACACACAACATAAAATAAATAGTATTTAATTTCACAAAGGCATAGTATAAAAGGGGCATGAGGGTGCCTGTGTTGGTGGGGTGTGGGGAAAGAATCAACTGAACAGGGGATGATTTTAGGGGGTACTTAATAAAAATTATAAAATAATAAAATAAAATAAAAACCATAAGACATGGTATAAAGAGGACTGAGGAGGGTGCCTGTGTTGGTGAATGAATGAATCATTTGAACAGGGAATTTGATTTGGAGGGTTTCTTGACTGCTACTGGGGGGGCAGTTAATAAAAAATAAATCAATAAAATAAAAGAAAACATTTGTATGTAAAGTGATAGAGACAGGAACCCACTGACATAAGCTGCCACTAGGGTGGACTGACACTTGACTTGATTTTTACAGGATGATTTGTTTGATTTGTTGTTAGAGGCCTTTGTAGGACTTAGACTTATTAGAGGCCCAAGCCCTGAAGAAACATTGATTTGTAGGACTTAAGCTTGTTTGGCATAAGTCCTAAGGAAACATTGATTTGTAGGACTTAGGCTTGTTAGAAACAAACCCCCCCAAAATTGTTCATTTTATTGTAGGACTATTTTTTTTTTTATTTTTTTTATTTTTTTTTTTCAAACACAAGCCCTGTGAAAAAATAAAAATGCCCTACTAGCCTAATGCCAGCGGGTCATGTTGGCCAATGGCCACTGTCAAATGTCCTCCTGAGTCCTGAGTTGTTATTTAAGCAGCAGGATGATTAGGCAGCTGAAAGGGAATGGGATCAACAATAGCAGTAACATGGAAGATGGATGATGAAGTTTCCACTTGCCACGATGGCTCCAGAGATGCTCCTGAGGCAGTAGCAGCAGAATAAGTAGTCCTCAGTATATGTGGAGAAGAGAACAAGTTGGCCACCTGTCCCTCCTCCAAAATCATCATGGGTGTGTTGTTATTAGAATATATTTTTTCCTTTGAGAGCAGGAACAGCGGGTCTCATCAGAAACTACAATGTGCACAGTGTGTGTGTGGTGAATAACATCTGGGGGCACAACTGTATCCAAACACCATGACACCCGAAACTAAGTACTGCCGCTGTCACTGTACCCCTTTTCCAGACCCGCTGAGGACACATTACAACTTGCTGACAGTTTAATGATAATGATTAACCCTCCCTGCCACGATCTTAGCATATTCTGCAGGATGGAATCTCCTCAGATGCCGATTGATGCACTGACTGTGATTCTCCTCCGCCACACTGGCATGTGCAGGGCTGGCCAAAGACATTGTGCTGCCTGGGTCCAAGGATGAAATGCTGCCACCCCTAAAAGAACACGCCCACCAAAATAAGCCCACAAATCGTGAGTTTGGGTGGCTACAGGAGGTGGGGGAATGATGTCTGCAGACCACAGCTAAGCTAATGACAGTGTTTGGTGTGCATTTATAGGTTTTTGCCAAGGGCATAATCAACAAATACATAAATCTACAGTTAGTTATACTTGGCTCTTACAATCAGCAGGACACATTATAGCATATTGTGCATAACAGTTTCCTTAAATGTACATTTGAAAATCAATATTCATTTTTTTTTTCAAACTCTTAATGGAAAAATAGTGGCACACTAAGCTGGAGCCCACATCACACCAAAGTGCCATGACACCCTGGTTGAGAACCAATACTTTAGAGGTTCAGTTAGAACAAAAAGTAGGTTTGGGACTTGGGACAGCAGAAGAAGTAAATCAATCCTGCTTCACTCTGACTTACTATGAGATAATGTTAACCTTTTGAGTGCAACTGAATGTAGAGCAATGCATTGTACACCTCTTTGGCACACAAATGTTAATGTTTCTCATAGTAAATGAGTAAACAGGATCAGAAAGGCCACACACACACTACTCATATACATTAAGAAGGAGGAAGGAGGAAACACACCTTGGCACAAGTGCCCTGATATCACACATGAAAAACAGATACCATGATATTTATGTGAAACATTTAAAGCCAAACACCTACCAAAGAAATCCAGCAATGATGTTGTTGTACCCCCTGGCTCTCCTGAAAGGCAAGAAGAGGTGAGGCGGAGATCAAAGAGTAGGAAGAATAGCGAAACTCAGCCACAGACTGAAAGTTTGATGACAAGCGATACAACTTGCTGGTCATCCCCTTCTTGCTCTAGGGTAACTGCGTCTTCTGCCAATCCAACACATTCATCGTTACCTCCCCACCAAGTAATAGACATCCTGTAGATGTTAGGGTGTTGCAGTTTGTGTCTACCCGTTGATCACTGTGTGGTGCACTGACCACACATGGCAGTGTGGTGGAGGACAATCGCAAGCAGTGCATCAAGAGTCATCTGAGGAGATTCCATCCCACAGAATATGCTAAGCTGGTGGCAGGGAGGGTTCATCATTATTATTAAACTGTCAGCAAGTCGTTATGTGTCCTTAGCACGGTGTGGACAAGGGGCATAGTGATAGCGACATTACTTGGTTTCTGGTTGGGAATTTCACATTGGGGACCCTAAGTGCCATGATGTTTGGATAGAGTTTGGATAGTGCCTGGTGTCTTATGGGAGTGCAGATTTACCCATTGTTCCCAGTCCTCCCCTTATTTACAATGTGCACATTGCAGTTGCTGATGTAAGAGGCACAGTTTCTGCTCTCAAGAGAAACATTTCTGTTCACAACACACCCATGATTTTGGAGGAGGGGCCAGTGGAGAAGCATTATTGGCCAACTTCTTCTTTTCTCCACATATAACTGAAGTGGGTGGGGGCTAGTTATGGTGCTGCTACTACTTCAGGTGCATCAATGGAGCTAGTCATTGCAAGTGGAACCTTCATCATCCATGACCCATGTTACTGCTGTTTTTGATCCCATTCCCTTTCAGCTGTCTAATTATCCTGCTGCTTAAACAACTCAGCAGCAGCAGCAAGAACAGCAGTTGCAAATTCTGCATCTACATCAGAGCATTTGACAATGACCAGTGTCCACTGGCCAACACGACATGACCTGCTGGCATTAGGCCAGTAGGGCATTTTTTTCCTCAAGGCTTGTTCTTTAAAACAACAACAAAAAAACCCATAGGCCTACAAAAAAATAAACCATTTTTGGGGACTTGTTTCAATAAGCAAACAAGCCTAAGTCCTACAAATTAATGTTTCCTCAGGGCTTGGGCCTCTAACAATATCAATATCAGTCAACCCCAGTGGCAGTGTATGTCAGAGGGCCCCTCTTTCTATCATGTTACATAAAAATTTCTTATTTTATTTTATTTTTTTTATTAACTATACCCCAAATACAAGTCAACAAACACTCTCCCCAAAAACAAATTCCCTGTTCAACTGATTATTTTCCCAGACTCCACCTACCAACACATCAGCCCCCTTTTATACCATGTATTATGGAGGGGTGTTTAATTGTATTTCTTTTTTATTTTTATTTTTTATTAACTGTCCGTCCAATCCCAGGAAACACCCCCCCAAAAACAAATTCCCTGTTCAACTGATTCTTTCTCCACACTCCACCAACACAGGCACCTTCATACCCCTTTTATATTATGCCTTTGGGAAATAAAATAACATTTGCTATGTGTTGTATGTAAATCAAATGTTCCCATTGATTTCAATGGAATGAGCTGGGTGGAAAAAGTGGAAAAATTTCACTTTTTGTGAGAAATTATTTGCCAAGCGGGATTTGCAATTATTCGCTGATTTTGTTTTGAGGAGAAAATTTTCTCCCCATCCCTACTGGCAACTAAGGACCAGCAAGTCTGAAAATTAATGGAAACCATATTAAAGAAAATAATTGTTAATACCTGAATTTAAATGGCTTGGAAGATCATAAACAGCAAGCATTTTACAACTAGGGATGGGCAAAAATGTCCACCTCAAACTGAAATTGGGGAAAAATGGCACTTTCTGCTTGGCGAAAAAATTTCCAACGAAAAATGCCGATTTTCTGCTTTTTTCGCCTACCTCATTCCATTGAAATCAATAGGAACATTTAAGTTACACACAACATAAAATAAATAGTATTTAATTTCACAAAGGCATAGTATAAAAGGGGCATGAGGGTGCCTGTGTTGGTGGGGTGTGGGGAAAGAATCAACTGAACAGGGGATGATTTTAGGGGGTACTTAATAAAAATTATAAAATAATAAAATAAAATAAAAACCATAAGACATGGTATAAAGAGGACTGAGGAGGGTGCCTGTGTTGGTGAATGAATGAATCATTTGAACAGGGAATTTGATTTGGAGGGTTTCTTGACTGCTACTGGGGGGGCAGTTAATAAAAAATAAATCAATAAAATAAAAGAAAACATTTGTATGTAAAGTGATAGAGACAGGAACCCACTGACATAAGCTGCCACTAGGGTGGACTGACACTTGACTTGATTTTTACAGGATGATTTGTTTGATTTGTTGTTAGAGGCCTTTGTAGGACTTAGACTTATTAGAGGCCCAAGCCCTGAAGAAACATTGATTTGTAGGACTTAAGCTTGTTTGGCATAAGTCCTAAGGAAACATTGATTTGTAGGACTTAGGCTTGTTAGAAACAAACCCCCCCAAAATTGTTCATTTTATTGTAGGACTATTTTTTTTTTTATTTTTTTTATTTTTTTTTTCAAACACAAGCCCTGTGAAAAAATAAAAATGCCCTACTAGCCTAATGCCAGCGGGTCATGTTGGCCAATGGCCACTGTCAAATGTCCTCCTGAGTCCTGAGTTGTTATTTAAGCAGCAGGATGATTAGGCAGCTGAAAGGGAATGGGATCAACAATAGCAGTAACATGGAAGATGGATGATGAAGTTTCCACTTGCCACGATGGCTCCAGAGATGCTCCTGAGGCAGTAGCAGCAGAATAAGTAGTCCTCAGTATATGTGGAGAAGAGAACAAGTTGGCCACCTGTCCCTCCTCCAAAATCATCATGGGTGTGTTGTTATTAGAATATATTTTTTCCTTTGAGAGCAGGAACAGCGGGTCTCATCAGAAACTACAATGTGCACAGTGTGTGTGTGGTGAATAACATCTGGGGGCACAACTGTATCCAAACACCATGACACCCGAAACTAAGTACTGCCGCTGTCACTGTACCCCTTTTCCAGACCCGCTGAGGACACATTACAACTTGCTGACAGTTTAATGATAATGATTAACCCTCCCTGCCACGATCTTAGCATATTCTGCAGGATGGAATCTCCTCAGATGCCGATTGATGCACTGACTGTGATTCTCCTCCGCCACACTGGCATGTGCAGGGCTGGCCAAAGACATTGTGCTGCCTGGGTCCAAGGATGAAATGCTGCCACCCCTAAAAGAACACGCCCACCAAAATAAGCCCACAAATCGTGAGTTTGGGTGGCTACAGGAGGTGGGGGAATGATGTCTGCAGACCACAGCTAAGCTAATGACAGTGTTTGGTGTGCATTTATAGGTTTTTGCCAAGGGCATAATCAACAAATACATAAATCTACAGTTAGTTATACTTGGCTCTTACAATCAGCAGGACACATTATAGCATATTGTGCATAACAGTTTCCTTAAATGTACATTTGAAAATCAATATTCATTTTTTTTTTCAAACTCTTAATGGAAAAATAGTGGCACACTAAGCTGGAGCCCACATCACACCAAAGTGCCATGACACCCTGGTTGAGAACCAATACTTTAGAGGTTCAGTTAGAACAAAAAGTAGGTTTGGGACTTGGGACAGCAGAAGAAGTAAATCAATCCTGCTTCACTCTGACTTACTATGAGATAATGTTAACCTTTTGAGTGCAACTGAATGTAGAGCAATGCATTGTACACCTCTTTGGCACACAAATGTTAATGTTTCTCATAGTAAATGAGTAAACAGGATCAGAAAGGCCACACACACACTACTCATATACATTAAGAAGGAGGAAGGAGGAAACACACCTTGGCACAAGTGCCCTGATATCACACATGAAAAACAGATACCATGATATTTATGTGAAACATTTAAAGCCAAACACCTACCAAAGAAATCCAGCAATGATGTTGTTGTACCCCCTGGCTCTCCTGAAAGGCAAGAAGAGGTGAGGCGGAGATCAAAGAGTAGGAAGAATAGCGAAACTCAGCCACAGACTGAAAGTTTGATGACAAGCGATACAACTTGCTGGTCATCCCCTTCTTGCTCTAGGGTAACTGCGTCTTCTGCCAATCCAACACATTCATCGTTACCTCCCCACCAAGTAATAGACATCCTGTAGATGTTAGGGTGTTGCAGTTTGTGTCTACCCGTTGATCACTGTGTGGTGCACTGACCACACATGGCAGTGTGGTGGAGGACAATCGCAAGCAGTGCATCAAGAGTCATCTGAGGAGATTCCATCCCACAGAATATGCTAAGCTGGTGGCAGGGAGGGTTCATCATTATTATTAAACTGTCAGCAAGTCGTTATGTGTCCTTAGCACGGTGTGGACAAGGGGCATAGTGATAGCGACATTACTTGGTTTCTGGTTGGGAATTTCACATTGGGGACCCTAAGTGCCATGATGTTTGGATAGAGTTTGGATAGTGCCTGGTGTCTTATGGGAGTGCAGATTTACCCATTGTTCCCAGTCCTCCCCTTATTTACAATGTGCACATTGCAGTTGCTGATGTAAGAGGCACAGTTTCTGCTCTCAAGAGAAACATTTCTGTTCACAACACACCCATGATTTTGGAGGAGGGGCCAGTGGAGAAGCATTATTGGCCAACTTCTTCTTTTCTCCACATATAACTGAAGTGGGTGGGGGCTAGTTATGGTGCTGCTACTACTTCAGGTGCATCAATGGAGCTAGTCATTGCAAGTGGAACCTTCATCATCCATGACCCATGTTACTGCTGTTTTTGATCCCATTCCCTTTCAGCTGTCTAATTATCCTGCTGCTTAAACAACTCAGCAGCAGCAGCAAGAACAGCAGTTGCAAATTCTGCATCTACATCAGAGCATTTGACAATGACCAGTGTCCACTGGCCAACACGACATGACCTGCTGGCATTAGGCCAGTAGGGCATTTTTTTCCTCAAGGCTTGTTCTTTAAAACAACAACAAAAAAACCCATAGGCCTACAAAAAAATAAACCATTTTTGGGGACTTGTTTCAATAAGCAAACAAGCCTAAGTCCTACAAATTAATGTTTCCTCAGGGCTTGGGCCTCTAACAATATCAATATCAGTCAACCCCAGTGGCAGTGTATGTCAGAGGGCCCCTCTTTCTATCATGTTACATAAAAATTTCTTATTTTATTTTATTTTTTTTATTAACTATACCCCAAATACAAGTCAACAAACACTCTCCCCAAAAACAAATTCCCTGTTCAACTGATTATTTTCCCAGACTCCACCTACCAACACATCAGCCCCCTTTTATACCATGTATTATGGAGGGGTGTTTAATTGTATTTCTTTTTTATTTTTATTTTTTATTAACTGTCCGTCCAATCCCAGGAAACACCCCCCCAAAAACAAATTCCCTGTTCAACTGATTCTTTCTCCACACTCCACCAACACAGGCACCTTCATACCCCTTTTATATTATGCCTTTGGGAAATAAAATAACATTTGCTATGTGTTGTATGTAAATCAAATGTTCCCATTGATTTCAATGGAATGAGCTGGGTGGAAAAAGTGGAAAAATTTCACTTTTTGTGAGAAATTATTTGCCAAGCGGGATTTGCAATTATTCGCTGATTTTGTTTTGAGGAGAAAATTTTCTCCCCATCCCTACTGGCAACTAAGGACCAGCAAGTCTGAAAATTAATGGAAACCATATTAAAGAAAATAATTGTTAATACCTGAATTTAAATGGCTTGGAAGATCATAAACAGCAAGCATTTTACAACTAGGGATGGGCAAAAATGTCCACCTCAAACTGAAATTGGGGAAAAATGGCACTTTCTGCTTGGCGAAAAAATTTCCAACGAAAAATGCCGATTTTCTGCTTTTTTCGCCTACCTCATTCCATTGAAATCAATAGGAACATTTAAGTTACACACAACATAAAATAAATAGTATTTAATTTCACAAAGGCATAGTATAAAAGGGGCATGAGGGTGCCTGTGTTGGTGGGGTGTGGGGAAAGAATCAACTGAACAGGGGATGATTTTAGGGGGTACTTAATAAAAATTATAAAATAATAAAATAAAATAAAAACCATAAGACATGGTATAAAGAGGACTGAGGAGGGTGCCTGTGTTGGTGAATGAATGAATCATTTGAACAGGGAATTTGATTTGGAGGGTTTCTTGACTGCTACTGGGGGGGCAGTTAATAAAAAATAAATCAATAAAATAAAAGAAAACATTTGTATGTAAAGTGATAGAGACAGGAACCCACTGACATAAGCTGCCACTAGGGTGGACTGACACTTGACTTGATTTTTACAGGATGATTTGTTTGATTTGTTGTTAGAGGCCTTTGTAGGACTTAGACTTATTAGAGGCCCAAGCCCTGAAGAAACATTGATTTGTAGGACTTAAGCTTGTTTGGCATAAGTCCTAAGGAAACATTGATTTGTAGGACTTAGGCTTGTTAGAAACAAACCCCCCCAAAATTGTTCATTTTATTGTAGGACTATTTTTTTTTTTATTTTTTTTATTTTTTTTTTTCAAACACAAGCCCTGTGAAAAAATAAAAATGCCCTACTAGCCTAATGCCAGCGGGTCATGTTGGCCAATGGCCACTGTCAAATGTCCTCCTGAGTCCTGAGTTGTTATTTAAGCAGCAGGATGATTAGGCAGCTGAAAGGGAATGGGATCAACAATAGCAGTAACATGGAAGATGGATGATGAAGTTTCCACTTGCCACGATGGCTCCAGAGATGCTCCTGAGGCAGTAGCAGCAGAATAAGTAGTCCTCAGTATATGTGGAGAAGAGAACAAGTTGGCCACCTGTCCCTCCTCCAAAATCATCATGGGTGTGTTGTTATTAGAATATATTTTTTCCTTTGAGAGCAGGAACAGCGGGTCTCATCAGAAACTACAATGTGCACAGTGTGTGTGTGGTGAATAACATCTGGGGGCACAACTGTATCCAAACACCATGACACCCGAAACTAAGTACTGCCGCTGTCACTGTACCCCTTTTCCAGACCCGCTGAGGACACATTACAACTTGCTGACAGTTTAATGATAATGATTAACCCTCCCTGCCACGATCTTAGCATATTCTGCAGGATGGAATCTCCTCAGATGCCGATTGATGCACTGACTGTGATTCTCCTCCGCCACACTGGCATGTGCAGGGCTGGCCAAAGACATTGTGCTGCCTGGGTCCAAGGATGAAATGCTGCCACCCCTAAAAGAACACGCCCACCAAAATAAGCCCACAAATCGTGAGTTTGGGTGGCTACAGGAGGTGGGGGAATGATGTCTGCAGACCACAGCTAAGCTAATGACAGTGTTTGGTGTGCATTTATAGGTTTTTGCCAAGGGCATAATCAACAAATACATAAATCTACAGTTAGTTATACTTGGCTCTTACAATCAGCAGGACACATTATAGCATATTGTGCATAACAGTTTCCTTAAATGTACATTTGAAAATCAATATTCATTTTTTTTTTCAAACTCTTAATGGAAAAATAGTGGCACACTAAGCTGGAGCCCACATCACACCAAAGTGCCATGACACCCTGGTTGAGAACCAATACTTTAGAGGTTCAGTTAGAACAAAAAGTAGGTTTGGGACTTGGGACAGCAGAAGAAGTAAATCAATCCTGCTTCACTCTGACTTACTATGAGATAATGTTAACCTTTTGAGTGCAACTGAATGTAGAGCAATGCATTGTACACCTCTTTGGCACACAAATGTTAATGTTTCTCATAGTAAATGAGTAAACAGGATCAGAAAGGCCACACACACACTACTCATATACATTAAGAAGGAGGAAGGAGGAAACACACCTTGGCACAAGTGCCCTGATATCACACATGAAAAACAGATACCATGATATTTATGTGAAACATTTAAAGCCAAACACCTACCAAAGAAATCCAGCAATGATGTTGTTGTACCCCCTGGCTCTCCTGAAAGGCAAGAAGAGGTGAGGCGGAGATCAAAGAGTAGGAAGAATAGCGAAACTCAGCCACAGACTGAAAGTTTGATGACAAGCGATACAACTTGCTGGTCATCCCCTTCTTGCTCTAGGGTAACTGCGTCTTCTGCCAATCCAACACATTCATCGTTACCTCCCCACCAAGTAATAGACATCCTGTAGATGTTAGGGTGTTGCAGTTTGTGTCTACCCGTTGATCACTGTGTGGTGCACTGACCACACATGGCAGTGTGGTGGAGGACAATCGCAAGCAGTGCATCAAGAGTCATCTGAGGAGATTCCATCCCACAGAATATGCTAAGCTGGTGGCAGGGAGGGTTCATCATTATTATTAAACTGTCAGCAAGTCGTTATGTGTCCTTAGCACGGTGTGGACAAGGGGCATAGTGATAGCGACATTACTTGGTTTCTGGTTGGGAATTTCACATTGGGGACCCTAAGTGCCATGATGTTTGGATAGAGTTTGGATAGTGCCTGGTGTCTTATGGGAGTGCAGATTTACCCATTGTTCCCAGTCCTCCCCTTATTTACAATGTGCACATTGCAGTTGCTGATGTAAGAGGCACAGTTTCTGCTCTCAAGAGAAACATTTCTGTTCACAACACACCCATGATTTTGGAGGAGGGGCCAGTGGAGAAGCATTATTGGCCAACTTCTTCTTTTCTCCACATATAACTGAAGTGGGTGGGGGCTAGTTATGGTGCTGCTACTACTTCAGGTGCATCAATGGAGCTAGTCATTGCAAGTGGAATCTTCATCATCCATGACCCATGTTACTGCTGTTTTTGATCCCATTCCCTTTCAGCTGTCTAATTATCCTGCTGCTTAAACAACTCAGCAGCAGCAGCAAGAACAGCAGTTGCAAATTCTGCATCTACATCAGAGCATTTGACAATGACCAGTGTCCACTGGCCAACACGACATGACCTGCTGGCATTAGGCCAGTAGGGCATTTTTTTCCTCAAGGCTTGTTCTTTAAAACAACAACAAAAAAACCCATAGGCCTACAAAAAAATAAACCATTTTTGGGGACTTGTTTCAATAAGCAAACAAGCCTAAGTCCTACAAATTAATGTTTCCTCAGGGCTTGGGCCTCTAACAATATCAATATCAGTCAACCCCAGTGGCAGTGTATGTCAGAGGGCCCCTCTTTCTATCATGTTACATAAAAATTTCTTATTTTATTTTATTTTTTTTATTAACTATACCCCAAATACAAGTCAACAAACACTCTCCCCAAAAACAAATTCCCTGTTCAACTGATTATTTTCCCAGACTCCACCTACCAACACATCAGCCCCCTTTTATACCATGTATTATGGAGGGGTGTTTAATTGTATTTCTTTTTTATTTTTATTTTTTATTAACTGTCCGTCCAATCCCAGGAAACACCCCCCCAAAAACAAATTCCCTGTTCAACTGATTCTTTCTCCACACTCCACCAACACAGGCACCTTCATACCCCTTTTATATTATGCCTTTGGGAAATAAAATAACATTTGCTATGTGTTGTATGTAAATCAAATGTTCCCATTGATTTCAATGGAATGAGCTGGGTGGAAAAAGTGGAAAAATTTCACTTTTTGTGAGAAATTATTTGCCAAGCGGGATTTGCAATTATTCGCTGATTTTGTTTTGAGGAGAAAATTTTCTCCCCATCCCTACTGGCAACTAAGGACCAGCAAGTCTGAAAATTAATGGAAACCATATTAAAGAAAATAATTGTTAATACCTGAATTTAAATGGCTTGGAAGATCATAAACAGCAAGCATTTTACAACTAGGGATGGGCAAAAATGTCCACCTCAAACTGAAATTGGGGAAAAATGGCACTTTCTGCTTGGCGAAAAAATTTCCAACGAAAAATGCCGATTTTCTGCTTTTTTCGCCTACCTCATTCCATTGAAATCAATAGGAACATTTAAGTTACACACAACATAAAATAAATAGTATTTAATTTCACAAAGGCATAGTATAAAAGGGGCATGAGGGTGCCTGTGTTGGTGGGGTGTGGGGAAAGAATCAACTGAACAGGGGATGATTTTAGGGGGTACTTAATAAAAATTATAAAATAATAAAATAAAATAAAAACCATAAGACATGGTATAAAGAGGACTGAGGAGGGTGCCTGTGTTGGTGAATGAATGAATCATTTGAACAGGGAATTTGATTTGGAGGGTTTCTTGACTGCTACTGGGGGGGCAGTTAATAAAAAATAAATCAATAAAATAAAAGAAAACATTTGTATGTAAAGTGATAGAGACAGGAACCCACTGACATAAGCTGCCACTAGGGTGGACTGACACTTGACTTGATTTTTACAGGATGATTTGTTTGATTTGTTGTTAGAGGCCTTTGTAGGACTTAGACTTATTAGAGGCCCAAGCCCTGAAGAAACATTGATTTGTAGGACTTAAGCTTGTTTGGCATAAGTCCTAAGGAAACATTGATTTGTAGGACTTAGGCTTGTTAGAAACAAACCCCCCCAAAATTGTTCATTTTATTGTAGGACTATTTTTTTTTTTATTTTTTTTATTTTTTTTTTTCAAACACAAGCCCTGTGAAAAAATAAAAATGCCCTACTAGCCTAATGCCAGCGGGTCATGTTGGCCAATGGCCACTGTCAAATGTCCTCCTGAGTCCTGAGTTGTTATTTAAGCAGCAGGATGATTAGGCAGCTGAAAGGGAATGGGATCAACAATAGCAGTAACATGGAAGATGGATGATGAAGTTTCCACTTGCCACGATGGCTCCAGAGATGCTCCTGAGGCAGTAGCAGCAGAATAAGTAGTCCTCAGTATATGTGGAGAAGAGAACAAGTTGGCCACCTGTCCCTCCTCCAAAATCATCATGGGTGTGTTGTTATTAGAATATATTTTTTCCTTTGAGAGCAGGAACAGCGGGTCTCATCAGAAACTACAATGTGCACAGTGTGTGTGTGGTGAATAACATCTGGGGGCACAACTGTATCCAAACACCATGACACCCGAAACTAAGTACTGCCGCTGTCACTGTACCCCTTTTCCAGACCCGCTGAGGACACATTACAACTTGCTGACAGTTTAATGATAATGATTAACCCTCCCTGCCACGATCTTAGCATATTCTGCAGGATGGAATCTCCTCAGATGCCGATTGATGCACTGACTGTGATTCTCCTCCGCCACACTGGCATGTGCAGGGCTGGCCAAAGACATTGTGCTGCCTGGGTCCAAGGATGAAATGCTGCCACCCCTAAAAGAACACGCCCACCAAAATAAGCCCACAAATCGTGAGTTTGGGTGGCTACAGGAGGTGGGGGAATGATGTCTGCAGACCACAGCTAAGCTAATGACAGTGTTTGGTGTGCATTTATAGGTTTTTGCCAAGGGCATAATCAACAAATACATAAATCTACAGTTAGTTATACTTGGCTCTTACAATCAGCAGGACACATTATAGCATATTGTGCATAACAGTTTCCTTAAATGTACATTTGAAAATCAATATTCATTTTTTTTTTCAAACTCTTAATGGAAAAATAGTGGCACACTAAGCTGGAGCCCACATCACACCAAAGTGCCATGACACCCTGGTTGAGAACCAATACTTTAGAGGTTCAGTTAGAACAAAAAGTAGGTTTGGGACTTGGGACAGCAGAAGAAGTAAATCAATCCTGCTTCACTCTGACTTACTATGAGATAATGTTAACCTTTTGAGTGCAACTGAATGTAGAGCAATGCATTGTACACCTCTTTGGCACACAAATGTTAATGTTTCTCATAGTAAATGAGTAAACAGGATCAGAAAGGCCACACACACACTACTCATATACATTAAGAAGGAGGAAGGAGGAAACACACCTTGGCACAAGTGCCCTGATATCACACATGAAAAACAGATACCATGATATTTATGTGAAACATTTAAAGCCAAACACCTACCAAAGAAATCCAGCAATGATGTTGTTGTACCCCCTGGCTCTCCTGAAAGGCAAGAAGAGGTGAGGCGGAGATCAAAGAGTAGGAAGAATAGCGAAACTCAGCCACAGACTGAAAGTTTGATGACAAGCGATACAACTTGCTGGTCATCCCCTTCTTGCTCTAGGGTAACTGCGTCTTCTGCCAATCCAACACATTCATCGTTACCTCCCCACCAAGTAATAGACATCCTGTAGATGTTAGGGTGTTGCAGTTTGTGTCTACCCGTTGATCACTGTGTGGTGCACTGACCACACATGGCAGTGTGGTGGAGGACAATCGCAAGCAGTGCATCAAGAGTCATCTGAGGAGATTCCATCCCACAGAATATGCTAAGCTGGTGGCAGGGAGGGTTCATCATTATTATTAAACTGTCAGCAAGTCGTTATGTGTCCTTAGCACGGTGTGGACAAGGGGCATAGTGATAGCGACATTACTTGGTTTCTGGTTGGGAATTTCACATTGGGGACCCTAAGTGCCATGATGTTTGGATAGAGTTTGGATAGTGCCTGGTGTCTTATGGGAGTGCAGATTTACCCATTGTTCCCAGTCCTCCCCTTATTTACAATGTGCACATTGCAGTTGCTGATGTAAGAGGCACAGTTTCTGCTCTCAAGAGAAACATTTCTGTTCACAACACACCCATGATTTTGGAGGAGGGGCCAGTGGAGAAGCATTATTGGCCAACTTCTTCTTTTCTCCACATATAACTGAAGTGGGTGGGGGCTAGTTATGGTGCTGCTACTACTTCAGGTGCATCAATGGAGCTAGTCATTGCAAGTGGAACCTTCATCATCCATGACCCATGTTACTGCTGTTTTTGATCCCATTCCCTTTCAGCTGTCTAATTATCCTGCTGCTTAAACAACTCAGCAGCAGCAGCAAGAACAGCAGTTGCAAATTCTGCATCTACATCAGAGCATTTGACAATGACCAGTGTCCACTGGCCAACACGACATGACCTGCTGGCATTAGGCCAGTAGGGCATTTTTTTCCTCAAGGCTTGTTCTTTAAAACAACAACAAAAAAACCCATAGGCCTACAAAAAAATAAACCATTTTTGGGGACTTGTTTCAATAAGCAAACAAGCCTAAGTCCTACAAATTAATGTTTCCTCAGGGCTTGGGCCTCTAACAATATCAATATCAGTCAACCCCAGTGGCAGTGTATGTCAGAGGGCCCCTCTTTCTATCATGTTACATAAAAATTTCTTATTTTATTTTATTTTTTTTATTAACTATACCCCAAATACAAGTCAACAAACACTCTCCCCAAAAACAAATTCCCTGTTCAACTGATTATTTTCCCAGACTCCACCTACCAACACATCAGCCCCCTTTTATACCATGTATTATGGAGGGGTGTTTAATTGTATTTCTTTTTTATTTTTATTTTTTATTAACTGTCCGTCCAATCCCAGGAAACACCCCCCCAAAAACAAATTCCCTGTTCAACTGATTCTTTCTCCACACTCCACCAACACAGGCACCTTCATACCCCTTTTATATTATGCCTTTGGGAAATAAAATAACATTTGCTATGTGTTGTATGTAAATCAAATGTTCCCATTGATTTCAATGGAATGAGCTGGGTGGAAAAAGTGGAAAAATTTCACTTTTTGTGAGAAATTATTTGCCAAGCGGGATTTGCAATTATTCGCTGATTTTGTTTTGAGGAGAAAATTTTCTCCCCATCCCTACTGGCAACTAAGGACCAGCAAGTCTGAAAATTAATGGAAACCATATTAAAGAAAATAATTGTTAATACCTGAATTTAAATGGCTTGGAAGATCATAAACAGCAAGCATTTTACAACTAGGGATGGGCAAAAATGTCCACCTCAAACTGAAATTGGGGAAAAATGGCACTTTCTGCTTGGCGAAAAAATTTCCAACGAAAAATGCCGATTTTCTGCTTTTTTCGCCTACCTCATTCCATTGAAATCAATAGGAACATTTAAGTTACACACAACATAAAATAAATAGTATTTAATTTCACAAAGGCATAGTATAAAAGGGGCATGAGGGTGCCTGTGTTGGTGGGGTGTGGGGAAAGAATCAACTGAACAGGGGATGATTTTAGGGGGTACTTAATAAAAATTATAAAATAATAAAATAAAATAAAAACCATAAGACATGGTATAAAGAGGACTGAGGAGGGTGCCTGTGTTGGTGAATGAATGAATCATTTGAACAGGGAATTTGATTTGGAGGGTTTCTTGACTGCTACTGGGGGGGCAGTTAATAAAAAATAAATCAATAAAATAAAAGAAAACATTTGTATGTAAAGTGATAGAGACAGGAACCCACTGACATAAGCTGCCACTAGGGTGGACTGACACTTGACTTGATTTTTACAGGATGATTTGTTTGATTTGTTGTTAGAGGCCTTTGTAGGACTTAGACTTATTAGAGGCCCAAGCCCTGAAGAAACATTGATTTGTAGGACTTAAGCTTGTTTGGCATAAGTCCTAAGGAAACATTGATTTGTAGGACTTAGGCTTGTTAGAAACAAACCCCCCCAAAATTGTTCATTTTATTGTAGGACTATTTTTTTTTTTATTTTTTTTATTTTTTTTTTTCAAACACAAGCCCTGTGAAAAAATAAAAATGCCCTACTAGCCTAATGCCAGCGGGTCATGTTGGCCAATGGCCACTGTCAAATGTCCTCCTGAGTCCTGAGTTGTTATTTAAGCAGCAGGATGATTAGGCAGCTGAAAGGGAATGGGATCAACAATAGCAGTAACATGGAAGATGGATGATGAAGTTTCCACTTGCCACGATGGCTCCAGAGATGCTCCTGAGGCAGTAGCAGCAGAATAAGTAGTCCTCAGTATATGTGGAGAAGAGAACAAGTTGGCCACCTGTCCCTCCTCCAAAATCATCATGGGTGTGTTGTTATTAGAATATATTTTTTCCTTTGAGAGCAGGAACAGCGGGTCTCATCAGAAACTACAATGTGCACAGTGTGTGTGTGGTGAATAACATCTGGGGGCACAACTGTATCCAAACACCATGACACCCGAAACTAAGTACTGCCGCTGTCACTGTACCCCTTTTCCAGACCCGCTGAGGACACATTACAACTTGCTGACAGTTTAATGATAATGATTAACCCTCCCTGCCACGATCTTAGCATATTCTGCAGGATGGAATCTCCTCAGATGCCGATTGATGCACTGACTGTGATTCTCCTCCGCCACACTGGCATGTGCAGGGCTGGCCAAAGACATTGTGCTGCCTGGGTCCAAGGATGAAATGCTGCCACCCCTAAAAGAACACGCCCACCAAAATAAGCCCACAAATCGTGAGTTTGGGTGGCTACAGGAGGTGGGGGAATGATGTCTGCAGACCACAGCTAAGCTAATGACAGTGTTTGGTGTGCATTTATAGGTTTTTGCCAAGGGCATAATCAACAAATACATAAATCTACAGTTAGTTATACTTGGCTCTTACAATCAGCAGGACACATTATAGCATATTGTGCATAACAGTTTCCTTAAATGTACATTTGAAAATCAATATTCATTTTTTTTTTCAAACTCTTAATGGAAAAATAGTGGCACACTAAGCTGGGGCCCACATCACACCAAAGTGCCATGACACCCTCGTTGAGAACCAATACTTTAGAGGTTCAGTTAGAACAAAAAGTAGGTTTGGGACTTGGGACAGCAGAAGAAGTAAATCAATCCTGCTTCACTCTGACTTACTATGAGATAATGTTAACCTTTTGAGTGCAACTGAATGTAGAGCAATGCATTGTACACCTCTTTGGCACACAAATGTTAATGTTTCTCATAGTAAATGAGTAAACAGGATCAGAAAGGCCACACACACACTACTCATATACAAACAAACAATACTTCATACTCATACACACACTACCTCAAATACACACTACCTCACACTCATACACACACTACCTCATGCACATACACACTACCTCATATATACACATACACTACCTCAGGGCTTATAATTTTAAGTCCTTTGCTACTAGCCAGACCTGAAAAGTTACTCGCCACTGCAAGCCATAACATACCCACCAGGGCTGAATTTCTACTCGCCAGGGCTAAATTTTCACTCACCATTGGCTTGTGGAGAGTGGAAATTTTGAGCTCTGCACTACCTCACACACACTACCTCACACTCACACATACATCCACACATACACACATACTACCTTATATACACATACATAAAAAAACACACATATACTACCTCACGCACTTACTTTACCTCACACAGTAACATAATCAACTTTATCAGAGATTATTCACATTATTTGAAATGCAGTATACAGAAGTGTGTGGGGGTTGCATTAATTTTATTCCACAATAAACTAGTCTCTGGAACCAATTTCTTAGTGCTACTTCTGTTTAACAACAATTTACTACGCAACTTATACCACAAATTCTTGACCGTATGCTGTTTGAACCTTGTTTAACATTATATACTAAAGCTTGTTTAAATGTTAAATTTAACATTTTTCCCAGGACTTATAAAACTGCCTTCAGTACACTCTGTTTCTGGGAGAGACTGATCCATAAAATTGCAACTTATTGGGATCCCTACAACAGCCACCACTGGCAGAGATGAACATTGTGTTTGTAGATGAGCCACGATCCAGCATTCGTGAGGGACTCTGAGAAACAGAGTCAAAAAAGTGGAAGGTTTTGATGACATCTTGAATTGAGGAGTATATGTTAAGGACTAAATGGCAGGATTGTCAGCTGTGATGGAGAAAGGGGTTGGGGCCAGGGTCTAAAAGGGAATTTAAAAAGATCTGTCTTATTCATGTTGAGTTTAAGAGATGTCACTGGGCCATCAATGAGGAAATTGCTGTGAAATATTATTGTTCTTTATTGTTCTTTAATTTAAAGTTATGGGGACATCTCCGGGCCTTGTTTTATGGGAAGGAGGTAAAAGGTGTATGTATGGTCCTGCAATTTATGCTATTCATGACTGCTTTATTAGAGGCACATGGTTCTAATGACTCATTTTCACATGAAAGGCCATTACTGCTTCTACAGCACCTTCAAAAAATATGTACATTTGACTTAAAGCGTTCCATTCTGCTTTTAAGTATAAATATACTGTACCATGTATTTGTATTTCTTCTTGCCTTGTAGTCCTTTATTTTTTCACTATATTTGCTGAGTGTCAACCATATTCATAATAGTGAGCAATGCATGGATCTATACAATGTTTACTGTAACTGACATTTGCACTCAGTATTTTTTCAAGTACTTTTTACTAATAAACTGAAGGACTGTAGTGTATTTCATTCTTTAAACAATAGTTCTGCAGAACTCAATGGGCCACCCCTTGAGATTAGAGGAAAGGAGGTTTCAATTTCAGCAGAAGAAGTTTGTTTTTTACAGTAAGGTATGTTGAACTGTGGAATTTCTTGCCAAAGGAGGTGGTTATGGCAGATACAATGGATACATTTAAGAGAATATTAGACACGTTTCTTTCAAAAGGGAACATACAGGGTTATACTGTTTATTAGTAGGCAAAACAGGAAGTTCATATAAAGACAATTATTTGTGCAGCAGAAATTCTAATTTCTCTGGTTTATAAAGCAAGGGTTGAACTTCATGGACTTTAACTTAACCTTAACTACTTCTATTCTTTTTTCTGTCAAGCATGAATGATTAAGCATATCTGCAATAGGCTAGATATTATCATAAATATGTATTTTTTCATGCAAGCCCTACTTTAACCCTTTGAGTAAAAGAGATGTATCTAATGCATTGAAACACAATGTGCTGGATAACTCTCTGGCACTCAAAGGGTTAAGCACACTAATACATCTGTGATTTTGATTGCATCCCGACTGACTATTCTAAGATACTCCAGCCATTACTTGGTAGATGGAAATTGTGTATTTCTGTTGTTTTACTTTGTATTATATTGTTGATATACATCTAACAAACAGAATTTATTTCTCGCCTTGTATAACTTTTCCCTTTGATAAACAGATACTTAAGTAAGAGGGAGAATTCCACCAATAATCCATATAGATTGCATATTAAAAAATGTTGGGGGGAGAGGGGTAAAGGTAAGGGTGTTTTCCTATTTATCATCTAACAAAAACTAATATTATTTCAAAATCAGAAGTATTTCAATTTGAGGTTAGCAAACCAAATACAGTTGCTATAATTTTCAGTTAAATGTTTCTGTTTTTAATATGCAGATAAATACTGCTGCAGGGAAGATAGAGAGGAATGGAAAAAAGAGAACTGATTGAAGATGTATTTTAATGTTTAAAAACTGTTGTCATGGGAACATCATAAAAAACATGGCAGCAAAGAAGTAAACATCATTATGTAAAGTCTTAAATAGTTACAGCAACATCTTAAGACTTTATAAAATACCTTTTAACATGAACATTTTTAGGTTTAAATATATATATATATATATATATATATATATATATATATATCGTGCTAATTAGCACTGTTTAAACATTATTTTAGACTTAGAGCACATTTAAATGATGGTGAATTCCTGTTTTCTTGTATAACTTCTTTGCCATTATGCTTTTTTGAGGTTCCCATAATAAGCTGTATATAGAGGGAAACAAATTTTAATGACTGGCAAAGGACAGAGATAGTAGCTTTGAGGAATTTTTTTTGTTATATTTTAGAGATCCGGTTAATTTGCTATACGGTGCTACTTTTTTATTCTTGAGTACAAGTTGTCAAAATAAGCTTTGTTCATTCAATATGTGTAGTGAAGAAGCATCAGATCTGTCATCCTCAGCTATTTTAGGTTTATGCTTGATTGTTGTATCTGGTACACCTATGTATAGTTGGTTGTATATTAACCCTCTGGCACTCAAAGCATTAATGACTTTAATATAGTTCAGGATGGAAGCATCTTTTTTTTCCAGAAAAAGAGGAATACTAAAAGAAAGGTTTATAATCTAAAGATAGAGGGTAGAAAATTCAGAAGTATTGTGTGTAAGCACAACTTTACTGAAACTCAACAGACTCCCAGCAGAGGTGGTAATACCAAGAACTAATGGTATGGGAATTAAAACCTGACTGGGATAGACATAAGTCTATTCTGAGAAGCACTAATGGCGCAATGCAACAAACGTTCGCATTGGATAAAGGCATTTTTTGCGCAGATAGATTTTGCGCATGTTATAATCCAGGAATAAATACCGAACGCTTCTTGAATTGCGCATAAAAAAATTTATGACAACAGTACACAGAGTATAAATTAATTTTCAATAGCAGTTCTTGCATTAGGCGCATTCGCTATTCCACTCACACAGATTTGTTAATCTTAGCCACTCCCGCAAAAAATAAATATACACAGCCGTTCGCTAATCTTGAATTTTCATGCACAATTCAACAAAATCATGTGCAAGGGGAAATAGCTATTGTGCACGTTTCCTGCATCGCGCCATAAATTCTGTATTTGAATTAGATAGAAAAATGGGCAGCCTGAATGGAATACTTATTTTTCTGCCTTCAAAATAAAAAAGTCAAAATCTATGTTAAAGAACCATAAAGTTGCATAAGTCTAAAACAGAAAAAAAATAAAACTGAAATATTTTTGTTCAATATGTTTGCTGGTCACATATGCAACTTCATATCTTTGATTCATAGGTTCGTGTTCATTGTATTAAGACCACAAATAACTAATAATAAACAACATGGACTGGTTTGTATAAGTTCACTAAATTATATATTATCAGTGAATATTCATTAAAATATGACTCATTCATCTAAGCTTCGTCAAAGCTTATTACCGTGCTTGACCATATAATCTTATTTGTTCTCTAGTCACATTGATTAGCAATGTCTTAAAAACATGTTTGCCTTGTTACAAAAGTGCAGTATTATCAATCATCAAATAGACATTTATGCTTAGAAACTGATTTTTTACTGAAGTTTTAATCACTGCAAAGCAAAAATCTATTATATGCATTGTTTGAATGAATGAGGCAATTGCTGTTTTATTTTCGGCTGGTTATAATTTATGCTTAATTTGCCCTAATGAATAGTCATTATAAAACTTCCCTTTGTTCACTTGGACACTAAGAATAATGTAATGCAATAGATAGAAGTAGTCAGATATGCTTGCAAGGGTATGCAAAAAGCTCACTAAGACTGTGCCCTAGCCCAGGGTGCATTATCTTTTAGCTTACAAGTGCCATACACAGATAAGAAATATTCTGAAGCATATCATACAGGTCCTGCCAAAATGACATTCCAGCTATGAAATGCCAGACAATTCTTTTCTGAACAAGGGAAACTGCTAACCCCAGTCGTACGTTTTGGCCTTGTTGGGACTCGTAAGTTAGGTGCAGCTGATCCCTCTAGGCACCTGTGAGCAAGGGGTCCAAATATGGATTCCCCCATTATCCTTAGAGTGATTAACCCTTAGAGCAATTTGCATAGAGGGATCAGCTGCACCTCACCAATGAGACCCAACAAGGCCGAAACGTACCTATCAAGCTTCTGACCACTGAATAATGTGAGTATATCTCACTATTACTTCTTTGATTATTGTGTGTGAATTACACTATTTGGCGCGCCTTGTCTTTTATCAAAGGAGAAGTGAAGCTTAGTTTTAGGCATTTAGGTATGACATTTGTTCTCTGTATTAGGGGAGTCCGGGGGTACAATGGGGGAGAAGAATGAAGGAAGGAGGTGTACTCAAAATACCACAAAATTTGGTGTGACTGACTGGCAACACACAGGCAACTGGGGTCCAAATTGCTTGCTGATTTTACTTTTATTGTCTCTGAGCTAGGGAAGTCTGGGAAAAGAAGTTGTTGATTTTGTTTTTTAATTATATATATATAATTTGGACTAACTGTGATAAGATAGAGTGGACAACTTAAAAAAAAGAAAATAAAAAAATACATAAATAATTAAACAAATAAATATATTAGACAGTTGACTGGGAGCTCTGTGACTGAGGTAGACTTGATAGACAGCAGACGATATTAAAACGTTTGTTGAGGGCCAAGGCAAGACATCCCGCTCCATCAACTGTGTACTGTAGAGAGTAAAACCACAAACTGTATTTGAGTAATGTTTAGCACATGCACATGCAGGAGGGGGAACAGGTGGAGCAGTGCAGGGATGTGGGAGTAAAGGGTACAAAAAACTGACTGCAGCAATCGTTGCTGCAGCATGTGCAATAAACGATGATGATCCCTCTCCTCCCAGGGTGGATGTGGTTTGTCAAGGTCCCACCAATCACACCACTCCAGTCCCCCCATCCCTCTACCATATACATCTGCCACATTGTAGGTTGTACTTTATTTTTTTAATCACTTGACATCATCATGAATATGCGCTAGTGTCACTTAAGCAGGAAGTAAGTGTTGTGGGCAAAGGACAAATGCACTCTGCATGCTAACACATTTTTCAAGGTATATGTTGCTGTAAGACTCATAACTTTGACTTACAGCTACTTATATCTCCACTACAGCCCTCAGAAGAAGTAATATTGTGCTGAGAAATGTTGCATCATAGGAAACATAGGAGACAAATGTGTTGGAATAGGAACAAATGTGTTTGAATAGGAGACAAATATGTTAGAGTTGGAGAACAATGTGTTGGAATAGGAGAAAAATTAGCTGAAGTAGGCAAAAAGGACAAACATTTTAAATTGAAAAAAGGAGAAAACTTTCGTAAAAAAAGAGAAAAATTGTCTGGGTTTTCGTGAAAAGTCATGATGGAAATTTTTCTCACTTTTCACCCCCCCCTACAGACAAGTTTCTTCCTGATCTGGTTTTCATCTCTACACTAGAGGAGTCTGGTGTGTGAGAAGGTAGAAAAATACCAAATACCAAATACCCTAAGATTTTGCTTCACTAACTGGGAAGACACAGGAAGCCAAGATCCCGACTTATTCCTGATCTGGCTATTATTTCTGTGCTAGTGGGATCTGGAGGTGTGAGAAAGGAGGAAGCAAGATTTCCCCCAAATACTCCAAAATTATATGTGACTGACTGGGAAAACATACCCAGCTGTGATCCATGTTTATTCCTGGTCTGGCTGTTTTTATTTCTGTGTTAGGCAAGTCTGGAGAAAGAAGCAATTTCTTTTGCTGGCAGTGATAGGGACAGTTAATTAAAAAATAGCATGACTGATAGTTGACTGACGTGCTGTGACTGACTCAGACTGGTACTAGAAGAGTTATAGTATTTTCAAAAGAGCAAGACATCACAAACAATCAGTTCTGTTGAGTACTTCACTGTTTAATAATGTTCTGCAAACGAGATTTCACCTAGTGGCAAATTTCCTACAGAAAGGACATTTTTCTGCTTTTTTTTGCCTAAGTCATTGTATAAAAATCAATGGGAATACTTAATTTCTCACCACATGACAAGTTTCCCTTATTTTCCAAAATGCAGTATAAACTGGTGTCAAGTTACCATAGTATGCCCTTCTGTGTTTCTGAGAGGGAGAGAGAGCAGGGAATGTTTCTACTAGTGCAGTCAGGCTAATAAAAAGGAGATGAGGCTTAGTTTAGGGCATCTTGATGGCATCTTGCAGGCATGGCATTTGTTCGCTGTATTAGGGGAGTCTGGGGGCACTCTGGTAGACAGAATGGTAAATAAGAGGTTGACCTCAAATACCTTAATATCTTGTGTGAGTGACTGCAAATGCATAGGCCACTGTGATCCAAGTTCATTTCTGATCTGGCTGTTATCTTTGTGTTACGGGGGTCTGGGGGTGAGAGAAGGGAGCAAAGGAGGATTACCCCAAATACCCCAAAATGATGGGTGAATGATTGGAAAGACACAGGCATCCTTTTCACTTATTTTCTCACAGGCATACTATAAAAGGGGTTGCAAGTTCCCACAGTATGCTATTCTGTGTTTGTGAGGAAGAGAGAACAGCTCATTTTTGAGTGAAAGAAGTGGAATTGAAACCTAGTTTAAAGGGATAGTAATACTTCATTTTATCTTTGTTTTATTTTGTAGCCATTAAAAAACATGAAGAAAGATATAAGTCTTATCTCTCAAACCTTTATGGTTTAAGAGATATTCACAAGCAAAGTTCCCCCTCCCGCCCCCTTTTCCTAGTGTAAGCCATCTCTTCTCAGATATGAATCTGGTTGTAAGACCAGACAGATAACAGCAGGGGACAATCTTCTTTGTATGAAAACAATGAAAGCCCTTCCCCCCCTTGACAAGTTTTTCAGCTTTTTCCCTTATCTTAATTGAAGATTGTCCCTCTCTGCAGTCTACCTGGGTACCTCCCTTCTGATCTGGCTGAACAGTGGGGGGGATACTTTGCTTGTGAATATCTCTTAAACCATAAAGGTTTGAGAGATAAGACTTATATCGTTCTTCATGTTTTTTTAATGCCTACAAAATAAAATAAAGATAAAACGAAGTATTACTATCCCTTTAAGGAGTCTTGTAAGCAGGACATTTGTTCTCTGTATCAGTGACGTTTGGGGGACAAGATGGGAAAACAGAGGTCAACCTCAAATATCCCAACAGTCTGTCTGACCAATTCATTTTGAAAGACACAGGTAGCTGCAGTCCAAGTTCCTTGCTGATCTTGCTGTTGTTATCTCTGTTTTGGAGTTCTCTGGGGATGTGAGTAAGAAGGGGCCAAAGAAGGTTGACCTCCAATACTCCAACATTCTGTCTTACTGATTTGATTTGAAAGATACTGGCAGCTGTGGTCCAAGTTCCTTGCGAACCTGGTCTTCTACGGTCAATTTATTGACAACATAATAATTATCTGGAATGTTGAACAAGATGAGCTTTGCAAAATGATTGTGTCCTTTAACAATAACATTAAACGTATACAATTTACATCTGAGATTAATAATACAAAAATTAAATTCCTGGACCTACAGCTGTATACAGAAGAAGAGAAGATCTTGAGTATGGTGTATGTTAAGCCTGTATCTAAAAATAATTATTTACATGCTCGAAGTTGCCACATGGAAAAATGGAAAAAGAACATTCCTTTTGGACAACTGAATAGAATAAGACGAAATTGTAGTACATTGGAGGAATTTGATATTCAAAGTAATCTTTTAAAAAAGAAATTTCTCGAAAGAGGATATAATAGGGAACTTTTAGATCAAGCTATTACCAAAGCTAGATGTTTAGATCGTGATAATCTTCTAGTGCCAAAACAAAGGAAAGTGGAAAATACAAAATATCAGATATCTTTTATAACACAGTATAAGTCATATGCTAAACAAATACAGAAGATTTTTGAAAAAAATTGTGGTATCCTTAGGGAAGATCCCTTACTGTGTGATGAGATACCTGATAAAAGCTCCATAATATTTAGAAGAGCAAGAGACATCAGATCTTTTATAGCACCAAGTAAACCTAAACAGTTGAAAATGGAAGATTCAGTAACTACTCAAATTCAAAACAGCACTATAGGCAACTTTAGGTGCAATATTAGATCTTGCCTCAATTGTGAATATATGGAGGATAAAGTAAAAACCTTTTCAGCTTTGGGCTCTACTAAATCTTTCACAATTGATTATTTTATCAATTGTGGTACATTTTATGTTGTGTACCTTGTTACTTGTGGATGTGGGATTAATTATGTGGGGCGAACAATGAGGACACTTAGAGAAAGACTTGGGGAGCATAGGAGGAATATACAGAAGAATTCCCAAGATCATAGTATCCCCAGGCATTTCAATAAGTGTCCTAGTGGATGATGATGAGCAGGCTAATGTGCCACAGATCCCTTTGGCCACAGTGGGACTGGGTTCCAACAGTAGTGATTTGGTCTAGGAGAGTTCCCACTTGCCACCAATAACCCTAGTCCCAGTTCTAGTGCTGATTATGAGGCATCAGTATCATCATCTACTGCCTCAACCAGTGAAGGGGATTTTGGAGAAGAAGAGGTCATTCTTCTCCACCTGTCCCCTCCCTGAAATTATGGGTGTGGAACTATTTTTCTCTTGGGGCAAGCACAGTGCAGTCATCAGCAATGGAAGTATGTACTATGTGTGACAAGTCAGTGAAAAGGAGAAAGGAGGAGACCCAAACTGGCCCTCGTAAAACACATGCAATATACACACCATGGCATTTATGTGAAGCATGATAAAGCCAAACCCCCACAAAATAAAACAGGAGCCTCTGTTGCTATATGCCCTGTCCTTTCCCAAGGACATATAGAAGGTCATTGGAAATTGAAGAGGAAGAGTAGAGAAACCCAGCCTGAGCCTGAAGGTGATGTAAACACCTGCCTTGTCATCAGCTTCTTGTGCCAGGTTCCAGCTGCAAATGTCCCCACCATTACACCCTCAGGGTCCTCTATCTCCTCCTCTTCTGGTGTGCCACCTCTGTCATCATTACCTCCCCCACCAACTGATAGCAATTCTGTAGATGCGAAGATGTGGCAGTTTGTATCCACCCATTGCACATTATATGGTGCGCTGACCACACATGGCAATATGGCAAACTAAATCACATAATGTGAAGGAAGTCGAAGGCTAGCTGGGTCAAAATACAGGAATTTCATAAATAAGGCTTGAACTCAGGTTTCGACAGTGACAAGACTGCATTTTGATCACGTGCAAACACAAGGTGTTGGAGCTTGATAAAGGCTCATTAAGAACTGGAAAACAAATCAGAAGCACAACAAAAGACTAGCCAATGGATGCAAAAAAAAAATGGAGAAACAGAGAAGAACATGACAGTGTCAAAGGTGTTATATAAAATGAACAAACTCCTAGTGCCCTCTCTGACACATCAGCATCATTACTTCACTTACGTTCCCGGAGCCTTTTTAGGAGTGCTCCTGCTTCTGCTAGTTTTGTCTGCTCTGATCTGTTGACGGTGTGCCTCCTAGTCAGACCTTTGGTTGTGCTTCAGGTGGGAACCCATTGAAGAGATCCCTAGGTGTGAACATGCTTTTCCCCTGCTCACTTGATATTTACACAGTCAACAGATAGCTACATGATTAGCTTTTGGATCCTGAGTTAAGTATCATACTGTGGAATTCATAGACTGAGAGGGTTCAGGAGGGTCTGCTACTACTAATGGGGCTAGATGTTGATGCAATTCAATTGTTAATACTACTACTACTTCTAGGTGTCAAAGGAGTTACACTTCCAACAGCAGCAGAGGAACACTTCATAGCTAAAGTTGTGGATGCTGATAACCTTGTTGTTGCTGGCTACGCAACACTAATAGTGTGTGGCTGAGTGAGGCTAGGTCTTGGAAGCAGTGTTGATGCTGATAATGACTGACAGGATGACTGTGTATTTTGGGATATCTTTGCTTTCCAATTGTTTTCTCAAACAGTTTATAAACGGACACAATGCTAAATTTCAATGGTGGAAGATTGAACCTTTGCCTTTCAACTAACTTTCTGGCCATGTCACCATCTCTCTTACTTTCAGCACATCTGTGTCTGAAAAAGAGGAGGATGCTGGAGGGATATGTTCTACATAATCATCATCAGTCATCATTAGGTCAACCTCAGCATCGTCCTCCACTTCTTTTTGTCCTTGTTTGTCACATTGTCAGATGCAGCAGTTGGTTGAGCTTCTACACCTTCTTCCTCTATGTCATCAACACCAGAATGCGACTAGTTGTTTTCATCAATGTTTTTATATGGCTGTTTAATAGTACTAGTGCTGGTGATTATGGAACTTTGGTGGGAATGACAAACTGCATCCTTCTCAGGAGGAGGAGAGGGATCAACATCTTTTATTGCACATGCTGCAGCAACCATGGCGGCAGTCAGTTTCTGGACTACCACCTTACTCACACATCCCTGCACTGCTCCTCCTAGTCCTTTCACCTTCCCCCTACCTCTTGTGTGTTTGCTGGACATTACTCAAATACTGTGTGTATGTTTTTGCTGTAAATTACACAAAAGAACTGATTGCAATCTCTTGCCTTGGCCCTCTACAAAATACTCTATCTCGCCAAGTATCAGTCTGTCACAGCTTACCACCCCCATTCATATCTGTGTCAACAAAAAAACTACACTCCCTTTTCAACTGCTCCTTTCTTCAGACTCCCCTAACACACAGATAATAAAAGGTAGATCAGGAAGAAACTTGGATATCCTCTGTCTGTATGTTCCAAGTCAGTCACACAGAATTTTGGGGTATACGTGGTAAATCACCTTTGCTCCCATCTCAATCCCCAGATTCCCCTAACACAGAGATAACAACCAGATCAGGAAGAAAATTGGATCACTGTTGCCAGTCAGTCTCACACAATTTTGGGGTATTTGTTTGACCTCCTTTCCTGTCCCCCACAGTGTCCCCATACTCCCCTAATGACTCCCCTAATGCAGAGAACAAATGTTTTAGCTACAAGATTCTCTAAACTAAGTTTCAACTCCTTTTTATTACTCTGTCTTCACTAGCTGAAGAATGTGCTGCTCTCTCTTCCTCACTCAAACACAGACCCTGAAGCCCCTTTTATACTATGCCTGTGGGAAAAAAGGGAAAACTTGCCATGGGGTGTTACGGTTTTCTGACACTCAGACAGGGTTAGAGATAAAACACAGTTTTATTAAAATGAAATAAGGAACAGCACCCCTGAGGGCCAGAATCGGTAATACAGTACTGAGTGATATACAGGCTCGATATAGCAAGAGCAAGTAAAATATAGCATAACCACAATAAAGGGTTAACACTCAAGCTGGTAGTCAGTCTCTGTGATGGTGATTAGCCAACGCCCGGTATACAACAGTCCCAGTAGTAGTGTAGCAGCTAGCTCAAGCAGAGCGACCAAACAGAATCATGACCAGATCTTGGTCTTGAAATGCCCAGGAGTATAGAGTAACCACCTGTAGCAAGAGCCAATGCCCCTACAGGGGTGAGCAACAAGGAGAGATACTGCCTGAGCCAATGGAGCCAGAATAGGAAGCACCCCTGGTGCGGTAGAAGCGGACACTGCGAGTGCCAAAGGGACCTGAGCCTAGCACCCCTTATGTGCTGTAACGGAGGAAGCACTGCCCAAGCTGAATACTAGAGCCAACGCACACCAAGTGCGGATGGATGGAACACCACAGTGAGCGAGAAGGACCTGAGCCAAAGCACCCTTCCGGTGCTGACACGGAGCTTACACTGCCAGAGTATCGGAATGCCCTTTGCACCACGCGGCGCAACACACTGGAGAACGGCACCAAACAGGTATACAACTCTGCAATGTAAAGCTAGGCTCGGTATGCAGACAATAGCTCAACAGGTGTAAAAGAGGCTCAGTAGCGGAGGCAACAAGCTTGGCAGGCGTATGCAACAGCTCCGTATAACGGAGGCAACTGGCACAGCAAGTGTTAAGACAGACACAGACACAACGGCCACAGCTCGGTAGTAATCTCTCACAGGTTCAGTAAACGGAGGTAACCAACAGGCTCAGAAACAGAGGCCACAGAGTAACGAAAGTGTGATCAGTTGGTGCTAGCTGTGAGCAGGCTCAGAATGTTGCCAGGCTGAAGTGGAATGCAGAACTGGAAGGATCACAGAGCAGGAACGTCAGCCAGAGCCGGTCGATCATGGAACAGGAACGTCAGCCAGAATCGGGACAATCACGGAGCAGGAAGTCAGCCAGAACCGGGTCACTCACGGAGCAGGAACGTCAGCCAGAATCGGGTCAATCACAGAGCAGGAAGTCATCCAGAACTGGGTCAATGACGGAGCAGGAAATCAGCCAGAACCGGGTCAATCATGGAGCAGGAACATAGAGTAGTCAGACGAGCCGAGTCGGTACACAGGAATACAGGATCACAGCAACAATAGCGCAGGCACGGAAATACCACGAAAGGGCACCTGACAGGTGCCATAAAGCCCAATATAAAGGAACATTGGGCGGGCCAATCAGCCTCCTCCAATGGACGAGCCCCAGCACAGAGAGTAACAGGAAAGCACGGGCACCGTGATAGTACCCCCCTCTCAAAGACCCCCTCCCCTGGCAGAGGGTTTGGGTTTCTGGGGATTTTTAGAGTGAAAATTGCGCATTAATCTTGGAGCATGAAGGTCCCTCTGGTTGACCCAAGAAGGCTCTTCGGGCCCATAATCCTTCAAGTGGACCTGGGCGGGCCAATCAGCCTCCTCCAATGGATGAGCCCCAGCACAGAGAGTGACAGGAAAGCACGGGCACCGTGATATGGGGTGGCTAGAAATTCAGTATTCCCATTGATTCTAATGCAATGAGTTATGTGAAAAAAGCAGATAAACTGTACTTTTTGCATTCAATTTCCTGCTAGGTGGGAAGTGCCATTTTTCTCCTGTTTCTCTTTTGAGGCAAAAATCTTTGTCAATCCCTAGTCATCAGCATCATCATCAATGCTTTCAACCTCAACCCCAACCCCCTCCTAGCCATACATACTACTGCTGATCAGCGCCACAAGTCATACACATTCACAACCCTAACTATGATCATTGCTTCTGCTAATGTTTGAAGTATAGCACCTTTGACACCTATTACTAGTACAAATGCAACATTTAGTATCAGTAGTTGTAGTAGACCCTTAGGAACCCCTAAGTCTATGAAGTTACACATGTTGCTATCTGTTGTCTCTGTCAGAAGCATGTGAGCAGGGGAAAAACAGGATCACATCTAGGCACATAATCATATAGACCAGCAGCAGAAGTAATCACAAAAATTCTTGGCACTCTATGGCACATAATATTAGTGTTGTAGATGTGTCAGAGAGTGTGCCAAGATGTCCTTTATTTGCAATAATGCCTTTAACTCTGAGATTGACGGAGGAGGTGACAAGAGTCACAGAGTGCCTGTCCCTGCCTTTGCTACCACCAATACCACCAACATGTCTACTACTACTACTACTACAAGTCATAATTTTAAAGCAACAACATTACACAGATATTCTTCTATATATTGTCAACTCATGCTTTCAGGGTTATTGAGAAGTACCCTTATGGAATGGCAAAGTTGGCAGTTGACATTCTGCTGTATTATTTTGAAGAACTCATGTCATGTGTTGCACCAAAGCCTCAGTTATTTTTCAAGGAATTGTACAAGCAGGTGGATAGTATGATGGACAAATGGCTGGAAACCACATGTGGAAAGAAAATTCACCTGATAACAGATTTGTGGACATGTGGTCAGAGTACAGACTATATGACTATTATTGCTCAATGGGCATCCCTCCCACCAGTGGGCAACAATAGCATACTATATTGGGTCACAGCCACTAATGTTGCCTTTGGTTCTGGAAGTATTATTAAAGGCAGCAGCAGAGTAACCAATGCAATGATCATGCCACTTTGTGCATGCAGAATTTTGAAAGACTACCCCACAAAGCCATAGATATGTTATGTATGTCCCGTGGTTTATTAGATGAATGCTAATTATAGCTCTGTTTCCATTTTACCTATTCCTGCAGTGTCACAATACATTATAGTCCATACAAGTCCAACCTGCCCTTTCACTAACTCAAAATGGACAAAACAACTACCTGAAATTCCACAATGTACATATTAGAGCATCTGTACAAGCAGAATAAAGACATTAGCAAGTAATGTGTGACCTATGTGAGCTAATAAAACTATTTGAGTAGGCCACATTTATGGTTAGTCATGTTGGGGTAGGAATTGGTAAAATACATATATATATATATATATATATATATATATATATATATATATATATGAAATATATATATATATATATATATATATATATATATATATATATATATATATATATGAAAAAAATAAGAAGCATGGCTGATGAATTTTACAGTAATTACAATACAGACCAGACCCAGCTAGTGAATGACAATGAATGAATGTTCATTAAAACAATAAGCAATACATTCTTAGTTCATTTCTGGACCCCTGCTTTAAAAATAAAATGTCTGAATTTTAACCAAAGAGTGAACAGCATGTATATTCCCTGAAGAAGTCCTAGTGAAATGGACGAAAAGCATTGGAAGCTTCTGTCTATCAGATTGAGCTAAATTGTTTTATGCTGAGGTGCCAGATCTAAAGAAATACAAGAACTTGATGTGTGGAACTCAGAGAGGAGAGATCGGTCTGAGGTTTCCTTTACACGCTACAAACTCTTACTAGTAGTAGGTGTAAGGACTGTGTCTAAGGACGGGAGGTCGAATCAACTATTGCTATTAAGGTTCACCTAGGGGATCCGAGCC
This sequence comes from Rhinophrynus dorsalis, assembly GCA_037306005.1. Taxonomy (NCBI): domain Eukaryota; kingdom Metazoa; phylum Chordata; class Amphibia; order Anura; family Rhinophrynidae; genus Rhinophrynus; species Rhinophrynus dorsalis. Next base: position 136,982,655 of record CM074723.1, on the reverse strand, counting down.
TGAGGGCAGTCAGTTGGGAAGAAGCATCGCAGAAGTGTTGCAAAATAATCGCAAGTACCTATCTTTTTATTGTTATACATCAGTGTGTTGACAAGTAATATATTGTCTATGTGTGGCAGTTGATATAACTCTAAGGGACAGCAAACGGAGGAGAGTGTTACTGCCGGGAAGTTACACAGGTCACACACGAGAGGTACTGCATCTGAAATATATACTAACTAACCAATTATAGAAGGATCTATATAGTGCACATAGAAAAACTGATATAGACCTGCCTGCGGCACATAAGCTCCAGAGAATTGAGAGGTTTAAATAATATACTAAGAACCTCCTTCCTCTCCAAGGAATCGTTATTACATCTATTGCAAAATTAAAACTCATGGACCCACTACAAGTTTGGAGCATTATTAAGAATACATACGGGCATCTCATTTTTTAATTTTATTTTTGATAAGATTTTTTGATACTGAGTGCACTTTTTTAAGCTCCAGAGCTTTAATATTAATATTACTGTTAATGTTTTTGAGCTCTTATTTTTGACTGATATTATTGATGTTAATTACATTATAATAATAAAATTGTTGTATGTAAAGTACATTGACAGCGCTCTCCATTTGTCTAGTATTTACTTCTATTTTTGAAGCCCTTATCACTGACGGGGCTAGGATAGAAGCGCTTCAGTGTTACTTTAAGAAATAGTTGGTTAATAGTTGACCGCTGCGAATACAGGGCGCCGCAATCACGGATTCTGTGGGGTTTTATATATATATATATATATATATATATATATATATATATATATATATATATATATATAGGGTTATACCATCAACAGCATCAGCAACAACAACATCAACCAGAACAGGCCAACATTTTACTAAACACATATGATCAGTATCAGAAAGTAATTCATGTGTCTCAGGGGAAGCAATCTAACATTTGTGGTAGTGGTGGTGAAGCTCCTAGGAGAGTTCCTACTGCATATGAAATGGTTACAACATACTTGCAGGATAGCTATGTTGTAGGCTGAAATGATGAGCCCATTGACTACTGGCAAACAAAACTGTGTGTTTATTCAGCATTAATGCATAGTGCGGTGGAAACATTTAGCAAGCATGCAGACTTAGTCTATTTTCATTGCAGCTGGTTAAATTGTTAATGACTCTGAGACACTGCCTTCACACACCAGTGTGCAATGTAGGTAGACATATTTCTAAAGAATTACTCTTTGAGTATCAGATAGCAGAAGTTTAAAAAAACATATAAAACAGAGGAGCCTACATGTACTGTTAATAGCACAGAGCATAAGGTATAGGAGTACGAAGGATTTGAACAGTTGCCACCATCTACCACAGTTGAGCTCACTCCTGACACCACTGATTCATGTTTGACATAATGCAAGGTTATAGTGGATTCAAACAGGATAACGAAAATGCGTATGTGTTTATGTATATATATTACATATTAAGCATAATCTCTTTGAAAATAAAGCCTAGCAGCAGGCTTACAGAAAGAAAATAGTTTCAATACATTTTTTGCAGGCTTATTGAAAGGTAAATCTTCAAAATTCTACAGCAAGGCTTGCCTTGAATAAAATTGATTTGGGGATTTCAGCAAGGCAAGCCCTGTAAAATGTGATTGTAGACTACAGCTCTGAAAAAAAAACAGGCCTAGAAAAAGTTTGTTTTCTGTCTTCAGACCTGCAAAAAACAAGGTCTTAAAATGACTGAATGGCTTCATATGTGCAAAAAAGCCCTGAAAAAGTGGCATGCACTACTGGCCTAGTGCTAGCAGTACTAGCTGGTGGTATCAAACCATCATCAGAAACAATATGCCACCCAGCAGCACTCACTAGGGACATTGTGGCATTTTCAACTGATGTCATTATTGCTGTTGAGTGATCTAAGTATCAGGATTAGACTGAGGCATGGGACTGGAATCATCAGTAGTGACAGGTGGTGGTACAATGGTGGTGGTGGTATCAGAAGCACAACAACAAACCCTTATCATTTCAGGTGCATCTGGTTAGAAGAAGTTGGCCAATTATGCTTCACTTCCTGCACCTCCTCTAAAATCATGGCTGTGCTGGAATCAGCAACTGCAATGTGCACTGTGTGCAGAAACATTGTAAAAGAGGGGAAAGACTGAGAAGACTCACACTTGACACATCTGTTCATATATATAAAGCAATAGGGACAACTAGAACCACCACCCTGATGTTTAAGATGGCAATTTTAAACCATACCCTAAGAATTTGTGTGCCTCTGTCACTACGATGTGTGTTCACTCCACTGAGTAAATGAGGCTTGGTGGTGGTGGTGCTGGGTTACAAAACTCAATAAAAATAATCCTTTCTACCATCACCTTAGCAGATTCAGTGGTATGGACTGTATGCAGATGCTCTCCAATTGCTCTCCAGTCTCCACCCCATTGCCATGTGTGGTCAATGCACCACTCAAGGTGCAATGGATGGAGAAAAACTACGAGAACCTCACATCTGCGGACTCACTATCTGCTAGTGATGGTGGTAGTGGTGGCAATGGTGGTCCTGCCAAAGAGGGAGGGGGCACTGAGGATTTTAGAGGACAAATGGGATATTTTCCCACATGGGACCCTAGCACAAAAAAGATAACAATGCAGATATTGTCATAATGGAGCTTCCAGGCTGGTGGTGGTGGAAGTGAGGAGGTTAACTTGCCTCTCTGTCTTTCAGCTTCTTTTCTTCTCCTTTCGTCTACTTGTCTATTCTGCAACATGATTCACAGCAGGAGGTTCTAGGTTTTATAGTATGGGGATGGGAACTCACATCACCATTGAAAACTTAGTCATAAAACCATTCTCATGGGAACATCTGTGATGTTATCTATATGACATTTTTTACATTTTCACTTAAATTCCCTAACATTTTTCCCATCCCTAAATAGGAGTCTTTTATGAGCCAATCATCAAGATAGGGAATTAGTTACCCCTTTTTCTTAGAAAGGCCACTTCCACCACTTTAACTTGGAGTAGAAGAAAAGTTCTACTTTGTTTGCCACCCTGAGGTACATCTTGCTGCTTGCATGAACTGGAGGTAAAGCTACACATTTGCCAACCAGTAACCTGCCTGCAGGATACTAATTGCAACACTTCCATCTTGAAATGCTCCTTCAGCAAACATGATTGAGGACTGACAGGCCTGCTACCAGAAAAATCCTATCGAAGCTTGGGAACTAGGTAAATCCTGGAAGCAATGGAATGAGAAACTTGGATGAAATCAGATTATGTACTGTCAGAAGGAAAGTCTGCCTTTTTTGAAAATGATGAGGCACCTGAGTAGTTACAAGACTGGATTCTGGAATCAGCACTGGGATTTTTCAAGACACTCAAATAAAGGGCTTATTTGTAACTTAGATCCTGTATCATAATAATTAAGGATTAATTTCAGGTTTCTTCCCTTTAGACAACTTTTTAAAGTTCTTGAAGGGAGGAAAAAACATGATTTTGGCAAAGAAAATATTCTTTGGGGGCAATTTCCTTTGTTCTGAAAGAGACTACGGTAGAACATCAAGCTCCTTAATAAAAGTTACCCTCAAGAGCACTTCATATAGCTTATTCTTGAATGAAACACCCACCACGCATTGCCTTAACCAAAGTGCCCTGCACCAGCTGTAGCCAGAGTGCTAGATAATGCAGCCATATGTACATTCTTCATGGATGCTTTGCAGATGTATTCTGCACCAAGTGAAGGATATAGATGGATTTTAACAATTCTTTTGTGGACACTTTACTGAAGACATTCTCTTTCAGTTGCAATAACCAAAGGGAAATGGCTCTGGAGACACAGGAGGTTGCAATACCTCAACAAAATAAATGTGCCTCCTGTGGAGGGCAGGATATGTCTTCCTGTCCATAGGATTTTTAAAGGTAGACCCATCTGTCACTTGGATGGTTGCCATCTTCAGCACTCAGGCTACATATAGAATCCAAACAGGCAGAATCCTTAAGATCAAAGGGAAACAGGATATCACGGTGCCCGTTATTGCCTCCAGTTGGTAATTGCTGTAACAGGGACATTGTTACTTCCTGGCTGTCGCTCTTTGTAAGTCGCTGTTCTTATAGGTCACTGTGCTTGTGATGACATCTCTCCGCCCACCTGCCAGGCCTTTTAAACCTCAGCATGTCCTATTACCTTTGCCTTTTCGTGGTGTACCTGAGCCTAGTGCTGTGTTGGTCCATTGCTGTTCCTGTGTATTACTCCTGCTCCGTCTGACTACCTGTTCCGGCTCTGACTCCTGGCTACGTCTGACTACCCGTTCCGGCTTTGACTCCTGGCTACGTCTGACTACCCTATCCAGCTCCATTCACTGGCGATGTCTGACTAGCCGATCCGGCTCTGACCACTGGTGATGTCTGACTACCCAATCTGGCTCCGACCACTGGCGACGTCTGACTAGCCGATCCGGCTCTTACCACTGGCAATGTCTGACTACCCGATCCAGCTCTGACCCCTGGCTGCCTCTAGTTACTCTCCCTCTGTTGCGTTCCGGTTGCAATTACCAGCCTCAGCTACCCAGGCCCGGATATTGGGATCCTTGCTGCCTGTGCCTACCTATTACAGTGCTCGCTACCACTAGCGGCACTTGTCGGTCAGTCCGTGTTACTGACCTCCCGTGGTAGTTACGGTTTGTGTTGCCTTGTCGGTCAGTCCGTGTTACTGACCTCCCGTGGTCATTCCGGCTTGAGTGTTGCCTCACCTAGCCCTCAAGTGCCGTTTACCTTGCCTTTGGTATACCCTAGCAGTAGGGTATAGTTGTGCTTCATTCTCCTGTCGACTGAGATTGTGGAAGTGCCATGCACTGTCCTCCCATCTAGTCTGTGAAGGTTCCTAGGGCCATTCGGATACTAGCTACACCTGCCTAGTGAAGGGTTGAGGAAGTGTCTTGCACTGTCCTCACCTGGTCTTGTGGAGGTGGTGGAGTTAGAGTCACTACTGTGCTCCAGTGTCTGGAGCTACTCGCTCCCGTTGCCTGAGTTACTCTATCCTCTGGGTACAGACGTGGGCCTATCGCACTAGCCTAGTGAAGGGTGAGGAAAATGAGTTCACTGTTCCTCCCTGGCCTCGTGAAAGTGTGTTACTCATTGCTGCCACTATTGTGTCATTCATTGCTTACACTATTGTATTTAAAATAAAGTTTTATTTTAAGTTCATCTGTACTTGTCAGTGTCGTTATTTCCTAGCAACTCCGTGACAAAGGATCTTCAACTTCTTGGGGATGGATAGGTGCATTTCTCTGGAGCAGACCAGGATGGGGGGAAGGGAGTGGCAATGGTAATGGTGCTGGCCTGGAACCACCGGTAAAACCCAGTTCAACCCTCCAAAATAAAAAAGAGGAGATGAAGAAGGGAACACTCTCCCTGGAAGGATAGGTAAATCACTGGGGAAGAGTGGGTGGGTGCAATTTTATAGTTTTACTTCTTTACCTGTCCACCCTGTGAGGCAGAGATCTCTCTCTAGCACTGCTAAGGATACTGAAAAGAAAATGTTTCAATATATTACTTATGTGCACCATATTATAAATTGTTTAAATCCAGACAATAGAACAGCATATCACAGTATATCACAGTCTGAAAAATACTTTCTTTCAAATTGTTTTTATTGCAAACATTTTATATATAAACAGACATGTTTTGTAAGTTCTGAGTTTGGGAATACATGTGTGTCTGGTTTCATAGTAAAAAATGCAGTCTTAGAAGGACACATTTATTATTCAACACAATATGCCCATTTCAAATAGAATAACATTTCATAGGCAAGCATAGCTTTAAGCCGTTTCTCCACTGTGCTGCTGTAGTCCAGCTTTTGAAGGTGAGGTTAAGACAAAAATGTTACCTTTTGTTTTGGTTTTGATCGCTATATGTACCACGAGATTCCATGTCTTTCTCTTTGAAGCTCACACTGCCTGTTGTTCCACTGTCTCTTGTTTTTCCTAGTAATCCCACTTGCCTTTGCTTTCTTAAGCTTTCTTCTTCTTTTAAAACCTTAACTTTGTAATTCCTTTGAGTATCGTGCTGCAAATGCATGACTTGACTACAAGTATTTCAATGTCACAGAAGGAAAGAACTATGTTCTCATGCATTTTAGTGTCAAGTGTTTTATACTTTGTAGACAAAATGCACAGCAATAATTAAGTAACACCAAAATTATTATCCTAAATACCTGTTAATGTTATATACAAAATATACAAAATGTTCTGATGCAAAATGTATAATCCTATATAATAATTCTCTATGTATGTTTGGGATGAGGACAGGAATCAGTAAGCTTTCCCCCATGACAGTATGTGCTCTGCTAGTATTCTTTGTATGCTTCAAATATATATTCTGCAATATCACTTTCATGGTACAATTATACTAAAGTGTACTTGTTTTTAAACATGCATTAATCCGTGGCAAGCCAATTAAACTTGATTTAATTTAATTTATTATTGGTATATTTTAACACATTGAAGACCAGAAGGTTGTGGCATGAATTGCTTCACAATGTTTGCACACCCCTCTGGTCCTCAGGGTATCCTTTTGAAATGTTGCACACTTAACTTGAAAGTTGCTTAGAAGTTTACAATAGTTCACGCTATCCCAAAACCGGTGGCGCAATTACCATCAACTTCTTCAAAGAAGCATAGCTGTCAGGATGAATGGAGCATGATCAAAGGAAACTTATTATCTGCAGCACACGGAGGCTGCTACTACATTTAAAGTAACAGACACTTTGCTGGAGCACCTCCGTGTGCTGATACGACCATTACGTAGGCGACATGACAATCTCGCGCTGTCATGCAGTGCAAGATTTTCATGTTGCCATTTTGATCATGGCGACATGGTGACTTAGTTAAAAGGTTGCACGCTCTTTCGAGTGCGACCTTTCAAAAGTGAACCGGTCCTCAGGGGGTTAATAGCTATCAGTATTATAATTCTACATTTTGTTTACTAATGTCCATGAGAGACAAGCAAGTATAAGTTTGCACAGTTTAAAAAAAAGAAAGAAACAAATGTTAGTTTATTTATAAAATACAGAATTCAGGGACTTTGATAAAAATATGCTATCACAGGTGATAAACATTTATTTTTATCACACCGGACTGGAGATAAAGTTGTAACCTGCAATCTAATCCAGCCCATTATTTCTCAGGGTATTTTAATCAACTTGCTTCAAATAAAATAAAAAGTAAGCACTCATAACTCTATGCCCCTCTCAAAGAAAACATCACATTTGACCATCACTGTCTCTAACCTCTTCCTTGGTGGGTTCCTCTTAACCCTCCCTGTATAGGTAGTGGTAAAGCATTAAGCCTTCAAACCACATAAATCATATATCAGAGTTTCAAGATGTATGCTTGTGTTATGAACTAGAAATTCCAAAACCACTGATAAAAATGCACATAGCAGCTGCTAAGAAATATGAAATAATTATATATTTTTTAATGTGTCATTATATATATTTAAGAGATGAGAGTTGGTACTGTGTTAGCCGTAGAAATACAGGAGACAAATATCATTTTTGCTTAGTTAGCCAATAAAAGGTATCAAAAACGATAGAAATTAGAGAGCAGAAGTATGACTGTTTGGCCAGGGAGAGGGCAGAGCTGTAAGAACGGAGAATGAATTTGTAGTGTAGGAAGTCAGCTGTGGAGCGCGATTTTCTCCAGTGCCTTTCAGCAGTGCGTGAGCACCTTTGGAAATATCACATTTGTTTCGTGTGCCAAGGTTGTAATGGGGTTGTGTGGGGGTGACATGAAGTTGCAGGTGCAGCTGTGTCGAGGCATGTTGTGAGAGTGCTGTTGTAGAGAGCAGTAGTTTTTTCTGGGCAGGCAAGTGTGAGGATGGGGTTGAGAAGAAGTTGCAGGGAAGTGGAAAATTGTTGCAGGTCAAGAGAATGCAGATTTCTCTGCTTGCTCTTGATCATGGAGGGGGGGGATTTACATGGTATGATGAGGTTTCTGGTGAGGAGGTGGTGGTCAGAGAGGGGATAGGGGCATTAGAAAAATTAGAGACCTAGCAGAGGTTATTGAAGACCAAGTCAAGGGAGGGACCATCACTGTGTGTGGGAGAGCAGGTCCATTGTGATAGGCCAAAGGGGGTTGTTAAGGAAAGGAGTTTGATGGCGGGGGCAAATTATGGTTTTCAAAAGGGATGTTGAAGTCTCCTAGGATTAGAGTAGGGGCATCAGAATACATGAACTGAGGGAGCCAGGAAGCAAAGTGATCAAGGAATTGTGCAGTAGGATCAGCTGGTCTGTATATGAGAGCAAAATGCAGGGGGAAGGGAGAGAAGAGGCAAAGTGTGTGATCTTCAAAGGTAGGGAGGGAGAGAGAGGGAATGGTGGGGATTACCTGAAATGTATGGTTAGGGGACAACAGAATGCCTACTCCCCCTCCCTGTCTGTTGCCAGGCCTAGGTGTGTGGGTGAAGTGAAGGCCGCCATGTGAGAGTGTGGCAGTGGAGGCAGTGTCTGATGATGTGAGCCAAGTTTCAGTGATGGCTCGGAGGTTTAGGAGTGAGAAGTAAACAGATAATAAACAGCTGTTAGTTTGCTAAACACAGAGCGGGCGTTCCATAGACAAAAACAAAAGGGGAGGAGGAGGTTAGGTGACGTGGTACAGGTATTAGATTGTGGATGTTGCATGTGCAAGTGGGTTTTGCATTACAGGAGAGAGTCAGTTGCAGAGTTGTGAAGTATTTGATAAGAGTAGAAACGAATGCAGGTTTATATGAAGTAGTCCATTGATGATCAGTAGAGGTAGATGTTGTAGTGATTAATTGTGGTTGGATAAGAATCAGAGACAAGTTTTTTCAACTTCAGTGGTTTAGTGGTTATGTGAGCTGTTTGCAAATTCTGTCCCGGTAATTCTGTTTTCTTGCATCAGGTGTTCAGCAGTTTTGATAGACGGTGCAATGTCCATTCTTTGTTTAGATAGATGTTTCTATCCTCTGTCCAACTCAGTCTAACTCTCTTATGGAGACTTGAAAACCAGGACTTTGGCAGCAGGCACACTACTGGATTAGAGCCCTTATATAGGAAGATCTAAGCCATGTGAGTCTATACATCTGAAGCTAGTCAAGCAAACACATCAGAGAGACAGCAATGAGTGTGTGTGCATGGTAGACAGAAGAGATAAGCACAGCAGGAAGAGAAGCAATTTACCTGGACAGAGAGATAGAAGGTTACAATCCACAAACAGGCCACATATGTTATTCCAAGATAATAGTAAGCAGCTGAAAATTAATAACTGAGGTATAATAACTCAGTCAATTTGTATGTAAGGTGATACAGACAGGAACCTCCTGACCTCTAACATAAGTTGTTAGAGGTCCAAGCCTTGAAGAAACATTGATTTGTTGGCCTTAAGCTTGTTTGACACAAGCCCTAAGGAAACATTGATTTATATGATGTAGGCTTGTTAGAAACAAAGCCCCAAAAATTGTTGTTGTTTTTTCGTTGGATTTTGAGGTTTTTTAATATATTTTTTTAAAGCACAATCCCTGAGAAAAAAAATTTGAGACTGGTGTTCTTGCTGCTGCTGCTGAGTTGTTTAAGCAGCAGGACAATTAGGTGGCTGAAAGGGAATGGTATCAACAATAGCCGAAACATGGGTGATGGATGATGAAGGTTTTACTTGCTACGGCTAGCTCCAGTGATGCACCTGAGGCAATAGCAGCATAGGTAGCCCCCAGGACATTTGGAGAAAAGAAGAAGTTGGTCAATAATTCTTCTGCACCTGCCCCTCCTCCAAAATCATGGGTGTGTTGTTCTTAGAATACATTTTTTTCCTTTGAGAGCAGGAACTGTGCCTCTCATCAGCAACTGCAATGTGCACAGTGTGTATGATACAACTGTATCCAAACACAATGACACCAGAACACAAATACTGCCGCTGTCAGTATATCCTTTGTCCAGACCCCGTAATGATGAACCCTCCCTGCTACACACAACAAATAGCAAATATTATTTTATTTTCCAAAGGCATAGTATAAAAGGGGCATGAGAGTGCCTGCGTTGGTGGGGTGTGGGGAAAGAATCAGTTGAACAGGAGATGATTTTTTTGGGGGTTGTTTACTGGGATTGAGGGGAAGTTAATGAAAAATAAATCCTAAATAAAATTAAAAACAACCCGTAAAACATGGCATAAATGGAATCTGAGGAGTGTGTCTGTGTTGGTGGGTGGAGTCTGGGGAATGAATCAGTTGAACAGGGAATTTGTTTTGGGGGTTTCTTGACTGGTATTGGGGGGACTGTTAATAAAAAAAATAAATAAATAAAATACATGTATGTAAAGTGATAGCGACAGGAACCCCCTGACATAATCTGCCACTGGGATGGACTGATACTTGACTTGATAGAGTATTTTGTAGAGGATGATTTGTTAGATGTGTTATTAGAGGCCTTTGTAGGACATAGACTTATTAGTGGCTCCGGCCCTGAAGAAATATTGATCTGTAGGACTTAGGCTTGTTAGAAACAAAACCCCCCCAATTTTTTTTTTTTTTTGTAGCAATATTTTTTTTCTCAAAGCAAAAGCCCTGAGGAAAAAATAAAAATGCCCTTCTGGCCTAGTACCAGCAGGTTATGATGGCCAGTGGCCACTGGCCATTGTCAAATGTCCTCCTAAGTACATAATTGTGGAATTTGCAATTGCTGTTCTTACAGTGGGTGCTGAGTTGTTTAAGCAGCAGGATGATTAGGCAGCTGAAAGGGAATGGGATCAACAATAGCAGTAACTTGGTTGATGGATAATGAAGGTTCCACTTGCCACAACTATCTCCAGTGATGTGCTTGAGGCAGTAGCTGCACAATAAGTAGCCCCCAGTCTATGTGGAGAAGAGAAGATGTTGGCCAATAATTCTTCTCCACCTACCACTCCTCCCAAATCATGGGTGTGTTGTTATTAGAATATAATTTTCTCCCTTGAGAGTAGGAACTGTAGCTCTCATCAACAACTGCAATGTGCACAGTGTGCATGTGGTAAATATCATCTGGGGGCACAACTTTATCAAACACCATGACACCAGAAACCATGTACTGCTGCTGTCACTATACCCATTGTCCAGACCCCGCTAAGGACACACAACAACTTGCTGACAATTTAATAGTAATGATGAACCCTCCCTGCCAGCATCTTAGCATATTCTGTGGGATGGAATCTCCTCAGATGCCGTTTGATGCACTGCTTGCGATTCTCCTCCACCACACTGGCATGTGTGGTCAGTGCACCACACAGTGTGCAGCGGGTGGAGACAAACTGCCACATCCTAAAATCAACAAAGTGGCTATCATTTGGCAGGGAAGGTAATGATGAATGAGGTAGATTGGCAGAAGATGTAGGTACCCTAGAGGTAGAAGGTGATGGTGAGCTAGTTGTTTCACTCATCATGGAACTTCCAGTCTCTGCCTGGTTGTCTCTATTCTTTCTCCTCTTTGATCTCCGCCTTATCTTTTCTTGTCTTTCTGGAGAGTCAGGGGGTACAGCAACAGCGGTGCTTGATTTCTGTGGTGGGTGTTTGGTTTTAACATGTTTGACATAAATGTCATGGTGTCTGTGTTTCATGTGTGCTACCAGGGTGCTTTTGCCAAGGTGTGTTCCCTCCTTTCCCTTCTCACTGACTTGTTATAAATTGTGCATAATGCCATAGGTGATGACTGCACTGTGCCTGCCCCAAGAAAAAAATAATCCCACACCCATGACTTCAGGGTACAGGGAACAGGTGGAGAAATAGTCTCTTTCATCTTGTCCTCTACATTCCAATTCACTTTCTGTGGCAGCTGATAATGTTGCTGCTGTTGCTGCTACTGCCTCAGATTCAGCACTGCAGCTAGAACCAGGTGTATTGCTGGTGCCGGCAAATGGAACCTGTCCTAGTCCCCCATTCCCACTGTGTTCACTGTGGTCTGTGGCATCCTGCTGCCCTTGCAACTCAGCATCAGAAGGAATTAGAGCAGTTGCAAATTCCTCAAATTCCAAAATGTCACTGCTAGTTGTTGTTGTGATGCCCATTCTCATCCCTGTCTCCCATTCCTTCTCAGTTTCTGATATAAAGGCCATTAATTTCTCTTCCACCCCAGCTTCTCCACCATTATCATCACCACCACCACCACTAGCACCTACATGTTGCTGCTGCTGCTCTATAACACACATCTCACTGCTGCTCGGTGGAGGTGACGAGCAGTGTGACAGAGGGTCCCCTAATGTCACACTTGGCATTTCTTTTGACCTGAAAAAGGCAGACTGGCAACAGTAGCAGAAGGCAAAGGTAGCTCATATGTGTTCCTGCTGGTGGTGGTGGTATTAATTCTGCGCCTGCTCTCCCCCATCACCAATTCTGGCCTCTTCAGAATCATGTTCCACTTGGAAACTATAGGGAAGGTAAGAGGTGGAGGACTCTCAGTACCAGAGGAATGGTGTGGGCTCCCTTGACCGCTAGTCTGGACACTCTCAAATGTTTCCCCTATCACTCTGGCTGCTTCACCATTACTGCTACTACTACTAACACCAACCACATCCTGTTCAGCCTCAGAGTCTTCCGCCTCAGTCTCACAGTCACTAGTAATATGAGTATATTGTTGTCGTTGATTACCCCCTCCCACACTCCTAACTCTAACAAGCTGCTGGACCTTAGTAGTAGTACTAGCACTGGAGGGGCTGCTTGAGGATGTATGACGTAGGGTCTCCTGCTATCACACTTGGTATAATTTTCTCCCCCCTCCTGAATACTACAAGACACACTAGCAGCAGGAAAAGTATTGGTAGCAGCAGGTACATCACTGGAGGCAGCAGGGGCAGCAATGGTTTCTGCATGTACTGGTTGCAGCAGGGGCAGCACATCTGGAAGCAGGAACAGCACTAGTGGCTGCATGTACAGCACTAGTGTCAGCAGGGGCAGCAGGTCTGGAAGCAGGTATAGCAATGGTGACTACAGGTACAGAATTTGTGGCAGCAGGGGCAGAACATCTGGAAACAGGTACAGCACTAGTGGCAGCAGGGGTAGCACATCTGGCAGCAGGTACAGCACTGGTGGCAGCAGGAGCAGCACTAGTGGAAGCAGGGACAGCACATCTGCAGCAGGTACAGCAATGGTGGCTGCAGTTACAACAATGGTGGCACTGGCAGCAGGTGCAGCACATCTTGCAGCAGGCACAGGCAGCTGACCTGTCCTGCTCTAATATTACCCTTTTCGCCTTCCCATTCGCTCTTCTCCATCCCTTCCCATTAAATTCCCCAAGATCCCTTGGGTGATTTAGAGGGACTGGACAGCATTGGTTCAGTACTGCTAGTCACTTCCTCCTCCTCAGACTCAGTGGACACATAAGAAGAGTCCTTCCAGTTCCTCCTTTTACTGATCATCGTTAGAGCGGTCACTATGAGCCTTTCCTGCCTCAATTTAACAAATAATTCACAGCAGAACAGCACAGCACGGCTACCTTGCTCTGTAGCTGCTTCTATTATGTTTGACTTCCACAAACATGTCCCGTTTTTATAGCGAAAAATCAAAAATCAATGGGCGAAAACTTTCTAGCCACTGAAAAATTGGCAGGGAAAAAGGAGAAATTTTACTTGCTGTTTTAAAAGCGAGTTTTCTCATGAAAAATCAGACAATGTCATGGTTTTCACTGAATTTCTAGCAGGAACACGGCGACAACTTTCACCCATCCCTAATAGTTACCCAAGAGGAATAAGGTGTTAGTGATGGCGAGCTAGTTGATTCACTTGTCATGGAAATTCAAGTCTCTACCTGGGTTTTTCTACTCTTCTTACTCTTTGATCTTTGCCTCACCTCTTGTTGCCTTTCTGGGGAGTCAGGGGGTACAGCAATAGTGGTGCTTGATTTCTGTGATGGGGTCTTTAACATGTTTGACATAAATGTCATGGTGTCTGTGTTTCATGTGTGATATCAGGGTGGTTGTGCCAAGGCAAGTTCCCGCCTTTCCTCTTCTCACTGACTTGTCACAAATTTTGCACAATGCCGTTAGTGATGACTGCACTGTGCCTGCCCCAAAGAAAAATAGTCCGACACCCATGACTTCAGGGGGAGGCAACAGTTGGAGAAGAATGGCCTCTTTCTCTTTGTCCTCCGCATTCCCCTTCACTGTCTGTGGCAGCGGATGATGTTTCTGCCTTTTCTGCTACGACTTCAGAATCAACACTGCAACTAGGACCAGGAGTATTGCTGCCGCTGGCAAGTGGAACCTTTCCTAATCCCTCATCACTTGTTGACCCCATTCAAACTGTGTCCACGGTGGTTTGTTGCTTGCTCTTCAGCATCCTGCTGCCCTTGCAACTCAGCAGCAGCAGGAATTAGAGCAGTAGCAAATTCACCAATTACAAAAACTCACTACTTGTGGTGGTGGTGGTGATGCCGCCCATCCTCATCCCTGTCTCCCATTCCTCTCAGTTTCTGCTAAAAAATCCATCAATGTCTCTTCTACCACAGCTTCTCCAGCATCATCATCACCACCACAACTAGTCCCACTCCCTACATGCTGCTGCTGCTCTGTTATAGACATCTCACTGCTGCTTGGAGGAGGTGACGAGCAATGAGCAATGCGTGCCCTGGTGTTAGATTAGCACTTTTTTATGTTTGAATAGCCTGATACATTTTTCTATTACATATGATGGTCTATGGTGCTTTGCATATCTATAGCTGAGCAAGTCTTTCCAACTACAATGGTCCTTTTTAGGGCTGGTAATTAGGTAGAGTGGTTAGAGTTGTTTTATTGTCATGCTCTGTTAACTATCTACTTAGCACTTTATTTCCAGTCCCTTAGACCCTTTTTTTTGGGACTGGTTATCAGAAGATTTTTTTGGTGGTTTATCATTGCACAGCATTTAACCATATTTCTTTAAGAATATTGTCCCAGTAATATGATTTCGCCTTTCTTTTGTTTTTAATTACATGTTCAATAAAAGTTAAGTCTTATCCATTATCACTCATAGTTCTATTAGTATTACATATATTATATCTTTGAGTGCTATTTAGGCAGGTTGTTTGTGTGTTTTTTGTTTTCTGATCATTTCCTGCAGCACCAGATATTTCTATTACTGACTTATAAGAACATATTATGAGCCCTCAGGTGTAGAGATTGAGTGCACTGGTTTACATTTTCTTCTGAGGGCTGTAGTGAGAAATAAGTAGCTGGAAGTCAAAGCTGTGAGTCCTACATCAACATATACCTTGAAAAATGTGTAAATGTGTCTTTTGCCCACAACACTTACTTCCTGCTTTAGTAACACTTGGAACATATTAATGATGATGTCAAGTGATTAAAAAAAATAAAGTATAACCTACAATGTGCAGATGTTTATGGTAGTGGTAGTGGGGGACTGGTGTGGTGTGATTGATGGGATCTTGACAAACTGCATCCACCCCAGGAGTAGAGGGATCATCATCATTTATTGCACATGCTGCAGCAACCATTGCTGCAGTCAGTTTTTGCACTAACACTTTACTCCCATGTCCCTTGCACCTCCTCCACCGTTCACCCTCCCACTTCTACATTTGCTAAACATCACTCAACTACTGTGTGTGTTTTTACTCTCTACAGTACACAACTGATGGAATGTGATGTCTGGCCTTGGCCCTCAACAAAATTCTCAATGTCGTCTGCTGACTATCAAGTCTGCCTCAGTCACAGAGTTCCCAGTCAGCTGTCTAATATATTTATTTCTTTATTTATGTTTTATGTTTTTTGTATTTTTTTAAGTTGTCCACCAAATCTAATCACACTTAGTCCCCAAAATAATATATATATAACTAAAAAACAAAATCAACTCCTTTCCCCAGACTTCTCAGCACAGAGACAATAAAAGTAAAATCAGCAAGCAATTTGGACCCCAGCTGTCTGTGTCTTGGCAGTCAGTCACACCAAAGTTTGGGGTATTTTGGGTAAACCTCCTTCCTCCCTTCTTCTCCCCATTGTGCCCCGAGACTCCCCAACTACAGAGAACAAATGTCCTAACTAAATGATTCCCTAAAACAAAGCTTCAATTCCCCTTTATTTGCTTTTCTTCTCTAGCTCAAAAACATGCTGCTCTCTGATGGAGAACATTTTTTGTACCCTTTGGTTTCAATGCAATGAGCTAGGCGGAAAAAGTGGGAAAAAGTGGAAAAACAGCTATTTTCATTGGAATTTTTTTGCCAAGCAGAAAGTGCCATTTTTCGCCAATTTCAGTTTAAAGCGAACATTTTCACCCATCCCAACTCAACAATACCCCTGAAACAGCCTTGGTGAATCTCAAACTTGAGTCTTTTACTAACCCTATTCAGGCCCTAATAGCACATATTTTAACTTGAACAAGATGATATAGCATTGATATAGATTTTGAAATCTATTACTCAACCTACTTGGGAGGAAACTGATGGGTATGTTAACAAAAATCTGGTTTATGAATTATGAATTTCAAACTTAACAAAAACTTTAATGGTTTTTATAGAGACTGGTTAATAAATCATATAATTCTAATTTCTAAGATATATATGATTTGATATCCCTCCCATCTAACTTTTAACAAGTTAACTTAGGAAGATGCAGTTTGTCAAAGTCCCACCAAAATTTCCACCACCTCCAGTATTATTAATAAACCATATAAAAACACAGAAAATGACAATCAGTTGCATTCCAGTGTTAATGGCATAGTGCAAGAAGGTGTAATAACACAACCAACTGCTGCATTTGACAGCGAGAATAACAAGCACAAAAACACTTGTCCTAAAAGTAGTAGCAAATTTTGTGAAAATCCCTCAAAGGGGAAAAGTAAAAAGACATTGTCTGAGACCTCTAAAAGCATAGATGGATTTAAAAGTAGTGAGGAATACAAGACGGGTGATGCTAAGTATAACCTACTGACTGATGATGATGATGTAGATCTAGAATATATCCATCCAACATTATCGTCTTCTTCAGATACTGATAAAGTTGAGAGTGAGAGATATGATGACATGGAAAGAAAGTTAGCTCGAAGGCAAAGATTCAGTCTTCCATTGCACTGTTCCTGTCTTTAACCTGTTTGAGAAAACGATTGGAAAATCTGACCCTGGACAAGCAAAGACGTCAAAAAATAAACAGTCATCTTGTTAGTCATCATTAGCATTATCACCTCTTTTAACTCCAAGTCCCATTCAGCCACACGCAATTAGTGTTGATTAACCAGCAACAACACAGGTTATCAGCATTCAACACCTTATCTTTCATGAGTGTCTCTGCTACTGTTGAAAGTGCAGCATCAATAACACCTAGCAGTAGAACAATATCTAGCCCTAGGAGTAACAGTAGTAGTGTTAGTAGTACTAATAGTAGTATCATACCATAGTATGGAGATATTTCACTGAGGATCCAAAAGTTATGTGTCTGTGTAAGAAGAATGTGAGCAAGGAGAAAGCAGGTCCACACCTAGGCACTTCCTCAGTTAGTTCTCATCTGAACCACAACCACAGATCTGACTGAGAGACACGTTATCAACAGATCAGAGATGCACAAGCAGCAGCAGAAGTACTCCTAAATGTTCCCTGGGCTCTGGGATACATAATAGAAGTGCTGTTGATGTGTTAGAGAGTATGCCAATATTTTCTCTTCCTGATGTATAGAATTATAACTCTGAGTTTGTTTTTGAACATGACAAGAGTCATAGAGTACCCACACATACCACCCACCTCCACAAGTTATATCATTAAAGCAATAAAGTTGCACAGTTCTTCTACTATGTACTCCCATCCCACACCAACTAAGTTCTTATAAAGAAGTTAAAACCTGTACAAACATAATGCAAAAGTATGGCTATCAAATAGTAAACTTGCCAAAATGTTGGAGGTTGACATGCTGCCCATTTCTTTAGTTGAAAACAGAGTCTTTAAAGAACTGATGTCATGTGCTGCACCATCCTGGAATATCCCAAGCCTCAGATATTTTTCAAGGATGTTATGCCAATTTTACTTAAGCAGAAAGTTAGTGTTGTGGGCTAAGGACAAAGGCATCAGCCTGCTAACAATTTTTTCAAGGCATATGTTGCTGTTGGACTCTCACTGTTTACTCCACAGAAAAAGTGATATTGTGGTGGGAAATCTTGCTTTTGTAGAAAAAAGGTGAAATATGAGAAAGATCTTGCAGGAAATTTATTGGCAGTGGGGAAAAGGTAAAAATCTTGTGTATTGTTTATGGATGGGAAGTTGAGAGAAAAAAACAGGAAATCATTGTTTTTTCACCTTATCAGTCTGTGTTTGTGTGAGAGACAGAAAGCAGCAAAGTTTTGATGCTAAAAGTGATATGCAAAGAGAGTGGAGATAGAGTTTATTTTTAGGAGTCCTGGTAGCAGCCATGTTTTTCTGTCTATGGGGGGGGGCAATCCATGGAGCGTGAAGGAAGAAACAAGAGTTCAAAAAATAAAAGAACAAAAAGCTTTTTGACTGATAAAGGAGTATAATCAGATAGGCAGGAAATTCAAGTTCTTGAGATGTCGGAGCTCTACTGTGAGTAATAGGCATATTTTGCAGACTGATACACCAGACATCCAAGAAACAAACAAATACAACTGACATCACTTACTCCTTCAAATGAAAAGAGAAAATGTACATGCATGTAGTGAGAGTTGGTGCTGCATTACTGCAGCAGGTACTGTTCAATGCAATTTATCCTTTATTGACAACTGCTGATTCTAAATCTAACAGGTTTATCCTCATTGTCTACTGTAACAATTAATAATGCAGTGATGTTAGGAGGGAGTGAAAGTGGCTGCTGAAGTTTTAATGCTCGCTACAGGCAGTTAGACAGTCAAAGATGGAAAGAAGGATTCACAGTTTCAGGGACTGTGTGCATTAATTTAATTTGTAAACACTAGACAGTGATGGAAAAACCAAAAAATCCACCTTTCACTGGTAGGTGATAGAGACAGGCAGGGACCTTGAAATGAGCTGTGACTGAGTCTGACAGTGACCAATACTTGAGACAGAAATGTACATGATACAGTATTTTGTGGATATCACTCCACATGTAAGTGTACTGTTTTGATTATGTCCACATAATACATTAGTGGCAGAGGTTAGGAAGAAAGGAGTCAGAGAAATGCATGGACGTGTTAGTAAAGTGGTAGTCCAAAAATTGACTGCAGCCATGGTCACTACATTGTGTGCAATCAATTATCATAATGCTGTTTGTAAAAGTGAGATGAAAAATTCCACCACTAGCTGTAGTTGTAATAAAACTTATACAAAGACTAAAGATAACAAATCCCACTGTAGTGTTGATGGCATAGTGGTGGAGGGTGAAAGTAAACCAGCTGCTGTGCCCTACAGTCCTGAAAGTGGTGGCAAATGGTCTGAAAATCCCACTAAGGGGAAAATAGAAGAAAACTGGTTGAGACTTCAGAAAGCTTGGAATATGAAAGAAGTGGAAAAGAAGGGAAAGGTGATGCTGATGATGACCTAATAATTGATGATGATATTGATCCATCCCTTTCTTCTGACATAGATAAAGATGAGAGAGAAAATGAGCACTATACCTATTTATAAACTCTTTAAGAGCTTACATGGAAAGTCTGACTCTGAATGAGTAGAGGTGCCTACAAATACACAATCATCCTGTCAGCCATCATCATCATCATCACCAACACTGTTTCCATGTCCATCCCCCACCCAGTCACACACTGTGTCTAAGTAAACAACAACATCATAAACATCCACAACCCTAACTAAATTGAGTGCTTCTGCTGCTTTTGAAAGTAGCACCATTCACACCTACTGCTAGTACAATTGCATCATCCTCAGTCTATGATATCCACAGCATGGATTGGTGATACTTCACTTACATTCCAAAAGCTAAACCTGTTGCTGTTTGTTGTCTATGTAAAAACATGTGAGCATGGGGAAGACAGGATCTCATCTAAGCACACCCTCACTAAGATCCCATCTGAAGCACAACCACAGGTCTGACTGGGTGAGAAACCAGCAGCACATCAGGCATGTGACCTCTAGCTGCAGTAGAAGCACTCATAAAAGTTTGTGGGTCTCAGGGCACAAAATATTAGTTCTGTAGATGTCTCAGAGTGGGCTAACATTTCCTTAACATACAACAATAACACTCATGTATTTTGCTACTGATCTGCAAATGTAAAACTCAGAGAAATATGACTCATGTTTTTTTGGAGGAGATGACAAGAATCATAGAGTGAACACACAACCTGTCACTACCACCACCTCTACTACCTCCACTACCACAAGTCATGATGTTAAAACAATAAAGCAAAAAGTTACACAGTTCTTCCATTATGTACTGCCAACCTACACTTACTGAATTATTAGAAAGGAATCATTAAGACCTGCATGTAATCCAAAAGCACACCTGTGGAATAGTAAACATAAAAAATGATGATTGGCATGCTTCCTTATTCTTTTCTTGAAAACAGAGATTTTAAAGAACTGATGTCATGTGGTACATCCTACTGGCATATCCCATAATGCAGTTATTTTTCAAGGATGACTATGCCAGCAATGTACAAGCAGGTGTTTAGGATTGCTCACAACTTACTTTCACCTGTTGATTTATCCACTGCAGCTCTCAGTAGCTGTAACATTGGGGCACAACAGCTTGCAGCCAGAGATGACATTGGTAAAAATGGCAACATTTCTATGGGGAATTTATTGGCAGTGAAAAAATTGTATGTATTTTCTATAGGTCAGATATTTTTGCAAGAAAAGCTGGACATCTGAAAAATTTTGTTGCCAAATTATTTTGACTATTTTTTCATGCCTACATATCTGTCCAAAATCATGGTCTACTTAATTGGTACAGGAGACCAATATAGTCAGGTTGAAACCTTTATTGGCTAACTAAGCAGCTTTAGGATGCAAGCTTTCAAGACCTCTTAGATCTCTTCCTCAGGCATGTTATACAGATAAATATGAAAAAATCTCTCCTAAATACAAATACACATTGCATTGTTTAGAACAGAAATCAGATAAAATCAGCTCAGTCAATACCCAGATTATTTGATCAGTCAGAACAGATGCGGTTGTGTCTAATGGCCTGGATGTATATGATAGAGTTTTGTGGGTGTTTTGGGTGTTTTATGTTCCACCCAAAACACACAAAAACTCCATCATATACAGCCATGCCACAAGATACCTGTGTAACATACCTGAGGAAGAGACCTAAGAGGTCTTGAAAGCTTGCATCCTAAATCTGCTTTGTTATCCAATAAAGGTATCAATGTCATGGACACAAGAGTAAATAATACATACGACACAGGTACAATGAATTTTAACCAGTTTATTAAGATAAGCAAGATTAAGCACTTCCCCAACTTTAGTAGGAATAGGCGTGAGGACAGTGCCGAGTCCACTACCCAAGGACTGACACTCCCGGTCTACTAGGTAGGCAAAGGGCGGAGGCCAAGCAAGGGTCAAATGAAAGCAACACTGAAGAATGCACAGATACACCATGAAAGGGTAACAAGTCCTAGCCTCAATAAGGTTTATAAAGCAGCAGAAGGTGGCAGGACCCAATTAGGCCCAACAGAATAGGCCCATAAACAGGCGTCCATGCCAGTGCCTGTAACATGACCCTAGCAAAGAGGAAGTGGTTGGAGGACATGCCGGCTGGCAGCCATAAAGAGGTAAAAGCACAGGATCGCTTAGGTCTGAAAGGGAGACTGTAATAGTACCCCCTCTTTAATGACCTCCTCCCCACGGAACAGGACCAGGCTTAAGCAGAAAGCGCGCATGGAACCTGTGGAGCAACTCAGGAGCATGCACATTATCACTCGGCACCCAGGAGCACTCTTCAGGACCGTACCCCTACCAATGCACAAAATACTGAAATGAAATACCAATTTCTACTCGTTCCCCTCTTTAATTCTAACCAGATTATATACAGCCCTTAGATCGAGCGTAGTAAATATTGTTGAACCCTTACTTCGGTCAAACAGTTGCGTGATTAGTGGCATTGGATAAGCGTTCTTAACCATCAGCTTGTTTAGCCCTCTGTAGTCGATGTATGGTCTCAATTCCCCATCCTTCTTTTTTCACAAAAAGAAACTAGCACTGGCCAGTGAGTAGGACTTGAGAATGATCCCTCTGGCCAGGGCATCAGACACGTACTCTTCCATGGCATGATTCTCCTCCACAGACAGAGGGTATACTCGACCCCTAGGAGGTATGGCTCCTGGAATTAAATCAATAGTACAGTCATAGGCCCTATGTGCCAGCAATGCACTAGCCTCTACCTTGTTGAATACTTCTTTGAAAAATTGGCACATTGCAGGTAGCGACGGAGAGGTACAAAAAATTCTGCTAGGCTGCTGTAGGCAAGTCTCAGTACAAAAGGGTGACCAGGACACAATATCACAAGTCTGCCAGTCTATCCTGGGATTGTGAGTCTGAAGCCAAGGAAACCCCAGGATGACTGCAAAGTGAGTCCTGCTACCCTTAGGGATATTGAACATGTCTCATGAGTCACGTGTGACTGCTGCAGAGGTTTACCGTCAATAGCTTCAATAGCCAGAGGAGAGAGGCAACAGAGGAATATCATGCATGGCAGCAAAGTCAGCATCCATGAAATACCCAGCAGCTCCAGAATCCACCAAGGTTGGAGCCGTAACTGAGGATGTGGACCAGGACACTACTAGCTCAAGGATGGGTCTCTCTTGATGGGAATTAAGGGACTGTGAAACACCACCTATGGTCTGCCCCAGACCTGACCCTAGGTGCAAGTGTTTCTCTGCCAGGTAGGACTGGAACACAGCAAGTGGCCAGCCTTGCCACAATATAAACTGAGGCCCTCTCTCCTTTGGAACTCCCTCTTCTCCCTGGACAGGCAGGTTCACCTTTGGCAGATTCAGAACCAGGAGGAATGGGAGGTGAGGGAGGATAGGGTGGGAGAGAAAAACTAGGTGCCAATCTTGTCATGACCTTATGACCCAGATTCTTGAACGAAGGTCTTTCTCTCAACCTGGTATTGATCAATATCATAAAGGAAATTAATTTGTTCAGCTCTTTCGGCAGCTCACGAGCTGCCATCTCATCCTTAATGGAGTCACACAGCCCTTGAGAGAATGCCGCTATGAGTGCCTTGTTGTTCCAGCCAACCTCTGCAGCAAAGGTGCGAAACTCAATGGCGTAATTGGCTACGGCGGTATGGTCAAAGACCCTGGGGAACTCATTCACAAATTCAGTGTAATTGGCAACAATAGGTCTTCCTGACTCCCACAAGGGATTGGCCTATGCCATTGCCCTACTGGACAACAGAGAGATTACAAAACCGACCTTGCTTTGGTCACTTGGAAAGGTATGTGGTACCATTTCCAGAAATATGCCTACTTGGTTCAAGAACCCTCTGCAGAGTGTAGGGGCCCCCTCGTAGCGTTGAGGAAGGGGAGCGGTAACCTACAATCCTCGATTCGTACTGGCCTCAGGGTTAGGGGATACCACCAGTGCTGAATCTGGGGAAGCCACGGTTGACAAGGAACCTGACCAAGGTGAGCAGTTCCGTTTAGGAGCGTCTGCATCGCAAAAGATAATTGATCAATCCACTGATCTTGGGAGTCCATTCTGACTAGAATACACTGCACTGGTTCACCTGTACCTTCAGTACTCATGGCCCTTTCGTACTGTCACGGACACCAGAGTAAATAATATACATGACACAGGTACAATGAAGCTTAACCAGTTTATTAAGATAAGCAAGATTAAGCACTTCATCAACCTTAGTAGGAACAGGCGTGTGGACAGTGCCGAGTCCACTACCCAAGGATTGACACTGATCTGTAACCGGTTCTCAGTAGCATAAAGAGATAGATGGGAGCAGAACCAGGCTTGGTTCTATACCTAGCAAATGGAAACCTGTAACACCAGGAAACCTGATCACTGGAGCGACAACTAAACTCCCAGACACGAGACAGGCAGACAGATGTCTCAAAGTAGTGACTCTACCACGGAGTGGTATGAGGAGCGAGACAGAGAATAACTAGTACTCCGAAAGAGTCACAGAACCGGTCTACTAGGTAGGCAAAGGGGCGGAGGTCAAGAGTGTGGAACGTAGCCAGCCGCAACAACGGTAAGTATGTGAAGGGAGTACTTTACATAGGCTACAGAGCGGAGGGTTACGCAACAGGCCCAGGAGGTAACGGATACAGTGGCACAGGATGGAGGCAACAGAAAGAGAGACAACCAGCAACTCTACCACGGAGGTAGAAGTTGCACTACACCGATGGAGCGCACCCACAACTAGCCCAGACAGGTGGTAGTCAGACTGGAGTGAAGGACAGCATAGAGCGTAAGTCAGACAAGCCACAGTCGAGAGCCAAATCAGGTAATCAGCTACAGCCAAGATCAAAACAGAGTGGGTAGTTGGACAAGCCAGGGTCATACACAGATCGAGTAGTCAGACAGAGCCACAGGATCGGTCAGGAGAAAACACGGCAGCCAAGCAAGGGTCAAATGAGAGCAACACAGAAGAACGCACAAGGGCAGCAAGTCCTAGCCTCAATGAGGTTTATAAAGCAGCAGAAGGAGGCGGGACCCAATTAGGCCCAACAGAATAGGCCCATAAACAGGCGTCTGTGCCAGTGCCTGTAACATGACTCTAGCAAAGAGGAAGTGGCCGGAGGCCATGCCGGCCGGCAGCCATACAGAGGTAAGAGCACAGGATCTCTTAGACCACAAAGAGAGACTGTGAGAATCAACTTGACTATATTTGCCTCCTATATTTCTATGGCTAACATGATACTAACTCTTATCTTTTACTTATTTGGTACATATTGCCTTGCAATGTAACGTTGTGTGTAAGATGCTATCCCTTAACTTCATATGTACACTATATGTTCTGATTAATGATTTATCTTTTTTTCTGATTACGATTTCTTTTCATCTGCAGTCATACTGTTTCTTTTTGCTATACTCTAATAAAAATCTTTAAACCTAAAAAATATCATTTTATTGTATGTCTTTGCCCATTTTGGAACTCCTTGCAGATCTTTCTTGCATCCAGTGAGTTAAAGTAAATGTACATTATGGGATAATAGTAAATATTTGTTTCTAATGTCATTTGTCATGAACCTCACTGCAAAGGTGCAGCTGAATTTAGCTTATTATAATTTAAAATATAATTAACACTATTGAGCTAGAACATTACAATATAATGTACTTTTTATTTGCTAATTTCATTGCTAATCCAAGTTAATGAAAACTTTTCATCTCTGTTACTGTTTGCACACGTATTCATTTAACATCTTATCACAGAAACTCTTTTAGTATATATGTGCCAGCTACCTGATGAGGCATCTGCCATTTACTCTCCCATAAAAGAAATGTAACAGAAAAATACCTGACCCACATATGTCTTTTGTTTTGCAAGCATCAATATGTTTTTATATAAAGAGTTATAAACAATTTTCTATAACAAAATATGCTGATAAAACATTATCAGTGTACCCATTCTTAATTACTTAAATACAAATATTTTAATAGCATAATTCATGAAATGTAGCAATAATTCTTATGTTATCAAAATAGATGCAGTGCCATGTAAGTCTGGTAACAGGCACTGTTCCCAGTCCCAATATATAGTGCTTCAATTTTTACATTCTGTTAAAAAATAAACCAAGACATATCCAAATTAGGATTTTCATGGAATATTGTATAACATGAACAACATTACCAGATTGTACCTTGAATCAATACTTTCTAATGTATTAATATCTTTGTACATAGGCTTTTAGACACAAATTTGACTAGCAGTTTCTTTAAAAAAATAAGAAAATGGGAATAAATTGAAGGAATTGACTGTATTTTGTACTATTGCTGAAAGAAAAAAAAAAAAAAGTTTCCCTAGGCAGTGTACTTAGTAAGTATTAAAATACATTGGAATAATTGCACTGGTATTAGACTTAAAAATTATATTGCAATATTCAAATAAATTATTTTCTGTTTAGGCTTTAAGGCCCAAACATAACAGGTAATTTCCTAAGGAAAATAGAAAGTAATAGAATATAAGAAATAGATTAAATGTTTCATTGTAGACAAGATACTGCAGTTGGAAACACTAAATGAATTATGCTTTTAAGGCATAAATCTGCAGAGCCTGTTAAAAAAAAGTACATAAAATATGATGAGACAGAAACTTTCAGTTGGTTTGTTTGTAGGCATACTTCACTTTACATTCAGGGGTTTGTTTAATAAACATGCCTGAAATCACAGGGCATAAAGCTAATGGGCATAATTTATAATATAATTAGGACCATGGAAAAATATCATTGCTTCCTTAAAAATTTGCATTATGTCTAACAAATTGGGATAGAAATACATGTAGCGCTACATGCGTTGAAATTTATTAGCATTTCTAACTTGTGTTAGAATTTTTAGAATAAGAATTTTTACCAACAGAAAAGCACATTTTTCTTAGTATTGCTAACTTTTCTTAGAATCAATTAGAATTACTAGCTTGTTAACCCCTTAAGGACTAAAAGACTAGGCCTTATTTACACTAGAGCACTAGAACAATTATGGCCTTTCTAGTATTCCTTTGTTCAACCATATTTTTCTTCTAATTTATTTAGTTCACCCATACAAACTATATACCATTTTTTTAAGCATAAGTAGGGATTCTTTCGATACCGCGTTATATGTGTATATAGGGTCCAAAAACACACATAGAACTTTTTTTATTGTATGTTCAATGTTTTGATTGTCTTGCACAACCTTCCTCAGGACATAGTAAATCTAAACAAAGCCCCCCTTAAATACCCTTGCAAAAAAGGCACTGAAAGCAACATCCCACCCATGTGGTGACATCAAAGATGAATGCATAACTTTCATTAGAGTAAACAAGTGACGCACACCCAACTAAAAAATATCTACTACAGTATATAGTGCAGATGATTTAAATAAAATTGTAAGTGGAAAACAGATACAACTGAAACTATTGTAAATAAAAGTAATACAGCATTGCAAAGTAGGAAGATGAAATAACTGAAGTAGCTGTGTTGTATAGTACAGTTCTGAAGGAATGTGATAATAGTTACATATCACAATCTGTAGCTGATATATTGTAGACAATGATCATAGTAATCTTGTGAGAATGTAGTAAAAAGCTATATCCTCAGCAGTGAGTTGTTACACATGCTGTACACCACAACAGAAGCTAACTTTACTGAGACAAATTAACTCTGTCTAGAGTGCTGGAGTGAACAGGCAGCCAAAGAGAGGGGCAGTACACCTTGGTGAAATCCCCTCAATGGTACTCTTGGTCTTTGGTACCACATCTCAGTCAGTGACACATAAGCTCATAAAGAGTTGTTAACAAAATATATTCATTAAGCAAATAGATGGATTGAAGAGCAGTTCGTAGGCTGCAGGCTGGGCATCACACAAGTGGCACAATGCAATGCCGCATGTGTCACCCAGTCCATCGCCACACGTGTATGCTTGGGTCAATATAGGTGATATGAAATAATGGTCAAATGCTAAAAGAATGACACAAGTAGCTACTGCAAAAAATACAAAGGGAACGTAGGTGGTCATGCATGTTTACTGCAAAGTGCAGGCTGACAAGATCAGTACCCAGTTATATATTACCCTACTTGGCTGGCTAACAAAAGACTAATAGGATACACCAACACAGAAAAAGAGATAAAATGACACACATTGAATGGAGTCCCTATATGTATGATAACTGGTGTATGCCAATGATGAAGTGAATGTCCCAACTCACAGCACATAATATTGTAATTGTACATCTGGTTGCATCTACAACTTGCCCACGTGGATCTGTCTTGATAGTGTATATATCAGTTTTAGTTATCCAAATCATGTTCTTACTGCAAAGAAAAAAAGTCTAAAGTAGATACCAAGCATCAGTTAATGTGGTACATATGGACCATTAACAGCACTTTCAACAATTATACTATGAGCGCCTATGTTAATAGTGATGTAGGTCTGATCTTCACCCATGTATCTATGAATGATGATGGATCAGCACTGGTTAAATATGAAAGTATGCTGGTGTACATAGTTGACTTGCATCACATGTACGTATAAGATGCAGTGGACTGCCACCTGGTTTATCATTGGGGGGTCATTGGTGCATGTTATTCAGTTTATGCATCTATAGCAACATTGTTTATTCTGTTTCCTAGTCAACCAATTTGTTCCGTAATGTTTTACCTCTCCTGTTCCTACTGTAAAAAATTCTTGCCTTTGTTTTAGACGCAAATGCCTTTCCTCTAGTCTTAATGGATGACCTCTTATTCTTCACTCAGCTCTATGTGTAAATAGTTCAATGGAGAGTTCTTTATTGACCTTAAATATATTTGTAAGTGGTAATCATATCCCCCCTTAGATGTTTCTTCTTTAATGTAAACAAACCCAGTTTAGCCAGTCTCTCTTTATAACTAAGATCCTCTGGATTTTTTCAGCTTTGTTGCATAACTATGTACTTTTTCCAGTGTAATAATGTCTTTTTTTAAGAGCTAGTGCCCAAAACTGTACTCCATATTCTAGATCAGGCCCCATCAAGGATTTATACAAAGGTCACATTATAATTGCATCCCCCGCATCTACAGTCTTGTGAAAAAGAAAGTACACCCTCCTTGAATTCTATGGTTTTACATATCAGGACATAATAACAAACATCTGTTCCTTAGCAGGTCATGTGTGAAAAACTAAGTACACCTTATGATTCAATCGCTTGTAGAGCCACCTTGAGCAGCAATAACTTGAAGTAATCATTTTCTGTATGACTTTATCAGTCTCTCACATCATTGTGTAGGAATTTGAGCCCACTCGTCTTTACAATGTTTCTTCAGTTTATTGAGCTTTGTGGGCATTTGTTTATGCACAGCTCTCTCAAGGTTCCGCCACAGCATTTCAATTAGGTTGAGGTCTGGACTTTGACTGGGCCATTGCAACACCTTGATTGTTTTCTTTTTCAGTCATTCTGTTGTAGATTTGCTGGTGTGCTTGGGATCATTGTCCTGTTGCGTGACCCAATTTCGGCCAAGCTTTAGCTGTCGGACAGATGGCCTCACATTTGACTCTATAATATTTTGGTATACAGAGGAGTTCATGGTCGACTCAGCAACTGCAAGGTTCCCAGGTCCTGTGTCTGCAAAACAAGCCCAAATTATCACCTCTACACAACCATGCTTGACAGTTGGTATGAGGTGTTTGTGATTATATGTTGTCTATCAGTACACCTAAATCTTTCGCTAATGAGTATTCCCTAAGTAGTTTTCTACAGCTCAAATGCATAACCTTACATTTATCTACATTAAATATTATCTGCCACTTTTCTGCTCATTTATCTAAATCCTTCTACAGACAAAAACATCCTTCTCTGTATGTATTTACTTACACATCTTAGTGTCATCAGCAAATATTGAGACATTACTTTCAATTCTGACAGGGAGGGTTCATAATTACTATTAAACTGTCAGTAAGTTGTCATGTGTCCTTAGCAGGGTCTGGACAAGGCGTATAGTGACAGCAGCAGTATTTGGGTTATGGTGTCATGGTGTTTGGATACAGTTGTGCCCCCAGGTATTTACCACACACATTGTGCACATTACAGTTGCTGATGAGAGGCACAGTTCTTGCTCTCAAGGGAAACATTTATATTCTAATAACAACACACCCATGATTTTAGAGGAGGGGAAGGTGGAGAAGAATTATTGGCCAGCTTCTTCTTTTCTCCACATATACTGGGCACCACTTATGCTGCTACTGCCTCAGACGCATCACTGGAGCTAGTCTTGGCAAGTGTAAACTTCATCATCCATCACCCATGTTACTGCTATTGTTGATCTAATTCCCTTGCCAAGAGGGAAGTGCCATTATTTGCCGATTTCAGTTTGAGGTGAAACTCAGACTCAGTGGACGCATAAAGGTCCTTCAGATTCTCCTTTTATTATTCTTAAATTTGCTCATAGTTATAGCATTAACTATGAGCCTCTCCTGCTTCCATTTTGGTGTTAGCACACAGCACAGCAGCCTAGCACCTCTCTCTAATAGGGAAGCATTATCTCATACATCAAAAACTGCACTTCCTCCTCTACCTGCTTGTATCTGTATGTCACTCATCCTTTACTTAGATTGTAAGCTCTAGGGGCAGGATCCTTTTATCCTAATGTATACTCACCTGATGTTCCCATTATGATTGTCTATATAAGCACTTAATATCTGCACATATTGTACCCCTTCTATACTAAATGTAAAATGTAAAGTGCCAAGTACACTGTTTGGCACTATATAAATAAAAATATACAAAAAATGTACGAATTTCTTTTCCCTGCAAACCTCTTTATTAAAGGGATAGTAATACTTAAGTATTACTAATCCCTATAGTGAAGTCCTGTTAAAAATAAATGTATTGCCCCGGTGTCATCTCTCAAACCTTTATGGTTTGAGAGATGATCACTCCTAAAGTTGCTCTCTCCCTCCCCCGAAGTCAGCATTGCTGCAGACCGAAGGGAAATCCAGTCATAGTTCATCAGAGCCACGATCGCGTTAATAAAAAAAAAACT
Source organism: Rhinophrynus dorsalis (assembly GCA_037306005.1). NCBI lineage: Eukaryota > Metazoa > Chordata > Amphibia > Anura > Rhinophrynidae > Rhinophrynus > Rhinophrynus dorsalis. Next base: position 136,952,119 of record CM074723.1, on the reverse strand, counting down.
TTCACTAAAACTGTCTTCTACGGGTGCTTGTAAACCAAGCACACGTAGAAAACAATTTCAGTGAAAGTTTTCTTTTTTATTAACACGATCATGGCTGTGCTGCAGAGCTGCCTGAAAGTCGTACGACTGGCTTCCCTGCAGTCAGCTAGACCACTGACTACGGGGAAGGGGGAGGGAGAGGGCAACTTTAGGAGAGATCATCTCTCAAACCATAAAGGTTTGAGAGATGACACTGGGGGCAATATATTTATTTTTAATAGGACTTTAATATATGGATTTTAGATCTGGAAAGTACCAGGTACGGACCTTATCTGGACCTGAGTGGGGCTAGTGTGCATTATTTTTCAATAAAGCATTTAACCTTACCTAACTGAGTGTTCTTTAACAAACAGTAACAAACCGTGACAGTAGTAAAGGGCCAATGACCTCAGACAATGCAGGTGAAGGTACCTCTCAGAACATCCATTGGAGAATGGATGCACATGAGCAACATTTGGATCAGTTGTCGCTGGCTGTGCAAACTATCCTGGAGCGTACCGCTGACCTAGACAAACCTGCGCAGGCATCGGTGGCCACCCCAGTTTTGGCACCTATGTCAAAAACCTTGACCCCCAGTATGACGAATAGAGGGTTGTCAGCCACGGCTCCCCTCCCATTGAGATATGATGGGGATCCCACCTTATGCCGGGGTTTCCTAAATCAGCTAGAAATTTTTTTGGAACTGGCACCCCAGGCTTTTCCGAGTGAAAGAAGTAAGGTGGGATTCATGATTTCATTGTTGACTGGTCGAGTGCTAGCCTGGGCAAACCCAATATGGGAAACAGGCAAACTACAAACTTGAATGAGTTCAAGGTTCCTGGGCGCGCCACCTCTGCAGCAAAACGTTTAATGAGAATCCAGCAGGGCACACGTACAGTTGCGGATTATGCCATTGAAATTCGCACACTCACTGAAGAGGTTGGCTGGAACGATGAGGCCCTTGTGGTGGCTTTTGCACAAGGCCTCGATGTCAAAATAAAAGATGAGATAGCTGCACGTGAATTGCCAGATGGGCTGGACAGATTCATTGAATATACTACCTTAATCAATACTCGCATAAGGGAGAAGAGTCTTTATAAAGACCGCAAGCAGAGGCCAACCAGGGCTGGGTTGCCTAAAATTAATTGCCCACCCATACCTCCCTCTCCTCCCACACTTCCAGGCACCATGAACTGTAGTAGTGAATCTATGCAAGTGGGGTTCACCCGGTTATCCAAAGAAGAGCGACTGTTCCGACGCAAGCAAGGCTTGTGCCTGTATTGTGGCAAGTCTGGCCACATGTTACGCTCTTGTCCAGTACGGCCGGGAAATGAACACACCTAGGATCTTGTAGGGGACAGATCCTAGGTGGAGTATACCAGTCCCCAGAGGGCACCCAGAATAAACCAGTGGTGGAGGTCCTGGCATCCTGGGCTGAGTCTTCCTTTGTTGCTTCTGCCCTGATTGACTCCGGCGCGGCCTGTTACTTTATGGATAAAGACTTCACTGACTGTCACAATATCCCATTGATTGAGATGTAATCTCCACTAAATATTCATGCCATTGATGGGAGACCTTTGGTGCCTCCTCAGGTCACCCAGGATACCTGCCCCTTGGTTGTTCGTATTGGAACCCTCAACACGGAGACCCTGAAATTCTAGATCATCCAGTCTCCACACTATACAATTATTCTGGGCCTCCCATGGCTGCAAACACACAACCCCAGAATAGATTGGAGATCCTGCAAGATTCTGGCCTCGTCTGAGTTCTGTATGACACAGTGTTTACACCAACATACCAAGATTCTGTGTACCTCTCCCTCATTGCCGCTTGAATACCAATCATTCAGCGATGTATTCAGTAAGGGAGAGGCTAGCACCTTGCCAGAGCATCACCCTTATGACTGTGCTATTAATATTGTGCCCGGTTCAATGCCGCCTAAGGGCAGAACCTACCCATTGTCCTGTGAGGAAAATCAGGCAATGGAGGAATATATCTCTGATGCCCTGGCCAGGGCATAATTCATAAGTCTTCCTCGCCCGCGGGGCTGGATTCTGTTTTGTGAAAAAGAACAATGGGGAACTCAGACCCTGTATTGATTACAGGGGTCTGAACAAGATAATGATCAACAATGCTTACCCCATTCCGCTTATAACAGAATTGTTTGATTGACTCAAGGGTGCTTCCATTTTCACCAAACTCAACTTAAGGGCGGCATATAATTTGGTCAGACTAAAGGAGGGTGACTAGTGGAAATCCGCCTTTAACACTCGAACAGGGCATTATGAATACCTAGTGATTCCCTTTGGGCTATGTAATGCCCCGGCGGTATTTTAAGAGTTTATCAACGATGTCCTTAGGGACATGTTACAGTCCTGCATAGTGGTCTACCCGGACGATATTCTGATTTATTCTGCTGACTTAGAGACTCACAGGGAACATGTTAAAGCGGTACTACAGAGGTTGAGAGAAAATAAATTATATTGCAAACTAGATAAATGCGAATTCCATAGATCCAAGGTGGCGTTCCTAGGATACATGATTGGCAAAGATGGCATTGCCATGGACAAGACAAACTGTCTGTTGTGTTGCAGTGGCCACGTCCCATTGACCTGAAGCCCTTGCAGGGGTTCCTGGGCTTTGCAAATGATTATAGAAAATGTATCCGTGATTACTCTATGATTGTAAAGCCATTGACTGACATGACGCACAAGGGTGCTAATGCTTCAGTGTGGTCCCCTGAAGCGGTAAAGGTGTTTGATTCCCTGAAATCTGCATTCTCCTCTGCACCAGTTCTTTCACATCCGATACCCAGTTTGCCATTTACTCTGGAAGTAGATGCCTCCGAGACTGGTGTGGGGGCAATACTGTCTCAGAGATCGGGTCCTGGGAAGACCTTAATGCCATGTGGGTTTTTTTCAAAGAAAATGACTAAGGCCTAGAGTGTCTATGACATTGGGGATCGCAGACTATTGGCAATTATTTTGGCACTTCGTGAATGGCGCCATCTGTTAGAGGGCACTAGGGTGCCGATTTTGATTCTTACAGACCACAAAAACCTTACCTACCTCTCGGAGGCCAAAAGGTTATCCCCTAGACAAGCCAGATGGGCCTTGTTCTTGTCACTTTTCAATTTCATAGTATCATACTTCCTGGGTACTAAGAATATTAAGGCAGACGCCTTATCCAGACAATTTAGTACAGATCCGGAGTCCGAGTCGGCGCCTGTGCCTATTATACCTCCGGATCGCATCCTTGCCACTCTACGCACCAGCATCACATCCTCGTTGGGTCAAGAGATTTTGGCAGCTCAGGCCAATGCCCCTCCTGAGAAACCCATGGGGAAGTGCTTTGTGGATGAACCCTTTCGGGCTAAGTTAATGGAAACTTATCATGCATCTCGTGCTGCCGGCCATGTAGGCAAGAACCAACTGATATGGTCGTTGTCCCGAATGTTCTGGTAGCCTACACTAAGGGCGGATTGTGCAGCGTTCACGGCAGCTTGTACAGTTTGTGCCCGCTCCAAGTCCCCAAGACACCTCCCAGTGGGGCTCTTGCAAACTGTTCCTAATGGTGACCGCCCATGGTCACATGTGTCAATTGACTTTATGGGAAAACTGCCTGCCTCCAATGGTTACACAGTCATTCTTATGGTGGTTGACAGATTCTCAAAGATGGCTCATTTTGTGCCACTCCCCGGCTTGCCCTCGGCTAAGACATTGGCCATGGTTCTTGCGAGAGAAGTGTTTCGGCTTCATGGGGTACCCAAGGTCCTTGTCTCTGATCGTGGGAGTCAATTTGTATCCAGGTTTTGGAGGGCATTCTGTGACCAAATGGGCACCAAGTTGTCATTTTCCTCTGCTCACCACCCCCAGATGAATGGGGCCGCTGAACGCGCCAACCAGGGGTTGGAGCAGTTTTTATGATGTTTTATCTCCAACCATCACGATAACTGGGCATATTTGTTGCCATGGGCTGAGTTCGCCAGAAATTGTGCCATGTGCTCGGCCTCCGGGAGCTCACCCTTTCGCATCAACTATGGGTCCCAACCATGCTTGCTTCCAGACACATTTCAAGAACAGCAGATTCCAGCTCTAGATGAGCACATTAGGCAACTCCACTCCACTTGGGCACAAGTCCAGAGTTCTCTCAGTGACTCATTTCAAAGAGTTCAGCGGCATGCCAACAATAGATGTCTGGCGACTCCCGTGTTCCAAGTGGGGACCGGGTATGGTTGTCCTCCAGAAACTTAAAACTGCAAGTTCTGTGTGGCAAGTTGGCTCCCCGATTTATGGGTCCTTTCTGGGTGCTTCACAAAGTTAACCCTGTAGCCTATGCCCTAGAGTTACCTGCCTCCATGAGGATTCACAATGTGTTCCATGTATCCCTCCTCAAACCCCTGGTGTGTAACTGTTATACCACCTCTCCGGCTGTTCCTGCTCCAGTGCGTATTGAGGATCACAATGAATATGAAGTTCAGAGCATCATAGACTCTTGTAGATTTCGTGGGCAGATCCAATACTTGGTGCAATGGAAGGAATATGGCCCAGAGGAACACTCATGGGTGAACCACTCTGACATCCATGCTCCACTATTGTTGCGCAGACTCCATGTTAAATTTCCAGTTAAGCCTAGACCCCTCTCAAGACGGGGGGGGGGGGGTCTTTGAGAGGGGGGTACTATCATGGTGCTGTGATTCTGTCTAGTGACATTGTTACTTCCGGGCTTACTCTAGCTGCATTCCTATCCTGCATTCTGTGCTATGACTCCTCCCTGGGCCTTGTCACTATTCCTGTGCCCTTTTGTGGTGTACCCGTATCTAGCTACTAGTAGTTCTTGTTTCCTGTTTCCGTATGACCTGGCTCGCCTGACTATGCTTAGTGCCTGACGCTCCTGTGATCCGATTCCGTTGCTGACCTTAGACCGGCTGACTAACTCCTTGTGTACCGAACTGGCTTGGCTGGGTATCTGATTCCGATGCTGACTTAGACTGGCTGACTAACTTCTTGTGTACCGATCTGGCTTGGCTGAGTATTTGATTCCGTTGCTGACTTGGACTGGCTGACAAACTCCTTGTGTACCGAACTGGCGTGGCTTAGTGTCTGATTCCGTTACTGACTAAGGACTGGTTGACTATCCTTTATCACAGATGTGGCTGGGCTAGTGTCTGTTGGTTCTGCTGACTGGCTGTAGTCCGTGTGTGCCGACCTGGTTGTGCTGCTAGCTCAGTTATTCATGGGACTAGCCTATTACCTCCGTGTACTGACAGGGAGACACCGGTTGCTGACCGGTTACGTTGCGTTCCTATCTCTCCCGCTCGCTTACCGCTCCTATAGTCTCTTTGAGCCTGTGTCAGTCCCTGCACTCACCAGTGTCTGTGTTGTCTCTGGTAACCCTTTATATCTGGGTCCAGTCTGTACCACACTTTTGCCCACATTGCCTCAGTTCGTCCCTATTGGCTTAGGGTCACTACATTACCAGTATCTGGTGTCTGTTGCCTCCGTTAACCCTAGCGTGCTAGGGTTCCGTCTCTGCCAGTATCCTGTCTGTGTTGCCTCCGTTTACCCTAGCGTTCTAGGGTTCAGTCACTACCTAAGTCACAGCCGCGTTGCCTCAGTTAACCCTAGCGTGCTAGGGTCCAGTTGCTGCCAGAGTCCATTCAGTGTTGCCTCCGTTAACCCTAGTGTTCTAGGGCCTAGTCATTTCCAGAATACTGTATCTGTTGCCTCAATTAACCCTAGAGTTCTAGGGTTCAGTCACTGCCAGAGTCCTGTCTGTGTTGCCTCCGTTTACCCTACTCTTCTAGGGTCAGTCCTCTGGCAGGGTCTTGCCAGTGTTGCCTCCATTACCCTAGAAGTCTAGGGCCTAGTGTCCACTTGTACACTATTTGTGCTGCCTCCGTTATCCCTAGTCCACTAGGGAAGTGCCCTTCAGTTACCCATCGCCTGTGTCACCTATTGCGGTGTGGGGCCGTCGAGGTTATTCTTGTTCCTGAATTTTGCTGTGTATCTGCCTATAAGTCCAAGATCATCACACTTATTTTGCTTACTATTACTGTGTGTGTATTTTCACCCTGACCTGTGTCAGATCTGGAAAGTACCTGGTACGGACCTTATCTGGACCTGAGTGGAGCTAGTGTGCATTATTTTTCAATAAAGCTTTTAACCTTACCTAACTGTCTGAGTGTTCTTTAACAAACAGTAACAAACCGTGACAAGGGATTAGTAATACTTAAGTATTACTATCCCTTTAAGCCACAATAATCTTAATTTGTTCCTCTTGTACTGATTCCCCATTGACATGTATATTTATCACTTTTCCAATGTCTTTTGGACTTTGTCCTCAGAAACCATGTATATTATGGACATAATTCTGTCTCTTTTACCCGTAGCCTGCCATTGTTGCTTCCTTTGTATATACAGAAGAAATTAATGTGTTTAAGGTATCAACCATAGCCTTATCCTGACTAATCAGTTCATGTGGCTTAGTCGTAAGAGGACCAATATCAACCTTAATATTTGTGTTATTTATTTACTTGTATAATTGTTTAGGATTTTTATTGCTCTCTTTTGCAATATTTCTCTCATTTCGATTTTAGCTAGCCTAATTGCTTGTTTGCAGTTATTATTACATTCTTTATATTTTTTAAATTATGCATCTGACTCCTCTGACTTAAACACTTTAAAAGCTTGTTTATATATTTCTCTTTTTTTCTGCAAACATCTTTCACATTAGTCTTAATTTTCTCCTCTTGTACAGATTCCAAGTATATTTACCTAAGAGCATTTTAAACAAATGAGAGTTTGTACCGTGTTAGCCGTAGAAATACAGGAGGCAAATATAGTCAAGTTGATACCTTTATTGGCTACCTAAGCAGATTTAGGATGCAAGCTTTCAAGATCTTAGGTATGTTATACAGATAAATATGAAAACATATTGTACACAAGTAAAGATTGCATTGTTTATAATGGAAATCAGATAAGAAAGCTCAGTCCAGACCCAGGTTCTTTGATCAGTCAATGGTAGAGGAATGAAGCAAATTGCAGTCTTCCTCTGAGGAGTCAAATGTATTTATGATCCCAGTGGGACTGTTGTAAAGGTTAATCCACAATGTGATAGGAATTCTCTATCTCTGTTCAGACCATTATTTAAAGTATTAAACTGCAGCATTAATTTAACCTCACATATTTTTCTGTCCTTCTGAGTGTGCTGATGGAACTGTTTTACACTCAGAGGTACAGAAAAATATGGAAGGTTAAATTAAAGCTGCAGTGTTATGTCTGTCTTTTTCATTTGGTTCTTTTTGTTTGTCGGATCCTCGTTCCCTGTCTTGTTTTGTACTTAATCCTGTGCCTTTATCAGGCTGCAGTACCTTAGTGCTGATGTGTGATTAAAGCATTCCAGTTCATGACTCATAGTTCCTGTATAGTTCCTGAGTGTTTACCTTATGTCTTGATCTGGCTTCCTCTTCGACTTCTCTCCTGCCCTGTTATTTGGTACCATGCCTGTCTGTTTGATTTCCTGTTACTGACCTCAGCTCAGTTGTTCAACTGCTGTTCTTCCTGCTGCTTTGTATTGCTTTGCCTGCCTGATACCAACCTGGCTTGTCTGACTACTTAACCTCTTCAACCTTTGTGGTTTGTAATTCCCATCTCCCAATTTGTGCTCCCACCACCAGTCGGACATCGATGACCAGTCGTATATTTGAGTAGGAGGTCAAGAATTCTGTCTCCAGTTTGTCTTCATCTATCCTGTTTACCGTTCTAGTCTCTTTGGTCAAACCTCAACTGAACTTGTCTGTTCCCAGTTAGTCACTCCAGTCATAATCCAATTTACAGCATATCCTGTTTAGCTACTGTCGATGGGTACTGTAGGTAGCCTGTGTAGTCTTAGTTTTAGTAAGGAAAGCCTCAATAAAACTTGTCTGCAGGCTTACATAGCAAAGCAAATCTTGGAAAAGCTTGCATAACACTCAGGAGGCTTGTACAGCAAGTTAGGCCTTTAAAACAATTGGTAGAAGCAAAACCAGGCCAGCATTAGTGTGCCATGGGCACCAGTAAGGAACAGATGCCACCTATCTGTGACATCATGGTGTTTTCTGATAATTCAGTTCCTTCGGCTGAGTTTCTGAGTCTCACATGTCACAGCAGCTTCTGTTTCTGTATCTACCTTGTTGATGATGAGTGATAGTAATGGTGATGCGAGCAGTTTGTCTGAGTCTAAACATCTGAACAAAATATGTCACAGCAGGATAACCAGATTGGTATTTCCACCTTGTTCATGGGTATTAGTAGTAGTGGTGGGAACACAGGTGAGGGTTATGTAGACCAGGTGGTTTTGAACATGGTTCCCACTCCTAGTTCTAGTACTGAGGCAGTGGGAGCATCTCAATACATTGGAACTGCATAAAGTGAGAAGGTATACATCCAACAACATTCTTCTCTACTTCCCACCATCCTGAAATCATGGATTGGGATTATTTTTTGTTGGGGGCAAGAATGTGCAATTGTTATCAACTGTAATGTGTACACTTCTTGACAAGGTTGTGAAGAGAGGGAAGGAGTTATCTCACATCTTAGTTAGTGTAATACTTTAGATTTATGAAAATGTATTAACAACAGACCTTTTAAAGGTAATACAGAAAAAACATTCTGAATGTGGTCATGTTAATTTTTTTTTGTTACATATGTACAGCTAAACATATCAAATCATGCAAAGTTCAGTGCACAAACAGCTATTTTTTAAAGGAACATTTTCCTCTTCAAACTAAAAGAAACAAAGGAAGTATTAGACAGAAAACAAGCCCTGTGAAATCAATGAGAGCCTAAGCAGATAATATTCAATAGGTATATATTTCACTAATAAAATGTTCTTGCCTTAATTATTTCAGAATCTTTCACGGCTAGCTTTTATTATTCAGCAAATTACTGTGCCATTAAAATAATTCTAATACAGTGTAATATAATCACACATTCATATATTAATTTATTATGCTGTTTTGCAATTGGAGATTATTATAAAGATTTCCAATTAGAATTTATAACTGAACAGTTCCCCAAGGTTTAATAATATAACAATTCATTCCATAATGTAATTTCATTATGTTAAGGGAAACCATCCAGTTATACAGAAAGTATCATTTGATACTAAATTTATAAAGTCCCGTAAACTATTTAGAACTGTAACTATGAAAATGTAATGTATATCTTTTTGTTACTGTATGTATTTATTTCCAAATATTATTTCGAATTTTAATTAACTTGAGCTGATATTAGTATTTACTCAATGCAGACTGTTTCAAAATTAAAGGTAAACTGCATCTTCAAGAAATTACTGTTATTATTATAATTGTTAATATTTGTAATAAAGCTCCAATAAATGCAATAATGCAGTTCAAATTATCAATAGAATCATGCAGATTTACATACATAAGCTTAGAAGTTTGTATCTGATTGTGTGCATTCATACAATAAGTTTGAAAACATTTTTATTGCTTTTCAAATTAACGCAATTGAATTTAACAATATCAAAATATTTTAAAAAGTCATAATTTTTATGATCCTGTATTTTTTTTAATCATATTATATTCTAGAAGCTCAGTAGGGATTTTAAATTTAAGTCTGAAGGGAGGTTCTATGTTTACTTTTTTACAATAGCTTTTGATTGCAGCAGTGAAATTTACAGAAATTTGTGATTCCATGTCAGACTGGCATTCCCTTAAAGTCTTGCAGGTTTCATAAAAACATTAGTGCAGTTTTTTAGTAACAAACTGGCAAAAAAACATTTTTATGATACTGGGTAGTCAGACCTACAGCTTAAACTAGCTGAAGAATTGTTACCAAAATTGGTAGAAATAAGGACCCTGATGAGAAGTGATGGGCGAAATGTTTGCCACAAAAGCGAACAGGAGAAAAATGATACTCTGCCAAGAGGGAAATGTGTTGTGAAAAGTGTCAATTTTCAGCTTTTCTCCCCAAGCTCATTGCATTAAAATCAATGGGAAGACTGAATTTCCCCTACCACTGGCAAGTTTCACTTCTTTACTCGCAGGTAAGGTATAAAATGGGTGTGAAGTTCCCACAGAATGCCATTCTGTGTTTGCGAGAGGACAAGAAAGCAGCACAATCTTGCAGTTAAGTAGGATAGGAAAATAAAGTGATTTTGGAGTTTAGTTTAAGGTTTTTTGTTCTCTTTGTTTGGAGAGTCTGGGGGAACTCAGGGGGAGACAAAGGGAGAATTGTTCCTACATACCCCAACATTTTGTGTGACTGGGAAGACAGACAGCCATGGTCCAAGTTACTTTGTGATCTGGTTGTTATCTCTGTGCTATGGGAGTCTGGGAGTATGAGAAGGGAGCAAAGGAGATTTACCCCAAATCCTCCAAAGTTTTAAATGACTAAGAAGATACAGGCAGCTGGCTGTTATCTTTGTGCTAGGGGAGTCTGGGGAAAGAAGCAGCTGAACAGGGAGTAATTTTTTGTTTAACAGTCAGTTAATATAAAAATAAATAAATAAAAAGTTTGATAAGTGACAGACACAGGGATCATGACTGAAATGTTTATGAGGCAGACTGATAGTAGATGAAATATAGTATTTTGTAAAGGGCAAGACACCACACAAACAGATCAATTGTGTACTTCATTATAAAAAAAACACACAGTGGAATAAAGTCCAGCAATGCACAAGGCATAGGGGGATTACGAAAAGAGTAGTAATAGAGCAGGAATGTGAGAGTAAAGTGGTAGCCCAAAAACTAACTTCCATGGTTCCTGTAGTGTGCAGTAAATAATGATGAGGATCCTGCTCCTCCTGAGGATGCACTTTGTCAAAGTCACTCCAAATGTTTCACCACCAACAGTATTGATAAACCATTTCAAAACACTGAGAGAGAGTTGCATTCTTTTGTTGAGGGCAAAGTGGAAAAAGAGGTAACAGTTCAACCAACTGCTGCACCTGACAGTGATACAAACAAGTACAACCCCTGTCCTGAAAGTAATTGTTCACATCCACCATCAGTGAAGAATAACATGCCCATAAGACAATTCCTGCTTTTCAGATGCAACTGGAATTGTTCAAAATTAATGCTGGGGAATTAAAACAACAATTATTCTAAAGAGAATATAATAAGTAGGGGTGGCTGAAATCTGCCATCCCCAAGCAGTCCTGTCAGTGCTAGTAATAAGAAGGTCCAGCAGCTTGTTAGTGTTTAGAGTGAAGGGGGGGGTAATCAATATCCTCATATTACTAGTGACTGGGAGGAGGAAGACTGAAGCTGAACTTGATGTGGTTTGTGTTATTAGTAGTAGCAGTAATGGTGAAGAGGTTGGTGGGACTAGTGTTTGGGGAGTGGTAGGGGAAGCATTTGACAGCATCCAGACTAGCAGTCAAGAGAGCCCACACCATTCCTCTGGCTCTGTAAGTCCTCCCCTTCCATTCACTGCAGTGTCCAAGTGGAACATTATCCTGAAGAGGTCAGAACTGGTGATGGGGGAGTGCAGGCACACAATTAATACCACCACCACCACCAACAGAAGCACAGATCAGCTGTCTGTGCCTGTTGCTACTGCTGCCAGTCTACCTTATTCAGGTCAAAGAGAAATGCTAAGTGTGACATAAGGGATCCTCTGTCACATTGCTCATCACCTCCTCCAAGCAGCAGTGAGATGTCTGTAATAGAGCAGCAGCAGCAGCAGCACATAGGGACTAGTGGTGATGGTGATGATGATGGTGGAGAAGCTGGAGTTGAAGAGACATTGATGGTCTTTTTAGCAGAAACCGAGAAGGAATGGGAGACAGGGATGAGGATGGGCATCACCATCACCACCACCATTAGCAATGAAGTTTTGGAATTTGCGGAACTTCAACTGCTCTAATTCCTTCTACTGCTGAGTTGCAAGGGCATCAGGATACTGAGGAGCAAGCTAGCGTGCCACAGTGGGAATGGGATCAACAAGTGATGCAAGACTAGGACAGGTTCCACTTGCCAGCAGTAGCAATACTCCTGGTCCTAGATGTAGTGCTGATTCTGAGGCAGTAGCAACAACAGCAGCAACATCATCCTCTGCCACAGACAGTGAAGGGGAATGTGGAGGACAAGAAGAAAGAGGCTATTCTTTTCCACCTGTTCCCTATCTCTATCCCCTGAAGTCATGGGTGTGGGACTATTTTTCTCTTGGGGCAGGTACATTGCAGTCATCACTAATGGCACTGTGCACAATTTGTGACAAGTCAGTGAGGATGGGAAAGGAGGGAACAAGCCTTGGCACAACCGCCCTTATATCACACACGAAAACAGACACCATGACATTTTTTTTAAACACCCACCACAGACGTCAAGCGCTGCTGTTGCTGTACCCCTTGACTCTCCAGAAAAGCAACAGGAGGCGAGGTGGTGCTCAAAGAGGAACAATTCCAGGAGCACTACAAATATCCATACTTGTAAGAGTAAATCAAATAAATGGTGTAGATCTCGCATTCATCCAGCAGGCACGGAGTTCCTCCCAACAAACCCCGGCCACGGGTTTCAACAGACTGGATGACTACCTCGTTCATCGTTACCTCCCCTCCCAAATGATAGCCACTCTGTTGATGTTAGGATGTGGCAGTTCAGCTCCATCCATTGCACACTGTGTGGTGCACTGACCACACATGCCAGTGTGGTGGAGGAGAATATCAAGCAGGGCATCAAGTGGCATCTGAGGAGATTCCATCCCCCAGAATATGCTAAGATGCTGGCATGGAGGGTTAATCATTATTATCAAACTGTCAGCAAGTTGTCATTTGTCCTTTGCAGGGTCTGGACAAGGGTTATAGTGACAGTGACAGTATTTGGGTTATGGTGTCATGGTGTTTGGATACAGTTGTGTCCCCAGATGTTATTTACCGCAAACTGTGCACATTGCAGTTGCTGATGAGAGCCATAGTTCCTACTCTCAAGGGAAACATTTCTATTATAAGAAAAAACACACCCAAAATTTTCGAGGAAGGGCAGGCGGAGAAGAAGAATTATTGGTCAACATTGTATTTTCTCCACATATACTGGGAGCTACTTATTGTGCTGTTACTGCCTCAGACGCATCACTGGAGGCAGTCTTGGCAAGTGGAACCTTCATCATCCATCAACCATGTTACTACTGTTGTTGATTCCATTCTCTTTCAACTGCCTAAACATCCTGCTGTTTAAACAACTCAGCAGCAGCAGCTGCAAGAACAGCAGTCACAAATTCTGCATCTACATCATAGCATTTGACAATGGTCAGTGGCCACTAGCCAACAGGACATCACCTGTTGGCACTAGGCCAGTAGGGAATTTTTTTCTCAGGGCTTTAAAAAAAATACAAAAAAAAATCATAGTCCTACAAAAAAAAATAAACAGTTTTTTGTGGTTTGTTTCTTACAAGCCTAAGTCCAACAAATTAGTGTTTCCTTAGGTCTTGTGCCAAACAAGCTTAAGTCCTACAAAACAATGTTTCTTCAGGGCTTATGCCTCTAAGAAGTCTAAGTCTAACACATCAATGTTCCCTCAGGGCTTGGGCCTCTAACAACAAATCTAACAAATCATCTTGTAAAAAACACTATATCAAGTCAAGTATCGGTCCACTCCAGTGGCAGTTTATGTCTCTATCACTTTACATACAAATGTCTAATTTTATTTTATTGATTTATTTTTTTAACTGTCCCCCTGATACCAGTCCACAAACCCCCCAAAACAAATTCCTTGTTCAACTAATTCTTTCCCCAGATTCCACCTACCAACACAGACACCCTCCTCATACCGCTTTTATACCATGTCTTATGTTTTTTTTTAATTGTATTTAGTTTTATTTTTTTTATTAACTGTCCCCCCAATCTCAGTAAACAACCCCCCCAAAAAAATCCCTTTCCCCACACACCACCAACACAGGAACTCTCATACCCCTTTTACACTATGTCTTTGGGAAATAAAATAACATTTGCCATGTGTTTTGTGTAAATTGAATGTTTCCATTGATTTCATTGGAACAAGCTAGGCGAAATTATTCGCCAAGTGGGAAGTGCAATTATTTGCCGATTTTGGTTTGAGGAAAAAGTATTTGCCCATTCCTAGTGTTAATGGCATGACAGGAGAAGGTATAGCAGTTCAACCAACTGCTCTGCCTGACAGTAAGAGTAAAAATACCAGTTCTCAAAGTAGCAGCACTGAGGAGAAGGACGAGGGTTGCTGCCATATACCACTGTTGGAAACACCGCTAAGACCAGTGATTAATGTTTATGAATATCATAGTAATAATGGAAGGTTAAAGGGGATTCAAAGATGATAATGGAAATAATTTGTCTAGCATTCATTCCTATGAATAAGGACGATACACATACATTAATCATTCCACCACACATTACCTATCTGCCGCATTCAGTGTAGCACAATTTATATTTTATTATTGCTTTAAAAATAATGGTTAGCAATAACAAAGCATCAGGATAACACAAAAAAAGCCTGAATTATACTTTTTGTCAGACTTACTGAAAGTGAAACTTTCAAAACATTACAGCAGGCAGGGCTTGAAAATATTTGATTGTGGGCTTCAAACAAGGCTAGACCAAAATAATAAGTTGCATGCCTCAGGCTTGCAGTAAACAAGTTTACTTGTTTTATTATGGCATTGACAGCGTTCTCATCATCGTGTCACTTTAGGAAAACACATGTTCCAACAGTATGGAAAACTAGCAGTTATATTCACAATGTATTAAATATATATATATGTCTGGACTTCACGTTACATACTGTGGTTATATTGAATAACAGATCACTGATGAGTCACGCATCTAATTTTTATTTTACTTTTTTTATGTTTATTCTTTTTTTTCTTTAAAATTCTTGTGATATGCTTGTCATGCTCATTTACAATTAATTGAGACATTTGAATTTTAAATATGTGTATGTAGTTATTGTACTTGCTATCAAAAAAGTAATGGATACCTTTGTAGCGAGAATTATGCTTACAGTTTCAAAGCAGATAGGATGTTGATCCACAGGGAAATATCCAATTGCCATTTAGAGTGAGGAAATAAGTTTTTTTGACCCACTTGGGGCTTAACTGGCAATGGTTTTAAATGTTTTTTTCCTTCCTCTGGCTTAACAGGAGTGATAAGACATGGGCTAAACTTGATGGATACATGTCTTTTTTACAGCCTCATCAGTAAGGTTTTTTTTTTAATTAAATTTTTTAGTTTGGTAGTTTAAGTTGTATTAGGTAGGTTTGTATACGTGGGTTAGGGTAAGGTTTTGAGGTAAGTTTTTTTTTAGTTATTAAGGTAGTTTAGATAGGTAGTTTAAGTTGTGTTAGGTAGGTTCAGGGTATATGGGTTAGGGTAAGGTTTAGGGTTAGATTTCTGTTAAGGAGTAGAGTTTAATAAAAAAAAGTAACAAAAAACATAAAATATTATTACAGGAAGTGACCTTTTTTCTGTAATTTAATTTGTGTCTTGTTTTGTTTCCTTTTTTCAATTGTTTTAATTAAATGAATGCATTTAATAATAAATATTTAATATTCATTTACATAATTAGTTTGTGTGGATATTTCTTGTTAATGTACGATTAGTGTTTATGTAAGTTAGGTTAAGGTTTAGGATTAGAGTTAGGCAGAGGAATAAAAATAAATAAATAAATATTCATGCATTTCAGTGACAATACCCTGTGCCTCCCAAAAGAACACCCCAGTATGACAAGCTGTATAAAATTCACCCCCTAATAAATCATTTACAGAAAAAGTTTTCCCAAGTATATACGCCCCAGAAACACATATGCATAGATGAATCCCTATATAAGGGAAGGCTGGGATTTAAACAGTATATCCCCTCCAAGTTCACAGTAAATTTTTATAAACTGTATGAATGTGCAACAGGGTGTACTCAGGTTTTCAGAATTTACTAGGGCAAGGACAGCCAACTTTATCCACCTAGTTGCCCAGGCTATCTAGGCACCAATGGAAAAATTGTTTGGGACCTCATATACCTCTTATTAAATAAAGAGTATCATTTATATGTTGACAATTATTTTACTAGCCCCCTTTTATTTAAATTACTATTTTGTTTTGACACCGTGGACTATAGAACTGTTAGATGTAATTGGAGAGATATGCCAAACTGAAAAAGGGGATTTCCTCAGCTTTGTGCCAACAGGAGCTTCTGGAAGTTAAGTTTAGGGACAAACAGGATGTATACATGCTGACCACTATGCATGGATGATGAGAAAACTGTACCAGTCTCAGTCAGTGGAAATAATGCATTCGTAAGAAAGCCAATCTGCACTAGAGACTACAAACGCATAGGTGGAGTGGATCTATCTGATCAACTGATGCAGCCTTGCCTCACTATGAGGAAATCTAGGACCTGGTACAAAAGTTTGCATTTACATTATGCAAACTGCAATTTATTATTCCTATTTCATTTTCAGGTTGCCAAACCCCACTCCAATATGCTAATTTGTACAATTTCAACTTCATTTGATTTCCATTTTTTTGTTTCAAGGAACACCAGTAGTAATTCCACAGAGAGCTGGTGTCATACACTATCCTTTTAAAATCTCCCCAACCACCCAAAAGAGAAACCCACCAAAATGCTGCCATATGTTACAGCAAGAGGAAATGGACAGACACCACTTTTTAAAGCCCTGATTGCCCTTCAAAATCTGGGTTCTGCATTGGTGATGGCTTCAAGCAATAGCATATAGGTGAAATGCAGTAGTGCTGCAAGAGTTATCATTTTATTATTTGGCCCCTTTTTCCCCCTGAAATATCCTGTTTTTTATTTTTCAAAACACACTCCACCTAACACTATGAAAATATAATGGGAAGCAATGGACCCCAAGTTTTTTCCTTGTCTGTAAATGGAATCATGCTTGTTCCAAAATGGGCCCAGTAGCTCCCCAAACCCTGAAAAAACTTATGCATATGGGGAATTGCTGTACTCAGAAGAAGTAGCTGAACATTAATCAAAGCCTTTCTAAAAGTCTCTTAACATTCTGTGCTTGAATTCCACAGCAACACTGAAATATAGATGTGAAATACTCTTTTTTCTTAAGGCAGGTTTTTGGAGGGATTAGATATAAAGTGGTTGTGAAAAAATTGTCAAAATGCACTTAGAATGAAACCCAGGGTTGTTTACTTTTCTAAAACGTTTGTTGGTAAAATTTTAATTGCAAACAGCCCCAAATGACACAAAGTACCAGTTAAGCAAGCCTGGTCAAAAATTAGCCCTGTAGCTTCCCCAAACCCTAATGAACCTATACATATGGGACATACTCAGAAGACAGAGCCGAACACTAATCAATGCATTTTTCCTATATCTGCAACTATTTTGTGCATTAAATCCACAGCAACACTGAAATATACAGCAGGTTTTGAGATGGATTGATGGTAAAATGTCAACATAAAAAATGTGATGACATGCCTAAAATGAAAGCGTGGGTTGCCTACTTTTCAATAATATACAATTTTGGAACATTAATGTAGAACACTGGTACACAGTCTCAAATGAGACATGGCACCAGTTAAACAAACTGTGAAAATGCCATGTGTGAAACTGGAAAACACACATGTTTCAATTTGGGCCCTGTAGCTCCCTCAAACCCTGACAAACCTAGGCATATGGAGCATTTCCATACCCAGCAGCAGAACACTAATCAATGCATTGTTTTATATCTACATCTATCCTGTGGTTGAAATTCACAGTAACATTGAAATATAGATGTGAAAAAACTAAATATTACCATAAATTTGGTACAGATGTCAGGAAAAATGGCTTTATTAAAAGTTCCAAAATTCTACTGTTGAATTACCCTATGCTGTCTACTTTTAAGAAACATATACTTTTGTGGTGAATTTGTGGGTTCTGTCACAGTCAAATAAGCTATGAACCTCACATGACAAAAATCGAAAAATTACAGACTGGAAATAATGGTGTTCATCTTATAATATTTACCGTATACTATAAATGTGAAAAAGGGATTGAAATACTAAATATATTGGATAGTCCCATATTCAGGAAAAGCAAATTAATATTTTGGGGGGTAGTTTTTTCTAATGAACTAATGAATAGTGTACAAATCCTGACAGGAAAATGTATGCAAAATGTTTTATTTTTATTTTTTCTTCTTTTTTATATTTTAATCAAATTAAAAGATGGCGTATCCATTTAAATGTAGGAAAAGGAAGCCCTACTTGTGCTTAAAAAACAGTATATAATTTGTGTGGGTATACTAAAGAAATTAGAGGGAAAATATGGCTGGATAAAGACATAGTAAAAAAGATCAAAATTGCTCCAGTCCTTAAGTGAAAACCACCCCAGATTTTCCCGGTACTTAAGCAGTTAATAGTGTATTTATCTATATTCAGCAAATTAACCTTTTTGGTCCCAGAAGAGTACACAATGCATTGCTTTGCATTGCATGGCACACTCCTCTGGCACTAAAAGGGTTAATTTCTTATATTATGTCCTGCCATATAATTGGTGGGAACTTCAAACCTCTATTTCTTTTGATGATAGGAATAGTGGGGTAGAAGAAAGAGGAATGTTTTGTTTTGTATACCTATAATAGTTGTGACAGTCGCCAAAAAAAGTGCCCTACTTAAATTGGGGCTATTTAGTTTATAAAATAGTCTACTCAATGGGAAGCCAAAAACAGTATTTGGAGGTGGGGAACTAAAAGCAAAATACATGTACAAAGTAAACATAAACAATATTATTTAGCTTGGAAACAGTCACATTCACACAAATTATTAAAAAAAATATATATATAACAAATTAATATAAATAATCCATCATTCCTGCTAACAGTTGCTCCAGCTCTCCGTACTAACTATAACCTCTGCTCCAATGCTAACAACTCAATGAGTATACCACACTACAAGAAAGAAGCCGGTCTATCTGCCTTTTCCTCAGAGCTCTGAAAATCAGGAATAACCTACCTGAAAAAAAATCAGATCTTCTCCAAGTCTAAAATCCTTAAAAATTACTGCTTCTTTATATCTAAAAACAATATGCAACTGTATATAACATTTTTAGTGTGTGTATAGTGTATATATATATATATATATATATATATATATATATATATATATATATTATGTCTCTGTATTTGTGCAAATATGCAACTCTTTGCTGTAAACACTCCAGGACATATTTGAAAATGGTAAAACATTTTCTAAATAAATAATCAGCAGGATGCATGTTTCTTAGATGTTCTCTTATACCCTGCACCCTGTTTGTCTCCACGCGTAGTCATTGCTCAACATAGGCTGCAATGTGTGAACATATATTGTCTTATTTGTGCCTGCACAGAATTAATGACTGAGTGGTGTAATGGCATTGGCTGAGGGATTTGGGCCTCAGTGGAAACACTTTGGATGGTGTAGAAGTTGGGAGTAAAACCTCTGGATGTGGAGGTCAGTGGCCACAAAGGCTGATGGGGGATTTCTGATGGTTGATGCAACCTCTGTAGCCAATTTGGTCTTCTTAGTGGAGGTTTTCTTGTGTCCACATTATATGAAGAGGGGTAGTGCAAGTATTAGAGTCAGAATGCCTGTGCTACATATGCTTAAGTAGTGCAGATGTGCTAAGGTGGGGTCCCTGCTTTCCCTCCTTTACTGTTTGATCACACAGGGTGCATAAAGAATTTGTAGATTCCTTCACTGTTCCAGGCCCAAGTGAAAAATATTCGCACATCCAGGACTTCAATGCAAGAGGAGGAGGGGATGATATTGCTGAAACAAATGCTGCAGAGCCTGAGTCTGACCCAGCACATGATGAACATTGGGCACTGTCTCTCTGATTCTCCTCCTCAAACTCTACAGCTGCAGTCACCAGTCCCATCACCACATCTTCATGCTCACTCACCCTATTCCCATCCAATCAAAGAACTTGCCCCTCTTTCTGCCTATTCCCACCCAGAACTTGCCCCTCTTTCTCCTGACCACTCACACTATCCTACCCCTCTTCTTGCCCACTCACAGCCACAACCTGCCACCTGTCCCTCTTCTTCCTTCATACTCACAGGATCCTCCATTACATCCTCCTGCTGCCCACTCTCAAGAGGAACTCTCAGTCTTCCCATTCTAGTCTCTCTCAGTACCACTCCAGGCTAGTCTGGTGAAGCTTTGAAGTACCTTGAAATACTTAGGAGTCATTGTTGTCACCATTATCTAATGTGACTTTTGGGAGAGCTCTTACATATTGATGGTGTATCTTCCGTTCAGACCTGTGTTTGTGCTTCAGGGGGGATCTCAGTGAGCTTTGGTGTGAGCCAGTATTCATCCTGCTAACATCCATCCAGATAACAGATTTGTAACATGTTTAGCTTTTGGATCATGAGTGAAGCACCTCCATTCTGTGCAACCATACCATTATCAAGTACTGGGTTACACAAGAAAAGGTCAAAGGAAGACTGGACAAAATTTAGACTGACAAAGTTCTTGATCCTGATGGTATAAATCCAAGCGTTCATCAGGCACTCAATGCAGTGTTAGCAAGACCACTCTTTTAATCTTTAATGAATCACTCACTATAGGCTCAGGGGCATAAGATTGGTATAAATCAGTTATGATGCATTTACTTTAGAAAGGAAATGAAACAGATCCTTGGAATTATAGCCCTTTGCATTTGACCTCTGTAGTGGGAAGATTGCTTGGAGGGATTATTTTCAGGATTATTCTGGGGAAATAAACTCATTAGCTGGAATCAACTTGGTTTTATGAGGAATTGATCTTTCCTAACAAATCTTTGGCACTTCTTTGACAAAGGTAGTAGCAACCTAGATAATGGTAAAGCAGCAGATATAGTATATCTAGATTTTGAAAAGTAATTTGATACAGCGTCTCACAGGAGGCTAGATTAAAAAAATATGGAAATTGGGTCTTGGTGATAATTTTTGCAAATTTATAAAAATTGATTGAAGGATAGGGAACAGAGTGGTGTTGTAAATGGAACATCCTCCAATACATTTAATGCTTAGATATAGTACTTTATGTTTTAGTACTTGGTACATTATTTTAATATGTTTAAAATGACCTGAAAACAGGTATAACAAAGAAACATACTATATGGTGCTACTCGTTACTTGATAATCATCATCACGTCAATATAAGTGGAATAAAGGACTCACCAAATGAACAGCGCTCCAGACACTGCTTGAGACTTCACACAAATTCCAGTGGTTGTGGAAGCGCTCCTTGTGTTGGTCGGAACAAGGATTGATATTGAAAAAGAGGGGGACTGAAAAACCACTAATATCCAGCTGTTATAAAAGCCTCAAATTTTATTGCAAAAATTAAGCGTGACGCTCTATTCTGCTCTATTTCCTCCTCACTCTATTGTCCTCCTCCCTCTTTCGCTTGGACAGGTTGGTGCAGGAGAGGAAGGGGTTAATTGCACATATACTGTCAATGATTTTGGTAGCAGTTGTGGAGGTGTTTAGATGGGAGGAATTATAGGAGCTGATGTTGTGTTATTCCTTGTTTCTAGCCCTTTGATAGGTTGTTACACTATTTGTTCTATTTAATTGAGTCCAATCATAGCCCATTATTTGGTTTAAATTAAGCTATCTTTGGCCGCTTATATTATCTATGATTAAGCGCTTTAGAGCGTAAAACATGTCAGATCAAGACCAGTGTTAACATCGTTTTTTAGTGCAAATTAGTGGTGTCTTCTTGCCCCTACTGGGCCATGCGGGAGTGTTATTTTTTAATTTTTGCAATAAAATTTGAGGCTTTTATAACAGTTGGATATTAGTGGTTTTTTAGTCCCCCTCTTTTTCAATATCAATCCTTGTTCCGACTAACACAAGGAGTGCTTCCGCAACCACTGGAATTTGTGGGAAATAGGTATATAAAGCACAATTTCAATATTTGCAGTGTAATAAATTCAGAATAAGATGTTTATTCTCTAAAGGTACATTTACATAAAATGGCAGATTGGGTAATCAAATGGAATATGAAGTTTGATATTGGAAAGTTTAAAGTTATACATTTGTGATAAAAAAAAATCACAAGGCTACTTACAATCTACTTATGGAATCATTTAGGGAGATTCATTGCTATAAAAACACCTGGAAATCCTTGTAATCCACTTGGAAATAGTTATATTCTACACACCAGAGCAAAAGCAAACAAAGTCCTTTTGTGTCTTGCATAAAGAGGGGTATAATTTTGCCACTATACCAATCATTGGTAAGACCTCATCTTGAATCTGCTTTGCATTTTTGGAACCAGTTCTGAAAAAGGATATTCTAGAACTGAAGAGAGTACAGAGAAGAGCAACAAAATGAATTAAGGGACAAGAGGATTTAAAGTATGAAAAAAGACAAAAGAAAAACAAAAGGCTCCTTAGAGGGAATCTTGTTACATTGTATAAGCTTATGTGAGAATTTTGTCTCCATATAAAAGCGGCCTTGGACCTCACCTTGTTTTCAGCCTGTTTTTCTAAATGTTTGCTCTTGCCATTCTTTGTCAGAATATTATAGCCTCCAGTCCAATCAATATAAATTGTCCATTGTGTCTCTGCCTGACAGACTCTGGCTGACTTTGGGTATGCTTGACATGGCTTGCCCTGACCTCATTTTTCTTATAAGGTCCTTATACTATTACTTCTTGAGTTTTTTATTTGACCTTGGCTGCTTCTCTTCCTATGATTACATCTTAATCAATTTAATTAATTTATTAAATGCACCATGTCTTCAAATGCAGACATAGTCATAGTAAATGCAAGAAACACTGATGGAAAAGTCAGCTTTGTAGTCAAAATTTTACTTTGCATTGCACCTTTGTGGCTGCTGCTCCTTCAGTAAATGTAGTCTGTATACACAGTCAAGAATATATCAGGATCATGCTGATTTCCTCCAGTCCGGTTCATAAACTCCCCCAGTACTATTGTTGTTCATTAATCTTTTTAGTACAAAAAAAAGCAGAGTATTAAAACTTTGAATAAGTATTTCTGGGAAGAGATTCACTAAGTGGTGATAAAGAGGTGATAAAGTAGAGATGACTTCTCCAGTTTATCACTTCTCCAATTTCTATGTTATTCTATGGCATAGGCATAGGCTTTATAGAATAACATAGAAACTGGAGACGTGATAAAGCTTGAGAAGTATTCTCCACTTTATCACCTCTTTATCACCACTTATTGAATCTCCCCACAGGAGTCCAAACCTGCTTTAGAAAAAAGGATCCTACAGTTGCTGGGTAAATAGTTTGTTAATTTGTTCATAAGTGTTGTGTTTAGATATTTTTAAATTTTTGTTGCATGACTGTAAATTACAGTTGTAACTTCTGTTTATTCATATTTGTAATGGGTGCTTCTAATCAAATATGTATTCAAATTAATACCAAACATATTTAAAAATGATTTGATATAATTAAAACAAACTTCCTTTATTATAATTCTAGTATAATTGAATGAATTACAGCTAATTGTCAGTACAATGTGCTGGCACTAAATTTAATACATATTTATATGTGCATTTTATTTTTATTTATCACAGTGACACATTTATATTAAATGCTTTTCATACAGATCTAATCTTATTTTAGTTGTTATTCCTATTTTTTTAAAATTTCTTTCAATAGCTATATAATTTTACTGTATAGGCTTTGTACTTCCTTCATTACCTTACCCTTCAGACACTATCTAGATTTGTGTTCTGCCTGAATGGATCCATGGCATTAGATTTCTTCTTGATGGTAAGGCAGTCGAAACTCCAGTTTTATTGCCCATAACAAATAAAAGTTATCTTCCTACTTTAAAGCTTATCTGTGACTCTGGGAGTCTATAAGTTCAACAACACACTGTTGATGGAAAGCCATAATACATTTGAACATATGATACAATTAGACTGTATCCATTTGTTTAAAGGATTGTTGGTCTCTTTACAACCTTTAGGAGACTTGTTTATTTTTATTTCCTAATACTGTGCTGAGAAAAGACACTTAAGCAAAAGATAATTTGATTTTTTTCGTGGGAATATTCTCAGAGAAAGACAAATAAAATGCAGTGGAAGTTTGCACTACACATATATTGTTGTGTAAAACATATGAGGTTCACATGGGTTCACCACATTCCTGGTATCTCACCCTTACTCATCCATTCTTGAGTCAAAATGCTCTGTTCACCTCTCATTTGCTGACTGATTATAAATAGAAAGTAATCGAATCCCAACAGCTAATCTTTTCATGATAAAGTAGAAAGCCAATTTAGTACCATCAAAAGTGCAACTGTATAAAAGCAAGTCTGCCTAGTCCCCTTTCAATAACCTCATGAATTTTGTGCCAAGGGAGATCTCTGACATCTCAAACAAATTACCACATGTTGTTCTAGGCAAAAAATGTATAAACTTACTAAAGTTTTACTACCTGTCTTACTTTTACATACCTGCAGTTTTTATTACAATAGAGCTATTTTTCTGCTTTATCAGTTTAGAACATCAGTTTGTATCCAATGAGAACAGTTTTGCTGTTGTTCAGTCCTATTACTCCAGTTGCCTAACTAATATATTGTTTTCTGGGTGGTTGTAAACACAGTTAATTTAAAGCTATATTAGAATTAGAATAACTTAGCAACAATAGTTTACAATCTTGTATAACATACAGAAATGTTATAAATCTGATTTTTCACATTTTTTTGAGGTTTTCAATAAAAGACACCCCTAAAAAAAATTTTTACTTTTATTAGGTTTATTATCCTTATTAGCAAATCTGTTAAAGGTATAAATGGAATTTGTATTGGGATTTAAGAAAGAAGCTATAGTTAGTACAGTACAGCAAGTGAATACATTTCAAAGTGTAGAGTGTGTAGGTTACCTTATTGGAAGGGATGATCATCTATGATAGATATATATTAAGTGAAGGAATGCAAAATGTTGTAATTTCAGTGGAGTATCTTTCAAGCCTTTATTTTATCACTATTGTAATATCCACACTATCGGGTACATTCCATTCACCCATTCATTTTGTTATTGGAGATGTCTCATCTTCAACCACTTACCATCACCACTCTTTCATCTTCAGTCACTTATCACTTATAATCACTATCACTTTACTATACTTATTCAATTTAAGGATAAACTTGATAGCTGTAGTTTTCACTAGACATTAGAATCAAATGAACTATATTAATAAAAAATACCAAACTGTAGTCTCACAGATTCAGAAGTGCTTTACTTCAATATATAATGCTCTATGTGGTATATATGTAAAGGGTGATGTGTGTATATGTAAAGTAAGAATGCTTTCAAAAATAGACATGTTAATAGTTTATATTATTCAATTAACAAAACGCACAGTGAGTGAACAGAAGAAAAATCTAAATCAAATAAATATTTGGTGTGACCACCCTTTGCTTCAAAACATGATTAATTTGTCTACTCAAAAAGTCAGGGATTATGTAGGCATATAGTCAGGTGTATGATTAAACAATTACATGCTAATGATAATCAATTTAATATGTAGGTTGAAACACAATCATTAACTAAAACAGAAAAACAGCTGTGTACGAAGAATAAAACTGGGTGAAGAACAGCCAAACTCAGCTAACAAGGTGAGGTTGCTGAAGACAATATAATGTCAAAAGTCATATTCCATGGTAATACTGAGCACAACAAGACACAAGGTAGTTATACTACATCAGCAAGGTCTTTCCAAGGCAGACATTTCAAAGCAGACAGAGGTTTACAGATGTGCAGTCCAAGCTCTTTTGAAGAAGCACAAAGAAATGGGAAACATTGAGGACCATAGACGCAGTGGTCGGCCAAGGAAACTTAATGCAGCAGATGAAAGACACATCTTGCTTATTTCCCTTCACAATTGGAAGAAGTCCAGCAATGCCATCAGCTGAGAATTGGCAGAAAACTGTGGGACCCTTATACACCCATCTACTGTCCAGGAGAAGTCTGGTCAGAAGTGGTCTTCATGGAAGACTGGTGGTTAAAAATCCATGCATCCAACATGGAAACAGGTAGGGATGGGCAAAAACTTTTGCCTCAAACCAAAGTCAGCGAATAATGGCACTTACTGCTTGGAGAATAATTTTCTGCAAAAAGTTGTTTTTTCCTGCTTTTTTCACCTAGCTCATTACATTGAAGTCAATGGAAAAAAACATTTCCCCCCTCATAATTTTACTCTACTTTTCTAATGCCATATAAAATTATGTCAGACTCACAGTATGCCATTCTGTGTCTGTGAGAGGAGAAAGCAGCACATTTTTGAGCTAAGGAAGAAGGGCAAATAAAGAGGAACTGAAGCTTAGTTTAGGGAGTCTTTTAGGTAGGACATTTGTTCTCTGTATTAGGAGAGTCTTGTGCCCTTTGGGAGAGAACAAAGGAGGTTGACCCCAAATACCCCAAATTTTGTGTGACTGACTGATAAGACACAGGCAGCTGGTGACCAGTTTGCTTGCTGTTATTATCTCTATGCTGGGAAAGTCTGGAGAAACAACCTGTGAGACAAACAAGCACCTAAACATTTATTCTGAAAGTAGTAGCAAACTTTGTGTAAATAAAAAGTAAAATGAAATTGTCTGAGACCTCTAAAAGCTTAGAAAACTATAAGGGTAGTGTGCAAGAAGTGGCAGGTGATGCTGATGCTAAGGATGACCTAATGATGACTGATGATGATGATGATGCAGATCTAGAATATATCCCTCCAGGATCCTCCTCATAGTAGAAGGAATGATTAAAATTTTCACCTCAAACTGAAATCGGTGAATAATGGTACTTTCCATTTGACAAATAATTTCCAGTGAAAGATGCAGTTTTCTGCTTTTTCCCACCTTTTTTGCCTATTGAAATCAATGGGAAGAAAAAATATTTCTGCACCACACAAAAGTTTTCTACAGCCATATAAAAGTCTGTCAGGCTCTCACAGCATGTACGTTTTTTGAGCTAGAGATGACAGAGAGGGGAATTGAAGTTTAGTTTAGGGAATCTTTTACGTAAGACATTTTTTCTGTTAGGAGAGTCAGTGGAGAACTCTGGGGAGAATAAGGAAGGAAGGAGGTTGACCCCAAATACTTCAAAATTCCATGTGACTGACTGGCAAGACACAGGCAGCTAGGGACATATTTGTTTGCTGATTTTACTGTTATTGTCTCTGTGCTGGGTGGGGAAATTTGGGGAAAGACGTTGTTGATTTTATTTTTCATTTATAATTTGGACAGACTGTGATAAGACAACAGGGTGGACAACTTAAAAAAAATAAAAAAATAAATAAAAAAAACAAATAAAAACAATAAAGAACTAAAAATATCAGGGGACAGTGACAGACAGCTGACTGGGCTTAGGCAAGGCATCATACAGCCCCATCAGTTGTGTTGTGTACCTTACAGTAACATCATTGGAATCATGAAGCCTCACACCTTTTGAATCCTTGAAGTCTGCCTTTTCCTCTGCCCCTATACTTATGTATACAGAGCCTCATGCTAAGTTTGTTGTAAAGTTTGATGCATCTGACACTGCAGCCAGAGCTGTTCTGTCTCAATGATCTGCTGGTTCTGTATTGCTCCATCCCTGTTCCTTTTTCACCTGACATTTCTTATCTTCAGAGAGAAACTATGATACTGGTAATAGGGAGTTGTTAGCAGTGAAATTATTCTTGGGTGAGTGGCAGTACCTGTCGAAGGCATCACCTCATGTGGTCACAATTCTTACCAACCATCAAAACTTCCAGTACCTAGCATCTGCTAAGCATCTAAATGCTTGTCAGGCTCATTGGGCCTTGTTCTTTCCTGGTTTAATTTTGTTATCTCTTATTTTCCAGGGACAAAGACCATTAAGACCAATGCCTTATTTCACCAGCATGAATCTCTGGTTTTTCTCAGGTCACTTTGGAGGCTATAGTTCCTCCTGCCCAGATTATTTCCTCCTTGTCCACAAACCTTCTTACCCTCCTCAAGAAAGCCAAGTCTTCTTGCTCGCCTGTAGTCTCTTTAACCCCCCAATGTTTATTTTGTTCCTGATCAGTACCATCTGGATATTTTCCATTGGGGTCACTGTTCTGTAACAGCTGGTCATCTTGGGCTTCTTCATACTCAGGGTCTCATCTCTCGGTATTGTTCATTGCCAGATATTAAGTCTGATGTATCTGCTTTTGTATCTTCTTGTCCAGTCTGTGCCCACATGGAGATACCTGGATCTCGACCTGTGGGTCTATTACAGCCTTTACCTGTGCCAGCTCTTCCCTGGATCTTCATGGGTTTTGTGGTATACCTGCCTCCCTCCTCTGGAAGCAAGGTTATTTGGGTTATTATGGAAAGGTTTTCTAAGCAGGGACACTTTATTCCACTGCCCAAACTACCTATTTCTGTTGAGTTGGCTGACCTCTTTGTCCATGAAATCTACTGTCTTCATGGGATACCTCAACACATAACCTCAGATCGTGGTTCAGTATGGTTCTGGGGTCCCTCCAGTACCTCATCAAGTGGAATGGGATCTGTCATGAGGAGCACTCCTAGACTCCAGCCTTGGGAGTCCATGCACCTGCTCTTGTGCACTCCTTTCATTGGCAATTCCCTTCCAAGCTTGGTCACCCGTTGAGGGGGAGGTGATGTCACATGGGTCCTTACCTCTCCGGATTGCCTGACCAGCCTTAGCCATTTAAAGGATAGTAATCTTTGAAAAAAACAAGAGTCTTCTTTATAATAAAAGTAACACGTGCTGCTTTAAACAACTTACATTTCTGTAGTTCATAAGATACTAACTGTAAAATGATCCCCCTCCTGCTCCTTCTGGCCTCCTCCCATTTAATCTCTAATCTGGTTGTGGGACCAGGCAGATGCAGTGAAGGACAAACTTCAGTAAGTGAGTATAAGGAAAACCCTGCCCTCCTTGATGAAGGAGGGCAAGGTTTTCCTTTGCATACTAAAGTTTGTCCCTTACCACATCCGTCCAGACCAGACAGAGATGCGGCAGTGACGTGGCCAGAAGGGGCTTGAGGAGGATCCTTCTACAGTTAATATCTTGTGAACTACAGAAATGTAAGTTGTTTAAAACAGTGCAATGTGTTACTCTTATTATAAAGAGGACTCGGTGATCTTGTTTTTTTTTTTCAAAGATTACTATCCCTTTAAATACCTGGCACATTGGGACCCTGATGCTCGTTCTTCATGCTTCATGAGTATTATATCGTTCTTTGGTTTGACCATGCTCCTGACCTGGCTTGCTTCTGACCACTCTCCCATCTTCCAATTGTATACCTCATTTGGCTGTTGAATTCCTGGCTTTGACTCCTGCTCTGGTTTTGAATCCTCCTATTGCCTGCTGATTTTGTACTGAGCCCTTCTCTGACTAATTACTGGCTCTGACTTTGGCTTCCTCTCCAGACTCCAGTTCCACTTGCTGTACTGGTACCTCCACTTCTTCTGGACTAACTCCTGGCTTTATACCCCAGTATCCAAATATCAGTCTCTTCTTGCCCACTGCTGCAGGTTCCTGGAGTAGTTCCAGTACATAGATCCTGTGGTCTTGCAGTGCGCTGTTAGGATTCCTTCAGCTTGCTGATCTACTCACTTACCATCACGCTGTGAATATCTGGATTCCTGCTTTGCTCTGCTGTCCTACCAGCACACCATCTAGTGGGCCCTGTATTAGAGTACCTCTTTACCTTAACCCTCTCGTACCCTGTAGATTGTCCTTATCTGACCAGCTACATCTCTGGGCATGTCCTTACCAAACCTGTTGCATCTTTTGGCTTGTTCTTATCTGACTGGCTGCATTCCTGGGCTCTTTCTTCTCTGCTTGCTTTGTGACTGCATTCTTGGTCTTCCTCCCACCTACTAGGACACAGATCCCTGTTTTACCCATCCTTGTGCTGTCCCCGGCTCAACTGGGGTCAGATATCTAGCTTTGTGGCCAGCACCTTTAGCACAGTTTTGACCTCAGCAAGGTTATAACAGGGGCTGTCACCGTTCATGAGCCATCCACACCAGCATTGCTCTCAAGCATCTACTAGTAGGTGGGTGGTCCCAGCGTGACACCAGTGTGGTTTAATAATGAAGTTTGCAGGTAAATGAGAAGAGGGTCAGCAGGGGGGGTCAGAGGGGTCAGCTGCATCATTTAAAAAATATAAAGAGTATAATAAAATCTGTAAGCAAGCAATTAGGCTTGCTAAAAAAATGAGAGAAGAATAGATCATGTCAGACTAATTTACTTGCATTTTACGAAAGGGTAAGTAGTAATTTGGACAAGGGAATTGCTGTTGATGTAGAATAATTGGATTTTGCAAAAGCCTTTGATACAGTACCTCACAAAAGGTTACTGCATAAATAAAAAGGCTTTGGTTTGGGATCTGATATCTGTACATGTACTGTGAACTGTTTAAATGATAAATGGCAGAGAATTGTTATAAATGGAAGTGTTAAGTGGGGTGCCACAGGGTACAGACCTGGGCCCATGCTTTTTAATGTGTTTATTAATGATCTAGATGCTAATGACACTAATCTATGTAATGAAATACATACAGGGCTGGCATTTGTTTCTCTGCAAAAGGATATAGATAAATTGAGTCAATGGGCAGAAAAGTGGCAGATGACATTTAATGTAAACCAATGTAAGGTAATGCATTTGGGCTATAGAAACACACATACTACATATGCACTAAATGGGAAACAATGTGGTGAATCCTTATCAGAGAAAGTTTTAGGAATATTAATAGATGATAGACTTCACAGCAGTGTGAAGAGTAACTCAACTAATGCAAAAGCAAGTAGGGTACTATCCTGCATTAAAAGAGACATAGATGCATGTGATACTAATATAATTCTAACTCTATATAAATCCTTGGTAAGGCCTAATCTAGAATACGGAGTATAGTTTTGGGCACCAGTTCTTAAAAAATATATTACTGAACTGGAAAAAATGAATGGAGATGTGCAGCAAGGGATTGGAGGATCTGTGTTATAAAGACAGACTAGCCAAACTGAGTTTGTTTACATTAGAGAAGAGATGTCTAAGGGGTGATATGATTACCATTTACAAATATATTCAAGGTCAATACAAAGAACTATCCAAATAATTATTTATGTAAAGAGCTGAGCTAAGAATGAGGGGTCATCCATTAAGACAAAAGGAGCTTTAGACTAAGACAAATTCAGGAATTTTTTACAGTAAGGGGGTAAAGCTATGGAATCCTTTGCCTTGGGATGTTATGCTTGAAGATACTGTAACTGCTTTAAAAAAGCAATGGATACCTATCTAGAACAGAACAATTTTGAGAATAATGACAGGTGGCTTCAGTGCAAATAGGTTGCTGATCCAAGGAACTATATGGAGCCAAGAACGGATTTCGTTACCCACTTAATTGGAAATGGCTTCATTGTTTTTTGGGTTGCCTTTCTCTGGATCAATAACAGGGGTGATTTGGCATGGGCTGGACTTGATGGACATATGTCTTTTTTTCAGCCTGATCAACTATGTTACTATATATATATATATATATATATATATATATATATATGTATATCTACCTTGCGTCTTCGTGTTGTGCTCAGTCTTGCCATGGTGTATGACTTTTGACATCAAACTGTCTTCCACAATCTCACCTTGTTAGCTAAGTTTGGCTGTTCCTCACACAGTTTTGTTCCTCCTACACAGCTGTTTCTATTTCAGTTAATGATTGTGTTTCAACCTACATATTAAATTGATGAGCATTAGCACCTGTTTGGTATAATTGTTTAATTATACACCTGATTATATGATGCTGTTTTGAAGGCAAAGGTTGGTCATACCAAATAATGATTTAATTATTTATTCATGTGCATTGTTATAAATGCCTACATAGCTTTATTTGAAAATTAGATACACTGTGTAACTATGCGTATATATAGTCACTTTTTGATATTGAATTAAAAGTAATCACTACTGGTTAATTTTAAGATATTTGTTTATAAATCAATTTATATTATGATAAAAAGGTCACATTATATTGCACCTATGTCAATTTTGCCCAAGCACACCACCTATTTATGGTACCTGTATCTCCCTTTCTCCCCCCTTGCTTTTTTCTATATGATGTAATTGGGGAGGATATAATATGATGGGGTAGTATCTGAACATGTAATATAATAAGATATATCTTAAATATGTGCTTTAATTGAGTATATATATATATATATATATATATATATATTTTTTTTTTTTTTTTTTCTATATGTATATGTATGCCTGTATAGAATGTGATTTATAGTCTTTGATAGAATTTTCCTCCTCTTATAATATTTGTATGTTTTAAAAGCAAGATTGTCCGTAGCTTATTTATCCCATATGTGACTGTAACTTTGCAGGATCACATTCCGTTTGACATCTGGTACTGATAATAGCCAACGGGGATGTCATTTACTCTTATTCGCTTAGTATTGCGGTCCATGAATGGAACGCGGAAGCTGATCATGAGGCACACTCTGATCTTCTTGAGCCTGTGCGTATGCGTGGGACCGCCTGCATTCCATGAGTGGAGCGCAACATCATACCGGAAGTTGTAGTCTCTAGATGCTGGCGGGAATGTATCCCGCTTTGGAGTGGCTCCTGCGATGAAATGCATATTATATATGGGATAAAGGTAAGAGGTTACTGTATTTATAATATTTAGCTTCTGAGGAAGTAACCTGGCATTACGAAATGCGTTGAGCGATTGTATGTTTTTCATATTATTTTTATTAATTTTATTTTCTGTAATAAGATTTTATCTGTTTTTAAGTTTTTTATATCAATTGTATATGGAACTTCAATAAATCAGTATTTGATACTGCAGCACGAAGCTATCTTTAATCTTGGAGTGCACATGGTATTCTTAAGTCCCCTGTGCTAATATCACAGTGCCTGTAATTCTTGTCGCTCTTACT
Source organism: Rhinophrynus dorsalis (assembly GCA_037306005.1). Lineage (NCBI taxonomy): Eukaryota > Metazoa > Chordata > Amphibia > Anura > Rhinophrynidae > Rhinophrynus > Rhinophrynus dorsalis. The sequence goes on along the minus strand of CM074723.1, from coordinate 136,919,248 downwards.
TGTGGTTCGCTCTGATTTGCTGAGCCAGTTTGGCCTGCCCCTGGTGACCTTCTTATGCCTGGCCCAGACACCTGTCAGATGCCCTTTCATGGTGTTTCTGAGCCAGTAGTGCTGTTGCTGTGTTCCAGTGTTCTGGATTCCTGTGTACCAACTTGGCTTGTTCTGACTACGCTCCAGTGTTCCTGTTTGTGTATGACCCGGCTTGTCTGCGAACCACCTCTGTATCCTGACCTGGCTTGGCTGACGTTCCTGTTCCTGTATGACCCGGCTTGTATGACTACCTCCTGCGTGCTCCGACCCAGCCCGGCTGACTTCCTGCTCCGAAGATCGACTTCCAGCCTGTTCCAGTGACCTCCGTTCCCGTTGTCGCCGCCGCGACATTCTCAACCGCTGCTGCCAGCCACCGTGTGACCGCCTTGCCTGGTGTTGCCTTTAATCAGTGCAGTGTACCACTGTACTTGCAGGGCTGTGCGTGCCTCAGTAAGCCTCACTATACTTGCAGAGCCTCGTTGTTTGCAGAGCCTCGTGTAAACGTGCATATTAACCCTAGCAGTGCTGCCTTGCTCTCGCTATCTCGATTCCCAGAATAGAGCCTCTTCCGTGGTGCTACGTCTGCTGAGTTGGCCGCTTATCGACGGCGACTCTATCCATTCCGTTGCAGAGTAGTCACTTATTGTGGGCCGGTTGGGCGCCATAGGCTCTCCCTTCTCGTTGTTTACTGGGCGATATCTATTAAAGCAGAGTGGCGATAGAGGGAAGGCTTCAGCTCTGGCAGATTCCGTTGTATACGCCCGTGGGGGCTATTGGCTCTAGCACTACCACTACTGGTATCCGGTTAAGTCTGAGGAGGCTTAGTCAGCTCTTGCATTGCAGGCCGGTTTCCGGTATTTCTTTTTTATTAAGGGTTGTCAGTAGGGCTGGGAAAAATGTTTTTACTGAGGAGAAAGTCACCAGAATCCAGAACTTTCACGAGTCAAAGAAATCTCTGAGTGAAGGCAATTTCTGCCAATAAATATTGTGTTTATGTGTGCATAAATACCATATGTGTATGTTTGCTTGAGTTTGTTCTTGTATATGAGAATGGTAAACATGTGCATATGTGTATGAGTGCCTGAAGGTTAGGCCCCTTGAACTCAAATGACTTCAAGTTTTGCTCAAGCAATTTCAGAGTTTGTGTCTGATTTTCCTTCTAAAGAAAAAAAAAAAAAAACACAGGAAAAAGTAGCGATAAATATTAAGCTACTATAAAGGTAATATAACAATTTGTAGACAATATTTAATTACATTTAACACTCGACTATTAAAATGATCACTTAATAAGTAAGTATATATAACAATGATTTATTATATTCCTTTAAGTTGGCTTAATAAAATAATAATTTTCTAAAAGAGAGCAAATTAACCTATATGTAACAAAAAATCCATTATCAAATCCTAATTTAAGTCATTAACTGCATAATATATTTGTACATCCCTTTGGTCTCCTTTTGACAAGGTAATTTCATGAATACTTCCCCCTCTCTAGGACACTATTAGTTATTGGTGAAACCTTTAGCCTTAAAAGAGAAACATGGCATTTCCCAAATCCAGAATGAATTCCTGTGTAATGTGTCTTTTTCCATTTTTTTTTTCACTGCATTGAATTCAATTATATTAATTTCTTTCTCCCACATATGGACTTTACACAGTGTGTTCTGGATATGGTAATGAATGAAAAGTTGACTGTTTGACCCATATTTTCAATCTGTGCCTGGGAGACAGAATGCAGCAAAATGTTGGATGTTTATTAATATAGGTAAAAAGTCAATATCACAGTCACTCTAAAAATGTGCAGACTGCCCATCGCCTATGGCCAATTTTGAACCAGTTACCTTGTGGCTGCGATACCTGCAATTTCAAGATTGAAACACTGAGAGAGTCAAATGAGTAGTCTTCCATTGACAATATTGTTATATGTTCTAGGAGTTGTAATAATCTTCTAGAGCTTTCCCTGCCACTCGACTGGAGGAATGGGTCATCTGTTTCTTCTTGAAAGGTATGTATCCAACCCTCCTGAGCACTCTATGCTCTGTTGTTTTGGCTTGTACCTGACTCTTCATGGCATAATTATGTGTCTACTCCCATTTAAACTTGGATTGTTCAAGCATCTGTCTCCAGTCTCTGTACTTCCAGAAGAGTGCATGAACATCTGTGGTACTAAAATTGTAGCACAGAAACTGTCTATCACCATAGTTGTTGCAGCTTATGCAATACATGATTATGATGATGCTCCTGAGGAATCTGTTTGTAAAAGTGAAATGAAATGTTCCACCACCTGTAGTAATGCTAATCTTTTTAACAACACTAAAGTTGAGTCATATTCTAATATTGCCATGGTGGAGGAAGATTTAGCAGTGCGACCAAATGCTGCATCAGACAGTGACATTAACACCATGTGGTCAATGTTCCATGAATTCCCCTTAAGAAGAAAAGTAAAATAAACTTTTCAGACATTAAAAACCTATATGAAAGTAGTGGGGATGGAGCAGATGATGTTGCTGTTATCCAAATAATTGATGATGGTGTTGGATAGGAATATGTGCTTCCATTCCTTTCCCCCATCTTATCATACAGATTAAGAAGAGAGTAATTATGATTTGGCTAAAACTATTAGCTGAAAGGAATAGGTTCAATCTTCTACCAATGAAACACAGTAATTGAGAGATTAACTGAAAAGTTTCACAATGTAAAAGTAAAGATGCCTAAAATGCACAAAAATTATTGCTTTTTCATATTCCAGCCACCATTCAGTCACCCCGTCTTGTTCTATTGCTGACTTTTAGTCTCAAATAGGGGTGGGTGAAAAGTGTGAAAAATTTCCTGCATAACTTTTTTACGAAAACTTGCCGATTTTATGCAATAATGTCCCCCTTTTTGCCTATTTTAACACATTTTTCGCCTATATTTCCTATAGGTACTACAGTTCCCACTGTAATATAACTTCTTCTGAGGACTGAAGTTTAGAAATAAGTGGCTGAAAGTCAAAGTTGTGAGTCCTACAGCAACATATGGGTTGAAAAAGATGTTAGTATGCAGAATGCATTTGTCCTTTGCCCACAACACTTCCTGCTTGAGTGACACTGGCACATATTCATGATGATTTCAAGTAATAAAAAAAAAATAAAGTACAACCTATAAATGTGGCAGATGTGTATTGTAGTGGGGGTGGTGGGGGACTGGCATGGCGTGATTTGTGTATGTATTTTTACCATTGTCTTATGCTATCCTCCTTCTCAGATTATTGACACACATTACTTATCAGTCATAGCAGTGGTCCCAAGTAGGATAGATGGTAGCAACCTTTTTCACATCCCTCCTTCTCCTCCTCATCTGTACTGCTGTTAATATATTTGTCCTGGCTTTGTCTGTCATATGTGGTTTCTGCTACCTGATACTCAGATGGTATGAGATGTTGGTTAATTTTTAACCCTTTGAGTGCCAAGTGGGTACAATGTACGAGATTGGCCAGCTGTACCCGCTGTGCTAAGCTCGTTGTACCCACTATATGTGTGGTCGATGCAAAAGCCGGTATAACCGGCATGCAGTGGCCGCATTAAAAAAAAAAAAGCCTGGCATACATGGCAAAAACAAAAGTGTCAGATTTAGGTAAATGTTCCTAATACCCACATATTGTATGTTATCCCACACAAACGGGGTACCATTATTCTCATGTTGGTAGCAGGTACTGAATACAGTAGGAAATGTTATGGTTTTCAAAGATTTTAGTATCTTTGAAGTGGTGGAAATGTAAAAAAACATGTATTTATTCCTATAGTGCCACCTTTTGCAAATAATTGTGCACATCAGCCATGGGAGATAGAAAGACAATGGACCCATCATTTGATGCAGGTGAATGTCTACTTTCCAAAATGGTATACATTTTATACCTTTCCTTCATATATCTAAAAAGTTATGAACATTTTAGTACAAGCAGCCATTTCCAAAGAAGAAAACAGGTAGGTTTTTTTATGTGCTTCTGGCATCCCTGCGGTATGTCACCTCATACCAGTGGGGTGCCATTTTTCGCCTAAGTGTACTAGCTAATGAATACATTTGGAAATGCCATGGTTTTCACAGATTTCACTACATTTGAAGGGACAGAAAGGTAAGCAAATGCCTTTTTTTATTAGAACCACCTTCTGGAGGCATTTGTGCACTCTAGGCTTGAGGTAACAAGGCAAGTCACCCATCATTAGATGCGGCAGGGTATCTTCTTTCCAAAATGTAATTGTTATAACCATTGTACAGACAAGTAATGTTTTAGAAAATGTTATAAAAATTAGAGGTTGCGATAGGTGTAGTTTTGTACTTGTAGCACCCCCTAAGATAGGTGAACTTATACCAGTGAGGTGTCATTTTTCTCCTAAGAGCACTAGCTAATGAATACAGTTGGAAATTCCATGGTTTTCACGATCTCAGTACATTTGAAGGGGCAGAAATGTAAGAAAATGCCTTTTTTCATTAGCGCCACCTTCTGGCCAGTGGCGTAACAATAGGGGTCGCAGGGGTTGCAGGGGTCGCACCTGCGATCGGGCCCATCACTCCAGGGGACCAGCCGCCCCCTGCGACCCCCTTGCGACCCCCTCACCCACAGAAACTCCCACTACGGCCGCCGGTTCTAGTAATACAGAGCGCTGGGAGATGACATCATCTCACAGTCTCTGCATTACTAGAGCGGCGCGCGGGAGCTTCAGTTGTAGAGATCTGTGCTGAAGGAGGCACAGATCTGTCAAGCTATGCCGCTAGACCACCAGGGACTGGAGGTAGGGACATTGTGGAGATGAAGGGGGCATTGTGGAAGGGGAAATGTGGAGATGAAGGGGGCATTGTGGAAGGGGAAATGTGGAGATGAAGGGGGCATTGTGGAAGGGGCAATGTGGAGATGAAGGGGCATTGTGGAAGGGGCACTGTAGAGATGAAGGGGACATTGTGGAGTTGAATGGGGCATTGTGGAAGGGGCAATGTGGAGATGAAGGGGCATTGTGGAAGGGGCACTGTGGAGATGAAGGGGACATTGTGGAGTTGAAGGGGGCATTGTGGAAGGGGCAATTTGGAGATATGGGGGCAATGTGGAGGTGGCCAATGTGGTTGAGGGGGTCTGGGGCCAATGTGGTCGGGGGGCCCATGGCAGTTCTTGCACCAGGGCCCGGTGGCTTCTAGTTACGCCTCTGCTTCTAGAGGCATTTGTACACACCAGGCTTGGGGTAACAAGGCAAGTCACCCATCATTAGATGCAGCAGGGTGTCTTCTTTCCAAAACGGTATGGTTCGTGGACCCTTTCTTCAATTCTGTAGTTGTTATAACCATTTTTGTACAGACAAATAATGTTCAAGAAAATGTTTGAAAAATTAGAGGTTGCAATAGATGTAGTTTTGTACTTGTAGTGCCCCCTTAGGTAGGTGAACTCATACCAATGAGGTGTCATTTTTCTCCTAAGAGCACTAGCTAATGAATACAGTTGGAAATGCCATGGTTTTCACAGATTTCAGTACATTTGAAGGGGCAGAAATGTAAGAAAATAAATTTTTTGCTCTCCTGGTGATTAGGGATCTACGCTAGCCATGGACGTAGGTAAAACTATAAAAAATTTGTATTTTTTTACTCAGAGGACTCAGGGCTTTTTCAAATAATTGAAACTTTTGCAATCAAGGTAAATGTTTTTGATTCATAGTATTTGATTTTAGCAAAATAAGTAAATTTTCACTTTTTTTGTCATTATGACATCATAGCTTTCTGCACAATGCAAAATTTTCTGCATGTAAGGTACAACGAAAAAGCTCAATTTGTTCTGAAAAAAACAATATATAGTTTTCCATATGCAACTAAAAATCCCCAGAGGAAATCAAGCCTAAACAGAAGGATAGCAAAAATGCTGAAAATGTGTCTGGCCTACAGGGTACAGGAAATGGCCCAAGCCTCTGGCACTGAAGGGGTTAAGAATGTTAGTCTCCCAACATTGCTGCTTGATGATTGATAGGGCGACTGTGTGTTTTTTGACATATATGCCTGTCCAGGGTCAGTCTTTCCAATGGCTTTCTCAAACAATTTATAGACAGGCACAGTGCTCCTTAAAAGTGGTAGAAGATTTAGTCTTTGACTTTCTGCTAACCTTATAGGCATGTCATCATCCTCACTCTCAATTTCATCTGTATCTGAACAAGAGAAGGATGCTGGAGAGATATATTCTAGATCTGCATCATCATCAGTCATCATTAGGTCATCCTCAGCAGCACCAGAATCACCTGACAATTCTTGCCCACTTCTCTTATATTCCTCTAAGCTTCTGGAGGACTCAAACAATTTATTTTTACTTTTACTGTAACAAAGTTTGCTACCACTTTGAGGATGGGTGTTTTGATGCTTGTTTGTCTCACTGTCTGACACAGCAGGCGGTTCAGCTGCTAAACCTTCCTCTATTATGCTATTGCCAGCATCATCAACACTTGAATGTGACTTGTCATCTTCAGTGTTCTTCTTATATGGTTCTTTATTTCTACTGGCACTGGTGGTGCTGGAACTAGTTTTGCTGGGACCTTGACAAACTGCATCCTCCCTTGGAGTAGAGGGATCATCACCATTGATTGCACACGCTGCAGCAACCATTGCTGCAGCCAGTTTTTGAACTACTACTTTACTCTCACGTCCCTGCACTTCTCCACCCCTTCCCCTTGCCCTTGTGTGTTTGCTGGACATTACACAACTACACCTTGTTTTTTTACTGTACGGTATACAACACAACTGATAGAGCTGTATGATGCCTTGCCTAAGCCCAGCCAGCTGTCTGTCACCTAATATATTTAGTTCTTTATTCTTAACTAGTTGAAAAGCCCATGTACACAGGACACAGTGCTACTGCTGCAGTCATGCGTAGTAGAGACTGCCCGCACCATGGCTGATACGGAGTGGGAAGCTCCGAATTCCGAACTGAGTCCTCTCTGCACACCTTCCTGGGACCACATCCCAGGAAGGTGCGCAGAGAGGACTCTGATCTGAATTTGGACCAACCCGTTCCGTATCAGCCGCGGCACGGGCAGTTTCTACTGTGCATCGCTGCAGTGCAAGCAGCCTTATCTACTGCGCATGATGGCTTCGGACAAACATTGATAGCAAATTATTATAAAGGATTCTTCCCCACCCAGCACATAGACAATAACAGCAAGATCAGAAAGCAAATAGGTCCCTAGCTGCATGTGTCTTACCAGTCACATGGAATTTTAGAGTATTTTGGGTCAACCTCCTTTCTCCCTTCTTCTCCCCAGAGTGCCCCACTGGCTCTCCTAGTACACACTTACACAGAACATTTTCCTACTAAAACATTCCCTAAACCAAACTTCAATTTCCCTCTCTATCTTCTCTAGCTCAAACAAGGTGCTACTAGCTCCTCTCACAAACACAGAATGGAATTCTGTGAGATCCTGCAAGCCTATTATATGGCTGTAGAAAATTTTCGTGTGGTGGATAAAATGTTTTCTTCCCATTGATTTCTATGGTCTAAAAAGATGGGAAAAAAGATGAAAAATGGCACTTTTCACAGGAAATTATTCGCCAACCGGAAAGTGCCATTATGTCCCTGATACCCAGAGGACTCAGGAGTCAGATGTAATTATAAAATCACCTTCATTAAGGCACAGAACGTGGTAAAGAATGAGGCAATAGGAACAGGCAGAAGGTCGGCAGATAAGCACACACACTACTATCAGGAATAGTAGGCCGCCTAGACTGGGCCAAACTGCTGAGACTAGGCCAGAGCCACTGGAAGTCTCTACATGAGCTAAGGCTGGTACAGGAACAGGAGCCCCTCGGATCTTCTACCACTGGAACTTGAACTGTAACAGGAACCGGATCAGCCAAGGAGGGTCTTCTACTGGAACACAGACTGGAACTAGAACAGGAGACTTTGACCAGAGACAGCGGAAAACACTGACACTCTCCTGCTGTCAGTCTAGCTGGGAGAAAAGCTGACTCACTCCTGCAGTCAGGACCACTGAGGTCTAATACCGGACTCATACCTGCAGTCGGTATAGAAGACAGTCTACCAGGACCCCAGGTCTGCTCCAGATGGATGTCCACAGCAGGGAGGCAATACTGAGACAAGCCAGACAGAGCCACAGGACAGCATCAGATAGGATGGTCAGACAAGCCTGGTCATACATGGAGAGGTTAGTCAGCCAGAGCCGCAGGTTTGCACTAGATTGGATGTCGGACAAGCCAAGGGTCATACACGGAGTGGATAGTCATACAGAGCCACAGGTCAACACCAGATCAGTTAGTCAGACAAGCCTAAGGTCATACACAGAGCGGTTAGTCAGCCAGAGCTGCAGGTTTGCACCAGATTGGATGTCGGACAAGCCAAGGGTCATACATGGAGAGGATAGTCAGACAGATCCATAGGTCAACACCAGATCGGGTAGTCAGACAAACCAGGTAATACACAGAGCAAACTGAAACACAACTGCACTGGAACACCATGAAAGAGCAACTGAAGTGGTGTCTAGGCAGTTTATCTACTAATTGCTCCACCCCCAAGAGGTGGAGCAAATAATGTAATGTCCCTTTAAAGAACCGGGTCACGGCATCACCAGGGAATCCCTGTGATGTGCGTCTGAGCTAAATGCGGCTGGAGCCGCCAGGAGGAGCAGCAAGGAGGCTGGTCGTCCAGACAAACACCAGGGTGCACCGGTACTCCCAACAGACGCGGCTAACCCGCGAGGACGCCAAGCCCAGCCGCCCACTGGGTCTGGTGGCCGGCTCCAAGGTAAGCGAACGCTTACGCTTCCCTAGTCTCAAATCCCTGTATACACTAAATCCCTGTATACACCTAACCTTGTTCCTCTGGTAGCCAAGTTCCTGACACCACTATTATATGTCAACCCATATTAACGGGGGTACCATTTCTCTCAGGTTGGCTTTTCATAGTGAATATATCAACACATTATATGGAGTTGAAAGATTTTAGCATCTTTGAAGTTACTGAAATGTTAAAAATATATGTGATTTTTCCTTATAGCATAATTTCTGAAAATAGTTATGAACATTAGCCTAGGGGTAGCAAGTGACCCCTCATTTGATGTGAGTTAATGTATACTTTCTAAAATGTTATGCCTTACTGAATTGTATTCATATTTGTAATGGTTATGAACATTTTATTGCAAGTAGAACATTTCAAACATGCCAATGGGATGCCATTTCTCTTGGGCTAAATGTCACGGTTTGTTATGACTCTCAGACACAAGTTTTAGGTAAAAATCAATTTTATTGAAATAATAAATTGATAACGTAGGATGGCAAACACATACATACAGATACATACAGAATATAACAAGACAGAAAGCAGACTCTACCGGTCCTGTCAATATACCGGACAGGACAGACTGAAGAAGCAGAATGTTAGGCTCTACCGGCCTTGCCAATACCGGGTAAGGCAACCTGCAGATGGAATAGCATAACGGTTCTACCGGCCTTACCAAGTTACCGGGCAAGGCAGCCTCAACAGATTCACAATGTAGGCTCTACCGGCCCTGCCAATACCGGGGAAGGCAACCTCAGATGGAATATGGCAATAAGGTTCTACCGGCCTTACCAATACCGGGCAGGGCAGCCCAGAGAGAATAGCAGCAGTCAGATGGTAATGGCAAATTGACAGGATCGTAAGCAACCCAGTGTACATATACTGAGACCAACAGGGAGTAGTAAAGTCGCAAGACTTTGGAGCAAACCAGCGTCCGCACGCTGGGACCAACACAGGATTGTATAGCCGATAGGCTTTGGAGCAAACCAGTGACCGCACACTGGTGTAACAAACGAGTTTGTATAGCCGCAAGGCTTTGGAGCAAACCAGCGTCTGCACGCTGGGACCAACACAGGATTGTATAGCGGATAGGCTTTGGAGCAAACCAGTGACCGCACACTGGTGTAACAAGCAAGTTTGTATAGCCGCAAGGCTTTAGAGCAAACCAGCGTCCGCACGCTGGGACCAACACAGGACTGTATAGCTGATAGGCTTTGGAGCAAACCAGTGACCGCACACTGGTGTAACAAGCGAGTTTGTGTAGCCGCAAGGCTTTGGAGCAAACCAGCGTCCGCACGCTGGGACCAACTCAGGATAGTATAGCCGTAAGGCTTTGGAGCAAACCAGTGACCGCACACTGGTGTAACAAGCGAGTTTGTATAGTCGCAAGGCTTTGGAGCAAACCAGCGTCCGCACGCTGGGACCAACTCAGGATAGTATAGCCGATAGGCTTTGGAGCAAACCAGTGACCGCACACTGGTGTAACAAACAAGTAGTATAGCCGCAAGGCTTTGGAGCAAACCAGCGTCCGCATGCTGGAACCAACACAAGACTGTATAGCCGATAGGCTCTGGAGCAAACCAGTGACCGCACACTGGTGTAACAAGCGAGTTTGTATAGCCGCAAGGCTTTGGAGCAAACCAGCGTCCGCACGCTGGAACCAACACAAGACTGTATAGCCGATAGGCTCTGGAGCAAACCAGTGACCGCACACTGGTGTAACAAGTGAGTTTGTATAGCCGCAAGGCTTAGGAGCAAACCAGCGTCCGCACGCTGGAACCAACACAGGATTGTACAGCCGATAGGCTTTGGAGCAAACCAGTGACCGCACACTGGAGTAACTACCAATGTCGCCGACGCGACCGAGCAAGAGGTCGCCAGGATACAAGAGACAGGCGATGAGATGACAGGAACCAGCAACGATCAGTCAGGTCAGGAAACAGCAGAGTTGAAGAACCGCAGGAACTGCAACACCAGAGACTAGGCCGGAACCAGGACTGGAACAACTCAGCAGGCAGGAAACACTGGAACAGTAGCGAACAGGTACTCAGGAACACATGAGATCAGGAACTCAGGAACACTGGAACAGAGGCCCAGCTATCACTAGCATAGTGATAGCAGGAAGGTCAGAAACAACACGAAAGGACACCCAAAGGGTGCCCAATCCAGGTTTAAATAGGCAATGAAAGGCGGGCTATCTGCAGACAGCCAATAGCAGCCCCCTACTGGTGACAGACAAGGAACTGCAGCAATCACGGGCACCGTGATACTAAATTCCATTGTTTTCAAAGATTTTAGTATATTTGATGTGGTGGGGAGGTATACCACCTTTTGGAAATTACTATAAGTTGAAGCAGGTGAACATCTACTTTCCAAAATATTATGCCTCACTATCTCTAATAGTTCTGGCCATTTTGGTGCAGGAAGCCTATCTCAAAAAAGAAAACAGGAAGGTGTAGTGTTGTTCTTTTGGCACCCCTACAGTATGTCAACTCAACAGCGGGGTGCCATTTTTCTCATATGAGCAGTAGCTTATGAATAAAACAAATTCCATAATTTTCAAAGATTGCAATACATTTGAAGGGGTAGAAATGTAAAAAAAAAAGCCAATTTTTAGCTTTAGTGCCACCTTCTGGAAATATTTGTAGGCATCAAGATAGGGGTAGAAAAGCATAAGACCCTTGATTTTATGCAGTACACTATTTTCTTTCCAAAATGGCATGCTTTGTCTAACTTTTCTTTATTACAGTAATTGTCACAAAAATGTTAGTACAGGCAAGTCATGTTTGAATAATTGTAAGAAAAATAAGAGATTGGAGTTGGTGTAGTTTTGTTTTTCTGCCCCCCTACAGTATGTCAACTAATACCAATAAGGTGCCATTTTCTTGTAAAAACAGTAGATAATGTATGTAGCAGGGAATTTCATAGTTTTCAAAGATTCCAGTACATTTGAAGAGGTGGAAATGAAAAAATTTAAACATTTTTCCACATCAAGCTAAGGGTAGAAAGGCAAGGGATACCTTATTTGATGCAGCTGGATGCCTACTTTCAGGAAATATATACTTTTATATTGTTGTTGAGCTATTTTAGGGTAGGTTTACTGTGTAACAACTGGAATGTGCATTTCCATGTCATCCCATGGCAGCACACACCAGAAGTGAGACCCCCTACCCAGGACAGGAAAAAGCACAGGCCAAGCCAAAATTCTCACTCTATAAAAAGGTACCTCCTCCTCCATCCCCTATTGCTTTTTCCTGTGTCAGGAGGGGAGCAGGTCTCTTTTTTTTGTTTTGTGCTTCTAGCAGGAGTCTCTTCAGCATGAGGGGTTGTCAGTACTTGGTGCACACGTGTGCCCACTTGCGGATGAGGACACCATCCGTAACCCCTGACACTCATGTTTATATTCTAGGACCTTCTGTATGAATCCCTTCTGACAGTGTTGTTTTTTTTCTCTTTTCTGAGGAGTCTAAATTTTGGTGCTGCTTCTGGACCCAGCTGTTGCCTGTGGAGCTCTGATGATTTCTCTTCACCCCTGCCCGAAGTGATTGCCTCTACAAGCCTAGTCTGGCTTTTTGGTGCCTAATTAAGGGATTTTCTTCTGCTGCTTAACTTTATATTTCCTTTCCCTCTGGGACTGACCCAGAAGCAGTAGAGATAGGTGCTATGCCTAAGAAAGCTATCTCTAAATCCAGGCACACCCTGTGTTCTTCCTGTGATCAACTATTGCCTGATTAATTCCAGTGGAAGTTTTGTGGATTCTGTATTCAGCAAGCTGTGGCCAAGGATAGCCCCAATCCAATAAACAAATTTATGTTCTGGTTTCACTTTGAACTACAGCTCACTTTTGACCAGGTCAGGGGATCCAGGATTGGATGTGAAGGAAGGGCTTCCTGGGGATGATTATTCCTCAGAAAAAGAGAGTGAATTGTCTCATTATGCATATCAGTTTCTGGCGGATGACATACACAAGCTAGCCTCAGCAGTGTGGAAGGTCATGGCTGCAGAAGACACTACAGAAAATTCTTGCAAACAGACCAACTTTTTATGAATATTTCTAACCAGTATAAATTTTTACAGTTCAGCATGTCCTGGCAGCCATGATATTGGGTAAATGGAATGTACCAGAATGGAAGCAAGAAATTTCTTGATTGATTGAAAAACTTTTTACTTTTGACTCTAAGGAAATTAAATTATGGGAAATCCCTAAGGTTGATACAGAAATTCTCAAGAGTTATCTGCCTCTATACTATCACCTTGGTGGATGGTTTCAATTTTGGTGACCCAGTAGGCAGAAAAGCAGAGGCCACAATGAAGAAACTCTTTGTAGCTTCCACCTCTTGATTCAGACTTGCTATTGCCGTTGTCTCACATGTCTGGTTGTGAGGACAAACTCTTCTTGAGGTATCTATTAAAGACATCTTGGGTAAGCTTTTGGCTCTGCGAATTGCTGTTGATGTTTCTGCTATGCCTCTCTGGAGTCAGTTTACATTTGTGCAAGATCCTTTGCATTGGTGGTGACATCTAGGAGGGGGGTTTGATTAAAATCCTGAATGGCAGATGCAGCCTCCAAGAACAATTTATGCCCCATGTCATTTCAAGACGGGGCCTTGTTCTGTCAGGAATTGGAGCAGCTTTGGAAAAAGACTGATTCTAAGAAGCAGCTTCCTTCTAGGATATCATTTCTTGATTATAAGAAACAATTATCCAGGGACTTCTGAACTCATCATTAGGAGTGGGCAAAAAGTCAGAAAAATTTCCAACATAACTTTTCATGAAAATCTGATTATTTTTCACTTTTTTTCTCAAAGTTTTCTCCTTTTCGCCAATGCAAAATTTTCCTCCTTTTTGCCATCGCCAAAACATTTTTCACCTATGTTTCCTGAGATGCAACATTTCCCACCACAATATTACTACTTCTGAAGGCTGCAGGGGAGAAATAAGTAACTGAAAGTCAAAGTTGTGAGTAGGGATGGGCGAAAATTTTCACCTCAAACTGAAATCGGCTAATAATTTCTTTCGAAAAGTGCAGTTTTTCCGCTTTTTCTTGCCTTTTCCGCCCATTGAAATCAATGGAAAGAAAAATATTTCTCCACCACAGTAAAGTTTTCTACAGCCATATAAAAGGCTGTCAGGCTCTCACAGCAGCCATAAGACTAAATATCTTAGGTGACAGTGACAGACAGCTGACTGGGCTTAGGCAAGGCATCATACAGCTCCATCAGTTATGTTGTGTACCGTACAGTAAAAAAACACAGTGTAGTTGCGTAATGTCCAGCAAATGCACAAGTGGAAGGGGGAGGGGTGGATCAGTGCAGGGACATGACAGTAAAGTAGTAGTTCAAAAACTGACTGCAGCAATGGTTGCTGCAGTGTGTGCAATCAATGATGATGATCCTTCTAATCCAAGAGAGGATGCAGTTTGTCAAGGTCCCAGCAAAACTAGTTCCATCACCACCAGTGCCAGTACAAATAAATAACCATATAAGAAGAACACTGAAGATGACAAGTCGCATTCAAGTGTTGATGATGCTGGCAATAGCATAATAGAGGAAGGTGTAGCAGCTGAACTCTCTGCTGCATCAGATAGTGATACAAACAAGCACCAAAACACCCATAGTAGGGAACTTTGTTACAGTAAAAGTAAAAATAAATTGTTTGAGACTTCCAAAAAACTTAGAGGAATATAAAGGTAGTGGGCAAGAATTGTCAGGTGATGCTGATGTTACTGAGGATGACCTAATGATGACTGATGATGATGCAGATCTAGAATATATCCCTCCAGCATCCTTCTCTTGTTCAGATACAGATGAAGTTGAGAGTGAGGATGGTGACAGGGCTATAAAGTTAGCGGAAAGTCAAAGGCTGAATCTTCCACCACTTTTAAGGAGCACTGTGCTTGTCTATAAAGTGTTTGAGAAAGCCATTGGAAAGTCTGACCCTGGACAAGCACAGATGTCAAAAAGCACACAGTCACCCTATCAGTCATCATTGGCATCATAGCCTCTTCAAAGTCCAAGTCCAACTCAGCCACACACACCTGTTTTGAGTTCCCAGCAGCAGCAGCAACACAGGTTATTAACATCTTCAATATTAGATATGACGAGTACCTCTGGTGTTGCTGCTGTAAATGCTGCACCTTTGACACCTAGTAGTAGTGGCAGTAGAATTACATCAACATCTAGCTCCAGGAGTAGTAGTAGCACAAACCATGCATGACAGACAAAGCCAGGACAAATATATTGACAGCATCACAGATAAGGAGAAGGAGGACAGATGGGACCACTGCTATGACTAATCTGAGAAGGAGGATAGAGTATGGCAATGGTAAAAATACATAAACAAATCACACC
This sequence comes from Rhinophrynus dorsalis, assembly GCA_037306005.1. NCBI lineage: Eukaryota > Metazoa > Chordata > Amphibia > Anura > Rhinophrynidae > Rhinophrynus > Rhinophrynus dorsalis. The sequence goes on along the minus strand of CM074723.1, from coordinate 136,904,071 downwards.
ATGCCAGTCCCTCACCACCACCACTACAATACATATCTGCCACATTGTAGGTTGTGCTTTATTTTTTTTTTATTACTTGATATCATCATGAATATGTGCCAGTGTCACTTCAGCAAGAAAGTGTTGTGGGTAAAGATCAAATGCATTCTGCATGCTAACACATTTTTCAAGCCATATGTTGCTGTAGGACTCACAACTTTGACTTTCAGCCACTTATTTCTAAACTTCAGCCCTCAGAAGAAGTAATATTACAGTGGCAAATGTAGTATCTACTATAGGAAATATAGGCGAAAAATGTGTTAACATAGGCCGAAAATTTGTTAACATAGGCCGAAAATATGTTAAAATAGGCGAAAAGGAGGGCATTTTTGCATAGGTGGAAAGTCAACATTTTTCATGGGAAATGCAAAAAATTGCCACGTTTTCGTGAAAAGTCATGTAGAAAATTTTTCACACTTTTCACCCACCCCTAGTTGTGAGTCCTACAGCAACATTTGCCTTGAAAAATTTGTTAGACTGCCGAGTGCCTTTGTCCTTTGCCCACAACACTAACTCCCTGCTTAAGTGACACTGGCACATATTCATGATGATGTCAAGAGATATAAAAGTACAAAGTACAATGTGGCAGATATGTATGCTAATATGGTAGTAGTGGTGGGGAACTGGTGTGATTCCTACAGCAGTTTTTACAATTATCATGTTTGTGTCAAATGTAAGCTATAATTCTCAGATTACTGGTACACATTACTTATTGGTCATAGCAGTGGTCCCAAGTGTGGTAGCAACCCTTCTTCACAACCCCCCTCCTCATCTGTGCTGCTGTGCTAGCCTGTTTTTCAATGTCATGTGTGGTTTCTGCTACCTGATACTCAGATGGTATGAGATGTTGGTTCATTTTTAAGAATGTTAGTCTCCCAACCAGGGGTGGGGGAAAATTTTCACCTCAAGCCACAATCGGCGAATAATGGTACTTTCCTCTTGGCAAATAATTTCCCACGAAAAGTGCCATTTTTCTGCTTTTTTCGCCTAGCTCATTGCATTGAAATCAATGGGAAGAATAATTTAGGGGAATTGAAACTTAGTTTTGGGAGTTTGGGGGCACTCTGGGGGAGAAGAAGGGAGGCAAGAGGTTGACCCCAAATACCCAAACATTTGCTGTGACTGAATGGCAAGACACAGGCATCCGGGGTCCAAATTACTTGCTGATTTTGTTTTTTTAGTTTATACATATATATATATAGATAGATAGATAGATAGATAGATAGATAGATAGATATATTTTTTTTTTTATTATAATTTTTTTTTTTTTTTGGACTGACTGTGGTAAGATGGGATGGACAAAAACAATTAAAAATATTAAAAAATAAATAATTAAACAAACAAATATATTAGGTGACAGACAGCTGTCTGGGAGCCTTATGTGAACTCTGTGACTGAGGCAGACATGACAGACAGCAAATGACATTGAGAATTTTGTTGAGGGCCAAGGCATGACATCACACTCCATCAGTTTGTACTGTAGAAAGTACATACAGTATTTGAATAATGTCCAGAAAATGCATAAGCAGGAGAGGGAACGGTGGAGCAGTGCAGAGACGTGGGAGTAAAGTGGTAGTTAAAAAAACTGACTGCAATGGTTGCTGCAGCATGTGTAATAAATGATGATGATCCCTCTTGTTGTGGTTCTTGGCTTTAGGTGCATTAATTGGAGCGAAGGGTTTCACAATAATAGCGGTGTTAAAGTTAAACTCTAAATGTGAAAAACTGCAAACTCACATACCGTGTGCTTTCTTCAAAATGGAGCCCTCATCCATGTGGCTTGAGAACAATGACACAGGCTGGGGTCTAGCACAAACAGAGTGGCCTATAGTATACTCACACTAACAGACACTAGCACAGTTATTGGAAAAAACATGCATTTGCCAACACCTCAAAAGCCAACCCATTAATTTTAGGATATCCCCAGAGAAGTTTGTTCAAATGACCAATACCACAATTAACACAATAACCCCCCAGTACTAGCAATGAGCAATAATATTTAATAACAAACAATAATGTTATAATAAGAACAATACTGTATATTATCAAATATATTCTAGCTAAACACCTAATAATAAATGAAGAACCCCAACTATAAGGAAAGATCTGAAATCGAATGACTGAAATCGAAATATCATCTATGCATGTATGCCAGATGGGTTTTTGCATCAGAAGGGAAAGGAAGGCCAGTCATTATTCAAACTGAAATCCCATTGCAGTTTGGCAGATCTAGTCATGTCTGACTATTAGTTCTATTAGTCTTTCATCTTGACTTTGGCTGGCATAGCATGTAATAATGATAAAGGGCGGCCATCTGGCTAGTTTGCTCCCATATCACAGTTATGCATAGTAAAGGTACAGATGTTTTTGGATCATTTCCGCTTTGATTGTTTTTGGCATATATTGCACACTGCATGCCAACACCTTGGTCCAACTGTCTCTGGCAATGTAGTGTATCTAAATACTTTAACATTTGTTAATAACTGCTTTTTAAAATATTTATTATTGAATATTATTGAAGATTTATATGTCATTCTACAGTAAATTGTACTGAAACAAATGTAAGCATAGAAATAAGGTTATAGTATTTATGTTACATGTCGTAGTGTATTTAATTTTTTTTTGTGTATTTGATTTTAAAAGTAAAGGCTATCTTTTTAGCTGTGATAAAGCAGCATTTGTGCTGTGAAATGCTAAAGCGTTTTTAACAATATTAAACTTTGATTCTCACAATTGGTTTAAGACTCCGCCTGTCCTTTATCCAGAGGAAGTTTCCTGGTTCAATCCGAATGGAGATGGTAAAATTCTCCTTATGCCTTGAGGTCAGATCTGTTGACAACAGTTGTCTGACATATATTACATGTGAGTAGAAACAATTTAATTCTATCACTTGGTGTATTATAACGGAGTTAAACTATTGTGTCGCTTCTCTTTTCTTTTATGGTTTTGCCATTACTGTATGCTGATTACCGCCGTGGGAGAGCGTGTATAAGAAGCTGCCTGGCTGTATAAACTGTGTCTGGGAACAGCACCAATCAAATTTTTGAACCTCTTTTTCAGAATATTTCCATCGTAGGCTTCAAAATATAATATATACAAAAAATAAAAAAAAAGAAGATAGAACAGAAATATAAGAGCCCTATGATTAAATTGTTTATCGAAACCAGTTATAAATATTGTTTCGTCATATGGGCTATAGTGGAAGCCAGATCAATGTTTTTAATCAGATATTCCAAGCAAAAATAATCCCTACAATTTTATTAATATCTAACAAGCAAATAAAAACATTTAAAAACTAATATAAATGTATCCATGAGTGGTTCCCTGTGACCATCCAAGATAGGTGCTTTTGCTATACAAACTGACTTACTTCTTATTTAAATTAATAGGAGTAAATTGCTTTATTCAAAAAAACTGTTATATGAACTCTATACAGCAATTCACATACTTAGTCCATAGCAAAGTGACACTTCAATAGTTAATGCACTCTAAAGTTACACTTTCCCTTTAAGGATATTTGACTAGTGATATGTTCTAGTTCTCAGTATACACACACAATAATTTCTAGTAACTGTGCTAACAAGATACCTTTGATTCACATCACTGTGTGCCTCATGGATACACAGGAATCAAATTAGCATCCGTTGAAAAATTCTGTCTCTAATGATCACTAATTTCTAATGGTAATCAATCACAATGATATTTACTAGTAAGTGTGCTAAAAAGATACTTTTGATTCACAGCACCGTGTGCCTCATGGCTACATAGGAATCAAATTAGCATCCAGTGAACACTCTGTGATTATTAAATGTAAGTGCTGTCAGCAATTATTTTCTAATAGATAAACAGTCCCTGTATGATTGTGCACTTCATAGCTACACACCATATAGCAATGCACCTAAATCTGGATAATTTCTCCTAAATATTAGGTCATATTTCTTATTTAAGAATCACTCCTATTAAAAACACATTGCCCAACATGTTTCTCCAGACATAGCTGGCTTCATCAGGGGTCAGTAGGGAAAAAAGCCAGCCTTCCGGCGCAATACATCACTTAGAATTGATCATATGAAAATCATCGATTTTTGATAGAACGATATAGTCACTTTGTTGCATTAGTTGTTATTTATTTATATATATATATATATATATAGAGAGAGAGAGATAAAAATAGCAATTGGCAGTGGCACTCGTTTTAAATACGTAATTATTCAAGGTACACGTCCCATACAGTATACACAGAGATAGTACTCAGCCTGGGCTTTCGTAGAAGAGACAGCACTCAGCAGGATATCAGTCTTAAACGTTTATTCAATCATTTGCTTCCATACACCGAACGTTTTTGGTCCCTATTTGGACTGTGAGAGTAAATTTGTCATATACATCATCACATGTCCCTGTGGACTTTTCTATATGGGAAAGACAATTACCACTCTTAAGGAGCATATAAACAATCATAAAAGCTCCATACGAAAAGCCCTGAATGGGACACTTGAGACAAAGGAAAGTGCTAGACAACCAGTGGCATGACACTTTGTTATAGCCAGACATAAACTGACTGATTTCAGATTTATGCCTATTGCACAAGCACACACCCCACGGAGAGGAGGTAATCGTCACCATTTATTACTTCAAATGGAAGCCAGAATGATTTACAAGTTGAACACATTGCATCCTAAGGGCCTGAATTTTGAATTACAATTGGGCCCTTTCCTTTGATCTGTGGGATAACGTATCTATCGATGGTGGACCCCCTGTGATGATTCACAAGGCTCTACACCAAACCTTTCTGTTCATTGGATTTCTCTTTGGCTGCCTCTATGGATCTGACTGTCTTTGATTGATTCTCTCCACATCATTTGCTCTTTATTGTATGGGACTGACTATTGTCTTTGGAAACTGGTGACAAGCATGCTAATCGTGTGCTGTGAACATATGTTGATGAAAATATATTATCTGAAATCATTTTGTTATTTAACCACTGGAGTGCCATTTATCGACTTGGGGCATGTGACTATATTTTCAAGGACATCTCTCACTACTTGATTGATATGTTTTTTGCATCATGCCTTAGGTTTCCACGAGCATAGCGCTTCCATTAACTTGCCAGTCAGGTTTCCACGTGTATATCGCTTCTACTCTAACTGTATCTCTCAGGGGAGGGCTGGCAACTTGTGGCCCAGGGGGCAAATCCATTCAAGTGGCCCATTTCTATTATCGTCTGAGCGCACTGTCCCAGCCCACCCCCTTTAATTTTAAAATTGGCATTAATGCTGTGACGTAAGTCAAGTGATACCACAGAGCTTACAGTTGAAATGGGGCTACACTAGTGCACTACTACAAAGCTTACAATTTAAGTAAAGCTTACCTAGTGATACTATAGAGCTTACAAGGGAAATGGTTTAGGCTACTGTTTAGCTCCATTTCAATTGTAAGCTCTGTGGTATCACTAGTGTAGCTCCATTTACAGAAACAATTGGGAGATTTTGTGAGGTGCAGTGGCCCACCAGCTCAGACATATGACCAGCCCAGGGGGCAATTGCCCTCCTGCCCCCCAGGCCAGCCCTCCCCTGGTATCTCTATTGATTTTTAATTGTGACCTCTATATTTTGTAGAGGTCTAATTTAGACAGTTTTAATCATTTTGTTTAATGTTTTTCTTCCTGTAAGGTTGATTTTCCTGTCCAGTGGTGCCATGCTGTTTCGTAGCGATGTGCCGGTGTTTAGGCACGGCTGCAACACAGCTGGAAATTAGGGACATGATTTGATTTGATTTATTTTTTTTGTTCTTTAAGGTTGATTTTTCTGTCCCGCGATGCCATACTGGACAGTTGCGGTGTACTGGTGTTTAGGCATGGCTGTGATACAGCTGGATATAAGGACACTATTTTATTTATTTTTTTGCTATTAGATTCCTCAGCCGTAATGGTGTGCGCTTCTAGTTTTGAGTGCACACCAAGTTGGCTGATGGATATACAAAAGGATGGATACTTTGTACACTTATTTACTTTGTTTCTTTATCATTGTTATTTAGTGATTTTGAAAACTTCTATGGCGCTGCAATGTGCCGGAGTCCCGGCTGTATAGGAATTCTTTTTATGCAGATGTCTTTTCCTATTTGTCACTTTTATTAATAGCTATTTGTGTTTTTTTTTCTGTTTTTTTTCTTTTTTCCATATGTTTTGGTGGTAGATCCTGAGACGCCCCCTAGTACCTGCCCACGTGTTGACGTCATGCACCGGTTCTCGGTTCAGGTCACCCGCTCGTGATCGTGTCGGGCGAGTTCTTTGGATCAGATGGGAGGTCTTATTTTATTTGAAGGTATTTAAACTGTGTTTTTTCTTGTGTTTGGTAACACTTATGAAGCAAATGATTGAATAAACGTTTCAGACTGATATCCTGCTGTGTTCTGTCTCTTCTACGAAAGCCTAGGCTGAGTACTATATATATATATATTAGAGTGGAGATTGTAGCCGTATTAGTCCAGTGATGCAGATGTAAAATAACAAACAAAAACACAAACAATGTGTTTTTAACAGGAGTAATTCTTAAATAAGAAATGTGACCTAATATTTAGGAGAAATTATCCAGATTTAGGTGCATTGCTATACAGTGTGTAGCTATGAAGTGCACAATCATACAGGGACTGTTTATCTATTAGAAAATAATTGCTGACAGCACTTACATTTAGCAATCACAGAGTGTTCACTGGATGCTAATTTGATTCCTATGTAGCCATGAGGCACACAGTGCTGTGAATCAAAAGTATCTTTTTAGCACACTTACTAGTAAATATCACTGTGATTGATTACCATTAGAAATTAGTGATCATTAAATACAGAATTTTTCAACGGATGCTAATTTGATTCCTGTGTATCCATGAGGCACACAGTGATGTGAATCAAAGGTATCTTGTTAGTACAGTTACTAGAAATTATTGTGTGTGTATACTGAGAACTAGAACATATCACTAGTAAAATTTACTTAAAGGGAAAGTGTATCTTTAGAGTGAATTAACCAGTGAAGTGCCACTTTGCTATGGCCTCTATATGTGAAGAGCTATAAAGTACATATAACAGATTTTTTGAATAAAGTAATTTACTCCTATGAATCTAAATAGGAGAAAGTGTAACTTTAGAGTACATTAACCAGTTAAGTTCCACTCTGCTATGGACTCTAGCTAGTAAGCTCATGTAATAATAAAGGAGCTTTGAAATACATTGAGGACTAAAGTCTAACACTAGTAAAATATCCTTAAAGGGAAAGTGTAACTTCAGAGTGCATTAACTAGTGAGGTGCCACTTTGGTATGGACTGTATGTGAAAAGCTATAGAGTTCATATAATGTTTTTTTTAATAAAGTAATTTACTCTTATCAATTTAAATAGGAAGTAAGTCAGTTTGTATAGCAAAAGCACCTATCTTGGATGGTCACAGAGAACCACTCATGGATACATTTATATTAGTTTTTAAATGTTTTTATTTGCTTGTTAGATATTAATAACATTGTATGGATTAGTGTATTTATTTTTGCTTGGAATATCCGATTAAAAACATTGATCTGGCTTCCACTATAGCCCATATGATGATACTATATTTATAGGTTTCGATAAACAATTTAATCATAGGGCTCTTGTATTTCTGTTCCAACAGTACCAATCTCCCAGTTGCCTTTCGGGTGAGTTGTGGTATATACCACTTCTGACACAACTGAATTGCGAGTGCACACCTGGAGGTTTTGGTGACGGTTAACTAATACATTTATAGACTACTATACACAGGGTACCCTGTTTGTTCTTGTCCTCTCTTCTTGTTACTGCATGTTCATGATTTACACAAATTTTGAAAGAGGTATGCAGAAAGAAGGCATCGGCGTTTTGAAATATAATTTGTGTAAATACAGTATCTAAATATGATGTACTAACCAGAAGCTGGTATAACACAACATCACACCAGCCAGAAGAGGCCGTGGACAGAGTGGCGGATCATACAAGTAACACCAGCAGGATGAGGCCACGGTGGAATGGTGGATCGATGTGACACTAGCATGATGCACCAGAAGAAACAGGGGGACTTTGAGCTATTGAACATAGTATTAATCCCATTGTTTGTTCCTTCTATAAATTGTTGGTAACATTCGATAAAAAAAGTAACATTATAAAATTATATAATTTGTATAATTTCTGTTCACCCAATTTTGGTTTGTTGAAAGGTGACTCAAATATGTATTAAACTCCAAAATTATATTTCTTCCACCCAAATATAAAAGAAAGCTAATAAATTAGATTACATAACTATCCATTAGGTAGTTCACAATACATATTACTAATAGAAAATCTGAATGTTATACAGGCAAAGTTTAGCAAATCATTTTAATCAACCCTATGAAAGTCACATTGCATAAAATCTGATAACACCTTACTATATAGTACAGCACAAAAAAACAAGAAATAGTGAAAGAAGAACAATATTTTAGGTATATTTATAATTTTGATTTATATTTAACTTATTTGAACCAGGGAACTGATGATATTTATTTATCTATCCAAAAAATGTTGACAAGGAAATTGTTTATTAATTTCTTATAAAATATATACAACATTCAATAAATATTATTTACAAACTCACCAAATGTATATTTTTATATGCAATTGTGTTATGTTCATAAAATCTGCTGCAATTTTAAATCTGATTAAAAATCATAGATTTTGGCTAATCAATTAATCTTTTAAATTCCAATGAACTGCAAAGTTTTCTGACACTTGATGGAGTTAAACTCCGTTAAAAATACAGTAGATGAAAAAATGTGTAATAACTGAAAGTCAATTAGTATTTTCAGTTGGTATTTGAATCAATAGATGATTAATGCATTTTTTTCTATGTAACTATATAGAAGTCTCAAATCAAAGTGCAGTTATTTATTACTGGCAGTATATAGAGAAAAGGTGGTTGCAGGAATGCTGTATTTTATGCCCAGCAGGTGTTTCAGATATGTTATTGATAAAAGGTGGTACACGTTAGCTGTTGAAAAAGCAGGAGACTGGTAGAGTAAAAGTGATATTTATTTCATAACTGAGTAGCTTTAGAATTCATGCAAAAAAACAAAACAAGGAGGCACCAATAGTACCTTATCACACTAATACCATGAATAAAATATAACCACAATAATATGCACTCACATTATATATTGTCTACATATGCATATCTACAGCTAAAAAGGCTTTCAGAGAACTCACCACCAATGCTGCTTGGTGTCTCCAATAGACCACCCGTGCCCTCATGAAAAAAGCAAAAAGAAAAACTCCAGATTCAAGTTGTAACTTAATAATGTAATTTTATTAAAACAATAAAATATTAAAAACAAAATTAAAATGAATATGTCCCACCTTTCAACTTGACCCAGCTGGAAGATATTGCACAGATTCGCCTCAGTTTTTCTTTCTTTTCATACAGCTTTAGAATGCAAGCTTTCAATACAACTTCCTTGAAGAGACCTACATTTTCTTGGAAGCTTTCATTATAAAGCTACTCTGTCAATAAAGGTATCACTTTTACCCTACCAGTCTCCTGCCAGATGTTAATCCACTTAAACTTATACTAAATGAAACAATAAATGCTGTGTTTGTCATCAGTCTAAAGTGTAGGTGCAGGCCAAAAACCTGGATTCCTAACCCTGAACAATTAGCAATATATTAGGTGTACTCTGTATCTTGATTAAAGTAAAAACACTACTCCTCTAAGAATTAAAAAAATCATAATTCATCAGGGTAATAAGGCACAAAAATAACAGTGTAATACTGTACTGAGCAGTCAGTACAGTCAGTGCAACATGTTGCACCATTGACTGAGCTTAATCCTAGATTCACATACTACCCGAAAGTGATATCATTTTAATAGGTGTAAGAACCAATTAAAAAATATATATAACATATATGCTGAATAATCAAATTGTGGAAACATTATATCATTGTCAATATTGTAGATAATAATAATTAATAATAAACTTGTGCAAAGACTAAGTGATCACATAAGGAGAAAAGGGTATATCTTAGTAGCTGTAATTCCAAACAATCCCAGATGATCCTGAGGATTCAAATGGTCAGATCATTAACAGCAGGAGACTAACAAATATGACTTACAGATAAATGGCTTGGACACAAGTGGAATTTGGACGAATCAAGTAAAAAGACTATAAACAGAACATGTGAGTTTTGTGAGTTAAAAAATAACCCTCATGTGAGCAAGGGGTTGATTTAAACAGGGTAGAACATGACTTTAGTTCTGCTATATTAGCAAGTACATAGCTCACTGGGAGCTTGCTCATGGAAGTGGAGTTTGAAAGAATCAGGAGTTTGACATGAAGAGGAGTGTGAAATCTATAGAGCTCAGTTATACAGGTAATTTTAAGGGAATTGGTTTGGTGATAAGATTACAGCTTAAATTGCAGAGAGGTAATTCAGAGCAGTTTAGAGAGACATTTAACTGACTAGCATATTTAAACTTGGTGTATCTGAGGGTTTGAGTTAGTGGAAATTGTAATAGCAACAGAAAAGTAGAACTATAAGCATCCAAAGGGCATAACACTTTAGCAAGTGTGAGCATATTATGTTTTTGGAATCTATGATAATGTATGCGGGAAGAAACATTGCAACACTGCATGATGTTGGAAATCTAGAAAGGAGCTTGGAGTTTACTGAGCAGGTAGTATGCTGGGTTAATGGCGAGGTGGCTGGAGTTTTAATTGAGGAGTGAGAAGTTAGAAGTTGGGTAACAGTAAATAGGGGCAGCAGAAGAGAAAGGTATCACGGTGCCCGTGATTGCTGCCTTTACTTGTCAGTTACCTGTAGGGGGCTCTCCATTGGCTGCTTGCCTTCAGCCCGCCCTGCATTGCCTATTTAGACTGAGCTTGGGCAACCTTTGGTTGCCCTTTCGTGTTGTCTCTATGCTGTTTGCACCTGCATTGAGTTCCTGAGATTCCTGGGCCTTGTCGCTGTTCCTGCTTGCCTGTGGTCATCCAGTTCCTGCTTCCTAGTCTCCTGGTTCCTGCATCTGTTCCTGATCCGGTTGGAGTTGCTGTACCTGTTGCTGTTTCCTGCTACCGTTCCAGATCCGGTTGACCGTCTGCAGAGCTGTACCTCTTCATCCTCGGCTGGATTCCTGCTGTATCATCTACCGGGTGCCTGTCTTATCCTGTGGACTGACCGACATTTTCATTCACTTGCTGGTTCCCCAGTACGCGGGTACTGGTTCGCTCCACTGCAACCGGCTGCTGATGCACTGGTAGTGTCATTGGTTATTCCGGTACGCGGGTACTGGTTAGCTCCACTGTAACCAGCTGCTGATGCACTGGTAGAGTCATTGCTTTCCTGTACGCGGGTACTGGTTCACTCCACTATACCGGCTGCTGTGCACCAGTAGGGACTTTGGTTTTCCCGGTACACGGGTACTGGTAAGCTCCACTTATCGGAGGCTGTTCAGTCCTAGACAGCCCGACAGATTGAAGGTTTCCACCAGTACGTGGGTACTGGTTCGCTCCTTGTTTAAACCGGTAGCTAATTGCACTATCTCACAGTACCGGTTGTGACTGTGATACGCTACTTGTATTTGTTCCATTCATGTGTGGCTGGTAGTCTACTCCATCTGTATTTCCAGTGGGCCTTGCTTGTCATCTTAGGTGACTGGTGTCTCCACCTAGCCAGTCACCTCGGCCACCTGTGCTGCCACCATTGTCAGCAGCCTAGGCCGCCTTGCCCGGTATTGGTAAGGCTGGTAGAACCTGATCTTTTCCATTCCTCTTTGGGTTGCCTTACCCGGTATTGGCAAGGCCGATAAAGCCTCATTACTCGCAGTCTCAGTTTCTTGGCTGCCTTGCCCGGTGTATTGGCAGGGCCGGAAGAGCCTTCACTATTCGTGGTACCTGTCTCCAGGCTGCCTTGCCCGGTATATTGGCAAGGCCGGTAGAGCCTCTTCTTCATTGCACTAGTCTCCAGGCTGCCCTGCCCGGTATATTGGTAAGGCCGGTAGAACCTGTTACCATCTTGTGCCAACTAAGGTTGCCTTACCTGGTATTGGCAGGGCCAGTAGAGCCGGTATCTCATCCCACGTATCAGTACTATGCTATTATGTTAATCGCTCTATATATATATTGTATGTGTATGCTACTCAATAGGGTTTTCTTTAACTTTTCAATAAAGTTGTGTTTTTACCTAACTGTGTCTGAGAGTCATAACAAACCGTGACAAAAGGTCTGCTCTGAGTGGAGTCAAACCAACTAAAGTGTGTGAACATATTGGTGAGGATAGTTCAGAATCTCTTCTTTCAGTTTAGATGGGAGCATTTTGCATTATTAGTATAATTGAACCATTGTGGGGTGATAAACTTCACTGATTACACATAACTGGGCTGTGACTGTGAATATTGAGAGCTGTTCCCTGTTTAGGAGAGAGAGGATTAATAGAGGAGTGAAGTTAAACCAGATCTAAATCTGGGTTTAAGAAGAAATATTTGTGGAGACCTAGTTTGTAGAAATTGAAGTTAACTGTGACTTATAAGGTAAAAAAAGTGCTGACTGTTTTATTTGAATTCAAGACTCTTAATTTTAACAAAGGTTAACTTCAAAATCTAAACATGAGGGCAACGCATAAACTGAAATTAGTTATTAAAAGGTACATTTTCTCAGGAAAAATAGTCATAATTTAAACATAGGTTGCAGAAACATATTCATACAGTGTATATATACCCTTGGGGAACAAATGTAAAATAGATCACAAACAATGTGGTCAAATGAGAATGTAAAGAAGGAAATGGCAGAGAAAAAATGGCATTTATAAAATTTAACTCTGAAGAGCATTAGCAAAATCACTATCTCCTCAGGTTCAGTGCCATAAGATCAGCATAGAACCAGTGTAGTGCTTGTACCTAAGATGGGCACTGAGGGCATGACTTGGCAAGCCATTGAGATGCCCATGGCCACACATTAAATGAGCTCTGCAACTCCAAAGAGCATAAAAGGGCTATATACCTTCCAATTTTAAAGCCTGGAGTGTGTAAGCATACACCTTCCTAGGTGAATATATAGGTAACTTCAATGAAGGACACAAATATATGCATTACTGCCTCCTTCACTCATGCTCATTGACTTCTCAGCACAAGGCCTTGAAAACCCAAAACAAATCTAGTAGTAATAACATGGATACTCCTATAATGGGAACAGAAATCACCATGCAGCTAGACGTTATCAGATTTATAACTAAAAATGGCTTAAAGAGCCTTCCAAAGAAACATGATATGGAGTTCAAATGATCTCTGGAGAGTGTGAGATCTTGTAGAAAACACAGGAACAATTTTTCCTCAAGCAGCATGGATTAAATCAACATATTGTTCAACAGAAGTAAACTATTCATCACTTGCACTACCAAGGGTATGACTTGGAAAACTGGGAGTGGAGGTGTAATCTTAGAATTTGATTCCTTCCAGATTCCATCGAAGCTGAAGCTATTAAGCTTGTTCTTCTTCACATTTAATAAATTATGAAAAATGCATGTAAATTGCATGAGGTGAAGTATGAGGGGATCACATTTCAACTTTATCATGGCCTGTTTTCTTTAACATTACAACAGAGGAGAATATATAAGCCACTTACTGATGCTATTCCTGAACATTATATCAGTTATAAGTGGGGTTTTATTTTTATTTTATTATTGTTGTACACAAGGGCAGATCTCATAAATTGAGAATGGTTAGCAATGCACCACGGTTCTGTGAGGCACTGAGCTTTGCACCAATCAAGCTTCAGCCTTCTTCCTAGGAATACTTACCATAGCACAAAACAGCTTCACTGCCACAGCATGTTCACAGGAGAGATACGGTCTAAATCAGCAGAAGATTTTTAAAATGTTCCTATGTACTCAATTAAGTAACTTGCCCCCCCCCCCCATCCTGTTCTGTTGTGCATCAGTCTAACCTGATAGACTTCATCTTTGGCTCTTGAACATACTATGTATATTCAGAATGAGACAGGCTGTGGATTATATGTATGGTTAATATTTACTGGAGTATTTCTCTAGATTACTATGTAGGATTACGAGACTCAGCTTAGTAGTAAGACTTGATGGGACCTATAGGTTTATTGTCCCAGGCTGTCCACAGTGATATTTGTTGCAGTTCTAGATTTTTTCTTTTTTTTTTTTGTGGTAAACCTTACTTTTTTCTTTCATGGTGGGAATAGTGATCTGGATTGCATTATCTGTGTATTGATATGTTAGACTTTGGTTTCTATGTTTATTTCAGCAGATGATATGTTTGTCTATTAATAGATTTGTAAATGTGTGGAGATCATTCTATATTTCACTAACTATGCTCTATGGGAGCAGATTTTGTGGATACCTCATTCAGTCTTCATATGTTTGCTTCTCACCCTTTCTTGGAGGGCAATTTGAATGATATGTTGATAAAGGGGAAATTTATCTAAAAAAAAAAAAGGTGGTGGTGGCTGATCTTGCACTTCCCAAATTAAAATCATACCCTCATTGAGGTCCCTCTACCTAGAAGTTTATGTTTTTATATGTGTGTTAACTATGTAATGGTCTTCTCATAATCCTTTAATTTCTGTACCTCAGTTTCTATTAAAATGCAGTATGCAGCTGAATTCCATATTTACTATACTCATTACATAACCTTGCACATCGATAGATAATATGTATGTCCGCCACCAAACACAATTGGATGTACACTCACAAAGATCTTGTGTCAGGAATGGCTTGCACCAAGCCTGACTTCACAGACAACTGGGTTTATTACTGCACCCAGACACAGATTCTTCAAACAAGCTGCTCTCTCCAACTCACTCTCCCCAAAGCAGCAATGAAATGATGATGGCAAAACCACATGAAAAACTGACAGAATGTGCCACAGTAGTGTAACACAGTATGAACTGAATAATTTATATAGAATAAGGAATGCATTGCATACCTCACTGACATTCAAAAGGGTTAAAACATATTATTGTGTAGTGAATATGCGACCATGAATATGCCTCAATTTAATGCCCAAGTAAAAATGCCATGAATAAATGCCATAAATATATGCCATAATGCCCAAGTAAGAATTCCATGAATAAATGTCATAAATTAATGCCTTAAGCAAACACTGACACTCATGAGCTGCATGTTTCCATCTCCTGTGCTGCACGGGTCGATGCCCATTCCACACTGAAGGAATTGGTACAGAGACTTTATATATGAGCAGTCTCACTTCCAATTCCCTCACAACCATTGGCTTATGCACATCCCAGCCAATAAGATATGAGTGGCTTTTCTTTATCATCAATGTCTCAGTTGCCGCTTCCGCAGCTGTACACAGCAGCGGAGACATGAAGATCAAAGCTATATGTTTGTTTAAGGCATACATTTATTACTTTTATTAATGGCATTTTTACTTGGGCATTATGGCATATATTTATGGCATTTATTCATGGCATTTTTACTTGGGCATTAAATGGAGACATATTCATGGTGGCATATTCATTGCACAATAATGTTTTAACCCTTTTGAATGCCAGTGAGGCATGTCTCTGCCACTCAAAGGGTTAAACAATGTCATACTTTATGCTTTATACTAATGCATATGTTTTATTTTACATCCAGAAGAAAGGAGAAGGCAGAAGAAGGAAGAGAAGAAAGAAGAGAAAGACAGAAGAGAAGACTGCAGAGAAGGACAAAAGAGGACCATGAAGCTGAAGATCCGCTGGACATCAGGATTAATGATAAGTGTTTTTTTTTAATGGGATGTTGGTTTTTTTTACTTAGTTGGGTTAACCCTATGAATGACGGTGGGGTACTTATACCCCACTGGCACTCATAGGGTTAACTCTACTAACTTTGGACACATTTTCATACTTTGGATATATTGATATGGGGCTTAGGGCCCCATATCAGTACATCCACTGAGGACGCTGAGGTTTTTTATTCCTGTTTTTCCCCTTCAAGTTTCTGCATCGGCTGTTTGAACGGACTCAAGTGAAAAAAAAATGGGTCTTAACTTTCTGTGTCTTAACTTAACTGTGATAACTTGAGTCCCTTATCAGATTTTTTAATGGCTAAAGTAGACATTTTAATTGATAATTATGGCATTTCATTATTTTCTATGGATGAAAACAACTCTTAACTTATCACACGACGGCTCCTTTTTTTTACGGCACAGACATTTGAATAGCCATCAGCAGAAAAAACAGCCATCTCCAACATTTGGATCGAGCCCACAATGAGTAAATTCAATAGGTCAAGATGTTCCATCATTCACAGCTCGAATCGGCCAATGACCAGTACCGGCACCCTCCGATGTAAACCGGGACTGGGTGCCGGCATCGGCATCACCCTCCACGAGATATTCACACTGAAAATCTTCAGATGGCCCACACATCATTCAGATGATAGATATTACTCTCTAACTGAATGAACCCAAGCTTAATACAATGCCAAATGAACAATAAAAAATATACTGAAGATTAAGTCAAAACTAAACATAAAAAAATGCATGAGATGGAGATTTTGCAGAATAAATGTGATATATAAACAGATATTTTTAGATGGTGTGTAAAATTACAAATAGCATATAATGTATCAGTATGGAAATATTACCACCTTTTAAATAGACTGTGGTGAAATGGAAAAATCATAAATCGAAATGCAGTATCCCTATTGTGCATAAATATACTAAACACAACCCCACACAAGTGTACCTAGAAGAACTGATACTGTTTTGAAGGCAAAGGGTGGTCATACTAAATATTGATTTGATTTAGATTTTTCTTCTTTTCGCTCACTATGCATTTTGTTAATAAAAATAAACTATTAACATGTCTATTTTTGAAAGCATTCTTACTTTACAGCATTTTTTCACACCTTCCTAAAACTGTTGCACATTACTATATCTCAAAATGTTACAGCATTAATTGAATGGTTATGTTTTGGCAGGACAAGCTCCTCAAACTTGGGTAGGCTGGAAATCCTGAATATTCACTTGTATTATGATGCAATTCACCTTTTCTCTGTTTTAAATTAGCTTCAATCTAGTGAATTGAAAAGATAGGTTAGGAAGCTTCAGAACTTGGTAGATCCTCTCCCACTATATATTTTACTCTGGATAGACTTATTCTCCAGACTTCCATAACTTAAGCATCAGCCATTAGTACACAATGTTCTATTTAGCTGCCTTAAATGGTTTCTTATAGCTGGATTGTTTACCAAGGTCACTCCTGTTGTGTCTCTACTTTATAACTCTTATTTTACCCCTTGGGAGGAAGTGGGTGCTTTCTCTGGCTGGACACCTGGGGGTAAGTTGTAGGCCTATCTTGTGATTAAAGAGGACAATGTGCCATCCTTTCACTTGCTACAACCATGCATGGGCCTTCAGTCCATAGATTACTGGAATTAGACAGGTATATAACTTCACACCAGTGTAAAAAAGGACCTTTTCAGACTATGTGGACTATAGGAAGTGATAAAATTAGCTGGCAAATATAGTTTTTATACCTTTTATTGGCTAACTAAGCAGATTTAGAATACAAGCTTTCAAGACCTTAGGTCTCTTCCTCAGGCATGTTATACAGATAAATATGAAAACATCTCTCTTAAATACAAGTACACTTTGCATTGTTTAGCATGGAAATAGGATAAGATAACTCAATCCAGATATAGATACTTTGATCAGTCAGTGGTAAATTGGACTCTTCCTCTGAGGCTTTAGAGGTATTTATGATGTTCTTGGGTCTGTTGGAAAGGTCAACCCACTAAGTGATAATGTGACAAGAAATATCTGTCCTTATTCAAACCATTACAAATAGCATTAAATTTTAACATTAATTTTACCTCCCATACCTTTCTGAGTGCGGAACCGTTCCATCAATACAGTTAACGTTCCTGACACTGCCCATTTTGACAAATGTTCTCCCACTGGTGTCTGTCTTTTTGTTATTAACACTGGATCTGTGGGAATTAAACCTCTTATGTAGTGCTTGTACAGTTTCTACCACATACAGAGCTGTTGGAAATTTTGCATACATGATAAGGTATATTACATTGGATGATTTACAGGTGAAGGTACCATTGATCTTATGGTGTAACTGGTTGTTTGGAATTGTTATCTTGTCCGTGGTGTAAATGTGCGAACAAGTTTCACATCTCTTTTGTAGGCAAGGAGCTGTCCCATTTTTTGTGTTTTTATTCAGGGCAATACTCACCGTCAGTTGTTTCAAATTGGGAGGCTGTCTGAAGGAGAGTAAGGAAGGCTGTGGGAATATGTTAAGTCTTTCACCCATATGTCATTTCATTTGAAGTTCTCTCGATATTTTGCATTGAACTTCAACCTGGGGGTGGTAAGTGACCACTAGTGGTGCCCGGTTTCCCTTATGATGTTCTTTGTAGCGCAACAGACTTTTTTTCTTGGTATTTGGGTAGCCTTCTGTATCTAAATGTCAATAATAGTTGCGCTGTAACCGTGTTTTATAAAGTCTCTGATGGCCTGGCTGTATATGATGGAGTTCTTTGTGTGTTTTAGGTGGAAGCTATTGTTTTTCAGGTAGGTTGGTCTGTCTGTTGGTTTGCGGTATAGGGATGTGTGGATAGAGTTGTTCTGAATACTGATAGTTGTGTCAAGGAAGTTAATGTCTGTGCGTGAGTAACTGAGTGTTAGGTTGATATTGGTGTGGAATGTGTTAGGTGGATATTGGGGTGGAGACTTAATAAAACACAGTTACAGTGCAACTATTATTGTCAGTCAGATACAGAAGGCTACCCAAATACCAAGAAAAAAATCTGTTGCGCTACAAAGAACAACATAAGGGAAACCAGGTGCCACTGGTGGTCACTTACCACCCCCAGGTTGAAGTTCTACGCAAAATATCAAGAGAACTTCAAACAAAATTACATATGGATAAAAGACTTAAGAACATATTCCCACAGCCTCCCTTACTCTCCAGACAGAGACACCAGTGGGAGAACCTTTTTGTCAAAATGGGCACAGTGTTAGGGATATTAAGTTAACTGTATTGATGGGACGGTTCCTCACTCAGAGGGACAGAAAGGTATGGGAGGTAAAATTAATGTTAAAATGTAATGCTATTTGTAATGGTTTGAATAAGGACAAAGTTCTTGTCGCATTATCACTTAGTGGGTTGACTTTTCCAACAGACCCAAGAGCATCGTAAATACCTCTAAAACCTCAGAGGAAAAGTGCAATTCACCACTGAAAGATCAAAGTATCTGGATCTGGTTTCTGGAATGAGTTCTCTAATCTGATTTCCATGCTAAACAATGCAATGTGTACTTGTATTTAAGAGAGATGTTTTCATATTTATTGTATAATATGTCTGCTGAAGAGACCTAAGGTCTTGAAAGCTTGCATTCTAAATCTGCTTAGTTAGCCAACAAAAGGTATCAAAAACTATATTTGTATCACGGTGCCCGTGTTCCTGCGCTGATGGCGACATTGCTACTGTGCATAATTTCTATGCTGCCTTCCCATTGGCCTGTCATCCTTGCCCCACGCAGAGCCTGCCTTTTTATATCCTGTCGCATCTATTCTAAGGTTCCCTTTCGTGGTGTATCTGAGCCTGATATTTTGTTACTGTACTGCTGTTCGTGTATGACCCTGCCTGACTACTTTCCTGTGTTTCCTGTGTACTGCTCCGTGACCGACTGATCTGGCTGAGAACCCGCTCCGTTGCTGAACTGATCTGGCTGAGAACCCGCTCCGTTGCTGAACTGATCTGGCTGAGAACCCGCTCCGTTATAGACTGATCTGGCTGAGAACCTGCTCCGTTATAGACTGATCTGGCTGAGAACCCGCTCCGTTGCTGAACTGATCTGGCTGAGAACCCGCTCCGTTGCTGAACTGATCTGGCTGAGAACCCGCTCCGTTGCTGAACTGATCTGGCTGAGAACCCGCTCCGTTGCTGAACTGATCTGGCTGAGAACCCACTCCGTTGCTGAACTGATCTGGCTGAGAACCTGCTCCGTTGCTGAACTGATCTGGCTGAGAACCTGCTTCGTTGCTGAACTGATCTGGCTGAGAACCTGCTCTGTTGCTGTACAGCTCTGACTGAGAACCTTCTCTGTCTCTATTGAGCCTTGCCTGTGCTCCTGACCAGTCTGTGATTTCCGTTGTTTGTAAACCAGTCCCGGCTGAGCCATTGTCCCGTTGCCATCCGTGTATGGCTGTGCCTCCTCCATTGCCTTACTGGCCAGCATTACAGTCAACAGATTCCGGTTGCCTTGTTGGGGTGCGCTGTGTGGCGCTAATCTTATTTTGTCGACCGTATGCATAGCATTCATGCTATCGCCACTTACACCTACTGCCTGTGGCAATGTGTACATGCGAAGTACCGGTACAGTGCTAGCAAGTGCTGACTAAGTTACTCTGATCTCTGTGCCTCCCTCTGTGGTAATTGTTGGGCTCACTCCCTGTGGGAGTTCCTGTGTATCTCTGGGCATCTCCTGTTAACTAGTTCAGTGCCTAGACTGTCTAGGCAATCCTTGTGCTCCTTCATGTTGCAGTGCCTGGGTGAGGGCCAGCACTTGCATTGGCACGCACTACCTGGTGTGTGGATACCCTGAGCTCTTATCCCTGTCTAGTGGCCAGCGGGCCTAGAGCCAGCATTTGCACATGTTCCTCTTTCCTGTGAGGGGACACCTGTGGCCTTCCAGTGTTCACCTACGATCCACCCTTAGCGCTCTAGGGTTTACCCTTTGTAAGTGGTGGCCTGGGTCACCCTGGGACCCCTGTCCCGTGGTCAGTGTTGCCTCGTTGCCTCTTTGGGTTCTGTGCCTCCCAGGCATCTGGGTCTCATGCCTATTACCATCTCTAGGACTTGCTGCCATCATCTGTCCTGCTGTCAGCCGGGGTCCAGTAGCCTGATCTCTCCAGGTTCTCTAGAGGAGGGTTGCCTGCCTTGATACCTCCTGTGCCTGTATTCCATCTCAGTCATTCTGTTCACAGTCATTGCTTATTGACTATATATCCATTATATAGTGTTGTTTCGTGTTGTGGCCTGATGCCTTTTTCCTTATATGCACTTTACTCAATAAAGTCATTTTAACCTTACCGTTCTGTTCTGAGTGTTCATCAAAAACCGTGACAATTTGCCTCCTGTATTTCTATGGCTAACATGGTACCAACTCTCATCTGTTATAAAATTAGCTGAAACAGTTGTAGATAAACAAGAAAATGCATCACTTGATTTTCTCTTCTATAACACTATTAATTTAATTTGAAGTAGACACAGCTTCATCATTCATGATAACCTTGAATGAACCTTTATTTTGAACTTTTCTCTATAACACTTTGATATATTTAATAATCCCTGCCTAACTGAAGAAGTTGTCATTTTAGAATGTTAGACATTTTATGCCAAGTGTTATACAATGAGCACATACTAAAGTATTGACTGAATTTGTCAGTTCTGCTTGTCAGCGGTCACCCATAAGCTATAAATAAAAAAAATAGACATAGAATCATGTACCAAGGTAAAGTCAAAGTACTTTGATTGTCACTTTCAGTGACCCTATAAATGAGGACAATATCATCTATATACTTTCAGTACCACAAAATCTGATTTTTAAAGATGTGCAGCAGTTCAGAGTGTCCAGAAAAGTTATTATGGAAAAACTTTCCAACATTTATTCCCATGTTGTGAGGGAGTAGAGTGACAGAGCAGTGTGCCAATAAAGTGTATTTTTCTGCGATTTTAAATTGAATTAAATAATTTCAGAAATATTAATTATAAATTAATACATTAACTTGCAACCAACTGGGGAGGTGTCTGACACTTGATAGACTCAAGCTCAGTTAAAAATGCTATATTGTGTAATACTAGCTGAAAGTCAATTAGTATTTTAAGTTCAGATTTTAATGAATAGATATATGACTAAAACATTCTTATTTCTGTGTAAATATTAAGAAATCTCAAAAGAATATGCACTTAGTTATTGCATCAGATAAAAAATAAAATAGTTTTTTCTCAAAGCTCTACAAATTCTATATTGATTTTTCAAAAGCTTTTTGAAACTTGCTAATATATTGATTCAGCAATGCTCTTATTTTTTCTTTTTTGTACAAACTATAACATGACTGACAGTAACATTTTTCACGAGATCATAGGAAGTGCTGCTTTAAAGATTTTCCCCACTGTCATCATAAATGCCACTCTTAAGACATTTATCACAAATGCTGACATTGGGCAAATAATAGGGATGTAGCTTGATAGTAACTCAAATATTCACAGCTTCTCTGATTCAATGACATGTTCTGAATCTTCTATTAGACATAATAGACAAGTCCAGATTATTTCATAGAAATAATGGATCAGAAACAAAAATAACACTACACAGTCTCAGTGACAGCTGTCAGCCTATAAAAGAGCAGATCATGTAAATGATTGTTTTCCTTAGGGTAGAAAATAGCATTTGCTGAAAGGGCAAGAATATATTGAGCTAAAGAACTTTCATATTGTCCTGTGAATAGTTGAAGTGAACTACAATGGGCAATTTTTAAAGGAATAGTAATACTTAAAATGTAAAAAAAAATATGTTGTACGGTTTATCCCCCTGAGTAAAACAAGAGTACTCCCACTGCTGAAAGGTGTTTCATTCAAAAGTTATTAATTTCTAAAGTTGAATTTTTTAGGTGCAATATCACAGTGGCCTGAAATTGTACAGTGGCGCTGTTGCTACACCATCCTATGGAGATTTATGGTCAACTGACCAGAGCTGTCCATAGGATCGTGTAGCAACAGCGCCACTGTACAATTTCAGGCCACTGTGATATGGCACCTAAAAAATACAACTTTGAAAATGAATAACTTTTGAATGAAATACCTTTCAGCAGTGGGAGTACCCTTGTTTTACTCAGGGGAATAAACCCTACAACACATTTTTTTTACATTTTAAGTATTACTATCCCTTTAAATGCAAGCATTTTACATTCAATAAAATCTGTTTTCTTGTATTATTCTTTATATCCAATTCATTTCCTATAAAATGTTCTTTATACATCAGAATTTATGGCTTCCTGAAGCTATAGTAATTATAAGAACCACTTTCCAAAGTGCAAATGAGATATTGCAGAATTGCGCTACGAAAATCTGCTTTAACTGTAGATGAACTGATGACCAGGTACGTAAGAAATGGAAGGTACATTGTAAGTCATTATATTCAACATTTGAAAAAAAATCTGAAAATTCTCCAGGTTAAAATGATTTTGTACCAATCCAATTTAAGGATATTTTGGCTTGTTTAAACAATTAAACAATCCTCCAAAATTCCATTCCAGTAAATCTAAATAATAAGAATTTGGTTTTCCCTCTAATTTTTTTTATTCCAGCCAAACAAATTAGATACCATTTTTAAGCACAAGTAGTGCTTTCTTTTGCAACCACACTTATATGTATAACCCACCATTTATTTTATTAAAAATAATGAAAATTTTATTACGAAGACTGTTTCAAAGGTATGACCAGTCATCCATACATATAAAATGTACAGTTTTAGGGGGGCACTGTCCCTCTGGAGTGAAAATCCCCATATCCCTTTTCCCTCCAAAGTTTAACACTTTTTTGTAGATAAGACTGTGAGGTGTGTATAAGTGTATTACAATGCTCCAGAACAGTAAAACTCCCATTAAAGTTTGTTTATACTTCAGTAGATGTGTTTATAAATTAGTCTGTGTAATAAAATACTTTCATCATGCGCCAATTTATAAAAAAAAAAAAAACAGGCTGCTGTCAGTAGGTCATAAAGGTACCTACATTCAAACTGCCCCTAACACCAGCACTTAAGGGTTAATACCCCCAACTCTGGCCTCTATTTGTTTCTTTTTAGTCTATTCTCTGCTTTTCTCTTCCTTACTCTCAGAGTAAGGAAGAGAACAGTGACAAAGACAATGTGTAAAACACATTGCCTGCGTGAATAGAAAAAGCCAGGACAAATGTCTACTGTAATAGTGACCACATGTACTGGCAAAATGGGGAATGACTGAAACTGAGAGGTCTCATCCTGTAGTGCTCAGTTTCAGCCTCCCCAGCATAACAGCACGTACTGAGACACACTGCTCTCATTTAACCCTTGATGTGCCATGACCATCACTGGTTCTTAAGGGAAATTTACCCATGACTGTCCTAGCATGTCACGGGTTCTTACCGGGTTAAAAAAATGACAAATGCAGAGAACAACTAATACAGTATTTCAATACAGTGAGCTATTTGATATCTTTATTGTGGAAGAGGGGAGTAGCAGTAAATATTGTACACTGGAATGTCATGCTTTAAAAAATATTGCAAAACTTATGAAACTCCCATCCCATTCCTTTCATAAATCATTAAGCTTCCCCTCAACAGCTCATGCTTTCAGTTTATCCGCTAATGAACATATGTGGCTTGTGCAGTGGCTCAGTAATTCTGACAGCCTCTGATGCCAATGAGAAAATTGCATGTTCTCATTTGAGGATATCCTAAAAAAATCTGTGATATTGGGTGAGGCTTGAGAGTAGGTTTGGGAATCACTGGTCTACAGATACATTAACCAAGACCAAAAATAAAACTGTGTTTCTCAGGGTTAGTCCTTGGAGGAACATCAGCAATAGGGATAGGTGAAACTTTTCACTTCAAAAAGGAAACAGGAAAACAATGTCACTTTCACGAAAAATGCTGATTTTCCACTTTTTCCTGCCTAGCTCATTGCTTTGAAGTCAATGGTAATACTGAATTTGCCCCACTATATAGTAAGTTTCCCTTCTTTTTTACTACAGGCACAGTATAAAAGGAGTGTCAGATTCCCACACATGACATTTCTGTATTTGTTAGCAAGAGAGAAAGCATCACAATTTTGCAGCAAGTTAGGATAGGTAAACAAAGTAGGGTTAGAGTGTAGTTTAGGGAATCTTGTAGGCAGGATATTTTTTTGTGTTTGGGAGCCTGGGGAATGGTGACTAGAGAAAGTGGGTTGTCCTAAAATACCTCAAAATTGTGGTTACCTGACACAGGCATCTGTAATCCAAGTTCCTTCCTGATCTGTATGTTATCTCTGTGCTAGGGGATTCTAGAAGCATGAGAAAGGAACAAAGGAGATTTACCCCAAATACCCCAAAATTTGGTGTCACTGACAGGGAAGACACAGGTAGCTTTGATCCAAGTTCCTTCTGATCTGGCTATTATCTTTTGGGGCAATCTGGGGGGGGGTGATGGGAGAAAAGTAGACTGAACTCCTAACACTGCACTAACACTTATAATAGTTTGCATGACCCTCCATCACTGCCCTGACACTAACTTACACAATTTGAAAATCTCTCTGCCCTAACACTAAATCTCACTTGACTGACCCTCACTAACCTAACCATTATTCACACATACTTTACACAATTCAGAAATCACACATTTTCTCTTTATCAGCTCTATCCTCCCCTAAATCACCACTCTCACTACTAACAAAACCCACACAGAAATACAGGAAAATATTATCTTTTATAGTAGAAGCCAGTGGAAAATTAAGGAGTGTTACTCTATGAGGTGGAAAATTCCGCTTGCAAATTCTTTGGTTGTGGAAATTTCCACATGAAACAAATGATTGGGTGGAAAATGGAATGTTCCGTGGGAAAGCAGAAAATTGTGTGTTTTTCGTGAAATTTCTATCTGGGAAAAAGGGAGGGGTCAGTATGTGTGGTTTAAGACTGCCAGTAGGGGTGGGTGAAAAGTTAGAAAAATTTCCTGCATGACTTTTCACGAAAAATTGACTATTTTTCTCTTTTTTTGTGAACATTTTCTTCTTTTCTCCTATGCAAAATGTTCCTCCTTTTTGCCTATTCAGCAATTTTTCACTTATTCCAACACATTTTTCTCCTATTCAAACACATTTTTTTACCTATTCCAACACATTTTTCTCCTGTGTTTATTATGGTGCAACATTTCCCAGCACAATATTACTTGTTCTGAGGGCAGTAGTAATAAGTAGCTGGAAGTACCTTGAAAAACTTACTTCCTGTTTAATTGACACTGATGTGAAGTGATAAAAAAAATAAAGTACAAACTGTAATGTGGCGGATGTGTATGGTAGTGGTGGTGGGGGACTGGCGTGGTGTGATTGGTGGGACCTTGACAAAATACATCCACCTCAGGAGGAGAGGGATCATCATCATTTATTGCACATGCTGCAGCAACCATTGCTGCAGTCAGTTTTTGTACTACCATGTCCCTGCACTACTTCACCTTTCCCCCCTCCTGCTTGTGCATTTGCTAGACATTACTCAACTACTGTGTGTGATTTTACTCTCAACAGTACACAACTGATGGAGTATGATGTCTTGCCTAAGTCCTCACAAAATCATCATTATCATCCACTGTCTATCAAGTCTGCCTCAGTCAAAGAGCTCACATCAGGCTCCCAGTCATCTGTTTAATATATATATTTGTTTAATTATTTATGTATTTTTTTTTAAGTTGTCCACCCTATCTTACCACAGTTAGTCCAAAAATATTTATAACTAAAAAACAAAATCAACAACCTCTTTCCACAGACTTCACCAGCACAGAGGCAATAAAATCAAAATAAGCAAGCAATTTGGACCCCAGCTGCCTATCTTGCCAGTGAGTCACACCAAATTTTGGGGTATTTTGGGTCAACCGCCTTCCTTCCTTCTTCCCCCCTAGAGTGCTCCCAGACTCCCCTAATACAGAGAAAAAATGTCCTACCTAAATGCCTATCTTCTCTAGCTCAACAAATGCTGTTCTCTCCTCTCATAAACACAGAATGGCATGCTGTGAGAGCCTCAAAGAGAAGAAAAGAAAAGAGGTGCTTCCTAGTGTAATATCTTCTGAGTATAGAGCCCACCTCACCACTAGGGATGGGTGAAAAATTTTTGCCTCAAAATGAAATTGGCGAATAATGGCACTTTCCATTTTGGTTGAATAATTTCCTGCGAAATGTGCAGTTTTTCAGGTTTTTCCCGCTTTTTCCACCCATTGAAATCAATGGGAAGAAAATATTTCTCCACAACAGGAAAGTTTTCTACAGCCACATAAAAGGCTGTGTCAAGGTTTTGCTGAGCAGCTCTATTCTGCCTATTGATTCTGATGTCTGAGCTAATCAAGTGCTCTGCTATCCACTGCTACTGTCTTCTGAGTTTCTGTCTCATGCTGATCAGTTGAACTCTCTGTTTGCTCACTTGACTGTTATCAGCCAAACCTCCCAGAGTATTTAAAGCAGCTTGGCTCACTTCCCCATTGTTCACAGCGAAGACCCTGTAAAACCAACCCGACTGTGACAAGTCAACACAGACCAAGAAGAATCCAAACCTGCGACTATATACCCAACCCGAGAAGATGGAGTAATGAGGCTCAAGCCTCGGTATCCAAAAATCACCACTGATGGATAAAATCTATCAGCAAGAAGACAACGGGAGTTTCCCCATTGTTCTTGTGTTTGTTTGTTGAACTGTTTCTGCTGTCTGCTGTGGATTTTCCTGCTCTCCTGTTTGCTGTGTTCCAGACCCTTGGCTTGTTCCAGACTTCGCTGACTTCTGTGCTTCTGACTTCTGGCTTGTTCCTGACATCTCGGACTGCTCCTGACTCAGGCTTGGCTGATTACCTGTTCTGGTTCCTGACCCTGGCTTGTCATATGGTTTATGCTCCTGATCACAATTCTGTTTGTTTATTTTTTTGTTTCTTTAATAAAGGTGTTTTGCATTTTACCTTTTTGTGTCCTGTCTGGTTCCTGGTCCATAACTGTACACAAGGACCATGAATTCAGAAGGCGCAGGCAATCCACTGTATATTTTTTTCAGGCTGGACCAGGTAGACCAACACATGGACCAGTTTGCATTAGCCCTCCAGACCTTGTTGCTCCATACTGGTCTGTTCTTATAGCTGCTGCCGCTCCCGCTCCAGCTGCCAATGGTGATTCCAATGTTTTTAGAGGCATGACTGGGTCTGCCCCGCTTCCCTAGCATTATGCAGAGGTTTCCTGAACCAGGTCGGTATCTATCTGTAGATGGTATCACTGGATTTCTGATAAGAGTAAGGTGGGCCTCATGATTTCCTTATTCTCTGACAGGGTCTTGGGATGGGCTAATCCCCTTTGGGAGATGCAAAACCTATTGTATACAATTACCCTGAGTTTGTAGCATCCTTTAAAAGGGTATTTGAACTGGCTCTCTCCACTTTGGCTGCCAAGCAAATAATGTCCATCCGGTAGGGTACAAGGAGGGTTTTGGATTATGCCATAGAGTTTCATACCCTGGCAGACAAGGTTGGTTAGAATAATGAGGCTGTCATGGCTGCTTTCTCTAATGGGCTTTCAGATATGGTTAAAGATGAGTTTGCAGCCCAGAACCTCCCCAGAGAATTAGAGGAGCTGGTCTCATATTGCATTCTGATTGACTCCCGAATCTGAGAGACCTTCCTTCAGGGAGACATGCAGAGGTATCCCATCCATTTAGCTTCAAGCTTTTCATCCCCACCCATGCCTCCCTCTCCTCCCACGCCTCCTAGTCTTGAAACTTCAGGCGATGTGGAGCCCATAGAGCTTGGGTTTACTCACCTTTCAGTTGCAGAAAGGGCTGTAATGGTTTGTTTGACACACACACACAGTAGGTTTTGGATAAAACACAATTTTATTGTACAATGATAATGACAATAACCCTCACGGGTCCTGTAATATATATGCAATATAGTACAAACACAAGACAGGTTAAAATGAGGTAAGCCCATACGGGTCCAGTATATGCAGGTAATACAGAGTTCAATATACTGACACAGGTCAGGCAGTTCTTGTGTGATTCTCAGCTGAACAGCACTGAATGGGTTACTATTAGGCTGAGAGTGCTGACAGGCCCTAATAGTGCAAGGCCCTTTAAGAAGCTCAATCAAAAGGAGAGCACCAAATCGAGTAACGTCCAAAAGTAATGGAGACCAGAACAACTGGTGAACTGCCATAGCAGTAACTGAGATTAAACCACTCGTGAACTGTCGTAGCAGTAACGGAGAATGAGCAACTTGTGGACTGCCGTAGAAGTAACGGAGACTGAGCAACTTGGACACTGCCGTAACAGTAACGGAGACTGAGCAGCTTGTGACTGCCGTAGCAGTAACGGAGACTGAGCAACTTGGGCACTGCCGTAGCAGTAACAGACTGAGCAACTTGCCCTGAGAGGCACCCAACCGAGGACTGCACGGGAGGATCCTGACACCACCCCAACCGGAGACCGGATAAGGCGTGCAGGAGAGGAACGCAACCACAGTAGACCAGCCAGGCTGGAACCACACACACAGAGCAGGAACGTCAACCAATCCGAGTCGGTACACCAAGCAGAAACGTCGGCTGGGTCGATACACAGAGCAGGAACTTCAGCCAATCCGAGTTGGCACACAGAGCAGGAACGTCAGCCAATCCAGGTCAGTACACAGGCAGGAACGAGTTGCAGAGTTGTCAGGCAGGCCGGGTCGGTACACTGAGATCACACAAATAACAGGAACAAGCGCTGGTACTGAAACATCAGGAAAGGGCACTGGAGAAGTGCCAGAACCCAGCATTTAAGGACAAATGCTGGGCGGGACAATAACAGTGCAGCCAATAGCGTAGTCAGGAGTGGAAACTGACAAAGTCGCCAAATAGCACGGGTACCGTAATAAGGGCCTTTAGGAGGAGGGAGGGCCTGTGCCTTTACTGCAGTAAGGCAGGGCACCTACTGCAAACTTACCCACATGTCCGGGAAACGCCCACACCTGAGGCTTTATAGGGGACAGACCTTAGGTGGCGTCTCAGCGTCCCCGGCTATCCTTAAGGATAAACCACTAGTCTACGTTGGGTTCTCTTGGGGCAAGATTTCCATTATTTCAGAGGTACTCATTGATTCCGGCGTATCAGTGTAACAGTTTTCAAGACACTCAGACCAGCAGGTTAAAATAAAACACAGTTTTATTAAACAAAAATAAAAAGAAAGGATCACCCTCTATAGGCAGCACAGAATAATGGCAAGAAGGCTATAGTTGCCCAGTATACAGATTAATAAACTTTACAGATACTGTCACATGACAGGTACAGAAGACAGAGAACACAAGGGTTAACACAAGTAATCAGTCAGTCTCTGTTGTGGTGTTTGGCATGCCCAAGGTGGTAATGAGGCAGTGAGTGGTGTAGTTGATGCAACACCTTAAGTCCATAAAACAGAGATAACTGCTTCAGCAGAAGGGAACTGAGACCAGAACCCTGCAGAGACTTGAGCCTATAGCCCCCACGAGCATAGTAACGGAAGCAACTGGATTGCAAGAGCTTGAGCCAATAGCCCCCACGGGCGTAGTAACGGAAGCAACTGGATTGCAAAAGCTTGATCCAACAGCCCCCATGGGCGTAATAATGGAAGCAATTGGATTGCAAGAGCTTGAGCCAATAGCCCCACTGGGCATATCACAGAAAATAGCACTGAAGGAGCTAGAGCAAATGACGCCTCCCACAGGCGCGGTAACGGAGGCCGACTATACTGCAAGGTGTCAGAATGAATCGTCGCCTCTACAAGGCTTGGGATGGAGCGGCTCAGCAGTAATAGCGGCTGAAAGGTAATTGCTCTGCAAGTGTAAGAGTAAGCTATAGCTCTGCACCAGTGAATGGAGGCTCAGTAATGGAAGCACAACTCTGCACGGTAAACGGAGGCTCAGCACCCAGGAGCACAGCACTGCAATGTATAACGGGGGCTCAGCGACCAGGAGCACAGCTCTGAACGAGTTCACGGAGGCTCAGCAAGTAGGAGTACAGCTCTGCACGGGTTAACAGAGGCTCACGATCAGCCCTGCCACATCCACAAGCGATAGTCAGAATGTCACCTCGGCAACAGCAGGAAGCTGGAATGCTGGCGGGGTAGTAGCAAGCCGGTACAGGAAGTCAGCCAGGCCGGGTCAGATCACGGAGCAGGATTCTCAGACAAGCCAGATCAGGTCACAAGCAGGAGCGTCAGCCAGGCCGGGTAGGATCACGTTGCAGGAACACAGGAGCGTAGTCAAAACAGACCAAGTCGGTACACAGGAATCAGGAACACTGGAACACAGCACAGCAATACTGGCTCAGGAACACCACAAAAGGGCACCTGACAGATTCCAATGGCCAGGCATAAAAAAGTCACCAGGGGCGGGCCAAACAGGCTCAACCAATAGGAGCACAGCACAAGCGAGAGTGACAGATGGAGATCACGGGCACAGTGATAATCCCTCCTTTTTATTGACAGTGCCTTCATCCAGAAGCAGTCCATACCGTTGCAGCTCCATACCACTCCACTTGCCATTGTGGTGATTAATGGCAGATCCTTACAGTCTCTGCAGATCTCCCACAAAACATCTCCTTTGTCTATGGCTGTAGAGACTCTACATCACGAAATCTTACAATTCCAGGTGGTCCACTCACCTCATTATCCTGTGGTAAAGGGTTATCCATAGTTGCGCAAACACAATCCTACGTTCAATTGGGAAAGGACGCTCTAACTGTTCTAGGACATGTCTAGTGAAGGTGCTAACCACATCCCCGGTCTCTTCGTTGCCTGAAGAGTAACAAGAGTTCCTGAAAAACTCTCAGCAGTTCTCGAGTGGCCATGACCTGTAGGTCTCCACTCCCTCCATTTCCTGGGGTTCACTAACTACTATAGGAAATGTATCCGCAATTTTTCCTCTATGGTGAAAACCCTTACCAACATGACTAAAAAAGATGGTGACTTCACTAACTGGTCCCCGGAGGCCATTAGAGCATTTGAGTCTTTTAAAGCCGCTTTTGTAGCAGCACCCATTTTGGCACACCTTAAACCCGAGTTTCCATTTGTACTTGAGGTCAATGCATCTGAGATGGGAGTAGGCGCCCTCCTGTCTCAACATCCTAATCCTGAGAGCCAGTTGTACCCATATGGGTATTTCTCGAAGAAGCTAAGTTCTGCTGATTGCAATTGAAACTGGTGACCGTGAGCTTCTGGCGATAATACTGGTTCTCAAAGAATGGAGGCATTTGCTCGAGGAAACTTCCATGCCAGTCCTAATCCTCACGGATCATAAAAAACTTACCTACTTGTTTGAAGCTAAGTGCTTGTTTCCAAGGCAGGCCAGATGGGCCTTATTCTTGTCTCATTTTAATTATGTGGTCTCGTACCTTCCAGGTACCAAAAATGTCTGGGCCGATGCCGTATCCAGAAAGTTTTAGGGTGCGAAAGAGGAGAGTACTCCAAGTCCTATTATTCCTCAGGACAAAATACTGGCCACCATACGTACCAGCATAACATCTCCCCTTGGGGAGAAAATATGGGCCGCCCAAGTAGATGCACCTGCTGAGACTCCTTCTGGGTGCTGTTTTGTACCTATTAACCTCCGTACCAAGATACTTTCTACCTACCATAATACTAAGTCAGCAGATCATCCCAGAAAGAACAAGCTTCTTTGGTTGGTTTCCTGTGTCTTCTGGTGGCCAGAACTTAGCAAAGATATTGCTGCCTTTGTCGCTGCCTGTCCAGTCTGTGTGCAGACTATATCACCCCGTCCCCTTCCAGTGGGCCTTCTCCAACCTATACCCAATGGGGGGGAAGCCATGGTCACACCTTACCATGGACTTCATTTTCAATCTTCCTTTGTCTAATGGTAACACTGTCATCCTCATGGTCGTTGACCAGTTTTTTAAGATGATTCATTGCATACCATTCAAAAAACTTCTGTCCACTAAAGATTTGGCTACGGTCTTTGTCAAACAGATCACAGGGTTCCCAAAGTCATAGTTTATGACCAGGGTAGCCAGTTTGTCTCGAGATTCTGGAGGGCATTCTGTGTGCAACTAGATATTCAACTCTCCTTCTCCTCGGCCTATTACCCGCAGTCTAATGGGGCAGCAGAAAGGGCTAATCAGGCCTTGGAGCAGTTCCTGCGGTGTTACATCTCAGACCATCAGAACAACTGGTCAGACCTGCTACCTTGGGTGGAGTTTGCTCATAACAGTGCTTTCTAATTTTCTACCAGGCTCTCCCGTTTCATGGCAAATTATGGGTATCAACCCTCCAAGATTTCAGATTCGTTCACTCCCCAGGGTATCCCGGCATTGGAGGATCATGTCCAGCTAATCCGTTCCACATGGGTGCAGGTCCAAGAGTCGTTGCGACTCCCACAACAATCCCAGAAGCTCCAGGCCAATCGTAAATGCCTACCCATGCCCTCCTACCAGGTTGTGAAGAGGGTCTGGTTGTCCTATAAAAATCTTCACCTCCGAGTGCCCTCTCAGAAACTGGCTCCCCATTTTCTGGGGCCTTTCCATATCCTCCGACGTGTGAACTCCTTCAATATTTGGTCCATAGGAATCCAGAAGAGCGCTCATGAGTTCCAGACAGACGTGCATGCCCCCACCCTCCTCCGTACTTTCCATGCACGCTTTCCCCATAAACCTGGTATGTAAGAGGAGAGAGCCACATGTTTTTGAACTAGATGAGAAATTGAAGCTTCATTTAGGGAGTAATCTAGGTAGGACATTTGTTCTCTGTATTAGGGGAGTTTGGGGGCACTCTAGGGGATAAGAAGGGAGGAAGGAATTGACCCCCAAATACTCCAAAATCCTATGTGACTGGCAAGACAGTCTGCTAGGGACCTATTTCCTTGCTGATCTTGCTGTTCTTGTCTCTGGGCACTGATTTAGTTTTTCAGTTATAATTTTATTTTGGACTGACTGTGATAGGACAACAGGGTGTAATAAAAAATAAATAAAAACTAAAAAACAAAATATCTTAGGTGACAGTGACAGACAGCTGACTGGGCTTAGGCAAGGCATCATACAGCTCCATCAGTGGTGTTGTGTACCATATAGTAAATAAACAGTGTGGTTGCATAATGCCCAGCAAATGCACAAGGGGAAGAGGGAGGGGTGGAGCAGTGTAGGGACGTGAGAGTAAAGTACTAGTTCAAAAACTGACTGCAGCAATGGTTGCTGCAGCGTTTGCAGTCAATGGTGATGATCCCTCTACTCCAAGGGAGGATGCAGTTTGTCAAGGTCCCAGCAAAACTAGTTCCAGCACCACCCGAGCCAGTAGAAATATAGATACTGGCAACAGCATAATAGATGAAGGTGTACCAGCTGAACCACCTCCTGCATCAGACAGACAACCAAGCACCAAACACCAGTCTTCAA
Organism: Rhinophrynus dorsalis; assembly: GCA_037306005.1. Classification (NCBI taxonomy): domain Eukaryota; kingdom Metazoa; phylum Chordata; class Amphibia; order Anura; family Rhinophrynidae; genus Rhinophrynus; species Rhinophrynus dorsalis. Next base: position 136,869,862 of record CM074723.1, on the reverse strand, counting down.
ACTAGTAGCAAATTTTGTTACAGTAAAAATAAATTGTTTGAGACCTCTAAAAAGCTTAGAGGAATATAAGGGTAGCAGTGGGCAAGAACTGTCAGGTGATTCTGATGCTGCTGAGGATGACCTAATGATGACTGATGATGCATATCTAGAATATATCCCTCAAGCATCCTTCTCTTGTTCAGATATAGATGAAGTTGAGTGAGGATGATAACAGGGCTATTGTAACGGTTTGTTTGACTCACAGACACAGAGTTAGGATACAAACAGTTTTATTGAATACAATAATACAATAAGAACCCTCACAGGTCCTGTAATATACAAGGTATAGTATAGACACACGACAGGTAATATTTAGGCCCACACAGGTCCAGCACAAATATAGGAGACAAACTGTTTATGCTGACACGGGTCAGGCAAAGGAGTAGGTTCCCAGGTTACAGCAATGTAGGAGTTAAAGTTCATAAAGGATAGTAAACAGTCCCATATGTGAAAGTACTGAACTGCTTCTTAAACACGCCAAGTCTGCATCCACTGAAAGTTACCAGTACACTGAAGTAAACAGAGCGCTACCGGTGCATACACGGAGGCAACACTTGCAACCAGTTTGACAGAGTGGAGCGTAAGCCAATGGCAATACACCGGTGCAATCACGGAGGCAACACTTGCAACCGGGTTAACAGAGTGGAACGTAGCCAATGGTAATGTACCGGTGCAATCACGGAGGCAACACTTGCAACCAGTTTGACAGAGTGGAGTGTAAGCCAAAGGCAATGTACCAGAGCAATCACGGAGGCAACACTTGCAGCTGGTCTGACAGAATGGAGCGTAAGCCAATGGCAATATACCGGTGCAATCACGGAGGCAACACTTGCAACCGGTTTGACAGAGTGGAGTGTAAGCCAAAGGCAATGTACCAGAGCAATCACGGAGGCAACACTTGCAGCTGGTCTGACAGAATGGAGCGTAAGCCAATGGCAATATACCGGTGCAATCACGGAGGCAACACTTGCAGCCAGTTTGACAGAATGGAGGACTAGGCCAGAGGCGCTCAGTGGAGCATACTGGGACAATACTTGGCAAGCCTGCAGGAGCAGAGGTGCCAGACAAATCAAGGCACCGGAAATCAGAATGTTGCTGAGGCGACAAGGACCAGGACAGCAAGAACGGAGAACAGCCGAGTCTGTGCACAGGAACAGGAACATCAGCCAGGCCGGATCAGAACACATGAGCAGGAACGTCAGCCAGTCCGGGTCAGTACACAGGAGCAGAAACGTCAGCTAGGTAGGGTCGATACACAGGAGCGGACACTGAAGAATAGTCAGGCAATCCGTGTCGGTACACAGACGCAGGAACTGGAGACTAGTTAGGCAAGCCAAGTCGGTACACTGGAAACTCCTTGAGCAAAAGTAGCACTGGTACAGGAACACCACGAAAGGGCAATATATGGGTGCAGGAGCCCAGTATATAACGGCCATACTGGGCGGCTCAACACAGGGCAACCAATGAGAACCTAACATAGGAAAACTGACAGAAAGATATGAACAAGGGATCACGGGCACCATGATAGCTATAAGATTAGCAGAAAGTCAAAGGCTGTATCTTCCACCACTTTTAAGGAGCACTGTTCCTGTCTATTAAGTGTTTGAGAAAGCCATTGGAAAGTCTGACCCTGGACAAGTACAGATGTCAAAAAGCACACAGTCACCCTATCAGTCATCTGCATCGCCGCCTCTTCAAAGTTCAAGTCCCACTCAGCCGCACACATCTGTTTTGAGTACCCAGCAACAGCAACATAGGTTAACATCCACAGTGTTAGATATGATGAGTACCTCTGGTGCTGCTGCTGTATGTGCTGCACCTTTGACACCTAGTAGTATTGACAGTAGAATTACAACATCTAGCTCCAGCAGTAGTAGTAGCAGAAACCACACATGACAGGGCAAATATATTAAAAGCAGCACAGATTAGGAGGTGGACGATGGATGTGAAGAAGGTTTGCCACCATCTACCTCATTTGAGACCACTGCTATGACCAATAAGTAATGTGTGTCAATAATCTGAGAAGGAGGATAGAGTATGACAATGGTACAAATATATACACAAATCACACCATGCCAGTCCTCCACCAACACTAGAATACACATCTGCCACACTGTAAGTTGTACTTTATTTTTTTCATTGCTTGAAGTAATCATGAATATGTGCCAGTGTTACTTAAGCAGGAAGTTAATGTTGTGGGCAATGGACAAATGCATTCTGCATGCTAACACATTTTTCAAGCCATATGTTGCTGTAGGACTCACAGCTTTGACTTTCAGCCACTTATTTCTAAACATCAGACCTCAGAAGTAGTAATATTACAATGGCAAATGTAGTACCTAATGGAAATATTAGTGAAAAATGTGATAAAATAGGCGAAAAATGTGGAAAAGTGAAAAAATGTCTCGTTTTCACGAAGTCATGTGGGAAATTTTTCACACTTTTTGCCCACCCCTACTCACCACCACCATAAAATGGTACTCACAGTTGTGTATGCCAGTTATACACCTATGTGTTAGAGACAATAGAACAATAGAATAGGGTTTGTTGGAGCTGTCCCTTATTCAGCTATCATCTGGATAGATGTCTGGCCGCTCGCCCTCCAACCTCCACTCTCGCAGGATCTCAAGCAACAAAAACAAGAAAGATGGGGGCACCAAAAGTACTTTATCAAACAAATACTATAACTATATATAGCAATATATCAATTGTACTCACGTTTGCAAGTTGCTGTATTAATACATATGCATAAACACAGCTAATGAAGCATACAGGGTTATCTTACCGCTCCTGTTCGGTTAGGGTCCAGACAAATCCTCCACACCTTATACCCATGTATGCCTCATTAGCTGTGTTTATACATATATATTAATACAGCAACTTGCAAATGTGAGTGCAATTTATATATTGCTATATATACTGTTATAGTATTTGTTTGATAAAGCACTATTGGTGCCCCCTATCTTTCTTGTTCTTGATACTGTGAGAGCCTGACACCCTTGTATATTTCTATAGAAAACTAGAGAAAACTTTCATATGGCGGAGAAAAATTTTTCATCCCATTGATTTCTTTTTTTTTTTTTCAAAGATTTATTAAAAACAAAGTAAGGTATTACAAAAGCATATGTCAATGTCGCAGAACAAAAAGCAATAGGGATGGGCAAAATCATTGTGTTCCTGTGGGAAATTCCGTGAAAACCACATTGCTGCCTGCTTTTTCATGGTAAAATCCACTTTAAACCCTGCAATTAAAATCTTTGCATTTTTCACCCATTGGCCAAAATGTTTCACCATTTTTTCGATGGCTAGAAAGTTTCTGCCCATTGATTTACATGGTTTTCACCTTTTTGCTATAAAAACGTTAGCATATTTGTAGAAGTCAAAGACAATAGAAGCAGCTACAGAGCGAGGTAGACATACTGTGCTGTTCTGCTATGATTTTGAGGCAAAATCACAGCAGGAGAGGTTCATAGTGACTGCTATCACTATGAGCAGGTTTAAAAGTAATAAAAGGAGGAACTGGAAGGACCATTAATTATGTGTCCACTGAGTCTGAGGAGGAAGTGAGTACTACAGAAGTAATGCTGTCCAGTTCCCCTAAATCACCCCTAGGGTTTTTGGGGAAATTACTGTCAAAGGAGGAACCAAAATAGTAGTAGTAGTGAGAGCAGGACAAGTCAGCTGCCTTTGCCTGCGTCAAGACATGTTGTGCCTGCTGCCACTGCTGCCAACAGTGAAGCGCCAGCTGTCAGATGTGCTGCCCCTGCTGCCAGTGCCACCACCAGTGCTGTGCCTGCTGCCAGTACTGCCCCTTCTGCCACCAGTGCAGTGCCTGCTGCCAGTGCCGAACCTGTTGACACCAGTGCTGAAGCTGCTGCTTGTGTGTCTTGTAATACTCGGGAGGGGGGAAGGAGAGGATGATACTAAGTGTGACAGCCGGGGGCCCTAAGTCAAATTTGCCATCCCCAAGCAGTACAGCCAGTGCTAGTACTACTACTAAGGTCCAGCAGCTTGTTAGCATTAGGAGGCAGTAATCAATATCCTCCTATTATTAGTGACTGTGAGGAGGAAGACTCAGGGGCTGAAATTGATGTGGTTGGTGTTAGTAGTAGTAGCAGTGACAGAGATGGTGAAGCAGCCAGTGGGACTAGTGTTAGGAGAGTAGTAGGGGAAGCAATTGAGAGCATCCAGACTCCCCTGACCCTGGGAGTCCCCTTTCCACCACAGCACTGTCCATGTGGAACATGATCCTGAAGAAGGTAGAGTTGTCACCACAATAATACCAGCACCACCACCAGCAGGAGCACAGATTAGTGCCTGTGTCTGTTTCTACTGCTGCCAGACTGCCTTTTTCACTTCACCAAGAAATGGCAAATGTGACATTAGGGGACCCTCTGTCACATTGCTTGTCACCTCCTCCAACCAGCAGTGAGCTTTTGAAATTTGCAGAAATTGCAGCTGCTCAAATTCCGGCTGCTGCTGAGTTGCAAGGGCAACAGGATACTGAGGAGCAGGCTAGTGTGCCACAGACCACCGTGGACACAGTGGGAATGGGGTCATCAACCAGTAATGCGGGATTACTAAGACAGGTTCCAATTGCCAGCAGCAGCAACACATATACAAGAAGTGGTGGGGGCTACTTATGGTGCTGCTACTTCCTCAGGTGCATCACTGGAGCTAGTCATGGCAAGTGGAACCTTCATCATCCATCACCCATGTTACTGCTATTGTTGATCCCATTCCCTTTCAGCTGCCTAATCATCCTGTTTAAACAACTCAACAGGAGCAGCAGCAGCAAGAACAGCAGTTGCAAATTCAGCAATTATGGACTCAGAAGGACATTTATCACTTGGCACTAGGCCAGTATGACATTTTTTTTCTTCAGGGCTTGTGCATTAAAATTATAAAATAAAAAAAACATAGTCCTACAAAAAAAATAAAACATTTTGGGGGGGTCTGTTTCTAACAAGCCTAAGTCCTACAAATCAATGTTTCCTTAGGGCTTGTGTCTGAACAACAAATCTAACAAATCATTATCTACCAAATACTATATCAAGTCAAGTATCAGTCCACCCAGTGGCAGCTTCTGTCAGGGGGTTCCTGTCATTTTACATACAAATTTCGTATTTTATTTATTTTTTTATTAACTGCCCCCCCAATACCAGTCAAGAACCCACCCCCCAAAAAACAAATTCCCTGTTCAACTGATTCATTCCCCAGATTCCACCATCCAACACAGGTACCCTTCTCAGACCCCTTTTATACCATAATTAAAAACAGACGGATACCTGCCTAAATAGCACTCAAATATATGGTATCTATAGCACTGCTGGAACCATGAGTGCAAGTAGGATAAGACTTAACTTTTGTTAAACATATTGTTAAAAAAACAGAAGAAAAACAAAATCATAGTATTGGAACAATACACTCTTGAAAACACTTTTTTGGCTGAATGTTAGAATGACTCCTTAGAGTCAAATGGGTCCATATATAGATACAGCACAACGTGGAAAAGAAAAATCTCTACTACCCCAACGATATATATTACTTGAAAAAAATGTGGGTATAATCAGACTGATATAGAGCAATACACCTAAAGGTGATTAGCCTAAGAAGAAGCCAAGGCGAAACACGCTTTGGCATTCTCATCCACTTAGAGCAGGTGTCTCTTTTTTGGTTTTCAGATTGATTACTCTAGGGCTTAGGAACTATCTACCTTGAACGATGACTAATTCTATAGCAGGCGTGTACAGTTAGCAGCTCAGATCTATCTTAGTCAACTGTTTTTTTAACAATATGTTTAATAAAAGTTAAGTCTTATCCTACTTGCACTCATGGTTCCAGCAGTACTATAGATACCATATCTTTGAGTGCTATTTAGGCAAGTTATCTGTCTGTTTTTTCTTGTATCGCAATCATCGCCTTCAGCACCAGATATATCTTATACTGATTTGTAACAACCTATTATGAGCCTTCAGGTGTAGATTTTGAGTGCACTGGTTCATTTTCCTTACCCTTTTATACCATGTCTTATGGTTTTTTATTTGAATTTAGGGATTATTTTGTATTAACTGAGCCCCAATCCCAGTAAACAACCCCCCCAAAAAAGCATTCCCTGTTCAACTCATTCTTTCCCCACACCCCACCAACAGAGGCACCCTCATGCCCCTTTTATACTATGCCTTTGGGAAACCAAAAAATATTTGCTGTGTGTTGTGTGTAAATTCAATGTTCCCATTGATTTCAATGGAATGAGCTAGGCAAAAAAGGTGGAAAATTGGCACTACTTTTGCTGGAAATGATTTGCAAAGTAGGTAGTGCCATTATTCACAGATTTCAGTTTGAGGCAAAATTTTTTGGTCATCCCTAAAAAAGCAGTCAATAAAATAATGACAACATTCATAAATCAAGTAATGAGTTAGGCAAAAAAAGCAGGAAGATGGCACTTTTCGTGGGAAATTTTTTGCCAAACGGAAAGTGCCATTTTTCACCAATTTCAGTTTGATGCAAAAATTTTCAACCATCCCTACTTGCCAGTGCAGTGGGACAAGGTGGTGGGGTCAATATGTGATGTTTTATGGCTACTGTGGGGCAATGTTAGGGGTCAGTATCTGTGATTCTTTAGCTGGGAGGGTTAGTATGTGTAACTCTGACAGTAGTGAGTTCACTTTGCCCATCCCTATGGCTACCTGTGCAGTGGGACAAGGCTCAGAGTTAGCATGTATGTTTCTTTGGCTGTCCTGGAATAAGGTTTTGACTGGGAGAGGTCAGAATGTGTGGTTCTACGGCAACTGTGGGACAAGGTTGGGGGGTCGGTATGTGTACCTCAGCCTCATGGGATCAATTATCTGACCTCCAGCTATGGGAGACTACAACTCCCATCATTCCCAAACAGCTAATTGTAGTTGTAGTTACTAACAACTGGTTATCTGAATATATATAGCATCCATAAATTACATTTATTTTCCAACTTCACCAAGTTTTACACTTAAGTCCCTGACATTGAAGTCCCGTAATCTTAATTTTCAGTTCTTTCGACCAGGTACTGAGAAAGAAGAGATATTTATACATATATTCTCAGGGTAGCTAAGATGTTGTAGCCATTGTCAGCAGACACAAAAAAAGTTTTTAAGCAGTGGGCTACAATACATTCATCTATCACTTGCTATAGTTTATTTTACACATGTGTAGCATTGATGATAGTATGAGCTACTTTGCAGCTGGACTTTCCTACTACATGTGGGTGGTCTGACAGTGGTAACATGCTTCTGCATACTGCTGCCTGTTGATGGGAAGAATAACCAGGTAGCAATGATGGTCATATAGAATGTACTCTGTCCACTTGTCCACATATCTGGGGTCAGGTGAACTTTCTTGCCATAAGTTGTGTCCAGTCCTTTGCCCATCAGTCAGATCATTAGCTTGTACAACTCTGGTACAGACATCTTGGAAATATAATTATCCTGGGTGCACATGACATAAGTTATTTAAAAACTATTCTTCTCAACAAACAGGGCAGCATGTCAACCGCAAACATTTAGGCTAGTTTACCATGCCACATGGGCACTGTGGGATTATTTTTGTGCCATGATTATCTTTGTATGAGCTCAGTGATTGTGGGATGGCACTACACAGAAGAAGAACTTTGAAACAGCATTGTTTTAACTACATGATTAATACTGGTAGGGGAATTGCTGGTGGTGGTAGTAGCAACAGGTTCTGTATGAAATATGTTGACTCCAACTAATAACTCAGACTTTGAACTTGCATTGTGAGACATTGGTGTTATTGTTATGGAAGATAATGTTGTCTCACTTACTGACAAATATAAAAAATCTACTAAGAATTGCCTGTAGCCCTTTCCGCTTTTTTAGGAGTACCCCTGCTGCTGCTAGTTATGACACCTCTGATGCCCTGTTGGTGTCCCTCCCAGACTTGTGGTTGTACTTCGGGTGGAATCTCAATGAGGAGGTGCATTGATAGGATCCAGCTTTCTCCCTTCTCACATGTTATTTTACACAGACAATAGATAACAACATTTGGGATTTTGGCCCATATGTGAAGTATCTACAGACTGGATATTTCATAGCCTCAGTCACTCCTGATAAACTGATACTTCAACTAGAGGACATAGATATCAGTAGGCTTTATACTTTGGGCAGCAGCAGAAACAGTCTCAGCTGGGTGAGCGGACTTTCTTGACCTGTGGTGCTAGTTACTTAATATTACTGATGAAGAATATGGATGTACACAGTGATGCCGATGATGATGACCAGGACTGTGTTTTTCTCCCAAAGTTTACTCAAAATCTTGGTTGACTGAGACTTGCAGCTGTGATTCAAGTCCCTTCCTTATCAGGCTGTTATCTTTGTGTTAGTGGAGTCTGGGCAAGTGCATAGGGAGCAAAGAGGATTTACTCCAAATAACACAACATTTTGTGTGACTGAGAAGACATAGGGGAAGAAACCATTGCACAAGGAGTGTGTCTTTTTTGTTGATGGTGATCAGAAAAATGTTTTTAAATATAAAAGGTAAAAAAAAGTTACAATACTGTTGGAATGATAGGGGACAGAAACAGAGATCAAGAAGTGAGTTGTTACTGAGGCAGGCTGAAACTAGAAGAGATATTTTGTAAAGGGCCATATAATCATTTCTGTTGTCTTCTCCACTGTTAAAGCGCACGTTATCCAGTCTCTACTCACCACACACAAACACACACACACTAGTGTTAAGTAAGCAGCAACACAGTCATCAACAACAACCAGAACCCTAGCAGCTCTGCTGCTGTAGGAAGTGGTGCACCTTTGACAACTAGTACTACAATTGCAGAAACATCTAACCCCAGTAGCAGCAGTAGCCCCTCAGGGACCCCCCACTCTATGAAGTCCACAATACGGAGATACTTTATTCACAGTCCAAAAAGCTAAAAACATTGCTATACGTTGTCTGTGTAAGAGGCATGTGAGCATGGGGAAAACAGGCTCACACCTAGGCACCTCCTGACTGAGATCCCACCTGAAGCACAACCACAAAATAACAACTATGGCTCCTGCTGCACAGGAGTATGATTCTGAGTTTGTTGTAGGAGATAAGAGTCATAGAGTGACCACACATTCTGCTGCCAAATCCCTCACCACCTCCACATGTAATGTTATTAAAAAAGTTAAACAGTGCTCATGTGTTGCACCCCACTTGTATATCACACTCAGTTGATTTTCAAAGATGACTATGCCAGAATTGTACAAGAAGGTGGTTAGTGTGGTAGCCAAAGGGCTGGAAACCTACTCATTAAAAGCTGGTTTTGTTTCTGCTGATAATGACTCCAACATAATAGCTGCCTTGAGAATAGATGATAATGTGCATGCACCCTTCTCAGAGTGATGCTGAATATCATCCACAAAAGCTGTCAATTTTAGCTGCCCCTAGAGTGCTCACAATGCATTATATTCCATATAGGAGGGTAACAACCTGCCAGATCCCCAGATGAAAATGGAGGTTCCTACAAGGTGTAATTCCACATTGTACATGCTAGACCATTTGTATGAGCAGTATAAATCCATTAGGGGGTATACAATACAAAACTGGAAGGCTTTTTGATGGAGCATCTTTGTCACCTGGACTATGGCAGTTAACCCTTTGAGTACCAGAGGAGTACGGAACGCATTGCAAAGCAATGCGTTCTGTACCCCTCTGGCACTCAGAGGGTTAATGTTTGAGCTGTTAAAACATCTGAGGTAGCCACCTTGCTGGTTGGTAATGTAGAGACAAGAATTAGAGAGATTCTGCCACTGATATATTTACTGCAGAAAAAACTGAGGAGCATAGCTGATGATTATGACATCCCAGATATGCAACAGCTAGTGAAGGACATGTTAGTATGCACTGAGCAGAATCTTCACATAATGTCCATTAAAAGCAATGAGGAATACATTCTTGCTTCTTGTCAATTTAGAAGATTTAGTAAAAACTATTTTCCCTGTAACCAGTTAGCATACTCAGTGGGATGGAATGTTTGCAGATGCTCCTTGATACCCTGCATTCGATTGCTCTCCACCACATTGCCATGTGTGGTCAGTGCACCACACAATAATATGAGTGGACACAAACGGCCAGATCCTCACATCTGCACACTCACTATCAACTGATGGGGGAGGTAATGGAGGCAAAGGTTGTACTCTATATGAAGAGATATATGACCCTGAGTGAGCTGGGGTTGGGACAATGGTACATTTTAATGCACCCAGAGGCTAGCAGAAGAAGACAATGATGATGCAGGTGTTGCACGCATCATCGAACTTCTAGGATTGGTTTCTCTTATCTTCCTCTGGGATTTTCTCCCCTGTTCTTTGTGCCCTTGTGGAGGGACAGGAGACACAGTGACAGTGATTCACAATTTATTTTTTGGGGGTTTGGATTCCACATGCGTAACATAAAGTTGTGTGTCTGTTTTACATATCACTGATAACTGCACTATGCTTTCCCAAAGAGAAAAATATTCCAACATCTATGATTTCAATGAGTGAGGTGCAGAGAAAATGGCTTTCTTATTATCATTATTATTATTATTATTTTTCTCCAGAATCACCTTCAGTGGCTGGGGCAGGTGATGCTGCTGCCTCATCGTCATAACTAGAACTAGGACCAGGAGTTTTGGTGCCAAATGAAACCAGTCCTAGTCCCATATCACCAGTTTTTTAATTCATTCTTATGGTGGTCACAGTGGTCTGTGGCACCTTAGTCTGCTCATCATTCTGATGCAGTGACAGATGAACATTTGCCTCTGATTACACAGCAGCAAGAATTGCAGCAGCATACTCAACAACGTTACTGCTGGTAGTGGCAGTGATACGCATCCCCATTTTCAACTCTTTGTCCCATTCCTTAATGCGTCTGCAAAAAATGCTCTCATACTCTCCTCCACACCAACTGTTTCATTATGTCCCTCACTCTCATCAATACCACCACCACCAGTCTCTTGCTGCTCTTTGGGACTGGTTGGAGATAAGTGTGACCGAGAGTCCCCTGCTGTCTCAATTGCCTTTTTATCCTCAGAAGAAGGTACACTGGCAGCAGAAGCAGCAGACACATGTAATGCTGCTCATACTGTTGACCAGTCTGCATTCTTATACTTCCCCAGAAAGACAATGCTGGGGGAATGGGAATCTTTGAGTTCGGGATATGTGGGCTCCTTTTACCACTGCTGCTGCTGAATTCCTCCTCCACCTCTGTATCAGCAAGAACAGAGCCCAGCTTCTTCTGCTGCTGGTCATAGTGATACACATCACTCCAAAATAACTCATTTTATTTTAACTTTTATTTTTATTTATTTTTTGCCTGCATCCACTCTCTTTATCTTCTGAACTACACAACACTGCATTGTAGGAAATTCTGGGTTTTTATAGAATGGAGGAGGGAAAGTTTGTCACCATTGGAAAACATAGGGCAGAAATGAAACCTTTCTTGTGAGAAATTATGTGGTATTAGCAAAATGGCTGAAAATCCATGGGTTTCCTTATGGGTGGGGATTTTGTGAGAAAAGCATAAAATCATACTTTTTATCAATAAAATACCAGTTCTTTATAAGAGTTACCCAAACGTAAACCCTGTATAAAGCATATATTATACCACTGGGTTGACACATTTGCAGATATTGAGGGTTTTGTTTCATAATTTGGCTAAACTAAGTTTAAGCTTTCTTATCTCACTAAAGTACCTCATTTCAAGTGAGTCCTATGTAATATGCATTGCCATTCCTATCTAAGTTTAAAAATGCCCCTGATTAATTCTTGTGAGGAAATACATAGGATTTAAAAGTACCTGGTTAAAAACAACATTTTTAATATCTTTATGATACTAACTAACTTTTCATCCATCTCATACACTGTGCTCTTGTGTTTGCCTCCTTTGAGTGTCTGAGATGTGTGCTCCAGTCTAACACAAATTACTTTCAATGCAACATACAGTGTATTGTGTAACAGTGTGAGCTATATAAGTTAATGTTATCCCTGAATTTTCTCTTAAATTACGATCTTTTTCATGTACATTCTAAATGTCTCAAATAGTTAGGCACCTATTTTTACTTTGCATGAACAACTCAAGTGATGTCAGTGATGTAATTTGTGAATTGTGATGTCATCATTAGCAAACGTATAGTGGATGGAGTGATGTGTGTGTGTGAAGCTCTATTTCTCTGGCAATAAAATGGTATGATATTAATTATTACAGTTATTATTCTTCCCTTTACATATTTAGTGAACAAAGAAAGTAAGAGTAGTGTTTAAGGGATTTACCTTATTTAATTTTATTGTGCTTCCACAAATCATAATATATTACTAATATTGTAAGTATTATATTTCAATTTGTTTTCTGCATGATATTGAACTCATATGATAATAAGCAATCTATATTTTCAAATGTCAGCAGACATGTAGTGCTGTGTTATAGTATTAACTGAATCAAATTTGAAATATCCAAAGCAAAATCCTGTACTTGAATCTATATAAATTACTGAATTTCACTTCACCAATAAGAATATACAGCACTTTTAGTTATAAATTTTAAGTTCTACTGAAATAAACTGAAATTGCAATAATTACTCAAGGGGTCTTGGCTGGTCTTCCTATAGACTGGTATATGTTTACTATTAAAACATTTGAAGACACTTATTCAGAGGCAAAATGTGCTATAAATCTATTCTTAATGGTACACTAAAGTTAAAAATGGGTTATATTTTAAACATCATATATTTCTACAGTGGTCCCACCACATTGGTAGCCAAGGGACTACACGTTCTGACACGAGTCCCAGCCTTGTCCCACTGAACCACACAAATATAATTTATTTCTCACAAGCATCTGTAAAAACATTTTATTTTAGGTTTGATCTCTAAAATCTAATCCTAAATTAGCATTTTAATACAGGTGTAAATGGTCCTATATAATCACAATTTAGTTAATGTATTAGCTCTTGTCTCATTTCAAACTGGCAAAGTCAATTAATGTGTAGATAGTATTCAACATTTCTATTCCATTCAGAAATTCTACCATATTGCAGGTATTTCACAGCCAAAAACCCATTATCAATTTTGAGTATGGTTGGGGGAATATACCTTTTTTATCCAACTGGAATTTTTGTAGAAATCCCACAATTTGTCACTTATTCCAGGTAAATTCCTGGGTGTAGAAACTTTATAAAATGTTCACCTTTTCTCTAACCCCAAGAAATTTCCCATGAATACTTCTGCTTGCTTCTGCCTATGCCTGGGAAATCCTGCTGGGGGGTTGTGGAGGGACTTAATGTGTGTGGTCCAATGTCTACCAGTGCAGTGGGACAAGGCTGGGATTCAGAGGTCAGTATGTGTGGTTCTATGGCTTCCAGTGTACTGGGGCAAAGCTGGTATGGAGGGTCATTGTGTGATATATTAAGATTTAAAGTTAATTATATGTTTATAAGCAGTTGAAACTAAAATAAAAGGTAATCATAACCATTTAAAAAGAGCTACCTTCTTCTACTCTAAGGTCTAGCTCACATAAGTGACTCTGTTGTAGCAACTTTATTGCAAGGTTTTGCAATAACACAAGGTTTCCTTTAAAATTATTGTAGCTGTAAATATCGTGTATGTGAACTGTCCCATAGAAACAATGAATATTATTCTGTGAAACTTGTAGGAACAGTCCCCCATGTGAATACAGTTAAAGAAGCAATACAATTTTCTTGGAAAAAATCTGTTTTTAAATGTAAGCATCTACTAAGAAGCAAATTGTCTCTCATCAGTATAATTAATTTATTTAGAAAATGTTTTACCCTGAGAAATACATTTAGATTTCTCTTGTTTTCAAGTATGTCCTGGATAGTTTACAGTAACCAATGAGTATATGTCAGCGTAGTCATGCAACATTCCACAAGATATGGGAGTACATATAAATCATCATGTAAAGTCATTGTATCACTTATGGACTGTATACTGTTAGGGTGAGTGTTAGTTACTCATCCTTAATTAGTATTACGGCATACATATAGCTTTCACCTACTATACTGATCTGAGCTGTTTCCTTGACTGGGACCATGATAATATACACTGGGTATACAGTGTTTAGGTCATTGAAAATAAATAACAAACTGTTTCAATTAAATCATACTGCCAATTATTATATACTCATGTGTGACTCAGAGTTTATTATAAGTTTATACAGCTGTCCACAAAATATGGGAGTGTGTGTATATGATTGTATTTAGTCGCTATGTTTATGAATTATGCACCATTAAACTGAATGTGAATTACTGAACCTTAATAGTGAACAATCCAACAACAACAACAACTTTACACAACAATATACCTACAGTCCAGTATCTTGTGGAAGGTTTCATAAACATATAACAAGTTCGGAGGCACACAGTTTGACTTCAGGATGTTTTGCATCTAGGTGGCTGTTACTATTTATGCCTGTGAAAAGCTGATTATAAGTAACACAAGCTTCCCTTATAGCAACTGCACCAGATGCTTACAAATCATCTTGAACAGAAGCTATCAGAAAATAAGCTAAGTTATTTTTTTAATAACTTTTGCAGCATCTACAAGCATTAGGTGTGTCCCTGTTAACGTCAAATGTTTTTCTTAATAGGGGTATACTTCCCCTTTAAAGATACATATATACAAAATAAGTTTATACCAACTATTATGTCCAATCTACAGCTAGACTGCTACATTAGATCTGACTACATAAATATACACACAGCAATACATCTCTTTGTCATTACCAGTGACCCAAGAAAGATGATGATTTTTGGCAGCTGATCAAAATTGTATTATTTAATAGATGGACCATGCCTGAGGTCCAGAGATGCAATTTCATGTAAGGAATCCAATAATTCTAACAGTACAAAAATATGTTTGTTGTATTTTGTCTTAAAAACTTGTAGTTTAAAGATCTGTAGCTTTGTTTTGAATTTATACTTCAATTTTCTCAGGTTGCTGAGGTTTCACATATTTCTACAACACTTGCTGAGTGTAACTCTTTAAAATTTATTGAAATTCATTTTGTGTTCTGTCAACCCACAAGATTTATTGTTACATTGTTCAAACAAACCAGAATACTTTAATGAGATACAGTGTTATTGATTAAAGAAAGGGTCAGCAAATGAAGGTTTTGGTATGCCACTGAAGTAGATTTGTTTCTGAAGAGGCTTTACAAACAGCAAATAACTATATGTAAAGGCTACAGATATAATAATTTTCCTATTATGGGAGGTTTAACACCAGTTAAAAAAAAATCAAACTTTAAAATGAAATAAAGTCTTAACATATCTTGATTTTCTTTTGACAGTTTGAAATGGCATTTGTTCCAGGTTGTGCTTACAGAAGCTGATGCTAATATACTTAGTTAAACTCATTGAAGGATCAAGGGTTACAGTGTATTTACCTGTATTTCTATGATTAAGGATAAAAAGTGATCAATGTATCTTAAAATGCGTAATCATTTTAGTCATATGAAATATAGAGATGCAGAATACATGCATATGTGAAGAAGAAACTGTATTTTAAACTGTGAATGGTGATTGTTGCTATACAGATGTTTTACTATATTAAATATCATAAACAATCTCTTATGTGGCATTCATAATAATGGATTTATAAACATTCTTCAAATGTGATTTTTTGCACATAGGAGTTTATTCAAGTCTAGATGAAAATGCAAAGTGGCATTTTTAAAACATTAGTAATACTATTTTGATAAAATTCAAATATTGGTAAGTTGCCAGCAGTAGGGATGAGTGAGCTAGTTCTTTAAGTTTCATACTTTGCAAGACACTAAATACGTTTTGTGCAACATGCATTTTGTTCTTCTTTCATTTGCTGTTTCAATGAATCCGTTTACAGAAAAATCAATTGTGATGTACAGGAAATGTAAAAAAAAAAAAAAATCAAGTATATAATTTAACACATACTCACTGCATCCCCATAAATACATACTTCCCACACCTCTATATATTTAATAATACCTAGCCCCCCAAGCATGCCTGTTTGTGTTGAGGGACAGGGGTGGATGAAAAGTCAAACATTTTTACCACAGGAATTTTTTGCAGAAAACCAGCAATTTCCAGCTTTGTGTAAAGACCCTACCATAGAAAATACATAACATTTCTGTCTTTTCACCATCACCATTGAATAGTACTGCTGCTGAGTGATGAATCAACAGCCAAAAATAAATGTTTTGAGCAGGATGAGTTCTACAACAATAAATTCCTTGAAAAAAAATCTCCCTTTGTTCTTTGCCCATAATGCTAACTGCCTGCTTGTACAACTTTGGCATAGCCATCTTTGGGATATGTGAGGACTCAGCAGGCTACAACATGTATCACTTCTTTAAAGCCTTTGTTTTCATTCTGGCAATTTTTTATTACACAGGCTTACTTTTGGATTAATTTTGGGCAGGTATTTACTCCGTTCTAAAAGTGTGAGTTGGGAGTAAATATCAGACTGTATCTTTGTTGCTTTAACAAAATGACTTTGTGGGGAAGGCGTTGGTCACTCTATGGATCCTGTCATCTCCTCAAACAAACTCAGTCATACTCTTCCATGTTTTGCATTTGCAGAGCAGCAACAGGAGCAAAGGATGTTATTGTAAATGAAGGAAATGCTGGGCCCTCAATGACATATACAGTACTAAAGTTATGGTCCCCTGAGTCCCATGAAGCTTTAGGAGTGTTTCTACTGCTACCAGATGTAGCATATCTGATGTGCTGGTTTAATTTGTCTCTCTACCAGGCCTGTGGTTGTTTTTTAGGTGGGATCTTAATAAGGATATGCCCCTAGATGGGATTCTGCTTCCCCTCTGTTCAAATGTTTTTTACACAAACAACAGCAAAATATTTAGGTTTTGGATCATGAGTAAAGTATCGCATATTGTAGATTTCAGGTTTTCCTACTACAGGGGCTAGATGTTGTAATTTTATCAGCAGTAGGTGTCAATGGTGTTCCATTTCCAACAAGAGCAGAAGCTAGAGTGGTGGATGTTGATGATGATGATGTACATTGCTGCTTACTCAGCAATAGTGTGTGTGACTAGGTGGGGGTTACATCACCAATATTCACTAAGATATCTTTGCCATCATATCCATGTCAATCTGGTTTAAGACTTTGCACTGAACATATTGACAACAGCTCATTCTGTATTCATGGTTATGTGTTCATATGTTGATATGGCTGTTCGCCACATGCATTAACTCTGATAGCTGCCTCTGTTTTCAAAGTTCACAGTTCCAACATCATCTACCTGAGACTGGTGATGTTGGGATCTCCCTGTAACTCTCTTTGGAGCAATAGGATATTTTGCTGTCTCTGCTAAAGAGGCCACTCTTCTCCACCTGTTACCAAACCCTATCCCCTGAAGTCATGGGTGTGGGACTATTTTTCTCTTGGAGCAGGCACAGTGCAGTCATCACCAACAGCACTGGGCACAGTTTGTGACAAGTCAGTGAGAAGGGGAAAGGAGGGAACACACCTTGGCACAACCTCCCTGATATCACACATGAAACACAGACACCATGAACTTTATGCCAAAAAAGTTAAAGTCGAACACCCATCACACAAATCAAGCACCGCTGTTACTATACCCCCTGACTCTCCAGGGGGAACAACAGAGAAACCCATGTAGAGACTGGAAGTTCCATGACGAGAGAAACTAGTTCACCATAACATTCTTCCTCTAGGGTAACAACTACATCTTCTGCCAATACACCTCATTCATACCTCCTCCACAAAATGATAGCCACTTTGTTGTTGATTGGATGTGGCAGTTCGTCTCCACCCATTGCACACTGTGTGGTGCATTGACCATACATGCCAGTGTGGTGGAGGAGAATCGCAAGCAGGACATGAAGTGGCATCTGAGGAGAAAACCATGTAAATCAATGTGTCTAGCCATTGAAAACATTTTGAAAAATTTTGGTCAATGGGTGAAAAATGTATAAAATTGAATTGCTGGATTTAAAGGGATAGTAATACTTAAAATGTAAAAAAAAAATATGTTGTAGAGTTTATCCCCCTGAGTAAAACAAGGGCACTCCCACTGCTGAAAGGTGTTTCATTCAAAAGTTATTAATTTTCAAAGTTGAATTTTTTAGGTGCAATATCACAGTGGCCTGAAATTGTATAGTGGCGCTGTTGCTACACCATCCTACGGAGATTTATAGTCAAGTGACCAGAGCTGTCCATAGGATCGTGTAGCAACAGCGCCACTGTACAATTTCAGGCCACTGTGATATTGCACCTAAAAAATTAAACTTTGAAAATTAATAACTTTTGAATGAAACACCTTTCAGCAGTGGGAGTACTCTTGTTTTACTCAGGGGGATAAACCCTACAACATATTTTTTTTTACATTTTAAGTATTACTATCCCTTTAAAGTGGATTTTCCTGTGAAAAAGCGGACAACAATGTAGTTTTTGTGGAATTTCTCACAGGAACACAACGAGAGATTTCGCCAACCCCTAGTAAAAGAGAATTACCACCAATTCCCCAAAATTCTCTGTGACTGACTTGGAATACACAGGCAGAGGTGATCCAGGCTTCTTCGTGATCTTGCTTTTATACCTGTGCTTGGGGAGCTTGATGGTGTGTGAGAAGGGAGCAAAGGAAGGTTTACACCAAATACCCCAAAATTTTGGGTGACCAAGAAAACACAAGCAGCTGTGATCCAAGTTCCTTCCTGATCTGGCTGTTATTTCTGTGCTAGGGAAGTCTAGGAGGTGTGAGTAGGGTTCATTACCTCAAATACCCCAACATTCTGAGAGACTGCCTGGGAAGACAGTCAACCTTGATCCACGTTTCTTCCTATTCTGTTACCTCTGTCCTAAGTGAGTGTGAGGAAAGAAGCTGTTGAACAAGGAGTGTTTATTTTTTGTTTTTTTTTGTTGACAGTGAAAGGAATAAGGGGGACAGTTTTCTCTACCACATAGTCATTTCTATGTGGGCATTGCAATGTTTGCTCATATTTGATGGGTTTTAACCTGTAACCAGATGACATTATTCACACAATCTATATTAGGGCTCAAACACCATAATAGATCATCACCTGTAATTAAGTTGTTATAGGGGATTTTGCTATTCTGACTTTGTGTGTTAATGATTTATTACAGATTTTATATTTTAACCATGTAGTTCACAGCACGTCTAAGGATTATGTCCTACACTTAACAGGAATCCATCAAATGCTTTTAACACAGGCTATTCTTTGGCACATGTCTTAATTTGATGGTTTTGCGAACTGGATAAAATAGTGGATTGAGAACCATTGTCATCAAACCCCATGCAGAATGACATCTATAAATATATTCCTTCATTTTCATGCATTTCACATAAATAGTTATCATGTAAACTGTGAGTGTTAACTACTGATTCTGCAGAAGTAGTAACCTTGCTGGATAATCGGTACCGGAACCTCCTCCCTTTCAGTGTCAGGGTTAAACTGCCTGGACAATGCATCTGCCCTGACATTCTTGGAGCCAGACAGATAGGACACAACGAAGTTAAATCGTGACAAGAATAAGGCCCACCTAGTCTGACGTGAGGACAATCTCTTAGCCTCAGAGAGATATGTAAGATTCTTGTGATCAGTCAGGATTAGTACTGGGGTACGGGTACCTTCTAACAGATGCCGCCATTCCTTGAGGGCCAAGATGATTGCCAACAACTCCCTGTCACCAACCTCGTAGTGGCTTTGTGCCGTAGTCAATTTCTTAGAAAAAAACCCACAGGGCCTTAGCACACTCCCAGGGTCCAGGCGTTGAGATAGTACTGCCCCTACCCCAGATTCTGAGGCATCAACCTCCAAAGTAAACAGCAGGGAGGGATTAGGGTGGGACAGTACCGGGGCAGAAGCGAATGCAGACTTCAGAGACATAAAGGCTTGTTCAGCCTCCTGGGACCACTGAGATGGATCAGCACCCTTGTGAGTTAGGTCAGACAGAGGTTTCACTATGGTAGAAAAATCTTTTATAAATTTCCTATAACAATTGGGGAAACCGAGAAAGCATTGGATAGCCTTAAGTCCTTTGGAACGTGGCCACTGGAGGACTGCTGCCAACTTGTCCCTGTCCATAGCGATGCCATCCTTAGAGATAATAAAACCCAGAAAAGGTACCATGGACTTGTGGAACTCGCATTTCTCGGTTTTGCAAAAGTTTATTCTCACGGAGTTTACACAGCACAGCTGTGACATCCTTAATGTGTTGTGACAAGCTGGCAGAATGGATAAGAATGTCGTCAAGGTAAACAACCACACAAGACTGTAACATGCCACGTAGGATGTCGTTTATAAACTCTTGGAATACTGCAGGTGCATTACATAGCCCAAATGGCATTACCAGGTATTCATAGTGACCGGACCTGGTATTGAATGCCGTTTTCCACTCATCACCGGCTCTTATCCTGACCAAATTATAGGCAGCACGTAGGTCAAGTTTAGTAAAGATGGAGGAGCCCTTTAAACGGTCAAATAGCTCAGTGATGAGTGGTATGGGGTACACCTTTTTAGGCATAAGTTTATTCAAGCCCCTATAATCAATACAAGGGCGCAATTCCCCACTTTTCTTTTTTACAAAAAAGAATCCTAATAATGCCCCTTTGCAGGGCATCCGCAATGTAATCCTCCATCGCCTGATTCGCCTGACAAGACAACGGGTAAGCACAACCCCGAGGAGGAATGGCACCAGGAGGTAGATCAATAACACAATCGCAAGCCCTATGAGGTGGCAAAGCGCTTGCCTCCCCTTTACTAAATACGTCGCTGAATTGCCCATATTCAGCTGGCACTGAGGGGGAGGCACACATTATCCTTGTAGGGTGGGAGATACAGTGCTTATCACAAAACTCAGACCAAGCCGTAATCTCACAAGTTTGCCAGCTGAACCTGGGGTTGTGCATATGCAACCACGGAAACCCCAAAATGAGAGCATGATGCGGGGAACAGATGATCTGAAAATGTTGAACCTTGAAATGCAAAGCGCCAATACGCAACTTCAAAGGAATTGTCTCCATGGTAATCTGGGCAGGTACCAATGGTCTCCCATCGATGGCCTCAATGGTTAACGGAGCCCCTTTCACCACCATAGGAATATTATGGGAGGCCGCAAATGACTCATCCATAAAATATCCATCCGTGCCGGTCTGCCCAGGAAACTACCACCTGTATGGTGGGCTTGTGAATGGTTGGGTCCAGGAACTGCTGAACACCACCTAGGGTCTGTCCCCCAAGGTACCCTAGGTGCGTTAGTTTCCCGGCCGGGTAGGGCAAGAACGCAACAGATGGCCCGCCTGGCCACAATACAAACAAAGCCCTTGTCTGTGGCGGTGCGCCCTCTCCTCCTTAGATAGTCTAGTGAATCCCAGTTACATAGGTTCACTACTTTCGCCAGCAGGAGTTGGAGGTAAGGGAGGTGAGGGAGGTATGGGTGGGAAATTTGACCTTGCAGACCCCATTTCTCTCGCCCTCTGCCTGCGGTCTTTAGTTGCTATCCGTTCCCTAATACGGGAATCCATTAGTATAGCAAAATCGATACGTTCATTAAGGTCAGCTGGCAATTCTCGTGCGGCCGTGTCATCTTTTAATCGCTCACAGAGACCTTGTGCGAATGCCGCTACCAATGCCTCATTGTTCCAGCCCACCTCTGCTGCGAGGGTACGGAATTCTATTGCATAATCAGCAACTGTGCGAGACCCTTGTTGGATTTACATTAAGCTTTTTGCAGCAGAGACGGCTTTTCCAGGAACCTCAAATAGTCTACGAAACGCCATTAAAAACTCAGAAGTTCTGAGTACTTGGTTTAGCAGTCTCCCATAGTGGATTTGCCAATGCCAGGGCTCTACCCGTAAGCAAGGAAATCATAAACCTCACTTTACTGAGATCAGTGGGAAAAGCATGAGGGGTTAATTCAAGGAAGATTTCCAACTGGTTAATAAACCCCCTACACAGGTTAGGTTCGCCATCGTACCTGAGAGGTAATGGAGCGGTAGCTGTCAGACCTTTGTTAGCGTACTAGACTGCACTTCCAGTGTCAAAATCAGAGGAGACCACCGGAGCCGGTACTGGTTTACTCAAGTGTGCAGTGCGCTCAAGAATCATTTGCACAGCCAAAGCCAACTGGTCTAATCGTTGTTCTTGGAGATCCATCCTCCAATGGATACTCTGTGCATTACCGTCACCATTACAGTCTGAGGTCATGGCCCTTTCGTACTGTTATGGTTCAGTACACTCAGACACGTTAGGTTTAGGTAAAAACACAGTTTTATTGAAAAGCACGAGAAATAATGTAACCCTCACGGGTCCAGTAAATAGCATCAACTGACACAAGACAGGTTACAAGTGATTACCCACACGGGTCCAGTATGGTACACAACACAATACTGACACAGGTCAGGTATATTGTGATACAGTGTATGAGTCCGATATTACAGTGGAGCCACTGGCAGAGTGGCTACAAATAGCTGCGGTACAATGTCGCCTAAAGCAACAGGAGGCGACAATGGCCCAAGAGTAACGGAGGCAAAGGTAACTAGCACGGTTCCACTACGGTGGACGCCCACCTTGGACTACAAAAGCTGGACAGAGCTAGTGCCAAACGGAGGCCCAACGGAGTGGTCAACCCCAATGCTCTTGCTATGCCCCAAAGGGTTAATGTGCTTCACATAAAATGGATGGCAACCGGAAGCGCCCAACTGACCGACAGTAACGGTACACCCAGGGTATTGGAAGCAACCACACTGGTATAGCAAGTGGATACGAGGCAACACCCCTGAAGGGGTTAATAATCACAATGGTCTGGATAACGGCAACCACGGGAAGCACCCAACTGAACCCAAATAAGACCAAGCGATGCATCACGGTGTGAAAGAATTCTGGCACACTGAGACTCTGAGCAAACTGGTAGGATCGGACAAGGTACCGGAGTACCGGAGACATGAGATACACTCTGAGGGAACCGTGCAACTGTAAGCAACCAGAACTGCCAGAGATAGTCCAGCAAAGCAAGCTGAGAGCAGGAACCACCACCAAGTCAGTTCGGTAAGCAGCACAGGAACGTAGCCAAGCTGAGTCGGAGCAGGAAGCAGGAACGTCAGTCTCGCTGGGTCGGTACACGGAGCAGGAACGTCGATCTCACCGGGTCGGTACATGGAGCAGGAACATCAGCCAGGCCGGGTCAGAACAGGAAGCAGGAACGTCAGCCAATCCGAATTGGTACACAGAATCAGGAGCAAAGACTAATGGCGTGGTCAGGCAGTCCGGGGTCATACACTGGTATCAGAATCACAGAACTAGCGCTAGGCATCAGGTACACCATGAAAGGGCATTAGCCAAGTGATAGCCCAGGGTATAAAAAGGCTGTCACTAGGAGGAGCAATACAGTGCAGCCAATAGGAGAGTAGCAATATAGAGATGGACAGAATGTCGCTAGATCACGGGCGCCGTGATACAGGGTAAGGGAGGGAGAGCACCACACTCAGCCAGGGCCTGAGAGCCAAGCCTTTCAAAGAACCTCTGGGGGTGAGGAGGAGGATAGGGCGAGAGACCCCAAGTTCTCCGAGGAGGAGAACCTCGTCCTCTGTGAGGTGGTCATCACCAGGGAGAGGCTCCTGTTCCCCAAGGGTAAGGTTGTCAGCATGGGGTCAAAATGAAAGGCTGCCTGGAAGGAGGTCCTGGCTGCGGTGAATACGGCTTCCAGCCGCAGCCAGTCGCTGGAGTCTATCAAGAAAAGGTGGACAGACTGCAAGGCCAAGGTAACACAGTATCATAGTAACATAGTAATTTAGGTTGAAAAAAGACTTGCATCCATCTAGTTCAACCCTTTTCCTATTCCTGTTTACCATCGTGAAGGAGAAAAAGAAGATGGGATAGCAGGTATTGCATGCTGCCGGCACAGGGGGTGGTCCGCTCCTGCGCGTGGAAAACAGCCAGTGAGAGTAGGCTGTGCGTAGGACAATCTCCTCCATATCAGTGTATGGGATCCCTGGATGGAGTGACATCGGGGAGGAAAGTAGACTTCAGTCCACTGGAAAGTGCATCAAGGCCCACACACACATCACAAAAATCTTGACACCTTGACACCAGACAAAGGCCAACACAGTGACACCTGAACACATGGACAGCATTCCACACGACAATTCAGCAACACAGCTTGGAGGGACGTTAAACAAGGACAGAATACTTGACAAACCCATCCTGAATGGTAATGGTCAAGTCCCTGTTGAACCCCCTTCATTCTGTCGACAACAACATCATGCACAGCATAAAAACAATGCACATTGTCATGTGTCAGTCACATATCTAACTTTTATGTGTATCACAATGTAATACACAGAGTGACAACGAGGTCAGCACACAACCCCTTGAGTGCCACAGGGATAAGTAATGCATTGTTTGACAATACATTGGCTAACCCCTGGCACCCAAAGGGTTACCAG
Organism: Rhinophrynus dorsalis; assembly: GCA_037306005.1. NCBI lineage: Eukaryota > Metazoa > Chordata > Amphibia > Anura > Rhinophrynidae > Rhinophrynus > Rhinophrynus dorsalis. Next base: position 136,845,365 of record CM074723.1, on the reverse strand, counting down.
AGAATAGCAATGAGGGGAATTGGTGTTTCCTATTGTATTGTTACTGCATGTCAGGCCTAGGCTTTGTATATGTAGGTAGTTAGTCCAAGTGGAATAGTCAAGGTTCAGCTTTCTGCATTATATGTAGCCTGCAGAGTATGGATGGCCTGGGGCCATTCACCGCCATCCCCACTCTGCAGGATATATGTGATTCACAAGGCGCAATCATGATGGGGGGGGGGCATTCACTAGGGTGTCAGAAAGAGGTGACAATGTGTACATGACAACTGCAGTGTCATCACACCTGCAATCCCTGTGTTATTCTGTGGAGCCAATGCACTGAGATCTAAAGAACATGTGACATATCAGTGCTTAGTCTCCATAGCATAACACAGGAAAAGATAGAAGTAACCTCCAATAGTACAGTATAACCATCACATGTTTGCTGTGGGTTAGGATTTTAGCTGTCCTGGGGTGTGTTTGTGTGTCCTCCAGATGATTGGGTTGCTGGGTTCCACAGATCATGTTGGTTGGTGTGCTTGGTGTGTCTTTTACTGTTGCTGACATAATTGTTTGGACTCTGTAGTCATTGGTCATCATTGGTGCATTGCTGTGTTTAGAGGTCCTAGTGTGTTTTCTGTTGAGGTCTAGGTGTAGGACATGCAGTGGGTTTGTGTCACTCAAGGTGTGATGGGTCAGTTTTGCTCACCACATGGATCCTGATGAATGGGGATTGAAAGGAGGTATATGCCTTGCCATCCCCACTGCTCAGGATACACATGATGACCAAATCTACACCACTGTAGGTCCACCTCCACAGCGGCAGCCACAGCAGCAGAAGTGGGCATCCCATGGCCCCCAGGGTTCACCCCACCACCAACACCAGCCTCAGCAGCAGTGGGCAACCTATAGCCACCAGGGTTCACCCCACCACCAGCCTCAGGAGCAGCGACAGTGGGCAACCTATGGCCCTCAGGGTCCACTGCACCACCAGCAGCAGTGGCCCTAGCATGGACCCCAAAGTCCACCTCCCACAGTCCAGCACCAGTACACCATACTCCAGGATGCACCACCAGCCATGGGGAGACACCGGATGCCCGACATTGTAGGGATGCCACAGCATGGGCCAGTGCGGGCAGCTACCAGACCACAGCCACTGGACAGTAGCCAGTGGCCGCTGGACTATGAACATATTGGCCTCATTGGACAGCCAAAATGCCCACAGGCCCTGGTGGTGTTCACCCCACCATCACCACCCCAACCGACAACAACACCCCCACCACCCATGCTAGCCACCCAGTCAGAGGGTGTGACATCCCCAGGGGGTGGTTCATTTGGGGAGGAAGCTGTGCTGTCCCCATGCTCCCTCCACAGCGGAGCACATGGCTCCACACCATCTCCCCCACTGCCTGTGGTGGAGCCACAGGACAGCAAGAGGGCATCCCCACCACTGTCCCATTTTCCCTCCACACCACACACTCTTTCCAATACTGTGGTCATGGACCGTGAGTGCTTGGCACTCCAAAGGAGGCTACCCATTCCGGCTACGACCACTGGCAACATCTGACTACCCGATCCGGTTTTGACCTTTGGCTGCCTCCTGGTTTACTCTCAGTGTTGCGCTCCATGACCATTCCATTTATCTGTTTGGTTCCCGTGCTGCCCTGTGTCTTCTGCTCTACGCTTTTTTCCGTTAGCGATGTTTGTCTGTCACTCAGTGTGTCTGACCTCCCGTGGCTGTACCGGTTTGTGCTGCCTAGCCTATCCTCCATCTGGCTACCCATCTAGTGTATCCCCTGTCGGGATACTGGCCTGCTCCATATCTTTGCAGACTGTGTGTTTGGGAGTGCTCTTCACTGTCCTCACATCTACCGTGTAGTCCCAGGGCCATTCCGTTTCTGACCACCTGTCCTGTGAAGGGTGAGGAAAGTGCCTACACTGTTCCTCTCTGGTCTTGTGAAGGTGTGCCATCCTATCCAGGTACGGGAGTGCTCTGCACTGTCCCCACATCTACCGTGTAGTCCAAGGGTCATTCCGTTTCTGATCACCTGTCCAGTGAAGGGTGAGGAAAGTGTCTACACTGTTCCTCTCTGGTCTTGTGAAGGTGTGCCATTCCATCTGTGTATGGGAGTGCTCTGCACTGCCCTCACATCTACCGTGTAGTCCCAGGGCCATTCCTTTTCTGACCACCTGCCTGGTGAAGGGTAAGGAAAGTGTCTCCACTGTTCCTTCCTGGTCTCGTGAAAGTGTACCACGATATACTGCCACTTTGTATCATTACCATACTACTGTTGTATCATTTGTTGCTATCAGCCTGTTGCCTTATCTCCTGCCATTCATTGTGTTTAATAAAAGTTTTATATTAAGTTCATCTGTACTTGTCAGTGTGTTGATTTCCTAGTCACTCCGTGACAATGAGGTTTTATATCTACTGGTCCCACAAGCCAGACTGCAGTATGCCCATTCTGGAAAGAGATAGTCTCACTCTTGGATGAAGACTCTGCCTTGTCTGCTGGGGAGGTGGCCACTAATGTTCCAAGGGGGTAACATCTTATTACATAAATGGGGGTTGGCTTGCTGCCCTCTCCTGTGTGGCTGGACTGGTGCCGAGTTGGGGGGCACAGGGTTGCTGTACAATGTTAGTGTTAAATTGGTTTTGTATGCATCTGTTCAGTCAAAAAGAGAGAAGAAGGAAAGAGAAAAAGCTTGGTGTGCCATGCTACTTATTTCATTTCCTTTTTGTGTTTCCTATATTGCAATTGAAGACAGGTTTGTCATATCTTTGATGATACTACTTTCCCTTAATTTAATTATGTTATGGAGGGGTTGTCTCTGGGGAGAGACAGGTATTTTTTATGTTAGGGTGTAAGATCTGTCAGGTTGGGGGGTGATAGACATAGGAGGAAGGGAATTGTTAATGTATTACTCACTGGGCTGGAGGTTGGTGCTCATGAGGGTGGCCTCCATCACCCATCCGTTGGACTGTGGATGACCAGGATGGTCACTTGAATCATGCCTTACTTATTTTTTTCTCTCTTTTTTATTTTTACAATGTCAGTAGATAGTTGGCAGATTTCCTGGAACATCTGTGGCCTGTATGACCCAGTGAAACATTCTTTGGTCCTCAAACACATGAGGAAACATAGACCTGACATAGTTATGCTACCTTTAAAGAGGTAAGGTTTTGTCACTTAAAAAAAATGGGTCTGAGCCCATTATCACTCTACCTACACTATAGATTCCCATGGGGTGTCCCTCCTTTTAAACAAATCGCCTAACTTTGAATTTGTTGACCTGAAAACTGAAACACAGGGAATATACATATTCTTGACATGTAAAATACTTAAGAACCCAGTTGCTCTGTAGAATATTTATGTGCCGCCTCCCTTCTCATTGTAGGTACTTCAGGATGATTTGATTTACTTGGTAGATAGGAATGAACACATGGTAATAGTTATGGGTGACTTCATGACTTCAATGCATGTATGGACTCCGCTGTGGACAGAATTGGTATGAATCCATCTGACATAACTACAACTTCTAACCTATTCCAGAGATGGGTAGGTGACTTGGTACTCATAGATGTTTGGAGTGCTAAATATCCAGCCAACTTCTGTCACACTTCCACTCACAAATCTTTAGCCCTAGTAGACTATGCCATTGTAAACAAAATGATGTGGGTCGCAGATGCAGACTGTTACTTTTTACTGAGAGTTATTTCTCACAACTCACCCCTCCTAATTACCATTGACAAGGCATCTTGTAAACCGAGATGACCCTGGAAACTTAATTCGCATTGGCTGACAATGGACAGGGTGGCAGAAGGCCACAGAACAGACATGAATATGTCATGACGAACGCTGATGACACAATGTAGGAGAAGGCTAAGGTGGTAGCCTGCGGGTCTTTTATCACATGCATTACCACATATAAACATGAAAAGGCTAAGGATATGGAGGGACTGGAGGAGATGGTGTCACGGTTGTTAAGACTCTCAGACGCAAAGTTAGGTAAAAACACAACTTTATTGAAAAGTTTAAGACAACCCCATAGGGTATCATACACATTCATACATATATCTTTATTGACAGGAAAGCAATAATAACAATAGCAATACAGGCTCTACCGGCCCTGCCAATATACCGGGCAAGGCAGCCAGGAAGTTGGTACAAGGAATGGATAGGCTCTACCAGCCTTGCCAATATACCGGGCAAGGCAGCCAGGAAGTAGGTACTCAAGAATAGAGGCGCTACCGGCCTTGCCAATATACCGGGCAAGGCAGCCAAGAGACAGACAGCGATATACAGGCGCTACCGGCCTTGCTAATACTGGGGTAAGGCAACCCAAGATGATAATAGAATTAGGTTCTACCGGCCTTACCAATATACCGGGCAAGGCAGCCTGGTAAGGGGTGAATGGCAACCACTAAAGCCTCAGTCACAGGGATGACATAAAAGGCTAAGTCAGCATAAGTGGCAAGCCAAGGAATACTGGGAAGACAGTAATGCACAATACGATAATAGACTCAAGGGTGGTGGAGCGAACCAGTACCTAGTACTGGGAGCAAGTCAACAAGGTGCAACTGCAGCCGGGAGGCTAAGGAGCGAACCAGTACCTGTGTTCTGGGAGACCGGAACACATGAGTTACCATAACAACCGAGAGGCTGTGGAGCTAACCAGTACCCTGTACTGAGAGTGCTATACGTATACGAAATAACAGCCGGGTGGCTAAGGAGAGAACCAGTGTCCACACACTGGGAACGCTAAGCGTATCTGAAATAACAGCCGGGTGGCTATGGAGCGAACCAGTGCCCACACACTGGGAGCGCTATAGTATCGTGCAATAACAGCCGGAAGGCTTATGGAGCGAACCAGTACCCTGTATGTGGAACGTTAATCGTATCCTGCAATAGCAGCCGGATGGCTTAAGGAGTGAACCAGTGCCCACACACTGGGAATGCTATACGTCTCAACAATAGCAGCCGCATGGCTTATGGAGCGAACCAGTACCCTGTACCCTGTACGTGGAACGCTAATCGTACCCTGCAATAACAACCGGATGGCTATGGAGCGAACCAGTGCCCACACACTGGGAACGCTATATGTCTTGACAATAGCAGCCGGATGGCTTATGGAGCGAACCAGTACCCTGTACGTGGAACGCTAATCGTATCCTGCAATAACAGCCGGATGGCTGTGGAGTGAACCAGTACCCGCGTACTGGATAAACCGGCAGAGAGTAGAACGTCTGCTGACTACAGGCGAACTGGATAGGAACCAGCACGTGGAAACAGGAATCAGCACTCAGACGATCAACCGGATCAGGAACGGCAGCGGGGACTGGCAGCAGGAAACGATGACCAAACGGTGACTCCAACCAGATCAGAAATGGAAGCAGGAACCACTGGACAGGTAACTACAGGAACTGGACAAAATCTGGTAGCAGGAACAAAGCAAAGGGCTCAGGAACATAATGTAGATACTAACAGCATAGAGACAACATGAAAGGGCAAACAAAGGGTGCCCAGGCTCAGTCTAAATAGGCAATGCAGGGCGGGCTGAAAACAGACAGCCAATGGAGAGCCCCCTATTGGAAATGACACAAAAAGAGAGCAATCACGGGCACCGTGATAGAGGGTGAATCAGATAGATGGTGAATACATAGCCACACCAGATCATCTATCCTATGGCAGGTTCCTCCGAGCAACCATGCAGTTTAAGGTCAAGGCACTTGAATTATCTGCAGTCAGTTTGTTGCTTAGCAGCCAATGTACATTTGGAAATGGGGATAAGGCAGGAAAGATAATGACTAACTTAGTCAAAACAGAAGAGAGAAGTCTGATATTCTTTTCCTTAGAGATGACAGCTCCAATCTTATACTGGAGGTAGAACCCATGAATAATGAATTCTCGCCTCTACACTCTCGCAGCAATAATTTTGAGTCTCAGATTAATGACTATTTGCAATCATCTGTTCTTCCCCAATTCTCTAACGATGATAGTTGCATGCTTGATTCATCCATATTGCTTCGGAGGCGCATGAGATTATAAGGGGCCTACCAAAAGGCAAAGAGCCAAGTGGAGCCAGTCTACCAGCAGAGTGGTACAAGATATATGCTGACATTCTTGCTCCTCACCTGCTGAACATGTACTATGCTCCATATGACAATTACTTCCTTCCTACATCGCTAAATGAGGCTACGATTGTAGTACTCCCAAAACCAGGTAAAGACCCCCAAAAGATAAAATCCTACAGGACTATCTCCCTCTTTATGACCAAAGCCAAAATTGTGGGCTAAAATACAGGTTGAGACAAGCAATCTCCACTATTATACACCCAGATAAGACAGGTTTTATGCCCCATAGATCAACATCGCATAACCTCTACAGACTACATACACATCTACAGATGTGTAATGATAACTGGGGAAACAGAACTATAGCATCCCTTAACATGACTAAGGTTTCAACTCATTTGAGTGGAATTACTTGTTACTTTGGTTTTGGGCCAGGATCTACCCAGTGGTTATAGTTATTATATCTGCCCCCTGTGTTAGAGTGGCAACAGGTGTGACAACGTCAGCCAATTTTTCCCTGTCCAGAGGTATGAAACAGGGTTGCACCTTCCACCAGGTTCATTTGGTTTTGCTCTTGAGCCTCTGGCAATCAGGCTTTTGCATGAAGTCCAGATATAGGGGCTTCGACTGGGTTCCAAGAATGATAAAATAACACTGTACGTGGATGGCATCCTTTGGTTTCTGGGTGACACACATAACTCCTTACCCAACATCTTGTCTTTGATTGATGACTCTGGTTCCTACTCAGGTTTATCTATTAACTGGTCCCATTGACGTCTTGCCACAGCCTCTGGATGAGTCTCGGGTCCCCCTGCCTTGTTTGAAATGGATCAAATATCTCAGGATAGACACCTAAACTGAAAGCTATTTTTAAAGCATAACTTAGAACTGTTGATATCTCTATTCTGGGAAAAGTCTAGTATGCGGCTCATGCTCCCTCTTAATGTTATAGGCCTCGCTGATCTCATTAAAATGAGCTTTCTTCCTAAATTTCTTTATATTTTTCAGAATACACAAAAAAGTATTCCCAAACTATATTTAAAGCAGATTGCTAGTATTATGTAAATTTTTATTTGGAGTGGAGATAGACCCAGGATAAAATTGGCAACCCTTAAATGTTCCACAAGCAAAAGGGGCATTTTATTTCCGGACTTTTATAAATATTACTTGGCAACACGTGGCCAATTTTCTTTGTCAACCCGGATACTAACCTTGAGTTTATCCACTTGGATAAAATGTCCTTACATCCAAATTATGACACCCCGCACTTCCTGTGTCTGGGCTTGACCATTAGCTGAAATAAGAGTTCAATCACCACTTCTATTTGTTACGCATGACTTGACATGCAATGCCTATCTGGATTTGGTGTGAAGTGGTGGCAGTGTCCCATTTGGGTCGAGCATGATGTCTGTACACTTGGTCAACTGTATCACAACGGATTATTAAAAACCTTTAAATAGCTACACCTTGAGTTGGGCCTTTCCAACAGTCTCCTCTTCTCCTTTTAACAGCTGAGACATGAACTCCAGGCACAATGGAAGGGGGGCCCACCTTTTTGGAATCACCATCACCACCAAACATCAGTTACTCCAATTGCAAATCTTCCATAGGGTCTATTATACCCCCCTGAAACTTTTTATAATGGGGAGATGGACAGATAGTTCATGCCCTAGATGCAGACATGTTGAAGGTACCTTTCTTCACATTATATGGCACTGCCCAGGGGTTTTGGCCTTCTGGAAATCAGTGCTTCAAAGCTTGGAAACATCTCTCTCCAAAATTATATATTTTAGCTATCTTTCTTGATGACTTGGGCCCATCTTCTGACAGTAACCTCCTGTCAGACCTCTTGGTATTGGCGAGGAGGGTGGTGGCACAGAAATTGTTTTCCAGCACCCCTCTGAGTTATGCAGTGTGGACGAGACTGGTCTTAAACACCATACTACACTAGAAACTGGTTTACATTCATAGAGGAACCCCCTAAGCTTTCCACAAAATTTGGGACAGATGGCTAGACACCCATTCAAATACATAGTGGACACATGCAGGTCATGGGACCATGGACCGGGGGAGAATCTGTAATCACATTGGAAGCTGCTCTCCACTGATTTCTGGGTAGCTGCTCCCTTTTATCTTCTTTAACCATATGGGTGGGAATTTTGGTGAGCATTGTGGATTGTGCAGGGGGGGGTCTAACCCATGGGAGCTGGGACTTCTCTGGTCCAGTGAGTTTAGTTGAGATGGGTAGTTGGAGCTGGTGGATTGAGGGGGTAGGAGGGGGTTGCTTGAGTTTTGGGTGATAGATTTGTATTGTTTATTGGGGGGGGGGATAAAAAGAAAAAATGCCTGACAGCAGTAGTGTTTCACTTACTTCCTATTCATATATGCAAATGTTTGATATTGATATTCATACTCCTACTATACAACTCTGTATAATGTATGTTACTGTGCTGCCCCTAATAAAAATATATTTTTATATATTAAAGTGAGCTTCAGCAACCTACTCAGAGCAAACTTTCTCAGTAATAATTCAGAATTCAACATCAATAAAAAAGGAGATTACTTTTGTTTCTTAACACAAATCACGAACGCAGCTTTCTAAGACTCTTGTATCAACTAGTGTCTAGAGGTTTGCCAATATTGGCTCACTGATGTGTGATGCACTTTTAATTGACACTAATTTATTTTGCTTGTTATTTGTGATTTTTTTTTTTTTTTGGCAAAGCATGTAAGTACTTCACTTTTAAATCAGACTTGGAATTGTTAATAATAGCTACTATAAATATTTTTCTAGGAAAGTTTAACCTTGTGGTTGAGTTTACTGTCAAAATATAATGATTTTGTCTGATTTTCAAATGGTTTAGTAACTGATGACTTTGATTAGCCATCATCAATACTTAAGGTAGTCTGTGATTACTGTGATTGCTTTCAGTGTAAATGTATTTAATAGAGTCAGCATTTTTATTGTAGCAAAATAACATAAATACAGGTTGTAAATAACTACCTACACTACATATCATCTAAATCAAAAAGAATTCCTGCTGACAACAGAAACAAGTAAATATCAGCATGAATAGTAATAAATAATTCAGTAAAAAATAATAAGTTACTTGCTTTTGTAACCGACCTCATAATACTTTGTCCATATTGTGTAATGTATGGCAGATGCATTTTCTGGTACATAAATTGTTTCGTATTTCAAGTGGAATAAAAATGTTTCTGCAAACAGGCTTGTAAGCCCAGAGAAATTTCAAATGCTATTAAAGAAATTGTTTTTCCTGCAGGGTTCTATTGAGTTTAATGAGCCTAGTGGGCTTGGCAAGGGCTCCCGCTGGCACATGCAGACTGTGGCAGGCAGGGTCTGTCCTAAACTCATCCATCTAATGCATCACAATTTAAGGATGCTGCTTCACCAGATGTGATACAGGAACATCTATGCCAATAAGTTTTTTTTTAGTGAAGGTACTTTATTACTATATTTTAAATGATCCACAGCATTTAGTTTTTATTATCATTGTTTATAATTTACTCATTACATTACAATTACAAAGAAGAGGGTTATACTATTGGTGCAACACATGGAGCTAAGTGTGAGTGTGTGTATATATATATATATATATATATATATATATATATAATATAATATAATATAATAAGATTACAGTTTGCCTTTTCAAAAGCCCCACAGGTGCTGCCTTTCTACTTTCTCAGTTGTATTAAAAGTTATTGAGCAGTGACTGCTTCAATAAAACACTGCAAAGGTATACATATATATCAGTGGAAAGTAAGGAGTGATAAATAGAGCATTTTGCGACATTCAAACATTATATATATATATATATATATATATACACACAAACATTGCCATGTTTTGAATGCCATGTTTTGAAATAATTCCACACAACCGACCCTTTGAATGCTCCATTTTTTATATATATATTATACACACACACATGGTTTGTGCATGTAGAAGGCTTGCACTTATGTGATCTTCTATCTGCTTTTCAGGTGCAACTATTAAGCAGAGAACAGGCAAGGCAAATCTATGAGGTGGACACTCACATAAAGCAAATATTTACTGTTACTTTACAAACTGTTAGGTATTTCCAGATGTGTGATAAATAATGGACAAGAGATAAGAGAATAAATGAAGACATATCGCAGACCAGTAGCATAAGATCATGAGGCATGGACACATGCCAGAAAAGAACTATATTGAAATTTTGAGCAAGAGAAAGATAGTTAAATTACCATAGTACAGAAAAAATGCTGAATACATTTTTCCTGGTCCCTTGAGTCAGCGTTCACTCAAGGGTTAAGTCTCCTTTGCTGCTCCAAGACAGGAACCACCTACCCAAGCTATAAATTATATTCCCCTAGCCTACCTAAATTGTCTTTTTTGCTTCCTGCTCTCCAAGTATAGGTCACTTCCATTTGTTCTCTAGGAGTAGTTTTTTCTTTTTGGCTTACTCAGCTTTGTTAAGTCCACGGACCCGTGACAGATCTCACACTCCCTGGCAGTCTGATGATCTCCATTTACGCCTCCCTCCTGTGCTAAGCTAGGACAGCCCCATTAGCAGTGGGAGGCAGGAAGCGTGGCTTTTTTGCCTGTCGCCAGGTTACATCTCTCATATCTGTTGCCCTTCTCTGTCATGGCTGCTTTTTTTTTTACTACAGAGGTCCCTTGAATATGGATCCAGAAACTCAAGATACTCTGCATACTAAGGTTATTGGGTAAGCCATTATCTAGGTAAGTCAATGTTTGTTATTTTAAATAGAGTGTTTTTTCTGTTTGGCTGATGGGATTTTTTATTTTATGTCTTACCAGCCCTAGTCATCCTGCCTCTCCTCCACATGCCCCAATATCTGCTAGAATATGCTTTGCCTGTGATAAAACCACACTAGAGGGCAAGAAAATCTGGTTAATGACATCCTGTCTTCTTCATCTGACATGCCTCTTCTTATTCGTCATGCAGTATTTGAAGGCTTACAGGAGGCTTCCCGCATTCAATATAGAAAAAGAAACCGATCATATGGATTGCCAGCATCAGATGAATCAAAGTCTGATAAACACACCTGGCATGATTCAGATGCCTCTTCGGATGGAGAAGAGGAGTTGGAAGTCTTATCAGGTTTTAACATTTCCCTTATTGAGCCTTTAATTGCTGCCATTAGGCTAACCCTTAATCTTCATGAACCTTCCAGTAAACTGTTGGAAGATAAGATGTTTGCTTCGTTTAGGAAAAAGCTGCCGTAAAGTGGTAAAAGATGATTCTTGAAGAATGGTAAAAATCTGAATTGTGATACACATTCACTTCTAGAATGATACGAAAGTATCCCTATTATGACGAGTCTCATGTTTTGTGGGATACTCCACCGAAAGTGGATGGTGTAGTAATTCGGCTTGCCCAAAAACCTACTTTACCCCTCTATGATGCTACATCTTTTAGAGATCCCCTTGATAGGAGGCTTGATTATGATCTAAAGCGTCTCTACCTTTCCTAGGAATCAGCTTGCAAGCCAGCTACTGCTCTGACTTCACTGTCCAGAGCAATGAAGGTGTGAATAGACAAATTTGAACAGTCCGTTCTCCATGTCGACCGTAGAACCTCCATTATTGATGCTCTCTCTGACTTCCATGAATTGAATCCATATTCAGGCAAAGAGCATGTTTTTGGCAGTTTCAGCCAGACAGGCTCACTGGCTAAAGCCATGGAATGCAGACAGCGTTCCCAAATGAAATCCCTGTTCTCTCCCCTTCTCAGAAGCAATGTTCTTTGGAGAAAAATTAGATGACATAATAAAAAAGGCCACGGTGGAGTAACAATAGAAAATCTTAACAAAGTGGGAGGCATTAGTTTTGTGACTCCCAACTCAGACTAGGAAGAGAATGATTTCATCCACAAGCATGGAAAGAAGGGCAGTCTAAACTCTGGAAATCTGCAAGGCCTAGAAACCATGGTGCTTACAAAAGTTCTGGAAAGTTCTGATGGTGAGTCGGTCCAGGTCTTCAAATTGGGGGCATGTTTTCAGGATTTTCTGAAGGCATGGACTCCATCTGTTATAGATCAGTGGGTACTGTAAATCATTGCTCAAGGATATTCCTGGACTTCCTAAAAATACCTTCACAAAACATGTTCAAAATCTCTGCTTCACCAAAAACAAAGCAAGGCTATGGAGGATTTTTTAATGAAATGAGAGCTTAAAAAGCTGTTATCCCGATCCCAGACTCAGAAAGGTTCTGGGGTGTTTACTCAGTTCTGTTTTTTTTTTGTTTTGTTTTTTTCACAAAAAATCAGGCGAATGGCACCCAGTATTGAACCTAAAGAAGTTAAATTCCTATTTAAAAGTGGACACGTTCTAGATGAAATCCATTCAGACCATTATCTCATTCACTTTTCCCAACTACTGGATGATATCTTTGGATCTCCTGGATGCCTATCTGCACATTCCAGTCTGCAAGGAGCATCAGCTTTTTCTACACTTTGCCCCCTCGGATAGCCATTATCAGTTCACATGCATTCCATTTGCCTGGCTATGGCTCCTTGTGTGTTTACTAAGGTATTGCTCCCAGTCATTACAGTACTCAGACAGAAGGTGATTCAAATATACCATTTTCTAAAGGACATTCAATTGCTATCACAAGATCAGAACCTCCTTTTAGACCACAGGGACCAGGTGATGACCTTACTAGCAGAACTGGGATGGCTTCTAAATCCTTAAAAGAGCCATCTTATACCCTCTCAGAAAATTATCTTTTTAAGAGTTTTTTCAACACAAAATGGTCAAAAGTGTTTCTTCCCCAAGAAAAACTAAACAACATTATGCGGCAAGTTCAGATCTTCAAGGATCACAGAGAGTTGACAGCAAGGCAGTGTGTGAGTCTCCTAGGCCTCCTATCATCAACAATCCCAATAGTACAATGGGCTCAGTGGTTTATTAAGGCACTACAGATAGCCTTAAGAACACAGTGGGACAGTTGCCTCAGTCCACTAGAGGTTCCAATTTTTATTCCAGCCAAAGTCATCAGGCTACTGGCATTATGGGAAGAGGAAAAAAATCTATCCCAGGGTCCACCATTAGAAGAACCAGACTGGATCATTTTAACAACAGATGCCACTGGGAAAGGATGGGGAGCAACCTGCAAAAACAAAACCGCTCAAGGGTGGTGGCCTCAACACTTCTCCAGTCTGCCCTCAAATGTGCAGATAAATGGAAAAACTAAAGATACCCTGCCTGATTAGCACTCTGAGATAGTACACATAAGTGCTGTCTAAATACCATGAGCAACACAATGAATAAAACTTAGCTTTTAATGTAATGCAAAAAATTAAAAGAAGAAAAAAGAATTTAAAACGAAATACCGGGGGAAAGAAGCCAGTTTGCCACAAAATGTTAATTATTCAAACATATGCTGAGAGTGTATGTAATACGTGAGCACAGATGCCCACAATATTCAAGTGACAAAAAGATATTAGTCACATGTAGTTCTCAAAAATAGCCCTTTAAATGAATGTGTAGGGATATATGAGCGACTAGAAGCCTATATAACTAGAGCATAGGATGTGAGCAAAAAAGTGACTGTATCAAAGCAGTAGGTCAACTAGAGAAAGTCCTAACTTATAGGACTTCAGCCAGGAAATTACAGATCTGTAAGCTTGACATCTGTGGTAGGGAAGCTGTTTGAAGGGTTGCTAAAGGAATATATTCAAGAATTCTGCTGGAACAGGAATATTATTAGCAGGAGTCAACATGGCTTTGTGAAGGACAGGTCTTGTCAAACGAACTTGATCGCATTTTATGAAAACGTGAGTAATAATATAGATGAGGGAGCGGCGGTTGATGTGATCTATTTAGACTTTGCCAAGGCATTTGATACGGTTCCACACAAGAGGTTACTGTACAAACTGAATGTAATAGGCCTAGGGGAAAATGTTTGTGTGGATTAGAAATTGGCTGAAAGGTAGAATGCAAGGAGCGGTAGTAAATGGCAAGTTCTCCAGTTGGATAAACGTGATAAGTGGAGTACCTCAGGGATCTGTCCTGGGTCCTTTTCTTTTTAATTTGTTTATTAATGACCTCCCAGAGGGCATAGGGAGCCATGTATCAGTGTTTGCCGATGACACAAAATTAAGTAAGGTAATAAAGTCTGAACTGGAGGTGTCTTCATTATAAGAGGATTTGGACAAACTGAGTAACTGGGCAGGCAAATGGCAAATGAGATTCAATATAAACAAGTGTAAAGTTATGCATTTTGGGTATAATAATAAAAATGCAAGATATAGTTTAAATGGTGTTTCTCTGGGGAAATCTACAAATGAAAAGGATTTGGGAGTAATGGTAGACAATAGACTTAGCAGTAGCACGCAGTGCCAGCTGGCAGCTGCAAAGGCCAATAAGATATTGGCATGTATTAAAAGTGGTATTGACTCAAGGGAGGAAGATATTATTACGCCTCTTTACAGGTCCATGGTAAGACCCCACCTAGAATATGCTGTTCAATTCTGGGTGCCCTTTCTGAAAAAGGACATTATGGAACTAGAGAGTGCAGAGGAGGGCTACAAAACTGGTAAGGGGAATGGAAAGTTTTAGTTATGAGGAAAGGCTAGAAAAGTTAAACTTGTATACACTAGAGAAACGGCGTCTTAGAGGGGATATGATAACACTATATAAATATGTTCAGGGCCCATACAAAGGGCTCTCCAAAGACCTGTTCATTAACAGAACAGTACATAGGACAAGGGGCCACCCGCTTAGACTTGAGGAAAGGAGATTTAATCTACAACAGCAGAAGGGTTTTTTTACTGTAAGGACAATAAAGGTATGGAATTCACTGCCTGAGGAGGTGGTGCTATTGAATACATTAGACGCCTTTAAAAAGGGCCTGGATACTTATTTAAAAGAACATAACATAGAGGGCTATGTACGTTAGTATTAGGATTAATATTTTACTTAGGGCTTGTTGATCCAGGGAGAAATCTGATTGCCATTTGGAATCAGGAGGGAATTCTCTCCCCCCCCCATTCGGGTTGAACTAGATGGACGCAAGTCTTTTTTCAACCTAAATTACTATGTTACTATGTTACTATGACTTAATCGATCTACATAGTCTATACCAAAATGTAATCCTTATACCAGCCCTGATAAGGACCTTTGTTGTTGGCACATGTAGTTCACCTAATGTGATCCTGCCTAGTCTTAGGTCTAAGCAGAATAGATTCTGCAATTCAAAAGTAGGCTAGTCTAGTATTACGGGGCACAAAACTGACTTGCCAATAATTAATAAGAAAGAGTAGTTTCTCATAGATGGACCCAAATAGCCCAACAAAATAGCTATGTATGGTTACCAATTCTATTAGCAGCCATAATAAGGGCCTTTATTGCCCTACTATTAGTGGAACCTCGGACCGGGATTTTCAGTTATTAAAGTAAACAAAGTTCCATTGCGTCCAGGCATAGACATAGCCCAGCCCTTATTTTGAGGATGCAGACCAGACTGCACGTATGGAATCAGCCATACCCCGGTGTATCCAACAGTATCGTTACCGTCCTATTACCAGCCCTGACAAGGGTCTTGATTACCCAAGGAGTTAACAGTCCTAAAAAGGACCATTAGTTGTAAATCTAGATAGGTAAAGGCTGTGCTGCACGAACGGAGTCTGCCAGCTATAGTATACCTGAGCAATATCAAGACAGGCTGTCTTAATTAAGTAGAGCCCCAGATTGGGCTTTCAGTTATTAAGTTTTGCAAATTACCGTGGCATCCAGGCAAAGATATAGCCCAGCATTAATACTCTAGGACAATTGTATCACGATAACCAGTTGAAATCCTTTGCACAACTACATGACGAATACCGTATGCCACACAATCTTTTTTATTTTTATTTATGTATCAGACATGCTCTTAGAGCTCAGTGGGGTGATCGAGCACCGATGATTGCCACAGTCCCGCTTCTTACTAGATTGATGACCCTTGAGCCTCCGAGACCTCTCTTTTATTTACCAGTGGTTGGAATCTCACATGAGTTATCAGGAATTTCCTTCACAGAATAAATGGGAACTGGATTTAGGTCCATTGGAGGATTGGGAGTGGAACATGGCTAAGGAGGTGCCAGCTCTGGTGGCGACATCGACTAGGCATCAAATGATACAGATGAATATTCAACATAAAATTTATTATACACCAATCAGACTGTTTAAAATGGGGAATTCTGGCACTGACCATTGTCTTCGATGTGACAATGTTCAAGGCACATACTTGCATATGATTTGGGAGTGTCCTGAAGTTGGGATGTTTTTGGTCAGAGATAATGCGTATAGTGACCCTGGTGTTGGAAAGACCTGTTCTTGTGACTCCAAAGATTTGTTTACTGTCTATCTTCCCCGATGAGATTGAGGATGCAAATGACAAATCTCTTCTGCGTGAGCTCTTGGTGATGGCGAGAAAGGTGGTGGCCTTGAACTGGATGTCAAACAGAGCTCCCAATTGTAGGGCATGGATAAACCTGGTTTTTTCCTCATAAATTGGTTTTCTTACACCGAGGTACTCCGGCTAAGTTTGATAAGATCTGGGGATGGTGGCAGACCTGGTGGATAGCTAGAGCAAGTACTACTGTAACTCCTGGCGATGTGTAACTTTTTGGAGCTGGTTGCCGTGTGGATGCTTGTGACGTATATTTGTTGTACACCTTTGTGTATGACTCCTGTACATAACGGGATTTTATGGAGTCACTGGCTGGTGGGTGGGGTTGGGGGGTGCTGTGGGCTCAGGGGAAAGACAAACTGGGATCGAGGGATATAGTTTTAGCTCAGTTTGGTTAGGTGTTTGGAGTTTGGGTTGAATTATTATAAAAACCTCAGGTCAACTCTGTACACCCTATTAATATGCATCTGTTCTTTTTATTGTTATAAGTATAAGGCTATTGGTTAGCCTGAAGTTGTGGGCTGACCTCGGTCGGCAGCTCCCAGTTGCATCACGAGATTTCGGAATCCCTCCCTTAGGCAGTCTACCCCTTTTTTTTTTTTTTCTCCCCCTCTCTTCTTTTCCCATAGGCCCTCTCTTAGGCCTTATATATACGCGGCAAGGAGCACACCTCAGCCACATTATTTGCATCTAGTTAGGTCCGCCCACAAATGTTTGCATACTCTTGCTGTACTTGAAAGATTTTACATGTACCCTTTTTCTTTGTATGTGTATGGAGTGATCTGATAATAAATTATATTTCAAAGATATAGCCCAGCACTTAGATATAAACCAGACTGATCGTATGGATTCTGCCAGCCCGGTGTATCTGCCAGTATCTTTATCTTCCTATTACCATCCCAGAGAAGGGCCTTGATTACCGACGGCGTTACCAGTCCTGAAAAGGACCATTAGTTATAACCCATTGAATGCCAGAGTGGTACTGAATGCATTGATTTGCAATGCATTCCGTACCACAGTGACACTCAAAGGATTAACTCTTGCTAGGTAAATGCTGTGCTGCAGGAGTGGGGTCTGCCAGATACACTATACCTGAGTGGTATCAAGACAGGTTCACGTTTACCTTTACTGGAGAGCCAGTTGCCTCAGTGCTCCATTCAGCATCCGGTCCCCTTGGCATCCCAGATGCTGTTTCCTCTGGGCTGTACGTGTAGCTCCTGCCGCATCACTTTGGCTCCCTCTGCTGGCCGGCAGAGTCAGGTGCGCATCACTGGGATTCCATAGTGATGTAATGCCGGCTCTTAAAGGCACAGTACTCGGTGTGTCACCTTCCAGGGGTGGAGCTAAGAGTATTTAAACTGCCTGGACACTAACTCACTTGCCCTTTCGTTCCAGTGCAGTTGTATTGATTGAGCTCTGTGTATTACCCTGGTTTGTCTGACTACCCGATCTGGTGCTGACCTCTGGCTCTGTCTGACTATCCGCCTTGTGTATGTCCCTTGGCTTGTCTGATAACCATTCGGGTGCAGACCTGCGGCTCTGGCTGACTACCTGCTCCGTGTATGACCTGGCTTGTCTGACTACCCACTTTAGTGTTGACATGGGGCTCTGTCCACTGTGTATCCAGCATACCAACGCTTCAGTGGATATCCTATCTGGTGTGACCCTGTGGCTCTGGCTGACTACCCGCTCCGTTTATGACCTGGCTTGTCCGACTACCGATTTCTTGCTACTGGGATTGTCTGGTGATCCCCTAGGTGCAGACCTAGGCTCAGACATTCCTTACTACCGCTGCCTATTAAGTCTGATTCCCCTACAGATGCGGACCTGGGGTTCAGTCCGTTATCCTTTCTGAGTGTCTTTCTCTATAGTCTGGTAGCCTCTAGGTGCGGACCTGTGGATCTGCAGATTACGTTACAATTACTGGGCCATACTGATCGAGCTCCTTACAGAGGTAGTTTCC
This sequence comes from Rhinophrynus dorsalis, assembly GCA_037306005.1. Taxonomy (NCBI): domain Eukaryota; kingdom Metazoa; phylum Chordata; class Amphibia; order Anura; family Rhinophrynidae; genus Rhinophrynus; species Rhinophrynus dorsalis. Next base: position 136,826,924 of record CM074723.1, on the reverse strand, counting down.
TACTCTCTAGAGGAGGCGCTAGCTCCGTTAATTACATACTTCTTTGGTTGCCTGATTGTTTTATTATTTGTGTACAATAAAGTGATTGTACCTATAAATACCTGTCCTGTATTCATTTGTATGAACCGTTACACAAAGCAAGGAAACATATTAACTAGAAGGTAGAGAGTTAATAGTAGATAGAGACAAGCTCTCTTTAAGGCATTGAGACTCCCGACGCGCGTTTCGCCATGCTGCTTCTTCAAAAGGCTGATTGCTCAGGTGGTCTGAAAAGGCCGGTTATTCAAACCGGAACTGAACCCTCCATGTATCAACTTGACAGATTGGTTCACCCAATGACACTAACTGTAACCGTTTGTCACGGTTTTGAAGACTCTCAGACTTAAGGTTTGGTAAAATGTAACTTTATTAAAAGTTAAAGGCAGTCCCCGTAGGGTAAACATACATAACAATATAACATCAATAGAACATACAAAAGGTTCTACCGGCCTTGCCTAAATACCGGGCAAGGCAACCCAAGTGACAATATTAATGACAGGCTCTACCAGCCTTGCCTATACCAGGTAAGGCAACCGTGAGATGATAATTCCGGTTCTACCAGCCTTACCAATACCGGGCAAGGCAGCCCAATGGGATGCTGAATGTAGGCTCTACCGGCCCTGCCAATACCGGGTAAGGCAACCTTTAAGATGGTGAGTTACAAGGTTCTACCGGCCTTACCAATACCGGGCAGGGCAGCCCAAGGAGGTACTGTAGTAGGCTCTACCGGCCCTGCCAATACCGGGCAGGGCAGCCTGAGCAAATAGACCAGCTGTTAGGTGACTAAGACAGCAGAGAGCATAAGTGCAGAGGTCTACTCAGCAGAAGTCTATAGCCAGGGATAATCAGACAACTGCAAGGAAGTGGACAGCGACTGACCACAGTACTGGATGTTCAGGAGCAAACCAACGTCTGCACGTTGGGACTAATGGTAAATAGTGCCACCAGGTTTCAGGAGATAAACCAGCGTCTGCACGCTGAAACCAACAATGTATATTGCAACCAGGTTTAGTGGAGCAAACCAGCGACCGCACGCTGGAACCAACAATGTATATCGCCACCAAGTTAGTGGAGCAAACCAGCGTCTGCACGCTGGAACCAACAATGTAATTTGCAACCAGGTTAGTGGAGCAAACCAGCGTCCGCACGCTGGAACCAACAATGTATATTGCAACCAGGTTTAGTGGAGCAAACCAGCGACCGCACGCTGGAACCAACAATGTATATCGCAACCAGGTTTAGTGGAGCAAACCAGCGTCCGCACGCTGGAACCAACAATGTATATCGCAACCAGGTTTAGTGGAGCAAACCAGCGTCCGCACGCTGGAACCAACAATGTATATCGCAACCAGGTTTAGTGGAGCAAACCAGCGACTGCACGCTGGAACCAACAATGTGTATGCAATAGCGAGGAGAACAATGTCGCCAGAGCGACAGCTGGAGCGCGATACTCAGGAACTCGTACAGGTTAACACGCGCGGTGCTGGAGCACAGGAACCCCGGAATACAGGCACGCTGGAAAACTGGAACACCGGAACGTTAGCATACAGGAACACTGGAACACCGGAACATTAACGTACAGGAACACTGGAACACCGGAACGTTAATGTACAGGAACACTGGAACACTGGAACACCGGAATGTAGCATACAGGAACACTGGAAACAGCCCAGAGATCTGACAAGCAGGTCAGGCAGAGTGGAGTCAGAGACACCACGAAAGGGCAACCTGGAAGTGCTCAACCTGGGTTTAAAAAGGCTGTGTGAAGAGGGCTAATGACAGACAGCCAATCATGATACTCAGCAGGTGATAGACACAGAGCAGCACGAATCACGGGCACCATGATACCGTTATGATGTAAACCCATAAGATACAAATGGAAATTAATGCTGTTCACGCAGTCTGTTTGAAACAATGTGTAACAAATGTATAGAATTGCATATATTTGTTACCTCATAAGAAATTAGATATCTTTGATCCTAATTGATTAATTTGTTCTCAGTATTCAGGATTAAAGCACATGCTGCATAGGTTTATTGCGTGGGGTTAGACCACTCAAATTGAGACTACAAGATATAATTATAGATCATTACTAGACCGCACAACCTCATAATAGAGGAATAATGTTAGAAATAAAGGACACAGTCAAATAGGTCTAAAGATGAATGTATAGGGGAAAATCATCACTGAGACCATGAGGTTTGTGCAAATTCAGTCTAAAAATCCACCTGTTTTCACATTTCATTAAACTTTGATTAATGACACCACCTCTGATTCCTAGTTTGATTTTTGCAAACCCCAGGCTTGTAGTAAATGGGACCTGCTATCATGATATTGAAGATAATGTGAGGCCACTGGTGAGATTTTTTTGCCAGGGTTCAAAGCCTCCCTTGCAGCATTCATAATACTGTTGACATGTTCCCTTAATCTAATGGTCAATTAGCATGTGGTCTTGCCTACATACAGTAGTCCACATGGACATTGCGGACAATAGACCACCTCTGTAGTTTGGCTGGTAATAAAATCTCTGATTTTATACAGTTTGCCAAATCTGTCCACAATCAAACTTTTAAGGATCATGTGTTGGCATGCCAAGCAGTGCCCACATGGGCAGGAACCACTGAACTTAGTGGGCTGTTTGTTATTTAGGTAACTATGCACCATTTGGTCTCTTAAATTTGGGGCTCATTTCCAACACATAGATGGTCTGTCATTAAGAATTTTTGACAGATCTTCATCATTAGTTAGCAAATGCCAATGTTTGTTCAGAATGTCCATAATGGATTGTGAGTGACAATTGTAAGTTGTAATGAATTGAGTTACTGGTTTACTGTCAGTTTTGAGCACAGTGCTCTTTTGTATGCTAGTTTTATAGAGCTTCTACTGTACCCTCTGTGTAAAAGATCAATAGATCTAACCTTAAATGTTTGTTCATTGTTACAATTATGCCTCAATCTTAGGAATTCACCAACCGGTATATTCCACTTGATTGAGGGAGGATGTTGGCTGCTATGATGTAGCAGGCTGTTAGTAGTGGTAGATTTGCAATACAGATCACTCTTGAGTATGTCATTCAGATCTCTATAAAGATGAATGTCCAAAAATGCAATCTTGAACAAATCAAACTCTAAAGTGAGCTTGAGATTCATCTAATTTTCGTTCAGATGATCAACAAATTTTTAAGGAGATCTGGAGGTCCATCCTACAGGATGAACAGATCATCTATGTATCTTAGCCACAGCAGGACGTGATCTGTATATCCTGCAGTTTCCTCAATAAACACCATTGTCTCCTCCCACTAACCTAAATATAGGTTGGTGTAGGAGGGGGCACACGCACTACCCATGGCCACATGTTTGTAGGGAGAATTTGTCTTGGAACACAAAGTAATTGTGTTTCAGAATGAATGACAGAAAATCAATCATGAAGAGTCTCATGTTAGCATCAAAAGAGGCAGATTGTTGCAAATAATAATCCACAGATTTCAGGCCAAAGGAAGTGTTAATCATCGTATATAACGGTTCAACATCGCATGTAACCAACAATGTGTTAGTAATGATTGGTAGAGCTTCAATTTTGGACAGAATGCCTGATGTATCATGGATATAAGAATTGAGACTGATCACGTGGGGTCTCAAAATAAAGTCAATGAATTAACTAGCATGTTCTGTTAAACTCCCATTACTGGAGATTGTGGGCCTTCCAGGTGATGTATCTTTGTTCTTATGTACCTTAGGTAACAAGTACATAGTCACTACCCTAGGACATTCTATTTTCAAAAATGAAAGATCAGAGGCTGTTATACTGCCTGTGTCATAGCCATGTTGGATTAATTTGTTGTAGCTGGCCTGAAAATCAGTTTTTGGATTAGAGAACAACTTTGTGTAGCAGGATTTGTCATTGAATTGTTTGTATGCCTCAGAGGTGTACATATCTATAAGCCATAAAATAATATTACCCCCTTTATCAGAGGGTTTTACTATGACATCATCCCACTTTTTGATGTATTGAATTGCCTTGTTTTCTGTTGAGGTCAGATTAAAGTTGGTAACATTATCAGATAGCGATATATTATGCATTACTAGGTCAGCAAAGATTTGGGTAACTGTTGGGGGCCCATAGTTTCCTTTAATAGGTCACATTCCTTCATATTTTCCTTTAATAGGTCACATAGGTTGGTTAATACTTCACAGTCAGGTTCATTATCACTGTTGATAGGTTGACTAGCATCTCTCTCCTTTAATGCAAAGAATTTGTGAAGGAGGAGTTTGCAATTGAACCTATATAAATCTGTCAGTATCTCAAATTTGTCCAACTTATTAGAGGGAGAATAGGTTAAAACCTTTTTCAGAACATCCATTTGAGATTCAGTTAGCGAGTGAGTAGACGGATCCCTGCCCCTCTGGCGATAACCCCATCTTGAACGATCCCTTAGCTCCTTTTCTTCCCCTCCTGGTGAGTCTCTTCGGTGCGTGTTTGTCCTGTTGTACCTGCCTCGCTGTCCTAAAAAATGCTGTTGACTATTATCATATATCCTGATCTAAGTTAGGTTCTCTATCTGAAACAGAACTGGCACTGGTGTCACAACTATCTTTTTTCTTGATAAATCTTGGTTTTCTGCATGACCACAGGTATATAGACCCTTCCTTTGACTCTTCAGAGTCCCTATTATATTTAAGTTTTCTTTTTTGACACTGTCTGATTCCAGGTCAAGTGTTTTTGCTAAGTTTGTCTAGAGCCGTCTTAATGGTCTCTGTGTTGTCAAATTCCTTCATTTTATTCTTGATAACTTCTTCTGAATGATTTGTGTGTAGGGATATATGAGCGACTAGAAGCCTATATAACCAGAGCATGGGATGTGAGCAAAAACTGAATGTATCAAAGCAGTAGGTCGACTAGAGAAAGTCCTATGCTCTAGTTATATAGGATTCTAGTAGTTCATATATCCCTACACATTCATTCATAGGGCTATTTTTGAGTACTACATGTGACTATTATATTTTTGTCACTTGATTATTGTGGGCATATTATTGAATAATTAACATTTTGTGGCAAACCGGCTTCTTTGTCCCAGTGTTTTGTTTTAAATTCTCTTTTCTTCTTTTACTTTTTTGTATTACATTAAAAGCTAAGTTTTATCCATTGTGTTGCTCATGGTATTTAGACAGCACTTATGTATACTATCTCAGAGTGCTAATCAGGCAGGATATATTTATGTTTTCCATTTACTCTGTGCATCTTCCCCTGCAACACCAGACATATACACAGTGCTTTTTGTAAACATTATATGAGCTAGCATAGGTCAGGATCGAGTGCACTGGATTCCTTGTTTTTTTCTGCCCTCAAATGTGCTAGAACAAAGAATGATCAAGTACGCCATTCATCATTTCTCAGCAATACTGCATAACTAGGCCGTGAAATTAGGAATGGACAATGTTCCAGCTGTAGTGTATATCAAGAACCAGGAAGGTATGAGAAGCAGGGGCCTGCCTCAAAAGATTGTTCCAGTGATACATTGGGCAATTCAACGCACCTCCAGTCTCTCTGCAGTATATCTGCAAGTCAAGCTGAATATTCATGCCGATTTTCCCACTAGGATCCCACCGGAGTCAGGTTCCTGGGCCTAGAGTTAGGAGGACTTTGGGGTGATTGTGAAGAGGTGGGGCCATCCCACTATAGACCTTATGGCATCTCCTCACAAGAAAAAAGTGGACATCTTCTTCAGCAGAAGTTTCTTCAAAGAAGCGCTGGGGATAAATGCTTTCAATCAGGCATGGATTAACAAATGATTTTACATCTTCCCTCCAATTCCATTAATTCAAAAAGTTCTATGGAAGATCAAAACGGATCAAGCAGAAGTTATTGCTATAATCCCATATTGGCCCAGGAGGCCATGGCTCCCACAGTTGTTCATGTTGGGAATTAGGGATGGGCGAAAACTTCTGCATCAAACTGAAATCAGCAAATAATGGCAGTTCCTGCTTTGCAAATAATTTCCCGCAAAATGTGCCGGTTTTCCGCTTTTTTTTCCTAGCTCATTCCATTGAAATCAATGGGAACATTGAAATTACACACAACACATAACAAATATTATTTTATTTCCCAAACTTAGAGTATAAAAGGGGCATGAGGGTGCCTGTGTTTGTGGGGTGTGGGGAAAGAATTGGTTGAACAGGGATTTTTTTGTGGGGGTTGTTTACTGGGATTGGGGGCAATTAATAAAAAAATAAATCCTGAATTGTCACGTCTTGGGAGGACTAACAATAGTCTAGGAAGGATGGGATGACTCCTCCAACAAAGATGATTGGGGTGAGAAGCTAGGGAGTGTCGCTAGGGAGTGTAGCTGGATTCCGTCGGCCAACAGCAGAGAGGTGTGCTGCGGCTGAAGCCGTATAAAGATGCTAGCTGCAAAGCTAGATAGCCCCCTTCGCTTTAGCCTCCGGGGACCCTGGATACCCCACCATGGTTGGACTATACCCCAATGACCCCAGGGAGAAACTAACTCCAAGAACAGGAATTCTCACCAGAAGGTGCAGCAATGCTGGGCTGGCCACTGGAACAGCAGAGGAGGTGAAAACAACCCTAAAGGCAAAGGGGAACAGAACTGTACCCTAGCACGAGACAAGAGAGTAGTCAGGCAAGCCAGTCAGTAACAGGTAAACAGCATGACACTTGGAGCAGGCAAGAGAGTGGTCAGGTAAGCCGGTCAGCAACAGGTAAACAGCAGGACACTTGGAGCAGGCAAGAGTGGTTAGGCAAGCCGGTCAGTAACAGGAGCATAACAGGATACTGCCTCATGCTTTGGGAAAGGTGTATTACTCTGCTTCATTTCATTAAGAACCTCCATTTCTGCATACTATCTATGTTGTTTCTCTATTTTTCTCCTCCCTGGATCTCTAACTAGTCAGCTATAACACTTGAGTGAACTCTTACTCAAAGGACCAGGAAAGAGAAGAATTATATCAGCTTGCCTTTATTTTCCTTTCCTGGTCACAATAAGTCAGAGCTTACTAGCATCCCTCTCAAACCTTTGATTGGCTAACTACCTAGACAATTTAGGGAGGATAGGGGGGAATAATTTATAGCTTGGGGAGGTAGTTCCTGTCTTGGAGCAGCAATGGAAACTTAACCCTTGAGTGATCACTGATTCGTCATGACCAGGAAAGGAAAATAATAGTAAGGTGATATAATTTTCCTCTTTTATGCAGAAAGAATCATTGAAGTCCATATTTAACCACAAAAATGCTTTTTTACTTAAATCACTGTACTATACAAAAACATACCAAAACGTATCAGTTGCAAAAAATAGACTCCAGGATATATGGAAAATCACCTATCATAAAGAAAAAAAAAACACTGTTGCACAAAATAAAACAGATAAACAGCATATAGCAAAATCATGTACATGGCAAAATTAACCCTTGCAATGCCAAAATAAAACACAAACCATGGCCATGCCCCACAAATAACTGTCACACACAACACAACAACCTAGCCACACCACAGGGACAAGGCCTTCAAAAAGCACACCAACACAACACATCACAACTTAGAACGGAACAATGGGAGTTAACACACAGCATGGACACCTGTCAAAACAAAACAAGCTCACCTGGGCAACATCAACAGCTGATACAGACGCAACCTACACCTCACAAAATCACACTGACACCAATCAGAACACAGCAGATTTTAACACAAACACACCGGCAAACACTTACCTGGACAGCAAACACCTTCCCACTGGTCATCACTCACCTCATGACCACACCTGGACAATGCCCCAAAATGGTCTTAAAGGGACAGCCCACCATACTCACATATGGCTTGTTTTCCACTCAGGAAGAGAGAGAGAGATACAGAGGGAGATGGAAAGAGAGAGAGAGAGAGAGAGAGAGAAAGAATAATAAGAATGTTCACATACATATTGCTGCAAAGACTGCTGAGAAGGCATGCAAGGTCTAGGGAACACCAGCAACTTCCAAACACACCTGTTCAACAGCCTTCACCTGTTGCAAGTGAGGAGGCTCTGTCTGAAGAGCCACATAGGAGCCCATCCCCACCTGGAGAACAACATCTGCCTGCAGAACCGCAGCTGCTGCAACAGGATGCTCCCCAGATATAGCAACAGGATGCTCCCCAGCTGCCACAGAGACCCCTGAAGCAGTGTGGGCTGTACAGATGACCACCAAGGCCCAGGGTATACCACTCAAGGGTCATGCTCCTGGGAATGACCGATGAGGAGGTGACAGATCGCTACAGGTTGAGGCCGCGCGACATCATTGCCCCATATGAGCTCATCAAGGATGAGGTCGATCCAATATACATACAAAACCATGCCCTAACTGGCTTGCAGAAACTCATGTGTGCCATACATTTTATGGCAAGTGGAGCCTTTCAGTCAACAGTAGGTTGCACATCAGACATGTCACAGTCCACATTTTCGAAGGTGCTGGCTCAGGTGTTGCCAGCCCTCATAAGCAAGGCCAGTAGGTACATACATTTTCACACCACTGACATGGAGTAGACACCTGAAGTACGGCTTTTATGCAAGGGGAGGCATGCCCAAGGTCACGGGTGCAATAGATTTCACTCATGTCTGTATCAAAGATCCAGCACGTGAGGGACATCTATTTATTAACCAGAAGAACTTCCACTCCACGAACGTGCAGATGGTGTGTGACTCCAACATGAGGATCCCCAGTGTCCGTGCGAAATATCCTGGGAGCTGTCACGATGCATACATTCTTCAAAACTCATCTGTGCACAGAGACTTTGAGAATGGAACATATGCAGGGTATGGATTCTGGGTGAGTTAACAATACTAAAACACACCACATCCACAGGTGTACACACAACACTGCTCAGCATGCTCTTGACTCACAGATAGTACGTCCACCTCATACAACATCATCCACATAACATGTGATCCCTGTCTCACCATGTCACTTACTTTCCACAGGTGATTCTGGCTATGGCTGTAGATCATGGCTCCACACCCAGGTTGAAAATCCCCAAACCGATGCCCAAGAGTGATACAATCAGGCTCCTGGCATAACGAGGAATGCCACTGAGGGTACTTTCAGGATGCTAAAATCCTGTTTCAGATGTAGGCTTATTCGGGGGGAGCACTACAGTATGTACCATGCAAAGTTTGTAATTTAACATTGGCATGTGCAATACTACACAACATCGCAGTGGACACCAGACTTGTGAACGATATCCAGCCCCCACCCATACGTGATGACCCTGTGGACATTGTTGAGGGTGAGGAGACCCTAAGAGGGGTGCAGATAAGAGACAGACTAATCAGGGAACACTTCAACTGTGATTATAACACCGGCATCCACATAATCCATGCATGTCCATGATCAGTCCTGTGAACTGGTGCAAACACATTCACCACAACACACATGTACTGTTTCACCACACAGAATTAATGACACAGCCCTGACACTGGATGTAGTATGGACCACAAACATCAACCATTCCATGGATATGTCATATTGTGGCTGGGGATTCCTATACCATCTACCATTCTGTCATTCATGTTGACATTGCTGCCTCAAAAATATAAAGACACTAAATGGTGGATTACTAAATAATTCAGTATATTAGAATTCAGACCGCAGGTTTGAAAATATATCAAATAGAAAAAAAGAGAAGAAAAACTTTCAGAGAAATGGACTGCACCAGGGCTGGTGCATTAGCCAATACACCCACACAGATGCAGCCAGATATCTGAACAAAGAAACCAGTTCAGTCTATATAGGGGATTACTTACACCACTAAAATAATTCTTTATTAATTACATCATTAAAATAATTCACAAAGGACAACATATATAAAGCAACTGATTCAGTGAATAGTGCTTTGTATAAAACCACAGTGCAGCTGAAAAGATCTCTGAGTTATCTAGATGTGGTATATTATTTGATATAGCGTATCTGATTAAATGAACATTCACAGCATTAAAGTTTTTACTGGCTTGTTTTTATTGTATACTGGACTCTTCATTAATTGCGATGTTGTTGCCAAGTATCAATTCCCTTTACATAACGATAATTAATATCAGTGTAACATAATCGAGTTGATTTAAAATTCTATTTGCTACTTATTATCTGCTCTATTCATTACGAGTAGTAAGCCCAGTTTGTTACAGCGTTATACATTCACGTCTATACTTTCAGTCTCTCAGCTGTACGAGCTTTCAATCTAGATCAACCCCATATATTCTAACAGTGCTATCGGGTTAATGCTTATAACACATAAAACCCGTTCGAATGTATAGGAAAAGTAGACTATCTTACAGTTAGCCGAAATCTAGTCTCAGTTAGTTCAGCAACTCAAACACCTGCTAAAGTACTCAGTATATTATTTCAATATTGATGATTCCTACAATCTATTGCTGTATTATCTCTCTCTTCATAATCTGGCTTGCTATCTAGTTCCTCAAGCATATGAGCCACTAATTATTGTGACAACTCAGAGATCATTTAAATTATTTCATTGGGCCATTAACGTTATGCCCTTAGTAATGCGCTGCACCGCCCAACGCGTTTCGCCGTTTACACGGCTTCGTCAGGGGCAATCTATCGTTTGTCCGTTTCTAATCCCCAGCTTTATATACCCTTGTAAATCTTACCGGGTCGTTGCTCCGATCGGACTCTCTCCAATCAAAGCGCATGTTTCTCATGTCCAATCAAAACTAGTGTTAGATCGGCAGGTTACAATTCTATGTTCCATTAACTGTTTCAGGTCCAATAGAGATCCTATTCAAGCGATGTTCTTTCATTACTAGAGGTATATTATCAACTATACTTATATGTTACTCTTTGATGACACACACGTCCTTAATATAATTCATAGTTACATTGGCTTAGAAATAGCTACCATGTTTTAATAAATGGACTAAAGGTGAAACCTTCATTTAACCCTTGTGGGTTCAATGTTCCCAGTTTATAAATCCATTGAGCTTCTTTTACCAATAATTTAGTATCTAAATCACCTTTTCTCGCTGTTTTCTTAATGTTTTGTATTCCTATAAAGCGTAACACTTCAGGATTACCATTATGTAGTTCATGTACATGTCGTGGTATAGGTTTTTCTCTTCTATTTCGAATATCTCCAATATGTTCAAGAATCCTAGTTCTAAATTCTCTAACAGTTTTACCTATATAACGTTTACCACAGCCACAGATGATTTGATAAATAATTCCCCTAGACTTACAATTTATAAAATCACGGATTTCAAATTTTACACTGCCATTGTAATTGAAGAAAAACTTATCTTTTAATATAAATTTACATGCTGTACAATTTCTACAAGGATAAGTTCCCTTCAGACTAGATTTCAACCAAGTGGTAGAAGGTTCTTTTACAAAATGACTATGCACCAATTGATCTTTTATATTTGTACTACGTTTATATGTTATATTAGCTTTTTCATGTAATACCTCAGATAATTCTTTATCTTGAAGGAGTATTGGCCAATATTTATTTAATATTCCATTGATCTCTTTATGTTGTGAGTTAAACGTCCCTATCAGTCTCACCAGTTTGTCTTTATTATCACGAGGTGCTGGATTCAATAATTTATTCCTATCAGCTAATAACGCTCTGTTATATGCATACTTTAATGTCTTTTTATTGTATCCTCGAGCCAGAAATCTTGTTTGTAACTTTCTGGCTTCAATTTTAAACTCTTCCATTGTACTGCATAATCTTCTTATACGAAGATACTGTCCTACAGGGATCCCTCTTTTCAATTGTTCTGGATGTTGACTCTCAGCTCTTAAAAGATTATTAGTAGCAGTTTCTTTCCGATATACAGTTGTTTTAATTTCATCAGTCTCATCACGATAAATCAAAATATCTAAGAAGGAAATTTTCTCACGGTTCAAACAACTAGTGACCAATAAGTTCATATTATTGTCATTAATTGTATTAACAAATTCTTGAAATATTTCTGCTGAACCATCCCAAATAAGTAAGACATCATCTATGAAGCGAAGCCATATGGAGATACTACTTGTGTACCTTTCCATTCCCTCAACAAAGATGCATTTCTGCTCCCACCAACCTAAATACAGGTTGGCATAGGAAGGGGCACAAGTACTTCCCATAGCTGTGCCCCTAACTTGATGATAATAACAATTATCAAAGACAAAATAATTTCTCTTCAAGACAAATTCAAGTAGTTCTAATACAAATTTATTATGGCCCTTGTAGTTATTTCCTCTAGCCGAGAGAAAGTAACTAACGGCTTTAATTCCATTCTCATGTATAATACTAGTATACAATGATTCTACATCTAAACTAGCAAAGAATTGATTTTGTCCCAGAGTTATATCACTTAATCTCTTTATAGCATCCAGGGAGTCCCTTGTATATGATGGGAGACTGAGAACAAATTGCCGTAATATACGATCAACATAGATACTACTTCTCTCAGTTAGACTCCCTATTCCAGACACTATTGGACGACCCGGTGGTGATTTTAAATTTTTGTGTACCTTAGGAATAGTGTAGAACGTGGGTATCACAGGATTTTTTACCATTAAAAATCCAAACTCATTTTCATCAATTATTTTATCCACTTTCGCTTTTCTGAGGACTATTTCTAATTCAATTTGGAATTTCTTAGTAGGATCACTGTCTAGTTTTCTATAACAAGTACTATCATTCAGTTGTCTTAAACATTCTTTTCTATAATCTGAAATATCCTGTATAACTATATTACCTCCTTTGTCACTCGGTTTAATAATGATTTCCTTATTATTATACAGATTTTTTAGGGCCTGATTTTCCTTAAAACTCATATTCTTCATTCCTCTGCCTTTTACATTTTCCTTTGATAGCTGTTCAAGTTCTTGTGTAACCCCTTCAATAAAGATCTCTACATGCGGAGAAACACTACTCGATGGTGTAAATTTTGTGTTAATCTTCAAGTCAGTAAATGCCTCAAGAATATCATGCATACCCCCATGTGAACCAAGACACTACAAATTACCCATGTTCAGCATATTCCAAGGCTCGATAGACAGCAATTAAAATGATATGACCTGATGATAGCCATAGCATCCATTGTACCCTTATAGCGAAAGAGCATTATACAGTGCAATGCACTGGATAACACACTGTTACATCAGGGGTTAAAGGGCCATTTGAGTGAACATGAGACGTGCAGTTTGCTATAGCTGAAAAGAGCAGCATAGGTATGGATCTACAGTGGTAGTGTGTTACACAACATAGAGGTCATGATATGTGGATCAGATCTCAAGGGACACCATGCTGACCTGTGTGTGTGTGTGTGACATTGGCAGGCCAAATATCTTTGTTTCATGGAGCTATTAGGACATATTTTCTTAAGTGCAAATTTATGTCAGGGGCACATATCTCTAGGGCTGGTTGACATCCCCTTAGTTTTCCCCATAATGGGTTACAGACAAGTAGACATGATGTTGTAGCTGTTGCATGACAGTCAGTTCAAGGATGCTATTGCAAATCCTGTTGTCTTGTCCCGCAGGCATCCATAGCATGATCCTTCCTGAAACAGAGGAGTTTCCATGTGACTGGACTGAAGCCTTGACAACACCTCCATGAAGCTGACCCCTTGATGCTTTCAAGTGCTTGTGTTGGTGATGCAATGTTTAACCTGATGTTCACAGCAACCTCTACTGGAACATTAACATATCCACAGAAGACACAAATGTATGTGTTTCCTAACATCCAGATTTCAAACTTGAACAGTAAGAATGCTCATCTTCACAGTTACAATACCTTGTGGACAGCACATGAGCAGTTCATTAGTGTTTCTACAGTATCCTTTGTTAAGTTTTATGTACCTTTTGGGTATTCATACAAGTGTTCAATGCATATAGGCAATATACACAAAAAACACATGTATGTTTTAATGTAGTGTGAAAAACATTAAAGGCGAACCATCACAATTCAATATGTGTCAGTTAAATTAAATGTTGAATTAGACATATCTCAATGTGGAACCATATTCATGGCTAGAGTATCCCTCCTGCATAGGAAGGCATGACCTACATCACAGGAGTCCACTAGTTGTTTGAACATGTGTGGACTTTGGGATGTATTCATGCAAGGAGATGATGTCAATGATACACTGAGGTGTATTGTGAGTGATAAGGAGGTGATACAGGGGACATTGTATCAATATTTCCTAAACTATACATTTGCTTGTCTTTTGGCTAACATGACACCTATGCAGCTTTTAATGACGTTTTCTGATATGCAAACTTGAACCACGATGACAAGCTCTCCAGGGCATACTTGTACACGCAAGAATGTATTTTTCTGTTAAAACATTTCTAAATAAAAGTCCACTTTCTGTGTCTTTTTAACTAGCATGTGTATCAGAATTTCATATTTTTTTTAAAGGAGTAACAGCACTAAAGGGCTTACAAGTGATGACATAAAATGTACTGTAAGGCATAAACATATTAAGGCTGAGTTCAAAATACAGTCATAAAATCTCACTATACATGATGACAGATGTAGTGACAAATAATAGTCTTATTTTCAAAGCCGGATTAGAGCAGAATGCTCTGTACAAATTAAATCCTCTTCTAGAAATGTTTGTGATGTTTGATCAGTTAGCAGATTACAATCTGTTCCTTTGTTAGAATGTAATTTTCCTTTATCTTTACAAGGGGTGGGCGAAAAGTGTAAAAAAATTCCCCATATTACTTTATGCAGATTTTTTGCTTTTTCTGTGAAAGTTTTCGCTTTTTCGTCTATGCAAAAATGTCCCCTATTTTAACTAATTTTTCACCTGTATTTCTTATAGGTACTACATTTCCCACTGTAATATTACTTCTTCTGAGGGCTGTAGTTTAGAAATAAGTGTCTGAAAGTCAAAGTTGTGAGTCCTACAGCAATACATGCCTTGAAAAATGTATTAGCATGCATAGTGCATTTGTCCTTTGCCCACAACACTAACTTCCTTCTTAAGTGACACTGGCACATATTCCTGATGATGTCAAGAGATAAAAAAAAAATACATCCTACAATGCGGCAGATGTGCATTGTATTAGTGGTGGTGGGGGGACTGGCTGGTATGGTGTGATTTGTCTATGTATATAGTTTTTAATATTTTCATGTTTGCATCAAATCACTGTCCTCCTTCTCAGATTATTGACACACCTTACTTGTTGCTCATAGCAATGGTCCCAAGTGGGGTATATGGTGGAAACCCTTTTTCCCATCCCTTTTCCACCTCCTCATCTGTGGTACTCTTAATAAATTTGTCCTGGCTTTGTCTATCATGTGTGGTTTCTGCTACTACTAATTTTGGGGCTAGATGTTGATGCAGTTCTACTGCCACTACTACTAGGTGTTAAGGGTGCAGCATTTACATCAGCAGAGGCACTCGTCATATCTAACATTGTGGATGTTAATACCCTGTGTTGCTGTTGCTGCTGCTGGGTACTCAGTACAGGTGTGTGTGGCTGAGTGGGACTTGGACTTTGAAGAGGTGATGATGCTGATGATGACTGATAGGGTGATTGTGTGCTTTTTGACATCTGTGATTGTCCAGGATCAGACTCTCCAATGCCTTTCTCAAACAGTTTATAGACAGGCACAGTGCTCCTTAAAAGTGGTGGAAGTTTCAGCCTTTGACTTTCTGCTAACCTTATAGCCCTGTCATCATTCTCACTCTCAACTTCATCTGTATCTGAACAAGAGAAGGATGCTGGAGGGATATAGTCTAGATCTGCATCATCATTGGTCATCATTAGGTCATCCTCAGCAGCATCAGCATCACCTGACAGTTCTTGCCCGCTACTACCCTTATATTCCTCTAAGCCTTTAGAGGTCTCAAACAATTTCTTTTTACTTTTACTGTAACAAAGTTCCCTACTACTTTGAGGATGGGTATTTTGGTGCTTGTTTGTCTCACAATTTGATGCATCAGGCACTTCAGCTGCTACACCTTCCTCTATTATGCTATTTCCAGCATCCTCAACACTTGAATGTGACTTGTTGCCATCTTTGGTGTTCTTCTTATATGGTTCTTTATTTCTTCTGGCATTGGTGGTGCTGGAAGTTTTGCTGGGACCTTGAAATAGTGCATCCTCCCTTGTAGGAGAGGGATCATCATCATTGATTGCACACACTACAGCAACCATTGCTGCAGTCAGTTTTTTTTAACCCTTTGAATGCCAGAGGGGTACAGAACGCATTGCAAAGCAATGTGTTCCGTACCCCTCTGACACTCAAAGGGTTAACTACTACTTTACTCTCATGTCCCTGCAATGTTCCATCCTTCCTCCTTCCCCCTCCCCCCTGCCCCTTGTTTGTTTTCAGGACATTACTCAATTATTGTGTTTTTACTCTACACAACACAAATGATGAAGTATGATCTCTTGCCTAAGCCCAGTCAGCTGTCTGTCACTGTCACCTATATTATTATTTTTTTTTTTTTTTATTCTTTTTTATTTTTTTTTAAGTTGTCCACCCTGTCTTATCATTGTCAGTCTGTCCAATAAAAAAATTATAACTGAAAAAAAAATCAGCAACTTCTTTCCCCAATAGAAAAGTAAATTAGAATATTGCGCTACTACCACCTACCTAAGAGAATATTCTGTCTAATAAGCAAAAAAAATGGGTACAATAAATAAAATACAAGATAAGTTTACCGTATCCAAAAAATGACACAGATAAAAGAAAAATGTCATAAAATCTTGATGTAAATAACGGATGAGAATGAAGACACAAACTAAAATTATTGTGAAATAGTCCAAAAATAGTCACTTGAATGTCCAAATATATATAAAAAAATAAAATTATCTTACATGAAGTATATCGTTGACTTTACACATGATACTGTATGTAGACCAATGGTATCTAATGTACCAATATAAATATGTCCGACCAGTCAGATGAAAGGATGAAAAATGATGAATAATGAAATGATGAACTGATGGAATGAAATGAGATGAAATGGATTCAATCACTGTCTCCATATCTCCACATAAAATTAGTATATTTATCCCTTGTGCAGCTCACATTTGCCAGGCTTGTACAGAGCAGCCAACCAAGTAGAGATCGATGTAGAAGTCAGCGCTCAAAGGGAAGAATAGAAGAGAATAATTAAGAACATCTAAGTATAATATTATTTATTAACAATAAATAAATATAAAAAACAAATGCGCACTCACAAAATGCCACCTTGGCAAGAAGGCATCTCGGGGTCCCAGCCTTACTTTATGAAAATGGAAATATTTATATTCTGATTTATGGACAACTGTTTGTTGGGTTATTATTGGGTTTTATTTGATGTGACCAAATAATATGAGGTGATATAGCATCTATAGGGGACTTAACTGCAGTGTTACCATATTGCCCTCGATTTTTAATAGAATAATATTTTTGGGGTTTGAACTGGTGATATGCTTTTGTTATGACGGAATGATGACCCCATAGATAATCCAAATAAACGCTATTCTTATAATGTTGATCTCTTTTACAGTTACATTTAATTAATATAAGACAACATGTTATTGAATTATTTAAACATGTATGTTTTAATCAGATTTTATTAATCATTTTATCATTATTGCTTTTATCTTTTTATGGACATTCTTTAGGGTAATTTGAAATACTTAAAATTACAAGAGGACTATAAATAGAAACAATGGCTGTTCCACTACCATTGCTTTACCCCTGAGGAAGTGGGAGGTGTCCCATGAAAGTGCTAGGGTAAACTGAACATACACTCATTAAGGAGCAGGTCCCGCCTCATGTCCCCCGTGAGGTTCTTCCATTGCCTGGAGCTCAGCGGGCATAACATCACCATTGCGGCTTTGACCGTTCAGCCGGAGAACACTGAAAAGTACTCTCCTCGTGGTCCAGAGACACAGAGGTATTTTAGACAAAAAGGAGGACACAGCTTGAGACTGTTTGGGGGATGGAACCCCAAGATGCCTTCTTGCCATGTAGATGCTCTTTATTATTCTCTTCTATTCTTCCCTTTGAGAGCTGATTTCTACACCGAACTCCTTTCCCAAGATTTTCCCACCCAGCACAGAGACAACAATAGCAAGATCAGCAAGCACATAGGTTCCCAGCTGCCTGTGTCTTGCCAGTCAGTCAATCTGAATTTTGGGGTATTACGAGGGTCAACCTCCTTCCTTCCTTCTTCTCCTCAGAGTGCTCAACTGACTCTGCTTATACAGGAAACAAATATCCTACCTAAAAGATTCCATGAAG
Source organism: Rhinophrynus dorsalis (assembly GCA_037306005.1). Classification (NCBI taxonomy): domain Eukaryota; kingdom Metazoa; phylum Chordata; class Amphibia; order Anura; family Rhinophrynidae; genus Rhinophrynus; species Rhinophrynus dorsalis. The sequence goes on along the minus strand of CM074723.1, from coordinate 136,808,642 downwards.
TAAACTTCAATTCCCCTTTCTTCTCTACCTCAAACAGCATGCTGCTCTCTCCTCTCACAAATACAGAAAGGCATGCTGTGAGAGTCTGACACCCTTTATGGCTGTAGAAAACTTTTGTGTGGTGGAGAAAAATGTTTCTTCCCATTGATTTCAATGTACAATGAGCTAGGCGAAAAAAAGCAGGAAAACACAGAAAATATGCAACTTTTCACAAGAAATTTTTCACTAAGTGGAAAATGACATTTTCGGCGATTTCAGTTTGTGGTGAAACTTTTTGACCATCCCTAATCTTTACATGATTTAAAAGGCCTTTTATGGAGTCTCCCCCAGCTGCAACAATGCTATAAAGTGGACCTGCTACCTAAACAGATTTTAGTCTAATTAAAGGTTTATATTTAAACTGGTTATAACTTGTGCCTTTTGTTTTCTAAATTGTTTAATAATTGTATGTGTTTTTGATTTAGTAGCTGGGGAGTCTTTCAGAATTGTTTGTTATCCGGCCTGGGGCTCAATACTATTCTCACAGGTAAAACAGCTGGTAAGGGGGGGGGGACACAAAGCGACAAACCCACCTACCTAACGTAGCTGACCTGATACATGGAACAACCAGCACTGGTGGCCAAAACTGAAATTTTGGCAAAACATTTGTTTTTGTTCCTAAAACGTGCACTAAATAGTGCAAACTGAGTGAACATCAAAGGAAAAAAAGCCAAGTCTCATTGTTTGACAAAGTGTCAAACAATGAGAGTGTGCTCAAAATAGTCACCCTCCCCCCACCTCCCATACACTAACCCTACACTGTCCCTAACATGACACTAAAGTAAATAATACTACCAGTAACACTATCCTAACACCCAGAAATGTAACACTTACCTGTCATCCACTATGCATCTCCTTCTGAATCTTCTGTCTTCTTTTTTCCCTTCTTTTCTTATTTGTTCTTTCTAATGTTCCCCCCCCCAAAATATAAATGATTAGTTATGTTTACTAAAACAAAGAATCAAGCACCCCAAAGATGCTACAGTTAACCCTTTGAGTGTCAGAGAGATACTTCTCCGGTGCTTTAAGGGTTTAAAAAGTGTGACATTTGTCCTTCAGTGTTTCTTTTTTGTTAATTGCCTTTTTAAAAAACATAAAAAAGTCCTTTTACTGTCCATTTAAAAAAAAATAAATGCCGGGCACATGTCCCCTTTGCTGCTATCTCTGCTAGCGGCTAATCTAGTGCTCTACTATCCATTGCTGCTTTCCCCTGTTCTGGTCAGTCTGAATCAGCTGACTTCTCTGTGATTACTCACCTGTTATCAGCCAACCCTCCCAGGGTATTTAAATCAGCATTGCTCACTTCCTGATTGCCCTTGTGTTTGCTTCTGGCTGCAAGAGTGTTCTACTGATTTCCTGTGCATGACCAGATTTTCTCTGATGTCCCTTCTGGCTCCTGACTCCTGGCTTGTTCCTGACATAGCTGATCTCTGTATTCCTCACCCCGGCTTGACCGAGTACCTGTCTTGGTTCCTGACCCCGTCTTGTCTTTTGGTTTATGCTTCTGGATCACGATTTTGCTTTATTTGCTTTTGTTATTTTAATAAAAGTGTTTTGCATTTTATAAATTTGTGTCTGTCTGCTTCCTGGTCCCTAACTGCACACAAGGGCCATGAACTCAGAAGGTGAAGGCAATTCACCAAATGTTTTTTTCAGACTGGACCAGGTAGACCAGCACATGGACTAGTTTGTGTTAGCCCTCTAGACTTTGTTGCTCTGTACTGCACATCTGGCTTCATCACCTCAGCAACCCCTGGCACAGGCTGCCCCTATAGCTACTGCCGCTCCCACTCCAGCTGCCAATGGTGATTCCAATGTTGCTAGAGGCATGACTGGGTCTTCCCCGCTTTCCCAGCATTATGCAGAGGTTTCCTGAACCAGGTTGGTATCTATGTGGAGATGGTACCACTGGATTTCCCTTCTGATAGGAGTAAGGTGGGCCTCATGATTTCCTTACACTCTGATAGGGCCTTGGCATGGGCTAATCCCCTTTGGGAGACGCAGAAATCTATTGTATACAATTTAAAAGGAGGGATGTATAAATGTGGTAGAAAGGGGTGTATGACTTGCTTACACCATCCTTTTAAAAGAGGAGCAGCGAACAATTTATGTCTACTAGTACAGGTCAAACTTATGCATTAAGACAGTTTCTGAATTGTAACTGCGAGTTTGTAGTGTATTTGCTCACGTGCCAGTGTGGCATGCAGTATGTGGGTTGTACTACACGCAAGCTCGGAGTGAGATTTGAGGAACACTTGAGAAATATTAAAAATAAGATGGATAACCATAGTGTACCCCAACATTTTATTGATCACCAGGAATGCAAGTATGATGAGATTACTATTCTAGCAATTGATCAAATAACTTTGGATAGGAGAGGTGGGGATAGATTGCTAAAATTGAGAAAAAGAGAAACATTCTAGATCCATTAACTGAGGACATTAAATCCATTGGGATTAAATATGGAATTAGATCTGTCAGCCTTTATTTGATATCTAAGGGGTGGGAACCCTGGTATATGTACACTTGGTAGTCTATCTGTTAATGCATATCTTACAATTTGTATTTTATGCTTCTTACATATAGGTATTTTTATACATTTTAAGTTTTTTTATATATATGTATTTTTTGGAATATACAGAAAATAATATATTTTTTATTGTGGTATTTTTTAAATAGGGGATAGGACAGAGTTTTATGGTGAACTAATGGGGATATATACTTTTTTATATATGTTTTGTATATTTAATTTAGTTATTTGCAATAAAAATATAGTTTTTTTTTTAATAACATATAGGAAGATCATATTGAGAATGATAGCTGTAGGCTCAGAGTTATTGCAATTGGGAAGATCTTGTTGCAAGGGTTTATTTGTTGCAAGAAGTAATAGGCCTGCGGAGGATCACTGGCAGAATCAGATATGATGCTAATTAGGTGATGGTTATATTCCATTCATGCCAGTGACCTCTGTAACCCCTGAGGAAGCGGAAGGTAGTGTCTTCAATACGTGTTGGGCTAGTCTGAGTGATTCTGATATCAAGGTGACGCCACTGAATAGTGCTCTAAATTGAACATCAGAACCCCATGCTGCTGTAGCACACAAGAGGGCCTGTGAGTAACCCCGGTGTTGGGTGCTTATGTGATTTACACCGTGCTGTATATATATTTGGGCTTTGGAGCAGTTTTGATTACTGTTAAAGAACACATTTGTTTTGTGGCTGTTCATTCACTAGAAGAGGAGGAATATGTGATACTGGGAGAGAGTATAATGCTGTTTTATATTTGATCTTGTAAATGTGTTTCTTATTGAGAGCATGTCCAAATAAAATATACTCTACTGTTAGATGGTATCCTCTTGCACTTCTTTCTAGAATATCATTACAAGTCTTGCTATATGGAGGAATACCATATCGGAGGCAGCAGTTGGAGCATCTGATCAAGATAAGAGACTTATTGTGGGGACAAGGACTCATTCATCTACTAGTATTTTTATTTATCATTTATTATTTTTCATTTTTATTTCATTTTTATTTTTTATTTTTATATTTTTTTATTCAATTTTTTTTTGTTTTATTTTTTTTAATATTTTTTATTTACTTATTTTATTTAGAGATTTTTTGTGTTTTGGTTGATTTGATATTCATGTGTGGAGGGCTTTAGTCCATCCTTCAGTGAGAAGGTGTCAGGCATGGGTTTGAGCGCTACTCTTTTCTTTTCTTCTGTGATCTGTGTATGTATTTTTACCATAGTCATACTCTATCCTCCTTCTCAGATTATTGACACACATTACTTATCGGTCATAGCAGTGGTCCCATCTGTCCTCCACCTCCTCATCTGTTCTGTTAATATATTTGTCCTGGCTTTGTCTGTCATGTGTGGTTTCTGTTACTACTACTACTGGAGCTATATGTTGATGTAATACTACTGTGACTACTACTAGGTGTCAAAGATGCAGCACTTACAACAGCAGAGGCAGCAGAGTTACTTGTCATATCTAACACTGTGGATGTTAACCTGTGTTGCTATTGCTGGGTACTCAAAACAGGTGTGTGTGGCTGACGTCTATGCTTTCTATGACTTTCTCAAACAGTATATAGACAGTCACAGTGCTCCTTAAATGTGGTGGAAGATTCAGCCTTTGACTTTCTGCTAATCTTATAGTTCTGTCACCATCCTCACTCTCAACTTCATCTGTATCTGAACAAGAGAAGGATGCTGGAGGGATGTATTCTAGATCTGCGTCATCATCAGTCATCATTAGGTCATCCTCAGCAGCATAAGCATCCCCTGACAGTTCTTGCCCACTGCTACTCTTATATTTCTCTAAGCTTTTGGAGGTTTCAAACAATTTCTTTTTACTTTTACTGTAACAAAGTTCCCTACTACTTTGAGGATGGGTGTTTTGGTGCTTGTTTGTCTCAATCTGATGCAGCAGGCACTTCAGCTGCTACACCTTCCTCTATTATGCTACTGCCAGCATCATCAACATTTGAATGCAACTTGTTGTCGTCTTCAGTGTTCTTATATGGTTATTTATTTCTACTGGCACTGGGGGTGCTGGAACTAGTTTTCCCTTGGAGTAGAGGGATCATCCTCATTGTTTGCACACACTGCAGCAACCATTGCTGCAGTTAGTTTTTGAACTACTACTTTACTCTCACATCCCTGCACTGCTCCACCCCTCTCCCTTCCCCTTTTGCATTTGCTGGACATTATGCAACTACACTGTTTTTTTTACTGTACGGTACCCAACAGCTGTATGATGCCTTGCCTAAGCCCAGTCAGCTGTCTGTCACTGTCTCCTAAAATATTTATTTTTTTCATTCTTTTTTATTTATTTTTTTTATTTTCTTTTTTTATTTATTTATTTATTTAAGTTGTCCACCCTGTTGTCTTATCACAGTCTGTCCAAAAAAAAATAACTGAAAAACAAAATCAACATCTTTCTCCAGGCTTTCCCACCCAACACAGAGATAATAACAGAAACATCAGAAAGCAAATAGGTCCATAGCTGCCTGTGTCTTGCCAGTCGGTCACATGGAATTTTGGAGTATTTGGGGGTCCTTGAACTTTCGAGTGGTGTAAAAATATTTTTCTTCACATTGATTTCAATGGGTGTAAAAGACAGAAAAAAGCTGAAAAACTGTACTTTTTGCTGGAAAATTTTCCGCAAGAGGAAACTGCCATTATTCGCCAATTTCAGTTTGAACAAAAATTTTCACCCATCCCTACTACTAAGCTATTCAATTGATTAAAAGGGTCCAAGGTGTTCACTAAGCTCGACCTGTGAGGGCCGTATAATTTGGTATGGATGAAGGAGGCCCATGAGTGGAAAACCGCGTTTAACACCAGGAACGGGCATTACGAATACTTCGTTATGCCCTTCGTTCTCTGGTGGTATACTTAGATGACATTCTGATCCATTCCGCCTCCATGGAAAGCCACCATGCAGATGTAGGCTGTGTTCTGCAAAAATTAAGAAGAGAATAATCTTTTTTGTAAATTAGAAAAGTATGAGTTCCACCTCAAACCAGGTCACCTTCTTGGGGTACATTATTTCAGAGGTCAGTGTCACTATAGACCCTGAGAAATGCTCAGCTGTTCTCGAGTGACCACAACCAGGATGTCTTTGCTCTCTACAACATTTCCTCGGGTTCGATAACTACTACGGGAAATTTATCTGCAACTTTTCCTCTATAGTAAAACCCCTTACCGCCATGACCAAAAAAGACGGTAACTCCACACACTGGTCTCCAGAAGTCATCAAAACATTTGAGGCATTAAAAATCACTTTTGCCGCAGCATCCATTTTGGCACACCCGAAAACCAAGCTTCCATTCATACTTGAGGTCGATGCATCTGAGACAGGTTTAGGCACCCTCCTGTCTCAACATCCTATTTCTGAGAGCCAGTTGCACCCGTGTGGGTATTTCTCTAAGAAGCTAAGTCCTGCTGAGTGCGAATGAGAAACTGGTGACCTTGCGTTACTGGCAATAATACTCGCTCTCAAAGAACGGAGGCATTTGCTAGAGGGAACTTCAGTGCCAATCCTAATTCTCACGAATCATAAAAATCTCACATACCTGTCCAAAGCTAAGCACTTGACTCCAAGACAAGCCTGATGGGCCTTTTTTTTTGTCCCATTTTAATTATGTGGTCTCGTATCTGCCGGGCACCAAAAAATGTCCAGGCTGATGCCCTATCCAGACAGTTCTCGGTCACTAAAGAGGAGAGCCCTCCTAGTCCTATTATTCCTCCAGACTGAGAACTGGCCACCATACGTACCAGCATAACATCTCCCCTCGGGAAGAGAATACAGGCTGTTCAAGTAGATGCACATGCTGAGATTCCCTTTGGGTGCTGTTTCTTACCTGTTAACCTCCATACCAAGGTACTTTCTACATACCATAATATGAAGTCAGCAGGGCATCCCAGTAAGAACCAACTTCTCTGGTTAGTTTCCCATCTCTTCTGTTGTCCAGTGATATGGTGTCACGGTTTGTTATGAATCTCAGACACAGAGTAAGGTAAAATTCAAAATTTATTGAAAAGTTTAATGGGAACCCCCATGGGTCAGTAAATACACATGTATCAATTATGCAATCTGGGTGCAAACAGTAGTAGTAAGAGACGGCAGTATAGGCTCTACCGGCCTTGCCAATATACCGGGCAAGGCAGCCAGTAAGATGGTACAACAGAATGTAAATAGGCTCTACCGGCCCTGCCAATATACCGGGCAAAGCAGCCAGTAAGATGGTACAACAATGTAAATAGGCTTCACCGGCCCTGTCAATATACTGGGCAAGGCAGCCAGTAAGATGGTACAACAGAATGTAAATAGGCTCTACCGGCCCTGCCAATATACCGGGCAAGGCAGCCAGTAAGATGGTACAACAGAATGCAAATAGGCTCTACCGGCCCTGCCAATATACTGGGCAAGGCAACCAGTGAGTTGGTAAACTGAAAGAGAATAGGCTTCTACCGGCCCTGCCAATATACCGGGCAGGGCAGCCCGCAGGGATATGAAGACAGAGGAATAGCCCAACCGGTTCAAAGCAACTGCGACTACAACTGGTAATTGGAGTAAACCAGTAACATGTACTGGAGCCAAACTGAATGCCCAACCGGTTCTTGTAACGGGATCATCAACCGGTGATTGGAGTAAACCAGTAACACATACTGGAGAAAATGGGATGCCCAAACAGTTCTATGTAACATAATCTGCAAGATGGAGTAAACAGTACAGCATACAGTATAAAACGGAATGCCCAACCGGTACTATGCAGCAGGATAAGCAACCGGTAAATGGAGTAAACCAGTACCACGTACTGGAGCAAATGGAACGCCCAACCGGTTCTATGCACTGGCATCAGCAACCGGGTATATGGAATAAACCAGTACCGCGTACTGGAGCAAATGGCATGCCCAACCGGTTCAATGCACTGGGATCAGCAACCGGATATATGGAGTAAACCAGTACCGCGTACTGGAGCAAATAGAATGCCCCACCGGTTCTATGCACCGGATCAGCAACCGGCTATATGGAGTAAACTAGTACCACGTACTGGAGCAAATGGAACGCCCAACCGGTTCTATGCCCTGGGATCAGCAACCGGATATATGGAGTAAACCAGTACCGCATACTGGAGCAAATGGAACACCCAACCGGTTCTGTGTATGAGGGTCAGCAACCGGAGTAAACCACACAATGAAAATGTCGCCCGAGCGACAGGCAGCCAGAAGCAGAGAATCAGGATACAGCATGGCAACAGCTTGCCCTCCAGGACAACCACAGGAATGGCAGGATGGCCAACTGGGTCAGGAACAGAATCAGAAACAATGTCAGGACCAGAGCAGAGCAGCATCAGGAACTACTGACAACCGGATCTGGAATGAGGACAGGAATCATGCAGCAGCAGTCTTGACAGTAGATAAACGCTGACACTGGCAGAAGATCACAGGCCCAAGGAAACACCATACAGGTGGCTGCAGGTACAGAGACACCATGAAAGGGCAACCAAAGGGTGTCTCAGGCTGGTTTAAATAGGCAGTGCAAGGCGGGCGTAAACAGACAGCCAATGGGGAATACACACATCTGACTGACAGCAAGGGCGAGCAATCACGGGCACGGTGATATATTTCTGCCTTTGTCACTGTCTGTCCAGTCTGTGCACAGACCAAATCACCCTGTCACCTTCCAATGTGCCTTCTTCAACCCATACCCAATGGGGAGAAGCCATGGTCACACCTTGCCATGGACTTCATTGTCGACCATTCCGCTGTCCAACAGTAACACAGTCATTCTCATGGTTGTTGACCGATTCTCTAAGATGATCCGCTGCATATAGTGTTGAGCGAGCACCCCGATGCTCGGGTGCTCGGGTGCTCTGACCGAGCACCGCCGGAGGCTCGAGTGCTCGGCCGAGCACCCGAGCCCCATTGAATTGAATGGGGCGACACGAGCATTACACCAGGCACCCCCTGCTCTGATGAGGGGAGGGTGCCTGGTCAATGCCCCCCTTCATCTCCGCTATTCCCCCTTCATCTCCGAATGCCCCCTTCATCTCCGCAATGTCCCCCTTCATCTCCGCTATGCCCCCTTCATCTCCGCTATGCCCCTCTTCCACAATGTCCCCCTTCATCTCCGCTATGCCCCTCTTCCACAATGTCCCCCTTCATCTCCGCTATGCCCCCTTCATCTCCGAATGCCCCCTTCATCTCCGCAATGTCCCCCTTCATCTCCGCTATGCCCCCTTCATCTCCGCTATGCCCCTCTTCCACAATGTCCCCCTTCATCTCCGCTATGCCCCTCTTCCACAATGTCCCCCTTCATCTCCGCTATGCCCCCTTCATCTCCGAATGCCCCCTTCATCTCCGCAATGTCCCCCTTCATCTCCGCTATGCCCCCTTCATCTCCGCTATGCCCCTCTTCCACAATGTCCCCCTTCATCTCCGCTATGCCCCTCTTCCACAATGTCCCCCTTCATCTCCGCTATGCCCCTCTTCCACAATGTCCCCCTTCATCTCCGCTATGCCCCCTTCATATCCGAATGCCCCCTTCATCTCCGCAATGTCCCCCTTCATCTCCGCTATGCCCCCTTCATCTCCGCTATGCCCCTCTTCCACAATGTCCCCCTTCATCTCCGCTATGCCCCTCTTCCACAATGTCCCCCTTCATCTCCGCTATGCCCCCTTCATCTCCGAATGCCCCCTTCATCTCCGCAATGTCCCCCTTCATCTCCGCTATGCCCCCTTCATCTCCGCTATGCCCCTCTTCCACAATGTCCCCCTTCATCTCCGCTATGCCCCTCTTCCACAATGTCCCCCTTCATCTCCGCTATGCCCCTCTTCCACAATGTCCCCCTTCATCTCCGCTATGCCCCTCTTCCACAATGTCCCCCTTCATCTCCGCTATGCCCCCTTCATCTCCGCAATGCCCCCTTCATCTCCGCAATGCCCCCTACCTCCAGTCCCTGGTGGTCCAGCGGAGCGTCTTCAGATCTGTGCCTCCTTCGGCACAGATCCCCGCCACCCGAACATGCCGGGCGAGCACATGGCGGTACTCGTACGAGTACCGCCATGTGCCGAGCAGAGCGATGCTCGAGCCGATCCGAGCATCGGCCGAGCATGCTCGCTCAACACTAGCTGCATACCATTCAAAAAACTCCCATCTGCTAAAGAATTGGCTATGGTCTTTATCAAGGAGGTGTATCGGCTACACTGGGTTCCCAAAGTCATAATTTCTGACCAGGGTAGCCAGGTTGTCTCCATATTCCTTTAGGGCCTTCCATGCGCAACTTGGTATCCAACTCTCCTTCTCCTTGGCATACCACCTGCAATCGAATGGGGATGCGGAAAGGGCTAATCAGGTCTTGGAGCAATTCCTGCGGTGCTACATATCGGACCATCAGAATAACTGGTTGGACCTGCTACCTTGGGAGGAGTTTGCTCATAACAGTGCAGTCTCAGCTTCTACCCAGCTCTTTCCCTTCATGGTGAATTATGAGTATCAACCCTCCATGATTCTAGATTTGTTCGCTCCCCAGGGTATTCCAGCATTGAAGGATCATCTCCAGCAGATCCGTTCAACATTGGTGCAGTTCCAAGAGTCACTGTGATGCTTGCAACAATCCCAGGAGCTCCAGGCAAATTGTAAAAGCCTACCAGGTTGGGGAGAGGGTCTGGTTGTCATCCAGAAATCTCCACCTCAGAGTCCCCTGTAAGAAACTGGTTGGTTTGTAATCGTTTTACTAAAGTCACTCCTCAACCCCATTCAGTGCCCGTTGACAACCATGAGGAATTTGAGGTCCGCCCCATAGTTGGTTCTCGTAGGTTCCATGGGGAGCTTCAGTATTTCGTCCATTGGAAGGGGTACAGTGCAGAAGAGCACTCATGGGTTTCAGCCACGGACATACATACCCCCACCCTCCTCCGTGCTTTCCATGCATGATTTCCCCATAAACCTAGTCCTGCCCTGCGGGGGGAAATCATTGAGGGGGGATACTGTCAAGGTTTGGCTGAGCTGCTCTAATTCTGCTATTGATTCTGCTGTCTGAGCTAATCTAGAGCTCTGCTATCCATTGCTGCTGCCTTCCCTGTTCTGCTCAGGCTGAATCAGCTGACCTCTCTGTGTTTACTCACCTGACTGTTATCAGCCAACCCTCCCTGGGTATTTAAAGCAGCTTGGCTCACTTCCTGATTGCCCTTGTGTATGCTTCTGGCTGCAAGAGTGCTCTACTGAGTTCCTGATTACCTGTGCATGACCTGGCTTCCTCTGACATCCCTCCTGGATCCTGTCTCCTGGCTTGTTCCTGACATCGCTGATCTCCATATTCCTGACCTCAGCTTGGTTGAGTAACTGTCTTGGTTCCTGATCCCGCCTTGTCTTTTGGTTTGTGTTTCTGGATCATGGTTTTGCTTGATTTGCTTTTGTTATTTTAATAAAGGTGTTTTGCATTTTACATTTTTGTGTCTGTTTGGTTCCTGGTCCCTAACAGATAACTTCTCTAGTTTACCACTTCTCCAGTTCCTATGCTATTCAATGGAGCCTATTCACGAAGATCTCCAAAGTTGAAGAAATCTTAGTGCACAGGATCCATAGAATAACATAGGAATTGGAGAAGTGATAAAGTGGAGAAGTCTTCTCCACTTTATCATCTCTTTACCACTGCTTAATGAATCCCCCCATTGTTGTGTTCCCAGTATTATATGGGGTCATCTCATAATTTTTGCCCACAATGTAGATCTCCCATCTCACATACAGTGGGACCACTCCAAGGAGCTACAAAGTATTCTTGTGTATTAGTAACCAACCCTTACTCAGAGGGCAAGTCCCAAAGAGATGTGATGCCACCACCATCACAAATGTTTGATTGCTGCTCCTGAGACCCATGAATTGCCCTGTGTTCAGAATGTCACTGAGGTGTTCTGGTTGATGATGTAGATACTGTTGGTATAAACCCTTTTGCTGCATCCCTTTCCACTAAGCTTTCTAGCAGTTTTTTTCTCCTTGTCTCCCTCTTGTCCTCTGCAATGCAATCATCCCTTGATCAATAAGCATTTATTTATATTCCTTGACAGTCTCCAATTCCTCAGAGAGATGCTGCAGATCATCATGACTCCCATGACACTGATCACATTTTGACAGAAATTCTGAAATTTAGTTTTTAAAGCAGGGGTCCAACAAAGTACCAAGAATGTATTCCTCAATGCTTTTAATGGGCATTATGTGAGAATTTTATTCAAAGCATGCTAACATTTAGGAGGTGGTGAAGGTGAAAGCAGTATGTGTGGGCATGGTCAGTCTATGATACTCTTGGCATCTTCTACAACAAACTTAGAGTTAAACTCCACTGCAGTAGGAGCCATTATTGTTATATCAAATGGGAACTTTTAAGAGTGCTTCTGCTGCTGTAAGTTGTGGCACATCTGACCTGTTGATGGTGTGTTGCCCAGTCAGACCTGTTGTTGTGCTTTAGGTGAGATCTCCTAGAGGAGGTGCCTACGTGTTGGTCTGCTTTCCCCATGCTTTTTACCCGGACAACAGATAGCAACATGCTTAGCTTTTCAGTCCTGAATGAGGTATCTCTATACTGTGGACTTCAGAGACTGAGGGGTCCCTAAAGAGCTACTACTACTCAGGCTAGTTCTTGCTGCCATTCTACTACTACTACTTCCAGGTGTCAAAGGTGCTACACTTCCAACAGCAGCAGGGGCACTAATCACCAGAGCTAAAGTTGTGAATGCCATAACCTGTGTTGTTGCTGCTGGTTATTCAACACTAGTGTGTGTGTGGCTGAGTGGGGCTTGGACTTGGAAAAGATGACAGTGCTGCAGATGACCTATCAAATAACTTTGTATTTTTGGGCATCTTTGTTTATCTAGAGTTAGACTTTCCATTTGTTTTCTCAAACAGTTTATAGACAGTCACAGTTTTCATTTTCATTGGTGGAAGATGGAGTCTATGCCTTTCAGGTAACTTTCTGGCCGTGACATCAGCTAACTCTCAACTTCATCTGTATCTGAGGAAGAGGAGGATGCTGGAGCAATATATGCTCCGTCTACATTATCACCATTAGTATTCATTAGGTTATCCTCAGCATCGACTGCATCTTCTTGCCACTACTTTTATATTCCTCTACGCTTTTAGAGGTCTCAAGCAACATATTTTTTATTTTATTTTCACAATGTTCACTTCTACAGTCAATCAGGATATGTTTTGTGCTTGGTTGTCTCCCTTTTAGATGCAGCAGTCGGTAGAGCTGCTACACATTTTTTCCACTATGCCATCAACAACACTAGAATGCAACTTATTCTCATCTTCAGTGTTTTCAGATGATTGATTGATTAATAGTTGTTACGTTTTTCAGACACTCAGACATGGATGGTTTAGTAAAACACAGTTTTATTAAACAAGAAATAAGTACGGTAGTACAGGCAAAACAGTAAAAGTCACGGCAATACAGGACACAGATACAAGAACGCAATGTAGGCAGAGAGGTACTCCTGTAGACCCAGGATCTGGAATATTGCAGAAGTAGAGATAATCTGGTTCTGAAACAGCAGATCTGACCGGGCGGTAAGAACGACAGGAGGAGGCCCAGACTGAGCTACAACAGGATCCCTAGAGCGCTAGGGAGGTCAGCAACACTGACAGGAACGAAGGCAGCTGATCACCTAGAAACCAGGTGTTGAGTATGCGGACAGATAGGTATGGCAATGCAACTGAACTCCTAGTACGCTAGGAGGTATAACTGTACTGACACCTGTAGGGTAAGGCAACCAAACTCCTAGTACGCTAAGAGGTGTAGCAGTACTGGCAGCAACAAGGCAAGGCAACCGAACCCCTAGTATACTAGGTGGTATTGCAGTACAGACAGCGACAAGGCAAGGCAACCGAACCCCTAGTATGCTAGGTAGTATAGCAGTACTGGCAGTGACAATGCAAGGCAACCAAACCCCTAGTGCGCTAGGTGGTATAACAATACTGGCAGTGACAAGGCAAGGCAACCGGACCTCTAGTACGCTAGATGGTATAGCAGTACTGGCAGTGATAAGGCAAGGAAACCAGACCCCTAGTACGCTAGGTGGTATAGCAGTACTGGCAGCAACAAGGCAAGGCAAGGCAACCGAACTAACCTAGGAACAAAGGCCACAAACAAGTGACTGAAGTCAATAAACCCACACACCAGCCCGCGGTCGGGCAAAGGACGCTATAGACCTCTGGACAGGCCAAACAGCCGCACAGACCGAGACTAACGAGGCGCACTGGGAGCGACAGCCAACCTCGTAGATATGGAGCGATAAACTGTGCCGAGTCAAGCGCACTAGGTGCGGGTGTCTCAGGAGGAGGAATACACCATGCTGGACAGGCACTGACGGCGCAGGAAGGCAACGGGCCGAGAAGGAATTCGGACAGGATAAGTAGCCAATTGGTTCGGTACACAGAGCAGAATAGTCAGCCAAGCTGTATTGGTACACAGAGCAGGATAGTCAGCCAAGCCAGGTCGGTACACAGAGCAGGATAGTCAGCCAAGCCGGGTCAGGACACAAAGCAGGATAGTCAGCCAAGCCGGGTCGGTACACAGAGCAGGATAGTCAGCCAAGCCAGGTTGGTACACAGAGCAGGATAGTCAGTCAAGCCGGGTCACAACGGAAGTCAGGAACAGGTGATCTCTCAGAAACGTAGTCAGTCAAGCCGGGTCATACACAGGATACCAGGAACCACAGGAACAAACGCTAGATACTGGAACACCACGAAAGGGCACTGCCATAATGACAGTGCTAGAATATAAAGGTAACCAGTAGGAGGAGTAATCACTGATAGCCAATAAGTATGCTAGAAGGAAAAGACCAAGAAGTAGAAATGTAGCAAATGCTGGTGGTGGTGGTGGAACTTTTTCATGGGACTTTGACAAAATGCCTTCTCCTCAGGAGGAGGAGAAGGATCACAGTCATTTAATTCACACTCTGCAGCAACCATGATTGCAGTCAGTTTTTGGACTAATTTCCAGTGAAAAGTGTCATTTTTCCACTTTTTTGCCAATGGGAACATTTAATTTACGCACAATACCTAGCAAATGTTACTTTATTTCCCAAAGGACTATTATAAAAGGGGTATGAGGTTGCCAGGGTTGGTGGAGTTGAACAGTGAACTCTTTTGGGGGGGTTGTTGACTGGGATTGGAGGGGACAGTTAATAAAAAATAAATAAATACAATTAAAATACACCCATTATACATGGTATAAAAGTGGTCTGCAGTGGGTGCCTGTGTTGGTGGTTGAAGTGTGGGGAAAGAATCAGTTGAACAAGGAATTTTATTTTTGGGGGTTTCTTGACAGGTATTGGGGGGACAGTTAATAAAAAAATAAATAAAATAAGAAATTGGTACCCAACGTGACAGAAACAGGGATCCCCTGACATAAGCTGCTCTGACACTTGAAGCGACACTTGTGTTAGGCCCAAGCCCTGGGGAAACTTTGATTTGTAGGACTTAGATTTAGTAGAGGCACAGGCCCTGTGGAAACATTGATTTGTTGTAGGAAATTAGACTTGCGTTAGGCCCAAGCCCTAAGGAAATATTGTACTTAGTCTTGTTAGAAACAAACCCCCAAAAATTGTTATTGGTGTTTTTTTCAGGCCTCTGGAAAAAAATTCCCTACTACCAGCAGGTCATGTTGTGTTGGCCAGTGGATACTGGCCATTGTCAAATGCCGTGGTGTAATTGTGGAATTTGCCACTGCTGTTCTTAATGATGATATGGAGTTGTTTAAACAGCAAGATGATTAGGCAGCTCAAAGGGAATGAGCTCAGCAAAAGCAGAAATATGGGTAATGGATGACCAAGGTTCTCCTTGCCACTAGTAGCTCCTGTGATGCACCTGAGGCAGTAGCAGCACCATAACTAGCTCCCACCACTTCAGGTAAATGTGGAGAAAAGAAGTTGGCCAATAATGCTTCTCCACCTGCCTCTCCTTCAAAATCATGGGTGCGTTAGAACAAAAATATTTCCCTTGAGAAGGGATAGGGTAAATAAAAGGGGAGGGGGTATGCCTATTTGTAAAGCCTGCCTTAAAGCCTAGTGTAATGGAATAAACAAACATGCTTCATATACTCTAAATGGGAAACAACTTGGGGAATCCTCAATTGAAGACAGATTTAGGAGTACTGATAGACAATATACTTCACAGCAGTGTGCAGAGTCACTCAGCTGCTGCAAGAGCAAATAGGGTACTAGCTTGAGTAAAAAGAGGTGTAGATGCAAGGGATGCTAATATTATTCTACCTCTTAATAAATCCTTGGTTAGGCCTCATTTGTAATATGGAGTACAATTTTGGGCACCAGTTCATAAAAAGGACCTTGTTGATCTGGAAGAATGCAGAGACGTGCAACAAAACTGATAAAAGAATTGCAGGATCTGAGTTATAAAGAGAGACTAGCCAAACTGGGTTTGTTTACATTAGAGAAGAGGCAACTAAGGGGTGATATGATTACCATTTACAAATACATAAAAGGTCAATACAAAGAACTATCCAATGAATTATTTACATAAAGAGCTGAGCTAAGAACAAGATGTCATCCGTTAAATCTAGAGGAAAGGTGCTTTTGACTAAAGCAGGGATTTTTTACAGTATGGGAGGTAAAGCTATGGAATTATCTGGATATTGTACTTGTAGATACTGTAACTGCTTTCAAAAATGCAATGGATGCCTATCTAGAACAGAACAATACTGAGAATTATGACGGATGGCTTCAATGCAGATAGGTTGTTGATCCAGGGAACTGACTGCCATTTGGAGTCAGGAAGTAATTGTTTTACCCACTTGTGGCTAAATTGGAAATGGCTTCAGGGTTTGCTTTACTCTGGATAAACAGGGGTGTTTTGGCATTGGCTGGACTCGATGGATGCATGTCTTTTTTCAGCCTCATCAAGTATGTTACTATGATATGTTTTTAACTGTGCCTCTCATCAGAAACTGCAATGTGCACAGTGTGTGTTATAAATAAGGGAAGAATGGGAACAATGGCCACCTCTGGAGTCACATCAAACACCTAGCATAATTGTGACCAAACACCAATACAACTTGCAGACAGTTTAATAATAATAATGATTAACCTTCCCTGCCACTAGTGTTGAGCGAGCACCCCGATGCTCGGGTGTTCGGGTGCTCTGACCGAGCACCCCCTGAGGCTCGAGTGCTCGGCCGAGCACCCGAACCCCATTGCATTACATGGGAGGACTCGAGCATTACACCAGGCACCCCCTGCTCTGATGAGGGGAGGGTGCCTGGTCAATGCCCCCCTTCATCTCCACAATGCCCCTCTTCCACAATGTCCCCCTTCCACAATGTCCCCCTTCATCTCCGCAATGTCCCCCTTCATCTCCGCAATGCCCCCTTCATCTCCGCAATGTCCCCCTTCATCTCCGCAATGCCCCCTTCATCTCCGCAATGCCCCCGTCATCTCCGCAATGCCCCCTTCATCTCCGCAATGCCCCCCTTCCACAATGTCCCCCTTCATCTCCGCAATGTCCCCCTTCATCTCCGCAATGCCCCCTTCATCTCCGCAATGCCCCCTTCATCTCCGCAATGCCCCCCTTCCACAATGTCCCCCTTCCACAATGTCCCCCTTCATCTCCACAATGTCCCCCTTCATCTCCGCAATGCCCCCTTCATCTCCACAATGCCCCCTACCTCCAGTCCCTGGTGGTCCAGCGGAGCATCTGCAAGATCTGTGCCTCCTCCGGCACAGATCCCTGCCACCCGAACATGGCGGGCGAGCACATGGCGGTACTCGTACGAGTACCGCCATGTGCCGAGCAGAGCGATGCTCGAGCCGATCCGAGCATCGGCCGAGCATGCTCGCTCAACACTACCTGCCACCAGTTTAGCATATTCTCTGGGATGGAATCTCCTCAGATGCCACTTTATGCCGTGCTTGTGATTATCCTCCACTACTCTGGCATGTGTGTTCAGTGTACCACAAAATGTGTATTTGGCTGGACACGACCTGCCACATTCTGACATCTACTGAATGGCTATCAAAAGGTGGGGGAGGTAAAGTTGAATGTTCTCCAGAAAATGTAGCTACCCTAGAGCAGTGAGGTAATGGCGAGTCAGGTATTTCGCTTACCATCAAACTTTCATGCTCTTGCTGTATTTCTCGATTCTTCCTCCTCTTTGAATTCCACCTTGCCTCTTTTTGCCTTTTTACAGAGTCAGGGGGCACAGCAACAGCAGTGCCTGATTTCTTTGGTGGGTGTTTGGCTTTAACATGTTTCACATAAATGTCAGGGGGTATGTGTGTCATGTATGTTATCAGGGTGGTTGTGCCAAAGTGCATTTCCTCCTTTCCACTTTTCACTGACTTGTCACAATTTGTGCATACTGCCATTGCTAATGACTGTACAGTGCCTGCCCCAAGAGAAAAATAGTCCCACACCCAGGACCTTGGTGGGGAGGAGAAACCTGGAGAAGAATGGCCTGTTTCTTCTTCTCATCCACATTCCCCTTCACTGGCCTAGTCCCGCAATCACTTGACCCCATTATCACTGTATCCAATGTAGTCTGTGGCAAACTAGCCTGCTTCTCAGCATCCTGCTGCTTTTGCAATGCAGCAGCAGCAGAAATTAGAGCACTAGCAAACTCCGCAAATTCCAAAAGCTCTCTTCTAGTGGTGGTGGTGATGCCCATCCCTATCCATGTCTCCCATTCCTTCTCAGTTTGGGCTAAAAGGGCCATTAATGCCTCTTTCCCTCCAGCTTCTCCACCATCATCACCACAACTAGCCTATCCTTTCTGCTGCTGCTCTATTACAGATGACTCACTGGTTGGAGGAGTTGATGAGGAATATCACACTTGGCATTTCCTGTTCACATGAAGAAGGCAGACTGGCAGAAATAGCAGCAGGCACTAGCAGCTGATCTTTGCTCCTGGTGGTAGTGGCATTATTGCAGCTAGCCACCAGTTCTGGCTTCTTCAGAATCATGTTCCATTTGGACACTGCCATGGGCACTGGGAAAAGGGGACTCCCAGTTTCAGCGGAATGTCGTGGGCTCCCTGGACAACTAGTCTGGCCACTCTGCATTACTTCCCCTATCACTCCCCTAACGCCATCCTGCCAGCTGCTTCCCCATCAATATCAACTTCAGTCCCTGAGTCTTCCACCTCATTAGTAGTATGATCACCCACTCCTTCAGTCCTAACACTCTGTACAAGCTGCTGGACCTTGTTAGTAGTTGTACTGGTGGCTGGACTGCTTGGGGATGGAAAGTGTGACTTAGGGTCCCCGATGTCACACTTGGCACCATCTCCTCCTTCCGCCCCTCATGAGAATCACAAGATACCCTAGCAGGAACAGCACTGACAGCAGCAGCAGCAATGGCAGCTGGCACAGGCAGCTGACCTGTCCTGCTCACAGTACTACCTTCTTCTTCCTCCTGTGAGATAAATTTCCCCATGATCCCTAGGGGTGATATAGGGGGACTGACCATAATCAGTTCTGGGGAATCAGGGCATCCTGACCCGTCAATGCTCTTAGTGGCCACTTCCTCCTCAGACTCACTGGATGCATAACGGTCCTTCTAGCTTCTCCATTTATTATTATTAAATTTGCTCATAGTGATAGCAGTCACCATGAGCCTCACCTGACTCAGTTTTGCTATTATATCACAGCACAGTAGCCTAGCACCTCTCTCTCATTCTGCAGCTGCTTGCATTGTGTTTCACTTCTTGGAAAAAGTTACGTTTTTATAGAGAAAAGAATAAAACATAATTGAAGGGGTGAAACCATTCTAGCTACTGAAAAAATAGCGAAACATTTTCGGCAATGGGCGAAAACGGCTAAGGGTTCAATCGCTTTATCCAATGTGGATTTTCCATAGAAAAAAGTGGATAACCACATGGTTTTGGGGATATTTTTTGCAGGAACACGACTAGACCTTTCATTCACTCCAATTCTTCTACTGTTTGAGCGTGTGTATGTTTTTACTGTAAAGTACACAATAGAACTAATTGTATGTAATGTCTTGCCTGGGCTCTCTACAAAATACTCTTCCTCATCAAGTATCAGTCTGCACCAGTCACAGTTTATGTTAGGGTCACTGTCTCTATCATTTACCAGGTTTGTATTTTATTTTGTAATTTTATTTATTTTTTCTTTTTTTTTTAATTAAGTAATTTTCCCCCTAAAAACACATTCCCTGTTCAACTGATTCTTTCCCCAGACTGAGTCACTCCACCAACAGAGAGAGAGAAATGAGAGAGAACAGCCAGATCAGGATGAAACTTGGATCACATCTGCCTGTATCTTCCCAGTCACACAGAATGATGGGATATTTGGGTAATTCTCCTTTGCTCCCTTCTCACACCACCAGACTTCCCTGTTCCTGAAAGTGATTACAGCCAGATCAGGAAGGAACTTGGATCATAGATGTCTGTGTCTTCCCAGTCAGTCACACAAGGCTTTGAGGAATTTGGAGTAAACCTCCTTTCCTTCCATTTTACTCCCACAACCTTCCCAAGCACAGAGATGACAGCCAGATCAGAAAGGAACTTGGATTATGGCTGAATGTGTCTTCCTGGTCAATCACATAAGATGGAAAACACAAGAACAGGGGAGAAAAAGGGGAAGTATCTTCAAACAAATATAAATGCTACTATCAAAGCAACCACTAAATTATTGTCTGGGGAATTATATATATGTAATCCTAAGCATTAACACTTCAATCTATTATCACAATCTGTATCTCAGGGCTGCATCTCCACCCCTTTTTAATATTTGCATTAGTGATATTGCAAAAGCACTACAAGGTAAGGTATGTCTTTTTGCAGGTGATACAAAGATCTGCAACAGTGTAGGCATTCCTGGGGAAATAAGCCAAATGACAAATGATTTAGGTAAATTAGAAGAATGGACAAGAGTACGGTAGCTGCAGTTCAATGTTGATAAACGTAAAATAATGCATTTAGGATGCAAAAATTCAAAGGCAGAATATAGTATTAATGGTACTGTACCATCAGAGGCAAAAGAGGAAAAGGATTTGGTAGTGACTATTTCTGATGCCTTAAAGATACACAGGAAATGGCAGGTAATGCAAGCAGTATGCTGGATTGCATAGCTAGGAGCATTAGTAGCAGAAAAAGGAAAGTGGTTATGCCACTTTACAGATCTCTGGTTAGACCTCACCTAGAATATTGTGTACAGTACTAGAGACACCATCCCCAGAAAGATATAGATACTCTAGTTAAAATTCAGACAAGGTCTACTAAAATGGTGACTGGTTTACAGGAAAAGAAATATCAGGTAGACTAAAGGATCTGAACATGTATACCTTGGAGGAGAGAAGAGAGAGAGGGGATATGATAGAAACATTCAAATACATGAAGGGAGTCAACAAAGCGTAGGAGGGAAGTACATTTCAAAGGAGCCCATCCTCTAAAACTAGAGTGAAAGAGGTTTAGATGTAATGTAAGAAAGCTTTACTAATACAGTGATGGAATTTAAGCATGCATGGGATAGGCATAATGATCCTGAACATTAGACAAGACCAAGGACTAAATAATGTTTGAGGTTTCTACAGTAGGTTGGGTCTTATCTGCTGTCAAATTCTATGTCTCTATGTTTCTGTTATTATGGTACACAACACAGTATGCACACAAACAAAAAGTAATGCACTGCCTCCACTCCAGGTCTTGGGAAGAAAAACACTGCTGCTGGGTTTGATTACATTAGAGAAGAGAAATTATCACAATTTAATAACACATTCAAGGTCAATACAAAGAACTATCCAATTAATTATTTACGCAAAGAGCTGAGCTAAAAGCAAGAGGTCATCCATTAAGACTAAAGGAAAGATGCTTTAGACTAAAACAAAGGCAGTGATTCTTTACAGTAAGGGTGGTAAAGCTATGGAATTCTTTGTCAAGGGATGTTGTACTTGCAGATAATGTAACTGTTTTCAAAAAAGCAATGGATGCCTATCTAGCACAGAACAATATTGAAAAGTATGACAAATAGCTTCAATGCAGATAGGTTGTTGATCCAGGGAACTATCTGACTGCCATTTGGAGTCAGGAAGATTTTTTTTACCCACTTGTGGCTAAATTGGACATGGCTGCAGAGGGCTTTTTTTTTGCCTTCCTCTGGATAAACATGGGTGTTTTTGGCATGGGCTGGACTTGATGGACGCATGTCTTTTTTCAGCCTAATCAGCTGTGTTATTATGTTACTATGTTACTATGCTCAAGTAGTTTCATATATCTCAAAACATTTAATGTAACTATGATTATACAAATAACAGTATCTATTAAAACTTTTAGAATTGGGCCGCTGGTGGAGGCAGGGTATTACTGCCCATCTGCACAGTTTTTAAGACTTATGATTCCTACAACAACAATTATGTTTTTGACCTTTTTCCTTATTGTTATTATGCTGGAGTGAGACTTGTTACACTATTGGGCACCCTGTTTTTCTGTTTACATGTTCAGTCAAACAAGATGTTGCTGTATTTGTGATCAACCTCATTTCTCCCTTGAATCTTCCTGCCGCCCAGAGTGACCCCAGACTGCCCTAATGCTAAGAACAAATGTCTTCCCTACAAGACACCCTAAACTAAGATTCAACTCCTTTTTATTAGCCTGTCTCCCCTAGCTGACAAATGTGCTGCTTTCATCCTCTCACAAACACAGAATGGCATGTTTTGTGACCCTGATACCCCTTTTATACCATGCTTGTGGGAAATAAAAGAAATGCGCCATATGATGGGTAGAAATTCAGTCTTCCCATTGATTTCAATGCATTTTAATGATTTTAGGTGAAAAAAGTAGAAATTTCCCACTAGGCAGGAAGTTCCATTTTTCTTCTGTTTCCCTTTTAAGATGAAATGGGAGTTTTGAAATGTTTGCTACTATTTTCAGGACTTTTGTTGTACTTGTTTGCCTCACTGGTAGATGCAGCAGTTGGTTAGATTGTAATACCTTTCTCTATTATGCCATCAACACTAGAATGTGGCTATTTGTTGTCTTCAGTGTCATTACATGGCTTATTAATATTTACTGGTGGTGTAACTTTTTATGTGACTTTGATAAATATGAGAAAGAAAAGGATCACTATAATCATGTATTGTAAACACTGCAATAACCATGGCTGCAGTTAGTTTTTAGACTATCGCTTCTCCCTCCCCTGCCACTTGTACATTTCCTGGGCATTATTAAACTAGTGTGTATTTTAACAGTCAAGAACACAACATTGTGTATGATGCCTTGATCTTTACAAAATAAATCTTCTGTCTATTACAGTCTCTCAGTCAAAGTCAGGGTTCAGCCTACTGTGTAGAGTATCAGGTAGGCAGTGACACACAAAGCACCAATGCTGAGTCGGAAACCATGAGCAGGGACCGCAAATCGAACCACAGGCCTGAGATCAGTACACAGAAGGTCAGATCACATGAGAGGTGCGGGTAGTCTAACAACAAAAGTGAGTACACAGAAGGTCGGATCACAGGAGAGTTGCGGGTGGTCGGTATACAAGTCAGAAGTTGGTATACAAGAGGTCTGATCAAAGAAGAGGTTTGGAATATTTGGTTGAATATAGAGCTGTAGTCAGGAAACCAGATATCAGAAGAGTCGAATAACAAGCCGGGTCACAACAGGAATCCGAATAATCTCAAATAAACAGGTACAAAACACTGAGTATATGACTTTCCATGGGCAAAGATAGTTGGGAATCCCAGGGATTAAATAGGCGCATCATAGGTGTGAATGCATAGCAATCAGTGCCTAGCGCCTCCCATAGCAGGAGACACAGGACGGGCTTTGACACTGTCACAGCTCAAGTCAGGTTCCATGTCTCTGTCACCTATCACTCAAACTATTTCTATTTTTTTTGTGTTATCATTTTTGACACAACTTCCCCTATCATGTCTACAAAAAAAGAAAAAAAATTGCTTCTTCCCATTTTAACCTTTAGCTAGAGTCTTTTGGATTTCATCTGTTCTCTCTCTCCCATTGTCACTGCATTTCTTTTTTTAACAGTACAAATGAAGATTGGACATAGTAAATTGGCCCCTCTTCTTCTGAATATTTAAGGTATCAGTTTTAGTTAAACTTTTCTGTCTATTGAGTGTCAGTATGCTAATTATTCTGTCAGACAGTGACAGTCAGTAAGCTCATCAAAGTACTTGAATCACTTCATGTCTTAAAATCTCCTTTCTCCCTTCACACATCATCAGACTTCCCAAATGCAAAGAAAAGCCATCAGGAAGGAACTCCGATCACAGCTGCCTGTATCATTTTGGAGTATTTAGGGTAAATCTCCTTTCTCCCTTCTCACACCCCCAGACTCCTCTAACACAGAGAACATGCAGTACAGGAAGGATCACCGGCATGTCTCAGCCAAAAAAAAGATTTTGGGGTATTTTGGGTAAATACCTTTTCTCCCATCCCACTCCTCCAGACTCCCCTAATACAGAAATCAACATTTCTGCCCACAACACTCCCTAAACTAAACTCTAACTTTCTTTTATTTGCTTATCTTCTCTGGCTGAAAATTGTGCTGCTTTCACTCTCTAACAAACACAGATTGAAATGCAAATGTAGGAGCATATTTATCAAAATAAAAGTGGATCTATTCTGCTACCATAGCTCAAACCTTATTTATGAAATCAATCTGTTGAAATCAACATTTTTTTCTGATGTGGTTCAATTGTTTTGCATTTACTATTGCACTAGGTAACTAATTTTACTTTATAGATGTGAAGAAATTGGCAATAATAATAATTATATATCACACAGTAGGTAAGTAATTATATTTATCTTATAGAGTAATTTTCATTGGTAATTTACTGTAAATGAGTTAGTTGTTTTCATTATATATCATATGAATTAAAAATTATGCTTTGCTTCACCATATTAAAAAAAAATAGTTCAGAAAAAAATGTAATTCACCTTACACCTGCTGCGTTTGGCAGGATGCTGTGTCAGAAGAATTACACATGGCTAGTCATGCCTTTTTATAGTCACTATGGAGTGCTGGTACGTGGTTTGCTTTATAGGTGCCAGAGCAGCTGGAGAAGATAAGGTGGATGCCCATGGAATAGAGCTAATATATGTTTGGATATTCAAAGAACAAATAGCTCTTTTTGGATCATTTCCCTATTGATAAGGAAGCAAAATGTGCACCTCAAATAAATGGAAATCCAGAATAAATATATATAATACTGTGCCAAATTAAATGTTGAATATTGTTGCAAGACCAAAAACATTATAAAATACAGAAATAAAGTTAATTATATACTTACAGGTGTGAGTTATTGCAATTTTGTCAAGAATGGAAATACTTGTTTTTATATTTAGATATTGTATAATTTTTTTGACATTTTGCAATAGCTATATAAAGAAGAGTTTAAAAACATTGCAATAACATGAAGCATCTCCATACTTTGGGAAGCGTTCATACTCCGTCCCAACAGTGAAGGTATTAAGCATATACTTACATGACCCATGATACTTGTATGCCTATCCATTTTTCTTGAAGAACCTTGCCACCTTACCTTATTTACCCATCATGGCATTTGTCTTATCATTCACAAAGAAGCTATTTTTCTACTAGCAATCCATTAAGGAAGTAATAGTTCTTCTCCTCAAGAACCAATAACAGACCGCTGCTTAAGGATTTCCTGCCTGAGTATTTGTGATTGAGTCAAAATTACTGACCCTTGGATTTACTTGTTTGTGTTCAAGGAGGAACAACTTTAAACAGGAGTCTATTAGATATTCATGTGGAAAAGTATGGAAACATTGTCCTGCTACATTCTATCAGCAAAAATGAGAGAGGGGAATTCTAGGGCTCCAGTGAGTTTGTGCAAAGGTTCTTCCAGTCCTAAAAAATCCTACAAATTTTTATAGTTATGCCAAACTTTTTAAGTAACTGCATGATCTCTTCATAGAAGAAGATCACAAATGTCTCGTTTGTCCAAAGTGGAATACAGAATAAAGTACATACATTCTTGCTACTTTGCTGGACATCCAATTTAAAGAAAACATTTCTAAATTTATGACAAAGAGTGATCAATTTGTGACAAGGAGTGATGATCAGCAGCATGTCCTTGAGGAACTGAATTCTGTCAAAGATTATAAAGAGACAGGAACCCCCTTACATAAGCTGCCACTGGGGTGGACTGATATTTGACTTGATAGAGTATTTTGTAGAGGATGATTTGTTAGATTTGTTGTTAGAGGCTCAAGCCATGAGGAAACATTGATTTGTAGGACTTAAGTTTGTTTGGCACAAGCCCTAAGGAACCATTGATTTGTAGGACTTAGGTTTGTTTGAAACAAACCCCCAAAAATATTTTTTGTAGGACTATGCTTTTATTATTATTATTATTTTTATTTTTTTAAAGGCACAAGCCCTGAGGGAAAAAAGCTCTATTGGCCTAAGGCCAGCAGGTCATGTTGGCCAGTAGTCACTGGCCATTATCAAATGTCCTCCTGAGTCCATAATTGCAGAATTTGCAACTGCTGTTCTTGCTGCTAATGAGTTGTTTAAGCAACAGGGTGATTAGGCAGCTAAAAGGGAATGGGATCAACAATAGCAAGAGCAAGGGTGATGGATGATGAAGGTTCCACTTGCCAGGACTAGCTCCAGTGATGAACCTGAGTCAGTAGGAGCAGAATAAGTAGCCCCAGTATATGTGGAGAAAAGAAGTTGGCCAATAATTCTTCTCCATCTGCCTCTCCCCCAAAATTATGGGTGTGTTATTAGAATATACGTTTTTCACTTGAGAGCAGGAACTGTGCCTCTCATCAGCTGCTGCAGTGTGCACAGTGAGTATGGTAAATAACATCTGGGGGCACAACTGTATCCAAACATCATGACACCAGAACCCAAGTACTGCTGCTGTCACTATACCCCTTCTCCAGACCCCACTAAGGATACATGACTACTTGCTGACAGTTTAATAGTAATGATGAACCCTCCCTGCCACCATCTTAGCATATTCTGCAGGATGGAATCTCCTCTGATGATGTTTGATGCCCTGCTTGCAATTCTCCTCCACCACAATGCCATGTGTGGTCAGTGCGCCACACAGTGAGCAATGGGTGTACACTAACGGCCACATCCTAACATCTACAGGGTGGCTATCACTTGGCATGGGAAGTAACAATGAACGAGGTGGATTGGCAGGAGATGTAGTTATCCTAGAGGATGAAGGTGATGGCAAGCTAATTGATTCACTCGTCATGGAACTACCAGTCTCTGCCTGGGTTTCTCAATTCTTCCTCCTCTTTTATCTCAGCCTCACCTCTTTTTGCCTTACTGGACAGTCAGGGGTTACAACAACAGCAGTGTTTGATTTCTGTGATGGGTGTTTGGCATTAACATGTTTGACATAAATGTCATGGTGTCTGTGTTTTATGTGTGTTATCAATGCGGATGTGCCAAAGTGTGTTCCCTCCTTTCCCCTTCTCACTGACTTGTCACAAATTGTGCACAGTGCCGTTGGTGATGACAGCACTGTGTCTACCCCAAAAGAAAAATTGTCATACACCCATTACTTCAGGGGGAGGGGGAAGGTGGAGAAGAATGGACTCTTTTTTCCTCTTTTCTACATTCTCCTTCACTGACTGGGGCAGAGGATGATGTTGTTGCTGTTGCTACTACTGCCTCAGAAAAAGCACTGCAACTAGGACCAGGAGTATTTCTGCTGCTGACAAGTGGAACCCGTCCTAGTCCCCCGCATCACTTGTTGACCCCATTCCCACTGTGTCTATGGTGGTCTGTGGCACATTAGCCTGCTCCTCAGCATCCTGCTTCCCTTGCAACTCAGCAGCAGCAGAAATTAGAGCAGTTGCAAATTCCAAAGGCTCACTGCTGATTATAGGAGGTAATGAGCAATGTGAAAGAGGGTCCACTAATGTCACACTTGCCATTTCTTGATAAAGTAAAGAAGGCAGATTGGCAGCAGTAGCAGCAGGCACAGGCAGCTGATCTGTGCTCCTGGTGGTGGTGGTATTATTGTGGTGGTGACATTTCTGCCTTCTTCAAGATCATGTTATACATGGGCAATGCAGTAGGGGGGGGAGAGGAGACTCCCAGGGTCAGGGGTATGGTGTGGGCTCCCTTGACCGCTAGTCTGGACACACCAACCACATCAGTTTCAGCCCCTGAGTCTTCCTCCTCACAGTCATTAGTAATATGATGATTACCTGCTACTTCACTCCTAACGCTATCAAGCTGCTGGACCTATTTAGTAGTAGTACTAGCACTGGTGGTACTACTTGGGGATGGCAAGTGTGACTTTGGGTCTCCTGCTTTTACACTTGTCATCATCTTCTCCTTTTCCCCCTCCTGACTATTACAAGACACACTAGCAGCAGGCACAGTACTGATGGCAGCAGGTTCAGCACTGGCAGCAGCAAAGTATTGGTGGCAGCAAGTGGAGCATGTCTAAAAGCAGACACAGAACTGGTGGAAGCAGTTTCAGCACTGGCAGCAGACACAGCAGAGGGAGAATGTCTGACAGCAGCACAGCACTCGTGGCAGCAGGGGTAGTACTGACAGCAGGCACAACACTGGTGGGACTGGCAGCAGGGGCAGCAAGTCTGACAGCAGGCCCATCAATGGTAGTAGCAGTAGCAGGGGCAGTATATCTGACAGCAGGCACAGCACTAGTGGCAGCAGGGGCAGCACATCTGGCACCAGGCACAGCAATGTGGCAGTAGGGGCAGCATGTTTGGCAGCAGGCACAGGCAGCTGACCTGTCCTGATCTCCCTACTACCTTTTTTTTCTCCCTTGACATTAATTTCCCCAAGAACCCTATGGGTGATTTGGGGGGACTGGAAAGCAGTGGTTCTGTAGTTCTCACTTCCTCCTCAGACTCAGTGGACACATAAGGATCCTTCCAGTTCCTCCTTTTATTACTTTTAAAATTTCTCATAGTGATAGCAGTCACTATGAACCTCTCCTGCCTCAATTTTGCTACCTCGCTCTGTTGCTGCCTCTATTGTGTTTCACTTCTGCAAATACATCATGTTTTTATAGCGAAAAGGCAAAAAAACATATAAATCAATGGGTGGAAACATTCTAGCCATTGAAAAAATTGCAAAGAATTTTGACCAATGGGTGAAAAATGCAAAGATTTTAATTGCTGGTTTTTACGCTGATTTTCCCAGAAAAAAGCAGACAACAAAGTGGTTTTCGCAGAACACGGCAGGACCTTTCGCCCACCCCCGGGGGGACTAAACAAAGGAAGGCATATTTTACAGTGAGAGTGGAAAAGCTATGGAATTCTTTGCACTGGAATGTTGTACTTGCAGATAATGCAACTGCTTTCAAAAAAGCAATGGATGCCTAGCTAACACAGAACAATATTGCAAATTATTACAGATGACTTCAATGCAGATAGGTTGTTGATCTAGGGAACTATCTGACTGCCATTTGGAGTCAGGAAGGATTTTTTTTTACCCACTTGGGACTAAATTGGACATGGCTTCATAGGGCTTTTTTTTTTGCCTAACTCTGGATCAACAGGGGTGTTTTTGGCATGGGCTGAACTTGATGGATGCATTCCTTTTATCAGCCTCATCGATAAGGGTAGGCGAAACTTGCTGTCATGTTCCTGTGAGAAATTCCATGAAAACTACATTATTGTCCGCTTTTTCATGAGAAAATCCACTTTTAAAACAGCAATTAAAATGTTTGCATTTGTTGCCCTTTGGAAAAAAATCCTTGCCAATTTTTCATTGGCTAAGAAGTTTCCACCCATTCATTTACGTTGTTTTCGCTTTTTCGCTATAAAAAAGTGACATATTTGTGGAAGTGAAACACAATAGAAGCAGCTACAGAGCAAGGTAGACGTGCTGTGCTGTTCTGCTGTTATTTATTTTGAAAATTGAGGCAGGAGAGTCTCATAGTGACTGCTATCACTATGAGCAGTAAAAGGAGGAACTGGAAGGACCCTTATGTGTCCACTGAGTCTGAGGAGGAAGTGAGCACAATTGAACCAGTTCTGTCCAGTCCCCCTAAATCACCTATAGGGATCTTGGGGAGTTTAATGGGAACGGAGGAAGAGAAGGGTAGTACTAGTAGCGAGAGCAGACAGGTCAGCTGCCTATGCCTTCTACAAGATGCACTG
Organism: Rhinophrynus dorsalis; assembly: GCA_037306005.1. NCBI lineage: Eukaryota > Metazoa > Chordata > Amphibia > Anura > Rhinophrynidae > Rhinophrynus > Rhinophrynus dorsalis. The sequence goes on along the minus strand of CM074723.1, from coordinate 136,778,967 downwards.
CCCCTGATGACACCATTACTGTACCTGCTGCCAGACATGCTGCCCCTGTTGCCATGAGTGCTGCTGTACCTGCTGCCAGATGTGCTGTACCTGGTGCCAAACGTGCTGCCCCTGCTGCCACTAGTGCTGTACCTGCTGCCACTAGTGCTACTGTTCCTGCTACCAGACTTGCTGCCACTAGTGCTGTACCTGCTGCCAGACATGCTGCCACTAATGCTGTGCCTGCTGTCAGACGTGCTGCCACTAATGCTGTGCCTGCTGTAAGATGTGCTGCCCATGCTATTGATACCACCATTGCTGTGCCTGCTGTCAGACTTGCTGCCCCCAGTGCTGAACCCTCTAGTGTGTCTTGTAATACTCAGGAGGGGGTGAAGGAGAAGCTAATGCCAAGCAGTCCCACCAGTGCTAGTATGGAGGGTAGGGTAAACATTTGAGAGTATCCAGACTAGCAGTCAAGGGAGCCCACACCATTCTTCTGACCTTGGGAGTCCTTCCCTTCACTATAGTGTCCAAGTGGAACAGGATCCTGAAGACAAAGAGGCTAGAACTGTTGTTGGGGGAGAGTAGGCATGCAATTAATACCACCACCAGGAGCACAGATAAGCTGCCTGGGCCTGCTGCTACTGCTGCCAGTCTGCCTTCTTTAGGTCAAAAAGAAATGCCAAGTGTGACATTAAGTACCTCTGTCACACTGTTCGTCACCTCCTCCAAGCAGCAGTGAGATGTCTGTAATAGAGCAGCAACAGCAGCACGTAGGGACTAGTGGTGGTGGTGGTGGTGATTATGATGCTGGAGAAGCTGGGGTGGAGGAGACATACAAACTTGGTTTATTTACTCTAGAGAAAAGATGACTAAGAGGAGACCTTATCACATTGTGCAAGTATATGAGAGGTCAATACAAGGATCTCTGCGGTGAGCTATTTATTCCAAGGTCTGATCAGGTGACCAGGGGACACCCCTTGAGAGTAGAGAAAAGGAGGTTTAAACTTCAGCAGAGGAAGGGTTTTTTTACGGTAAGGTCTGTTAAATTGTGGAATTCATTGCCCAGGGAGGTGGTTATGGCAGATACAATGGATATATTTAAGAGAAGATTAGATACATTTCTTTCAAAAGGGTTCATACAGAGTTATACTGTTTATCAGTAGGCAGATCAGGAAGGTCTGATAAAGACTAATTTAATGGGTAGCAGGAAAGCTATGAAATCCTCAGTTACTGGGGTATGAGGAGAAGGTTCAACTTGATGGACTTGTGTCTTATTCAACCTAATTTACTATGTTACTATGTTACATTGATGGCCTTTTTAGCACAAACTGAGAAGGAATGGGAGACAGGGATGAGGAAGGACATCACCACTACCACCACTATCAGTGACATTTTGGAATTTGAACAATTTGCAGCTGCTCTAATTCCTGCTGCTGCTGAGATGCAAGGGCAGCAGGATGCTGAGGAGCCAGCTAGTGTGCCACAGACCACCGTGGACATAGTGGGAATGGGGTCAACAAGTGATGCGGGAATAGGACAGGTTCCACTTGCCAGTGCCAGCAATACTCCTGGTCTTAGTTGCAGTGCTGAATCTGAGGCAGTAGCAGCAACATTATACAATGCCACAGACAGTGAAGGGGAATGTGGAGGACAAGAAGAAAGAGGCCATTTTTTTAAACCTGTTCCCTCCCCTCTGATGTCATGAGTGTGGGAGTATTTTCTCTTGGGGCAGGCACAGTGCAGTCATCACCAATAGCACTGTGCATAATTTGTGAAAAGGGGAAAGGAGGGAACACATCTTGGCACAAGCGCTCTGAAATCACACATGAAACGCAGACACATGACATTTATATCAAACATGTTAAATCCAAACACCCAACATAGAAATCAAGGACTGCTGTTGCTGTACTCCCTGACTCTCCAGAAAGACAACAAGAGGTGAGGCAAAGTGGAGGAAGAGTAGAGCAACCTAGGCAGAGACTGGAAGTTCCATGATTAGTGAAACAACTAGCTCCCCATCACCTTCTAGGGTAACTACATCTTCTGCCAATCCATCTCATCGTTACATCCCCCACCAAATGATAGTTGTGGCACCCATGTTACTGCTGTTGTTGATCCCGTTCCCTTTCAGATGCCTAATCATCCTGCTGCTTAAACATCTCAACAGCAGCAGTTGCAAATTCCACAATTATGGACTCAAACTCAGGAGGAGGACATTTGACAATGGCCAGTGACCACTGGCCAATATGACCTGCTGGCACTAGGCCATCAGGGCTTGTGCTTTGAAAAAAAAAATAATGAAAAAACATAGTCCTACAAAAAAAAATATATATATATATTTGGGGGTTTGTTTCTAACAAGCCTAAGTCCTACAAATCAATGCTTCCTTAGGGCTTGTGCCAAACAAACCTAAGTCCTACAAATCAATGCTTCTTCAAGGCTTGTTCCTCTAATAAGTCTAAGTCCTACAAATCAATGTTTTCTCATGGCTTGGGACTCTAACAACAAATCTAACAAATCATCTGTAATGGAAGCTAAGGACGCCGGGTTATCCTTGGCCATCATTCCGGGTCTCTCCCTCCTAAATGGGCTACAAATGGGTAGCCTGTCCGGTGAAACAGGATGGCTGGCTTGGACACTGGAAAATAATGGGACATAGGCAAACCGTCCACTGGAAAGCTGCAACCTCAGATACTTGAATGAGGGACAGAGGGGTCCCTTTAAACTATTCAGTCCAAGGACCCTGGAACATCAGTTGCCTGAATGGGGGACAAAGTGGCCCCTTTCTATCATCCGGAATGAAGACTCTATACTCTTGCTTAGTTCAGAACAACTAACTCCTTTATTCAGTGAAACCACAGCATATTTATACATTTTCAAACCACACTAACTTGGAGCCCAGTACATGAGACTTACCACAATCACAGTTCATACAGTAGGGCACAGCAAATGGTAGGGCAGAACACAATGAGGTAGTCACAGGGATAATACAATCATAACAAAGAACCAACAACAAATGGTTAATGGAAACATAATAGGGCAGACATGGTTGAGTTAACACACAGCAGGGGGTCTCCATACAGTTCACAAATATACAATGGCTGGAGTGGCTAGAATACACAAAGAGCTTGTGTTGAACAATGAAACAAAAGGCTTGAGGGACTGCAATATACATTTGAAGCAGCCTTGGCCAAACTCAAATATTTAACCCCTAACTGTCCAGTCCCTTGAAAGTAAGCCAGCAGGCTATGATTTTTAGTCTTTTTGGGCATAGCTCTCTGCTGATATAACATGCCAAAGTTCTACATAGCCTGTGACACTGTGCTGGCAATAAGTACACCTAGAGAGGAAATGTTTTAGGCATAACAGAAATGTCCACAGTTCCTTGAGTAATGGGCTCCAGACAAGGGCTCCAGTAACAGAGTAGGATCTGTTACATCATCCTCCACAAATACTCTATAAAGTCAAGTATAAGTCCACCCCACTTTACATACACATTTCTTATTTTATTTTATTGATTTATTTTTTATTAACTGTCCCCCCAATACCAGTCAAGAAACCCACCAAAACAAATTTCCTGTTTAACTGATACATTCATTCACCAACACAGGCACCATCCTCAGACCCCTTTTATATCATGTCTTATGGGGTATTTTATTTGTATTCAGGATTTATTTTTTATAGTAAACAACCCTCTCCAAAAACACTGGCTGTTCATCTTATTCTTTCACCACACCCCACCAACACAGTCACCCTCATGCTTCTTTTAAGCTATGCCTTTGGAAAATAAAATATTTGTTATGTGTTGTTTGTAACTTTAATGTTCCCATTGATATTTCAACAGAATGAGCTAGGCGAAAAAAGTGAGAAAAAGCAGAAAATTGGCACTTTTGTGGGAAATTATTCGCCAAGCGGAAAGTGCCATTAGTCGCCGATTTCAGTTTGAGGAGAAAATGTTCACCCATCCCTACTCATCATCTATGTTACTATGTTAATATTTTACTTTTCATCTCTTCAGAAGGTGGAGCATTGACAACAGTAGCAGTAGGCCCAGGCAGCTGTTGTGTGCTCTTGCACATAATGCTAGCAAGTCCAAACTCCTTTAACATACTTCCCCAGAGGAAAAAGGTGGTGGAATGGGAAACATTAGGTCAAGATTATGTGATTTCCCTTTACTACTGGTGCTGCTGACTTAATTCTCCAACTCTGTATAAGCAGCATCAGGGCCAAACAGCCTCTTCTGCTGTTCATATTTAAGGTCATTTTAACTTTTATTTTAATGTTTTTCTCTCTCGCTCTCTTTGTCTTCTTCCACTCTACTTTTTTCCTAATCTACACCATGTTGCATTGAAGAAAATTCTTGTTTTTTATAGTATGGAGATGGAGAGTTTTGTTGCTAATATAAAAACATAGGATGGAAATGGAACCTTTGTTGATGTAAATTCTGTAGCAAAATGGCAGAAAATCTATGGGTTTCTCTATGGGAAGGAATTCCCAGGGAAAAAGTAGAAAATCATGTTTTTTCACTAAAATTCCTGCAGGAATATAATGAGACTTTCTGCCCATCCCTAGTTGTTAACATATAGAAGAAGAACTGCGTAACCTGATTGCTTAACAACGGGACTATTGGTGGTGCTTGTGGGTGTGTGGACTCTATGGCCTCAATTCAAATCACTCCTTCTCACAAAAAAAACATGCCAGATTTTTTCAAGCATGGCAAGCAATTCAATTACCTGTGCTATGAAGAAATACCATCTGAAAAAAATGCAAGTTGGGCATCAAAGTTAGCTCCTATTTGAACCCATTAAGACACATTAATATGAGTTCCATGTTCCCATTTAATTCCATGCATTTTATGGAAACATGCGTTAAGGGACTCCAGTTTAACACCAAAAATCTAGGTGTCAGATAATAGATAATATGATAATAATACATGGTTACTTCACAGAGGTGTGGCTAAAACCCTGGGCCAAAGCTAACCCAAGGGTTGTGAGGAGCAGTAAGCCAGTTAGAGGGCTCACTTTATGGATAATAGTAAGAGAGAGGGTTTAGGAGGGTGGGGTAACATGGATTACATGCACCAGAGGCTGCTGGGATAGAGGGCTTCTAAAACCTCCAGCCCCTCCTACAAAACCAGGCTTAGCCTTAAACTTGTATTTGAGGCTTACAGTGTAAGATATAATATGATAATACATGATGAGTTGACAAGGCTGTTGCTAAAACCCTGGGCCAAAGCTAACACAAGGGTTGTGAGTAGGGATGGGTGAAAATTTTCGCCTCAAACTGAGATCGGTGAATAATGGCACTTCTCTTTTGGTGAATAATTTCCTGCGAAAAGTGTCACTTTTTTCACCTAACTCGTTCCATTGAAATCAATGGGAACATTGCATTTACACACATTTAGCAATTATTATTTTATTTCCCAAAGGCGTAATATAAAAGGGGCATGAAAGTGCATGTGGGTGGATTGTGGGAAAATAATCAGTTGAACAGGGAATTTTTTTGGGGGGGTTTGTTAATAAATTAGAAATCCTAAATACAATTAAAACACACCAAAAGACATGGTATAAAAGGGGTCTGAGGAGGGTCTCTGTGTTGGTGGGTGTAGTCTGGGGAAAGAATCAGTTGAACAGGGATTTTGTTTTGGGGGTTTGTTGACTGGTATATGTAACATGATAGCGATAAGGCAACCCTGATGTAAGCTGACACTGGGCTAGACTGATCCTTGACGTGACAGAGTATTTTGTAGAGGACGATTTTTAAGATTTGTTTTTAGAGACCCAAACCCTGAGGAAACATGGATTTGTAGGACCTGGACCTATTAGAGGCCCTGGCCATGAGGAAACATTGATTTGTAGGACTTAGACTTGTTTGGCACAAGCCCTAAGGAAACATTGATTTGTAGGATGTAGGCTTGTTAGAAACAAACCCTCAAAAATTGTTCATTTTGTGTTGGCCAGTGGCGACTAGTCTTTTTCAAATGCCCTGATGTAGATGCAAAATTTGCGACTGCTGTTCTTGCTGCTGCATAGTTGTTTAAATAACAGGATGTTTAGGCAGCTAAAAGGGACTGGGGTCATCAATAGCAGTAACATGGAAAATAGATGGTGAGGGTTCCACTTGCCACTACTAGCTCCAGTGATGAGCCTGAAGCAGTAGCAGCACCATAACTAGCTCCCAGTATATGTGGAGAAAAGAAGAAGTTGGCCAATAATTATTCTCCCCCTGCCCCTCCTCCAAAGTCATGGGTGTGCTGTTACTAGAATAAAAATGTTTTGTTGAGAGCAGGAACTGTGCCTCTCATCATCAGCAACTACAATGTGAACAGTGTGTGTGGTAAATAACACCTGGTACAACTGTATCCAAACAACATGGCACCAGAAACCAAGTACAACTGCTGTCACTATGCCCCTTGTGCACACCCTGCTAAGGACACGTGACAAATTACTGATAGTTTAATAGTAATGATGAAAACTCCCTGCCACAAACTGAGTATATTCTGCAGGTTGAAATCTCCTCAGATGCTGCTTGATGCCCTGCTTGTGATAATTCTCAGCCACACTGCCATATGTGGTCAATGCACCACACAGTGTGCACTGACTGTACACAAACTGCCACTTCCTAACATCAACAGAGCGGCTATCATTTGGTAGGGGAGGTATTAATGAGGTGGATTGGCAGAAGATATAGTTGTTACCCCAGAGGAAGAAGGTGATGATGAGCTAGTTGTTTCTCTCATCATCTAACTTCCAGCCTCTGTCTGCCTTTCAATATTCTTCCTCCTCTTTGATATCTGCCTTGCCTCTTGTTGCATTTCTTGAGAATCAGGGGGTATAGCAACAGCGGTGCTTGATTTCTGTGGTGGGTGTTTGGCTTTAACATGTTTTATATAAATGTCATGGTATCTGTTTCCTGTGTTCTATCAGGACGCTTGTGCCAAGGTGTTTTCCCTCCTATCCTCTTCTCACTGACCTGTCACAAATTGTGCATAGTGCCATTGCTGATGACTGCACTGTGCCTGCCCCAATAGAAAAATAGTCCCACACCCATGATTTCAGGGGGGCGGGGGAAGGTGGAGAAGAATGTCCTCTTTCTTCTTGTCCTCCACATTCCCCTTCATTTTCTGCGGCAGCAGATAATGTTGCTGCTGTTGCTACTACTGCCTGATTCAGCACTGCAACTAGGACCAGGAGAATTGCTTCTGCTGGCAAGTGGAACCTGTCCTAGTCCCTAATCACTTGTTGACCCCATTACCACTGAATCCATGGTGGTCTGTGGCACATTAGCCTGCTCCTCAGCATCCTGCTTCCCTTTCAACTCAAGAGCAGCAGGAATTAGAGCAGTTACAAATTCTGCAAATTCCTAAAGATCACTACTGGTGGTGGTGGTGGTGATGCTCATTCCCATCCCTGTCTCTCATTCCTTCTCAGTTTGGGATAAAAAGGCCTCTTACAGCCCAGCTTCTCCACAATCATCATCACTACCAGTCCCCCCGTGCTGTTGCTCTATTACAGACATCTCACTCCTGGTTGGAGGAGGTGATAAGAAATGTGACAGAGGGTCCCCTAATGTCACACTTGACATTTCTTGGTTAAGAAGGCAGACTGGCAGCATTAGCAACAGGTACAGATGGCTGATCTGTGCTCCTGGTGGTGCTGGCATTATTGTGGTGGTAACAGTTCTGCCTTTTTCAGAATCATGTTCCACATGGACAATGACTTTGAGGGAAGAGGACTCCCAGGGTTATGGGAATGGTGTGGGCTCTCTTTACCGCTAGTCTGGATGCTCTCAATTGCTTCCCCTACACTCTTCTAACACTAGTCCCATCGGTTGCTTCAAAATCACTGTCACAAGTACTACCACTAACCAACCACATCGATTTCAGCCCCTGAGTCTTCCCTCCTCACAATCTCTAGTAATATGATGATTAAACCCTCCTTCACTCCTAACGCTAACAAGCTGCTGGACCTTCTTAGTAGTAGTAGTAGTACTAGCATTGGTGGGACTGCTTGGGGATGGCAAGTGTGAATTAAAGTCCCCTACTGTCACACTTGACATCATCTTCTCCTTCCCCATGTCCTGACACTTCAAAGACACACTGGCAGTAGGCTGCAGGCCCAGCACAGGTGGCAGCAGGGGCAGCAGATGCAGCCCATCTGGCAGTAGGCACAGACAGCTGACCTGTCCTGCTCTCACTACTACCCTCTTTTTCCTCCCTTGGTATTAATTTCCCCAAGATCCCTAGGGGTGATTTAGGGGGACTGGCCAGAATTGGGTCTGTAGTGGTCACTTTCTCCTCCTCCTCAGACTCAGTGGACATATAAGGGTCCTTCCAGTTCCTCCTTTTATTGTTTGTAAACTTGCTCATAGTGATAGCAGACACTATGAGCCTCTCCTGTCCCAATTTTTGCTACTAATTAACAGCAGAACAGCACAGCACATATCTCTGGAGAATAATTTTGCCAATGGATGAAAATGGCAAAGATCTTAATCGCTCTATTTAAAGAGGATTTTCCTGCAAAAAAGCAGACAACAATGTGGTTTTCGCTGATTTTTTCACAGGAACTTGACAGGACCTTTCACCCACCCCTAAGAAGAAGATGGACAGTGGCTGACAGGTAAGTGTACCACAGATGAGCTAATGATAGGCGCTTGAATGTACGTCAGGCACTGATCGTTATCTTTTTTCCTTTGATGTTCCCATAATTGCCGCTATTTAGCAAAATATAAGGAACTTAACATAGAAAACGGAAGTTTGGCCACAAGTCCTTTTCTGTGGCCTAATACCGTTGTTCTTTCAGCTGGTAAGGCAGTTGAATAACTCATTAGCACTTTTTGTTAACTGGAAGTTATCCAATTTTGCGCTACCGGCTGTTTTAATGGCTTTCTTTAAATTGAACCCCTAGTCCTTTGTTTTGCTGAATGATATGTTTGATGGATAGCCTGCTGAACAGCTGATTCAGGAACTACAGAATCAGCTGAGAAGATGGTTTATGCAACTGCTTCTCTCCTAGATATTTCACTTTGTACATCAACGGTGGCAAAAGTTTTTACTACTCCAACTCTTACAGTGCCACAGGACTGTGCAATGTACATGCCTACAGTATTGAAAGGGTTAGGGAATGGATGTGGTGCTAAAGTCTGAATACATCCTCTCCACTGAATCGTGCTGAAGTCTGAGTGCATCCACTGTGTTTCCACACTTGCTTTCCCTTAACTCATGGCCAGCATTACAACTTTAAATGCAAAGGATTTAACCCCACCCCCGTTAGAAAATTCTTAGTGCATTTGGAAAAGTGTGACATATTCTCCATAGCGAAGTGATAGCCATACATTACAAAACATACTTTTCCATAATGTTTCCCCTCCATGAATCTCTTACCAAGTGTCACAGAATGTACACTTAGAATGACAGGGACATGCTTAACATGCTCAGATTAAGGGGATAAATTGTTGTTACAAGTTGTACCCCTTACAAAAAATAGAAAAAAATTAAAAGGTTATATATATTATCTATATGTATAAGTAGGAGACAGACATGTAGGTGTGGTACCGAAAGAAAGAAAAATGATGTATATCGTTTACATGATGCACTTCATAATAAAACAGTGAAACTGTGTTTTACCAACAAATACTAGAAACCTTACTTTTGTCAGTCATAAAGTTGAAAAAAGCTTAGTCCTTAAGGGATTAAGATGCTTCTACTTTTATTTATCATTATGTTTACTATTTGGCTTAATTTCAAGAAGAAACTGCCAGCATTTGGTTAATCCTTTAATTTCCTAATATAGGTTTTGGTAAATTCTGTTTGTGTTGCTAAATCTGTCATTTGCTGATAGTTGACAATCATTTTTAATACACTTAGAATGCAGAGTACATTTTTTAAGTTTAGAAATTAATTAAATTTCCTTTGAAACAGATGGTATAATCAAAAATGTATAAAATCTCACTCCTTATAGCTGTCAAAACCCTAGTATACTTTTAAAGGTATTTCATAGACCCATTATTGCAATTCTTTAAAACATACCATTAATTAAAAATAATAATTTGCTATAAAACTTTGAACATATTATTTTTATTGTTGTCCTTGCACAAAACCATGTTCTAAAGGTTAGATTTTTCCAAAGTGACAATAATTCATCCACTGATTAGTTTGACAATTGCCTACTTATAACAAATATATTTGACTGGCTATATATTTTGCATTCAACTTACAAATTTGCCAAGTACTACAGCAAATCAGCGATGTAACATCTGGCTATTAATACATAAACAACTACAAGTTAAACAGTTATCAGATTATTAATAATCATTCTATTTTTATGCTTGAATTAATTTTTTATCATCACAATTTAAATCTTAAATAAAAGTAATGTGTACACATTAATGTTTAATATAATTAATAAGTACCATCTTATTTAGCCTATGTAAAAAACACTAGAGTAGTCAGTGAACGCAAATTGCAATATCTATTTTTGACCACAGTATTGTTTGCTGCTTGTTCCTGTATTGATCTGAAGTTAATGAACTGAACCTGTTCTTGGGCTAGATTCTATTACAGGTGCTAATTTTATCACCACTTTTATCTCCAGTTTTCTCCATAGACTTCAATAGGAAATTGTTTGCTAAAATGGGTGTTAACATTTAGCACCTGCTATAGAATCTGGCCCCTTTTCCTCTTTGCCTCACCAGGGGCCCGATTCTATTACCCGTGCTAAAACAGGCTATACAGGAAACTCAAACAATGTGAATTTTGCAAACGTGTTACGTTGGTATTCTATTGCGGAACCACAGTAAAACAAAAGTGGCATAGACAGCACATTTCAGAGTACTAACAAAATTGGCGCTGTCTGCTTTTATTCAGCTACCGCCTAAAAAACGAACAAAATGTCAAAGTCCAAGGAAATAGGCGTACAGCTGATGACAGATCACGTTTACTGTTAGATGTTTTCCCCACATTATCAAAATCCGACATAGAGTACAAATATTGTACATTCAACATTATAACCCTACAATATTTGTCAAATTAATGTGGTGAAAGAAAGCACCGTAAGTCAAATTTTGAAGGGGAAGGGTTAAAATGTGGAATGTAAACAATAGTCATTGAATTAAAGTGGTGTCGGATTTCTATGCTGTATACTGTATTATATACTGCTTTTGTTCGAACAACGATGGTTTTGAAACGGTCGTGGCTTCTACGCCTCAACCTCTGAGGTGCAGAATTCCTGACTTAAAATGTAACCACAAAACAGGAGCTAATACTGAGCATGGGTAATAAAATGCTACTTGTAAGTTGTTTTTAGTTTCTTATGGGCTTTTTTTTTTACTGGCGGTATGTATAATTATCGCTGATTTTGTTTTCACAAGTTGGGTAATAGGATACTAAAACCTGACTTAAAAAAACACAATGCTTGTTTTTTTTTTGGGGGGGGGGGGTTTAAAGCGCTGGTAATAGAATTGAGCCCTGTGTTTGTTGTAGTTTTGCTTGAGGCTGCTGAACTGAACCTGTGCCAGTCCTTTGCTGTTTGACTCTGCTTGTGCTGCTTCATTGTTAGTTCCAGCTTGGGTATTTTCTCTGGTGTGCTACAAACTTGTACTTCTTCCAAGCATTTATATTGGCCCCTGCTTATCTGTTGTTGTACTTTTGGGTAGTTTGGACCTGTGTACCTTTAAGCACTCACAGTTCTGAATCCTTTGCAGGTGATCCTCCAGTTATGTTTCTTTTCCTGGTTCCCTAACATTTTGTGACTCACAGTGGTAATTCTAAATAAAGTTTGAGGTAATCATATCCAGGCAGCATGACAAAACATTTGTGCAAACCAGCCTAATTGTAGAAAGGCACGTTCCTCATTTGATGCAATGGGTTTTCTACTTTCTAAAACTGTGTTGCTTGTCACATTCTTGTGTTTGTTGCAATTATTTTAGTGCAGTTATAACATATCTAAAAAAGAAAATCAACAAATTGTGGTAGGTGCCCTTAATACTAATGGGTACCTTTTTCTCAGGCTAGCAGTAGATACTGAATTCAGTAAACAATCCATAGCCTTTCAAAGATGCCCATGTCTTTGAAGTGGAAATTTTGCTATTTTGCTTATAATGCCAACTTCTGGATTCATCTGTGCCCACAACCTAGGGGGTAAAAAGACAAGTGACCTCTCACATGTGGCCAATTGTCTACTTTCCAATATGGTATACCTTGCCTACCTTTTATTTATTTCTGTTGTTGCTGTGACCATTTCAGCACAACCATTTTATATTTGACAAAATGTAATAAAACCAGCAGCTTAGTGCCCCTGTAACTCCCTTATCTTTTGTCAGTTCATACAGTGTATCAATGTTCTTGGGATGACAGTAGGTCCTGACTGCATTATCAAACTCCATGGTCTGCAAAAAAGATCAGTGCCTTTGGAATTAAACAAATGTAAAAAAAAGGTTTGTGATATTTCCTGGAAATATTTGTGACAAAAAGAATGAAAAACAGGGGACGTTTTAGATGATGTACCCAGTTGATTAATTCCCAAAATGGTATGCCATGTCTACTTTTTCTTCAATTCTGTAGTTGTTACTTGTAATCATTTTAGTGTAACCATATCATTTTGTATCAATTTTAGGAAAACAAACAGATTATGTACCTGGCATCCCCTGCATTCTCTCTACTCATACTGGTAGGGAAACATTTTCCTTGAAAGGCATCTAACTACTTAAGCATATATACATTTTCATGGCAACCCAGTCTTGGGGTAAAAACTCAAATTATACTTCTCTGAACTTGAAATTTTGTGTGCTTTTCAAAAATATATGTATTTTAAGGGCATTTGTTTTTGTTTTTGGATTGCAATTTAAGGTCCAGTTGAAATTCAGAATTGTGGGTCCAGCAATGTAGCATACTAGAAAGAATATACTCCTCATGCTTTTAATGTAGACAATGTGAGGATGCTGCTCAAAAAAGCTAATATGATTCATCACTTGGATTATCATTTTTGTAGTAAATATACTAGTTGAAGAAACTGATGCCTGCACTGGTATTAATAACCAACAAGGTAGCCTCCATAAAAAGTTTCAGAATGTCACGTAAGCGACACACCATATCCATACCCAAAAGGCATTGTTTATTAATCTTAACCATAGAGTCATATGGCAATTAAATTGTTCCAACACTTCTAAGAATACAATAGTGTTTTACAACCAGCCCATATATATGAGGAGACACAGCAAGTTTAAATTTATAAAAGACAGCTAGAATAAATTATTCCCATGAGATTTCTTGCATCTGTGAAGTGGAAGTAGCTAGTCTTTTAAAAATCTTGAACCCTTTTGTGTCCAAACCCCCCAAAAAAACTGGCATTCACACATTTTTGATGTTAAAACTAACATTTTTACATATAATAATATGAACAGTTGAACTCATTGCAGTATCATGTGGACATAGGCAGGCTGTATGTATTATCTATCTTTTCTCCATCATCTCTGTTAAGGTGTAAACTAATAGCCAATAAAGTAGAATTGTAGTTGCTATAACCAGGTATCCTAGAAACCTGCATCCTTAGCAAAACTATATATACAATGGACCAATAGATCTCACTTTGCAAAAGGAAAATCTATCTGACTGTAGTGGGCATTAAATACAAAGGTAATGACTGTCTGTTCTTGTGTTCTGACCCCTGACCACCAGCTAGTGTCTGATGGACTCCTGAACCAGGACAGGATCCCCTGTGAGCAGTTATAAAAATAGAGGTTATCCTTTCTCTTGCTGACTGTATCTAAGCATTGTCTCAGCAGTAAATTGAGTTTGCAGAGATGCAGTGAGAAGTGGGATTAATACTTTCAGCTTAAACCATCATGTAAATGCATTAAAAATTTATAAGCATTCAAACATCTGCATTTAATATAAAAGTGTGTTTCAAACTTAATAATGGTATGTAAATGTTCCTTAAATCAGTCAAATGTGCAATACAATTAGATGCTAACACAAATGATTGGAAAATATGAAAAATGAAGCATAACCAGTGAGCCTTGATTCCACTGCATTGCATGTAGTGGTGTCATCACATGTCTGCTGGGCAGCTCTGATATCCAAGAGTTTCAAGGATTCATGGAGTCTCTTTGACATCCAAGAGTCTCGTCTCATAACTGTCCCTCTAAACTTACCAGCTCAAAGGTGGTCTCTAATGACAGTTACAGAGAAATACAGGTGAAGGGGAGAGGCCGGCAACTATTTGTTGTGGGATGGTAATCAGCCAATGAAGGATCGCCAGCAGTTCACATATTTCACCATAAACCAGACAGGAATAGAGTTGTAGTTCAAGGAACAACACCTGTATAAATGCTCAATGTACGAACAATAAGAATGGCATACTAATTATGGATTGACAAAAATCTATTCAGGTTTATATCTACTCTCTTCTGTTGTGATCTGTTGAGTTCATTGATAGACATGGGATTCATTATGGCATTCCTGGATGTGAGTGGTGCCCAACAGATAAAAAAACCTAACTTTCCACATAGAGTACAGGGTTCCTGACTCCAGTGTTTGTTTTCATGAGGTCCTTGTAGCTGGTGTGCTGGAAATAATTTAAAGGGATAGTAATGTTTCATAATAAAAGCAGCTCTAATTAATCATCATAGTATTTGGACTTTGGAGAGTGTTATTTCAATTCTGTCAGAGTTGTAGTTCCAGAGTAATTCAATGACAAAGTGTCCCCCTCCCGCCCCTTTTACTGATGTCACACTGTTCAGTTAGAGCAGAAGGGAGGTGCCCAGGTAGACTGCAGAGAGGGACAATCTTCAATTAAGATAAGGGAAAAACCTGAAAAGCTTGTCAAGGGGGGCAGGGATTTCACTGTTTTCATAGGAATAAGAGTGTCCCCTTCTGTTATCTGTCTGGTCTATAGACTGCATTCCACATCTGAGAAGAGATTGCTTATACTAGGTAAAAGGGGCGGGAGGGGGAAACTTTGCTTGTGAATATCTCAAACCATAAAGGTTTGAGAGATAAGACTTATATCATTCTTCATATTTTTTTAATGCCTACAAAATAAAATAAAGTTAAAACGAAGTATTACTATCCCTTTAATGCATTTCTTCAAATGTGAAAACATTGTTTTTCTGTAAATGTTTCCCCAGAAATGGAAAACAGTCAGAAAATGTAAAGACTATACAATTGGTATCCAGTTGTACACCCATAACCTATTACAGGATGCACAACTAAACTCCAAAGAAGCAGAGCGCCCCTAGTTCAGGGATCAAAAGTCCATACAATATATTGGAGATATAAAACCTGAAACCTTTACACCTCAAAGGAGAATGAGTCCAGTCAATTTTTCAGTCACACCAATGTTGATGGAAACATGAAGAGATGGATGAAGTTAATACAGTCACATGCTATTCCAATATTAAAATCCAAACCAATTTTCTGATTTTTTTGATCCCCTGCATCGCAGCCACAGCCAGCGTGCTCCTTCTCCACACTACTCCAAATATATTCTACAGAACAGAGGCCGCAAATACAGGGACAAATCTAAAAGCAATGTTTATTAAAGATAAATTACTCCCACACAAAGAGATGCACTTACAGAATAAAATCCTAAAATCAGCATAAAATCACCACCAATATCCTTCTTGCAACATATTTCAACCTTTGGAAACAGACTAAGACATCCTTGAGCACAGGACTCTCTAGAGTCACACGACAGGCTATACATGTTACACCTACAACCCAGCTCTTGAAGAAATACGGAAAATTTTTAATGATCTACAACCAATGCTAGCAGAAAATGATACTCTGAAAAATATCTTCTCTGAAACTCCCATTTTGTCCTTTAGACAACCACCAAACCTTCAACAAAAACTAATCAGCAGGAAACTACACACTGATGAGAAGAATACAGAAAAAGGTACCAGACAATGGAAGAAACCTCGCTGCAAACTATGCCAGCATATATGCCCAGACAATAAAGCCACCCACAGCAACAAAACCTACAGCATTAAAGGATCATACTCCTGTACATCTAGCAATGTGGTATATATGATACATTGAACATTCACAGGCACTCTATCAGACCTCACAAAGCAGGATCCTACTGCACCCCTGTGGGACACCATTTTACCCAGACTGAACACTCAATTAAGGACCTAAAAATCAAAGTTCTCAAAGGGAACTTTAGAAAAACCCAAGAAAGAAAAACTTTTGAAACCAGAATGATTATATTTTTTAACAGCAAGAATAGAGGACTAAATGTTAATTTGGGTTTCCTATCCCACTATCAAAGTTTCACATGACCCCTCTATCATTATCTTACTCTTCATATATATCCACATGTTAACATACATTCTAATGACAGGTTTCATATAATTATTAACATATTAAGTATACTTGCTGACATATGCTTTCCCATACTCTTATACATGCAGGCGTATATATATGTGGGTGGACTATTATATATATATATATATATATATATATATATATATATATATATATATATATAGGGGTTTATGTGCATGTATGTACATGTGGGCATGCATGCATGTATGTATGTGTTTATGTATATATACGTATATGTATATGTACTAGAACATATATATAGGTACTTATGTATAGATATATGTTTTCGTATGCATTCCTACATATTGTGCATACATATTTAGGTATATGCATTTATGTATATGTATGTGTCCATACGCATGTGTTTATATATATATATATATGTGTGTATATGCTATATACATGTATATTTGTGTGTGTGTGTTTTTGTGTATATGCATGTATATGTGTGTGTATATGTATGTATGTGCGTGTATATGTATATGTGTATGTGTGTGCATGTACACGTGTGTATATGTGTATATGCATATGTATGTGTATATATATGTGTGTGTGTGTTTATGTATGTGGGTGTATGTATGTATGTATGTGCGTGTGCATATGTATATATATATATGTGTGTGTGTGTGTGTGTTTATGTATGTGGGTGTATGTAAGCTCTCACGAGCAGGGCCCTCTGATCCTCCTGTTCTACACATCTGATTGTACTATTTAATACCTCTGTATGTCTATTCCCCAATTGTACAGCGCTGTGGAATTAGTTGGCGCTATATAAATAAAGAATAATAATAATAATAATATGTATGTGTATGTATATATCTACCTATATGGGCACACGTTGTATATAGGCCTGCATGCCCATACTGGATTGTAGCATTCTTAATATGTGCAAACTTTTTTTTAACTCTTTCCCCTCCCATACCATCTCCTGTATTTTTCTTCTCTTCCCCCCCCCCACACTCTGCCTTGCACAGGGTATTTGCGACCCTCTGCGAGAGTAGTGTGGATTCTCTCTTGGTCCATGTCTTATCAGCAGTCCCGCTGTGTTAACCCCAGCAAACACAGCTTTGAATTCAATGTATTAACTGTATTAACTGTTTTAACAGTGAATTCTGTGTCCTTGTGCTCAGAAATGCTTTATACTTGAGAAAGGGAGTTTATCATGAAAGCTTGTCAATCCATAATTCTGTTAGTCCAATAAAAAGGTATTACAAGATATTAATTTTGTTTGTTATTTTACATCTACATCACTGGACTAATACGGTTACAATCTTAACTTCTCTGAAAATGAAGCCTCGTGTTACATTGTAGCAGCGATGAGACAGTGATATACCCAAGGAGATGGGGAGATGCAGAGGTACCGTGTATAGCCTGGCATGTGACTCTAGAGAATCCCGGTACTCAAAGGTGTCTTAGTCCGTTTCTAAGGCTGAAATATGTCGCAAGAAGGATATTTGTGGTGATTATATGCTGAATTTAAGATTTTATTCTGTAAGTTCATCTCTTCATGTGGGAGTGTTTTGTCTTTAATAAACACTGCTTTTAGATTTGTCCCTGTATTTGCACCCTCTGCTCTGCAGAAAATGCAAAACATCATTGATTTCAATGGCTTTTAGTATCTGGATAGACTTGCATCATACATGTAAAGCTCCCAACTTTTATTTCAACCCCAAAACAAAGGGAGCTTATAAAATTAAATGTTCATAAAACAGATACAGAAAAAAACAAACAAACTGAGATGCGACTGGACATTTCATAGGCTGTAACTGGCAGAAGTGAAGCCAATCACATCTAACAAGCTGGGAGTAAAGCTAATTTTTAAAGCCTTTTTTAATTATGTAAAACTTCAACCCTTTGAATACATTAAATGCATCCATATTTTTGCAGAGCAATACAGTATGTTGCCTACCCATCTGATTCTAAAAGAGTCAGTACATCCTTTCAATGCTACAACACATCACTCCAGGCAGGGCCGGATTTGTCAATAGGCAGACAAGGCACTTGCCTAGGGCGCCAGATTTTCAGGGGCGCCTGGCAAAGGCCTTGTCACGCCCACCATTAATTTCTCCCCTTTTCCCTTAAAGCGGACATATCACTTTAAAATTTGTTTTGCCTATTAATTAAAAATGTTAACTTTATGTTTTAACCACCTGAGTGCTGGAGGGGATGCGCAAGTCTGGTAATAAAAGGGTTAATTTATTTTTCTAAGGTGCACTGTTCATTTGGAACCACAGTTTCAACCTACCGGTTCCGGGGAATAGTGAGAGAGAGAGCGCCTATAGATCTGTCACTATGGCAATCAGACGTGGAAGGGTGTGGTTAGGGGTGGAGCAAAGGCGGGGCTAGGGGCGCCTGAAGGTGTTGTGCCTAGGGGCGCCTGAGATGTAAATCCGGCCCTGACTCCAGGCCATAGTTTATGATTGTTCTAAATGTGAACCTCCCAGCTGACCTTACCAACAAAGATCCCTGAGTTCCTTGGATTAAATAATATAATTTATGGGGATTAGTGATTTTGGGAAACATTCCGTCCAGTCAACTGATTTGAATGAATGTAGAGCAGAGGGAGGGGTCAATTATCTATCACCCATATCCAAAGGGTCCTAGAGACCCCTTGACACATGTACCTGTACAAGACAACAATATTGGCAAGGTGGTGGGAAGAAATGAAAGGAACTTTTTCATCCCATTTTTACTTTTCTGTACATCGTATTAATTGGGGGGTCCAAATGCCCCATATTTATTTATTTATTTTTACATATGCCACCATAGCACTATGAAATGCAGTGCAATGTACAATTTTCCAGTATCAAATGAGATGATGATAAAAGGGAATGAAAGCGTTAGGGATGATTTCCTCATGAATGTAGGGGAAGGTCAGGCATGGTGTGTAATGGAAAGATGACTTTACTGGGGAGGGCACTAGGAAGTATTCTAAAGGTGATATTTACATTGTTTCCAAATCACGTCCAATGTAATAAACGAAGAAGAAAAACTGCATGAGTATTTGTTACTTAGGTCAAATAGGATTTTGGGGCAAAGTGACAATTTTTGATTGCAGTGGCAGTCACCTTCCAGTCCTAAATAATGTAAAAAAGGAAGAAAATATTTCTACTTGATATCTACTTTTATGTTCTTGTAACTGCACAAATATTTCATCCCAGCTTGTCTAATAAATTCTGAATTATCTTATGCTTAAGTCAGTTATTTGGTTATAAATACATTTCATGTGTTTTCTCATTTTACAGGCATTGTATCTTCATGATTTGTGTGAAATATAGAAGATTTTACTTAGAAAAAGAAACACTGTACAATTCCCAATTGTTAGTTTTACCTTACCTATGGGTATTGACCAGTATGGCAGTTAATTTAGCTACATTGCCATGGCTCCAAAATTTTCTTTGTTGTTACTCAGCAGTGGGGATTTCAAAACCTATCTGTACTGACCTGAAAATCCTATCTATTTTCTTGCCATCTTTCTGTTCATAAGAGGATGTAGCACTTATATTTCATCTGATTTGACACACATTCTCATGAGTACATCAGACTCCACAATAGAAATTTTGCAGCCAGAACAATGATTTTCAGCACACAGATCCCAAGTCAAATCAAATGTCTATATTATCAGCATGTGACCTTTCTACTTTCTTCTTATTAGTTTATTCATAGCTTAGTACGGTACATTGAAACCTTTACCACTCTGTGTGTTTGATCACTGCAGAAAAAGTAATTATTTGTGCTTTTTTAATTACAAAACAATAGAAAACCTGAAATAAAATGCTACATAAAAGTACAGCACAACTGACTTCTTTACAATTTTAATTAAAGGTGAAGTAACAATAAAAAGCATGCAGACAAATTTATATTCCCTTATATACTTGACAACTGCAGCTTTTTACAAAATTTTCTAAAGAAATTATGCAACATGTAAAGCAAACTGCTATTATTCATCTGCTGCTGCATTAGCTATCTTTGCAGGTAGCCATTTTTTTACATATGCAATGTCTGACAGAAAAGTATATGAAAAACAAGCAGCAAATGTCAAATTAAATGTCCACTGCACATGTAAGTGCTTGTGCATAAAGCTGTCACTAAGGGCCAAAGGAGCATACTATCTGAAAGACCATAAAGATGGTATGCAGCCCTGACTTCTTCCCTTGATGTTGGGCTAGGGGCTACGGGTGGGTTGGGATTCAATGGTCTGGAGGAAAGAGGGCTGGCTTGGGGGGGGGGGGTTGGAGGAGGACAGCAAAGGAAGGACTTTGTGAATAAAATATTGAGTAACTAAGTAAAATCTATTATTACCTTTTTTCTTCTTTCTCCCTCCAAGCTCATGTGCTCTGCCCTTGCTATAGTGTGCTTGAGAGTAGCACCAACTATAGAAGAGGTCAAAATGATGGTCAAAATGATGTCCTGCCCAGAAGTAGAAACACTAGGTACATAATGCAGGTCCCCCAGGCTGCCCCAGTGCTGATTAGCCTCAGAAGGTACACTATCCAAAGTGTTTGGCCAACTGGAGGTCGGATCCTGCCTGCTGAAGGTTATGGTTGTCCTTGGGGGCTGGCTGCATGGTGTCTCCCAACTACAGGATGGGGTAACTCCAAGAAGCACTGAGGTGAGGGTGGGGCTTGGGTAGGTGTTGGCACGGACTGGCAATCACAAACCCTCAAGGTTGGGTACAGAGGGGTGCCATCAAAGAGGTCTGGGTTAGGCCAGGCGTGCCTGAGAATCCCCTACATACCTCAAGAGTGCCAGGCAGCTGCCTGTGCATGGGTACCCACTCTGCCAGAGTGTTGGACATCGGTTCGAAGCTGATTACTGGCCTGGGGGTTCTGCATTAAAGGGGGGGATACTCCAAGGGTAGATAGGTTAAACCCAGACTTAATAAAGCTGTGACCTCTTTATTCCTACCAAAATCCTGTTATCAGTGTGTTGATTGCTGTCTGTGATTTGATTGGTTTGGGGGAAACGGTGGACGTGATGCATTACCATCTTATTAGTTTCAGCATTACAATAAATAGCATTTTTTGCATACTGGTTGTGGTTTAAGGTCAACAGGTCTGGTATTATCACTGTGCCCGTGTTCCTGCTATGATGGCGACATTGTTACTTTGCCTAATTTCAATGCTGCCCTCTTGTTGGCCTGACATCTTTGCTCCACCCAGGGCTTGCCTTTATATATCCTGTCATGTCTATTCCAAGGCACCTTTTCGTGGTGTATCTGAGCCTGACGTTTGTTACTGTGTTGCTGTTATCATGTATGACCTGGCCTGTCTGACGACGTTCCTGTGTTTCCTGTGTACTGCTCCATTACCGACTGATTTGGCTGAGAATCTGCTCCATTGCTGAACTGATCTGGCAGTCAGTTTATTTCCAGATTTTGGAGGGCATTCTGTGGTCAAATGGGCATCCAATTGTCTTATCCATCTGCATACTACCCACAGACTAATGGAGCTGCTGAATGCTCTAATCAGGGGCTCGAACAAGTTATCTGCTGCTTTGTATCCAACCATCATGATGACTGGGCTGAGTTGTTACCGTGGGCAGAGTTCGCGAGAAACTGCGATTAATAAATTCGTCCGGAAGCTCCCCATTTCTTGTCAATTTCTTCCTTGCTTCCAGATGCATTTCAGGAGCAAGAGATGCCAGTCCTTGATGAACACCTCAGACAGCTTCGCTCCACATGGGCACAAGTGCAGACCTCACTACGTTAGTCATTCCAACGTTACAGGCATCATACCAACAACAGGAGGTTGCCGGTTCCTGTGTTTCAGGTTGGGGACCGTGTGTGGCTTTCCTCCAGAAATTTGAATTTGCAAACTCCTTGTCACAAATTTTCCCCATGGTTTATTGTCCCACTCAAAGTCCTCCGGCAGGTCAATCCTGTTTCCTATGCCTTGGAACTTCCCGCAAACATGCGGATTCACAAAGTCTTCCATGTATCTTTACTCAAACCTCTTGTCTGTAACCACTATACCTCTGCTCCGGTGGTGCCGGGACAGGTACGCATTCAAAACCATGATGAATATGAAGTCCAAAGCATTGTAGACTCACGCAGGGTGCGTGGGCAACTCCAGTACCTGGTACATTGGAAGGGCTACGGCCCAGAGGAACGTTCATGTGTCAAGCTTGCTGATATTCATGCACCAGTTTTGTTGCGTCAGTTCCATGTCAAGTTTCCCTCTAAGCCTGGTCCTCCTCCATGGGGAGGGGGTCGTTGAGAGGGGGCTACTATCATGGTACCCGTGTTCCTGCGCTGACGGCGACATTGTTACTTTGCCTAATTTCAGTGCTGCCCTCTTATTGGCCTGACATCCTTGCACCACCCAGGGCTTGCCTTTATATATCCTGTCATGTCTATTCCAAGGTGCCCTTTCGTGGTGTATCTGAGCCTGATGTTTGTTACTGTGTTGCTGTTATCGTGTCGCCTGTCTGACAACGTTCCTGTGTTTCCTGTGTACTGCTCCATTACCGACTGATCTGGCTGAGAACCCGCTCCGTTGCTGAACTGATCTGGCTGAGAACCCGCTCCATTACCGACTGCTCTGGCTGAGAACCCGCTCCATTGCTGAACTGACACTGGCTCCTCCACTGTTCTAGTCTGGCCAGCATTACAATTGACGGATTCCAGTTGCCTTGTTGGGATGTGCCGCATGGCGCTATTCTTATTTTGTAGACCGTAGGCATAGCATTCGTGCTATAGCCACTTACTCTAACCGCCCGTGGCGGTGTGCACACGTGAAGTACCGGTACAGTGCTATCAAGTGCTGACTGAGTTACTCAGATCTATCTGTCTCTGTCTTCGCTATTGCTGGGCTCACTCCCTGTGGGAGTTCCTGTATATTTCTGGGCATCTCCTGTTAACTCGTTCAGTGCCTAGACTGTCTAGGCAATCCTGGTACTCCTTTGTTGTTGCAGTGCCTGGGCTAGGGACAGCACTTGCATTATTACACACTCGGTAGTGTGTGGAGACACTGAGCTCTATTCCCTGTCTAGTGGCCTTCAGGCCTAGAGCCAGCAATTGCGCTTTATTCCACTGTCATATGAGGGGACATTTGTGGCCTTCCAGTTGTTTGCCTACAATCCACCCCTAGCACTCTAGGGTTTACCATCTGTAAGTGGTGGCCTCGGTCACCCTGGGATCACTGTCCCTTGGTCAGTGTTGCCTCACTGCCTATTTGGGTTCTGTGCCATTTACCATCTAAAGGACTTCGTGCCATCCTCTGTCCTGCTGTCATTCTGGGGTCCAGTAGCCTGATCTTTCCAGGTTCTCTAGAGGAGGGTTTCCTGCCTTAGATACCTCCTGTTTCCTGCATCCCATCTCAGTCATTCTGATTACAGTCATTGCCTCATTGACTAGTATATATTGCTGTTTCATACAACCTTCTTTAATATTAAACCACAATCTGTTTGTTTAATAGTATGCCTGTCTAGTAGGCTGCAGGTATAGCTTTTACAAGTAACACATTTACTAGTGTCAGTTTTTATTTTTGGCGGGGAAGTGGAATTCCCCCACCTCAAATGCTGTGCAGTAGGGTGGATGAAAGTTTTCACCTCAAAAATGAAAAAGGACTTTTTTCCTTTGTATTGAAATCAATAATAATAATGTGATTTCATCCTACGTGAAGATTTTTTCCAGGTGTTCCTGCTGCACTACTCATCAGTTTAACACTTGCCAGTCTGTGTTAGAGAGAGTGAGGGGGGAGTGGGGGTGAGGGTGTTATTTTTAGACAGTGACACTGACAGTTTAAAAAAAATAAAAATACTTTTAACTGATACGTAACAGACAGGCAGGCAATCCTACCTGAGCTGAGACTAAGCGAGTGACAGTAACTGATCCTAGAGACATACATCATGTTTTATTTTCAGACAGATAATGACAAAACATCATTCAACACTCCGAGAAAAAGAAACAACTTTTAACCCCTTAACAACTAGAGTGGAGATACTTTACTGGAAGTATCTTGTGTTCTACCTTAGAATGCATGGAGATGGAGATCTTTCCATAGCCATTCGGGGATCTCAATCATAATGGATAGGAATGCCAGTCAACCAAAATACGGCTAGGTGTTCACCTCTCAAGACTATCATGGAGACCCTCCTTTTCCCCAGTAGTTATTTTCTCCAACTCCTTGATATTCCAGAATCAGTATTATGAAAAGGTGACATATTGAATACATAATATAGATATAAATTACATTTATGGACTCTTAAACTAAAACAACAATAATAATAAGAAAGTGTACTCTTGTTTGTATTTGAACTTGTTTCAATAAAGCTTTGGAAAAAAAAATAAAAAAACCACACATACATCCCACCTCCATCCCCATGGCACAACACCACAAGTCATGTTATAAAATGAAATAAAGCTACACAATTCTTCTGTCATGTACTGCCAATGCACACTTTCTGAGTTCTTGGGGATGAGTCAAAAACTTCACAAAAGTAATCCTAAGTATACATGTTAAATAGCAAAGTAGTCAAGATGTGGGCTGGATTCCAGTCCAGTCAAGGTTCGAATCATTCAACAGCCGGTCTTATCTCTGAATCAGAGTACAAATCCCAGACCACTAGCATCCCCTGTTCCAGTTCAGCAACATTCGATTGACAGTGCAGGTATTTATTCCTCTATTTCACCTCAGCAGCTACTATCCCCTAGGATGTCATCTTGGGTGTTGGCTGGCTCTTCCGGTCTGCACTAAACTGATTTTGTGATACGCATCTTTAGTTTGGCCTCGGCTACAGAGAAACTGTGATCCCTAGTATTTGGCCTACTTGTCACAGTCTAGTAACAATAACCGAAGCAGGTATAAACCTGCAAGAGAGGGAGTGCTAGGGATCGCAGGCTTGGGTTCGTTGCTGTTAGTGCGGTGACTGTCTACAGCAAGACTGTGCTGCAGGGAGGGCAGTAGAGAGATGATGGCCACGAAGCCAGATGTCTGATCCCAGTTGATCCGGGAACCTGAACAGGATGGGCTCTCTATAGACAGTACAATCTCTCCTGCAGGGGGAGCTATGGCTAGAGGGCGCTGGTTAGGGTTTATGGCTGTCACGACGTGACTAGGAATTAAACATACTGACAAGTACAGATGAACTTAATATAAAACTTTATTAATTGCAATGAAAGGCAGGAGATAAGGCAACAGGCAGATGGCAATAAATGACACACAGTAGTTATGGTAATGACACAAGTGGCAGTAGATAGTGGTACACCTTCACGAGACCAGGAAGGAACAGTGGAGACACTTTCCTTACCCTTCACCAGGCAGGTGGTCAGAAACGGAATGGCCCGGGGACTACACGGTGGATGTGAGGGCAGTGCAGAGCACTCCCATACACAGATGGAATGGCACACCTTCACAAGACCAGAGAGGAACAGTGAAGGCACTTTCCTCACCCTTCACAGGACAGGTGGTCAGAAACGGAATGGCCCTTGGACTACACGGTAGATGTGGGAACAGTGCAGAGCACTTCTGTACCCGGATAGGATGGCACACCTTCACGGGACCAGAGAGGAACAGTGTAGGCACTTTCCTCACCCTTCACAGGACAGGTGATCAGAAACGGAATGGCCCTTGGACTACACGGTAGATATGAGGGCAGTGCAGAGGACTCCCATACACAGAGTCAGCAAATATATGGAGTAGACCAGTATCCTGACAGGGAATAAACCAGGCGGTAGCCAGATGGAGGATAGGCTAGACAGCACAAACCAGTATGGCCACGGGAGGTCAGACACATGGAGTGACCAACAAGCCCCGCTAACGGAAGCGAGTGCAGAGCGGAAGACACAGAAAGCAGCAAGGGAACCAAACCGATGAACGGAATGGTCATGGAGCGCAACCCAGAGAGTAAACCAGGAGGCAGCCAAAGGTCAAAACTGATTTGGATAGTCAGACGTCGCCAGTGGTCGTAACCGGAACGGGTAGTCAGTCAAGCCAGAGGTCAGAGCCTTAACGGGTAGTCAGATGTAGCCAGGAGTCAGAACCGGAACGGGTAGTCAGACAAACCAGGAGTCAGTACCGGAATGGGTAGTCACATGAGCCAGGAGTCAGAACTGGAACAGGTAGTCAGACGTAGCCAGGTAATACACAGGAACAGAATGCACCAACACAGCAATAAGCTCAGGTACACCATGAAAGGGCACTGGAAATTACATAGGCTGAGGTTTAAAAACCCTGACGGGTAGGTGGAGCAATGACCTCATCAGCGTGGTGCCCTATAAGAATAGCGACTCAGCGAGAGCGACAGCTAGAAAGTAAACAATGTCGCTCCAGGGCAATATCCAGCCACAGGCAATTACGGGGCACTGTGATAGTGGCTAAGGGACGTGGACCACAATGTAGCTGGAACTCCCCAAGAATAGCCCCGGAACAGAGGTACTATAACAGAGACTAAAGTAGGGTACGACCTGAACTCCAAAAGCACAGCCAGCAAGGAATCCGATACAGCAGTCTAGAAGCGGGGTCTATAGGAGTAGTCAAGGGCCTGCAACAGCTGGTCAGTGAGTTGTCTGAATCAGAAGATGATAAGCTGGGTCAGAGAGAGAAGCCAGAGATCTGCAAAAAGCTGGTCAGAGAGGTATCTGAATCAGTAGGCGAATAGCTGGGTCAAAAGAGAAGCCAGGGGTCTGCAACACAGGAAGACAAAGCAGAGGCTAGCACAAGGCTGAGGCAAGGTACCAAGATGCTAAGGAGCACTGTCAGCGCTCCAAGCATCCAGCTATGCTCCTGGATATAGGTGCCAATGGATGATGTCACCAATGGGTGATGTCACGTACCTGGAACTACTGGGCCACTCCGAGAACTGGAGCGAAGAGACACAGTGTCTGCCGCAGCATGACCGTGGATACAGGGGGTAAGGTAGTGTGACACTACTGGGGATTCCACTGCTGTTCCTGTTGTCTTGACAATATTTGTGCTTTACCTGTTTCTGTAGCGAGCTTGTCCCAGTATTATTCTTGCTCTGGGTGTTCCCTATATATTATATCAATAGCTGTCTGCTTGTTTTCTGTGGAGCTGCTCCTCCACTGGGAGACTCCTGTCAGCATACATTTGGTGATACCACTTACACTGCTTTATTCTTTTGTAGAAAACAGAAATTTTAAAGAACTGATGTCATCTGTTGCACCCCACTGGCATATCCCAAACCTCAGATATTCTTCATGAATGGCTGTACCAGAAATGTGCAAGAAGGTAATTATTTTTTTGAGCAAAGGACTGGAAACCTCATAGAGAAAAAAAATTAATCTGACAACAGATATGCAGACAAATGGCCAGAGTACATACCATATGACTGTCACTGCTTGCTGGGTTTCCGTCCTACTAGTGGACAATAGCAACATCAGATTACAGTCAGTAATCTTGCATCTGGTTCTGACAGTATTATTAAAGGACAGCAACAGGGTAGCCCATACCATCTGCATGCCACTTTGTGCATGCAGAGTTTTGATAGACAATCCCAGAAATGTATAGATGTGTTAAATACACTTGAGCAGGTGACAGAGAAAAGAATGAGAAAAAAAATACTTGGGTGACCTCTGGAAAACACTCTGTATCAAGTGAATAATCTCAATTATAATAACATAATAATTATAGAAATTGTGACAGTGATAATTATAATATAAAGTGTATAATCAATGTTAACCAAGTGAACCATTACACACTATACATAAAATATGAAACTTAAAAAGTATTCACAATTCTAAATTTTTGAAAGTAGGATGAATAGTTTTATATTCTCATAAGTATAAGTGCATGAAAAAAGTAAAACAATATATAGTGTGATCCATGGAAAAATCACTTAACAAGCAAATATTACATCTATATACATATCAAGAATAAAGTCCCAACAGATCATATACGCATATATATAGTGAATAAATCTTGAATTCTTCCGGTATATGAAATGAATTAATTTTCGGTTAAACGTAAGTGTATTTTATAACGTAATGGCCTCAAAGACTCACTTGTTTCAAAATTTGTATGACTGGTCTGTTTTAGGACTAGTCAAGCTAGATGGCCTGTGGGGTACTTTGAAAGCCACCCTCACTTGGCTCCTCTGGAATAGTTGAGTCAATGTTTACAGCTGATATACACTTTATATTGTTATAATTATCACTATCACAATTTATATAATTATTATGTTATTATAACTGAGATCATTTATTTGATTCAGAATATTTTCCAGCGCTCACCCAAGTTTGAAATATATATCGCAGCTAATGAAGGACATTTTAGCATTCTTTGAGAAGGATCTTGTTATGGACCAGGAACTAGACAGACACAAAAATGTAAAATGCAAAACACCTTTATTAAAATAACAAAAGCAAACAAAGCAAAATTGTGATCCAGAAGCATAAACCAAAAGACAAGCCGGGGTCAGGAACCAGGCTTCTATAAATACCTTGGGAGGGCTGGCTGATAACAGTCAGGTGAGCAATCACAGAGCGGTCAGCTGATTCAGCCTGATCCAGGAAAGGGAAGGCAGCAGCATTGGATAGCAGAGCTCTAGATTAGCTTGGACAGCAGAATCAAGCAGCAGAGTTAGAGCTGCTCAGCCACACCTTGACAGATCTTTGCAGTGTGTCCTTTAAAAGCATGAGGACAGGAGTAAATACAGACTGTTTAGGAGTCAACTTATTTACATATCTTAAAAGGCTGGGATTTTTTTACAGTAAGGGCAGTAAAACTATGGGATTCTTTGCCTCAGGATGTTGTGCTTTCAGATAATGTCACTGCTTTCAAAAAATCAATGGATACCTATCTAGCACACAACAATATTGAGAAGTATAACAGATGGCTTTAATGCAGATAGGTTGTTGATCCAGAGAAATATCTGTCTGCCATTTGGAGTCAGGAAGGAAGTTATTTACTCTCTTGGGGATTAATTGGAAATGGCTTCAGTGTGTTTGTGTTTTTTCTGCCTTCCTCTGGATCAACAAGGGTGTTTTGACATGGGCTGGACTTGATGGACGCATGTCTTTTTCAGCCTTGTCAATTATGTTACTATCTTCCTGGATAGTTTGGCAAAGTTGAGATCTGTAGTATGATCTGCTATGTTGGAGACTGGGAATGTGTCAAGAAGCATTAGGTAGACATTAATATTGTTTAAGTGTAACACTGCATTTTGGCAAATATAGTAACGAATTGAAACATTTAAAATGACAGACTTGTTTTTTGCACTTTTACTCCACAGGTAAGATGTAATTTGGTATTTACTGGAATTTACCTTAATTTTTTAGCCATATTGGTAAGCTTGGAATAACTGGTTCTATTGCTGCATTCATGGTGCTAATTAGAGACAACTAAAGAACATTTTTTATCATAAAAATGACAAATAGATTTGTCTGTTCTATTTGGTTCTAGCTCACTGAAGAATAAGAAATTGGCACTGGCTGGTGTGTGTGTGTTTAAATACAATTGGGCAGAAAGAACATCAACCAATGCCCACTAACCTTGTCCACAAAACTACTGCAGCTCCTGCTGGGCAGGTGATGTATCCATGCTTCTCCCGCTGCTTGTATCATCAAGAAGGGGGAGAGCCAGTTACCCTGTCACTCATGGGCCGGCCAGCACACCCTGTCACTGTTGGTCCAGCCCAGTGCACCTTCAACTGCATTACAGCAGCTGTCATGAGGAAGAGGCCAGCTTCTCTAAGTTGTTGTGCTGGCAGCCAGCTCAATGGCAGCAACTGGCGAATAATTTTCCGCGAACAGTGCCGTTTTTCTGCTTTTTTTGCCTAGCTCATTCAATTGGAATCAATGGGAACATTGCATTTACACACAACACATAGCAAATATTATTTTAATTCCCAAAGGCATAATATAAAAGGGGCATGAGGGTGGCTGTGTTGGTGGGGTGTGGATAAAGAATCAGTTGAACAGGGAATGTGTTGTTATTAGAATAGAAATGTTTCCCTTGAGAGCAGGAACTGTGCCTCTCATCAGCAACTGCAATGTGTACAGTGTGTGTGTGGTAAATAACACCTGGGGGTACAACTGTATCCAAACACCATAACACTAGAACCCATGTACTTCCGCTGTCACTATACCCCTTCACCACACCATGCTAAGGACACATGATAATTTGCTGATAGTTTAATATTAATCATGAACCCTCCCTGCCACCATCTTTACGTATTCTGTGGGATGGAATCTCCTTAAATTCCACTTGATGCCCAGCTTGTGATTCTCCTACACCAAACTGCCATGTGTGGTCAGTGCACCACACAGTGCGCAATGGGTGGACACAAACTGCCACATCCTAACATCTACAGAGTGGCTATCATTTGGTGGGGATGGTAATGATGAACTAGGTGGCTTGGCGGAAGATGTAGTTACCCTAGAGGAAGAAGGTGATGGTGAGCTAGTTGTTTTGCTAGTCATCAAACTTCCAGTCTCTGCCTGGGTTTCTCTATTCTTCCTCCTCTATGATATCCACCTCACCTCTTATTGCCTTTCAGGAGAGTCAGGGGTTGCAGCAACAGCAGTGCTCGATTTCTGTGGTGAGTGTTTGGCTTTAACATGTTTGACATAAATGCCATGGTGCCAGGGAATAGGCATAAGGAACAGGTGAAGAAATATGGCCTCTTTCTTCTTGTCTCTTCCCGTGAAAATGCAGATAACAATGTGGTTTTCTCTGGATTTCTCGCTGGAACACTGTGAGAGCTTTCAGCCACCCTTCCAAATGTGCCATGTATATGAGCTGCTGAAACCCTTTGAGGAGGCAACCATGAGCTGCATAGTGGCAGGAATTAGTGAAATTAGGAAGATATGGCGCGATGCAGGAAACGTGCGCAATCGCTATTTCCAGTGTGAAAACCACTAGGGAATAGGTTTGCACATGATTTTGTTGAATTGCGCATGAAAATTCATGATTAGCGAATGGCTGCGTATATTATTTTTTTTTGTGAGCGTGGCTAAGATTATCGAATCTGTGTGAGTGGAATAGCGAATGCGCCTAATGCAAGAACTGCTATTGCGAATGAATTTTTACATCTGTGTATTGTTGCTGTAAAATTGATTTTTCATGTGCAATTCAAGAAGCGTTTGGTATTTAGCATTCTGGATTAGAACATGTGCAAAATCTATCTGCGCACAAAAATGCCTTTATCCAATGCGAACGTCTCTTGCATGGCGCCAATAGAATTTGACAGCAGATAAGAACCATTTGGCCCACATTTTCTGCCAATTTTTCACCTCAGACCTTATTTGGTCTTTGGTCTTGTCTTATGTTCATGAGAGCCTTCTGCTGGTAGGCTATTCCACTTATCTGCTACACTCTCAGTGAAGTAAAACTTTCTTACATTACATCTAAACCTGTGTCACTTTAGTTTTAGACTATGGCCTCTTGTCCTAAAAATTATACTTCTATAAAATGTACTTCCCTCCTGCACATTTTTGAATCCCTTCATGTATTTAAATGCTTTTATCATATCCCGTCTCTCTCTTCTCTCCTCCAAGCTATATTTGTTCAGATCATTTAGTCTATTCTGATCATTATTTTCCTGCAAACCATTCACCATTTTAGTAGCCCTTCTCTGAATTTTCTCTAGAGTATCAATATCCTTCTGGAGATGGGGTCTTCAGCACTGTACACAATACTCTACATGCTATTAATGCTCATAGCTATACAATCCCACCTTGCTTCTTTATAGAAAGGCACCGTGCTCCT
This sequence comes from Rhinophrynus dorsalis, assembly GCA_037306005.1. Classification (NCBI taxonomy): domain Eukaryota; kingdom Metazoa; phylum Chordata; class Amphibia; order Anura; family Rhinophrynidae; genus Rhinophrynus; species Rhinophrynus dorsalis. The sequence continues at coordinate 136,746,990 of CM074723.1, read as the reverse complement.
TTTCAGTGGTAAAAGATTGAGCTTTGCATTTCAGCTAACTTTCCAGCCATGTCATCATCTCTCTCACTATAAAATACATCTGCATCTGAAGAAGAGGAAGACGCTGGAGGGATAAATTCATATTCATAATCAGTCATCATTAGGTGATCCTCAGAATCTTTTAGAAGTCTCAAACAATTTATTTTTACTTTTACTTTCACAAAGTTCGCTACTACTTTGAGACAGGTGTTTTGGTGCTTGATTGTCTCACTCTTGGATGCAGCAGCAACACTAGAATGTGACTTATTGTCTTCAGTGTTCTTCTTACTTTTTTTTATAGTACTGGTGCTGTTGGTGGTGGTGGAACATTTAGTGGGACCTTGACATACTGCATCCTCCCTGGGAGGAAATAAATCATCATCATTAATTGCACACGCTACAGCGACCATGGCAGCAGTCCATTTTTGAACTACTACTTTACTCCCATGTTCCTGAACTGCTCTTCCTTTCCCCCTCTCCTTTGTGCATTTGCTTGACAATACTCAACAACTGTGTGTTTTTTCCTCTGAAGTACACAACAGAACTGATGGACTTTGATGTCTTGCCTTCGCCTTCAACAAAACAATCTCTTCATTTGCTATTTTTCAAGTCTGCATCAGTCACACAGCTTGTCAGGGTCCCTAATATATTTTATCTTATCACTGCCCAAAAAATATTATAACAAAAAAAAATCAACTTCTTTCACCAGAATTCATTCTCCTATACTGAAAAACTAACAGCAACATCACCAGGTAACTTGGACCACAGGTGACTGTGTCTTTCAAATAAAATTGGTCAGAGAATGTTGGGGAACTTTGGGTCAGCCTACTTTGCTTCCTTATCACACTGCCAGACAGAGTGAAAATAGCAGAAAGAACAGGAAATTGGACCACACCTGTCTGTGGGCTTGATCCAATAATCACTGGTAAAAAAACCTGGAGACGGCAGTTTTACAAGCACAGTAAGCCATCCATTAACCTATGCTGTCAACTGCTAACAAAAAAATGACAATGGCCTCTAATATATTGTCCAACCATCCAGTAAGATCAATGGAACACCTGTATTCTAACTCATGAGAGATTCAGTTCTGTGCGGTCAGTGCCAACGCATGATAAACTGATATATTTTTTCCGGCAGAAATTCTGCACCAACTTTTTTGTGTATAGCACACAACAAAGTAAAAAAAACACAGTTGAACAAATTTAAGCATGGAAACAACAACTCACACAACACATAGCACATAGCACAATGACATTAATAGCAGAATTAACCCCTGCAATGTCAAGAAACTACCCTGTAAATGTGCATGCCTTACAAAGAAGTCTTGAACAAACAACATCAAGCCGTCAACCCAGGACAAGGGGTTCAATCAACCCTAAACAATCAATGACACCATACCACACAACAGGGGTTAATAAATACCAACAGATATGTCCACACAATACCATATGCAAACCTGGCAATCCTTAAGCAACCCAAGACTGCCTATACAACATCAATAGCCAATGGACACTCAAGTGCACCATTACAAGTCCCATGAGCACCTGACAGGTAAACAAAAATGACTTCAAACAGCAAGAGCCACACTGGCATACACTCACCTGGACAACACACACCTTCCCATTGGTCCATCTGTACCTGATAACACCACCTGGACAACACCCCACCACTGTCTTAAGGTGGACATCTCCCCATCCTCAGACATGGCTGTTTATAGTGAGATAATTCTGAGAGAGATCATCACCATTATGTTTCCATTGCAATACCTGCAAAGACATTGGAAAAGGGGGAGTGTGATGGCAAGGGAGTCCCAGGAACCTCACACCAGTTGCAATCGCTGATGATCTGACTGGACGACCAAAAAAGTCAGCAACAGCTCAGCTGCCGCAAGCAGATTTCCCACAGCCCCACAACCTGCCACAGGGACCTGTGGAGCAGCACAGGGATGACATACAACCTCAAAGACCCAGGATATACTGCACAAGGATCATGCTCTTTGAAATGACGGATGCTGAAGTGAGAGACACATCTGAAGTGAGAGGCACATCTATCACAGTGCCTGTGATTCAGGTATATGGCTTTACCCGTCTGTTCCCTTGTGTGTGCTCGGTGGCAGCATAACGGGTCAGTGACTTCCTGGTTACTCGCGCATCATTCTGTGTGCTTGCTATTATTATAGCTTGTATTTGATTGACCTAGCTTGACCCCACCTCTCCAGTAGGCCTTATATGCTGCTTCCTGTCCTAGCCTCAGTACCCTTTCGTGGTGTACCTGAGCAATTCTAGTCTTCTGTTGTGATCCGTTTCTTGCTGCTGATTCCAATTTGTGTATGACCCTTGGATCCGTCTGACTACCCGATTTGTGCTTGAACCTCTGGCCTTACCTGACTATTTGCCCCGTGCTTGATTCTTGGCTACATCCGACTACCCACTCCATGTATGACCTTTGGCTTGGTTGACTAGCTGCTCCGTGCTAAGTACTGTGGCTTGTCTGACTACACGCTCCGCGCTAAGCACTTTGGCTTTGTCTGACTACCTGATCTGTGTATGACCTTGGCTCTGTCTTTCTTTGTTGGCTCTCCCTAGGGTCTGGCTCCCTCCGTGCAGGTTCTTAGTCCTGGTCCTTGGTCAGGATAGGTTCAGTTCGTAGTCCAGCAGTGCCTGGTCCTACCATTGCCAGTGGACCCTAGTGTTCTAGGGTGTGTGGTAGTTCCGGTGACCCTATCATTCTAGGGTGTGTGTCTGTGACCCTAGCTTTCTAGGGTATTGGGCCTCCAGTATTCCACTCCTCAGAACTGTGTTGCTTACCACTGCATGCTATCTCTAGTGGTTCTGCTGTCCTTACTGGTTCGCTTCCTGTCTGTTTGCAGAGTCTGGGCAAGTTCAGTGTCAGCTCTTGGTAGTGGACTGCAACACTGTCCTCATGCCTGACCCCGGGAAGGTTGGGGAAGTGCCTATTACCATTCTCTTGTTTTTGATTTTAAAAAAGTGGGGTTGATTTTACTTGTACCTGTCAGAGTTGTTATTTCTCTAAGTCTCCTGTGACAGTACAAAAGGGCCATGACATCTAAAGGTACAGGGAACCCACAGGTGACTAGCATTCTTACCAGAATGGACGTACAAGATCAAAGGAATGATCAGCTTTCCTTGGAGATGCAAACACTCCTTAATCGCACAGCGCACCTTGATAGGGCTGTGCGACAACCGGTGGCCTCCCCTGACCCGGCATCAGTGGTAATGGCTAATGCTGAGAGCAGTATATTCTGAGGGCTGTCTGGATCCGCTCCACTCCCTCAACGATATGATGGGGAACCTACACTCTGTCGTATGTTTATTAACCAGTTGGGCATGTTTCTGGAACTAGTACCAAATGCATTTCCCAGTGATCAAAGCAAGGTTGACTTCATGATCTCCCTCCTAACCGGTAGAGCATTGGCATGGGCCAATCCATTATAGGAGACAGGGAGACCCATAATCTCGAATTTCACGGAATTCAAGTCTGCTTTCTGGGTCTTTGATGTTCCAGCCCAGGCAATGTCAGTGGCGAAACAACTTATGAAAATCCACCAGGTTGCACGCACTGTGGTCGAGTATGCAATTGAATTTCATACTTTGGCAGAGGAGGTGGGTTGGAACAATGAAGCTCTAGTAGCTGCATTCTCACAAGGGCTGAATGATATGATTAAAGATGAGATGGCAGCCCGTGAGTTGCCAGAGGAGCTTGATGAACTCATCTCCTTTATAATCCTAATTGATACTTGGATCAGAGAAAGATCACCTTTCAAGGAACAGATGCGGAAGCCTTCTTCCCACCTGCCACCTAACTTTACTCTCCCACCCAATCCTCCCTCGCCTCCCATGCCTCGTAGTTCTGAAGCTGCCAGGGTGTCACGGTTTGTTTTGACTCTCAGACACAGAGTTAAGATAAAAACACAACTTTATTGAAAGTTGAAAGAAAACCCTCATGGGTTTGACATTACACATATATCTCAACACGTAATTAGTACAATGCAATGGTGACCAGTGGTATGGTAAATAATAATAGAGAGGCTCTGCCGGCCTTGCCAATACCGGGTAAGGCAGCCTTAGAATAGGCAGAATATGGAAATAGGCTCTACCGGCCTCACCAATATACCGGGCAAGGCAGCCTGGAGACTGGCACAACGAGAGAGAAGGCTCTACCGGCTCTGCCAATATACCGGGCAAGGCAGCCAGGAGACTGGTACAACGAGAAAGAAGGCTCTACCGGCCCTGCCAATATACTGGTCAAGGCAGCCAGGAGACTGGTACAACGAGAGAGAAGGTTCTACTGGCCCTGCCAATATACTGACAAAGGCAGCCTTGAGCCCAGAGGTGACAAGTACTGGTGCATGAGCGTAAGTGGCCTCAGCGACTAAGAAGTGGTGGAGCAAACCAGTCACACGTACTGGACTACACAGAGGCCTACCAGTGTCAGCGAGCAGCCGGTGAATTTAGGAGCAAACCAATACCCGTGTACTGGACTACACAATGACACTACCGGTGCTGTAGGAGAAGCAGCAAGCAACCGGTGATATATGGAGCGAACCAGTACCCGCGTACTGGAGTACACTTAGACACTACTGGTGCTGTATGAGAAGCAGCAAGCAACCGGTGATATATGGAGCGAACCAGTACCCGTGTACTGGAGTACAAATACACACTACCAGTGCTGTATGGGAAGCAACAAGCAACTGATGTATATGAAGCGAACCAGTACCCGCATACTGGAGTACACCTAGACACTACCAGTGCTGTATGAAGAGCAGCAAGCAACCGGTGATATATGGAGCAAACCAGTACCCGCGTACTGGAGTACACATTGACACTACCGGTGCTGTATGGGAAGTCGCAAGCAACCGGTGAGGGATGGAGCGAACCAGTACCCGCGTACTGGAGTACACAATGACACTACCGGTGCTGTATGGGAAGTCGCAAGCCACCGGTGATGGATGGGTGAACCAATACCCGCGTACTGGAGTACACATAGACACTCAGGGATGAAAATGTCGCCCAGGCGACATGAGGACAGAGAACGCTGCACACGATCCAGAAGCAGGAACAAACAGCCAGGCCGGGACAGGAAGCTGGAACAGTAACGGCAGACGACCGGATCAGGAAAGGAAGCAGGAACGTCAGCCCAAACCGGATCTGGAATGGAGGCAGGAACCACTTCAGCAGAGGAGGCTGTCAGGCAGGTAAGCAGACGGAATCTGGAAGGTGGTGTATGCAGCCAAGGCCCAGGGAACTCAGAAACAGGATGCAGGTGGCTATAGACATAGAGACACCATGAAAGGGCAACCAAAGGGTGCCAGGACCCAGTCTATATAGGCAATACTGGGTGGATACAAGACAGGCAGCCAATGGAGAGCCTTCACAGATAACTGACAGAAAAAGGCAGCAATCGCGGGCACCGTGATAGTACCCCCCTCTCAAATACCCCCCCTTCTAGAAGAGGGACCTGGTTTCTGAGGGTACTTGGAATGAAAGATTTGCAGTAATTTCGGAGCATGAAGGTCCTTACTGTCGACCCAGGATCGTTCTTCCGGGCCATAATCCTTCCAATGTACCAAATACTGCAATTTTCCTCTAAGTCTGCAGGAATCATTGATACACTGAACTTCGTACTCCTCCTGACCTTCAACCTCTATAGGCCCTGGCACCACAGGGTTAGTAGTATAACGGTTGCATACAAGAGGTTTGAGGAGAGACACACGGAACACATTATGAATACGCATAGAAGCAGGGATATCCAAGGCATAAGAGACAGGGTTGATTTTACGAATCACCCTATAAGGACCAATAAACCAAGGAGCCAATTTGTTAGACGGGACATGTAATTTGAGGTTTCTGGAGGAAAGCCATACTCTGTCCCCAACCTGGAAGGAAACCACTGGCAGCCGTCTACGATTGGCATGACGCTGATGGCGCTGAAAAGACTGACTGAGTGCCCTCTGAACCTGTGCCCATATGGAGCAGAGCTTCTCGATATGCTCATCCAGAGCTGGAATCTGCTGACACTGGGATGAATCTGGGAGCAAACACGGCTGGAACCCATAATTGATCAAAAAAGGGGAGCTCCCGGATGATGAATTAACCGCACAGTTCCTGGCGAACTCTGTCCAAGGCAACAGGTCAGCCCAGTTATCATGATGGTCAGTAACAAAACAGCGCAGGAACTGCTCCAGTCCCTGATTGGCACGCTCAGCGGCCCCATTGGTCTGGGGGTGATAGGCAGAGGAAAAGGACAATTGGATGCCCATCTGTTCGCAAAATGCTCTCCAAAATCTGGACACAAACTGGCTCCCCCGGTCGGACACCAGCACTCTGGGTACTCCATGCAACCGAAATACTTCTTTAGCGAAAACCACCGCTAATTCTTTAGCAGAGGGAAGGCCACGGAGAGACACGAAATGAGCCATTTTAGAAAACCTGTCCACCACCATAAGTATGAAGGAATACCCTCTGGACACTGGCAACTCTCCCATAAAATCAATGGACACGTGAGACCAAGGACGTTCGCCATTAGGCACCGGCTGGAGTAGGCCCACAGGGAGGTGTCTAGGGGTCTTGGCACGGGCACAGGCATTAGTAAATGCAGCATAATCTGCCCTCAGAGAGGGCCACCAGAAAACTTGTGAGAGAGACCAAATCAATTGATCTCTACCAATATGCCCCGTTGCTTTAGAGGAGTGATATGTTTCAAGTAATCGAGTGCGGAATGGCACATCAACAAAACACTTGCCCACTGGGGTTTCCGGGGGAGCGGTAGCCTGGGAGGCCAAAATCTCTACCCCCAGTGGCGAAGTGATACTTGTGTATAGTGTAGACGATATACAATCAGGCTGTATTATAGGTGCTGGGACCTCGTCCCTGACCACTTCAGGCTCAAATTGTCTAGACAGGGCATCAGCCCTAACGTTCTTAGACCCAGGCAGGTATGATACAATAAAATTGAATTGAGAGAGGAACAACGCCCACCTGGCCTGGTGAGAGGACAATCGTTTAGCCTCAGAAAGATAGGTCAGGTTTTTGTGGTCAGTCAGAATTAATATTGGATTTTTGGTGCCCTCAAGTAAATGACGCCATTCTTTCAGGGCGAGAATGATAGCCAGTAGTTCTCTGTCACCTATCTCATAATGACTTTGAGCCACAGTCAATTTCATGGAGAAAAACCCACATGGTCTGAGAGGTTCTCCCTTAACAGGTCGTTGAGAGAGTACTGCCCAAACCCCAATCTCTGAGGCATCAACCTCCAATGTAAACGGGAGAGATGGGTTAGGGTGGGAAAGCACGGGAGCAGTTGCAAAAGCGGATTTCAAAGTCTCAAAGGCATCTTCAGCTGCCACAGACCATAAGGAAGGGTTAGCACCCTTATGTGTAAGGTCAGACAATGATTTAACAATCGTAGAAAAGTTTTTAATACATTTTCTGTAATAATTAGCGAAACCCAGAAATCGCTGAATAGCTTTTAAGCCCTTAGGTCGAGGCCATTGCAATACAGCCGCAAGTTTCTCTTGATCCATGGCAATACCTTCTTTGGCAATCACGAACCCCAAGAAGGGCACACTGGATTTATGAAACTCGCATTTTTCCAATTTGCAATACAACTTGTTTTTTTGTAAGCGAAGCAACACTTCTGACACATCTTTAATGTGTTGTGACACATTTTCTGAATGAATGAGTATGTCATCCAGGACTGCAGCATATCCCTGAGGATATCATTAATCAGTTCATGAAATACTGCGGGTGCATTACAGAGACCAAACAGCATAACTAGATATTCATAGTGCCCGGATCTAGTGTTAAAGGCCGTTTTCCACTCATCACCAGCTCTGATCCGAATCAGGTTATAAGCAGCACATAGGTCCAGTTTAGTGAAGATTGAGGAACCTTTTAACCTGTCAAATAATTCAGTGATGAGTAGTATCGGGAAAGCACGGTCTCAATTCACCATTCTTTTTTTTTTACAAAAAAGAAACCAGCCCCCGCCGGGGAGGTGGATTTCCTTATAATCCCTCTCTTGAGGGCATCTGAAATATATTCCTCCATAGCTTGGTTCTCATCACAAGACAATGGATATGTGTGACCCCTAGGGGGCACCATCCCCGGAGGCAACTCAATAGCGCATTCATAAGATCTGTGCTGGGGTAGGGTGCCAGCCTCTCCTTTCCTAAACACATCGCTGAATTGTTGGTACTCGTTTGGCAATGAAGGAGAGGTGCACAGAATCTTAACCGGGTGGGATACGCAATGCTCCATACAATACTGAGACCAAGCTGAGATTTCACACTTTAGCCAGTCAAACTGAGGATTATGAAGCTGCAACCAGGGAAATCCCATAATGACTGTGTAGTGTGGAGAATTGATACTCTTGAACTGCTGTTCCTCTTTATGAAGTGCCCCAATGGTCATAGGTAATCTTTTCAAGGTAACCTGGGCAGGTTCTAGAGGTCTGCCGTCAATGGCTTCAATTGCGAGAGGGGATTCTCTCTCGACCAGTGGAATCTTATGCCGTTCAGCAAAGGCACTATCCATAAAATATCCAGCTGCGCCACAGTCAACCAGGGCCAGAACCTCCACCGAGCAATCTGCCCACGAGTGTACCACCTGTATAGTGGGTTTCTGTATGATCAAACCTGGGGATGGTTGAACACCACCTAGGGCCTGTCCCCCAAGGTACCGTAGGTGTGTTCGTTTCCTGGATGTACGGGACAAGATCTTAGCAGTTGCCCAGTTTTGCCACAATATAAGCACAACCCCTGCCTTCTGCGGTGTGCTCTCTCCTCCTTGGTTAGCCTAGTGAAACCTAATTGCATAGGTTCACCTGGTTCCCGTAACTGGTCATTAATTTTAGGTGCCAAGGTAGGGTTGGGTTGGCAAAATGAACTGCTAGATCCATTGTTTTTTTACTGTAACTTACGGTCCTTAGCCATCAATCTCTCACGGATCCGAGTGTCAATTAGGATAACATAATCAATATATTCATCCAGATCAGTAGGCAACTCCTTAGCTGCGGTTTCATCTTTGATCTGCTCGCTCAGACCTTGTGCAAAGGCTGCCAACAGTGCCTCATTATTCCAGCCTACCTCTGCTGCCAATGTGCAGAATTCAATGGCATAATCGCCCACAGTACACCTGCCCTGTTGTATCTCCATTAGGCTTTTAGCAGCAGAGGCGTTTCTACCAGGTATCTCAAACACTCTCCGAAATGATTGCACAAATTCCCTGAAATTCTTTGTGCAAGGTTTCACACTGTCCCATAAGGGATTGGCCCATGCCAGGGCTCTGCCAGTCAATAGGGATATCATAAACCCAACTTTACTGCGGTCATTAGGAAAGGCATGCGAGGTTAATTCCATAAATATCTCAAGTTGGTTGATAAACCCTCTGCACAGGCTGGGTTCGCCATTATATCTGAGTGGCAATGGAGCGGAAGTGGTTAACCCTTTGACTGCAGCCACTGGGGGCATAGTATCGCTCTCTGGTGTCAAACCTGGGGAGACCACCGGACTCGAGGCGGACTTGTCCGTGAGTACTGTACGTTTAAGAATGGTTTGGATTGCCAATGCTAGCTGATCCAGGCGCTGCTCATGTACATCCATCCTCCAATGGATGTTCTGTGCATTACCCTCACTCTTACTATCTGAGGTCATGGCCCTTTCGTACTGTCACGGTTTGTTTTGACTTTCAGACACAGAGTTAAGATAAAAACACAACTTTATTGAAAGTTGAAAGAAAACCCTCACGGGTTTGACATTACACATATATCTCAACACGTAATTAGTACAATGCAATGGTGACCAGTGGTATGGTAAATAATAATAGAGAGGCTCTACCGGCCTTGCCAATACCGGTTAAGGCAGCCTTAGAATAGGCAGAATATGGAAATAGGCTCTACCGGCCTCACCAATATACCGGGCAAGGCAGCCTGGAAACTGCCACAACGAGAGAGAAGGCTCTACCGGCCCTGCCAATATACCGGGCAAGGCAGCCTGGAGACTGGTACATCTAGAGAGAAGGCTCTACCAGCCCTGCCAATATACTGGGCAAGGCAGTATTGGTGCATGAGCATAAGTGGCCTCAGCGACTGAAGTGGTGGAGCAATCCGGTCGCACGTACTGGACTACACAGAGGCCTACCGGTGCTATATAGGTGTCAGCGAGCAGCCGGGGAATTTAGGAGCAAACCAGTACCCGCATACTGGACTACACAATGACACTACCGGTGCTGTATGGAAAGCAGCAAGCAACCGGTGATACATAGAGCGAACCAGTACCCACTTACTGGAGTACACAATGACACTACCGGTGCTGTATGGGAAGCAGCAAGCAGCCGGTGATATATGGAGCGAACCAGTACCCGCGTACTGGAGTACACAATGACATTACCGGAGCTGTAGGGGAAGCAGCAAGCAACCGGTGATATATGGAGCGAACCAGTACCCGCGTACTGGATTACAAATATACACTACCGGTGCTGTATGGGAAGCAACAAGCAACAGATGTTATATAGAGCGAACCAGTACCTGCATACTGGAGTACACTTAGACACTACCGGTGCTGTATGAAGAGCAGCAAGCAACCGGTGATAAATGGAGTGAACCAGTACCCACATACTGGAGTACACATTGACACTACCGGTGCTGTAAGGGAAGCAGCAAGCAACTGGTGATAGATGGAGCGAACCAGTACCCGCGTACTGGAGTACAAATTGACACTGCCGGTGCTGTATGGGAAGCAGGAAGCAACCGGTAACAGATGGAGCGAACCAGTACCCGTGTACTGGAGTACACAATGACACTACCGGTGCTGTATGGGAAGTCGCAAGCAACCGGCGAGGGATGGAGCGAACCAGTACCCGCGTACTGGAGTAAACAATGACACTACCGGTGCTATATGGGAAGTCGCAAGCCACTGGCGATGGATGGAGCGAACCAGTACCCGCGTACTGGAGTACACATAGACACTCAGGGATGAAAATGTCACCCAGGCGACATGAGGATGGAGAATGCTGCACACGATCCAGAAGCAGGAACAAACAGCCAGGCCGGGACAGGAAGCTGGAACAGTAACGGCAGACGACCTGATCAGGAACGGAAGCAGGAACGTCAGCCCAAACCGGATCTGGAATGGAGGCAGGAACCACTTCAGCAGATGAGGCTGTCAGGCAGATAAGCAGACGGAATCTGGAAGGTGGTGTATACAGCCAAGGCCCAGGGAACTCAGAAACAGGATGCAGGTGGCTATAGACATAGAGACACCACAAAAGGGCAACCAAAGGGTGCCAGGACCCAGTCTATATAGGCAATACTGGGCGGATACAAGACAGGCAGCCAATGGAGAGCCTTCACAGATAACTGACAGAAAAAGGCAGAAATCACGGGCACCTTGATACAGGCCCTAGCCTACGCAACTAATTTTCACACTCCTTTCGGGGGAGGAGAGGGTTTTCCATCACAGAGAGGGCCTATACCTGTACTGTGGTAAGGCAGGTCACTTATTGTGGCCTTGTCCCATGTGGCCAGGAAATGCCTACACCTAGGGTTGTGTTGGGGACAGACCCTGGGTAGAATTTCACAGCCCCCAGACAAGATGCAAACGAAACCCATCCTAGAGGTGATTTTGTCGTGGGCTGTATTGTCTATCATGGCCCCAGCATTGATAGACTCCAGAGCTGCAGGATATTTTATGGATGCAGATTTCACTAGCCAACATGCTATTCCATTGGTACCTCGTTCCTCTCCTCTTGCTATAAAGGCCATTGATGGGAGACAGTTGCAACTGTTACATGTGACCCACGAGACATGTCCACTGTCTCTAAGGGTGGGGGTTCTCCACGTGGAGACCCAACAATTTCAGGTTATAAAATCTCCACACTATCCGATCATTCTGGGGTTCCCTTGGCTTCAGACAGACAACCCCAGAATAAATTGGGAGACTTGCGATATTGTGCCTTGATCTTCATAGTGTACTAAGTCTTGTCTCCAGCAGCCTACTAATATCCTGTGTACCACTTCCTTATTACCTTCAGAGTATGTCTTTCACTGAGGTATTCAATAAGGTAGAGGCCAGTACATTGCCTATTCATAGGGCAAACGACTGTAGTATTAATTTGATACCAGGTGCTACACCTTCAAAGGGGCATACCTATCCTCTGTCAGTAGAGGAGAATCAAGCCTTGGAGGAGTATGTGGCCGATGCCCTAGCCAGAAGGATTATTCGGAAGTCATCCTCACCCGCTGGTGCAGGATATTTTTTCATTAATTAGAAGGATGGAAAGTTGAGACCCTGCATTGACTATAGAGGACTAAATAAGCTCATGGTCAAGAATGCTTACCCCATAGCTCTGATTATTGAGTTGTTTGCTGTATTAAGGGTTCTTCTGTGTTCACTAAGCGTGACCTAAGGGCAGCTTATAACCTGTAAGAGTCAAGGATGAAGATGAGTGGAAATCTGCGTTCAATACACGCAGTGGTCATTATGAACACTTGGTTATGCAATTTGGTTTGTGTAATGCTCCGGCAGTATTCCAAGAATTTATTAACAATGTACTGAGAGATTTGCTTCAACGTTGTGTAATAGTCTAATTGGACGATATTAGTGTTGAGCGAGCACCCCGATGCTCGGGTGCTCGGGTGCTCTGACCGAGCACCGCCGGAGGCTCGAGTGCTCGGCCGAGCACCCGAGCCCCATTGAATTGAATGGGGCGAAACGAGCATTACACCAGGCACCCCCTGCTCTGATGAGGGGAGGGTGCCTGGTCAATGCCCCCCTTCATCTCCACAATGTCCCCCTTCATCTCCGCTATGCCCCTTCATCTCTGCAATGCCCCCTTCATCTCTGCAATGCCCCCTTCATCTCTGCAATGTCCCCCTTCATCTCCGCTATGCCCCCTTCATCTCTGCAATGTCCCCCTTCATCTCCGCTATGCCCCCTTCATCTCTGCAATGCCCCCTTCATCTCTGCAATGCCCCCTTCATCTCTGCAATGTCCCCCTTCATCTCCGCTATGCCCCCTTCATCTCTGCAATGTCCCCCTTCATCTCCGCTATGCCCCCTTCATCTCTTCAATGCCCCCTTCATCTCTGCAATGTCCCCCTTCATCTCCGCTATGCCCCCTTCATCTCTGCAATGTCCCCCTTCATCTCCGCTATGCCCCCTTCATCTCTGCAATGCCCCCTTCATCTCTGCAATGTCCCCCTTCATCTCCGCTATGCCCCCTTCATCTCTGCATTGCCCCCTTCATCTCTGCAATGTCCCCCTTCATCTCCGCTATGCCCCCTTCATCTCTGCAATGCCCCCTTCATCTCTGCAATGTCCCCCTTCATCTCCGCTATGCCCCCTTCATCTCTGCAATGTCCCCCTTCATCTCTGCAATGCCCCCTTCATCTCTGCAATGTCCCCCTTCATCTCCGCTATGCCCCCTTCATCTCTGCAATGTCCCCCTTCATCTCCGCTATGCCCCCTTCATCTCTGCAATGCCCCCTTCATCTCTGCAATGTCCCCCTTCATCTCCGCTATGCCCCCTTCATCTCCGCAATGCCCCCTTCATCTCTGCAATGTCGCCCTTCATCTCCGCTATGCCCCCTTCATCTCTGCAATGTCCCCCTTCATCTCCACTATGCCCCCTTCATCTCTGCAATGCCCCCTTCATCTCTGCAATGTCCCCCTTCATCTCCGCTATGCCCCCTTCATCTCTGCAATGTCCCCCTTCATCTCCGCTTTGCCCCCTTCATCTCTGCAATGCCCCCTTCATCTCTGCAATGTCCCCCTTCATCTCCGCTATGCCCCCTTCATCTCCGCAATGCCCCCTTCATCTCTGCAATGTCCCCCTTCATCTCCGCTATGCCCCCTTCATCTCTGCAATGTCCCCCTTCATCTCCGCTATGCCCCCTTCATCTCTGCAATGCCCCCTTCATCTCTGCAATGTCCCCCTTCATCTCCGCTATGCCCCCTTCATCTCTGCAATGTCCCCCTTCATCTCCGCTATGCCCCCTTCATCTCCGCAATGCCCCCTACCTCCAGTCCCTGGTGGTCCAGTGGAGCGTCTTCAGATCTGTGCCTCCTTCGGCACAGATCCCCGCCACCCGAACATGCCGGGCGAGCACATGGCGGTACTCGTACGAGTACCGCCATGTGCAGAGCAGAGCGATGCTCGAGCCGATCCGAGCATCGGCCGAGCATGCTCGCTCAACACTAGACGATATCCTAATCCATTCCCCAAATTTAGCAACACATCGGAAGGATGTGGCAACTGTACTTCTGCTTCTGAGAGAGAACAAGCTCTTCTGTAAGTTGGAGAAATGTGAGTTCCACAAGACACAGGTGACATTCTATCACAGTGCCTGTGATTCCTGTCAGTCTCAGCTATGACAGATACTGATTTGCTGTGTTGGTTTGGCCCGCCCCCTGGTGACCTTTTTATACCTGGCTAGCAAGACTGTCAGGCGCCCTTTCGGGGTGTCTCTGTGCCAGTTACTGTGCTGTGTTCCTGTGTTCCGGATTCCTGTGTACCGACTTGGCTTGTCTTGACTATTCTCCTGTGTTCCTGCTCGTGTATGAACCGGCTCGTCTGACTACCTCCTCTGGATCCTGACCTGGTTTGGCTGACGTTCCTGCTTGTGTACGACCCGGCTTGTATGACTACCTTCTACGTGCTCCGACCCGGCCTGGCTGACTTCCCACTCCGAATAACGACTCCGGCTTTCTACAGTGACCTGTGTTCCAGTTGTCGCCGCCGCAACATTTCTATCTACTGTTCCAGCTTTTGGTGTGACTGCCTTGCCTGGTGTACTCCGATCAGTGCAGTGCATTTACCGTTGCAGAGTTGGGCGTACCCGTGCCTCCCTCAGACTACAGAGCCTTGCTATACCACTGAAAAGCCTCGAGTAAATGTGCTAATTAACCCTAGCAGTGCCGCTGGGTTCCACTCTATCGCTAATCCTGTAGGAGTCTCTTTCTCAGTGAATACTACTGCTGAGCTGGCCGCTCTTCGTCGGCAGCTCCACACATCCTTGCAGAGTATTTACATCCGTTTAGGCCGGTTGGGCGCCTGAGACCCTTTCTCTTGTTCAGTGAGCGATTCCGCTTTACCGAGTGGTGGCAGGCACAGGCATCAGCATTCGTATTCCGGTAATCACGCCCGTGGGGGCTGTCGGCTCTAGTGTGTGCTATCCCGTTATCCGGTTTAGTCTGAGGAGGCTTGGCAGCTATCGCATTGAAGGCCGGTTCCAATCACGCCCGTGGGGCCTTATGCACTTGCACTAGTTGAAGCAGTTCCAGTAGGTACGCCCGAGGGGGCTACGGGGACTCTTGTGCTTCTTACTGAACACCGTGGGCAGTCCAGTATCCAGCCGGTGATAGTCTTGGTCTCCAGCATCAGCCTTATAACACCCAGGGCGTTCCAAACATTCACATCTGAGACTGACTGTTATCAAGGACTTAACCCCTGAGGGGTACACGCTATCCTATTTCTGTGTAATTGTACTTATAAGTCATTTGTGCATTTACCATTATATATATATATTATCTGTATATATTTACTACCACTAGAGGGCGTGTTATTGCCTTATCTTATTTTAATAAAACTGTGTTCTTATTCACCCAATGGTTTGAGTGTCTTAAAAGAAACCGTGACACATTCCTGGGCTATGTAATCTCCTCCGACTGTATAGCAATGGACCCTTAAAAGCTCTCGGCTGTTCTGCAATGGCCCCGGCCGGTGGGCTTAAAAGCCATACAGGGATTTCTGGGGTTTGCTAATTATTATATGAGATTTATACTGAACTTCTTCACAGTGGTAAAGCCTCTAACTGACTTGACACATAAAGGGGCTAACCCATCTGAATGGTCCCCCGGTGTGCTCCGGGCTTTCCCGGATTTGAAGTCTGCCTTCACTAGAGCTCCGATTTTGTCACATCCCAACCCCACCCTACCCTTTACTCTGGAGGTGGATACATCCGAATCAGGAGTGGGAGCCCTCCTGTCCCAGAGATCAGGGCCTGGTAAAACCCTTCTTCCCTGTGAGTTTTTTCTAAAAAATTTTCTAGTGCCCAAAGCCTGTATGATATTGGTGATTGCGAGCTCCTGGCTATTATCCTCATTCTCCGAGAGTGGCGTCACCTTCTTGAGGGGACGAGTTCCCCAGTCCTGATTTTGTTGGATCATAAGAATCTGTCATATCTGTACAAGGCCAAAAGGCTGTCTCCACGACAGGCCAGACGGGCATTATTTCTGTCCAGATTCAATTTTGTGGTCTTTTATCTTCCTGGCTCTAAGAATGTCAGAGCAGATGCCCTGTCCAGGCAGTTCAGGCCTGAACCTGTGACTGAGAATACACCAGTGCCCATCATTTCATTTGATCGTATTCTAGTTACTAGACGTACTAGCATCACATCTCCTCTGGGTGAGGAGATTTTGGCCTCCCAAGCTGCTGCTCCTGCTGACAAACCCAGCGGTAAATGTTTTGTACCCGAGCCCCTTCATACCAAACTGCTGGAGACTTATCACTCCTCGAAGACTGCTGGACATATTGGCCATGACCAATTGACTTGGTCAGTCTCCCAGCTCTTTTGGTGGCCCAGTCTTGGGGCAGATTACTCGGCCTTTGTGGCAGCATGCTCCATTTGTGCTCGTGCTAAAACCCCAAGACACCTTCTGGTGGGTCTACTACAGACAGTTCCTAATGGCGAGAGTCCCTGGTCTCACATATCCATAGATTTTATGGTTGATCTGCCAGCATCCAAAGGTAACACGGTCATCCTGATGATAGTTGACCAATTTTCAAAAATGGCGCACTTTGTCCCGCTTCAGGGACTCCCTTCCTCCAGGGAATTGGCTGAGGTATTTGCTAGAGAGGTGTTTTGACTCCACGGAGTGCCCAAAGTGTTGGTTTTGGAGGTCGTTCTGTAATCAGATGGGTATCCAACTCTCGTTCTCCTTTGCCTACCACCCCCAGTGCAACAGTCCTGCCGAGAGAGCCAACCAAAGGTTGGAGCAGTTTTTGCATTGCTTCATCTCGGACCCTCACGATAATTGGGCAACCTTGTTACCATGGGCTGAGTTTGCCAGGAACTGTGCCGTGAAATCTTCCTTTTGAAATTCTACATTTATGATCAACTGTGGGTTCCAGCCATCAGTGCTTCCTGACTTCTTTCGGGCACAATACATTTTGTCTCTGGGTGAGCACCTTAGGCAGCGCTGCTCCATTTGGGTATGGATCCAGAGAGCCAGAGGTCCACACAACGCTATCAGAAACATGCAGACCGTAGGAGACTTCCAGCTCCTGTTTTTCAAATTGGGGACAGGGTATGGTTATCCTCCCGTAATCTGAACCTCCAAGTACCTTGTAAAAAAGTTGGCCCCTTGCTTTGTAGGTGCGCATACCAGATGCTTCGTAGAGTGAACCCTGTCACTTATGCTCTGGACCTTCCTGCTGGGATGCGAATTCACAATGTGTTTCATGTATCCTTACTCAAGCCACTGATCTGCAACTGCTACACTTAGGCACCGGTGGAGGACCATGAGGAGTATGAGACACAGAGCATTCTGGATTTTCGCAGAGTCAGAGGTCACCTCCAATATTTGGTACACTGGAAAGGTTATGGTCCTGAGGAACCCTCCTGGGTGACTAGTGCCAAGTTCCACTCTCAATTTCCAGATAAACCTGGTCCTCTTCCGTGGGGGAGAGGTCATTGAAGGGGGGTTACTATCATGGTGCC
Organism: Rhinophrynus dorsalis; assembly: GCA_037306005.1. Lineage (NCBI taxonomy): Eukaryota > Metazoa > Chordata > Amphibia > Anura > Rhinophrynidae > Rhinophrynus > Rhinophrynus dorsalis. The sequence continues at coordinate 136,729,234 of CM074723.1, read as the reverse complement.
CGTGATTCAGGTATATGGCTTTACCTGTTCGTTCCCTTGTGTGTGCTCAGCTGCAGCATAACGGGTCAGTGACTTACTCAAGCGTCATTCTCGCTATTATTATAGCTTGTACTTGATTGACCTAGCTTGACCCCGACACTCCAGTATGCCTTATATGCTGCTTCCTGTACTAGCCTCAGTGCCCTTTCGTGGTGTACCTCAGCGCTTCTAGTCTTCTGTTATGATCAGTTTCTGGCTGCTGATTCTGATTTGTGTATGACCCTTGACTCCGTCTGACTACCCAATTTGTATTGGGCCTCCAGTATTCTGCACCTCAGTACTGTGTCACTTACCACTGCATGCTATCTCTAGTGGTTCTGCTGACCTTACCAAATTGCTTCCTGTTTGTTCGAAGAGTCTGGCCAAGTTCAGTGTCAGCTCCTGTTAGTGGACTGCAGCGCTGTCCTCACACCTGACCCCGGGTAGGTTGGGGAAGTGCCTATTACCATTCTCCTGTATTTGATCTTAATAAAGTAGTGTTGATTTTACTTGTACCTGTCAGAGTCGTTATTTCTCTAAGTCTCCCATGACAACATCATCATCTACCTATATCAAGTGTTCATGGATGACATAGACTCCATGTACAGCACCAACCATGCACTATCTGGAATGCAGAAGTTGCTGTGTGCCATACGTTTTATGGTAAGTGGACCTTTTCAGTCCACAGAGGGATATGTATCTGGGATGTCCCAGGTCACATTTTCTAGTGTGGTGTCCGAGCCCTGAAGAGGAAGGTCAGGAGGTACATCCACTTCCATCATACCCACACATGTAAAGCAGAATGGGAGGCATACCCTGAGTTATGGGGGTCATCGACTACACTTGTGTATGCATTAGAGCTCCTCCATATGAGGATTGTTGGGTGAGTGAACAATCTACATATCACAGCACACGATAACTGAAAACTCAACTAAGCATGGTCATGACATACAAGTAGTAAGTCCCCCTTATTTAACACCATGTGGTCTATGTGCCACGATGTCACTTCTGCTCCACAGGGGATGCTGGATATCTGCAAAATCCTCAAACACCTGCAAAGCACCACTACAATGAAGCTCACGTCAGGACCAGGAATGCAATTGAATGCACTTTTGGACTCCTTAAAACAAGATATCGGTGCCTGCATAACTCAGGGGGTGTCATGGTTTGACTGATCTGGTCTAACACTCGGCTGTTCATTACTGCTGCCTATCCTTCCCTGTGTTAGCTGATGCTTAATGAAATGCATTGACCTCTCAGTTTCCATGGTTACCCACCTTACTGTTCTCAGCCAACCCCTTCCAGGGTATTTAAAGCAGCTAGATTCACTTCCTCATTGCCCTTGTTTCTGCTTCTGGCTGCAAGTGCATTCTCCTGCGTTCCAGTTTATCCGTGCATGACCTGGCTTCCTCGGATGTCCCTTCTGGTTCCTGACTTCTGGCTTTTTCCATGACATCAGTTATTTGGGGTTATATATAGGTGTATTTGAATGCACCTGTTACTTTGGTGTGTTGTTAGTGGCTGTGATTTTGAACTTGTCTTGACAACATTTAGTGTTTCTAGATAACGTTGAGAGAAGGAGTGACATCCAGAGATTGCTGCTTCTAAAGCTGAGTAGACCTAACAGCTAAATTTCAGTTAGAGCCAGAAACACTGATCATGCACAGTGTTACAATTGTTAATTTTCACTTGTTAGTAATGAAGCGAGCATTCCAGAAAGCATAGGCAAAGGGGAAGAGATTGTGATTGAAGACAAAGAATGCTAATCAGGTTTGAATTGTTCCTACATTGACTCGAAGCAGAGGGTTTGTGAAAAGAAATGGTGCCAGGGTTTGGAGAGATATTTATAGCTGCAAGACCCAGATGAGGAATGAAAGACAGAAGATTAGATGAGATGATGTTTTGTGTAAACAGACTTTCCTGTTTGTGTAGGTTGGAGCACAGCAGTGGCAAAAGTGTGGATAAGGAAAGTGAAAGAGAAATGTGAACAGACAAAGTAGAAAAGGGTAGAAGGGAGAAGGAGCCAGACATTTTAGTGCGGAGTGCAAATGTAGAAATAAACAATAGAGGTATTGCAGCATTGTTAGTGCAGTGGGAGGGGTTAAAACAAATAGAAATGGGCCAATGGCACCTTCTTATGATGGTAATCTTATTATTCTGATCAGTCTGCTTCAATCCTGATCACTTTCCAGAATCTGCTGTTGAAGTGTGAAGCTAGCACTTAAAGAGGATTGTGGTGTTCTCATTCAAATCTGTATTTTTTATCCTTCCTTACAGTAATGACTTGTGAGGGGTGCTTTCTTTAGTGGACCCTGCTTCCACTCTCCTGCACAAGTTCTATTTCACTGTGACTTTTCCACTTATTATGATGAAGCCCCCAATGTGTGTGACCCTTAGACTGTGGTCTTTATATAGTGAGTCCTAGTCACAGGAGGAAATTTAAGATTGGTAAAATGACCAGTAAAATGCTGACCAGATGTTTGGACAAGGTTGATTAACAGCAATTTCAAACCTATGTGCAAAAAGTATTACCAATGTGGACCACAGTCTAAGGACATGATCAAAGAGGAAAGTATAAGGTATAGCATAATATATATAGCAGCAGTTTAGATGGAGAGTTGATGGAGGATATGAAGAGTCAACATACCCAGAGAGCATGAATGGGCAATTAATAAACATTTGAGGGCTGTTGCAGGATTTGAAGGGTTCGCATACCTGAGGGGAGAGAGATTGAAAGAATCAGTACTGAGTACATAGCATATTCCTGTTTCAGTCCTACTACATGTTTAAGTCCTACTAAACTTTGAATGATTCACTTAGAAGGTAGAGCCCCTCAGTGTGTATCACCCTTTAGATATGTTGCCATGTTTGAGGCATATTTATTTAAAATTATGTTGTGAATTCTGTGTAATTTATATAAACATAGCGATTTTACACTCATATGTTTTTACAGCTTTGATAGTGTTCTTTCATGCATGAGACAGTGATAAAGTAGCTACTGTATAGTGCATATAAAAAGTCTACACACCCCTGTTAAAATGCTGGGTTCTTGTGATGTTAAAGAATGAGACAAAGAGAAATCATGTCAGAACTTTTTCCACCTTTAATGTGACCTATAACGTAAACAATTCAATTGCAAAACAAACTGAAATCGTTGAGGGGGGGGAATAAAAAACTCACAATAACTTGGTTACATAGGTGTGCACACCCTCTTATAACTGGGGATGTAGCTGTTTTCAGAATTAACCAATCACATTCAAACTCATGTTAAATATAAGTCATGACACACCTGCCATCCGATTAATCATAAATGAAGTTCAGATGCTCTAGTAGGATTTTCCTGACATCTCCTTAGTTGCATCTCAGAGCAAAAGCCATGGTCCACAGAGAGCTTCCAAAGCATCAGAGGGATCTCATTGTTGAAAGATATGTCAGGAGAAGGGTACAAAAGAATTTCCAAAGCATTAGATATACCATGGAACACAGTGAAGACAGTCATCTCCAAATGGAGAAAATATGGCACAACAGAGACATTACCAAGAACTGGACGTCCCTCCAAAATTCATGAGAAGACGAGAAGGAAACTCGTCAGGGAGGCTTCCAAGAGGCTTAGTGCAACATTAAAGGAACTGCAGGAATTTCTGGCAAGTACTGGCTGTGTGTTACATGTGACAACAATATCCCGTATTCTTCATATGAATGGGCTATAGGGTAGGGTGGCAAGACGGAAGCCTTTTCTTACAAAGAAAAACATCCAAGCCCGGTTGAAGTTTGCAATAACAAAGCACATGGGAAAATGTATTATGGTCTGATGAAACCAAGGTTGAACTTTTTGGCCATAATTCCAAAAGGTATGTTTGGTGCAAAAACAACACAGCACATCACCCAAAGAACACCATACCCACAGTGAAGCATGGCGGTGGCAGCATAATGCTTTGGGGCTGTTTTTCCTCAGCTGGAACCGGAGCTTTAGTCAGGGTGGAAGGAATTATGAATAGTTCCAGATACCAGGCAATTTTGGCACAAAACCTTCAGGCATCCGTTAGAAAGCTGAAGATGAAGAGGAAGTTCACCTTTCAGCATGACAATGACCCAAAGCACACATCCAGATCCACAAAAGCATGGCTTCACCAGAAGAAGATTAATGTTTTGGAATGGCTCAGCCAGAGCCCAGACCTGAATCCAACTGAACATCTGTGGGGTCATCTGAAGAGGGCTGTTCATAGGAGATGTCCTCGCAATCTGACAGATTTGGAGTGCTTTTGCAAAGAAGAGTGGGCAAATATTGTCATGTCAAGATGTGCCATGCTAATAAACTCCTACCCAAAAAGACTGATTGCTGTAATAAAATCAAAAAGTATTAGTTTAAGGGTGTGCACACCTATGCAACCAGGTTATTGTGAGTTTTTTATTTTTTATTTTTCCCACTCAACAATTTTAGTTTGTTTTGCAATTGAATTGTTCACGTTATAGGTCACATTAAAGGTCGAAAAAGTTCTAACATTTATTTAGAAAATGTTTTACCAGGAAGAATACATTGAGATTTCTCTCGTTTTCAAATATGTCCTGGAGAGTTTTCAGTAAAGGGTTACATATTTACACCAATTGTGCAACATTATATACAAACATACATAAATATACATACTTATTAAATAATGGGATTATTTACAATTACACACTGTTTTTAGATATAAAGAAACATTTGCTTTTAAGGATTTTAGACTGAGAGCAGATGTGATTATTTCCGGCAGATTGTTCCAGATTTTTGGAGCTCTTAATTAGAAGGCAGATCTTCCTGCTTCTTTCTTGTATTGTGGTATACGCAGTGAGTTGTTAGTAGTGGAGTGGAGGTTATAGTTAGTATGGAGAGCTGGAGTGAGCATACTGCTCAGGTAGTGTGGTAGTTTTCCAGAGAAGTAGTTGTGTACTAAGCAAGAAAGATGAAGGGCGCGTCTAGATTTAAGTGTTAGCCAATTTAGTTCTTTAAGCATGTCACAATGATGGGTAGTGTAGTCACATTGGAGGATAAAGCGGCATAATGAATTATATAGGGTGTCAAGTTTACTGAGATGGATTTCTGGTGCTGGAGCATATACTACGTCACCATAGTCTATGACTGGCAGCAGCATCTGCTGTACAATACGTTTTCTCACCAGGGTACTTAAACATGATTTGTTTCTAAAAAGAGTACTTATTTTGGGATAAAGTTTAGAGGTTAATTTGTCAATATGGTGACCAAAATTGAGGTTAGGGTCAAGCCACATACCAAGATATTTGTAGGAGTCTACAGGGGCCAATTTACGATTAGACTCTGTAACAATGGATAGGTGGATATTGTCGAGATTACGCAGTTTGTGCTTTGTGCCAAATATCATTGTGACTGTTTTATCTGTGTTTAAGAAAAGTTTGTTCTGCGTTATCCATCTTTCCACTTTGTAGAAATCATGTTGTAATTCGGTTTCAAGTTGTGATATGCTTACGTTTTTAGCATAGATTATGGTGTCACCTGCATACATGTGTACTGAAGATGATTTGCAAACCTTGGGCAGATCATTTATAAGAAGAGAAAATAGAAGAGGGCCAAGAATGGAGACCTGGGGAACTCCACTTGTTACTTTGAGTGGAAGGGAGTCATTGTTTGCAACTGACACATACTGCATTCTGTCTGATAAATAGGATCGGAACCAGTTTAGAGAATTATTACCCAATCCTGAGTTTTGGAGTTTGCTGATAAGAATGTTATGGTCTACTTTGTCAAAGGCCTTAGCGAAATCTAGGAAAATAGCTCCAGGGAGTTCACCATTTTCCATGCCAGTCTGGATATCATTGGTTACTTTTAGAAGAGACGTGACTGTTGAGTGGTTTGGTCTAAACCCTGATTGAAGAGGGGTGAAGAAATTGGTCTGTTGGTAATATTTATGTAGTTGCACATGTACACATTTCTCTATGATTTTAGATAAAGTGGGGAGGAGAGATATTGGTCTGTAATTTGATAGTACATATTTATCCCCACTTTTGTGGATTGGTACAACTCTTGCCACCTTCCAGGATTTGGGCATATACCCTGATGTCAAAGAGGCATTAATTAGAGTTGCTATCGGTTGGGCTGTGACCATAGCACTGAGCTTTAATAAAATTGGTGGTAGATGGTCAGGGCTCGATTGTGATTTCAGTTTTGGGTTGAGGAGGTGATCATATACTTCACTTTCATTTACTGGCATGAAATTGAATTAATTTGCACTGTTGGACCAGGCAACAGGTGCCAGTGACTGTTCTGAACTTGGTGGAACTTCAGAGTGGCCTTTGTTTTGTTTAATCAGTGTGGTGGCACATCCAACAAAATAGCTGTTGAATGCATTGGCTATGGCTGTGGGGCACTGTATGGTTTCTTTGTCTATTGTTATATTTGATGGGTGATTTATCTTTGTCTCATTCTTTAACATCACAAGAACCTGGCATTTTAACATGGGTGTGTAGATGTTTTATATCCACTGTATTTTTCAATTCTGCATTCTCCCCAGTTAATCATTAAGTTTCCACAGAACTGGTTTCCACAGGACTATTTTCAAGTAGGTGAAATAAAATATTATTTGGCACATTATAGCTAAGATCATTAGCAATTCACTTAAGCTGGTAAGGTAACTTACGTGCTTTACTAAATTAGCTTGCAAGCAGTACTGTATTTATTTAATTTTCTATTTAAATTAAGTATGCTTTTATAATATTATGCATGTTTGGTCGACTTGTCTAATGCCATACATATTTTTATAATTGGACAAGGTTTAGATACATTTAATGAAGCATTGTGTGGTTGTCTTTAATTATTGTTAATAGTGGAGAAACCTTGCAATGAGTCAGTTGAGTGCAGGCATTTCAAAAATATTGTTGCTTTTTGGATCATTAACAAAATAGTATAATTATAAAATTACAGTGACAATGTTAAGCCATGTGTGGAATTTCTAATAGCTAAAGGAAGTAATTTTCATGTAAATATTCAAGGAAACATGAATGCTTTGAATCTGTAACTGGATTTTTTTCATTTGAATAGGTTCTCTCTCTCTCTCTATATATATATATATATATATATATAGGGCAGTCTCTACTGCGCATGACTGCAGCATGTGCAGCAGTCTCTACTGCGCATGACTGCGGCATTACACACATCTTAGCGAATTATTACATAGGATATATATATATATATATATATATATATAGAGAGAGAGAGAGAGAGAGAGAAAGAAATACACTAAGTGGCTGATTCGATAGTAATATTGCAAAAGATGATGTTTGGGAAGTGATATTATGTAGTAGCTGCGTAAGACGGTAGTATACCTTTACTATGAAAAAGAAAACTTATTGTAGGATGTTTCCTGCTCATTAAAACAATAGCACTTCTGCTGCATGTAGATGAGTAGTCAACTTTTTTTACATTAGCAATGACATCTGGTGTCTAGACAGTTCTACTACAACTCACCTGGTATGTAGGTAGTTCGCCTACATTTACCTGGTGTTCAGACAGCTATTATGTTGTATTCTATGGAAGAAGTAAGTTACTGGCTACAGTTATCCATCAGCTCAACCCCCCAGAACTGGCTGGAAGAGGTGTGTGTGTGTGGTATGATAGAGAGTGTGGGGGTGTTTCTGGGGGTGTCAGGGATGGGTAGAAAGATAGATAGATAGATAGATAGATAGATAGATAGATAGATAGATAGGATAGATAGAAAACATTTTACTTTCACTTTTTATTGAAAAAATATAGCTCATTTAAATAGGTTGTCAACCCCAGTTAGCAGGAAGTGTTTTTTTTTCATTTATGTCTTGTAATTCAATGCAAAAACCACTTCAAACAAAGCATTGATGAAAAGCTGAACTTGTGATAAAAAAGTTATTTTCAAATGTAACTAGAAAATTATACATGGTTATATATCTACACAGATATGAAGCAAACTGTTGAGATTTTCTTGGCTTCACAAAAGAAAAAGTTGAAACTCAAAAAGATAAATGTAACAAAAAAGTGTCACTATCTTCTTCTGTTTTCATTTGTCTTCAAGATATTAATTCAAAACTTTAAAAAATTACTACTGAGAATTATAGCTCACCTAAACACGTGTGTGTGTGTGTAGTAAAGTGTGTGCTAAGTACCCTAACTCATACAGCTTGTGTAAGATAAAGCTACCCTACACAGACACAATTTTTCCAACATCTGGTCCCAAAGGGCTATCACTTCTACCTCTTAGCTAGAAACCTCCTCACCTTGGATTTCATGATCAAAACAAGCCAAAAAAGAGAGATGTGAAGGGACAAAGGGACACTAAGCAGACTAGCAACATCAAACATGTATCCAAATAACAAGCAAAAAGTGAGAAAACTAATACGGTAAATAAAACTATTCTGGATACAGAACAAATCCTTCTATAAAATGAAAGAAACTAAAGGAAGGATTATTGGACAAACAATTTGTATACTACAGATCCTTCCAGACAGAAGTCTGATATTTCTGAAAAGAGTATCCCTGATCAAAATTCCATGCACACTTTGGGACAACAAGGCTCATGAGAAGGTTCAATAGGAAAAACAGAGACCAAATCCAGAGGAAAGCTGAAGACCGTAAAGTGTGAAAATTCCATAGAGGTTGATGGCCCTTAGAAGGGAAGGAGGAAAATGGGAAAAGTGAAGAAGACCATGTTCAAATTATTAACTTATCCAGTGTAGAGATACCTAATGAATGTGTATCTTTAATGGGCAAAGGTTTGAACTTTTGTCCAGTAAATAGATTCTCTCTGGAAAGATCTGTGAATGATCTTTTCAAGTCTATGACGAGACTGAACCTACATGGACTCTTCCTGTAAAAGAAGTTTCAGTTCATTTTTATACATATATATATATATATATATATATATATATATATATATATATATATATAATTTTTTTTTTTTCTTTTTTTAAGTTTTCAAAGCTTTATTGAAGAAAACAGTATTACAAGCAGGAATACAGCAATACAATAAAATAAGAAGCTTGGATATAAGCATGACAACCTCACAATATCACAATTTTAAAGACCTATAGGCAAATAAGTAACAAATCCCTGTGGCATGTAGCAGTATTTAATAAACACTAAGTGACAATGGCCTTCTTCATATGCTGCAGAAATAGAGCAACATCATTAAACGGAACCTGCTTGTAGAAGACAGAATTATATGTATAAAGATGAAGTAGAAAGAGATTAAGTAGTGCAGAGAAAGAGAACAAGAGAAAAAGAGGAAAGAAGAGGGGGAGAAGCATAGAAGAAGGGGAAAAGTAGGGATAATAGGTCAGGGACTCGCCATGTCCAAGGGAAGCATAAGAGACTGAGATTAGAAAGAGCACATAGCAAAGAATGCATCAACCATATCTGGATCTCCATCATACCTAGCAATATGTAATCTCATTAACGTGATATGGGTCCGCACACTAGCTGCCCATTCCTGTAGCGTTGGGGGAGATTCATCCCTCCAAAGGCACAGAATTAGAGCTTTGGCTGTGAGAAGCATTGTAAATAATAAGCATTTCTTTAAAGGGGTGAGGTGTGAGAGTCTCAAAAGGAATAAAGTCTTCTACATATCCCGAGATAGGGGAACATTCAAACATTTTGAGATGGAGTCTAAACAATTTGACTAGAAAGGATGAATTTTAGGGAAAGACCACCAAATGTGGGAAGACGTGCCCGTCTCCAAATGACACTGCCAGCAAGAAGAGCTACCAGAAGCATATATAGCGTGAAGTCTGGACGGTGTGAGATACCATCTGAGCAAAAACTTGAAAAGCAAGTTAGATACCTTTTACTTAAAGGGATGGAATGTGTGGCAATCTCCAAAAAGAATGCGGAAAAAATTATTTTGGATTATCCAAGGGTTCCAGTTTGGTACTGGATTCCTAAAGTCCATAAGAATACAGATCAACCCCCGGGAGGCCTATTGTCTACAAGGTAGATTCATTCCGCGAAATCCTATCTAAATACATAGATGTACTAATCCACCCTGTACTAAATAGTATTCCCACTCTAGTCAAATACACAGTGGATGTTCTAAATATAATGTCTGTATCAGTTCGTGGCTTTAGGTGAATTATGCAAAGGGTTTCACAATAATAGCTGTGTTAAAATGAACACAAGATGGCGTCAGACCTTGTAGCTTGAGAACAAATGCACAGGCCTAGCACAAACAGAGAGAGAGACACATGACATACGCACAGTAACAAACTAGCACAGTCACTGGAAACAATATGCATTTGCCAACACCCCAAAAGCCAACCCATATATTTTAGGATATACCCAGAGAAGTTTGTTCTAATGAACAATACCACAATTAACACAATAACACCACAGTACTAGCAATAATATTTAATAACAAACAATAATATTATAATAACAATACACTGTATAATACCAAACATATTCTAGCTAAACACCTAATAATGCTGACTAGACAAGTACTTACTGCAATGCAATTAAGACACATAATACAACAACTATAGTAGAAACACTATACGTTGGTTACTAGGGTGGTTTTCCCAGAAATATTATATAAAAGAAAACAAGAGAGATACTTAACTATAATAAATCCTGGGACAGGAGGCAGGATAAGCAGCAGGCCAGGATACTGGATACTGGGCTACTTCAACTGGATGTCAGACTCTGCTCTGAAACAGTTCTTGGGGCCTGTGCAAGCCATGGCAGCCTGGCTGGAGAGGCTACTGGCTGGCTGGTCACATCCTCCCATCCATCTCCACTGCTCCCCTCCAAGATTGCTTCATCAAGGGCTCCCTGCACACCTCTTTCATTGTTTTCAAGCCCCGCCCATCACCAGCCCACTTTACCTGACTGAAACACACCTCCTCACCTCTCCTAGATGCAAGGGAGACAAAAGGGAGCTGCTCCTTTCTTTGTCCTTTTCCCACCCAAACAGACCAGGGAAAGGACAGGAAAACAGAGGGAAAATGGTGAAGGCCTGTAAAAACAAAAATGGTTCTAAAAAACCAAGTGTGAATTAGGATAGGGGAACATAACCATGAAATGGACGTGGTTTTGCCACAAATTTTGCTTCAACTTACCCGTGTCCATAACATTCCACCTCTTGGTCCCATGCCATAAACCACACTAAAGTCGCTCACTGGATAGGTAGGTCACTGACTTCCCAAATCACCCGAATAGTCCAACATCTGCTGTTTCCTGCCTATTATGGCTGTCAGTTTTGATAGATAAGAATTGATTTTTGCCTTCATTGTTCACAATGTAACTGCAGCATTCTTTTCCAACCAGCCCACAAACTCCTTCTTTGGTGGCAAGAACAGTCCAGGGCTAGGTAAGTTTTGAGAGCTACCGGCCTGATTTGTAGCTGCTCATAAGACAATTTGGTAGTAGAGTCCAGTGTTATGTCCAGACAGTTGTCTCATTTCTCGCTGTGCCCACGGGACTCCAAGGAACAGGTACCCTCCTTCATCACTGACGGGGATGGAGTTGCAACAGTCAGAGGAGTTGTCCACTCTTGCATAGCTGGCCAAGGGGTTCATGATCATGTTGGAAGACCAAGGGTTCAGAGGGGCTAGCCGGCCACCAATCTATTTGAGGGAAAGAAGACAGGTACAGAATCATCATTTCATAATACAACTTTAGTATTACCAGGACCATCTGAAATAACCTCTCCTTTCTGCCTGTGCTGATCAGTGGATCTCTGTAACACCCACACTCCCTGGACCCCACTTGCATTTGTTTATCCTCATCCCAGGATACCAGGATTACATGGGGTATCCAGGTTGCCACCTCTCCTAGGATTGTACCAGCAGATAACCTACTTGGGTCATTCCCAGACAGAGATGCACTCCACATTTGTCCATCCTCACTCACACTCCCTGTTGTGCTCCAACCCTCTTTGGTCAGTTTATCTGTGTGCACTAAGGTTACCTCTGTTCCTGGAGGCATATTGCCTCCTATTGGAAGGATTAACTTCTGCCATTCCTTCCCACCACTCGAACTTGTAAATTCAAAATGGTTTGTTAGTTTGATTTAAATTATTTACCCTTAATTTGGGGAGGCTTCCTGTAAATGTCAACCTTAAACTAACAAATGGACCGTTATTACATGTAAGCCTGGCATACAGAGATGTGTTCTGTTTGTCTGTCATGTAAAATCATAAGAGACTGTGTTAAAAGGTCTATTCCACCTCCTCTATGCATCATGCCACTCCTGTGTCTGTTTTGCTGTCATAAATGACAGGGATGATATTGGGGACTGCAGTGCTCAAAGGCAATGCCACTCTGTTGAGTCCCCTGTAATCTATCGTCCTACACCAAGAACCGTCCGGCTTCTTAACAGGAAACACAGGATCGTTAAAAGGGCTAAATTGCAGGATGAACTACACCTGACCATAATCTGAATTTTTTCAACCCTCCCAGCAGCCCCTGTTGGACTATAGGGAAGGAGAATGACAACTGGTGTTCAGTTTGTATTTTCCTCTCACCACCTCCCCTGCTGCATGCATATAAGAGGGTTTGTGAGGAAAGCCAAAAAATTTGAACACCTCCCACCTGCATCTCTATTACGCACCCTAACAATAGATCTATCCCCAAGATATTGTCAGGGAATTTGGAAACCCAAAATATTAGCCATAAACCCAGGGGCCCTTTGTTTATGGAATATGTGACTTTGTTATGTATAGCCTTAGTTACTCTTCCCCCTAGACCCTCTCTGTGAAATGATGGGGCCTACAAGTTTGGAAGGGTTACCCTGCAACACTCTTACCTTGGCCCCAGTGTCTACTAAAGCTAAAACCTAGGTCTGTTTAGTTACCTTTTCCCACCCTACAGTCAAAGGAACATGGGGCTGTCAATCCCCAATAGTAATGGGTAAAAAACTTTGTGCTGGGGAATCGGCTGTCCCATGGGTCCATTCCATCTTTGTCCACTATGGCACATAATTCAGCTGATGGGTACATGGATTTTGTTTTCCTAGGATAGGGAACAGGAGGACAAAGATTAGTATCAGGATATTTGACCTCAGATTGCATATATTTGAGATTTGCCTCAACAGTCCTAGCTTTAACATTGGGAATTTCATCAAAATCAATAAATTTTTCATCTGATGGAAAACTCTTTGCTGCATGTGTACTTGTACACTATGCTGTAAAGCTTTCCACCTCTTAAATAAGACTTGACTTGGACTACGTTTGAGGGAATCTTCATATATACCTGGTTTGATAAAATCTGCAATCATCTCTGGCCTAGATACTCTAGTGCTTTAAGAAACATCCTGTTTTTTTACTAAATTTGGGTTTACCTTTGGGTGTTTTTATAGTATCCTCCATTTCTGCCTTAAGATTAGTATCAGGATATTTGACCTCAGATTGCATATATTTGAGATTTGCCTCAACAGTCCTAGCTTTAACATTGGGAATTTCATCAAAATCAATAAATTTTTCATCTGATGGAAAACTCTTTGCTGCATGTGTACTTGTACACTACGCTGTAAAGCTTTCCACCTCTTAAATAAGACTTGACTTGGACTACGTTTGAGGGAATCTTCATATATACCTGGTTTGATAAAATCTGCAATCATCTCTGGCCTAGATACTCTAGTGCTTTAAGAAACATCCTGTTTTTTTACTAAATTTGGGTTTACCTTTGGGTGTTTTTATAGTATCCTCCATTTCTGCCTTAATGGTTGTGGAGACACCTCTTCTATGATTAAACCTATGCTCCTTTCATATTCCCCCATTTCTGCTAACCTTTGAGTGATCACAAAAATCTGCCCATTCTCAGCAGTACCATTTAACATTGACAGTAAGGATCTCCTAGGAGCAAACCTTAGGAACCTGGACTGCATGCTGATGGTAAACTCCTCTGCATCCAGTCCAGTTCACTGGTCTTTGTCTAAGCCTTTCATCCCCCATCAAAGCACTCGGTCTTTTGCTCAGGGAATTCATGCCCTCAGTTAAATATACTTTAAAGTTAGTATTGTAAACAATACACAAGCATTTCAAATTAAAGCAATTTAACAGTAGAGCAGATATGCGTGTTTAACCAAGTACCTGAACACAGGTTAGCAGACACACGTATGTTTTTACTTTCACACGGGGAGAAAAACACGCAAACCACTATTAAAGTTACAGAACACAATGTGTTTCAAGAAAACAAACAAACTCATATACTCACACCTGCACATCAGGTGACTTCCTATTATGCTTCAAAGTTAGTTATCCCAGTGAAATGGCACACAAGGTTTCTAACTAAAGCACTACTTCAAAGTTAGTCTTCCCAATGAAGGGAGCACAAGTCTATAATTGAAGTGCGATTTTAAAATTAGTTACATCTCCGCAAAGGCACACAAGGATTAACTGAAGCAAGGCTTCAGAGTTAGTTACACTCTATGGAGAGCACACAAGGGTTAATTAAAGTCACTTAATAGGAGGTCTTGAGAGTGCTGAGATATGCATATGTGCACTAGAAATATTACATCCGGCAGTTGCAGAACCTTGACCTAATGGTTACAATTAAAATGCTTATATATATATATATATATATATATATATATATATAAAATACATAGTATATATATATATATATATATAAAATACATAGTATATATATATATATATATATATATATATATATATATAAAATACATAGTATATATATATATATATATATATATATATAAAATACGTAGTATATATATATATATATATATATATATATATATATAAAATACATAGTATATATATATATATATATATATATATATATATATATATATATAAAATACATAGTATATATATATATATATAAAATACATAGTATATATATATATATATATATATATATATATATATATATATATATATATATATACACACACACACACACATATATATGTATATATGCAACCCAGACAATATAGATAACTGTAAGATGAGCACTATGCACTTCAAAGTTTGTAACTCCTCTATGAGGGCACACAAGTCTATAATCAAAGCATGCAAAGTACACCTACTACAATTCAAGAGTTTTCCAGCACACCAATCCTCATTTAGTGAATAAGCCCCTTGCAATGTGACAGTACTAAAACACACCACTCTTGTCGCAGTGTTGTATTGGCACACAAAAATAACTTGGGAGGCTTACTGACTAAATTGCCCAGGGAAAAAATATTAATGAAACAATTATTTTAAAATTTTTTTTTAACAAAATATACATTTCTAGGAAATGTGTCAATAACGGTTATTAATCATTGATATTAATAACTTCTGCGGATATCCCATCCTTGTCACCATTTGTATCAGTATATGGCTTTAGGTGTGTTACTCTGGCGCAAAGGGTTTCACAATAATAGCTGTGTTAAAATTAATGTAGTCACATACCATGCGCTCGCTACAAAATGACGTCCTCAAACATGTGGCTTGAGAACAAAGACATGAGTTGAGGCCTAGCAAGATGGTGTCAGACCATGTGGCGTAAGAACAAAAATACAGGCCTAGCACAAACAGAGAGACACATGGCATGCGCACAGTAACAGACTAGGGGCTCGATTTAAAGGCAGCCGTTAGCAAAAAAAATCACTAACGGGTGCGTTAAGTGTCATGTTGCAATTCAAAGATCCGTCTAAACAACAGCTAACGGCAGTTGCACAATCCTAACGGCCGATACACCTACGTGCATTCAGACGCATGGAACAACATACCCCAGAGCTATTCAAAGGCTTGCGGTACTGCTAACGGCTGAAAAAAAGACACACCTAACGGCTAAAAGTTAAGACCCACTTTTCTCACACGTTAGACACTTAACGGCCAAAACAAAACACCCGTTACAGAGGAAAACACACCAAATGCTTACCGCACAACCATGTAAATGGGAAAATTAACCCGTGCAATGCCAAAACAACACAAAAACATGCACACACAACACAAATCACTACACAAACAACAACAACCAACACCACAGGGACAACGACACACAAAAAAACAACAACACAGCATGGCACGGAACAATGGGGGTTATCACACAAAGCGGACACCTGCAAATACAAGGTCACCTGGGCAACATCAACATGCGACCTGCACCCCACAACTGCACATCCGCAAATGGCACACACATAACAAGCACAACACACCACATCTTATAACACACACACACCTGCAAACACTTACCTGGACAAAAACAACTCACCATTGGTCAGCACTCACATAATCAACACACCTACACAACGCCCTAGCAAGTACTTAAAGGGACAACTCAACACACTCACTTGTGGCTTGTTTTCCACTCAGGGAGGGAGAGAGAGAGAGAGAGATAGAGATAGAGAGAGAGAGAGAGATAGAGATAGAGAGAGACAGATAGAGACAGATAGAGAGAGCAAACAGTATGTTGGGTTACATATTGTTGCGAAAGCTGCGGAGAAGGCGTGCAAGGGAGAGAGCTGGGGAACATCAGCAACCTCCAAGCACGCCTCATCAACAGCCTCCACCTGTTGCAAATGAGGAGGCTCTGGCTCAGCAGCCACACAGGAGCCCATCCCCACCCGGAGGACACCTGCCTGCAGATGCACAGCTGCAGCAACAGGATGCTCCCCAGCTGCCACAGGGACCCCTGCAGCAGCCCAGGATGCATAGACGACCACCAAGGCCCAGGGTATACCGTCCAAGGGTCACTCTCTTTGGAATGACCGATGACGAGGTTATTGATCGCTACAGGTTGAGGCCACACAGCATCATAGCCCTGTATGAGGTCATCAAGGAGCAGGTGGATCCCATATGCACCCATAACCATGCTCTAACTGGCCTTCAAAAACTCCTGTGTGCCATACACTTCATGGCAAGTGGCGCCTTTCAGTCGACAGAGGGTTACGCATCTGGCATATCCCAGGCCACATTCTCCAGGGTGCTGGCCCAGGTCTTGCCAGCCCTCAAAGCCAAGGCCAGTACCTACATACGTTTCCCCATCACCGATATGGAGTGGACACATCTGAAGCAGGGCTTCTATGCAAGGGGAGGCATGCCCAGGGTCATGGGTGCAATAGATTGCACCCATGTCCGTATCAAAGCACCAGCACGTCAGGGACATATGTTCCTGAACCGCAAAAACTTCCACTCCATGAATGTGCAGATGGTGTGTGACAGCAACCTGGCCATAATGAATGTCTGTGCGAAATTTCCCGGGAGCTGTCACGATTCACATATACTCAGAAATTCATCTGTGCAGAGGGATTTCGAAAATGGGACCTATACAGGCGGATGGCTTCTGGGTGAGTTAACAGCACCAAATGACACCACATACACATGTGCTAGTACGTTCACCACAGAAAACAACATTTACACAATATGTGCTCCTTGTCACACCATGTCACTCACTTTCCACAGGTGATGCTGGCTATGGATGCAAGCCATGGCTCCTCACCCCGGTTGCCAATCCCCAAAACGATGCCCAGGAACGATATAACCAGGCTCATGCCAGAACACGGAATGCCATTGAGTGGACCTTCGGCCTCCTCAAGTTCCGATTCCGATGTCTGGACCACTCGGGGGGAGCATTGCAGTATGCACCAGGCAAGGTCTGCGACATCATCGTGGCATGTGCCATCCTACATAATATCGCGGTGGACACCAGACCCATCGACGATGTCCATCCCCCACCCAGACCTGAAGACCCTGTGGATATCGTTGAGTGTGAGGAAACCCCAACAGGGATGCAGACAAGGGACAGATTGATCAGGGATCACTTCTGCTGTGAGTATAATACATGTATGCACACAATCCATGCATACACAGCCACCACAACACACATGTTCTGTTTCACCCCACAGGATCAGTGACACAGCCCTGACACTGGCTGCAGTATGGACCACCAGCATCAACTATTCCGTGGACCAGTCAGATTGGGCCTAGAGATTCCGAATACATCTGACAACCTGTCGTCCATGTTGATACTGCTACCTCAAGGATATCATGCATGCCCCCCCTGGAAACCAAGGTACAACACTTTAACCTTGTTCAGCATATCCCACAGCTCCCTAGGCACCAACTAAAGTGTTCTGCTAGGATCAGACCCATAGCAACCATGGTACCCCTGTAGCAAGGGAGTCTCATCCAAGCCAATGCATCGGAGAGAACTCTGTCATATAAGGGGTTCAGGGGGCATTCGTGGGGACATGGGACCAGTAGCTTGCTACAGTTGAAGAAAGCAGCAGAGGGGTGGATCGACAGTAATAGTGTGTTACACAACATGGAGCTCATGAAATGTGGATCACATCTCCATGGACACCATGCTGCCCTGTGTGTGTGTGTGTGCAGTGATATGTGCCCCAGAAAGAAATACACACATTAACAAATATGTCCTACTAGCTCCATGAACCAAACATATTTGGCCTGTCTCTGACAGTGGCAGCCCAAATATATTGTTGTCAGGAAGCTATTAGGACATATTTGTTGATGTGTGTAACCATGTCAGGGGCAAATATCCCTAAGGATGGTTAACATCCCCTTAGTTCCCCCCATGATGGTTCATAGACCAGTACACAACACATTACAAAGCAGTGGTTTGTGTAGACTTATGTAACGGGAAAGATTAAGAGGATCATGATGTTGTAGCTGTTGCATGACGATCACTTCGAGGGTGATGTTCCAAATCCTGTCCTCTTGTCCCACAGGCATCCATAGCACGATCCATCCTTGAACAGAGGAGTTTCCATATGACTGGACTGAAGTCTGGACAACACTTCCATGAAGCTCACCCCTTGGCGTTCCAAGTGATTGTGTTGGTGATGCAATGTTTGACCTGATGTTCACAGCAACCTCTACTGGAACATTCACATATGGACACAAATTTATGTGTGTACTAACATCCAGGTATCAGACCTGTACAGTAAGACTGCTCATACACAGATGCCAAACGATGTAGACAACACATGAGCAGTTCACTAGCATTTCTAATGTATTCCTATTTAGTTCAGATGTACCTTCTTGTGCTCATACAAGTGTTTAATGCATATTGGCTAAATACACAAGAAACATCACTACTCAATCCGTGTCTGTATGAATGAATGTTGGATCAAACACCTGTCAATGTGGAACCGTACCCAAGGCTAGAGTATCCCTCATACAAAGGAAGGCATGATTTACATCACAGGAGTCCACTAGTTGCCTGACCATGAGTGGACTTTGTGATGTATACATGCAATGACATGATGGCAGTGATACACTGATGTGTGTTGTGAGTGATTAGCTGGTGATACAGGGGACACACTTCCACTGTGATGTGATGTCCATGGTTTGTGTGTTGCTCAATATAATCAATGTCCTGAGATTGCTGTAGGTTGTCATATCTCAGTACATGGGCTACATCAACAAAAACAACCATGTGGACAAGTGTTATCACTGGTGAAGTGTGTTATAACCTTAGTTAAACAACAACACAACTTAAAGGGATAGTAAACCCTGAAAATGTTTATTTCACATTGTAGCCCTTTAAAAACCATGAAAAATGATATCAGTCTTATCTACCAAAAATATATGATTTGGGATATAAGACTTATATCATTTTACATGTTTTTTTAAGGGCTACAATATAGAATGAACTTATTTTCAAGGTTTACTATCCCTTTAATACATAAGCCAATGCTCAGCCTAAGGTTCCAATGTGCGTGCTACACAATGAAATCTTAGGAAGATCATTGGGTTATGCAGTAAGTTAGGCTGTGATTCAAACTCCTGTTGTGCAACTGACTTGCTGGAGAACACAATGCTCACCCTAGGATCACAATGTGTAACACACACATTGAGATCCTAGGGTGTACATTGTGTTCCCCAGTATGTCAGCTGCACAATAGAATTTTGATTTAAAGACCATATTGATGCATGTTCAATCTGTCCTGCTTGTTATTTCCCTGCTAAGTCGCATAGCTGTTAGTTTGGTTTTCCCCTCAAACACAACAATTGATGCAGACGAATGTTCAGTGTTGCACCAGTTGTTGTGCTAAGGGGTATGTTCTGATCAAATCTGACACACATCATGGCCATGTAACACTGTTGTGTTATATGGCTACAGGGATGGGTTGCCAGGTGAATTTGGACAACGGTGTGGGTGTGTGTGAACCCATGTTGTAACATCACACAAACATTTCCCCCAGGCAGGAGTTGAGTTCACTGCATTGTTTGGCAATGCATTGGAGACAACCCTGCCACCCAATCTATAAGTGAATACACAGCAGATCAGACAGGATTCAAAAGCACAATTTTCATTTATTGAGGGGGCAGATGACAGGTTGGGCCTTTCATTTCTTTTTTTTTGGGGGGGGGGGCCTTAGACTTGGTGCCAGAGGTGGATGCCCTGGCTGATTGCCTTGTCACCCTCTGTCCCCTAGGTGTGGCTTCTGGGGTAACACTGGAAGGGGTGGTGGGTGCAGTGGACCCCTCTGTGGAACGCAGGTTCTCCCTCTCCATCCTCAGGTTCTCCCTGCGGTTAATCTCTCACAACTCCACGAGCACCTGTGCAAACATGTCCATCATCCCCGTATGTATCTGGTGGAGTTGTGTGTTCCCCTTGGCAACCTCTGACTCCAGAGCTTGGATTCTGGTCTCCAACCTGTTCGTGTTCCTCCGGGATTCCCTCCGGTTCCTCGTGAGGTTGTCGTTGGTGGCGTGGGTTGCCCGGAGCTGTCCTCTTTGAAGGGCCATGCACTCAGCCTCCAGATCTGGGGTGCGTTGACTGCTGGAGATGGGAATGGCCGGTGACACATGTGCTGTTTCCCCAGCTTCAGCTGTCTCCTCAGCCTCTGTTTCCCCAGCTTCAGCTGTCTCCTCAGCCTCTGTTTCCCCAGCTTCAGCTGTCTCCTCAGCCTCTGCTTCCACAGGTTCAGCTGTCTCCTCAGCCTCTATCTCCCCAGCCTCTGCTGTCTCCTCTGCTGGTACTGGGTGTGCTGTGGCTGCTACTGCTGTTTGTGTTGGTGGAGTGGCTTGCACAGACGGTGTGTGGGTGCCCACCACATCAAGGGACCCACTGCTGCCCACTGATGTCTGTGCTGGTTGAGGTGGTGGGGTGAACAAGTCCCTTGGCTGAGGGCGCTGGGGCTCCCCAATCAGGCCCAGGTGTTGGTAGTCAAGTGGCCAAGGGTCATACCTTGGCCAGTGGTAGGTGCTTGGCCCCCACCTGGGATCATACCTGGGGCCATGCTGGGGAGCCATCCAGGAGGGTAGATCCATCTTGGTGGAATATGGCCCATATTGGCTGGTGGCCACATTCCCGGGCAGCCATTGCCTCCCTGGTGGTGGTGGTGTTGCTGCTGGAGGGTAATAGCTCACGGTGCTAGTGGGATGCATCCATCTCTCCCCCTGAATCCAGCCGCTGTACATTTGTCGAGCATCCTGTGGTGGGGCAGGCAGTTGAGAGGCAGGCAGTTGAGAGGCAGGCAGTTGAGAGGCAGGCAGTTGAGAGGCAGCCAGTTGAGAGGCAGGCAGTTGAGAGGCAGCCAGTTGAGAGGCAGCCAGTTGAGAGGCAGCCAGTTGAGAGGCAGGCAGTTGAGAGGCAGCCAGTTGAGAGGCAGGCAGTGGTGATGCAGCCAGTTGGGGAGGAGGTGTGGTGGTTGTAGACGCTTCCCAGTGGCTAGTCCCCTCCTCTGTATCCTCCTCACTGGGTGGTGTGGTCGGCTCCTCCACGGGCTCCTGCTGCGATGGAGGCCCATAAGCTGTGTGGAGAATTGAGATTGTGTGATTAGTAAACGTAGCCATGATGGGATTAATGGGATACTAATACATGAAATGCAGAAAGGGAAATATATGTTTTGTGGTTTATCACCCTGAGTGAAACAAGGGTACTCCCACTGCTGGAGGAGGTTTTTGTTCAAAAAGTCTCCCAGCTCAGAATAGAATTGCTTTGGTGCTATATCCCAGTGGCCTGAAGTTGTACATTGGCACTGTTGCTACATTATCCTATGAGAATTTATTGCGTCTGGACGTAAGCTGTCCATAGGATGGTCTAGCAACATCGCCATTTTAGAGTTCCAGGCCACTGTGATATTGCCGCTGGAGTAGTCAACTATGAGCTGTGCTACATTTTGAATGAAACACCTTTCAGCAGTGGGAATACCCTTGTTTTGCTCAGGGGATGAACCCTGCAATATATTTTTCTTTTCACATGTTAGGTATTACTATCCCTTTAACGGAATAGCAATGGTTAATTTCACCATGATGTAATATTGTAGGCATTGTAAGAGAGAGATGTGGATCGATGTTAGTCCTATCCCTCCAACCCACATGGTTAGACAGATATTGCTCTATTTGACAGTCATTTTGACATGTTTGACAGTCATTTCACCACACGGAGGCTCTTCAGCAGAGCCTAAATTGCCCCATTCAGAGATGTAAACTTCATTGGAATGGTGAACAGAGTGTGCTTGCAAACCTGGCACACTTTGTTGACCATCTCAAAGATGTCTCCATCTCTGAATGGGGCAATTTAGGCTCTGCTGAAGAGCCTCCGTGTGTTCTAATGACTGAAATCTCCAGCTGTCAAATAGAGCGATATCTGTCTAACCATGAGGGTTGGCGGGATAGGACTAACATGGATCCACATGTTGGTGAAATTAACAATTGCTATGCCATTACAGTTACATACAAGGAGAAATGGTCATATATGCATGTGGATGTGTACCTTTCATATGGATATGAATATATCCTTTCCAGATATGAAGCCAGAGATCATTTCAGTAGGTGTGATTGCCTTACTGGCTATATATGTGCACCCATCAAAATATACATTGGATTGATATGATGGATATGAACATACCTCGTATATGCCATCTACGTAGAGTGGGATATACTAGGTATGTGTATTTGGACGGTATCAATGTAAGTTAGTTTCTGATGGATGCACATATCTGGCCAGTAGGGCAATCACAGGCAGTGAGATGATCTCTGGGTTCACATCGTGTTGGGACATATTTTGAGCCATTTGAAAGGTACATATCTGACCATTTTCCTTTGTGTGCATATCTTTGTTTGAACAGATGTGCAGTGGGAATCAAGTGTTATTCAACCCTATCTTCTTAGCTGATCCCATCCAATTCACAATTTTTCATTACTTGACAGGTGACTCTCTGGTTGTCAGGATCATATCCTATGCATTTCATTGTAGGGCATGGGATACCACCCTGGCAATCAGAGATTGATGAACTGGACAGGATCCTGTCCATGTCGTGTGTTCCAGTTGAATCCTGAAGGGCAACAATCACGCCAGTAGTGAGGGATATCTCTGATTGAGGCCTGTTTTTCTTTGAGTATGAGCCCATCCATCCTTCTGAGTGAGGCAACCGTACTCAATCCGAGATATCTATCATTCATGGCCTGTTGGTGACCAAGGTACAATGGGTGATATTTGGTTCCCATGTGTATCCTGCAAACAGTGTCTGGTGTACCATCCATCCATGGCATCAGCACCCCTGAGGATCCATGTGGGAATCAGATGTGAGATATGTCATTTGAAGTTAGAGTAAATGATTGCAGACACAACACCAAGGCCTACTTTTTCCCCCTTTAATTCTGGGGTATTGTTTGAGGCCTGTGTGTTGCACATACAAGCAGTTATTCTCAGTGTCACTGTGATGTGTGACCTGCTCCATCCTTTTTGTGATTCAGTAAGCGGTGTTGTTGACATGATGGAGTGTACATGATGCTGACTTCTCCAGTGATCTCATTTCCCCATTTCCAGTGTTTTCTATGGAGTGTATACGATGGGACCTTAGCAACTTGATTCATGTTATTGCATATTCTCCATAGGCTAACACTGGTATTGGTGAAATGAGGATGTGTGAGGGTGAATTTCTCTCCACCATGTGTTTGTCACCGCTTAGTGAATGTCCCCTGTGTAGCATGTGATCGTTGGCCTATTGACTTGATTGTTGTCTGGTTAACCCTTTGAGTCCCAGAGGGGTTGCCAAAGCATTGTTGATCGATGCATTGATGATCCTTCTAGCACTCGAGGGGTTAAGTGCTGACATCCCAGTGGGGACATGGGTGACATTGTGTGTGAACAGTGATGACAGATCTGGTTCCAGGCTGCCTTCCTCCTCGCTGACAGGCCAGGGACCTTCGCTGTCGGGTGGAGAACACTCTGCCTCTCCAGGACAGCTTCCACAAGAGCCGTGTTCTCCTCCTCTGTATACTTTGGGTCTCTGATCCTGGCCTCGTCAGCTCCGGCATGGGATGACTCAGAGCCGGAGTGCCCTGCCTGGTCTGACCCTGACTGTGTGGGGTGCTCCCCAGCAACTACCCCTCGTCCCACTGCAGGTTCTGTCCCTGTCCTGCGTGTTCCTGCTCTTGTGGGCCGGGTCCCCCTCCGCCCTGCGGATCTCCCTCTCCCACCCCTGCTCTGC
This sequence comes from Rhinophrynus dorsalis, assembly GCA_037306005.1. NCBI lineage: Eukaryota > Metazoa > Chordata > Amphibia > Anura > Rhinophrynidae > Rhinophrynus > Rhinophrynus dorsalis. The sequence goes on along the minus strand of CM074723.1, from coordinate 136,704,828 downwards.
TGAGGTATCCCCTCCTGAGCTTCCTCCTCCTCCACTACTCTCCCCATCCCTCTCTCCTGTCCTCCTCTCCTCGCCATCATTCACCCAGTCACACCCAGGCACTCCCACAAGCCCTCACAGACACACTCGATCCACTCACTCTCTGTCACACACTTTCACTCCCAGATTCACACTGTCAAAAATAAAAGTAAAATGTGTGAGGTGTTATAAAATAAAAGGACTATGTGTATGTATGTGTATGTGTTTGTGTTTGTATGTGTGTATGTAATATGTGCAAAGGTGTGCTATGTGTCGTATTCTGTGCAATGCTCTCCTCTCTCCAAACTCCAAAACTCCTCTACCTCCAATGAACGCTCCTGTCTCCCTCTCTCTGATCACTATCCTCCGCTCCTGGGTCCTGATATCTGGCTCTGAAGAACTCGATAACAGACAGTGTGTGCCGGTTATTTTTGGGTATATATAGGTGTATTTGAAGTTATTTGATACATTGGGGATTTGTGATTGGCTGTGTGTTTGAATTTGTTTTGGCATCAATCATGTTTGCTTGACAACGGCAGCCGTTATGTTAGATGTTGTTTTGAGCTCAGTTATCGTGTGATTTGGCCGCCCGTTGTGCATTAACATGAGCGACAACGGCTTTTGTGTTACGTGTTTTTTGTGTGCCTACGCTCGATAGCTATTCTTGTAGAGTAGCTATTGAATCTGCCGTAACTCCTGTATTATTTGCGACCGATGTGCCTTTTTCACTTAGCGGCTGGTTTAACGGTTGCCTTTAAATCTAGCCCTATATCAGACAAAATATTTACTTGTTTAATTATTTATGGGTTTTTTTTTTTAAGTTGTCCACCCTCTCTTATCAGTCAAAAACAAAATGATAAGTAAAAAACAAAATCAACAACTTCTTTACCCAGTCTTCCCCAGAACAGAGACAATAAAAACAAAATCAGAAAGCAAATTGGACCCCAGATGTCTGTGTATTGCCAATCAGTCACACTGAATTTTGTGGTATTTGGGATCAACCTTCTTCCTCCCTTCTTCTCCCCCAAAGTAATCCCAGACTCCCCAAATGCAGAGAACAAATGTCATACCTAAAAGATTCCATAAACTAAGCTTCCATTTCCCTTTAATTTGCCTATCTTCTTTAGCTCAAAAATGTGCTGCTTTCTCCTCTCACAAGCACAGAATGGCATGCTATGAGAGCCTGACATCCTTTTATATGGCTATAGAAAAGTAGAGAAAACTTTCATGTGGTTGGGAAAAAAATTTCTTCCCTTTGATTTCAAGGTAAAAAAAAGTGTGAAAATTGCACATATCTCAGAGATATATTTGCCAAGCAGGAAGTGCCATTTTTCACCAATTTAAGTTTGAGGTAAAAGTTTTCACCCATCCCTACTTGTGACAACTATTTTACTACAGTTAAATCACATTTAAAAAAAATGTAAGAAAAATTAGAGATTGCACATGGTGTAGTTTTGTACGTCTGTCACCCTTATAGTAGTCCAACTCAAATTAATAGAATGTATTTTCCTTGGAAGAGCAGTAGCTAATTCATACAGTAGTAAATTCCATGATGTTCAATGATTTCAGTACCTTTGAAGGTGTGGAAGTGTGAAATAATGTCTATTTTTTTCCTTTAGCTCCACTTTCTTGAAACATTTTTGCACATTAGGCTAGGGGTAGAAAGGCAAATAACTCGTCATTTGATGCTGTGGGTTACATTATTTTCAAAATGGTATGGTTTGTCTACTTTTTTTCATTCTTGCAGTTGTTACAATCATTTCAGTACAGGTAAGTCACATTTGCCAAATTTATATATGTGACTATCTTGTGCACCTTATTAGAATTGAGATGGGATGAATATGGATCAAAAGCAACAGAGCCTCCTTCTCTTATAATTAAAATGTTGTTCAAAATCCAATCCATATTTTATAACAAATGAAGAATGTAATCAAGATTGGAATTGGAATTTATATTAACACAAAATTAATGTTTGACAAGAATTTATTTCACTAATGGTAGGTATATCTGTCGGTACAGCAGTTGCAAGTACCTGTGCAACATTATTTGTGGGGCAAATGTGAAGAGAAATATATTTTTTAATACAGATCATTCTTTTATTGTTTATTTAATAATGTGGATTACATTTTCCAGGATTTTTTATTATGTTTTATGGAGGAGCTGGGTAAAAATTCAGATATAGGGAGATTTATGAGATTGGAAATTGCTTATAAAAAGTAGAAAAGGTAGAGGCAATATGAAGCAGAGTGTAAATGATAATCATATATTAGGGTGAACTGTCGTGATAATTTCACATGTAACAAAAAAATGATTTGAAAATAAATAAATAAATAATAAAAGTATATACCACTCACCAAACTCTTACTGTAAAGCAATTCAAATGTACCTTATGTGTATTTGTTTCTTCATGTAAAGTAAAACCTGTTTTATCTGGTGCATAGTGTTAAGATATTGACTGGAAATCACTTATAAATTTAGTAGAGGAAAACAGTATGAAGAAGAGTACAGATGATAATTCATCAAATATAAGGATGAATCTTTGTATTAGGCTTCTCTCTTAATAAAAAAATAATATTCATTCACCTCCATACAAAATCTGATCGCTCAGTGATGCATATGTAACATATATATGTATATCCTCATGGAAAGTAAACCTTGATCTATCTGGTGTATACAGTGTTAAGACAGAACAAGTCTACCTTAAGGGACAGTGTTAATTCTTTAACCTCTTGAGTGCCCAAGAGGTATCCAATGCATTGCAATGCAATGCTTTGGATACCCTCTCACACTCAAATGGTTAAATTACACAAATCTAAGCTGAGAAGGCATAACAGATATATTTTAAAAATATATATTTTTTTCTTCTATACATGCACATATTTTACACTCAAGAATGCCGTTTAAGTTTACTGTCTAACAAACACATATCAAGTATACTGCATTATCTCTTATTGGTTGGGCATTTCCACCTGCTGGAGGGTCTCTTTGAATCTGTTTACACTTAGATCAAATACAGCATAACGTATTACACTATATGCAATGTGCCACTTTAACACTATGAGTGTCTGAGAGCTGCATTGTGCCATCTAATACGATGCAACTAATGTAGTGTACTGTAATTGTGTGAGATGCACATGGCAAAAGATGATCTGTGCATGCTCATGAATTATGAACTTTTCAGAAACACTGTGTCTACATGCAGAACCATGATATGAATTTAAATATCTCAGGAATGGGAGCAGTTTTTACACATAAATGAAAGTAACTAATACCCCATAAGATATATTTTTGTGTGGAATTTGGTGTCAATCCTTCAGTAAACTTTGCTTTAGGACTTATTAAAGCAACTATGATGGCATACAAACTAATCTGTGAAACTACTATTCTTTTCTGCTCCATCACACTCTAAAAATGCTCAATAGATTTATGTCAAATTTGCAATGTTTTTCATTCCATTAAATCATTTGCCATTCCATTAAACAGTATTAAGCATTGGAAAATCATCATATAATGTAAGAGTTCAGTTTAACTATTACAGTGCAACCATGCTGTCATAATAATGGAGGGTAATTAGCTTACAATAAAGTAGAGTATTACTGTTAGGAGGCATAATGTGGGATCTGACATATTTGTCTACTGCTATTCTTAAAAGAATGTTCCCCTGTTCGGTAAAATAAGCTTTCATTTTGTCAGAATTTTGTTAAATGTTTCTGTTGCTGGACAAAATTCTTTCATCACTATTCCCAAAGGGGAAGGCCCCTGTTGCCTTCTCTGGACTTACATTTGATTTGATTTATACAAATAAATTACGTAGCTCTCCCAGGACATTCCTCCACACATATTCCAAGTCATTTTGATGGGTGAAAGGAGATTCATTTTAGAGGTACCAATATGCAATGCATTAGTGGTTTTGAACTGTTTGTTGGTGAGGTGTGTTTTTTTACTCTAAGACTAGTAATAGTAGTGAGCAGACACAGACCTAAAGACTCAGTGTACCATGTACACCTATAATGATAAAATAGCCAAAGAGAGACAACAGTGCAGAACAGGAATAAAAGTGTTAACCAGCAAATGCCCAAGCAAACGTTAAGTACAAATGAAAAAAGATTAGTTATGCAAACTCAATCAAATGAAAAAATAAAGTTATTACATGTCTCAGAATCACTAATATTTCAACTCCGTTCCACTGGGGTTTTCATCAGGATACATGAGAAAATAATAAAAGTTAAATATAAATAAAGGCCTGAATTTTTATTTTGTTCATTTTTTAATATTTGTTCATGTTTCACGATGAATATGAATAAAGAACATGCCCATGAGCAAAGACCAAATGCACTGATGTCTGACAGTAACGAAGCAGCAGCATCTTTGACTGTTTTAGAAGCATGAGATGGTGGTTATGAATAGGAGGTAATAGAGATGAAAGTTTGCATTCAGTATCAGCAGCAGCATTAGACCAATGGACAGACAAAAATAACAGAAGCATATACAAAGATACAGTATGTATTGGAAGACAAAGATATAAAATAAATTCAAAATAATTTCTTTAGCACCCAAAGCTTTTCTCAGCCTTGCTCTGCTTCATCAGGGTAAAAGAATATGAATTACCCATAATCATATATTTTTTATAATTTCCCATTGTTAACAGAAGGTCCAAAATTTCCCTCCGTGCAGGCTCATAGTGTTCCATTATGCTGATCATGATCATTCCGTCCACTGCTGGAACCCATATGAGTTCCACACCTCACAGTGGTATCTCTCCATGCAAGGGTCATTGAAACGCTTCTTTGCTCTACACTTCACTATGCCAAATAATTGTGTTGGAGTGTTAACTGTGGGACATACAACGGCCCCAATTGGCAGATGGAGAACTATTCCCAAACCACTACGTTCCCATGCTGCGGCATCTCTGCGATGCCTACCAAGGAGGTCAATAGCCATATGCACTGTGGACCATCCTCTCTATGCATTGCATTCACGCCACAATACTGCTCCATGTGTGTCAATGTGTATACTGATTTAAAGGCATATTCTTTAGAAACACATGTGCCCTCATGTAGAGAAACATATTGTGTGCGAGTGGGAGAACATAGAAGGAGAATAGAGCAGTGAGATAAAAAACACAGCATCTCGAGACATTTTGCTCAGTGCCCCAAAGGTTTAAAAGAAAGCTTTTAGTCAAAGGTATGGAACATATTTCAGTGTCAGTTCCCAATAAAAATCATGTTTTGTTCAAGAAAGAGTCCTTCTGGATCCATAGGTTACAAACTTTGGCTCCAGGGGGTATCAGGTGTTCCTAAAGAATATGCCTTTAGATCAGTATGCACATTGCTAATCTATAAAGAGGGAGGCTGCTCTGGGTGCACAACACGTAAATATTGCTGCTTTTATCACAATAAATAAGGGGAAGGAAGGCTACAAATAACTTTTGATCCTGGGGGCCCTGGCTTGGTGGCCATACTGTGAGGACCCATACAGGTATTGCTCCACTGCTCACCAACCTAATCCTTTGCCTTCCTTAGTCTATACCATCTACCTTTATACCTGCAAAACACTACCACAACTCATTGGAAGGTTTCCTGACTGAGCTTCTACTCTTGAACCTCCAGCTTCAGATCATACCTAACAAATTGCCTAGCAATCTACAGTATCTCCACCTTATGTACTTGATTATCAGAAGATCCATGAGAAAGTAGAAGGCAAATATCCAGAGATATTGAGAAATAGCTTAAAGATACCTTTGGCATAGAGTTTCTCATTTCACCTGATTGTCGAAAGAGCCCATAGATTTCCTGGTCACTCCCTTCCACTTGGAGCTCCACATTGGCATTTTATTGACTACATCCTAAATTAAAGACAGAGAAAAAGTTCTTACACTTGCCTGGCACCAAGGAGACATTATGTTTGAAAATGCTAAAATCTCATTATACCCTGTCTTTTTAACCAATGTTCAACATCAGTGGGCTTCTGTTTCTGCATTCAAAAGGACACTGAGATTGTTTCACCTTTGCTGTGTTATACTTTATCCAGAAAACCTCAGGATTACTGCTCTCTTCTTCAATACTCTGGAAAAGGCATCCAGCTGGATTGATTTTCATCATCCCAATACTCCAGGTGTGTGTTTAGTCTGTTCTCCTACCTTTGAAATTATACTACTGTACATTTATTAAGTTTTGTCTATAATGTCATCTTAACAACACTTGTAACTACAGTATAATGCTCAGCCTTATTCTGTTCAGTAATTGTACTAGCTCTCCTCTTAATTGTTTCTGATGAGGGTCTTGGCACTCATAGCCTTGTGCTCTGGTCAGAATTGACTTCTAAGGGTTTTTATAGGTCTGTATTGTGTTGGTGTGGGATGGACAGAGTGGTTTGGGATTTGGGCTTGTAACTGTATATTTTTATTCTCATTTCCATTCTCTTTTCTTTCCTAGTCCCTTCTTGCTTATTAGTTGGTTATTAGATGTGACTATGCGTCATGTGACTTTTGAGGGAATAAGATTGGACTTTGGCCCATGTTTGCTCTTAAGACATCCACTAAATTTAATGGCACAAAGGCACAATAATATCAGAATTATTTCCTGGAATGTTATGGGCGTGATCTCAAAATTCAAGTGCTCTTTGATGTGTGACTTTGTTAAGAGGTATTTACCACATTTGATACTTTTTCAAGAGATGCATCTGACAGGACAAAAACATACTAGACCTTAAAAAAACATGGGCAGTTGATGCATATCATTCTATGTATTCTAATTAATCAAGAGGGTGTGTGTTTGGTTTATAATTCTTTTGCTTTTGAAATAACCTCTGACAATACAGATTGCATGGTAGATACTGTGTATACTCATAGCTCATACTCTGATAGATAGCCCCCAGTTGATTGTTAATATCTGCATTCCACCTAATTTTGACAAAACCTTATTGGACAATATTATGTGGTCACTTATGAGTCAATTCCTCTTATCACTATGGGAGATTTTAATATAGTGCTTGATCCACTGCTAGATAGTTTGAAGTTTAACACAACTATGGTTAGCACCTGTCCTCTGGGGCTGATATTTGTGGTGTTACAGAACTGTGGAGGTGGAGACACCCAGATGTCTGCATTCTAGCACTGCCTCTCTGCATGAAAATATTACCTTTCAGCCTATTAGACAAAAGGAGCCATGTGAGTATCTTGTCCAGGTGGTGCCACCACAAGATGGCAATGTGCTCCAGAACAGGGCTCAAGGATGAACTACAGAAGGAGATAAGGTCCAGAAGAAAGTTCCCTCAGTGAAAAGGGGACCCTTGTGACATAAATACAGCAATAGATTGTGGCATGTGACAGTCCCCCCCCACACGAATCCTGAATCCCCCAGAGTATGCTGGGTATGCCCAGGAATTAAAACAACCTTGATCCCAGCACAGATTTCTGGTGTCACATTCCACCTTTTTGTTCTTAAAGAAGAATACAAGCAATTCCTACTAGATCAGCTCCTTGATAGAGATGGGTGAAAATCTTCACCTCAAACTGAAATCCTGTTGGTGAAAAATTTCCCACGAAAAGTACAGTTTTCCTCCCTTTTTTCTAGCTTTTTTTTGCCTAGCTCATTGCATTGAAATCAATGGGTAGAAAAAGTTTTCTCCAACTCACAAAAGTTTTCTACAGTCATATAAAAGCCTGTCAGGCTCTCACAGCATGCCATTCTATGTTTGTGAGAGAAGAGAGCAGCATGTTTTTGAGTTAGAGAAGATAGGCAAATAAAGGGGAAATTAAGCTTATTTTAGATAGTCATAAAGGTAGGACGTTTTGTTCTCTGTAGTAGTGGAGTCTGGGGGCACAATGCGGAGAATAAGGGAGGAATGAGGGTGACCCAATATAACCCAGAATTTGGAGTGACTGACTGGCAAGACACAGGCAGCTGTGGTTCAAATTGCTTGCTGATTTTATTTTTACTGTCTCTGTGCTGGGGAAGTCTGGGGAAAGAAGATGCTGATTTTGTTTTTTAGTTATATTTTTTTTTTTGGACTAACTGTGAAAAGATATTTTTACAGCCTGCAGAAGAAGTAATGTGCTGGGAAATGTTGCACCTTATTAAACATAGGAAAATGTGTTGGAATAGGAGAAAAATATGTTAGAATAGACAAAAAAAATGCTGGAATAGGCTACAAGAAGGAAAATTTTGCATTGGAGAAAAAGAGAAAACTTTTGTGAAAAAAGCAAAAAATTGTCCATTTTTCGTGAAAAGTCGTGCAGGAAATTTTTCTCACTTTTCGCCCATCCCTACTCCTTGAATTACAGTAGGTGTTAGATGTTCTGGTGTCCTTGCCTCAGGGGAGTCTTCTGGAGTTGATGGCCTGCCCTCAGCATGGTATGGTAGAATTGTGGAGATAGGTGCCCTCCTTTACAAAACTTATATTTCTGCCTTTAAAAGGGAAGTCTCCCCAAATCCTTCTCAGAAGTTCTCATTGTTCTTATCCCTAAATCAGGGAAAGATTTAAGTTTATGTGAATAATAAAGGTCTATCTTTTGAATACAGATGGTAATTGGTAAAATATGGGCTAACGTTTTTGGGCAATGGACTTAATGGAGTTATTATCAATTTGGTCCATCAATATCAGTCTGCCTTTATGCAAGGAAAGACATAAATATTTATATTAGGCACATCCTCAATAATATACAAGTTTTGCCTGATAACACAGGCTCTGGAATTGAGGTGTATTTTGATACAACTAAAGTGTTTGACTCTATTGAGTGGCCATGCCTTTGAGAGATGATGACATCTTTTCGTAGTGGTGCGCATTTTATTAAATGGGTAAACCCCTATATGCATCCCCGCAGGCTAGACTCTTCAGTATTAATGTAGTGTAATCTTTATTTGAGTTAGGAAGGAGCATTAGACAGGATTGTTCCCTGTCACTGGCACTGTTTTCTTTGGCAGTAGGACCAGTGGTGATACAAGTATAGTCCTCTTCTCAAATTAAAGTGGGATGAAAGAATGTTTCTCATTATACACGTTTCTGGCCTCAGGGTAAACTGCAATAAATTGGTCCTGTTTCCAATAGACCAGACAGTGGTTGACATTTGCCCAAGTTACTCAATTTATTTACTTTGGTGTTTGAATTCATATAGAACCCACTCAAAATATTTTATTGTAATAGAATTTAAAACTAAGCTGGAATTTGAAGAAAATTACTGCTTACACTTATGGGTAAAAGTAATATTTTTAAAATAGTGTACATTCTTAAATTTTGCATTTGCCACTTAATTGTAACGGTTTTTAGGACACTCAGACCAGTAGGTAAAATAAAACACAATTTTATTAGAATATCAATAATGCAAACGATCGCCCTCTAGTGGCGGTAGAAATATACACACAGTGAAGACTGATATAGTACAGAGAGATAATGCACAATATAATTGACATACAAGATCTCTATGCAGAGAATGGTGTACTATACCCCAAAGGGTTAAGAGCATAAATCAGTCAGTCTCAGATGTGGTGGTTTGGCACGCCCTAGGTGTTAAAAGGAGGTGCTGATAGAGACAGTCCACAGTGTACTGGAAACGTAAATGCCTAGCCAAAGTGACCAAGTAGTAAAGCAGAACAGAGATCCAAATAGCCCCCGCGGGCGTACCTACAGGAAGACTGCTTCTGCGAGTGCAAGTGTGTGTAGCCCCCACGGGCGTAACGGAAACCGGCCTGCAATGCAAGAGCTGATAATAGCCTCCTCAGACATAACCGGATACCAGCAGTAATAGTGCTAGAGCCTATAGCCCCCACGGGCGTATACAACGGGAACTTGCCGGAGCTTGAGCCTTCTCTCTGCTGCCACACTACCACAGTAGGTATCGCCCAGTAAACAACGGGAAGTGAGAGCCAAGGACGCCCTACCGGCCCACATAAAGTGACTACTCTGCAGTAGGATAGATAGAGTCGCCGACGGTGAGCGGCCAACTCAGCAGACGTAGCACAACGAAAGAGGCTCTATACTGGGAATCGAGGTAGAGAGAGTAAAGAGGTACTGCAAGGGTTAATATGCACGTTTGCACAAGGCTCAGTAAGGTAACTCTGCAAGTATAGTGAGGCAATGTGAGGCACGCACAGCTCTGCAAGACAACGGTACACTGCACTGATCGAAGGCAACACAAGGCAGGATGGTCACACGGTGGCTGGCAACAGCGGGTGCAAAATGTCGCGGCGGCGACAACGGGATCGGAGGTCACAGGAACAGGCTGGAAGTTGATCATGGAGCAGGAAGTCAGCCGGGCCGGGTCGGAGCATGCAGGTGGTAGTCATACAAGCCGGGTCATACACGAACAGGAACGTCAGCCAGGCCGGGTCAAGACACAGAGGTGGTTTGCAGACGAGCACTGGTCAAACACGATCAGGAACACTGGAGCGTAGTCAGGACAAGACAAGTCAGTACACGAGAATCCGGAACACAGGAACACAGCGACAGCACTACTGGCTCGGGAACACCACGAAAGGGCATCTGACAGATGTCTGGGCCAGGCATAAGAAGGTAATCAGGGGCGGGCCAAACTGGCTCAGCAAATCAGAGCGAACCACAAGTTAAGAGTGACAGAGAATCACAGGCACTGTGATATTAATGCTCACATATTTGTTTCCCAAAAAATGTTTGCAATGGTGGTGCAATTATAACTATTTGCACTGTAATAATTCAGTCCCTAGAATTGCTAGAAAAGCCTTTCAGAACTCTTTTCAATGTGGAGGTCTATCACCTTTTTGTAAATCCTGGGCCTAGATGCACTAAAGGTTGATGCTGTGTTGGTATGATCTTGTTGACAAGATTTGACCTGCACACACATTGACATATTCACCAAAATTGTCAGATGGAAGGGGAGGGTTGGAAAAGGTTCCTATTAGTATACAGGATTATCGAAGTGCTCTCGATGTGGAAGGGATGGCCAGTAGGGTAATAAAGAGAAGGCTTTCAGCATACCTTGCCTGGATATGCATGAAAAAAATGGGTTTTTATATAATATATTTTTAATTAAAAAAAAAAAACATCAGAACTCAAGGGGGTTATAATGTCCCTTCATGACACCCCCCTAGCATGGGGGCGACAATTGCCTGTTTTTTAAATAATGAGCATATATAATATGTTGAAGGGGGGCACTTTGTGTAGTGCTTGGTGTACCATTTCTGTTTATTTTAATCCTTTGAGTGCCATAGGGGGGAGAAATGCACATCCCTACGACATTCAATGCTGTCCATGGTGCTGAAAGCCTTCTCTTTATTCCCCTACTGTCTAGGTAGGGAAGCAGACAGAATGCTGTTCAGAATTGTCATAGCTCTCCTTGCTGTTGCTCCATAGGAAAGTACAGGGAGATACCAACTACGACAACCTGAGTCAGGTGAAATGGAGACTGTGAACGCTGACAGCAGAGGCTGCTACCGGGTTTACTGAATGAGTCTGTGTCACATTAAAATATCAACACACCCCCTTGCATATGAATGTGTCTCATTATTTAGCATTTCCATATGGAAATAAGTCATTATGCTTCATTTCCATATGGAAATAGGCCATTGTCGATGTGATGAATGAAAATTCGTATACCTGTTAGATTGATGTCGGTGTGGGCATCTTTTTGTCGGAGTGCTGGTGATGTAATGTCGTAGACGCTTTGGTGAATACAGTGGATGTGCCTACAATATTGCTCCGACAGGACATCAACATTTTTAGCCCTTTACAAATTTTTGTGCATCTAGGCCCTGATCTTTCAGCTCCTGTTTGTTTCCTGGTGGTTTCAGTGTGATTCTAAAAGTCCTGCAGCGGTGGTGGAGGATGCTGATATTGGTTGATTTGAGGATCTCTCTATTGCTATGTACAGAGGGAGATGGGGGTCTTTTTGCTACTACTCTGATTTAAAATGTCCTATTGTGGTGCAAGGCCAGCTCTCTCCTTGGCTTGAAGTGGAATAATCCGCAAATGTCAGAATTTTATGATTAGCAAGATTTCCAACTATGGGCATGCAAGGGCCTCAAATATATTTGAAACATTGCATATGGCTCTCATTTTAAGATTTTGATGCCCTAAAGAAGAAACCTGACCTACCCAATCAACAATTGTATAGATATTTACAGTTGATTCCTGCATATACTATGATGTTTTGTTCTCGGTCTATTAATTTTACCCCTTCTCTGTTGGAAAATTTTTCTTAGGTCCCCATCAAAAAAAAGTAATTTTTTGCTCAGTTTGATTTCCTTCAGATATGTTTACTTTATCTTTGTTTCCTTGGTCTTTCTTACAAGCTCCAGGCAGATATTGCAAGAAATAACTTTCTCCTGCTTGGTTTTGTTTTATGCTCAGAAAGCCATTATTCTTTAATGGAAGTTCTGAGGCCCCTGATGTTGCACTATGATTCTGGCTGATTGATAATGATATCCCCACTTATACATTGATTCGGCCCATAAGTCAAAGAATCAAATTTTAGCATTACGTTTGCCTCCCATAATTTTCTCTCCTTCTGAGTGCGAAATTGTCCCATCCTCTACCATTGACTGATCAAAGAATCAGTATCTGGACTAACTTTCTTATCTGATTTCCTTTATAAACAATGTAATGTGTACTTGTATATGAGAGATAAGTTTTCATATTTATCTGTATAACATGCCTGAGGAAGAGACCTAAGAAGTCTTGAAAGCTTGCATTTTAAATCTGTTTAGTTAGCCAATAAAGGTATCAACTTTACTAAATTTTTGCCTCCTTGATATCAAAAGTGGCACCTTTGATACAGCAGACCACAATATTCTGACATACTGTACATATTGAAAAATTTTGACTTAGGTAATTATTTACTAAACTGGGTTTTATCCTGCATATCAACTATAACATATGTTGTTTCTCTCCCACTTGAAAACACCTCTGGGTTCCCCAAGGTTTCATTCTCACCCCTTCTTTTTTCACTATTTATAAATCATCTGCCCACTGTTTGCAAAACATCATCAGTGCACATGTTTGCATACTATGCAAATATATCTTCAAACTCTTCTGTTAGCTCCCAATACAGGGGCCTCTATGTAAAAAAAAAAGGCTACTGTTGTCACCCACAATAACTCTGCACCCTGGATTCAGAAGTAGAAGTTAATAGTTTGGACTGAACATAGGCATCAGAACAACTATTTTATTTCTTTGTATTTATCATGCTTCATTTCCTCTTCCATTACCAGCAATGAATAAAAGTAAGCGTGGAAATCAGTAATTTCTATTATTCATTTGTTTGCAACAATTTGATTTAAGGAATCTATCACATAGGATGGGACTCTTCAATATATACTGGAACTATTTGATTCCATCATATGTATCATGATTCTCTTGATTTTTCTCTACTAATAATTGAACTAACTAGAAATGTCTATTTTTTATTATTCTACTTTTGACACTATCCAGTTTAAGGAATCTATCACTCCACATTTTTATTCTTTTCACATTGTATCTTTTACTTACGAATTTAAGCAGGGTAGAATATGCATATGTTGCTGTAATTTTGTAACATTGTTCTTAATAATGGATTTTGCTCCTTTGTTATATTTTTGATCAGGGGAAAAGTGGAATGATGGTATAAAGCCATTTCAAAGAATTTTAACAATTGGTATAGTATTGTATATCCACTCATTTTTTGGGGTATTTGATAATGTGAATTCCAGAGTTAGGGTGTCTAATTATATACATATATGTATATGTGCACTATCAAGTATATATATTTTTCCCTATTTTTTCATTCCCTTTTTAGTTTATGTTCTTCAAATGTGTATATCTGGAAGAATGATCCATATGATATAACACAGTGATTCCAACTATGATATATTATAGTATATATGTATACATTTTATTCTATTATAGATACTTTTTTTTATAATATAGGTAGATAGGCACTTCTTTATATATATAGTCATGTATGCAGACTACACCATAATCTACTTTAAGAATCCAAGTACATTGTAACTTGTGGCTGTGTTATGGGAATATTTCATTGACGCTGAAAGATATTTCACTAAAATAAACTTAAACACTGACATTACAGTCACAATGGTATTTGAGTAAAGTGAAAATTTCTTAAACTCCAAAATACCAATTTATTAATCTTAAAGTCCAATCAAATCTTGGCTCCAGCTGACTTCTACAAATATCTTGGTATGTGGCTAGACCCCAACATAAAAATTTTGACTTCACTGTCAAATGTACCCTAAAGTAGGAAGTTTAGAAACAAATCCTGTCTAAATCCCCGGTAAAGAAAACATTGAATAGGAGATATTAATGTCAGTCGTTGACTACAGGGAAGTATTATATGCTTCAACATTACAAATCAGTATAAATGTAACACTCAGTATATTTCAGTATGCTAATTTTTCTTCAATTACACTACCCAACAATGTGATATGTATAAAGAATTAAACTGATAATGTTTGACTCCAGACATATCTATCTTGCCTAGTTTATAGCCACTTCTCTGGAAAACTACCACTTTACCTAAACTATATGCTCTGTATGCCAGAAAAAATATTAATTTCCTCTTTTCCCATGGTAATTCCTGCTAAAAGGGAAGTCTATATATCTTCTGCCATTTCACTGACACCACAGATTTTTCTGTGAAAACAGTTCAATTTCCCTCCTATTTTTTCAGTGGCAGTGCAATGCCTGACCCCATTACTATAAAGACCCAACATTTCCCACTATGAAGCATGGTGTATTTTAGGAGACAAAGAGTGGAAGCAAGCAGAGAGAGAGAAAAAAATAAAAGTTAAAATAAAATTAAAGTTGTTTGGAGTGACTGAGCGGTTAGCATTATGACCAGTAGCAAAAAGAGAAGCTCTATGGACTCTGTCACCAAGTCCGCTGATGCAGATGTGGAGAATGAGGTCAGCAGCACCAATGGAAAAGGGATGTCGCATTCCTCTGACGCAATGTACCCCAGTCCCCACACATCATCCCTTTGGATGTGGGGAGCTATATCTAAGAAGGAGGAACTGGGTAGAAGTAT
This sequence comes from Rhinophrynus dorsalis, assembly GCA_037306005.1. Lineage (NCBI taxonomy): Eukaryota > Metazoa > Chordata > Amphibia > Anura > Rhinophrynidae > Rhinophrynus > Rhinophrynus dorsalis. The sequence continues at coordinate 136,689,818 of CM074723.1, read as the reverse complement.
GTGCAGATCATGTCAGCTGCCTGTGCATTGTACTACTGCAATGTGCCTTCTTCTGGTGAGATGGCAAGTGTGACAACAGGGAACCCTCTGTCACACTTGTCAACCTTAACAAATCCTATAGAGCAACTAGAGACTAATGGCAGTGGTGATGAGAGAGAGGGTGGTGGGGGTGGTGGAGAAGCTCAAGTGGAGGCGAGTATGAGAGTGTTTTTGGTGGAAATGGAAGGAAGAGATGCAGCTGGGGAATGTTATTCTCTTGGGGCAGGCACAATGCAGTCATCCTCAAAGTACATGTTAACATGCTTTGAGCAGGATTCACACATAGTGTCCATTAAAAACAATGAAGAATGTTCCTGCTACTTTGCTGGACCCACACTTTAAACATAAAATGTCAGAATTTCTGCCATTTTCAACCAAGGCATGATCAGTACATCTCTCTGAGGAATTGGGTTCTGAGAAAGTATATAAGATTTTCATGACAATCACTACAGCTTTTAGGATAGGAGTTGTACTTGTTTGTGTTACTTTCAGATGCAGCAGTTGGTTGAAGTGCTACACCTTCCTTCGATAATAAATTCTTTCTCAGCATTGCCCACTGATTCTTCCCCACTATATTCATATTTATCACAAGATGTTGTTGATGACCACTTAGTTGTCTTAAGGACAAGAAGATAATAGTCATATCTAATTACTGCAAATGCATAAAATACTCTTTTTTGTTATTAACACAGGCTCATTCTAAAAGACAACTTTCAGTCATGTAGACAAAGAACAGTATGAGGTGAGTTACTTTTGAAGGAAATACATTTCCCCCATTCTACAAAATGTTGGCTTTGTTTCTTGTGAGTTCCAGGGACCCCATGGGTTGGATTCAATTGTAGGTGCTAATTTTATATCTGCTTTTATGTCCAAGTTTCCCCATAGACTTCAACAGGAAAATGTTTGATAAAACGGGAGGTAACATTCATCTCTTGCAATTGAATCCAGCCACATCAAGCAAGAAAGGAGTCATTTGTCTAATCCCCCTACTTTCTCACTGGAAAGGAATTTAATAATAAATCACAGGGGTCTTATTAATAAAGAAATGCCAAAAGAAGGGTCTTAAAGGCCCTTTCCCATGTATATTGTGCCTGAGGAAGAGGTCCTTGGACCCCTTCATATACTATTCTAAATAAACAAACAAACAAACAAACACTGAGGCCCCCAAACTACTTCCTTATTTGGCTGAAGCCCCACCTGAAATAGCTAATGTTCAGCTGGCTGAAGATGAGCCAATCACAGGCTGCAACAATTTCCAACAAATCAGTGGTTGGAAGTAAAAGGCCACACTCATATGGTATCATGTGTTCCCATGTATGACAAATCAGCAAGTTAGACATATGTTAGGGTAATTGTAACAACCAGCATACTGTTTAAAATGGTAAATCCAACAGACTTCATTAGACTAGCTAATTTTGCTATTTATTATTTTTTGCTATTCCAGGTAATGATTTAGTCACAGCAAGTCTGTCTTTCTCTTCACAAATTACCAAGTCTAACCATTCTGTCTATAAGTAAAAATGCATGTCTTTGTTGAACTCTGACACAAGGTGTCCTTAGGCATAACTAAATATGCATTAATGTCTTAGCAATATCTCTATGAAACATGGGAAGAAAACAATTGGTCAGTTCACTTCTTGTCTGTCAAAAATCACCTTCAGAGAAATCTTATGTTGTAATTTATATGAGATTTATGCATAAAAAACATTAACATGCTCTGACAATCAGTTGTTTTGCTTTCAGCCATCTTCCGTTTTTACCACCTGCTGTATGTGCCTTCTGCTTTAATCGTGCTGTTGACAGTTTCTAGCAGTAAAGATTACAATTATTCAGTGTGACAGGCAAAATACTAAATTAAAAAGCAATCAAATTTGGATTCATTTCTGCATTATACGGTATTGACTTCAAAGCAAAAATCCATTTTCAAAGCATTTCTTCATTAGCAAACACAGCTTCATTTCAGGGAACACTGATCATGCAATATACTTTAACCCTTCAAGGAAAAGAGGGGGTGTGCAATGCATTGGTTTGCACTACATTGCCTATACCTCTTGCCCTTAATGAGTTAAGAAGCATACTTATTTGCATAACTGTTAGCAAACTTCCATCAATATAGAGAGTTAATTATTAAATGTACCAGGTGACAGTAAAGGGATAGTAATGTTTCACAATAAAAGGAGCTCCAATTAATTTTCATAGCACTGGTTTATGGAGAGTCTTATTTCAATACTGTCTGAGTTGTAGTTCAACAGTAACTGAGTGTATCCCCCACCCACCCATTTTACTGATGTAACACTGCTCACCTCAGAGCAGCAAGACTGTCCGGATAGATCGCAGAGAGGGACAATCTTCAGGGAGCATAAGGAAAAAACCTGAAAAATCTGTCAAGGGGGGACAGGGTTTTCCTTATGCTCACAGTAAAAAGATTGTACCTTGAGGTCTGGTCAAGGGACAAGATTCCACATCTGAGGGGAGTGGCTTACACTAGGAAAAAGGGACGGAAGGGGGATACTTTATCAATCAATTACTCTTAAACTACAACTCTGACAGTACTGAAATAACTCTCTCCATGGCCCAAATCCTATCAAGATTAATTGGAGCTGCTGTTTTTGTGAAACATTACTATCCCTGTAATCAGTACGCAATCATTCTGAAAGAGCTGTTTAAATTAATGACATTCACTTGTATTTAATGTCATATAGCCTGAAAACTTGCACTATTGTGGGGAACTTCAGGGCACTTTTGAGCTCCCCAGTTCTAAATGGCCAAGTTACTAAACATGTGTTGTAACTGCGAGCAAACTGAGAAACCCTTTAAAAACTGCAATATCAAGGGTGTATGAGTAGTGGAGGTTAGAAAATACGGTGAAAATGAAATGAATTAATAATTGCTTTTAAAGTTTGGTATCTTCAGATTTTGTTTATCTTATGTAAACAGTGTGTCAGCATAACAAGAATTTGAAATTACACCATTTGCCCAGCAGGTGCTAAAAATTCTATTCTAGTTATTCACCATCTGCATACGTATCCAATTTCTGCATGATGCAATTTGTACTATATCTCTGATACATTTTGACAATATGTTAGTACTATTGAAAGGGTATGTTATATTTAGAGATCGTCATATGTGTTTATGTCAATACTAATTTTTTTTATTGCCAAGCTATTTTTATCTAAAAGGAAAAACAGCAGTAGATGTAAAAATCACACTTCATTTTTAGTATACAGAGAAAGAAAATTATATTTTTTTCATTATACAAAACTATGATTGAGGGTTGTTTACATTAGTATACTCTATCTGGCCTGACAAACGTTACAACACATACAATGCTCATACATGCATCGTGGCATAAAATGCTTCACTGAAAGTAAAAAATGTAGCCTGAAAGGAGCCTGCCCCTCTTCCTTCCCACTCACAACCTGAACCTGCTCCTCTAGCTCCAGACTCACAGGATTCTGACCCTATTGTTACCCACTCACAGCCAGAACCTGAATCCTCACAGGAACCTACAACTCTTCTTCCTGTCCACTAACAGATCCTCTACTACATCCTCCTGTTGCACACTTACAATAGGATCTCTCTCACCTACTACAACCACCTCTAATTGTAGTCTTCCTCATCATTACTCTCCCCATTATATTCCCTCTCTGTGCCACTCCATGATCATATGGTGAAAAAAGTGTCAAAATGCACTGAAAGACTCACAACCATCTAAATTACTTGATGATAAGGATGGTACACCTGATGGCACAACCACTGTTGGTGTAGATGGCTTGGGGCTCCACTGAAATGCTGCTACTGCTGGCAGTAGCAATGGTACTGCTGCTAACAATTGGTGCCTCTTCTTACATCTTGGCAATAGAAAGAGCACACAGATTTAGGCATGGCTGATTCTGCAGTTCCTTCCCTCCATAATCTTATAGCTTTTTCTCGAACATTTTATTGACACTTTTCCCCTAGTGGAATTTTCAGGAGGTTGAACACTACTTTGCAATACCAATGAAGTGTTGCTATCTCTGTATGATGCATCACTAGGTCCCACTACTAAATCCTCCTCCTCTGCTGTGGCAAGAATACCAGAATGATACAGCTCATCTTTAGTTTTTGTAGTCCTGCTATTACTGCTACTGAAAGTGGACATTTTCACATATATTTTTCTAATGGAACAGAACAGTAAGGGAGAGCTTCTATGGGTCTGCCGATCATCAAAACAGTCACAACTCCAACGTGTAGAAAATGTCATTTATTTTCTCAGAAACAGTAAAAACAAAAGTTTAAAAAATGACATAGACACAAACTGGAGTGCAAATTAAATTCAAAAAGAGAAACATGCTAGCAGCTTAATGCGTTTTGTGTAATCAACACTTACTCATAGGACAAATTATGTGTGTACAAATTACGATATAAATAGAACCCAACATACAACTACTAAAACATCTTGGCCAATCATGATCCATCAATTAATTCAAATTGACCAATCTACGCAAAGGTGATTAGCACCGTACCTGAAAAGACACTAAATAGATTGCATCCTATAAGGCACCATCCTTTCTAATCCTGGCTTAGATCTAAGTTATACCTTCCATTGCTGCAGGCTGCATTATATACATGTTTCCCAAACTGCTTTCCATTTCTAGGCCTGCGCCTAATGGACATAATTAAGTTAAGTTCCCCCTTGGCCCCTCAACCTAGGTTTCCTACTCTGTCTACCCATACTCCTTTTCATTATTTTGCTTTTCTTTGATTCTAACTGCTTTTCATTGCTGCTTTATTTTTTAAATTGTTGTTAAAAGATTATGTAATCCTTTGAAGATTTATTCTCACAAGGATTTTTCTGATGTGGTATTTGCTCCTCGATGGGATTGAGCGGCATTTTGGTACAGCACTGATTGCTGGGCCAGGATGGCTCCCAGCTTTCCTTCAGGGTCTTTTACAACAATGAGTTTCTCTTCCCCACCGAGGACTTCTGATGATACTACTTGTTATGCACGTATCTATTCATAACCATTTACAATACACTCAGAGTTTATTTCCGGTAGGCCTCCATTTGCAAATTCTTATCAATTGCCTCTATGTTTAAGAGGACAGGGGGACATATCATGTTTTTTGTTTGCATTATATTATAGACGATGTCACTGTAGGTTGCGTTATCGGCTGGCGTCGGCGCTGGAGGTGACCTCGAGTAATTCACAGTGAGATCCTACATCTCTCATTAGATTCCTTGATTTATTTCCCATTCTCTTTAGTCAGTATAAACTCCCGGACATGTTCTTGTCAATTAACATTTTTTCCTACATGCCTGTCACACAGTTAGTGGGAGGAGTGAGAAGGAGAGAGAGAATGGTGGGGGGGAGAAAAAAAAGAAAAAGAGAGAAAGAAAGAAAAAAGAGAAAGAAGAAAAAAAATATATCCGCCCCAGGCAGGGCTTTGCCTTTATTAGCTTATTTGCACATTTAGGTTTACGTGCATCTCTCATGCATATGTCCCTCTGTACTCGCTATTTTAATTGGGTTTGAAAAACTAATATCACATTCACAATATACCTAGTCATATTTGTTCTATGAGTTTTGTTCCCCACATATACCCCATACTGTGATCTCCTTCACACGGGTTTTCCGAGATCATATGGGTGCCTAATTTGACTTCCATTCTCCTATAAAGTATTGCCATTTGTTATGAATATGTTAAGATATTTTGTTCTAAGATATCACACTTATACTTCAGCCCTATTCCCTTTTGGTTTGCTCTAAGACTTTCATCACCACATTCCGCCGGATGCCATTTCCAAGGAGGCAATGACACATGACCCTTATGGTTCTTGGTTCCCACAAAACACTCTCATGGAGATTTCCCCTGCTTTTCCTACTTGGTTTTTCTCCCTCAACATAGGTTCATAAACATTTAATATCTATTTAGAATTAATGTAATTACCTAAATTATCCACACCTAGTTGGAGCCCCTCAGTTTCTAATCACTTTCTATCATCACCATTACATAATTACTTTTAAACTACCTACTATTTATGTTCTGATAGGGTTTCATATATATTCCCGGACCGACCACATACTCATGCTAATTGATACTTATATGACCATCTTCCTCAGTTATCAATTATATGCCTCCACAATACCCTCCAGAGGGTGTGCTTCACCCCTTTCTCCAAATTTTCTCACACTCTCCATTCCCCAAGGCCTCGGGCACTATGACATTTGTGTCACCAACACTTCTATTCACATCTTTCTCATCCTTTCCCCCACTCCCCTCCTTTTCTTTTTTTTTTCTTCCTCCCTTCTGGCCTTGCTGGACTGTTCTGCTCATTCTGGGTTGCTTTTATATCTTCTACCATTGACGTTTTCCAGTGACTCATCTTAATATACTGTGCATCAATGCCAAGGGCCTAAACTCGACGGGTAAACGTGCCCTGGTGCTCAGAGAACTGGATAGGCAATCTGCCGACATAGTTTTTATTCAGGAGACTCATTTTCAGAGAAACTCCCCTCCTAAATTTTCAAATCACAAATATCCACATGGTTACTTTTCACATAGTCCTGAAAAACATAAGGGAGTAGCTATACTGATCCGTGATAGTGTGCCTTGGATATACTTAGATCATTCCTCAAATCCAGAGGGCCGTCTCTTAACCTTGAAAGGCCTGATTCACAATAAATCTTTTCTCTTAATAAACACATATACACTCTGTTCTAGACCACATCTCGTCTGCACCTAATGATAATATAATTCTAGGGGGAGATTTCAATTTGGCTTTAGACCCTACTTTGGATTCCTCAGGGGGTAAATCGCCTTTCAGACTTTCCCACCTTCGAGCACTGAGAAAACGGCTTCACAACCTGCATTTGATTGATACTTGGAGATTGTCCAATCCCTCGACACGCGATTATACATTTTTTTCATTTCCTCATTCTTCCTACAGCAGGTTGGATTACCTCTTCATCTCTCAGAGTCTTCTTCCCTCATTGATCAAATCATCTATAGATCCATCCTCTTGGACCAACCATTCATCAGTTTCTATGACTCTGAAATTCGACATTCCCAGGCCACAAACATGGAGACTGAATGACTCTATATTGCAAGACCAACATTTAAAAGACTAGTGTAATGACATCATCTCTGAATACTTTTTGATTAATGACGACCCTACTCTCTCTTCCCCGTTAATCTGGGAGACACACAAATGTGTTATACGAGGGCACTTCATCAAGTTAAGTTCCCAGAAAAAGAAGTGGAAAATGATTCTCTCCAAACTTGATATGATGAGATCTCTTGATTCTACCCATAAAAAAACTTTGGAGCCAAAAGATCTCGAAAATCTGTCATCTGCTAAACTCGAGCTCCGTAATTACCTAGCAAATCAATATGTCAAGTCATATATGTGGTATAAATTTCACCACTACTTTGAAGGCAATAAATGTGGCAAGAAACTAGCTGGATATCTTAAGGCTTGCAGACGCAGAATTGGTATAGCTCAAATTAAAGATTCTTCTGGTAAGCTTACGAATCTCTGCCCATCTATAGCAGAAGCCTTCAGATCATTTTACCATTCATTATACAATCTAAAATCTCACCCTTCAGATTCCCAGCCAGATCTCAAACTCAAAATTAGGGACTTTCTAAAGAAAGCTAATTATCCTAAGTTACAACACAAAGCGATCAGCTTACTTGACCGGGACATACAGTCCTCGGAACTCGAGAGGACTATTAAAGTCACGTCCTGGGTCCTGATGGTCTTACATTGACGCACTATAGGTCGTTCTTAACCACACTTCCCCCTTTCTGCTTAAATCATTCGATGCAGTACTTAATGGGCATCCTTTTTCTCCTCAATCACTTATGGCGCACATAGTAGTTCTGCAAAGTCAACTAAAGACCCATTATTGTGCATTAGCTATCATCCAATTTTTCTACTAAATCTTAACATCAAGATATTTGCTAAAATACTGGCTTCCAGGTTAAAACACTTACTGAAACATCCTATACATCCCGACTAAAACGGCTTTGTACCGAAACAAGAAACAAGACATAATACAGCCCTCTCAATATCACTTCTCCACTATGCTTGCACTACCAACACCCCTACTGTATTTTTGTCGACAGGCTCTGAAAAGGCCTTTGACAGAGTGAACTGGGATTATTTAGCGGAAACTCTTTCATACATTGGTTTAGGCCCCTGTTCTCTTGTAGGAATATTGAGTTTATACTTGTCTCCCTCAGCTTCAGTCTTAGTTAATGGAATAATATCCTCGCCCTTCCAAATCACTAATGCAACGAGACAGGGCTGCCCACTCACACCTATCCTTTTTATTTTAGCCCTTGAACCTCTGCTACAATCAGTTCGGAACAATCTTATTGTATCCGGTTTAAAGTTAGGGAACCATCATTATAAACTATCTGCTTTTGCTGATGACGTGTTATTTTACCTGACATCCCCCTAAACATTCCTATCCTGCACCGATTCTTTCACATCTATCACAGTGCCCATGCTATTGCTGGCGACATTCTGTCAATTTCACTTCCCGTTGCCTCTTATTGGTTGGTGTGGTTTTGCCCCGCCCAGTATTTGTCCTTAAATACTGGGCCTTGTCACTTCTCCAGTGCCCTTTCGTGGTGTTTCCGTTGCCGGCGCTTGTTTCAGTTATTTTTGTGATCTCTGTGTATGACCCGGACTGCCTGACTACTCTGCTGTATCTGTTCCTTCTCTGTGTACCGACCCAGACTGCCTGACTATTCTGCTGTCTACGTTCCTGCTCCGTGTACCAACTCGGATTGGCTGACATTCCTGTTCTGTGTACCAACCCAGTTTGGACGTTCATTATCCCGTGTATCAGGGCCTGCCTGCGGCTCCATCCGGTATCCGGCTTGGGGCTGTCATCCAGTGTCCTCTCTGTCTACGGACAGATCCTCTGTTGCCTCGTTACTGCTCAGGCGGTCTTGTCACAGAGACCCAGTCACTTTGAGTCGCGCGGGCGACACTCTGGTGTATGTATGTATGTATGTATGTATCTTTATTTATATGGCGCCACACAGTGTACGCAGCGCCTTACAAAAGACATATGTCACAATGAAATAAGTGCGACATTCATAGAAACAATGGGAGAGAGGTCCCTGCCCCAAGGAGCTTACAGTCTAAATGGATAAAGGGAGACATACAATGGGGTAAGAGGGTGTTAAGTGCTGGTGTGGTAGATCCATCTGGTTGCACCATGGTACGCTTGACCTTTTACTGCTGCAAGCTGAGGTTGGTCTAACCCTGGGCGCCTCAGGCCACTCTTACTATCTGGCAGTCGACTCTAGGTCTGAGCATTTGTTAACCCTTCGGGGTTGGTGCCATATTCCACCGGATTACTATCTTTGCAGTCTCCGTTGGGTGTTCTTCAGAGCATACAGTTGCAGTCTTCCGTTACTGCTACGGCAGTCTACAGCTTGTCCTGGGCCACCGTTTACTCCTGTGGCATACTCTCTATTCCGTCACTCTCTGCAGAGTGAGAGTCTTGTGAGCCTCGCGCTATTAGGGCCTCTCAGTCTTCCTGGCCTAATAGTAACCATTTCACTGCTGTCTCATTTGGAAATCGCATGAACTATACATGGCTGTGTCAGTATATTATTGTTGCTGTCATATATATATACTGGACCCGTGTGGGTATAGATTACTGTAACCTGACCTGTGTCAGTACTATATTGTGTACATATATTACTGGACCCGCAAGGGTTATCGTTATTCTGTGTCTTTTCAATAAAACTGTGTTTTATCTAAACCTACTGTGTCTGAGTGTCCATAAAACCGTTACAAGATCCCATCCTAGGACATGTACTTCGCACCTGGATCTCTGTAAATGACACTTTGAATCTATCTCATTATCCTTCTCCTTTAAAATCTATCTTGAGGAACCCATATTTCCTCCCAGGGCTTTCTAATTCAAAGCTTCTTACCATGTCTAATACAAGCAATCACAACATATTCTGAGGTGTTGAAGCGATTACATTTCGATTGGTTTACCTCATTGCAATTACAGCACTGGATCAACACTGAGAAATCAAAGGGCTCACTTATTAGGTCCCTCTCTCCTTTTGAACTCCTCATCCACTTCCATCCTTTTAATTTCTGCCCGCTTTCTTCCTGTTACAAACTGTTCAATTCCTCCTCTCCTTTGCGCAAGCCTTATTTTGTTTTATATTGGGAGAGGACACTCTCATTTCAACTTGATCAGGTTACTTGGTCCATTATCTTTAAACTTAACTTTCAACATGCCCCCGGATACCGCCACTAGGGAGCTTAATTATAAGATTATTTCAGGCTGGTGTTTTATCCATCAGCTTCTCCACTTTGCTGGAGATGCTTCTTGCATTTTGGATCATTAGTACACATTTGGTGGTCTTGTCCGTTAATCCAATCATTTTGGTCATCTATAATTCAGAACATTAATCTTATTCTATCGACTTCTTTACCTTTTGGCTCCTTGCTTTGCATTTTCTCGTACATGTCACATCTTCCAATATCTGTAGTGAAGGTTCTAAAACATCGCATTTGTCTCCTTCTGAATGCAGCCAGAGCTTTAATAACCCTGTATTGGAAATCTTCAGCTTCGCCACCCATGAAGGACTGGCTGTTAATAGTTAAAGCTAAAATAGCTTATACAAAAATGTGAGCTTCTTTTCTACACACTCGCTTAAATTTTGTCACAGAGTCTCTTTCAATCGTTCATTGTTTTGCATATATTTGTTTGGAACCCGGGTGGCTGGAGCAGTCTGTCTATTCCACCCCCTCCCCATTTTTCTTTTTTTGTCCTTTCCTCCTAAATCTTCTACATTCACTTCTTATATATTTTTCTTTTCATATCCCCTGACGGGGCCTTACCATCTTTAGGTTCTCTAGTGACTGACTTTATGATACTGTACTGCTATGTTGGCTTGTAATTTGTGTTCAACTTCAACACATATGGAGTGCTTCCTATGGTATATCCTTTTTGTTTTGTTTCATAATGCTGTCATCATGTGATTTGTATCACCCTTCTATTGTTGTTCTGTTCTATTTTGTAATGTATTTTATTTACAAATAAAGATATTTTAAATCTTAAAAAGAAAAAAAAGAAAAAGAAAAAAAGAAAAGGGGGAAAAAAAGGAAAGAACGGGGAAAAAAAAATATAGTATCCAGATGATATACTACCCCAAACAAAATCTCACAATACTCTCCTTCAACCTCCAATACATGTTGAAGATGTTAGAAGCACATATGGTGGTCCCGATGGTTAGATTCCCAATATTGGACTCAGATTATTCAACAAATTAATAGTGCTTTTAATGCCTCCATATCCCATATCTCCATATGAACCACTTGTGTGTGTTTTCTCTGTGTTCTCCCAAGTTAAATGGTTATCATGGTGCCCGTGATTCTGCCTTAGCGACATTCTTACTTCCGGGTTTACCTTGGCTGCATTCTTATTGGCTCTGGGATTATAACTCCTCCCAGGGCTTGCCTTTATATACGCCCTCCTGTCACTATACCGGTGCCCTTCCGTGGTGTTCCTGACCAGATGTTTGTTGCTGTGTTCCTGTTAAATTAAATTTATTGACAACTGAAAGGTATCACGGCGCCCGTGATTATGCAACATTCTGACAAGCTTATTTTACTGGTGCCTTCTCATTGGCTGCGCTATACAGCTCCTCCCAGTGACAGCCTTTTTATACCCTTGGCTGTCACTTAGAGTTTGCCCTTTCGTGGTGTACCTGATGCCTAGCGCTAGTTCTGTTTGTTTGATACCAGTGTATGACCCGGGACTGCCTGACTACGCTTTTGCTACTGTTCCTGCTTCTGTGTACCTATTCGGATTGGCTGACGTTCCTGCTTCCTGTTCTGACCCGGCCTGGCTGACGTTCCTGCTCCGTGTACCGACCCGGCAAGACTGACGATCCTGCTCCGTGTACCGACCCAGCTTGGCTGACGTTCCTGTGCTGTGTACCGAATCGGCTTGGCTGTAGTTCCTGCTTCCTCCATGCCCGGCTGGGAGAAAAAACGGTCAGTGCCTGCTGCTACCATCTGTGCACATCTCTCACGATTATTGTGCATCCCAGAGATACGGTACTCCATTACCGTTTGTAGTCCAGTCCGTGGGTTTGAGTCTCAGTGTGTCAGTGCTCCTCCACACCGTTCACTTGATCGCTTGGTCTTCTGCTTTGGGTCCAGTTGGGTGCATCCGGTAGTCTTCCGTACCCTGACCATAGCGTTCATTAACCCCTTCGGGGGTGATGCCTTGTGCCGCTACTTGTTTCACCAATGTTGTTCTCATCTCCGGAATACTTGTGCGATTGGTCTTCCACTCTGGGTTCAGTTGGGCTCTTCTGGTTGCCTTCCATCTTAAGTCCTATACGTACATTAACCCCTTCGGGGGAGGCACAGGCACACGGTGGTGGATAGTCTCAGTAGGGCGTCCTTTCCTGGAACAAGCTCTGACTCACTCAGTTGTAGTCTCCGGTAGGCGTCCACCGTTGCAACCATCCATTCAGGTGAACCTTGCCTGTTCTCTGCTGCCGTCCGGTCACTGTCGCCTCCCCTGTCTATAGGCGACATTGGGCCTCCGTTTATCTGGGCTATTGAGTCAGTGGCTTCACTGGCATTGCTGGTCTCTATTACACTGTATCTATCATAGTTACCTGACCTGTGTCAGTATTGTAGTCTATAAGTACATACTGGATACGTGTGGGTTAACTTGCTTGTAACCTGTCCTGTGTCAATTATTTGCTGCTATTGGCTGGACCCGTGAGGGTTACATTATTCCTTGTGTGCTTAAATAAAATTGTGTTTTACCAACATCTGCCATGTCTGAGTGTACTGAACCATAACAAAAGGTAAGCAAAATATATACAATATATACAGCAGGAACAAGCAAATGGTTACAGGCCAGCGAGCAATGCTATCAGGAATAGTAGGCTGCCGAGCCTGACCAATCTGCTGGAGACTAGGCCTAAGCCACTGGTAGTCTCTGCTGGAGCCAGGGGCAGTCGAGGCTTAGAGGGAAAACGAGCATGAAATTTTTGAATGAGAGAGGGAGCATGCATGTCCGTAGACGAGATCCAGGAATGCTCCTCAGGTCCCTTCCAGTGAACTAAATATTGTAGTTGACCTTGGACCCTACGAGAGTCCAGAATATTTTGTACCTCATACTCCTCATGATCTGCAACTCTAATGGAACCAGGACGGACAGGAGCAGAGGTATAGCGGTTGCAGACCAAGGTCTTGAATAAAGAAACATGGAAAATGTTATGGATGCGCATATTAGCAGGGAGTTCTAGGGTGTACACAACAGGATTGATTTTCCGAAGGACCCGGAAGGGACCAACAAATCGAGGAGACAGTTTTCTACAGGGTACTTGTATGTGTAAGTTTTGTGTAGACAGCCAGACTCATTCCCCCACATGAAACACCGGTTCTGGCATCCTTCTATGATCGTCCTGCCTCTTCTGCCTCTGTGTACCCATGTGGAGCAGAGTTCCCTTAAATGTTCCTCCAGAGATGGAATATTTTGTGTCTCAAATGATTCCGGAAGTACAGAAGGCTGGTAACCACAGTTAACCATAAATGGTAAAGTCTGAGTCGACGAGTTCATGGCACTATTCCGGACAAACTCCACCTACAGTAACAGGCTCGCCCAGTTGCCATGATGGTCCAAGACAAAACAGTGCAGGAACTGTTCCAAGGCCTGATTCAATCTCTCCGCAGCACCATTGGACTGAGGGTGGTAGGTCGGAGGAGAAAGAGAGCTGGATACCTAACTAGCACAGAACACGCTCAAGAAATGTGACACTAACTGGCTTCCTCAATCCAGCACAATCACCTTTGGTACCCCATGGAGGCAAAAGACCTACCTGTAACGGTTTGTTGAACACTCAGACACAGTGGTTTAAGATAAAACACAGTTTTATTGAAATTATAAATAATAAGATAACCTTCACATGCCCTGTAGTACTACAGCAGAATAATACAGACACAAAACAGGTTATTTGTGCATATGCCTACACAGGTCCAGTATAACTAGAAAGTTCAGAGTGGTCTTATACTGACACAGGTCAGACAGGAAAGGGTGAATACCCAAAGCGACAGTTCCGCATGGGTTAAAGTTCTCCAATAGGTGTAATCAGTCTCTGTGCAGAGAAGTCTGTGGTGAGTTCTCTTTGTAACACCCAGTATGGTAGAATAGCGCACGTAGGAGACTGTAGTGCAATAATGGAGACCAGAGCACTTGTAATCCACCAGAGCAGTAACTGAGACTAAGATACACTGCTGTAGCAGTCACAGAGGCAACACAGATGCTCTGCAAGAGCTTAACCGAAGGTTCAGCCAATGGCAAACTGCCGTAGCAGTAACAGAGGCAACACTGAGACTCTGCAAGAGCTTAACGGAAAGTTCAGCCAATGGCACACTGCCATAGCAGTAATGGAGGCAACACTGATGCTCTGCAAGAGTTAACAGAGGGCTCAGCCAATGGCACACTGCCGTAGCAGTAACGGAGGCAACACGGAGGCTCTGCAAGGGTTAAAGGAGGACACAGCAACTGTCTCACTGCTGCAGCAGAATGGATACTAGGACCCAGGCACAGCAGAAGTCAGAATGTCGCTCAAGCGACACAGCGAACACTGGAACAGGAAAACTGGGTCAGATCATGGAGCAGGAACGTCACCCAGGCCGGGTCGAATCACGGAGCAGGAACGTCAGACGCGCCGGGTCAGATCACGGTGCAGGAACGTCAGCCAGGCCGGGTCGAATCACGGAGCAGGAATGTCAGACAAGCCGGGTCAGATCACGGAGCATGAACATCAGCCAGGCCAGGTCGAATCACAGGAGCAGGAGACAAGAAGCAGAGTAGTCAAACAAGCCAAGTCGGTACACTGGAATCCACGAAGCTCAAGAAGGCACTGGACAGGAAAACCATGAAAGGGCACCAGATAGGTGCCAGAGCCCAGTATATAAAGGCCATACTGGGCAGGCCAAACGTAGATCAACCAATGGGAACATTGTATAGCAAAAACTGACAGAAAGCAACACAGGGAGCACGGGCATCGTGATACTACCCCATGGAACACCTCATGGAGGCAAAAGACCAGTCGGTAGTTCTTTGAGCGGTTCAAAGTGGGCCAACGTCTAAAATCGTTCTACAATCATCAAGATGTCTGTGAATCCCTCAGAGGCTGGTAATTCCACCATGAAATCAATGGAAATGTGGGACCATGGACACTCCCCATTAGGAACTGGGTGAAAAAGACCAACTGGAAGGTGTCGAGGGGTCTTAGTCTGCACGTATGTATGACAAGCTGCTATGAAAACAGAAACATCAGCTTGAATACTAGGCCACCAAAACAGTCAAGATATGGACCAGAATAGCTGATCTCTGCCAAAGTGCCATGCCGCTTTGCAAGAGTGATAGGTTTCTAACAGTTTGACCCTCAAGGGTTCAGACACAAAGCATCACCCATGCGGTTTGTCGGATGGATCTATCTCTTGAGCTGCCAATATCTCTGCCCCCAAAGGAGAGGTAATGCTGGTGAGAATGGCTGCCAAAATACTATCCGGAGGAATGACGGGTGTGGGATCACAATCCTCTTTAGACAAGGTACCGAACTGGTGGGACAGGGCATCAGCCCTAATGTTTTTCATACCAGGCAGATACGACACAACAAAATTGAAGCAGGATAAGAACAGAGCCCATCTAGCCTGCCGTGGGGACAGATGTTTAGCTTCAGAAAGGTAGGTCAAGTTCTTATGGTCGGTCAGGATAAAAATAGGCACACTAATACCTTCAAGTAAGTGCCGCCAATCATGTCAGGACTATGGATAATAATTTGAGGTCCCCAATTTCGTACAGGGTCTTGGGCTTTGAAAGTTTCTGGGAAAAGAATTCACACAGAAGCAAGGGCTCATCTGGAGAAGCCCGCTGAGACAAGAGGGCGCCTATTCCCGTCTCAGACGTGTCGACCTCCAACATTTCTCCAATTTGCAAAAGAGGTTATTGGCCCATAAGAGTTGTAACACCTTTGCCACATCAGTTCGGTGTTGCTCCAGATTTGGGGAGTGGATGAGAATGTCATCCAAATAGACAACCACACAGCACTTGTAAGACGCCACTAATGAAGTCCTGGAAGACAGCAGGAGCATTGCAAAAATCAAAGGGCATTACCAAATCTTCATAATGTTCGCTCCTGGTGGTAAACACTGTCTTCCATTCATCACCCTCTCTGATTTGCACCAGATTATAAGCCATCCGAAGATTGAGTTTAGTGAAGACCGACGAGCCCCGTAGTCAATCGAATAACTGTAAACAATGAAATTGGGTAAGCATTCTTAAACATGAGTTTATTAAGCCCTCGAAAATCAATGCATTGATTCAATTCTCCATCCTTCTTTTTAACAAAGAAGAATTCTGGCCCAGCCGGGGAGGTGGATCTCCAAATGATACCTCTGGAGACAGCGTCTGCCACATACTCCTCCATAGCCCTATTCTCAGGCTTGGAAAAGGGTAAACATGCCCATTTGGAGGGACAGCCCCTGGCACCAATTCAATAGAACAATCTTACGGCCTGAGAGGAGGTAAGGTCGTGGCCTGCACCTTGTCGAAAACATCACAGAAGGCCTGATACTACTCAGGTAAGGCAGAGGAGGTGAGGAAGGAGGCAGCCATGCCCAGCACCCTGGTAAGACGGAGGAGGCATGACTCTGTACAATGCAGAAACTAAAACAGAATGTCGCAATTACGCCAATCCACACTGGGGTTATGCTTTTGGAGCCAAGGAATCCCCAGAATGATTGTATAATGAGGTGAGATAAGAACCTGGAACTGGAGTGTCTCGCAATGGAGTGCTCCTACCAACAGTGACACAGAAATAGTTTCACGAGTGACCTGAGGTGGTTGCAGCGGCCTACCATCAATAGCCTCAATAGTCAGTGGAGAAGTAGGTGGCTAATGCAGAATCGAGTGCTTAGCTGCAAAATTGGCATCAATGGAACATCTCCCCGCCTCTGAGTCAATCAAAGCCGGGGTAATCATAGAGGAATTGGCTCATGATGGGATGACCTCGAGGGTAGGTTTATCCTGAAAATTTTCAGGGGACTGTGAGAAACCACCTAGAGTCTGTCCCGACGTGTGCACCCGTTTCCCAGGCGTACGGGACAAGCGCATAGCAAGTTTTACCACAATATAGGCAAAGACCCTCCCGCTGGTGGAATGCTTTCTTCTGTGCCGAGAGGCAGGTAAACCCTAGCTGCATCGGCTTCCCCAACATGTACTTACTTGGAGGCATGGGAGGCAAGGGAGGAATGGGTGGGTGACTGAAGGTCAGAGCTAATTGCGCTGGAGGCCTCTGCAGGCGCTCCTTAAATGAGGGTCTCTCCCTGATACGGGTGTCAAACAATATGGTGAATGATACCAAATCTCCTAGGTCAACAGGCAACTCCCTGGCAGCGATTTCATCCTTGATGTTGTCACTTAGCCCCTGTGAGAAGTCGTCTACCAGTGCTTCATTATTCCCTCCCACCTCCACTGCCAATATGCGAAACTCTATACCATATTCGGCCACTGTACAGCTACCCTGACAGATAGACATTAGCTATTTGGTAGCAGAGGCAGAGCGGGCAGGCACATTAAACACCTGTCTAAATGAGGCCATGAACTCTGCAAAATTATATATGATGGGTTTATCATTTTCCCACAGTGGATTGGCCCATGCCAAAGCCTTGTCCGAAAGGAGTGAAATCATGAACTCTACTTTACTACGTTCTGTAGGGAATGCATGAGGTACCATCTCCAGGTATATGCCCACTTGATTAAGAAAACCGCAGCAAAGTACCGGGTTGCACTTGAACCGTTGATGGAGCAGAGCGGATGCGGATATTCCCCTGGCAACAGTGGGCTGGGCTCCTGAGCAGTTGTAACAACTGGTGCCAGAACAGTATTGTATGGGGTCACCGGTTGTCTACTGGGTCGGTCTAGGTGAGCAGTACGGTTTAACAGTGTCTGCATGGCAAAGGACAGTTGATCAAAACGCTGGTCCTGACTGTCCATTCTAGCCAAGATGCTCTGGACCGGTGGGTTTCCTGTACCTTCAGTACTCATCGTGGCCCTTTCGTACTGTCACGGATAACAAGTAGTGATGATCGAGCACCCCGATGCTCGGGTGTTCGGGTGCTCTGGCCGAGCGCCCCCGGAGGCTCGAGTGCTCGGCCGAGCATCCCTCAATGGGATGACTCGAGCATTACACCAGGCACCCCCTGCTCTGATGAGGGGAGGGTGCCTGGTTCATAGGAAAAGGTCAGAAAATGATGGAAACACCACAGAAATGGTTCAGGGACAGCATAGGGAGGATGTCTGGATGCATCTTGGACTCCAACGTCGCTGCTGGGAACGATGTTTCGCCCGTAGTACGCCATTTTTACAGACTGACCGTAAAACACACAAAAAGGAAGATAAAAACGATTTTAGGCTAAAAATTGTTACCAAACAGTATTTGCTGTATATTTACTTGTATATCATCTGCAAATTCTGCAAAAAATTTCATCGATTTTTCGTAACTGGGGCCATGATTAAGAGGGAAACGTGCGCAGCGTAAAGCAGGTGTTCAACGTGGTTATGGCCCGGGTAAGGTACAGCATTCAGGAACGGAGGCCGCAGCTACCACAGGTTTTACAACATGTCCGTTTGCCCTTGTTAAGTCCAAAATTTATAGTCGGAACAGTGGGGTCTGATCCATTGAGTAAAAGTGACGAAGTGACTTAGTGGATGAAGCCAAGAACTACCTTCTGCTCTGTCGAACACCCCAGCCCTATTTAATTCAATGGGAGGACCTGAGGCACTCTGATACAACCTGTATATCACAAAATGGAGGGCCTCATTCACATTGTGGTACAATAGTTCAGGTAGTGGTCCAACACTCATAAAGCCTATGCACTAAGTGAAAGGGCTGCCAAAAATTAGACTGAAATGTCACTCCAATACACCCTTTATTACACATAAAGGAGGGCATCATACACACCCTTGAAAAATTAGGATTAATGGCCTGCTGGTGACCCTCTAAAACATTAGGGGCGAGGGCATGCCGCTAAGCTGACCATCTAAAACATTAGGAATGAGGGTCTGCTGCTGAGCCGACCATCTAAAACCTATGGGTGAGGGTCTGCTGCGGAGCTGACCATCCTAAACATTATATGCGAAGGCCCGCTAGTGAGCTGACGCTATAAAACATTATATGAGAGAGCCCGCTAGAGAGCTGACCCAATAAAACATTATATGAGAAGGCCCGCTGGTGAGCTGACCTATACAAAAATTGTCAAACAGGGCCCGCTGGTGAGCTGGCCCTATATAAAAATTATATCACAGGGCCCGCTGGTGAGCTGGCCCTATATAAAAATTATATCACAGGGCATATGGAAGAGGAGGAGGAGGATGAGAAGATTAAGAGTCAACCATATACCCGTTTTTTGGGTGGAAGGGGTGAATGGGAATACAGAGTATTCCCATCATTGTAAATAACATATCTAAAGTGACTTTATGTTCACCCGGGGCTTTCCTCCAGTGGAGTGGAGAAGTCAGGGGAAATCCAGGCCTTGTTCATTTTTATAAGTGTCAACCTATCAGCATTTTCGGTGGAAAGGCGGATACGCTTATCTGTTATGATGCCACCAGCAGCACTAAACACCCGCTCAGACAGAACGTTGGCGGCAGGGCAGGCCAGCACCTCCAAGGCGTAGAGTGCCAGTTCATACCACGTGTCCAGCTTGGACACCCAGTAGTTGTAAGGCACAGAGGGATCAGTGAGGACGCTGACACGGTCTGCTACGTACTCCTTCACCATCTTCCAAAACTTTTCCCTCCTTGTGACACTAGGCCGCGCATCAGGGTGAGGGTGCTGGCGGGGTGTCATGAAGGTGTCCCACGCCTTGGAGAGTGTTGCCCTGCCTTTGTCGGAACTGCTGTGTGCTCCCCTTTTCTCCCCTTCTCGGTTGGCCAAGGTAGCACGTACTCTGCCGCCAGCGTTGTCAGATGGAACATTTTGGAGCAATTTTTCAACAAGAACCTTCTGGTATTGCACCATTTTGCTTGTCCTCTCCACCGGAGGAATGAGAGATGAGAAATTCTCTTTGTAGCGGGGGTCCAGAAGGGTGAACACCCAGTAATCCGTGTTGTCTAAAATGCGTATAACGCGTGGGTCACGGGAAAGGCAGCCTAACATAAAGTCAGCCATGTGTGCCAGAGTACCAACAGGCAAGATTTCGCTGTCCTCACCAGGAGGATGACTCTCAATCTCCTCATCCTCTTCCTCCTCTTCTGCCCACCCACGCTGAAGAGATGGAACTAAAGTTCCATGGCTACCCTCTGTAGCGGAGGCAACCGTGTCTTCCTCCTCCTCCTCCGCCTCCTCCAATTGTCGCTGAGAAGACGAAGTGAGGGTGCTCTGGCTATCACCTTGTGTAAGCTCTTCCTCCCCCATTTCCACCTCTTCCACATGCAAAGCGTCGGTTTTAATTGTGAGCAGCGAGCGTTTCAGTAGACACAGAAGTGGGATGGTTACACTGATAATAGCGTTATCGCCGCTCACCATCTGTGTCGATTCCTCAAAATTGCGTAAAACCTCACAGAGGTCTGACATCCATTCCCACTCCTCACTTCTGATTAGAGGAAGTTGAACGGAGAGGCGACGACCGTGTAACAGCTGGTACTCCACTACTGCCCTCTGCTGCTCACAAAGCCGGGCCAACATGTGGAAGGTGGAGTTCCAGCGCGTGCTCACGTCACACAGCAGCCGGTGAGCTGGCAATTGTAAGAGATCATGCAAATTGGGGTAGGTTTTTAGAAATCGCTGAACCACTAAATTAAATACATGCGCTAGGCATGGTACGTGTGTGAGCTTGCCGAGCTCCAAAGCCGCCACCAAGTTACGCCCATTATCACACACAACCATGCCTGGTTGCAGGTTGAGTGGCGAGAGCCACTGCTCGGTCTGGTGACTAATCCCCTGCAACAGCTCTGAGGCAGTGTGCTGTTTGTCCCCAAAGCAGATCAGCTTCAGCACGGCCTGTTGACGCTTCCCCACTGCAGTGCTACACTGCTTCCAGCTACCGGCTGATGGGTGAGTGGCGCTGCGCGCAGAGAATTCGGAGGTGGAAATGGAGGAGGAGGAGGAGGAGCCAATAACGTAGGTGCTGGCGGAAACCCTGATGGAGGTAGGGCCCACAATCCTCGGCGTGGGTAGCACCTGTGCCATCCCAGGGTCCGAGTCGATCCCAGCCTCCACGACATTCACCCAGTGTGCCGTCAGGGAAATGTAGCGTCCCTGGCCACAAGCACTTGTCCATGTGTCAGTCGTTAAGTGGACCTTCCCAGTAACTGCGTTGGTCAGGGCACGGGTGATGTTAAGGGACACATGGTGGTGTAAGGCGGGGACGGCACACCAGGAAAAGTAGTGGCGGCTGGGGACTGCATACCGAGGGATAGCTGCTGCCATCAGGCTGTGGAAGGACTCAGTCTCCACAAGCCTAAATGGCAGCATTTCGATGGCCAGTAATTTGGAAAGGTGTGAGGTTAGTGCTATGGCCTGTGGGTGGGTGGCTGGGTATTTTCGCTTGCGCTCAAATGCCTGGGGTAACGACATTTGGACGCTGCGCTGGGACAGGGAAGTGGATGTGGTCGCTGATGGTGCTTCAGATGGTACAGGTGCAGGGCGGGAGGTATGCGGGCCTGCGCCTTCGACAGGCGATTGGCCGGCACCGAAAACAGGGGAAGAGGAGGCAGTGGTGTGGCCTGCAGACACAGATTGGCGATCCGGGCGTTCCTCCCACTTATTACGGTGCTTGGATGCCATGTGTCGGATCATGCTGGTGGTGGTGAGGTTGCTAGTGTTCATGCCTCAGCTCATTCTGGTGTGGCACAGGTTGCAAACTACAATTCTTTTGTCGTCCGCACTTTCCTTAAAAAAACGCCATACCGCGGAACACCTACCCCTTGGCAAGGGAGATTTACGCAAGGGGGTGCTCCGTGGAACATTTGCGGGCCGGTTTGGTGCGGTCCGCCTTCTTTCTTTAGCCACACCACTGCCTCTTCCAGCCTGTTGCAGTGCTGCAGATGGCTCACCCTCAGGACTGCTGTCATCGCTCGGCTTTCCACCTTCCCAGGTGGGGTCAGTGACCTCATCGTCCACCAAGTCCTCCTCCACTTCCTCACTCTGATCATCCTCCTCATTTCTTGATCCCACCACATCCTCAGTCACTGACAACTGTGTATCATCCTCCTCATCAAGGTCTTGAGACAGTAATTGTGGTTGATTTGATGGCAACTGTGTCTCATCATCATCATCCACTTCCTTTGACCTTAAATGCCGTTCCCCTCTGTCATCTTCTTGTGATTGGGTACCCTCTAGAGGTTGTGAATCAGGGCACAAGATGTCATGTTCCTCTGCAAGCGTGCTTGGAGAGAGGTTCAAATCAAGGATTGGTGATGAGAAGAGCTCCTCACTATATCCCAGTGTGGGATCACTTCTTTGGCCAGACCCTCTATGGTGGGAGGAAGGATGATCAGGGTGAGGATTATGTTGACCAGACTCTTGGCTAGTGAGAGTGGACTTGGTGGAAGACAGGGTGGTGCTTAACCGACTGGAAGCAGTATCAGCTGAAATCCAACCGACCACCTGTTCGCAGTGGTCTGACCTCGAGAGTGATGTCCTGCGACGCCCTGTAAACTGAGACATGAAGCTAGGTATGGTGGATGTCTTTCTTTCTTGTGCTCTGGCACCAGGCACAGTTTCTACGCGTCCTGACCCGCGCCCTGAACTATCAGGATCACGTCCACTTCCCCTTCCCTTTTTACCCGCCTTCTTCATATTAAACGGAATATATGCCGGTAATCTGCGGCTAGGCACACGAAACAGAATGTGACGCTAATCTGCGGCTAGGCACACTAAACAAGATGTGACGCTAATCTGCGGCTAGGCACACTAAACAATATGTGACGTTAATCTGCGGCTAGGCACACTAAACAATATGTGACGCTAATCTGCGGCTAGGCACACGAAACAGAATGTGACGCTAATCTGCGGCTAGGCACAGTGAACGGAATATGTGACGTTAATTTGTGAATTTGCACACTAAACAGAATGTGACAATAATCTATGGCTAGGCACACGTTTAAAATGGCCCTTTTTGTCGCTGCGTTGTAAAATCATTGGCCCTGTACACCTAACAGAATATGTCAGCTTGTCACTGCACTGTGAAATATTTGTCCCTGTGCACCTAGTACAATGTCACCTTAGAACATGTCCCCCCCCACAAAAAAATGAAATTCTGCCACCCCCAAAAAAAATTAAATGCTGCCCCCACACACAACAGTCCTAAAAAGGACTTTTGGGTCTTGAAAGAGTTTCAACAATTTTATTCTCCCTACACTGACTTCCTGTGCATCTAGTATTATATGTCACCTTACAAATATCCCCCCCACAAAAAAAAGGAAATTGTGCCCCCCCAAACAAAATATAAATGCTGCCCCCACACACAACAGTCCTAAAAAGGACTTTTGGGTCTTGAAAGAGTTTCAACAATTTTATTCTCCCTACACTGACTTTCCCTGCCTAAGCGCATCTCTCCCTGGCTAAGAATGAGCCGAACTCGCGCGTCGGGTGCTATACAGCACCCGATCACGGGTTCTGGCCAGCCAATCAGTGTAATGCCAGCAGCCAACATGGCTGCTGGCATTACACTGATGTCAGAGCCTCCCCGCACGTTTATTGGCTGCGCAGCAGCTGCGAAACGTGCTGGGAGGAGACTCGAACATGGCGGGCGAGCACATGCGGTACTCGTACGAGTACCGCCATGTGCCGAGCAGAGCGATGCTCGAGCCGAACCGAGCTTCGGCCGAGCATGCTCGCTCATCACTAATAACAAGGAACAGACAGAAGACAGTTCTGACTTTGAAACACCACCTTTAGTGAACAGAGAAAATAATCAATGGCAAACACATGGATATAACAGTGTAGTAAATAGGCGCGAAGCAAGCGGTTCTTACCAGAAATAGGAGGCTGCTTCTAAAATGACTCCTGAAGGCAACAGTGAAATAGCACCAACTGGGGCTGGGACCCAGGAACTACTCAACGGTGACTGGGGCTAGGACCCAGGAAGGTATCACAAGACTGGGGCTAGGACCCAGGAAGATATAGCGTACAGGTTGCCATAAGGAGTATACACTGACTCACGACTCAGGCCTGCAGTCAGAATCAGGCAGTAGTGCGGACAAGCCAAGGGTCAGTACCAGAGCGGGTAGTCAGTTAGAGCTGATGGTCAATACCAAGCGGATAATCAGACAAGCCAGGGGGTAAATGCCAGTGTGGGTAGCCAACCAGAGCTGAAGGTCAAATACCAAATGGGTAGTCAGACAAGCCACAACACTGGACACCAGAGAGACAGATAGCCAAGCCAAGGGTCATACACAAACACACACCAAATGAACTGCACTGGACAACTACGAAAGGGCCACTGGTGTGATGTCTAGGCAGTTTATATACATTCTTTCCACCCCTGGGAGGTGGGGCACTAAATGGCCTGTTGTGACATCACTAGAGGGAATCCCAGTGATGCACGACAACTCTGCCGTTAGAAGAGAGAACCAAACAGATGCGGCAGGAGCCGCATGAGACAGAAGGAAGAGACCGGTGCCAGAGAGACCATGGCGTCCGGCACTGCCCTGACACAGGATGCAGCACGGCCGTGAAGACCTACACAGAAGGGACCGGCCTCCTCTCTGTGCACCGGAGCGGCCGGCTTCCTAAGCAGGTAAGCTCGAGTGCTTACAGGTTTTCAAATGTGCTGTACAAGCTCTTTTGAAGAAGCACAAAGAAACAGGCAATGCTGAGGACTGTAAACACAGTGGTCAGCCAAGAAAACCTAGTGCAGCAGATGAGACACATCATGCTTACTTCCCTTTGCAATCGTAAGATTTCCAGCAGTGCCATCAGCTCATAATTGGCAAAAAACAGTGGGACTATTGTACACCCATCTACTGTCCAAAGAAGTCTTGTTAAAGTGGTCTTCATGGAACACTTGTGGCCAAAAAGCGATACCTCCAATGTGGAAACAAGGCCAAGCCACTCAATTATGCATGAAAACACAGGAACTGGGGTTCAAAAAAATGGCAGCATGATGCGTCAGAGTTTGAAATATATGGCTGTAGCAGAAGGCAGTTTGTTCACTGAAGTCTTGAGCGGTACAAGAATGAGTGTCTGCAAGCAACAGTGAAGCATGGTGATGGTTCCTTGCAAGTTTAGAGCTGCATTTTTGCAAATGGAATTGGGGATTTGGTCAGAATTAATGGTATCCTGCATGCTGAGAAGTATAGGCAGATACTTATCCATCATGCAATTTAATCAGGGAGGCATCTGATTGGCCCTAGATTTATTCTGCAGCATGACAATGACTCCAAGTATACAGCCAAAGTCATTAAGAAATATTTTCAGTGTAAAGTAAAACAAGGAGTCCTAGATGTGATGATATGGTCCCCACAGAGCCCTGATCTCTACATGGGCTGGGATTACATGAAGAGAGAAAAGCAACTGAGGCTGCCTAAATCCACAGCAGAACTGTGGTTAGTTTTCCAAGATGTTTGGAAGAACCTACCTGTCAAGTTCTTTAACAAACTGTGTGCAAGTGCACCTAGAAGAACTGATGCTATTTTTAAGGCAAAGAGTGGTTACATCAAATATAGATTTTTCTTCTGTTCACTATCACTGTGTTTGTTGATAAAAATAAAATATTAACATGTCTATTTGTGAAAGCATTCTTTCTTTACAGCATTTTTTCACACCTGCCTGCCTAAGACTTTTGCACAGTACTGTATAAGGAGCCATCCCCTCGTAAATCAGGACTGGCCAGTGTCATTAACACATTGCAAAAAGTAGAGATTCATAGGCTGTTGCAATTATCAATCACAGCCATAACCAAGCTGACTGTCTATCCACTTCCTACCAGGATTGCATTGGTGTCATGGTTTGTTATGACTCTCAGACACAGAGTTAGGTAAAAACACAACTTTATTGAAAAGTTAAAGAAAACCCTATCGGGTAGCATACACATACAATTTATATAGAGCGATTTACATAGTAGCATAGTACTGATACATGGGATGAGATACAGGCTCTACCGGCCCTGCCAATACCGGGTAAGGCAACCTTAGTTGGCACAAGATAGTAACAGGTTCTACCGGCCTTACCAATATACCGGGCAGGGCAGCCTGGAGACTAGTGCAATGAAGAAGAGGCTCTATCGGCCTTGCCAATATACCGGGCAAGGCAGCCTGGAGACAGGTACCGCGAATAGTGAAGGCTCTACCGGCCCTGCCAATATACCGGGCAAGGCAGCCAAGAAACTGAGACTGCGAGTAATGAGGCTTTACCAGCCTTGCCAATATCGGGTAAGGCAACCCAAGGAGGAATGGAAACGATCAGGTTCTACCGGCCTTACCAATATCGGGCAAGGCAGCCTAGGCTGCTGACAATGGTGGCAGCACAGGTGGCCGAGGTGACTGGCTAGGTGGAGACACCAGTCACAAAGATGACAAGCAAGGCCACTGGATATACAGACGGAGTAGACTACCAGCCACACATGAATGGAACAAATATAAGCAGCGTACCACAGTCACAACCGGTACTGTGAGATAGTGCAATTAGCTACCGGTTTAAACAAGGGAGCGAACCAGTACCCGCGTACTGGTGGAAACCTTCAATCTGTCCGGCTGTCTAGGACTGAACAGCCTCCAATAAGTGGAGCATACCAGTACCCGCGTACTGGAATAACCAATGACTCAACCTGTGCACGGCAGCCAGTTACAGTGGAGCGAACCAGTACCCGCGTACTGGAGTAAGCAGTGACTCTACTGGTGCATCAGCAGCCAGTTACAGTGGAGCGAACCAGTACCCGCGTACCGGAATAACCAGTGACTCTACCGGTGAAACAGCAGCCGGTTACAGTGGAGCAAACCAGTACCCGCGTACTGGAGTAAGCAGTGACTCTACCGATGCATCAGCAGCCGGTTACAGTGGAGCGAACCAGTACCCGCGTACCGGAATAACCAGTGACTCTACCGGTGCAACAGCAGCCGGTTACAGTGGAGCGAACCAGTACCCGCGTACTGGAATAACCAATGACTACCAGTGCAACAGCAGCCTGTTACAGTGGCGCAAACCAGTACCCGCGTACTGGAGTGAGCAGTGACTCTACCGGTGCAACAGCAGCCAGTTACAGTGGAGCGAACCAGTACCCGCGTACTGGAATAACCAATGACTTTACCGGTGCAACAGCAGCCAGTTACAGTGGAGCAAACCAGTACCAGCGTACTGGAGTGAGCAGTGACTCTGCCGGTGCAACAGCAGCCAGTTGCAGTGGAGCAAACCAGTACCCGCGTACTGGAATAACCAATGACACTACCGGTGCATCAGCAGCCGGTTGCAGTGGAGCGAACCAGTACCCGCGTACTGGGGAACCAGCAAGTGAATGAAAATGTCGCCAGGTCC
This sequence comes from Rhinophrynus dorsalis, assembly GCA_037306005.1. Lineage (NCBI taxonomy): Eukaryota > Metazoa > Chordata > Amphibia > Anura > Rhinophrynidae > Rhinophrynus > Rhinophrynus dorsalis. Next base: position 136,662,236 of record CM074723.1, on the reverse strand, counting down.
ACAGGATGAGACAGGCACCCGGTAGATGATACAGCAGGAACCCTGCCGAGGATGAACAGGTACAGCTCTGCAGACGGTCAACCGGATCTTGAACGGTAGCAGGAAACAGCAACAGGTACAGGAACTCCAACCGGATCAGGAACAGATGCAGGAACCAGGAGACTAGGAAGCAGGAACTGGATGACCACAGGCAAGCAGGAACAGCGACAAGGCCCAGGAATCTCAGGAACTCAATGCAGGTGCAAACAGCATAGAGACAACACGAAAGGGCAACCAAAGGGTGCCCAAGCTCGGTCTAAATAGGCAATGCAGGGCAGGCTGAAGGCAAGCAGCCAATGGAGAGCCCCCTACAGGTAACTGACATGTAAAGGCAGCAATCACGGGCACCGTGATAGTTGGCTATTCTGGATATCAATTACTTCTTCTCTCTATCCTTCACACAGTCTCTTCCCACTTTTCCCACTGAAAGAGTGAGAATGATTGATCAAATTAACTAATAGATGTCAGCATGGTTTTATGAGGAATAGATCATGACAAACTAACCTTTTCAGCTTCTATGACGAAGTAAGTAGCAAACTAGATAATGGTAAGTATATCTTCATTTTGCAAAGGCATTTGATACAGTGCCACACAGAAGGCTGGGGTATAAAATAAGGAAATTGGGGACAGGGGATAACCTTTGCAATTGGATAGAAAAGTGGCTGAAGGATAGGGAAAAGTAAATAATGCAGGGTAATTAATTCAAAACAGGATATTTACATAAAACGTCAGATTGGGCAAACAAATAGAATATGAAGTTTAGTGTCATCCATTTGGAAGAAAATATCCCAAGGTTACTTATGGAATCATTTTAGGGGACTCGTTGCTAGTGAGAGACCTGGGTATCCTTATCTTTGTAAATTACAAACTTGGAAATAATTACCAGTGTCAAATAGCAGTAGCAGAAACAAACACAATCCTGTCTTTTTATGCAAAAAGGGGTATTGAAGAAAGTGTGGATTCATCATTTTGCCATTGTACAAATCATTGATAAGATCTCACCTTGAATATTCAGTTTTGGGCACCAGTTCTGAAAAAGGATATACTAGAGAGGATACAGCGAAGAGCAACAAAATGAATTAAGGGAATGGAGCACTTAATGTATGAGGAACAACTAGACAAACTTGGTTTATTTACTCTAGAGAAAAGACGACTAAGAGGAGATAACATTGTGCAAGTATATGATTCATACACCCCTGACGAAGTCCTAGCTGGGACAAACGTGTTGGGATATATTAATATTTTATCACAGTTTATTGTATGTTTTAATCACTTTTATCTCCAATAAAGGAGGCTATTAAATATTTATCCATAGTTGTAGTCTATAGCATATTATTTAGCTTTGGACCTAACCCAAGCAGACCAAGTTGGTGAAGAACAACTACGGAGTGATATTGAGACGTGCATGTGAGCTCAGAGGCTGGTTCAGCCTTTTTTAAAAGTGAGTACCCATTGCTGGGGGAAGATTCAATTGGGAGATATTCTTAATTGCATCTACAGTCTACACTTAGAAGCGCTATTGCGTTGTTTCTCTTTTTGCTTTTTGGTGTTGGAAGCCGAGAAGGATATTCCTTACGGTGTGGATCACATGACCAGGTGATCAAAAGAAACAGCAGCAGATGCCAAGAGTGAGAAAGTCCGAAGAAAGACAGTTGGATATTTGAAATTATTATTCTCTGAACTGTTTGTATATTGACTTTTAATCCTCATTTCTGTGCACATTCTGATTGTCTTCAGGTAGCGCACCCTTTAGTGAGGGTCTTTACTGTCCAAGGACCAATTGATTTGAGTCTGATATACAGTCAGATCCACACAAAAAGGCTTATATTGAGATTTTTTAAGTAGTCTGGGATTCATTATGGAAGTTAGGAATGGGGGGGACATCTGCATCACTATATTTATCTTTGTGATACCCATGAAATGCTCTGTGGCCTTTACACATATACCAGTTTCTTTATGAATAGCATCTCAAAGAACCCTGAGTGATAATATTTCTATACTCTCCTGGAATGCATGAGAGCTGAACAATAACTATTCTCCTGGCATGGTTCTTTTGCAGGAGACTCAAGGTTCTGCCTCAGTGGAGGAACAGGATTGGAGCTGCTAGCCCTGATCCTTTCTCAAGCTACTCTTGCAGAGTTTTAGTTCTGTTTATGAAAAGTACTGCAGTTCAAATTCATAATGTCAATATATAATTTGTATATTCTGCTTCACCTTTGACCTGGGGTACTGCAAAAGCGATTTGAATCTATATTGCTTACAATCCTAATATTCATGCAAGATGTTAAATCACAAACCTTCAGTGGACTTTCTTCTAGTGGTGCTGTCTGACAATTCTCCTATGTACTGCAGGATCAAAACTAGTATTACCTGAGATCAATGTATATGAAGACTAAACACATTGTTGCTTTAATATAAACATATTTGATATGGCCATATGCACACCTTGAAAATAAATTTTATGGCTAATGCTTGGACTGCTCACCTTGGTGTTAAATATGGGGTGAAGTTAAAGCAGTGACATGAGGCTAATTTATAGACCTGCTATTATCCCTTAAGTAGCATAGATGAAAGGTCACCAAAATACTAAAGGGACAGCTAAAAAGTTCTGAGCAGCAACCTAATAGTCGCCCTAATAGCATAACAGAAAACACACTTACTCACTTAAAATACACCCAGTTGCTTGTTCTGACCAACATAAGTTTCTATTCCAGGCAACAATGTATTGGACATGGAGATAAAGTAGATAGATTCCTAGCACTTCTCTTGAAATATGAAAGCTCCCAGGTTCACCTTCATGCCATAATACATGGTTAATAACCAGCTAATTAATAGCAGTTTCACCCTCTATTATAAATCCCTATATATATCAGTGCTTGTTAAGTCCTTTGAGAAGCAATTGGCCTACATTGATGTCTGTAGACGTCCATGGGTCATGACCTCCGATTATGCTATGCTCAAAGTTGATTTGACACTAGACAAGGTCTTGGCTGCTATCAAATCACTTCATAATCTAAGTCACCTCTCGTTGATTGCATTCCTGCTGATTGGTGCTCAGAATATCATAACATTACCACTCCTCATTTTATCACTATGTTAAAGACATTATTGGCCTGTACTCTGGCCTGCTACCCCTAACACTTAGGGAGGAGGCAATAATTGCATTACCAAAATCAGATACAGAGCTACAAAATAGTCTTATTGTTCCATTTCCCACCTGAATCGTGAATGTTACGATTTTAGTTTAATTTAAATCATTTCCATACTTCTTTACTAAGTTTTGCAGTCACTAGTAATACAGACTAAACTGTATCTCTGAGCTGTATTGGACTGAGCCAGACCACACTGAGGCTGACAACACATGACTGAGCGATCTTCTGGAGTAACATCACTGGAGAGAGTCGGCTTTGCAGAAGGGTACAGGAAGCCAAAAGACAAGTGAGTAGGCGACCTGAAGGATGGCTTTTGATTTTTATAGATTATCTTTCATATTAAATAGAGTTACTTTACTTAAATTGGGTTCCCATGTTTTTCTGCTCTCCTCTTTTTGTTTTAAAACTGGATATATGCATGGTATGTCTACAAAGCATTTTCTCAAGAACTTTATGTGACAGTAACAATCATTGCATTGTAAAGCAGGGTTAACAGTCATAATGGCATTAGTCACAGGTAAAGTATTTGATTCAGTGGAATGGCAGTTCTTATTTGGGGTCGGTGTGTGGGTGGGAGCATATTGCAGATGTTTGGTTTTGGTCCTGAATATATAGATTCTTTTATGAGAAACCCTTGGCTAGCTATCACGGTGCCCATGCTCTTTTTTTTTTTTTTCTGTCAGTCTAATCTGTGTCTTGCTCCCATTGGCTACCATGTGTTAGTCCTGCCCAGTATGACCTTTATATACTGTGCTAGGGGCACCCCTCCGGTGCCCTTTCGTGGTGTTCCTGTGCCAGTGCTTATTTCTGCTCAGTGTTTCCCAGTGTACCGACTTGGCCTGCCTGACTACTCTGCATATTGTCTACTGCCCTTGTGTACCGACCCGGATTGCCTGACTATTCTTCTGACGTTCCTGCTCCGTGATTCGACCCGGCTTGGCTGACGTTTCTGCTCCGTGACTCTGACCCGGTTTGGCTGACGTTCCTGCTCCATGAATCTACCCAGCTTGGTTGGCGTTCCTGTGCTGTGTCGTCTAGGCGGCATTCTGGCTGTCTGGCAATTGGGTTATTTTTCTACAGAGTATTAGCAGCCAGTCTCCATTACTGCTCCGACAGTAACAGAGTGCAAGTGTTGTCTCCATTACTGCTATGGCAGTTTACTTTGGGCCTAGTCTCCGTTACTGCCTCTGCTCAGAGCAAGTGTCTGCCTCCGTTACCACTCAGGCTGTTGAACCACCGGTTGCCTCCATTAGACTTCAGCAGTGTGCAAGTGTTGTCTCCATTACTACTACAGCAGTACCTCACGTGTCTCCGTTCCCAGTATTGCCTAAGCAGCTCATGCTAGTTCTGCTTATCTGGCTTTTGGCGTTACAAATTCCACAGCTGTTTATATGCAGGGAGTCCCATCACTGACCTCTCTGCACATGGGACTGTTTGCACTCTGAAGAACTTTAACCCATGCAAGACCTTGCTCCTTGGAATCCATCATTCTACCTGACCTGTGTCAGTATAGACTGTTGTGAACTTATTGTTTATGCTGGACCTGTGTAGGCATTAGTGATGAGCGAGCATGCTCGGCCGAAGCTCGGTTCGGCTCGAGCATCGCTCTGCTCGGCACATGGCGGTACTCGTACGAGTACCGCATGTGCTCGCCCGCCATGTTCGGGTCTCCTCCCCGCACGTTTCGCAGCTGCTGCGCAGCCAATAAACGTGCGGGGAGGCTCTGACATCAGTGTAATGCCAGCAGCCATGTTGGCTGCTGGCATTACACTGATTGGCTGGCCAGAACCCGTGATTGGGTGCTGTATAGCACCTGACCAGCGAGTTCGGCTCAGTCTTAGCCAGGGAGAGATGCGCTTAGGCAGGGAAAGTCAGTGTAGGGAGAATAAAATTGTTGAAACTCTTTCAAGACCCAAAAGTCCTTTTTAGGACTGTTGTGTGTGGGGGCAGCATTTATAATTTGTTTGGGGGGGCACGATTTCCTTTTTTTTGTGGGGGGGATATTTTTTAAGGTGACATATAATACTAGATGCACAGGAAGTCAGTGTAGGGAGAATAAAATTGTTGAAACTCTTTCAAGACCCAAAAGTCCTTTTTAGGACTGTTGTGTGTGGGGGCAGCATTTATATTTTGTTTGGGGGGGCACAATTTCCTTTTTTTTGTGGGGGGGATATTTTTTAAGGTGACATATAATACTAGATGCACAGGAAGTCAGTGTAGGGAGAATAAAATTGTTGAAACTCTTTCAAGACCCAAAAGTCCTTTTTAGGACTGTGGTGTGTGGGGGCAGCATTTATATTTTGTTTGGGGGGGGCACAATTTCCCTTTTTTTGTGGGGGGGATATTTTTTAAGGTGACATATAATACTAGATGCACGGGAAGTCAGTGTAGGGAGAATAAAATTGTTGAAACTCTTTCAAGACCCAAAAGTCCTTTTTAGGACTGTTGTGTGTGGGGGCAGCATTTATATTTTGTTTGGGGGGGCACAATTTCCTTTTTTTTGTGGGGGGGATATTTGTAAGGTGACATATAATACTAGATGCACAGGAAGTCAGTGTAGGGAGAATAAAATTGTTGAAACTCTTTCAAGACCCAAAAGTCCTTTTTAGGACTGTTGTGTGTGGGGGCAGCATTTAATTTTTTTTGGGGGTGGCAGAATTTCATTTTTTTGTGGGGGGGGGACATGTTCTAAGGTGACATTGTACTAGGTGCACAGGGACAAATATTTCACAGTGCAGTGACAAGCTGACATATTCTGTTAGGTGCACAGGGCCAATGATTTTACAACGCAGCGACAAAAAGGGCCATTTTAAACGTGTGCCTAGCCATAGATTATTGTCACATTCTGTTTAGTGTGCAAATTCACAAATTAACGTCACATATTCCGTTCACTGTGCCTAGCCGCAGATTAGCGTCACATTCTGTTTTGTGTGCCTAGCCGCAGATTAGCGTCACATTCTGTTTCGTGTGCCTAGCCGCAGATTAGCGTCACATATTGTTTAGTGTGCCTAGCCGCAGATTAACGTCACATATTGTTTAGTGTGCCTAGCCGCAGATTAGCGTCACATATTGTTTAGTGTGCCTAGCCGCAGATTAGCGTCACATTCTGTTTCGTGTGCCTAGCCGCAGATTACCGGCATATATTCCGTTTAATATGAAGAAGGCGGGTAAAAAGGGACGGGGAAGTGGACGTGATCCTGATAGTTCAGGGCGCGGGTCAGGACGCGTAGAAACTGTGCCTGGTGCCAGAGCACAAGAAAGAAAGACATCCACCATACCTAGCTTCATGTCTCAGTTTACAGGGCGTCGCAGGACATCACTCTCGAGGTCAGACCACTGCGAACAGGTGGTCGGTTGGATTTCAGCTGATACTGCTTCCAGTCGGTTAAGCACCACCCTGTCTTCCACCAAGTCCACTCTCACTAGCCAAGAGTCTGGTCAACATAATCCTCACCCTGATCATCCTTCCTCCCACCATAGAGGGTCTGGCCAAAGAAGTGATCCCACACTGGGATATAGTGAGGAGCTCTTCTCATCACCAATCCTTGATCTGAACCTCTCTCCAAGCACGCTTGCAGAGGAACATGAGATCTTGTGCCCTGATTCACAACCTCTAGAGGGTACCCAATCACAAGAAGATGACAGAGGGGAACGGCATTTAAGGTCAAAGGAAGTGGATGATGATGATGAGACACAGTTCCCATCAAATCAACCACAATTACTGTCTCAAGACCTTGATGAGGAGGATGATACACAGTTGTCAATGACTGAGGATGTGGTGGGATCAAGAAATGAGGAGGATGATCAGAGTGAGGAAGTGGAGGAGGACTTGGTGGACGATGAGGTCACTGACCCCACCTGGGAAGGTGGAAAGCCGAGCGATGACAGCAGTCCTGAGGGTGAGCCATCTGCAGCACCGCAACAGGCTGGAAGAGGCAGTGGTGTGGCTACAGAAAGAAGGCGGACCGCACCAAACCGGCCCGCAAATGTTCCACGGAGCACCCCCTTGCGTAAATCTCCCTTGCCAAGGGCTAGGTGTTCCGCAGTATGGCGTTTTTTTAAGGAAAGTGCGGACGACAAAAAAATTGTAGTTTGCAACCTGTGCCACACCAGAATGAGCCGAGGCATAAACACTAGCAACCTCACCACCACCAGCATGATCCGACACATGGCATCCAAGCACCGTAATAAGTGGGAGGAACGCCCGGATCGCCAATCTGTGTCTGCAGGCCACACCACTGCCTCCTCTTCCCCTGTTTTCGGTGCCGGCCAATCGCCTGTCGAAGGCGCAGGCCCGCATACCTCCCGCCCTGCACCTGTACCATCTGAAGCACCATCAGCGACCACATCCACTTCCCTGTCCCAGCGCAGCGTCCAAATGTCGTAACCCCAGGCATTTGAGCGCAAACGAAAATACCCAGCCACCCACCCACAGGCCATAGCACTAACCTCACACCTTTCCAAATTACTGGCCATCGAAATGCTGCCATTTAGGCTTGTGGACACTGAGTCCTTCCGCAGCCTGATGGCAGCAGCTGTCCCTCGGTATGCAGTCCCCAGCCGCCACTACTTTTCCCGGTGTGCCGTCCCCGCCTTACACCACCATGTGTCCCTTAACATCACCCGTGCCCTGACCAACGCAGTTACTGGGAAGGTCCACTTAACGACTGACACATGGACAAGTGCTTGTGGCCAGGGACGCTACATTTCCCTGCACACTGGGTGAATGTCGTGGAGGCTGGGAGCGACTCGGACCCTGGGATGGCACAGGTGCTACCCACGCCGAGGATTGCGGGCCCTACCTCCATCAGGGTTTCCGCCAGCACCTACGTTATTGGCTCCTCCTCCTCCTCCGTTTTCACCTCCGAATTCTTTGCGCGCAGCGCCACTCACCCATCAGCCGGTAGCTGGAAGCAGTGTAGCACTGCAGTGGGGAAGCGTCAACAGGCCGTGCTGAAGCTGATCTGCCTTGGGGACAAACAGCACACGGCCTCAGAGCTGTTGCAGGGGATTAGTCACCAGACCAAGCAGTGGCTCTCGCCACTCAACCTGCAACCAGGCATGGTTGTGTGTGATAATGGGCTTAACTTGGTGGCGGCTTTGGAGCTCGGCAAGCTCACACACGTACCATGCCTAGCGCATGTATTTAATTTAGTGGTTCAGCGATTTCTAAAAACCTACCCCAATTTGCATGATCTCTTGACGAAGGTGCGCCGCGTGTGTGCACATTTCCGTAAGTCATCTACAGCTTCAGCCGGCCTGTTGACGCTGCAGCAGGGCTTACAATTGCCAGCTCACCGGCTGCTGTGTGACGTGAGCATGCGCTGGAACTCCACCTTCCACATGTTGGCCCGGCTTTGTGAGCAGCAGAGGGCAGTAGTGGAGTACCAGCTGTTACACGGTCGTCGCCTCTCCGTTCAACTTCCTCTAATCAGAAGTGAGGAGTGGGAATGGATGTCAGACCTCTGTGAGGTTTTACGCAATTTTGAGGAATCGACACAGATGGTGAGCGGCGATAACGCTATTATCAGTGTAACCATCCCACTTCTGTGTCTACTGAAACGCTCGCTGCTCACAATTAAAACCGACGCTTTGCATGTGGAAGAGGTGGAAATGGGGGAGGAAGAGCTTACACAAGGTGATAGCCAGAGCACCCTCACTTCGTCTTCTCAGCGACAATTGGAGGAGGCGGAGGAGGAGGAGGAGGAGGAAGACACGGTTGCCTCCGCTACAGAGGGTAGCCATGGAACTTTATTTCCATCTCTTCAGCGTGGGTGGGCAGAAGAGGAGGAAGAGGATGAGGAGATTGAGAGTCATCCTCCAGGTGAGGACAGCGAAATCTTGCCTGTTGGTACTCTGGCACACATGGCTGACTTTATGTTAGGCTGCCTTTCCCGTGACCCACGCGTTATACGCATTTTAGACAACACGGATTACTGGGTGTTCACCCTTCTGGACCCCCGCTACAAAGAGAATTTCTCATCTCTCATTCCTCCGGTGGAGAGGACAAGCAAAATGGTGCAATACCAGAAGGTTCTTGTCGAAAAATTGCTCCAAAATTTTCCATCTGACAACGCTGGCGGCAGAGTACGTGCTACCTTGGCCAACCGAGAAGGGGAGAAAAGGGGAGCACACAGCAGTTCCGACAAAGGCAGGGCAACACTCTCCAAGGCGTGGGACACCTTCATGACACCCCGCCAGCACCCTCACCCTGATGCGCGGCCTAGTGTCACAAGGAGGGAAAAGTTTTGGAAGATGGTGAAGGAGTACGTAGCAGACCGTGTCAGCGTCCTCACTGATCCCTCTGTGCCTTACAACTACTGGGTGTCCAAGCTGGACACGTGGTATGAACTGGCACTCTACGCCTTGGAGGTGCTGGCCTGCCCTGCCGCCAGCGTTCTGTCTGAGCGGGTATTTAGTGCTGCTGGTGGCATCATAACAGATAAGCGTATCCGCCTTTCCACCGAAAATGCTGATAGGTTGACACTTATAAAAATGAACAAGGCCTGGATTTCCCCTGACTTCTCCACTCCACTGGAGGAAAGCCCCGGGTGAACATAAAGTCACTTTAGATATGTTATTTACAATGATGGGAATACTCTGTATTCCCATTCACCCCTTCCACCCAAAAAACGGGTATATGGTTGACTCTTAATCTTCTCATCCTCCTCCTCCTCTTCCATATGCCCTGTGATATAATTTTTATATAGGGCCAGCTCACCAGCGGGCCCTGTGATATAATTTTTATATAGGACCAGCTCACCAGCGGGCCCTGTTTGACAATTTTTGTATAGGTCAGCTAACCAGCGGGCCTACTCATATAATGTTTTATTGGGTCAGCTCTCTAGCGGGCCCTCTCATATAATGTTTTATAGCGTCAGCTCACTAGCGGGCCTTCGCATATTATGTTTAGGATGGTCAGCTCCGCAGCAGACCCTCACCCATAATGTTTTAGATGGTCGGCTCAGCAGCAGACCCTCATTCCTAATGTTTTAGATGGTCAGCTTAGCGGCATGCCCTCGCCCCTAATGTTTTAGAGGGTCACCAGCAGGCCATTAATCCTAATTTTTCAAGGGTGTGTATGATGCCCTCCTTTATGTGTAATAAAGGGTGTTTTGGAGTGACATTTCAGTCTAATTTTTGGCAGCCCTTTCACTTAGTGCATAGGCTTTATGAGTGTTGGACCACTACCTGAACTATTGTACCACAATGTGAATGAGGCCCTCCATTTTGTGATATACAGGTTGTATCGGAGTGCCTCAGGTCCTCCCATTGAATTAAATAGGGCTGGGGTGTTCGACAGAGCAGAAGGTAGTTCTTGGCTTCATCCACTAAGTCACTTCGTCACTTTTACTCAATGGATCAGACCCCACTGTTCCGACTATAAATTTTGGACTTAACAAGGGCAAACGGACATGTTGTAAAACCTGTGGTAGCTGCGGCCTCCGTTCCTGAATGCTGTACCTTACCCGGGCCATAACCACGTTGAACACCTGCTTTACGCTGCGCACGTTTCCCTCTTAATCATGGCCCCAGTTCCGAAAAATCGATGAAATTTTTTGCAGAATTTGCAGATGATATACAAGTAAATATACAGCAAATACTGTTTGGTAACAATTTTTCGCCTAAAATCGTTTTTATCTTCCTTTTTGTGTGTTTTACGGGCAGTCTGTAAAAATGGCGTACTACGGGCGAAACATCGTTCCCAGCAGCGACGTTGGAGTCCAAGATGCATCCAGACATCCTCCCTATGCTGTCCCTGAACCATTTCTGTGGTGTTTCCATCATTTTCTGACCTTTTCCTATGAACCAGGCACCCTCCCCTCATCAGAGCAGGGGGTGCCTGGTGTAATGCTCGAGTCCTCCCATTGACTTCAATGGGGCTCGGGTGCTCGGCCGAGCACTTGAGCCTCCGGGGGCGCTCGGCCAGAGCACCCGAACACCCGAGCATCGGGGTGCTCGATCATCACTAGTAGGCATATGTATCTATAACCTGTCGTGTGTCTGTACTATTGTGCTGATATACTACAGGACCTGTGAAGGTTATTTATTTCAATAAAACTGTGTTTTATCCTAAACCACTGTGTCTGAGTGTTGAACAAACTGTTACAGTACGAAAGGGCCATGACCTAGGGTTCACCAAATTAACAAAGGAGGAACGGGCACATTGCAGGAGGCAGGGGTTATGTCTATACTGTGGCAAGGCTGGCCATTTATTACGCACTTGTCCTGTGCATCTGGGAAACAAACGCACCTAGGGTACCTTGGGGGACAGGCCCTAGGTGGTGTTCAGAGGTCCCTAGACCCGATCATGCAGAAACTCATGATCCAGGTGGTGTTTTCCTGGGCAGATATCACGGTTTGTTAACACTCTCAGATGCAAAGTTAGGTAAAAACACAGCTTTATTGAAAAGTTAAAGACAACCCCATAGGGTAACATACACGTTCATACATATATATAGCAATGACAGGGAAAGCAATAATAACAGGCTCTACCGGCTGTGCCAATATACCGGGCAAGGCAGCCAGAAAGTTGGTACAAGGAATAGATAGACTCTACCGGCCTTGCCAATGTACTGGGCAAGGAAGCCTGGGAACTAGTACAAGGAGAATTTGTAGGCTCTACCGGCCCTACCAATATACCGGGCAAGGCAACCAGGACTGGCACTCGAAGGATAGTTGGCTCTACTGGCCCTGCCAATGTACCGGGCAAGGCAGCCTATAGGCAAACAGCAAGTATAAAGGCTCTACCGGCCTTGCCAATACCGGGTAAGACAACCCAAGATGGTACAAAGAGGAATAGGTTCTACCGGCCTTACCAATATACCAGGCAAGGCAGCCTAATACGGAGTGGGTGGCAACCACTAAAGCCTCAGTGACTGTCTAGGTGGCAACAACAGTCACAAGGATGACATGCAGAGGCTGAATGAGCACAAGTGGCAAGCCAAAGAATGCAGGAGACCACCAGTACCCGCGTACTGGAGAACCAACGGAGCTGCCTAGGACTTGACAGCTATAACCAGCATAGAGAGAACCAGTACCCGTGTACTGGAGACACTAAATCTAAATCAGTACAATAGACTCGATTGTGGTGGAGCGAACCAGTACCTCGTACTGGGGAGACCAATATCTCTTCCGGTGCAACAGCAGCCGGTGAATAGGAGCGAGCTAGTACCCACGTACTGTATTCATAGACTGTACCGGTGCAACGGCAGTCGGTAGTTGGTGGAGCAAACCAGAACACGCGTACTGAGGAAACCATCACTCTTCCGGTGGACAGCAACCAGTAACAAATGTAAGCAAACCAGTACCCGTGTACTGGAAGCACAAGACTCAAAAGGTGCAACAGCAGCCGGGTGGCTAAGGTGCGAACCAGTACCCGCGTACTGGGACACAAAATACAAATGTTGCAATAGCAGCCGGGTGGCTGTGGAGCGAACCAGTACCCGTGTACTGGGAATACTAAAGACTATAGAGGCAACAGCAGCCGGGTGGCTGTGGAGCGAACCAGTACCCGCGTACTGGACAAAGGAGTAGAAATGTCGCCAAGGCGACCTGGGAACAATAGCTGACTATAGGCGAAATGGAGAAGGAGCCCAGCAGGTGAAAACAGGAACCAGCACTCCAGACGGACAACCGGATCAGGAACGGCAGCGGGGACTGGCAGCAGGAAGCAGCGACACAACGGCAACTCCAACCAGATCAGGAACGGAACAGGAACCACTGAACAGGTAAATCAGGAACTAGACGATCTCAGGTTAGCAGGAACATAGCGAAGGGCCCAGGAAGCTCAGGAACATATGGAGATGCGAGCAGCATAGAGACAACACGAAAGGGCAACCAAAGGGTGCCCAGGCTCAGTCTAAATAGGCAATGCAGGGTGGGCTGAAGGCAGACAGCCAATGGAGTGCCCCATACAGGTAACTGACACAAAAAGGCAGCAATCACGGGCACCATGATAGCAGAACACTCTGTGGAGGTTCTGGCTCTGGTTGATTCCAGCATGGCCAGTTATTTCATGGATAATTCTTTTGCTGCGTTACATAAGTTTCCATTGGTCAGAAGGGAATCTCCCTTAGCCATTGAGGCCATTGATGGCAGACCACTAGAACCAGCTCAGATAACTATGGAGACTATCCCGATTTCTATGTCTATTGGGGCCCTCCACACAGAGGAACAACGATTTCAGATTATCCATTCTCCTCATCATACGGTCATTATGGGGTTTCCCTGGTTATATTTGCACAATCCCCAGTTTGACTGGCAGAGTTGCGAGATCACATCTTGGTCCGAGTACTGTATGAAGCATTGTGTGATTCAGCCAGTTAAGATTTTGTGTGCATCTCCCGCCGAATACCATCAATTCAGTGATGTTTTTAGTAAGGGAGAGGCTACCACATTGCCCCAACATAGGGCATACAACTGTGCCATTGATTTGCCCCCTGTGGTTGTGCCCCCTAGTGGTCGCACGTATCCATTGTCATGAGAAGAGAACCGGGCTATGGAGGAGTACATTGAGGATGCCCTTAATAGAGGGATTAGTCGGAAGTCTACCTCACCTGCTGATGCTGGGTTCTTTTTCGTAAAAAAGAAGTGGCGAGTTGAGACCTTGCATTGATTACTGAGGATTAAATAAACTTATGTCCAAGAACGCATACCCCATACCACTCATTACTGAGCTATTTGACAGGTTAAAAGGTTCTTCCATTTTTACGAAATTAGACCTACGTGCTGCCTATAACCTGATCAGAATAAGAGCGGGGGATGAGTGGAAAACGGCATTTAATACTAGATCTGGGCAGTATGAATACCTAGTTATGCCATTTGGTCTTTGTAACGCACCAGCTATATTTCAAGAATTCATTAACGATATCCTCCGTGATTTACTACAGTCCTGTGTAGTGGTATACCTTAATGACATACTCATACACTCTGCCACTCTGTCCCAACACATCAAGGATGTGTCCGAGGTCTTGCTTCGTTTACACAAAAATAAGTTATATTGTAAAATGGAGAAGTGAGAGTTTCACAGATGCCACGTGCCTTTTTTGGGTTTTGTGATATCTAAGGATGGTATTGCCACAGACCAGGAGAAACTCGCAGCAGTCTTGCAGTGGCCACTACCCAAAGGGTTAAAAGCAATTCAGTGCTTTCTTGAGTTCGCAAATTTTTACAGGAAGTTTATCCATAACTTCTCTACCATTGTTAAAACTCTGTCTGACCTTGCGCACAAAGGCGCTAATCCCTTCCAATGGCCTGATGCTGCTGAGCTTGCTTTCCAGACATTAAAATCCGCTTTTGCATCTGCACCGGTACTATCCCACCCTAACCCCTCCCTTCCATTCACATTGGAGGTTGATGCTTCTGAAATAGGGGTTGGGGCAGTACTATCACAAAGTCCAGTGGCGGGTGGTGCTCTGAGACCATGTGGGTTCTTCTCTAAAAAGTTGTCCAGTGCCCAGAGTCATTATGAAATTGGCGACAGAGAACTCCTGGCTATCATTCTGGCTCTAAAAGAATGGCTCCACCTGCTGGAGGGTACCAGAACTCCTGTACTAATTCTTACTGACCACAAAAACCTAACTTATCTCTCGGAGGCTAAAAGATTGTCGTCTCATCAGGCCAGGTGGGCTCTGTTCCTATCTCGTTTTAATTTTGTAGTATCCTATTTGCCGGGATCCAAGAATGTTAGGGCCGATGCCCTGTCTAGACAATTTGGGTCAGAGATGGAGACGGATGAGGTTCCCGTACCAATCATTCAGCCTGATCGCATCCTGGCCACCCTACGCACATTACTATCACTTCACCACTGGGGGAAGAGATTCTGGCTACCCAGGCTACGGCACCCCCAGAAACCCCAGTGGGTAAGTGTTTTGTGGATGAGCCATTTTGTACACGGTTGCTCGAGACATACCACTCTTCTAAGGCTGCTTGACATATTGGGAGGGATCAATTAATATAGTTTTCTGGTGGCCTTCCCTACGGGCCGACTGCTCCGTTTTTACCGCAGCCTGTACCACCTGTGCCCGTGTCAAGACCCCTAGACACCTCCCAGTGGGCCTACTTCAACCAGTGACTAATGGTGAATGTCCTTGGTCCCACTTGTCCATTGATTTCCTGGGAGACCTGCCAGTGTCTAGGGGTTACTCGTTCATTCTTATGGTGGTTGATAGATTCTCTAAGATGGCTCATTTCGTGCCTCTTCCTGGTCTTCCCTCTGCCCAGGAGTTGGCTGTTGTCTTCGCTAAGGAAGTGTTCCGGTTGCATGGGGTACCCAGAATTCTGGTGTCTGACCGTGGGAACCAATTTGTGTCCAGATTTTGGAGAGCATTTTGTAACCAGATGGGCATTCAGCTGTCTTTTTCTTCTGCCTACCATCCCCAGACCAATGGAGCCGCTGAGCGTGCCAATCAGGGTTTGGAACAGTTCCTGCACTGTTTTGTCACCAATCATCATGATAATTGGGCATACCTGTTGCCGTGGGCAGAGTTCGCCAGGAACTGTGCGGTTAATTCATCGTCCAGGAGCTCCCCATTTCTCATCAACTACGGGTTCCAGCCATGCTTGCTCCCGGACTCATTCCAGTCGCAACAGATTCCAGATCTGGATGAGAACATCGAGCAGCTCCGCTCCACATGGGCACAGGTTCAGAGGGCCCTCAGTCAGTCGTTCCAGCGTCATCAGCGCCACGCTAACCGTAGAAGGCTGCCAGCGGTCTCATTTCAGGTTGGGAACAGAAATCTTAATTTGCAAGTTCCGTCTAATAAGTTGGCTCCCCGGTTCATTGGTCCTTTCAGGGTAATTCATAAAATTAACCCTGTGTCGTATGCATTGGAGCTCCCAGCATCTAGGCGCATTCACAATGTGTTCCATGTATCCTTACTGAAACCTCTGGTATGCAATCACTACACTACCACTCCTGTGGTGCCCGGTCCTGTGGAGGTTCAGGGCCAGGAAGAGTACGAAGTCCAAAGCATAATTGACTCTCGCAGATTTAAAGGAAAATTGCAATATTTGGTCCATTGGAAGGGCTATGGCCCTGAGGAACGTTCCTGGACTGATCAGAGCGACCTTCATGCCCCAAGACTTTTGTGCAATTTTCACTCTAAATATCCTCAGAAACCAGGTCCCTCTTCCAGGAGAGAGGGTCTTTGAGAGGAGGGTACTATCACGGTGCCCGTGCTCTTTTTGTTTTTTTTCTGTCAGTCTAGTCTGTGTCTTGCTCCCATTGGCTACCATGTGTTAGTCCTGCCCAGTATGACCTTTATATACTGGGCTAGGGGCACCCCTCCGGTGCCCTTTCGTGGTGTTCCTGTGCCAGTGCTTATTTCTGCTCAGTGTTTCCCAGTGTACCGACTTGGCCTGCCTGACTACTCTGCATATTGTCTACTGCCCTTGTGTACCGACCCGGATTACCTGACTATTCTTCTGACGTTCCTGCTCCGTGATTCAACCCAGCTTGGCTGACGTTCCTGCTCCGTGACTCTGACCCGGTTTGGCTGACGTTCCTGCTCCGTGATTCGACCTGGCTTGGCTGATGTTCCTGCTCCATGATCCGACTCGGCTTGGCTGACGTTCCTGCTTCGTGAATCTACCCGGCTTGGTTGGCGTTTCTGTGCTGTGTCGCCTAGGTGACATTCTGACCTTTCTGGCAATTGGGTTATTTATCTGCAGAGTATCAGCGACCAGTCTCCATTACTGCTCCGACAGTTGTGCCACCGGTTGTCTCCGGTTGTACTTGTGCAGAGTGCAAGTGTTGCCTCCGTTACTGCTATGGCAGTTTACCTTGGGCCTAGTCTCCGTTACTGCCTCTGCTCAGAGCAAGTGTCTGCCTCCGTTACCACTCCAGCAGTTGTGCCACCGGTTGCCTCCAGCTGTACTTGTGCAGAGTGCAAGTGTTGTCTCCTTTACTGCTACGGCAGTTTACTTTGGGCCTAGTCTCCGTTACTGCCTCTGCTTAGAGCAAGTGTCTGCCTCCGTTACCACTCTGGCTGTTGAGCCACCGGTTGCCTCTGGTTATACTTGTGCAGAGTGCAAGTGTTGTCTCCGTTACTGCTACGGCAGGTTACCTTGGGCCTAGTCTCCATTACTGCCTCTGCTCAGAGCAAGTGTCTGCCTCCGCTACCACTCAGGCTGTTGAACCACCAGTTGCCTCCGTTAGACTTCAGCAGTGTGCAGGTGTTGTCAGTACCTCACGTGTCTCCGTTGCCAGTATTGCCTAAGTAGCTCATGCTAGTTCTGCTTATCTGGCTTTTGGCGTTACAAATTCCACAGCTGTTTCTATGCAGGGAGTCCCATCACTGACCTCTCTGCACATGGGACTGTTTGCACTCTGAAGATCTTTAACCCATGCAAGACCTTGCTCCTGGAAATCCATCATTCTGCCTGACCTGTGTCAGTATAGACTGTTGTGGACTTATTGTTTATGCTGGACCTGTGTAGGCATATGTATCTATAACCTGTCGTGTGTCTGTACTATTGTGCTGATATAATACAGGACCTGTGAAGGTTATTTATTTCAATAAAACTGTATTTTATCCTAAACCACTGTGTCTGTGTGTCAATCAAACCGTTACACTAGCATACAAAAAAAACCTAAAATCCTAATTTTTTTCCCTCTAAGCAAGGATCCATTCCAGGGATGTTCACTCTCCCCTGGGACTGTTTAAGTTGTTGATTTGAAGTACTAGCAGTGAAGACATGAGTGGGTGGTTAGGTAAAAGTTTTATTTATTATAATATTGAATAAAATGTTGCATTGTTTGTTGTTGGTCCTGGCAGACACAGGCAAGTCTTTGGGGAGAGTGATAGATCTAGTGCAGGAATTTGGGGATACATCCAGTAAAGTGACTCAACTGCAGTATGAGAGGATAGGTTTAAATATCTTGGTGTAATAATAAGTCTCATTCATGGGATTTTGTTTGTCTAAACTTCACCCCTCTTCTAGATCATCTAAAGTTCAAAGCTGACTTCCACTGAATATACTGGGTAGCGTTAACTTGATGGACATGTTGATTTTCCTTAAGGTGCTCTATGTCCTCCAGTATTCACTTGTGTTTCTGCCCAAGAGATAATTTAAAAAGCTAGATAACATCTTTAGGAAGGTTATCTGGGACAAAGGACTCCAAACACTTAGAATAAGACACTACAGAGACCAGCAAACGAGGGCAGGTTGAGACTTCCCAATTTTCCTCAGTACTATCTGGCAGTTCACCTGAAGTATAAATGGGAATGGTATAGTGATGCTTCCGGACACCCAGTTATGAAACTAGATTGCAGAGCAATAGGGCTGATGTTAAAATATGCAAGTGTTTATGGAAACATTGTACTGATATAGCCTCTCACACCATGGATGGACCTGTATAGGAGGGTTGGCCAGAAGACCAGGTGATTGTCTGGAATAATTATCTCTCTCCAGGACCCCCAAAGTAGGATAATAAATATGTAGGGCTGGATTTACATCCCATATGCCCCTGGGCAAGAAGCTCTGATGTCCTTAATTTCACCCATGGCCACACCCCTGCTCCGCACATGACCCCACCCCCAGTACAGAAAAAACCCTTGGCCTATAACAAGCAAGGATGAAAAAAGCTTGAGATACTTGGTTGCTAGATATATCTCCAAAGCATTGGAGATTTCTCTAGCGTCAAAGAGGTTAAATAATAACTTGTTAAGGATTATAAAACTGGTTTGGGACAATGAGATTGCTCTGACTGCACCCATAATTAAGAATGTAGGTGTGGCCAGTACGGTTGAGGTGGCCCTCAAAAGTTGGTGTTCTAGACAGCTGCCTACTCTGCCTACTGAGAAACCCGGCACTGCAAATATATCCCTGAGTTGCTTTGCTTGCAGCGTAGACCCTTGTGGATCATCATCAGTGTTACTTGTCTAACTCAAGTAGTGGGCTTCAGTGGTGCTAAGACATATTAACAACTGAGTGGTGACTTCTCAATAGATAACAGTTCTGCAAATATTTGCAGTGCTTGTGACAAGCACTTCAGGTAGATGTTTCCACTGTGTTCTGTGGTACATCTTGAACTAGAGGATTTGTTAAGTGAGCAATTACATTGAGATCGATTGCCAGGATGCATGGCTGGCTTAAAAATAAGGCCCTGACAGAGTTAGATCTTAGATGGAGATGGGAAAACAATATAGGCATAGGCAGCTGTTCAGAGTGGGCAGATGCTCTCAAAATGCTAAAGACCCTTTCAACCACTGCAAGACATTAGTTTTTGCAATTCCAACTCCTTCATAGAATTTATACCAAATAGTTCATATCATGTTAAGTTAAAGAGCACTAATCTATGAGTGAGATTTGTGGATAGTATGGGCGACTTCTTTCATTGTATACAGAAATTCCCTGTAGTGTATAAGTATTGGGTAACAGCAACTGATTCTATAAGTGTCTGTACATCTATGCATATGCCCGTATTCCAAAAAACTTCTGCTTCTGGACATCCAATGAAGGGGCATTAGTTCAGATTCACTCCATAGCAGAACTATTCATTGTTGCAAGGAAGGTAGTGGGTATGTTCTAGACGGCACCTGAACCCCCTATTGTTGCTGCCTGGATTGCTATAGTACATGACATCCTACTTCATTAAAAAACACAGCTATATAGAAATAAGATAAGTAAATTCCGGGACACTTGGAAACTGTGGGTGTTGTACTTTGGCTATAGATATGCTCTGGAATGAGTCTTCTTTGTACTGTTACCTTCTTTTCTGGGCCTGAGATGTAGGTTCACCTAGGAGGCACAGCAGAGGTTGAGGGAGTAATGGGGGATGAATTGTGGTTCTGTTGTTTATTTACTTTTGCTAAAAACAACACTCATATGTAATGTTGTCCACCTGAATGTCTGCTCTAGTAGTGTGTTGTATTTGATATGCTCCTCCTGAGTCATGTATTTGTTGATCTGAACATTTGACATGTAAGAATCTTTAATATACAGTTTTTTATTCTTTTTTAAAAAATGAATTACATTTGTAAAACAATAGTAAATGGTTCTTAAAAATCAGTGTTTACCTAAATAAATTGATACTCATTCAAATAGTATGCTGTCGCCTTAATTTTTGCTCAGCCATAACTTTATTTTTAAATGTTATCTAAATAAAATTCTTCAGAGTAGAACCAGGCTTGTAATCATGCAATCAAAGAAAAAGCAGAAGGAAAACGAATAAACAAAATGTTTGGTGCCTGTAGTGCTAGACTTACCATTTCGTGAAGTCATGCTGGTCTAGAAATTTAAGTAAACATAATTTAGCTGTTCTTATCTGCATGTAACACACAGGTTGAGGGTTTGTGAATATTTTTCAAACTCCTTTGAACATTTTTCAGTCAACATTGGCAGCACTGACAGAATGGTTGCTTACTGAATACCAAGTACATTATCACAAAGAATTTATTCTTATAGAGGTTATTACCTTGAAATGATTATTATTTAAGATAGGTTCTCTAGGTATATTTCCAACTTTTACGCCATCAAAGGTGCAAATGGTGAAGTACCTTAATTTTAAATGTTTCTATATTCTGTACTTGTAATATCAGTGCTTTCTTTAAATATACAGGATATTTTGTATCTATTCTAATTATATATTGGACTTGAAATATGTGGAATGGCTCAATTTGGATTTTTTTTTTAACTATATATTCACATTTCATATAATTCTCAGTAAATGAGTATTATGTTGTCAACAATAATATAATTCAGTTCAGTGACATTTTTGCTACAAAGGTCAGACACTAGTCTTCCAGATAATCTGTATATACAATTTAAAATAAATTTCTTTATTTTATTTTAGTTTCATCTAATCTGTAATTTCATAAGTAGATATTTTCCAAATGCACTGAATGTATGTGTAAACAATTTTTTCCACTAGCCCAAAAAAAGCCCAGAAGGTAGCTAACTATTAGATACATATTCAGTGTGTTTAGCAGCATAACAACCTATAAAAATCTTGTTTCATTTTTCAGTGAATGTGGCTATGATGTAAGAGTGAAACATGCCACTAGTCACTAATGTCACTAGTGAGGAATTTTTTCTTCTACTATATAATTGTGACACTTTAAATGGAATTTACAGATATGCTGCTGTTTTGAATTAGGAAACCTGTGGCTAACATAAACACTTCTCAAGTTTCTTTTGAAAGTGAATTTTATAAAAACTTAAAGGGACTCTATCATCTGTAAACTAATTTGTTGATTTTGAAAGTAGGGATGGATGAAAGTTTTCTCCTCAAAAGTGAAACAGGAGAAAAATGACACTTCTACCAAGTGGGAAATATTTAACAAAATATGCCATTTTTTCACTTTTTTTGCCTAGCTCATTGCATTAAAATCAATGAAAAGACAGAATTTCTCCTATCACATGGAAAGTTTTTTTTCCTGCAGACATATAGAAGGGTGTCTAGTTTTCACAGCATGTCATCCTGTGTTTGGGAGAGAAAGAGAAAGCAGCACAGCTAGAGAAGACAGGCTAATAAAGTAGAGCTGAAGCTTAATTTAGGGAGTCTTGCAGGCAGGAAATCTGTTCTCTGTATTAGGGGAGTCTGGGGGACTCTGGAGGGACAGGAAGATAGAAAGCAGTTTGACCCCAAATGCTCCAAAACTTGATGTGACTGATTGGAAAGAGACAGGAAGCTGTGTTCCAAGTTTCTTCCTGATCTGGCTATTATCTCTATCCTACTGAAGTCTGGTGGTGTCAGAAGGAAGCAATTGAGGATTACCTCAACATTTTCTGTGACTGACTGGGAAGAAACAGGCAACCATAATCCAAGTTCCTTCCTGACCTGGTTGTTATCTCTGTATAGGGGAGTCTAGGGATACGAGAAGGGATCAAATAAGATTTATTCCAAAATTCTGTGTGACTAACTGGAAAGACATAGGCAGGGGTGATCCAAATTTATTCCTGATCTGGCTTTTATCTCTGTCAAAATTTTGTTTGACCAAATAGACAAGTTCCTTCCTGATCTTACTGTTATTTTTTTGCTATGGGAGTCTAGGGTTGTGAGAAGGGAGCAAAGGAGATTTACCCCAAATACCCCAAAATTCTGTGTGACTGATTAGGAAAACATAGGCAATTGTGATCCAACTTATTTCTTGATTTGGTTGTTATCTCTGTCCTAGGGGAGTCTAGTGAAAGGAACAGTTAAACAGGAAACATGTTTTTTTTGTTAAAGGGATAGTAATACTTAAAATGTAAAAAAAATATGTTATAGGGTTTATCCCCTGGAGTAAAACAAGAGTACCCCCACTGCTGAAAGGTGTTTCATTCAAAAGTTATTAATTTTCAAAGTTCAATTTTTTAGGTGCAATATCACAGTGGCCTGAAATTGTACAGTGGCGCTGTTTCTACACCATTCTATGGAGATTTATGGTCCCGGGACCAGAGCTGTCCATAGGATCGTGTCCCCCCTTCCATGGCATCAGGCATAGCTTTATGCATGAAAATGGCAAATTCATGACCTGAGTTAATATTGCCAAAAGGCATTCTTACCTAGGCATAGTCTTCACTTACTTTGCATTAGAAATTGAGAATGGTTCTCTGGGACTGTTGGCTCAGGGGTAATCTGTGAAGAGAGATTGTTAGGACATTGCCCTCTAGCTTCACATTGTGATTCTGTTCTGGTAACACCTTGATGTAGTATCATGCC
This sequence comes from Rhinophrynus dorsalis, assembly GCA_037306005.1. Classification (NCBI taxonomy): domain Eukaryota; kingdom Metazoa; phylum Chordata; class Amphibia; order Anura; family Rhinophrynidae; genus Rhinophrynus; species Rhinophrynus dorsalis. The sequence goes on along the minus strand of CM074723.1, from coordinate 136,639,394 downwards.
TCTGTAAAACAGTGAAGTTAGGGTTCTGACTATTGACAAAATGAATTACAATAGTATCCATAGTTTCCCCTTCCACATGGTCATTTCTATGGTATCTACAAGGAAAAACACATCTATCAATAAATGTCATCTTGGATGTGTCAATCCCCATCCCTACGCAATAAGTCCATTGTCTTTTATAACACACAGGCCTAAGAGACTATATACAGCAGACAAAATGGTCTCTACAGAACCATTTGCTAGGCAACAATTCTGCCTTCTTCAGGATCATGTTCCCTCTGGACAATACCATGGGATGGAAGGGGACTCTCAGGGTCAGGACAATGTTGTGGACTCCCTTGACTGCTAGTCTGGCCACTCTGCATTTCTTCCCTTACCACCTCTTCGTCAGTAGGAGTAATGCTAGTCCCACCAGCTGCTTCTCCATTACTATTACTACTAACACCAACCACATAAAATTCAGTGCTTGAGTCTTTCTCCTCACTAGCAGTATGATGATAACCCCCTCCCTCACTCCTAAGCAGTCTGTGGCTGCTGGACCTTCTTATTAGTAGTAGGAGTAGTGGAGAGACTGCTTAGGGATGACAAGTGTGACTTAGGGTCTCCTGCTGTCACACTTGGCATCATCTCCCCCTCCTGAGAATCACAAGACACACTGGCAGAAGGTGCAGCACTGTAAGAAGGCACAGGTAGCTGACCTGTACTGCTCACACTTCTACCCTCTTTATTCCTTTGCCCATGACATCAATTTCCCCAGGATCCCTAGGGGTGATGTAGGGGGACTGGCCATCATTATATATATATATATATATATATATATATATATATATATATATATATATAACATTGTATCTACCACCCACCAAATTCAGGTGATATATATATATATATATATATATATATATTCTAATCCATTCCAAATTATTCGGCCGAATTTAACATGGGTTAAATTATAGCAGTGCGCCTCTGTGCACGCTGCTATCATTCTTTGCAGACAGGGTGTGCATTTATAGAAAGATCCATCCCAAAAACGGACATTGTCGTACATTGCCAGTCTGTTCATGTCACCTCTACTCCAGCATGGGATGCCAGTCACAATGTAAACATTGAACATCGAGAACCCATGCCTGTCATTCAATTTAGCATATGTTCAGACATCGAAACCCCATGCCTGTCCTTCAATATAGCATATGTTCGAACATCGAAACCCCATGCCTGTCCTTCAATATAGCATATGCTCGAACATCGAAAACCCATGCCTGTCACATCCTACTCAACATAAGTGGTCGAGTCGAACATGGACAAACTACATGTCACATTCTATGTTAGTACATGGGTAAAGATTAAGGTTTCATTTTCTGGTACCAGCCTCCTACCCTACTGTCCCTCTTTAGTACCCAAATTCCTCTCTCTCATTTTCCTATCCTGATTTCCCCTCATATCAGTTAACTCTATGTGTATATACATTGTAGTGTTTCATACTACATCAAGAATAAATGTCAATGATTGTAATGTGATAGATGTATTGTGTTAAAAAGAAAAATTGAGACATTCTGTTGTGAACAAACTGCAACACAGGAGAGAAATAAAAAAAATGCTTGACATCTATACTGAAGAGGGGTCCACAGCATTGTCTTAGTATAGCAATATCACCGTTTTCCGTGAGTGTGCAATACAGGGCTCTACGGTAATTGCTGGGAATTCCCAACGTCATAATCAGGGGATGATGGGAGTTGTATTCTAACTACTGTTAGGAAACACATAAGTGATGCACATTCATCTCCCACCTAGAAATTATTTACACACGAGGCAACTCTCCCAAGTAATACCTAGCCCCTTTCCAAGTGAAAGGACTTCCAGAAAGGCTTCAGATCTCTTAGTGACTCACCTGTTATTGCCAGTCAGCGGGACCCGGAGAGTAGGAGGGGGTGATGCTATGGCTGCAGATTAAGTCTGGCACGGTGCTCTTAGTTGGTCACTCGTCACAATGTTGAAGCTCAGCCCGGCCAGCACCTTCTGGGTGGAGACACCTCACAGCAATCCTGTTCAGGACACATCATGCACTGTTGTGCACTCATACTAGGGATCCCAAATGTTTATACTCATTTCGTACAGGGGGCACCCTCCTGTATTTGTAAAACCTCTCTAGCAAATCTGGGACGGTAGACCTATTTACTCAAGTCTTGACTTTAGGTGGGTGATAAACAATACAAAATAGGCATAATGTTTCACGATCACATAATTCACGTCACTGAAGCAGCCAGCAGGCATCGCCACTGAGTGAGCATAGGGCTGCCCGGCTGCTGACAGTCACACTGATGGGACACCCTGCAACACAGAACTGTCGGAAGAGCACAAAATAAACATGCTATGGGACGGCAAATTGCCACCCCTGTCAAAGTGCCGCCTGGGTCCATGGACCCACTGGGACCCGTGTAAGGGCCGGCCCTGTATTCGAACAAATACCTAATATTTTTTTATATTTTGCACAGGAACAAATATTAGTCCAACCCCCATCATGAAATGAAGAAGGCTATTCGAATACAGACAAAAGAGGGAAGTAGTGCATGAAACGGAGAATGGAATTGGACTAGAGACATGGAGGGAAAATTATGGAGGGAAAGTAATTGAGCGTGCACAGGAAGTACAAAAAAGTCCTGGTCAAAAGTAGTCAAAACTTTTGGAAATTTGTCGATTGCTGAAACTTCCAAAAGTTTCGACGAATTTCGGACCTGGGCTGTTCGGAGTCGGATCATTTTTTCCAAATGACCCTTGAGTTTCGGATTGGCCGAATGTCTCCGAATGACCCCATTTTCGACGAAATCCGAATGTCTCTGAGTGAATTCGCACATGTCTAATATATATATAACATTGTATCTACCATTGTATCTACAACCCACCAAATTCAGGTGGAAGGGGTTTTCATTCACTTTTTTCCCCACCATAACCTTTTTCAGTTTGTGCTCCACGAATACACAAAGCCTCAATAGCAAGCAGGTAAAACCAGCCTCATGCTGATGAGTTGCAATAACAACAAAACGGCTGTCCATGAGTGGTTCACTGGCTTTGCATCTCTTCCTGAGTTGAGTCTTAAAGCTGTTGCTCAGCATACATATACTCTAAGGAATCCATGTATAAAGTGGAATCTGAGGCAATAAGGTGATTCCTTGTTAAACTTACTTGCATATGCCTACCCAGAATCCCTTGCATAGTAACAACACTGCAAATGTGAGATTTCTGTGGGAAAAGCAAGTCTTATGGGTTGACTGGTGTGTCAAATTTCTGTTTAACATTGTATCTATCACTAATATATATATATATATATATATATATATATATAGGTTGATGAATAAAATTACACTTTTTCACTTGAAGAAACACCTGTGAGTGTTTTCTAAATATTGGAAATATATTATTCATAAAGTGGAAGAGAACACCCGGGTGTTTGTGGATCAAACAGTGAGTTCTCAACATGGGACATTATATATATATATATATATATATATATATATATATATATATATATATATATATAATCTCCCAGGAATAATACTGGAGCACAAGAAGGGAGCCCACATCTTCTTGAATGTCTTGGAATGTCAGGACTGTCATAAAAGCCCATGGTTTCTGCAGTGGAATGCAAGTATGTGGAGCAATGCCAAAGACAAGCAGGAGCAAAAGGCAAGAGCCTCATGTATGTATCTTTATTTATGTAGCGCCATACATGTACACAGAGCTTAAGCAATGCATTCCGTACCACTGTGGCACTCAAAGGGTTAACAAAAGTTGAAACAATATAATACAAAACTACAGAACTGACTTAAGAGCATTACGCTTAAGTGCAATCATTTCATTATTCATGGAGGAAAGTGATGCAAGGGAATCTTAGACTGGGGAAGGGACCCTGCCCCAAGGAGCTTACAATCTAATGCGCTGAAATAAACAAACAAATTTACCCAGTCATGGTCCATAGGGAGGAACAGAGGGTAATGCTAAGGGGATAAGCCCCCACTGAGCACTGACCATTAGGCCACAAGATTACCCAGCTGGGACCCCAGAAAATAATAAACTTTGATTAGAATAAAAGAAGATTGCTTAACCTGACCTTGGTTGAAGGGAAAAAAACATCCAGGATGGTAGGGTGCAAGGCACTCTTCCAAAGTTTCCTCTACTACCGAGAGAGGTGGGGCTTCTCTCTGTGTTTGTTACCTAGATAAACACTGCTGTTTTACAATATTTCAGCAATGAAGTTTAGCTTTGAAAAAAAATAAACCCTGTAAGGTCTCTGTTATATAGACTTTTGTAAGTTTCGTTGTTCAAATCTTTTATAGCTGAAATCACACATTTTTTTCTATTTGCGCTACACTTCAATCAAATCTTACAAACCTCAAAAAGTCTTCTTATGTCATATAAATTTACCAAGAGAACATTTTAATAGCTATTTTACTTTGCTGAGTTCTCCCCTGGGGAAACTGTATCTGCCAGATTAATACTGAGAAACAGAGGCAACTGGCCTTTTACACAAAAGAAAACTGCAGGAGGAAAGTCCAATTAGATCATCACCTGAAATGGTTCAATATAAGAAGTCACTGCTCTGCAAGTAGCAGTTTTAATGCCAGATGTTTTTACTTAACAATAATTTGCCATTTGAAAATTGTAAATGAGTCACAGTATTAACTTTCCGAAGGGTATCAAGTGGGCGATGGTTACAGGGTATCAAAAACGCAGCATGTTTTACTAAGATAAGATAGTATTAGATGTATGAATCTCTTAATTGTATTTTAAATATAATTATTTGTGCCATTGTTCTTTAGCAGCTGGACCTGGCAGAATTATTCTGGGAACTACAGGATAAAGCTATACATACTATAGATATGCAATAACTCAAAAGGTTCTGATTTAACACTGGTTAAAAAGTAGGGATGGGCAAAAACTTTCACCTCAAACCAAAAATTGGCAAAAAAATGGCACTTCCCATCTGGCGAAACATTTCCTTCAGAAAGTGCTGTTTTCCCACTTTTTCCACCTAGCTTATTGCATTGAAACCAATGGGAAGACTGAATTTCTCTTCACCACATGTCAGTTATCTCTTCTTTCCTGGAAGGCATATAAAAAGGTGTCAGGCTCTCGCAGCATACCATTCTGTGTTTGTGAGAGGAGAAAGCAACATATTTTTTGAGCTTGAGAAGATAGGTAAATAAAGGGAAATTGAAGCTTAGTTTAAGGAGTCTTTTAGGTAGGCCATGTGTTCTCTGTATTAGGGGAGTCTGGGGGCACTCTGGAGAGAAAAGAATGGAGGAAGAGGTTGACCCCAAATACCCCAAAATTCAGTGTGTCTGACTGGCAAGACACAGGCAACTGTGGTCCAATTTGCCTTCTAATCTTGCTATTATTATAATATCTATGTTGGACGTTTCTGGGAGTATGAGGAGGGAGCAAAGGAGGTTGACCCCAAATACCCCAACATTCTGTCTGACTGATTTGATTTGGAAGACACAGGCAGCTGCAGTCTATAAGACATGGTATAAAAGGGTCTGAGGAGGGTGCCTTAGCTGGTGGGTGGAGTCTGGGGAAAGAATCAGATGAACCAGTAATTTTTGTGTGGGTGGGGTTAATTGAATGGTGTTGGGGGTACAGTTAATAAAAGACATAAATAAAATAAGAAATTGGTATGTAACGTGAGAGACAGGGACCTCCTGACGTAAGCTGCAACTGGGGCAGATTGATACTTGTAGGACTTAGACTTGTTGTTAGAGGCACAAGTCCCGAGGAAACATTGATGATTTGTAGGACTTAGACTTATAGATACAAAAGCTCTGAGTAAACTTTGATTAGGAAATAAGACTTGTGTTATCCCCAAGCCTTGATGAAATATTGACTTGCAGGACTAAGGCTTGTTAGAAACAAGCCCCCAAAAATTGTTTATTTCTTCTGTGTACACCATAGCACTTAATCAACAATGGGCTTTATCTCCCACCTCCAGCTGGTAGGACTGATTAATTTTGAATAAAAACTCACTCCACCCCTTCCGTTTCATTTATTTTGGTCCTACCAGCTGGAGGAAGTGAGGCGAGCAGCCTCCGTAACGCTCCACAATACTGAAGATCCAGATAATCAGGTGTAAAATAAGCACTATATGGCACAAACACCCTTTCCTCCACATAGAGATGTGGATAGGAGGTGTAATTATACACAAATTCACCCAATTTAGTTCCCTTGTGATTGTGGCAAGTACCTAGTTCTCCTGACAAGAGAATACAGCATCCTAGTGACTTCCGGTCCTGTCTTCAGACACATTCGGATGATGTCATCAGAGTGTTCACCGCATCAGCAAGCACATGCTGGACTGGATTAGGAAAGGGAAGACAGCACACATTGCTACGACTTATCCTTTCGGTAAGGAATGTAGCGCCAAAGGCGTGCGTTCCAGCCTGGAACACAAGCACTATAAAAGAAGTCGGCTCATGGTGGTAAGGTAAGGATTAATTTATATACTTTTTATGATTGCTTAATAAAGTATTAGTTTTTAATAGAGTGTTATTCCTAGTTAAGTACTATGTTTTCATCAGCCAATGGTAGATCTAAAGAAAAATATGATGCTGGGACCCCCAAGGATAGCACTAGCTCAGAAACTAAAACTTCTAAACCTAAGAATTGCTTAAGTTGTGATAAAAAGTCTTCAGTAGTGGAAGGGTCAAAACTTTGTTTGGAATGTCTCAAGAAAGTAACTGGACAGGATGTGCCATTGCAATTTCAAATGTTTTTATGCAAACATCCATGGAAGAAACGTTTTCAGCAATGCAAGAGGCTGTAACCCCTAAGAAAAGAGCAAGCCCTGATGACCCAGGTGAAGGTACCTCTTCTTCCAAACAAGCAGAGATAGATCAAATAGCCAGGATCCTTCTGAATACTCATCTTCTGAAGGAGAGATTGTTGAAGGCACAGGATCTTTCTCACTAGAAAAGATAGAGGGATTCATCAGATACATTAGTATACATTAGAAAGTCATTAGAGATAAAGGAAGAACAGAAGGAATTAAACATCATGGATACTGCCTTCCTGGTTAATCAGAAGACTGTGCCTACTTTCCCTGTACATCATTCTATATCAGGCATAGTTCAGGAAGAATGGAAGAAGATTAGTAAAAGATCCTTGGTAACAAAACATTTCTCCAAGATGTACCCTTTCCAAGAAGAAGATATAAAATTATAGTCTAACCCACCTAAAGTAGATGCTGCTGTTGCTTGTTTAGCAAAACATACCACTGTCCCTTTAGAAGATGGATCCGCTTTTAAGGGATCCAATAGAGAAAAGGATGGAATCAGTATTAAAGAAGCAATACTCTAGAACTATGAGGATCTGGCTAAACTCATTGGAAAAAAAGATAGATTCATCAGTATCTAGATCGAAACTGTTAAAGGAAGGCAAACAGTTTCTTATGTGATGCATCACTCGATTCCGTAAGATTGGCGGTGAAAGCATCAGCAATGTCAGTTTCATCCAGAAGAGCGCTCTTGCTAAAATCTTGGGGAGCGGATGTTCCATCCAAAAATTAGCTGATCTCCTTGCCATTTAAAGGAGAAATGTTATTTGGAGATCAGCAAGAAGCGATTATAAAGCTGACAGGTGGGTGTAGTGCCTTTCTACCTCAAGGGAAAAGACCATTACAGATCAAAGAATTATTCCTTTCACAACCAAGGAAAGTATCAAAGCAAACAGAGTGATAACAGAAGACCGCAGTCTACACAAAACTTTAGGGGATAATTCTGGAAGGATTTCCCCAGGAAGACACAATTTAAGAAGGAATTTTGAAGATCAGCGGGTCTATCTCCAGAGGAGATTGGGGGACATCTGCTGAAATTCAAGGACCATTGGAAAACACAAGACATATAAGGCCAAAGGATTCTGGAGAAAGGATATACGCTGGAGTTCAGGAGCCCCCTCAAAGAAGTACATTTTCAAGAGATCAAAGATACCAAAGAATCTCCAGAAGTCAAAACTCTTCAAAAAGGAAGTACAGCAATGGTGGAACCAGTTCCTATGGGTCAGAATTGTTCTGGAATATACTCCAATATTGTTTGCGTCCCAAAGACTTCAGCAACATGCAGAATAATCCTATATTTGAAGTGGCTCAACAATCACATGAAGCAAAGACACTTCAAGATGGAGTCAGTACATTCAGTAATAAGATCTAAATGTCCCAACAATTCCCTTATGAAAATAGCTCTTCAGGATGCATACTACCACATACCAAAAAGGACAGAGGATTGAAAATACCTCAGATTTGCAATAAGAAACAATCATTTTCAATTCAGGTGCCTCCCATTCAGGTTAACCACCGCTCCAAGAGTGTTAACAAAGATCTTGGCCACAGCATTACAACCACTAAGAAGAGAAGGGATTCTCATTATTCTGTATCTCGACGATCTCTTGATCATCTCAGAGTCAGAACAGGTCGCAAAGAATCACACACAAAAGGCGACAGACCATCTGTTAAACTTAGGCTGGTTGATAAATGTCAAAAAGAGCCAGTTTCAGGCAACTCAGAACTTAATCTTTCTAGGAATCAAGATAGACACAACAAAAGCGGTAGTGACTCTATCAGACAAAACAATTCACAATATAATCAAGTGATTGCTGGAATTCAGAAAGAAGGAGAAGCAGACAGCTCAATCAATTATGCAATGTCTGGGAGTCATGACATCGGCTATTCAGGTAGTCCCTTGATCATGGTTTCACTTAAGAAATCTGCAGCTGTATTTCCTCAGACAGTGGAAACACCAGAATGATCCCTACCAAATAATTTCTCTTTCTGTAGAAATAAGAAGTCGTCTGCTCTGGTGGACAAAGAAAGGACATCTGAGAAAAGGCACAGCAATAGTGGATCATCACTGTCAGATAATAAACACAGTTGCAAGTCCATCAGGGTGGGGAGGCCTCGGGTATTCCAGAATGATACAAGGAACATGGCAACCAAAGGAGTCAAAGTTGCACATAAACATCCTGGAAATAAGAGCAGTAAAATATACCCTACTCCACTTTCAGAGACTGCTATACAACAAAGCAGTACACATAAGATCAGACAATATGACATCAGTTCAATATATAAAGAACCAAGGAGGGACAAGAAGTGTCACCTTGAACAAGGAAGTCCACTCGATATTCAAATGAGCAGAAAAAAATGTAAAGGCTCTGTCAGCCTCGCATGTTTCAGGAACACTAAACGATCAAGCAGACTACTTAAGCAGAATAAATGTAGATCCAGGAGAGTGGTCATTGAATTAAGAGGTATATCAAAAGATCATCAGCAAATGGGGAACTCCAGTGATAGACCTAATGGCAACACCCCAAAATGCAAAATGCAACCTTTTTTTCTCCAGATGGAACAACAAGACAGCAGTAGATTAAGATGCCCTGAAACAATCCTGGACATACTCCCTTGCTTATATCTTTCCACCAATTCCTTTTTTAAGGGAAGTCCTAAGAAAGACAAGGAAGGATAAAACAGAGATTATTTTGATAGCACCAGACTAGCCAAAAAGGATGTGGTACTCAGAGTTGATGAAAAGCCTTGGCCACTTCCAAAGTTGGCAGATCTATTGACCCAGGGACCTCTACTTCACCAGAATCTGGATTTTTTTCATCTGACAGCATGGAGGTTGAGCGGCAGTATCTAAGATCTAAAGGCTGTTCAGATAAAGTGGCTAACACCATTATTTCAGGCAAAGAATCCTCTACTAACAGGATTTATGACAGGATATGGAAGGCCTTCAGGAGCTGGTGCATCAAGAACAAGATAGCGAAACATGAAGTATCCACTACAGTGGTTTTGGAATTTCTATATAAAGGATATGACTTAGGTCTTAGTCCGGCATCACTAAAAGTACAGATTTCAGCCCTGTCATCGGTATTCGCTAAACATTGGGCGGAAAAAGACCTGGTCAAACGTTTCATTAGGGCAGTGGAGAAAGCTTGCCCTAGAATAAGGGAAATAGTTCCTGCATGGGAACTAATTATTGTTTTAAATCGGCTTATAGATTCACCTTTATTTGAACCTATTCATCAAATCTCAATCAAATATCTGACGTGGAAAATGTTTTTTCTCACAGCCATTACCTCCGCTAAGAGGGTTATTGAGTTGCAAGCACTATCCTGTAAGATCCCATTTTTGACCTTCCATCAGGACAAAGTGGTCCTAAGGATGAAGCCCAATTTCAGAGGGAAAATGGTGTCAGATTTCCATCTAGACCCGGAAATTATTCTTCCCTCCTTCTGTCAGAACCCTACAAGAGATAAGGAGCATAGACGTCACTCTTTAGATCTGGTCAGATGTATATCTACTTACTTAGACAGGACTAGAGACTTTAGGAATTCAGATTCTCTTTTTATTCAGTTCCAAGGGAAAAGAAGGGGGTTAGCAGCTTCCCAACCATCTGTCGTAAGATTGATTAGATAATGCATTATGGCTACATAAAAGGAAGGCAATTTAGTACCTTCTCTTAAGATTAAAGCCCACTCAACTTGAGCAGTGTCAACCTCCTGGGCACTTAAAGCAAGTACTTCTCCACAGAGCTATGTAAAGCAGCCACCTGGACATCAATGTCTACATTTATCAGGTGTTACAAACTGGATGTAAGCTCATCAGCAGAGGCAAAGTTTGGACGACAGGTGTTGCAAGTGGTAATTCGTTCATGAATCATGGTAGTAAATAAGATTCATTCATTTTAACGTACATAAGTATGTTTTAATTATGACATCTGTTAAAATTATATTATTATTACCCTCTCAACAAGAGATTTTGTTAGATCCCATTGTTGATTAAGTGCCGTGGAGTACACAGAAGAAAGGGTGAAATTTACTTACCGATATTTCCTTTTCTTCTGTGTATCTCCATGGCACACCCACCCTTAACTAACTCATGGTTTATTTTTTAGAAGACACAGCTTGGCTAAGACTAGTGTTGAGCGAGCACCACGATGCTCGGGTGCTCGGGTGCTCTGACCGAGCACCCCCTGAGGCTCGAGTGCTCGGCCGAGCACCCGAGCCCCATTGAAATGAATGGGGCAACACCAGGCACCCCCTGCTCTGATGAGGGGAGGGTGCCTGGTCAATGCCCCCTTCATCTCCGAATGCCCCCTTCAGCTCCGCAATGTCCCCCTTCAGCTCCGCTATGCCCGTCTTCCACAATGTGCCCCTTCATCTCCGCTATGCCCCTCTTCCACAATTGTGGAAGAGGGGCATAGCGGAGATGAAGGGGCACATTGTGGAAGACGGGCATAGCGGAGATGAAGGGGGACATTGTGGAAGAGGGGCATAGAGTCTATGCCCCTCTTCCACAATGTCCCCCTTCATCTCCGCAATGCCCCCTTCATCTCCGCAATGCCCCCGTACCTCCAGTCCCTGGTGGTCCAGCGGAGCTTCTTGGGATCTGTGCCTCTTCCGGCACAGATCCCCGCCACCCGAACATGTCGGGCGAGCACATGGCGGTACTCGACGAGTACCGCCATGTGCCGAGCAGAGCGATGCTCGAGCCGATCCGAGCATCGGCCGAGCACGCTCGCTCATCATTAGCTAAGACACGATAATTGAAAAACTCAAAATTAATCTGTCCTACCAGCTGGATGCGGGAGATAAAGCCCATTGTTGATTAAGTGCCATGGAGATACTCAGAAGAAAAGGAAATATCGGTAAGTAAATTTCACCCTTTTTTGTAGACCACTGGGTTGTTGTTTTTTTTTTTTTTTTTAACGAGCAAGCCCTGAAAAAAAAAGCCCTACTGGCCTAGTGCCAGCAGGTCATGTTGTGTTAGACAGTGGCCATTGGTCATTATCAAATGCCCTGGTGTAATTGCCTCTTGTCTACTCCCCTGCTAAGGACACATGAACTTGCAGACTATATAATAATAATGGTGAACCCTCCCTGCCACCAGTTTAGCATATTCTGCAGGATGGAATCTCCTCAGATGCCGCTTGATGCCCTGCTTGTGATTTTTCTCCACCACACTGCCATGTGTTTTCCACAGAGTTCCACAGAGTGTGCAATGGGTGTACACTAAACTGCCACATTCTGACATCTACAGAATGGCTCTCAACCGGTTGGGGAGGTAAAGAAAAATGAGGGGGATTGCCAGAACATGTAGTTACCCTAGAGCAAGAAGGTGATGGTTAGCCTGTGTCTGGGTTTCTCTATTCTTCCTTCTTCTCTTTGATCTCCACCACACTTCTTGTTGCCTTTGGGTAGAGTCAGAGGGTACAGAAACAGTGGTGCTTGATTCATTTGGTGGGTGTTTGGCTTTAACATGTTTGACATAAATGTCATGGTGTCTGTGTTTCAATCTTGCCAAGGTGCATATCCTCCTTTCCCCTTCTCACTGACTTGTCACAAATTGTGCACAGTGCCGTTAGTGATGACTGCACTGTGTCTGCCCCAAGTGAAAAATAGTCCCACATACAGGACCTCGGTGGGGGGGGAGGTGGAGAAGAATGGCCTCTTTCTTCTTCTCCTCCACATTTACCTTCACTGATTGAGGCAGAATATGATGCTGCTCCCTTAGAATCAGCACTGCAACTAGGACCAGGAGTATTGCGGCTGTCAAGTGGAACTTGTCCTAGTACAGCATCACTTGTTGACCCCATTCCCATTGTGTCCACGCTCACAGGTCTGTGGCACACTAGCCTGCTCCTCAGCATCCTGTTGCCCTTGCAACTTGTCACAAATTGTGTACAATGCCATCACTGATGACTGAACTGTGACTGCCCTAAAGAAAATAGCCCACACACAGGACCTCGTGGGGAGGGGAAAGGTTGAGAAGAATGGCCCCTTTCTTCTTCTCCTCCACATTTGCCTTCGCTGACTGGGGCAGAAGATGATGTTGCTGCTGTTGCTGCTTCAGAATCAGCACTGCAACTAGGACCAGGAGTATTGCGGCTGTCAAGTGGAACCTGTTCTAGTCCAGCATCACTTGTTGACCCCATTCCCATTGTGTCTACGGTGGGTTGGGCAAAAAGTGGGAAAAATTTCATGCATGACTTTTTGTGAAAACTTGCTGATTTTACACAAACGTTTTCTCAGTTTTGCCTCTACAAAATTTTCCTTCTTTTCACCTATTTTAACAAATTTTTTGCCTACATTTCCTATAGGTACTACAAATCCCACTGCAATATTACTTCTTCTGATGGCTGTAGTTTAGAAATAAGTGGATGAAAGTCAGTTGTGAGTCCTACAGCAACATATGTCTTGAAAAATGTATTAGCATGCAGAGTGCTTTTGCCCACAACACTTCCTTCTTAAGTGACACTGGCACTTACTCATCATGATGGTGTCAAGAGATAATAAAAAATACATCCTACAATGTAGCAGATGTGCATTGTAGAGATGGTGGTGGGGGTCTGGCTAGTATGGTGTGATTTGTGAAAGTATATAGTTTTTTTTATATAGTTTTTACTATTGCCATGTTTATGTCAAATCGCTATCATCGTTCACAGATTATTGACACACATTACTTGTCACTCATAGCAGGGGTCCTAAATGGGGTATATGGTGGCAAGCCTTTTTCACATCCCTCCTCCACCTCCTCATCTGTGCTGATGTTAATATATTTGTCCTGGCTTTGTATTGTCATGTGAGGTTTCTGCTTCCTGATGCTCAGATGGTATGAGATATTGGTTCATTTTAAAGAATGTTAGATTTCCAACATTGCTGCTTGATAGCCGTGTCTTGCAGTCATTGACAATGTAACCAGCTGCACTGAAAACCCTCTCGGAATCAACGCTTGCTGCAGGACAACTGAAGGTTTCCACTGCAGTACATGTCAATGCTGGCCACACATACTGCTTTGTTTGCTAGTAGTCCATGGGTCATTTTTTTCTGCCTAAACTGTAGCTATCTTGCAAGTATGCAGAAACCATCTCACATGCAGTGGGACCACTTCTAAGCTACATGATGTTGCTGTGTGTCAGTTACCAACTCATACTCAGGGAGCAAGTCCCAAATAGATGTGCTGCCACCTATCACGGTGCACTATGCTCCTGGTTGCGGGCTGCAACATTATTACTTCCTTGTTTGAATGCCGCACTTCCTATTGGCCAGTGTAATTAACTCCACCCAGGGCCAACCCTTTATATATCCTGTCATGTCTGCAGACTAGCGCCCTTTAGTGGTGTACCTGTTATTACGCTAGTTTCTGATGCTGCTTGTTCGTGTATGACCTGGCCTGCCTGACTACGTTCCTGTGTTCCTGTTTCGATTGATTCCGTTACCGACTGGACTGGCTGAGAACCTGCTCCGTTACTGACTGATACTGGCTGAGTACCCGCTACGTTGCTGACTGATCCTGGCTGAAGCCCGCTCTGTTGCTGTTTGACCTGTCTGTATCCACTCTGCTGCTATCTGCTCTGGCTGTGTTGTGCTTTCCGTTTTAATTGCCGACTGTGGGCTGAGCACTCTTTGCTTCAGCCATTCATTCTAGTATCGACCGCCTCTGGCGGTGTGCACGCACGGAGTACTGGATCACGGGCTATTATTAGTTCAGCCATGTTACTCACTTATCGAACGTGTCCATATACCACTCCTTAGCTTGGCTCACTCCCTGTGGGGAGTTAAAGGCTGTCACTGGGTGATTACCATCCGTGAGCCTTTCAGTCCTAGGTCACCCTAGGTCTGGTTCACTTCGCTCCAGCCTTTACCATCGCTGTTGCTGTTTAGCTCAATAGCCAGCTGTAGGTGGGTGTATTGTTTTGATACTCTGTACCTGGACACAGTGGTCTTCCATGTTGGGTTGCCTTGCCTCCGTATTCACCCCTAGTGCTCTAGGGTCTCTGCTACTAGTAGCTGTGCCTTGGGCCTCCCTGTGCTCTTCTGTACTGGGGTCCTTAGCACCAGCTTCCGCTGTTGTGCCTCTGATTTACCCTAGAGTTCTAGGGTCCTAGTTGCCAGTTGAGAGCTTGGGACTCCTAGCGTACTAGGGTCCATATTGCCAGTGTCCGTGGTGATTGCCTTATGGTTACCCTAGCATCCTAGGGGTTCTGTTGCCAGTATCCGTTGGTCTCGGGCCTACCTTCATCCCTAGTGTGTACTGGGGACCCTAGGTTCTGTGCCTCCTCAACAGGTTGTTGCCTTCCATCACCCTAGCTCGCTAGGGAGCCTGCCATCCGTTATACTCACTATCATCAGGCACCATCCTACCACTGTTTGCTGTACTAACTTATTCTGAGCCCTGTGTGGGGTATTACGTTTGCTGTTTGTTCTTTATTTTCAATAAAGATCTTTTAACCTTACAAGACTTGTCTGAGTGTTCATCAAAAACCATGACACTACCACCACCAACAATGTGTGGTTTTTGCCTCCCCTGCTGTGGCCCATGATTGCCCTTTGTTCCGAAAGGGATATTTTGTTTGAGGTAGCTGCTTCTGCTGGTTGAAATGCTTTGCTGCCTTCCTTTTCATTATATTGTCCAGATGTTTTTTGTACCCTCACTTTTTCCATCTCATCCTTCACAATGCAACCCTCCACTCGATCAAAAAGTATGTTTCGATATTCCCTGACAGAATCCGATTCCTCAGAGAGTTGCTGCTGGTCATCATGACTCCTTGTTGTGACAAACTGATGATGGCCCATTGATAGAAATTCTGAAATTTTGTGTTTGTAGCGTGGTCCAGCAAAGTGGCAAGAATGTATTCCTAGTTGCTTTTAATGCACACTATGTGAGGACCTTGTTCAAAGCATGCTGAAATGTCCTTTACCAGCTGGTGCATGTCTATGTTGTCATTATGGTAAGAATCCTCAGCCATGCGTCTCATTTTTTCTGCAATAAAAATATCAGTGGTAGAATTTCACTAATTCCTGCCCCAATGTGACTCACCAGCATGGTTGCCTCCTCAAAGAGTTTCAGTAGATCACATACATCGCACCCATCACCATCGGTTGCAGCGAAATTTGCAAACCAATCTAATGGCTGACTTTTTACTAATCGCTATTATACCCACAGTTGGACTAATACTCTTACAGAGACTATGACCTAGAAGGTGATGATCTACTCAAGGTGACAACACACCGAAGGGCTAAGCTGACTGCTATGGTAATTAACTTCCCATTAGAGGTGAGAGGAGTTATCAGGAAAGGAAGCAATCAAGGTGTTCAACTTTGTCTGCCATTTTGTTTTCTATATTGTACACACCTTCTGGCACTGTTTTAATTACTTGGTCAGTTCAACACTGGAACTGGCCCTGCCAGATATTTATTGTTGTATTCAAATGTTGTGTCTCTGTGGGTTGCTCTCCACCTGGTCCCTGTTTGTGTGTCTAGATTTATGGGTGCCAGGATGGGATTGGTCAGCCGAGTGGCCTGCAGATTGATTAAACCTTCGCTATAATATGCTGAAATCTATTGACCTGGGTTTCTTGGTACTCTCTCCCTGCTTGTCTTTGCTTGTAGACACATACATTAACTGGAACCTACAACTCATGGATACCATCTTATGTTCACTGTCACTCATATCATGAACCCACCTCCATACCTCACATCTCACTCACCTCCACATTATCACATACACCACATGTATCTTAATCTACATTCTGTATTGCATACACTGTAACTTCTCCATGCCTCCAAGTAGTACAAGCACGGACAGAGGTACAAGGCCAATTGGCCAGTTGCTGTTTACCCTGTTCATGCTCTTGCTTTCTCTACCTGTTAATATACTCATAGTTGGACTAGATCTCTCACTGGGATTACGATATAGAGGGTGATGTTAGATTGGGGGTGACATCTAAAGTTGTCGTTGCCGTGAGAAATTCTGTGAAACCATGTTATTGTCTGCTTTTTCATGAGAAAATCACCTTAAGACAGTGATTAAAACTTTTGCATTTTTTGCCCATTGGCCAAAATTCCCTGCCAATTTTTCAGTGGCTAGAAAGTTTTCACCCATTGATTTACATGGTTTTCATTTTTTTGCTATAAAAAGTGACATATTTGTGGAAATGAAACACAATAGAAGCAGCTACAGTGTATGGTAGACATGCTGTGCTATTCTGCTGTTATTTATTTTGAAAATTGAGGCAGGAGAGGCTCATAGTGAATGCTATCACTATGTGTAGTAAAAGAGGAACTAGAAGGACCCTTATGTGTCCACTGAGTCTGAGTCTGAGGAGAAAGTGAGCACAACTGAACCAATGTTGTCCAGTCCCCCTAAATCACCCCTAGGGATCTTGGGGAATATAATGGGAAGGGAGGAAGAGAAGGGTAGTACTAGTAGTGTAACATAGTAACATAGTTGATGAGGCTGAAAAAAGACATGTGTCCATCAAGTCCAGATCATGCCAAAAACACCCCTGTTGATCCAGAGGAAGGCAGAAAAAAAAGACCCTCTGAAGCAATTTCTAATGTAGCCTGAAGTGGGTAAAAAAATTTGTTCCTGACTCCAGATAGCAGTCAGATGTTTCCCTGGATCAACATGCTATCTGATTTGAAGCCATCTATCATAATTTTCAATATTGTTTTGTGCTAGAAAGGCATCCATTGCTTTTTTGAAAGCCGTTGCATTATCTGCAAGTACAACATGCTGAAGCAAAGAATTATATAGCTTTACCACCCTTACTGTAAAGAATCCCTGCCTTTGTTTTAGTGAAAAGTGCCTTTCCTCTAGTCTTAATGGATGACCTCTTACTCTTAGCTCAGCTCTTTCCACAAATAATTTAATTCATTGGTTAGTTCTTTGTATTGACCTTGAATGTATTTGTAAGTGGTAATCATATCACCCCTTAGATGTCTCTTCTCTAATGTAAACAAACCCAGTTTGGCTAGACTCTCTTTATAACCCAGATCCTCCAATCCCTGTATCAGTTTCATTGCACATCTCTGCACCTTTTCTAGTTCAAAAATGTCTTTTTTGAGAACTGCCACCCAAAATTGTACTCCATATTCTAGATGAGGATTAACCAGGGATTTATACAGAGGTAGGATAATATTAGCATCCCTTGCATCTACACCTCTTTTTATGCAGACTAGGACCCTCAGCAGGCCATTAGCTAAGGATGACGGGAATTGTAGTTGATGCAATATGAGTCGCAGGTCAAATTATTTCTTTTCAGCTTCACTAATGTCAAGGGCTCCCCTGCTCTTACACATTTATTCATGCAGTTAAGGAAATTAGAAACTTTATCGTACTGTGGAACGAGGCACTCATCTATGATCAGTGCTGCTCTGGCCTCTCTCTCCCCCCTAAGCATACAGAGAAGGGGAGAGAGAGGCTGGAGCAGCACTGAGCATAGATGAGTGCCTGGTTCCACAGTACGTTAAAGTTTCTAATTTCCTTAACTGCATGAATAAATGTGTAAGAGCAGCAGCGCCCATGACATTAGTGAAGCTGATAAGCAATAATTCAACCTGGAATGCATATTGGATAAGCTACAATTCCCATCATCTTTAGCTAATGACCTGCTGAGAATGAGCTTGTAAGAGTGACTTCAGGGACTCGGGAGGGTGGTATTCATGAACTCTGCATTATGTCAGCTTTGCGTAAGATACATACCAGGGAGAGCTGACACACAGACCAAGAAGGGCAGAAGCCTGGGAAGCAGGACAGTGGGTTAACGCGGTGGGACAGTTGGCAGCTATGCATCTGGTCACCTTAGATTACAGGGAAAGGGGCCATTTCCACTCAACCTCAGTCAATTTCTCCTCGCCAAATGCGAGAAGGCGAGTAGAAATTTTGAACCCTGCTGACATGATCTGTTCTTCATGAAACCATGCAGATTCATACTAATAATATTGCTTGTCTTCACATAGTTCTGGACAGTGTCAGTTAATAACACTTCTATGGAGGTCAAGCTCACAGGTCTATGATTTCCTGGTTTGGATCTTGCTCCCTTTTTAAACAATGGAACTACATCAGCTTTCCTCCAATCACAGGGCACTATGCCTGATGAACGTGAATCAATAAATATTAAGTGTAATGGTCTTGCTATTACTGAACTAAGTTCCTTAAGTACCCTTGGTTGTATACCATCAGGTCCAGGTGCTTTATTCACCATAACCCTCTCCAGTCTCTTTTGGACCTTGTCCTCAGTAAGCCATGTAAATAACGGAGGAAATTCCATTGTTTTGTCAGTTTTCCCATAGCCCATCATTGCTGCTTCCTTCTATATACTGAAGCAAAGAATGTATTTAGGGTGTCAGCCATGGCCTTATCATCACTAATACTTATGTTGCTGCTCGTTGTGGCACCTCTGACCTTATGATGCTCTGTTTCCCAGTTGGGAGACACAGGTTGTGCTTTGGGGGGAACTCATTGAGGTGCCTTTGTGTTCACAATTTTGTTAAAGGAAGCAGTTGGGTCAGAGGGAAGGGCTTGGTAATTATTGGTATCTGATAGTTGTCTCAAAATTTCTGCTCTGTAATCATCACAGTTAAGGATCACTATTGCAACCCCTTTGTATTCTGGTCTAATGACCAATTTGCTATAATTCCTTAAAGAGTTAAGTGCAGATTTTTTTGCACGGGAGAAATTGTGATTTTGTTAATATATTTCAAAGTATGGGCATCATTTACACTCTGTGACTGTATGTTTTAAGAGCAGGATCAGTGTTGGATGGGTCAAACCTGCTATTGGGATGCAGAGCACGAATTATATCTTTAAATGGTTCTTCAGGTTCAGTTTTCACTGGAGCTTATGGACATCAACCTCTAAATTGAAAGGCTTAACTTTGGTTGTGGGAACGAAAGACCTTTATTAAGTAATGATATTTCTGCTAATGTTAGTGGTCTATCACGCAGATTGAATATTATATCTTGGTTATAGTTGGAGGTTGTCTGCCTATGTTTTTGATGTTTACCACCCCTCCTTGTTTGCAGGAGTCCAGCTTATGCCTTATTCGTCCACCCTGGCTTGTGCACCTAAAAAACGTGGTTAAATGATGCTTTGTGTGTTGGTAGTATGGGTTCTATTTTGTATAGATGTTGATGGTTCCTCGTTGTCTGATTGTGAGTAGTTCCCTGAACTTTCATCAATAGTAGTTAAATTAATTGGTTTGAAAAAATGTTTGGAACCCCTCTTCTGTATGGAATAATGGTCCCTATGGCCAGAAACCCAGTTATAGTTGTTATAGGCCTCTTGGGCTTTTTGGAGTTTGCTGTTTTTAAAATTAATCAGCTCTGTCTGCATTTGGTTATTGTGGTATTTTACTTGCTGTACCAATTGGAACAGGTATATTACCAAGTAAAGTTTACTTGTAAATGCATTCAAATGTATGTAATTATTGTCTAACCTACTTTAAAATGTTGCATTCTTCTTCCATAACCATCACCAGCAAGTTAAATGAACATTTATTCAATATGCCACACCACCCTTTACAGAACTCATGGTTAGGGCGACCAGTAGAAGGTACATTCCTATTCTTGAAACCCCTGGGAATCTGGCTGCTGCAATGATATTCTGTTAAATATAAACTATGCAAATATAAATCAGTCTCACAGTTCTTTCATTTTAGTAATTGATAATAAAGGCTTAAAGGTGATTCCAGTTTCTGCAGGGGAGGGTGCAAACAAGATATTCTTAATCTCCTCAGTTGAAAATTGTAGACGATTATCCTCTGTGTGGATAGCTGCACTTTCTTCCATAGTGAGAAAAAATCCAAATAAAAGGATATGATAGAGGAAGAAAGTTCTTTAGGGAATAAATTATGACAAATGCGGGTGTACTTCAAGAGTCTTGCTCGGACTCAAATGCCAAAATAGCTTTTGAGGAAGCATTCAGGCTTGCATGTGTATATGCCTTGGTGCCAAATGCCAGTTCACTGGCAAAAGAACAATTCTGAAGTGTGAAAGCACTATCAGGACCTCAAAGGACAAATTGATGAAGAGAAAAAAAGTTTTATCATATTGGCTCCATCTTGTAACCTTCCTCAGTCAGGACAGTTTAAGTGTGCAAAAAGCCTTATCTTTATATGCTCCAAGCAGAATAGGTACTAGAAATGGCATCTATACACAATGATGACATCATGGTTACTGGTGTGACAAGCAGTTGCATAATAATATTGTGCATAGGCATTGGATTGGAATTAATAAAAAAAAACAAAAAAAAAAAACAGCTTCTGTCCTGTGCTTTTTGTTGCCAATTTGTACCAACAAATTTGGTAATTTCCTTTACCCATTTTGACTTTGATCTTCTTCTTGGGTGTTAGTACTGAGTGAAATCCATTCCAAAATTGTTTGGTCCATTTACCCTCAGGTCTTCTTGCTATGTGGCCTCCTATTTCTGTTCAATGTGCTTTACTCCTTCACTGATGTCATAGTCCTTTGTCTGCTGATTTTTGTTATTTTCAGAATTTGACACTCCATACTTAAAGGGATAGTAATACTTCGTTTTATCTTTATTTTATTTTGTAGGCATTAAAAAAACATGAAGAACGATATAAGGCTTATCTCTCAAACCTTTATGGTTTAAGAGATATTCATAAACAAAGTATCCCCCCGTTTAGCCAAATCAGAAGGGAGGTGCCCAGGTAGACTGCAGAGAGGGACAATCTTCAATTAAGATAAGGTGAAAAGCTGAAAAACTTGTCAAGGGGGGCAGGGCTTTCATTGTTTTCATGCAAAGAAGAATGTCCCCTTCTGTTATCTGTCTGGTCTTATAACCAGAGTCAAATCTGAGAAGAGATGGCTTACACTAGGAAAAAGGGGCAGGAGGGGGAAACTTTGCTTGTGAATATCTCTTAAACCATAAAGGTTTGAGAGATAAGACTTATATCGTTCTTCATGTTTTTTCATGCCTACAAAATAAAATAAAGATAAAACGAAGTATTACTATCCCTTTAAGTTTTTGTATGGCTTTGGCATTCAGTGTCCATATTTCACAGCCACATGCAAGGACTGGGAGGACACATTGGTCAAAACCTTTCACTTGAGGCAGAGTGGTAAATTTGTCTTAAATGAGCAGTAAATGTTTTTTATGAAAACATACATGTTATAGAGCTTTTCCTGCTGAGTAAAACAAGGTCACTCCCACTGTTGTCAGTTGTTTTATTCAAAACTTTAAAAAGTTCAAATAATTAGGAAGTGAATTTACTGTGCCTTTAATTCCTATTATAACTGACAGGAAGTGACAGGCAGATTCTGTCACAGTCTGTGGGGAACTGTAAGTCACTGACTTTCCTCTCCATTAGAATGTAACTGAATATCTAATTGGAATTTGACCATTAGAGGACACTGCTAATGTAAATAATGATGGTTTTAAATTGTACTGACTCTGGAAATATGCACCTCTCAGCAGTGGGAGTGCCCTTATTTTACTCAATAGGCAACACCCTACAATATATATTTTTTCATAAAAAAGTTTACTACTAGTACTAAAGGTTTCAAATGCTTGGTATCCCAATTTTATTTGTTGCTCAGTTTCAATCAAGGGGGTTCCATCTGTTGACATTTCCTGTCATATATATAGTTTTTGATATTCATGGTCATGGTACATTTCTATTCTATCTTACCTTTCCTGGCAATTGAAGTTTAGAGATTGCTGAGATGTCAGCTCACAGCCTGGTGTGAAACAAGTGCATGTTCTTCAAGCGAGAGACACTTTTGCATCTCTGATGCATGATTAAACTCACAACTGGTGTTTCTGGTGGAAGTGTTGCCCATGTGAAATATACCTCTACACTCACAGTACTTGTGTACTGATGAGTGTATTCAGACCCTTGAGGAGTTAAAACTTGGTCCATTAACATTTAGAAGATTTCCACTGAATATTATCTTCAAATTGTTTAATTTATTTATTTGGAAGATTTAGAAGATCTCTCAACAGTGAGAGGGTCATGGGGGAGCATGGTAAAGTGAGCAAGAAAAGGTAGAATTGAGCAGAGGTCAGGGCAAGGAAGAGAGAGTAAATGGAGTCCTAGACTGAGAGTCTAAGGATTGGCTGCTCTGAATAGTAACACAACAAAAATATAGAAGATAGTAATTATTTAATGTTTCTTCTCTTAAAATTTATTTGAGTATAACCAAAGCTAGTTAAACTCTTAAATAGGGATGGACAAAAGTTTTCACCTCAAACCAGAAACAAGAGAAAAATTGTAATTTTCCTTAATAGGAAACTTTTTTGAGAAAAGTACAGTTTTCCCAATTTTTGTTGGCCTAGATCATTGATTTGAAATCAATGAGAAGATGGAATTTCTACCAACACCTGACACGTTTTCCTCATTTTCCCACAGACATACTATAAAAGGGTTGGCATGTTTCCACCACTTGCTATTTTGTGTTTGTAAGAAGAAGACAAATAAGATAATTTTTTGAGCTAAAGAAGACAGTGAAATTGAAGCTTAGTTTAGGGAGTCTTGTAGGCAAGACATTTGTCCTCTGGATTATGGGTGTATGAGGGACAACAAGGGAGCAAAGGACATTGACCTCAAATACCGCAACATTCTGTTTTCTGATTTGATTTGAAAGATACAAACAGTTGCAGTCCTGATTTCTTGCTGATCTTGCTGCTATTATCTCTGTGTTATATGTGTCTGGGGGGTGTGAGTGATCAGGGACAATGGAGCTGGACCCCACCATTCTGCCTGATCGATTTGATTTGAAAGACACAGGCAGTCTGTGTTCCTTGCTTATCTTGCTGTTATTATCTCTGTGCTGGGAGGAATCTGGTGAAATAAGTTGCTGCTGAACAGGGCTTATTTTTTTCTTGACAGTGATAGGATAGGGAGAACAACAATAAGTAATAAGGCGACAGCTGACTGGGACCCTGATATGGGCTGTGTAAATGAGGAAGACTTGATTGATAGCAGACAAGATTGAGTATTTTGTTGAGGACCAAGGCAAGACATCAAACATCATCAGTTCTGTTGTGTACTTTACAGTAAAAACACACACAGTAGTTGAGTAATGTCCAGCAAATGCACAAGGGGCAGTGGGACGGGGAAAGGAGTAGGAAGAGAGCAGGGATGTGGAAATAAAGTGGTAGTTCAAAAACTGCCTGCATCTGTGGTTGCTGCAGTATATACAATAAATGATTATGATCTCGCTCTTCCCAGGGAGGATGCAGTTTGTCAGGATCACCCCATATTAGCATTGTTTGAACAAGATCCTTAATTTCAGAATTTCTGCCAAAGTGGCATCACCATTTTGTGACAACAAGGAGTCATGATAATCAGCAGCATCTCTTTGAGGAACTAGATTCTGTATTGTGGAGGATTAGAGGGAGAAAGTTAAGGCCCCAAAAACCTCTAGACAGTATAGTGAGAAAGAAGTCAGCAAAGAATTTAGACAAGCAGGAGCAGCTACAACATCAAACAGAACATCCCATTCTGAACACAGGGCAATTCATCCAGCAAATATCCAACACTGGTGGTGGCACTGGTGGCATCCCATCTCTTTGGGACTTGCTTCATGAGTATGGGTTGGTAACTGATACACAGGATCACCATGTAGGTCTTATAGCTACAGTATGTTCTAGGCAGAAACAATGGACTACTGGCAAACAAAACAGTGCGTTTGGCCAGCACTGACACGTACCACAATGGAAACCCTTAGTTACCTTCTTGTTACCATGGAGTCTGCATGAGTTTTCAGTGCAGCTGGTTATATTGTGAATAATAGTAGGAAGTGGCTATCAAGCAGAAATGTTGGAAGAATAATATTCTTAAAAATGAATCAAAATCTAATAGCATTTCAGTATCAGGTAGCAGAAACCACACATGAAGGATCATCACCCTTCACAAACAAGGAACAGGATACAAAAGATACCAAAGGCACTGAATGTTCCTAGAGACACAGTTGGAAGCATAGTTCACAAGTTCAAAGTCAAAGGAACATTGGTTACACTACCTTGACGGGACAGATAAACAAAACTATCAAAGGATGCAACCAGATTTCTGAGAAGGCAGGTTTTAAAAAACCCTCGAGTGACTAAAGGAAGAAAGTTTCCATGCAAGAAATCCAAGATGTACTGACCCAAAATCACAAGAAAAGTTGGCTCCAATATGCTCAAAATCATATAAATAAGCCACAGAAGTTTTGAGATTTTCTTCTGTGGAGCGATGAAACAAAACTGGAACTTTTCAACCCGATGGATCAGCGGTATGTCTGGAGGAAGAAGAATGAAGCATACATTGAAAAGAACACTCTGCCTACAGCTAAGAAAGGTGGTGGCTCAGCGATGCTCTAGGGCTGCTTTGCATCGTCTGGCACTGCAGACCTGCAGCATGTGGAAGGCAAGATGGATTCATTGAAGTATCAGGAGATCCTAGGAGAAAACTTCATGCCATCTGTGAGGAAGCTGAAGCTTGGGCGTCATTGGACCTTCCAACAGGACAATGATCCTAAGTGTACCTCAAATTCCACCAAGGCTTGGTTGCAGAAAAAGTCCTGAATTCTAAAGTGGCCATCACAGTCACCTGACTAGAACCCCATAGAAAACCTCTGGTGGGATTTGAAGAAGGCGGTTGCAGAATGCAAACCCAAGAATATTAATGAACTGGAGGCCATTGCTCATGAGGAATGGGCTAAGATTCCCCATGAACACTGCCAGAAGCTGGTGTCTGGTTATGCATCTTGTTTGCAGCAGGTTATAACAGCAAAAGGGTTCTCTGCTAAGTACTAAAGATGCTTGTTATGAAAGGATTGAATAATTTTGAGACTGGAGAAGTCATTATAAGTTGCATTTTCAGTTGAATTTGGGGAAACCACTTGAAGCATTTGTTGTATTGAGCTATTTCAATTGCTTTTGTTTGATTTGTCCATTGCAAACAGTCGAAAGTCTGTAGATTTTGACAATAAACCTGATTCGCAATGGGGGTTTAATCATTTTGATTACAATTATTTGTGTGTATATATATATATATATATATATATATATATATATATATATATATATATATATATATAATATGCAAGAATAACAGTAAAATATAAAATAAAAGAAATACAATAAATTTATATGAAAAATAAAAAAATTGAAAAATAGAAAACATATAAATAATAATAACATTAACTGTAAAAATAAAAATACATATAAATATAAATAAAAATTAAAATAAAAATTAAGATGAATATAAAATAAAAAGGCAGCTAAATCCCAAAGGCATACTATAAAGGTGATATATATAATCAACTTGGAGGCTGCTACTATCTAATGGCTATAGTGTAACTTATAGCCAAATGAGGAATGCAAAAGAGACAAAGAAGGAGGCATCTAAAAGAATAAAAATACAAGCATTATTATATCTTTAAATAATATGTGCTGTTTCTTATCAGGTTGGGAGACAGGTTTACCTATACATCTTTGTGGACATTGACACTGCTCTTTCAGATAAGGATAAATCATATTTGGGGGTTTTAACCATGCAACAGTAAGAAACTAAGCATATTTGCTGATAAGCAAAACATTTCTCTACTTTTAAGAGAATGTTGCAAAAATTACATTCTATAAAATCACATGGGCAGAAGACAAGCAGACAGAAAGCATTGTAGATAAAAATGTTTTCTCCTAACGGATAGAATGGCAGCATAGATAATTCCATAAATTTTAACTATTAAAGAACCAGAGGGGTGAGCAACGCATTGATCAGCAATGAGATGCATACTTCTCTAGTCTTTAAGGGGTTAAAATTTAACATGATATAGAGTATAACATTTTACATCTAAGAAGGTTCCAAATTACTTAACAGTTTGACACAATATTCGGCAATCTTCTTGCATAATTAAATTTGATATTTACATTTTTCATCTATAGTTTTATATGTTAATTAGTCAATAGTGTTGTAGCAGAAAGGATTCAAGGACTCGCAGGTCTTTCTCAGGAAGAAAAGATGAGTTTAATTAAATGATGTATCAACATTTTGGCCAGGCACAGCTGGCCTTCCTCAGGACAATGTGAACAAGTGTGAGGCCCTCTTTTAAACCCCCCACGTGTGAAACGTCGAAATCGGTGCACCGGGTCGCTATGATGTCATCCAAGTAGGCATGTTGTACAAACGACCCCATCCCCTGAGAGAGTGATATAGTGCATAGAAAAAAACAAGTGATTACTAAACGTTGGAGCAAACAACTATATATAAAGCTGAGTATAGTTGCAAGATCATGCCATGCCTCGCTAGTGATTAGGTCCATGTCCGCTACTCAGTTTATTCATTCATCTCTGTGCCACCGAAAGAAAGTGCATACAAGTTTGCCGAGGTCCGGTAAAACAGATCACCAGTGCATTGCAACACCCTCTGGTGACTGCTCACCTACGGCCATCGGAGGATCAAGAATGCGGATTCAGTTAAGGCAAACTGGTTGTGAGTGAATGAGAGGTGAAAATTGCCACAGAGTTACTAATCACATAGAGCATAGCCATGCAAATGAAATACAGTATCTTTAAGAAGACAATTAAGACGAGCATTATAATATATTAGTATCACAGGTCTATATGGTTTAAAATATTGAACACTGAGTATCAATAAAGCAAACGGTAAATAGAGTCAATGATAGAGTCGATTGTTGAAAGTCAATAATACACAATTCAAATTGCTAAAAAGTAATTATCAGCGCAGAATGTTTCTGCCCAGGAGCCTCTGGGTATTATAACTAACTGTTTAGACCGTGATGCCCCATATCAGTAAATATAAAGGTCCCTAGAATCATACAGTCCAATGCTGAAATATAATGAAGGGTTCATAAAACAAATGAAAGACCAGCACTACAGCGAAAACTAAACAAGTGTGCATATGGGTAACTGTTAACTTGTCCAAGTCACTACCCCAAGTGCTCGAACATGTACGGTCTATATATAAGGGGCAGTAAAAGACAACATATTAGGGGCTGCATGACATTAATCATAGCTTGCACCTTGTCAGTTAGTTAAAAGCAAAAAGACTTATCACTGTACTGAATGATGATGAGTATTATAGAATAGCCAGAGAGGTAGGTAGTATTGTGCAAAACACAGAATAGGTCTCTTAGGGGATTAATTCACATGCATAAGGGCGGGGCATGGACAAAGTACTGGTCATAAGCCTATAATATGCTTAGCCTGCCCTGCTAAATGCCCATAGTGGAGTCATTGGTAATACCACAGATAATTTGACAATCAGTAGAACACCTGAGTAATGGGTTGCCATGCTTAACTCACTGCCATCCACCATACATTTCAAGCTTGTTTATGACCATGACTCAGTTAATTTCCTTGATTTAACTATTACTAAAATTGGTAATTCTCTTAACACCAACTTCTACAGTAAACCTACAGACCGCAACATTTTGTTGCACGCATCTAGCTGCCACCCTATGACACAAATAAGGGGTGTCCCCTACTCACACTTTTTGAGAGTCATAAGGAACAATACGACTTGCAAAGAGAAACCGTTATAATTGCAATCCATGTATCAGAAATTCCTTGATCATGGTTATAATCCTAAACTATTGTACACTCAATTGATCTGAGCTAGCACACAGGCACAAGAAACCTTACTGCAACCACGTGTACCAATTCTTAAACCTTTAAGAATGACATTTGTCACAAATTTTGCACCAACTGCAAACACTGGAAATTGATTACTTCTGAACCACAGTTACCATTTAATGAGATGCCTCCACCCATGATGGCATATCGTAGAGGAAGGACACTCAAGGACATTTTAATGAAACCCGACCGTGCACCTCCTATAACCTCCAGTATTGTAAATAACTGGCTCATGTCAAAACAACTGAAACCAGGCTGCTTCAAATGTTCTAACTGTCTAACATGTAACACAATAATGAGCAGCCAGACATTCAAACATCCGCACACAAATGAAAGCAATAAAATTAGGTATAGGGTTACCTGTACCACAGACCATGTCGTATACATTTTAATATGCCCATGTGACCTGTACTATGTAGGCAAAACCACAACAACATTTAGGGAGCGTATGGCAAATCATAGATCTACAATCAGAGCAGCACTTTTAACCAAGCATACTGATAAACCTGTACCCAGACACTTCCTGGAGAAACAGCATACTCTGCCAACGCTCAGATCTATGTTTATAGATCACATACCCCCCTCAAATGAGGTGGCAACATGGGGTCTTGGCTCTTACAAAAAGAAGCCAAATGGATTCACAGATTGAACATGGTAGCACCATATGGGCTTAATGAGGTCTTAAGCTTTTCAGCCTTTTATTGCGCGTAAATGCACCACGTGTCTGGTTTATCAACCTATTTCACATACTCAGGTATTCTACTAATTGTCAAATTATCTGTGGTATTACCAATGACTCCACTATGGGCAACTAGCAGGGTAGGCTAAGCATATTATAGGATTATGACCAGTGCTTTGTCCATGCCCCGCCCTTATGCATGTGAGTTAATCCCCTAAGAGACCCACCCTGTGTTTTACACGATACTACATACCTCTCTGGCTATCCTGATACTCATCATCATTCGGTACAGTGATAAGTCTTTTTGCTTTTAACTAACTGCCAAGTAGCAAGCAATGATTAATGTCATGCAGCCCCTAATATGTTGTATATTACTGCCCCTTGTATAGACCGTACATGTTCAAGCACTTGGGGTAGCGACTTGGTCTAGTTAACAGTTACCCATATGCACACTTGTTTAGTTTTTGTCTGTAGTGCTGGTCTTTCATTTGTTTTATGAACCCTTCATTATATTTCAGCATGTATGATTCTAGGGACCGTTATATTTACCAATACAGGACATCACAGTCTAAACAGTTTATTATAATACCCAGAGGCTCCTGGGCAGAAACTTTCTGCGTTGATTATTACTTTTTAGCAATTCGAATTGTGTATTATTGACTTTCAACAATCACCTTCATTGACTCTATTTGACATTTCCTTTATTGATACTCAGTGTTCAATATTCTAAACCATATAGACCTGTGATACTAATATATTAGAACGCTCGTCTTAATTGTCTTTTTAAAGATACTATATCTCATTCGCATGGCTATGCTCTATGTAATTAGTAACTCTGTGGCAAATTTCACCTCTCATTCACTCACAACCAGTTTGCCTTAACTGAATTCGCATTCTTGATACTCTGATGGCCGTAAGTGAGCAGTCAACAGAGGACGTTGTGATGCACTGGTGATTTGTTTTACCGGACCTAGGCAAATGTGTATTTGCTTTCTTGCGGTGGCACAGAGATGAATGAACAAACTGAGTAGTGGACATGGACCTAATCACTTGAAAGGCATGGCATGATCTTGCAACTATATTCAGCTTTATATACAGTTGTTTGCTCCAACGTTTATTAATCACCTGTTTTTTCTATGCACTATATCACTTACACGTGGGGATGGGGTCGTTTGTGCGACATGCCTGCTTGGATGACATCATAGCGACCCGGTGCGCCAATTTCAGCATTTCATACGTGGAGGGTTTAAAGGAGGGCCTCACACTTGTTCACATTGTCCTGGTGAAGGCCAGCTGTGCCTGGCCAAAACGTTGATACATCATTTAATTAAACTCATCTTTTCTTCCTGAGAAAGACCTGTGAGTGCTTAAATCTTTTCTGCTACAATACTACTTTGCCGTTCCATAGCACCCAGGCAGCATACTTCTTAAGTGTGTGTGCCTCTACCCAACAACGCTTTTAATTAATCTTTAGTTATATATGTTAATTGTTGTAAAGTGCAAAATGTAAATCAACTATAAACTGGTACAGAATATTTCAGATTTGTTTGAGACAATCGATAGTGTTCTTAGCACATCAGTCTCACAAAGATTAAAGTTGTATTGCTAAATATGTTTTCCAAATAGTCACAATCACACTCCGGTAGCACTAGGTGTATATTTACAAAGGGTAACAATGGAATGAGACATCTGGGGCTTGATACTATTACCACAAGTAAAACCAGTGGTTATAGCCAAAACCCTAACGTCTAAAAAAATCATCCATGTACCCCAGCTATTCTATTGCTGGAGAGGTACAAGGCAAAATACTCATTATTGTTTTTTGATCCCAAAACTCAAATTAAAAAGTATGAATTGTCAGAACATCAAAGGAAAAAAAGCAAGATGTCGTTGTTCTTCAGTCTTCTTTTCTTTATTCTGATCTTCTTTTCTTCTTTCTTGATTTAAATAAAAAGAAAAGTGTTTTTTTAAAAAAATATATAGCAAATACGCTAACATTATCACTTTAAGCGCCAGAGAGGCAGCACTCCGGCACTCAAAGGGTTACTACTGGTGGCATCTTAATGTTCTTATGAAATATAAATAGTAATTTTCCTTTTTAAGTGTCCATATGCATGGCAGCAGCGGAAGGCATTTGGACTAGTACAGGTATCCTTGCAACCTCTTGGGCCATTGCCCAAATCAGACAGTCGGTATCAAGACTGGCTTTTATATTCCAGTGTCAGTTCAAAATAAATTGGTAGTCTCCTATTGGCTGAGAAGTGCTTAAGCACCTCACAGCCAATCAGCTTCTAGCCGTGTTGATCATTCCCAATGCCTGAGAGGTTGCAAGGATACCTCTGTGCTGGTCCCAATACCTTTCCTCTGCCAGCAGGAGATAAACTCTCTAGTGAGATAATTGTTCTAATTCCTATGTTCTATGAAGCCTATGTACAAACATCCATATCACTGGAAAGTTTATTTCACCATTGTCACAATTGAATGCACAACCCCTCGAGTAATTTTGAGGCAAAGTAATTGCCCTATAGGGAACAAATCAAATTTCCCATTGATTTAAATGGGGCATTTAACCCCTTAAGTTTTAAGAACTCTCTAACATTTAAGTGGTTAAAGCCCTGTTTAAGGCAGTGGAAATTTGGGGAATTGTTTTTCATCCCCCATGTTGCAATTGGCTTGCTTCAGTTTATTTTAGTACATCAGCCTCAAAATGTTTTAAATTAGACTTTCTTCACCACTATACTTAATGTGGCATGCAAATTATATTATAAAGAAGAAATGTATCACAATCTGATTATTGTGTTCATGAGAAATGTAACTTTAAAATGGAAATTTTTTTCTGCCATTACTGCATTGTTCCTGCTATTCCATTCAGAGTTAATGCTTGAGCAGTCAAGCATGGATATTCTCTTTGAAATGTACTCTCTCTTGTTAATAATAAAACCAAGATAATGACTCTTATTAATACTTCCTTAAAGTGAATTCTGATTAGCTATTGTAACTCCAGCATAAAGCAGTACATTCATTTTTCTTAAAATTAGTCTTTGAAATTGCTTCTTTGATTTAACTTACACTTTCAATGGTGTAACAATTCTCTTTTAGTATAGTGGCACAAATTCAAGGTTAACAAAGAATGTGACATTACCATAATATATAAACAACTTCTCAATTTGTAAAATGTTATGATAAAACAGGATACAAGTAGAGCAAAGGTGATACCTTTATTGACTATCTGAGTACCACTGCAGTATAAGCTTTCAAGACCACTTAGGTCTCTATCAGACATGTTATAGAATGAGTAACCTTTTAAGGACCAAAAGCTGTAAATATATTGCACTCGTCATGTATACTCATACGAACAGAAATTATTAATGTATTACAGACCTAATGCAGTGTATAGCATATATTCACATGTTTAACATGCAAGTTAATTTATTTAGAAAACATTTGCTACATTTTATTGCAGATGACAATCTTACAATTGCCACCAGCCTTATCTCTAACTCACCTCATAGAGTTCAATAGGACTTTTTGTTTTCTTATTTATGATTTTATTTTAACAGTAAGTTTTAGAAAGAAGAAACGTATATTTTGTTAGCATGTTCTCAATATCATTTAAAGCATATTTACCACACTTAAATACATTCACAAAATATTGATGTTATCCCTTGTTCCCATATTTCACACATTTTCAATAACTTTATTGAAAGTAATAGGCATTATAGAGAGTATATCATACAGGTTCAAGCATCAGTATGCATAAATGAAGAGTGACACAAGAAGGCTGGGGTACCAAAATACACGTGTGAGAAGTTGGTACAGTTTATAATTTAACAATGTACAAATTTCCTCTTCAGAGTCTATTTAAAACAAAGTTTTCTGGTGTTAATGAACAGAGTGTGGTCACAGGTAAAGGTAAATGAATCTCTCTGACAAGAACTCAAAGGGGG
The DNA here is from genome assembly GCA_037306005.1 of Rhinophrynus dorsalis. Lineage (NCBI taxonomy): Eukaryota > Metazoa > Chordata > Amphibia > Anura > Rhinophrynidae > Rhinophrynus > Rhinophrynus dorsalis. The sequence continues at coordinate 136,606,339 of CM074723.1, read as the reverse complement.
AGATTCACTAAGTGGTGATAAAGAGGTAATAAAGTGGAGATGACTTCTAGAGTGATAACAGTTCTCCAGTTCCTATGTTATTCTATGGAGCCAATGCACTATGATCTCCAAAGTTGAAGACATCTTAGTGAATAGGCTACATAGAATAACATAGGAATTGGAGAAGTGATAAACTGGAGAAGTCTTATCCACTTTACAACCTCTTTATCACCTCTTTATCTCTGCTTAGTGAACCTACCCCAAAGAGTGTTTCAAAAGTAGCCTGCTTATCTTTGAAACATGTAATTAAATCATATATTGGATTGTAAACAAATGTGAAGCTATGAGCACTCTAGCTGGTAAGCAAATGTAATAGATAAATTGTGAATATGTGAGACAAGTAGTGCAAATATTTATAACCTACAATGGAAACCAGCCCCAGCGTAAACTGTGACCATTTGGTACAGGCAGTCTCTTTTGAAGTGCTAAAAGGATATATAGTGGTAGACAGCTCTTAAGGGGAATGTAAGAAACTAACAGTGCAGCTCATTTTCTTTGCTTACATGTATGGATGGGCTAAACTTTTTGCCTGAAAGGAAAAACAAGCAATAAATGACACTACACGCCAAACGGGAAATTTTTCAATGAGTGCAGATTTTAAGCTTTATCCCACCTAGTTCATTGCATTTAAATCAATGGTAAGACTGAATTTCACCCACCACATGGCACATTTCCCTTCTTTCCCACAGACATAGTATAAAAGGGGTGTAAGGTTCCCATTGCATGACATTCCGTGTTAGTTAGTCAACTAAGGGTGATAGTGGAGCAGCTGGGGTGGAAGAGACATTAATGGCCTTTTAAGACCAAACCGAGAAACAATGGGAGACCGAGATACAAATGTGGATGGGCATTACCACCAGCACCACCAGTGATATTGCAGAATTTGCAGAGTTTGCTGCTGCTGCTGCTGTAATTCTTGATGCTGCTGCTGAGTGGCAAGTGCAGCAAGATGATGAGGAGCAGTCTAATGTGCCACAGACCACTGTGGCAACAGTAGGAATAGGGTCCAGCAGTAGCGATGTGGGACTAGGACAGGTTAATATATAACCCAAGGCGTTACATTAAAAACAAGCAACGTGTATTTTGCAAACGTGTATTCTATTGCAGAACCACAGTAAAACAAAACCAGCATTGACAGCACATTTCAACATTCTAACAAAAATGACCCTGTCTACTTCTGTTCAGCTACCACCTAAAAAAACAAGCTAAATGTCAAAGTCCAGGGAAATAGGCATACGTTTGATGACAGAAAGATTAAGTTTAGCATCAGATGGTTCCCCACATTATCAAAATACGGAATAGAGTGCCCCCCTTCGACATATTAACCCCCCTTTGAAATTTGACTTATAATGCTCCCATGGCTTTATTTCTCCATTTTAATTCAACAAATATTGCTTCCATTCGACATATAAACCCACCCCTTTGGAATTCAACTTATAGTGCTCCCATGACTTTCTTTCTCCATTTTAATTTGACATTTTTTTCCAACATGCCCTGTGTGCCCTTATGTATTGCATAATTAAACCTATGAGTAGGGATGGCCGAAAATTTCCACCTCAAACTGAAATCGCTGAAAAATGGCACTTTCCGCTTTGCAAAAAATTTCATCGAAAAGTGTCGATTTTCCCGTTTTTCCGATTCTTCACCTAGCTCTTTCCATTGAAATCAATGGGAACATTGAAGTTACACACAACACATAGCAAATATTATTTTATTTCTCAAAGGCATAGTATAAAAGGGGCATAAGGGTGCCTGTGTTGGTGGGGTGTGGGGAAAGAATCAGTTGAACAGGGGATGATTTTGGAGGGGGTTGTTTACTGGGATTGGGGGGCAGTTAATAAAAAATAAAACCTAAATAAAATAAAATAAAAACCATAACACATGGTATAAAAGGAGTCTGAGGAGGGTGCCTGTGTTGGTGAATGAATGAATCATTTGAACAGGGAATTTGTTTGGGGGGGTTCTTGACTGCTATTGGGAGGACAGTTAATAAAAAAATAAATCAATAAAATAAAATAAGACGTTTGTATGTAAAGTGATAGAGACAGGAACCCCCTGACATAAGCTGCCACTGGGGTGGATTGACACTTCACTTGATAGAGTATTTTGTAGAAGATGATTTGTTTGATTTGTTGTTAGAGGTTTTTGTTGGACTTAGACTTATTAGAGGCCCAAGCCCTAAAGAAACATTGATTTGTAGGACTTAAAGGGATAGTATTACTTCAAAATTATTATCCCTCATATTGTAGCCCTTAATAACCTGAGTTAAATGACACCAGCGGCATCTCTCAAACCTTTATGGTTTAAGAGATAGCTGCTTTCAAAGTTTCCTCTCTCCTGCTGTCAGCGTTCTGCTGCCAGCAGGAGAATCTGGTCTCTGAATCAAGAGGAGGCTCTTCAGCAGAGCCAATATCTCGTTATGGAAGGAAAGATGATTAACTGAAACAGTCTTCTACGTGTGCTTGGTAACCAAGCACACGTAGAAGACTGTTTCAATGAATAATTTTTCCTTCCATAACGAGTTATCGGCTCTGTTTAAGAGCCTCCTCCTGTCCCGGGACCGGATTCCCCTGCTGGCAGCAGAACGCTGACAGCAGGGGAGAGGAAACTTTGAAAGAGGCTATCTCTTATACCATAAAGGTTTGAGAGATGCCGCTGGTGTCATTTAACTCAGGTTATTAAGGGCTACAATATGACGGATAGTAGTTTTGAAGTAATACTATCCCTTTAAGCTTGTTTGGCAAAAGCCCTAAGGAAACATTGATTTGTAGGACTTAGGCTTGTTAGAAACAAACCTCCAAAAATTGTTTATTTATTTTTTTGTATTTTTCAAAACACAAGCCCAAATGTGCTCCTGAGTCCTAACTTGCAACTGCTGTTCGTACTGCTGCTGATAAGTTGTTTAAGCAGCAGGATGATTAGGCAGCTGAAAGGGAATGGGATCAACAACAGCAGTAACATGGGTGATGAATGATGAAGGTTCCATTTGCCATGACTATCTCAAGTGATGTGTCTGAGGCAGTAGCAGCACAATAAGTAGCCCCCAGTCTATGTGGAGAAAAGAAGAAATTGGACAATAATTCTTGTCCACCTGCCCCGCCTCCCAAATCATGGGTGTGTTATTAGAATAGAAATGTTTCCCTTCAGATGAGGAACTGTGGCTCTCATCAGCAACTGCAATGTGCACAGTGTGTGTGTGTGTGTGTGATAAATAACATCTGGGGGCACAACTGTACCCAAACACCATGACACCAGAACCCAAGCACTGTCACTCTACCCCTTGTCCAGACCCCACTAAGGAGACATGATAACTTGCTGACAGTTTAATAGTAATGTTGAACCCTCCCTGCCAGAATCCTAGCATATTCTGCAGAATGGAATCTCCTCAGATGCCATCTGATGACCTGGTATCGATTCTCCTCCACCACACTGCCATGTGTGGTCAGTCCACCACACAGTGTGCAATGGGTAGAGATGAACTGCCATATCCTAACATTAACAGAGTGGCTATCATTTGGGAGGGGATGTAAAGATGAACAAGATGGACTATCAGGAGATGTAGTTGTTACCCTAGAGGAAGAAGGTGATCTTGATTGTGAGCTAGTTGTTTCACTCGTCATGGAATTTCCACTGTCTGTCTGGGTTTCTTTATTCATCCTCCTCTTTGATCTCCACCTTGCCTTTTGGTGCCTTTCTGGAGAGTCAGGGGGTACAGTAACAGCGGTGCTAGATGTCTGCAATGGGTGTTTGGCTTTAACGTGTTTGACATAAATGTCATGGTGTCTGTGTTTCATGTGTGTATCAGAGAGGTTGTGCTAAGGTGTGTTCCCTTCTTTCCCCTTTTTACTAACTTGTCACAAATTTTGCACTGTACCGTCGTTGATGATGACTGCACTGTGCCTGCTGGAAGATAATAATAGTCCCACACCCATGACTTCTGGGGGGAGGGATAAGGAACAGGTGGAGAAGAATGGCCTCTTTCTTCTTTTCCTTCACATTCCCCTTCACTTTCTATGGCAGTGGATACTGTTGCTGCTACTGCCTCAGATTTAGCACTGCAACTAGGACCAGGAGTATTGCTGGCGCTGGCAAGTGGAACCTGTCCTAGTCCCGCATCACTTGTTGACCCCATTCCCATAGTGTCCTCGGTGGTCTGTGGAACACTAGCTTGCTCCACAGCATCCTGCTGCCCTTGCATCTCAGCAGCAGGAATTAGAGCAGTTGCAAATTCCGCGAATTCCAAAAGCTGATTGCTAGTGCTGATGGTAATGCCCATCCTCATCCCTGTCTCCCATTTCTTCTTAGTTTCTGATAAAAAGGCCATCAATGTCTCTTCCACTCCAGCTTCTCCAACACCACCACCACCACTAGTCCCTACGTGCTGCTGCTCTATTACAGACATCTCACTGCTGCTTGGACGAGGTGATGAGTATTGTGACAGAGAGTCCCCTGCTGTCACACTTGGCATCATGGTCTCCTTCCCCCCTCCTACGTATTACAAGACACACTAGCAGCTTCAGCACTGGTGGCAGCAGCTTCAACACTGGTGGCAGAAGGTTCAGCACTGACAGCAGGCACCACACTGGTTTCAACAGGGGCAGCAATGGTGTTAGCAGAGGCAGAACATATAGCAGCAGGCACAGGCAGCTGACCTGTCCTGCTCTCACTACTACCCTTTTCTTCCTCCCTTCCCATTCCCTTTTCTCCCTCCCTTCCTATTAAATTCCCCAAGATCCCTTGGGGTGTTTTAGGGGAACTGGACAGCATTGGTTCAGTAGTAGTCCCTTCCTCCTCCTTCTCAGACTCAGCGGACATATAAGGGTCCTTCCAGCGCCTCCATTGATTATTTTTCACCTTGCTCTTAGTGATAGCAGTCACTATGAGCCTTTCCTGCCTAAATTTTTCCAAAATATCACACTAGAACAACACAGTACATCTACCTTGCTCTGTAGCTCTGTAGGGACTGGCAGCTGATCTGTGCTCCTGCTGGTGGTGGTGGTGGTATTAATTGTGCACCTGCTCTCCCCTAACAACAGTTCTGGCCTCTTATTCTTTAGGATCATGTTCCACTTGGACACTTTAATGAAGGGAAGGGGAGGACTCCCCTTTCAAATGTTTCACCTACCACTCCGGCTGCTTCACCATTACTGCCACTACTAGTAACACCAACCATGTCAAGTTCAGACCCAAAGTCTTCCTCCTCTAGTAATATGAGGATATTGTTGTTTATTACCCCCTCATACAGTCCTAGCACTAACAAGCTGCTGGACCTTAGTAGTAGTAGCACTAGCACTGACGGGGTTGCTTGGGGATGGAAAGTGTGACTTAGGGTCCCCTACTGTCACATTTGGCATCATCTTCTCCATCCCTCCTCCTTAGTATTAAAAGACACACTAGCAGCAGGCACAGCACTAGTGGCAGTAAGGGCAGCATGTTTGACAGCAGGAACAGTACTAGTGGCAGCATGTTCAGCGCTGGCAGCAGGCACAGCACTGATGGCAGCAGGGGCAGCACATCTGACAGCAGGCACAGTACTGGTGGCAGCAGGTTCATCACTGGCAGCAGGCACAGCACTGGTGGCAGTATGGGCAGCATATCTGGCAGCAGGCACAGGCAGTTGACCCATCCTGCTCTCACTAGTACTATCCTTCTCTTCCTCTCTTGCCATTAATTTCCCCAAGATCCCTAGGGGTGATTTAGGGGGGACTGGACAGCATTGGTTCTGTAGTGCTCACTTCTTCTTCCTCAGACTCAGTGGACACATAAGGGTCCTTCCAGTTCCTCCTTTTACTGCTCATAGTGATATCAGTCACTATCAGCCTCTCCTGCCTCAATTTTTCAAATCAATAAGAGCAGAACAGCACAGCATGTCTACCTCGCTCTGTAGATGCTTCTATTGTGTTTCACTTCCGCAAAGACATCATTTTTTTATAGCAAAAAGGCAAAAATCATGTAAATCAATGGGTGGAAACTGTCTAGCCACTGAAAAATTGATGGGGAATTGGGCCAATGGGCAAAAATCTCGAAGATTTTAAACGTTGCATTAAAAGTGGATTTTCCAGTGAAAAAGTGGACAATAATACGGTTTTAGCGGGATTTCACATGGGAACACAGTGACAACTTTCACCCATCTGGACTGGATACACCTCAAGCAGGCCTTTTACACAAGGGGAGGCATGCCCAGGATCATGGGTGCTATAGATTGCACCCATGTCCGTATTAAAGCCCCAGCACGTGACGCACATCTATTCATCAACAGGAAGAACTTCCACTCCATGAACGTGCAGATGGTGTGTGACAGCCATATGAGGATTATGAATGTCTGTGCAAAGTATCCTGGCATCTCACATGATTCCTACATTCTCCAAAACTCCTCAGTCCACAGAGACTTCGAGAATGGAACTTTTACAGGGGGATGGCTTTTGGGTAAGTTCACAATACAAAATCACACCAAATCCACAGGTGTACACACAATGCTGCTCAGCATGCTCCTGACCCACAGCTAGTATGTCCACCACACAAAACATCATTCACACGACATGTGCTCCCTGTCTCACCATGTCACTTACATTACACAGGTGATGCTGGCTATAGCTGCAAGTCCTGGCTACTGACCCCTGTGGCCAATCCTCAAACACATGCCCAGGAAAGGTACAACCAGGCTCATGGCAGAACGAGGAATGCCATTAAGCGGACCTTTGGCCTCCTCAAGTCAAGATTTCGATGTCTGGACCACTCGGGGGGAGCACTGCAGTATGCACCTGGAAAGGTGCGCAACATAATTGTGGCGTGCGCAATACTGCACAACATCGCAGTGGACACCAGGTTGCTGGATCACATCCAGGACCCCCCCATACTTGAAGTGCCCATGGACATCAGCCATGTTGAGGAGACCTTGAGAGGGGCGCAGATCAGAGACACGCTCATCATGGAACACTTTAACTGTGAGTATAACACAGGCATGCAAACAATCCATGCAAGTCCCCCATCAGTCCTGTGAATTGGTGCCAACACACTAACCACACTGCACATGATGTTCTGTCTCACCTCACAGGAACATTGACATAGCACTGCACTGGAAGCAGCATGGCCCCAAACATCAACCATACCATGGACGTGGCATTTTGTGTGTGGGGATTCAAAAACCAACCTCCATTCCCCTCTCCACGTTGACATACAGACCCCAAGGATATCACGCACACTCCCAGGAGAAACAAGGTACAACACATAACCCATGTTCATCACCTTACAGGGCTTGATTGACAGCAACTAACTTGATTTGCCATGATCATAGCCTGAGCAACCATTCTAGCCCAGTAGCGAAAGAGTATTATTCAATGCTATGCACTGGACAATACTCCATCACATCAGGGGTTAAAGGGACATTGGACTCAATATGGGACCTGTACTGTGCTAGAGCTAAGAAGAGCAGCAGAGGGGTGGATGTACAGTGGTATTGTCACAAAATGTAGAGGTCATGAAACATAGATCAGATTACCAGGGACTCCATGCTGACCTGTGAATGTGCAGACGTATGTGCCCCCGACATGAATACACACATCAACAAATATGTCCTAATAGTTCCATGGAACAAATGACATTGGGCTGCCACTGTCACTTTTACAATGGCAGCCCAAATTCATAACTTCCATGGAGCTCTCAGAACACTTGTTGATGTGTGTATTCATGTCAGGGGCACATATCCATAGGGCTGGTGCACATGTCCTTAGTTCTCCACATAATTGGTTACAGATGAGTACACAACACATTACCAAGCAATGGTTTGTGTACTCACCTGTAATTAAGAAAATTGAGGGGATTATAAAGTCGAAATTGTTATTGCTTGATGATCAGTTCAGGTCTACTGCTCAAAATCCTGTCCTCTTTTCCCACAGGCATCCATAACATGATCCATTCTTGAACTGAAGATCTTCCATGTGACTGGATTGATGTCTTGACAACACCTTCATGAAGATCACCCCTTGCTGTTTCTGGTGATTTTGTTGGTGATGCAATGTTTGACCTGAGGTTCACAGCAACCTCTACTGAAACATTCTCATATAGACACAGAAAACACAAATTCACGAGTGTAATAACCTGTACAGTTAGGATGCTCATCAACAGAGTTGTCAGACCTTGTGGACAACACATGAGCAGGACAGCAGTGTTACTAAAGTAGTACGATTTCGTTTCAAAGTACATTTAGTGTTCTCATACAAGTGTTCAATGCATATAGGCAATACACACAGAAAACATGTACGTTCTAATGTACTTTGAGACACAATAAAGATAAACCATCACTATTCAATCTGTGTCTGTATGAGGATATATTGGATTACACATTTGTCAATGCGTAACCACACTCAGGATAGAGTATCTCCCATACATGGAAAGGCATCACCCACATCACAGGAGTCCACCACTTGTTTGCCAGTGAGTGGACTCTGTGATGTATTCATACAAACAGATGATGGTGGCAGTGATACACTAATGTGTTGTGGGAGTGATAAATAGTTGATACAGGGGACATACTTCTACAGTGAATTCCTGTAAACAGTTTCTGTGTTGCTCAGTATAATGAATGTTCTGAGATATTGCTCCACTTTGACATATCTCAGTACATGGGCTACATCAACGAACAACCAGACTAAGTGGACATGTGTTATCACTGTTGAAGTCTGTTACACCCTTAGGAAATCAACAGCTCAACTTACTGGAGACCCCAATGCTCACCCCAGGATATCAATGTGTGTGCTACACATTGAAATCCTAGGTTAAAAACATTGGGTTCCCTAGTAAGTCAGTTGCACAATGAGTATTTGAATCCAAGACAATATTGATGCATGTCCCATTTATCTGTCCTGCTTGTTATGTCACTGCTAAGTCGCATAGGTGTATGTTTGGTTATCCCCTTAACCCTCTGAGTGCCAGAGTGGTACCCAACGCATTTCTTGGCAATGCGTCGCCTACCACTCTGGCACTCAAAGGGTTAAACACAACATAGGATGTAGACGAATGTTCAATGTTGTACCATTTGTTGTGCTAAGGGGTATGTTTTGTTGTTCAAATTCAACACACAACATCGCCATATAACACAGTTGAGTAATATGGCTCCAGGGATGTATTTCCAGTTGAATTTGTACAATGTTTTGTGTGTGTGTGTGTGTGTGTGTGTGTTTGTGTTTGTGTGAACCCATGTTGTAGCATCCCACAACAATTTCACCCAGGCAGAGGTTGTGTTCACTGCATTGTATGGAAATGCATTGGAGACAACCCTGCCACCCAGTTCATAACTAAAGACACAGCAGATCAGACAAGAATAAAAAAAAATGTTTCTTTATTGAGGGGGCAGTTAACAGGTTGGGCCTTTAATTTTTCTTTTTTGGGGAGGGGCTTAGACTGGGTGCCAGAGGTGGATGCCCGTGTTGATCGCCTGGTCACCCTCTGCCCTCTAGGTGTGGCTTCAGGGGTAACACTGAACGGGGTGGTGGGTGCAGTAGACCCCTCCCTGGTACGTAAGTTCTCCCTCTCCATCCTCAGGTTCTCCCTGCGGTTGATCTCCCTCAACTCCACAAGTACCTGTGTCAACACGTCCATGATACCAGTCTGGAGCTGGTGAAGTTGTGTGTTCCCCCTGGCCACTTCCTACTCCAGGGCTTGGATTGTGGTCTCCAATCGGGCTATGTTCCTCCTGGATTGCCTCCTGCTCCTGGTGATGTTGCTATCTGTACTCCTGCTCGACCAGAGTAGTCTCCTCTGAAGGGCCATACACTCCACCTCCATCCCTGTGAGGCGTGCAGTGCTGGAGGTGGATGTGCCCGGTGACCCTGGTGCTGCTGTTTCCTCTGCTGCTGATGCTGCTGTTTCCTCTGCTGCTGAGGGTGCTGTTTTCTCTGCTGCTGCTGGAGTTGCTGTTTCCTCTGCTGCTGGAGGTGCTGTGGCTGCTGTGACAGCTGTTGGAGTGGTTGGTGCAGATGATGGGCATATGCCCACCACATCAAGTGACCGAGCTGCCCAAGGATGTGTGTGCTGTTGGAGGTGTGAATATGTCCCTGGATAGGGGGCACTGGGGCTCACCAATCAGGCCCAGGTGTGGGTAGTCCAGTGGCCAAGGGTCATATGGCGGCCACTGGTAGGTGCTTGGACCCCACTTGGGATCATACCTTGGGACATGCTGTGGAGCCATCCAGGAGGGTGGGTTGATGTGTGAGACATATGGCCCATATTGGGTGGTGGCCACTGTCCCTGGCAGCCATTGCCTCCCTGGAGGTGGTGGTGCTGCTGCTGGAGGGTAGTAGCTGGTGGAGGTGGCTGAATACGTCCACCTCTCCTCTTGTTGCATCCAGTCACTGTACTGGGGAGGTGCAGCTTGGAGGGGTGCAGCCTGTGGTGGTCCAGCTTGGGGGGTGCAGCCTGTGGTGGTGCAGCTTGGAGGGGTGCAGCCTGTGGTGGTGCAGCTTGGAGGGCTGCAGCCTGTGGTGGTGCAGAAGGTGGTGGTGCAGCCTGTGTTGGAGGGGATGTGGATGGTGGGTATGGTGACCACCGGCTGGTCCCCTCCTCTGTGTACTCCTCACTGGGGGGTGACGTAGCCTCCTCCACTGGCTCCTGCTGGGCTTGACGGCCGTAAGCTGTGTGGAGAAATAAGATGTTGTGATTAGTGACCTTAGCCATAGGTTTGTGGAGACAGTTATAGTTTGAGATGTGGTGAAGAAAAATATATGTGTTTGGGTTAATCCCCCTGGGTAAACAAGGGTACTCCCACTGCTGAAAGGTGTTGTTTGAGTTATTACCGGTCAAGGTTTCATTTTGAGGTGCAATATCACAGTGGCCCAAAATATTACAGTGGGGCTGTTGCAATGTAGATATCTGGTCCTTGTACCAGAGCTGTCCATATGATAGTGTAGTAACAGCAACACTGTACAATTTTAGGCCACTGGGATATTGCCCCTGGCATGTCTGAGCTGTGATACCTTTTGAATCAACACATCTTTCAGCAGTAGGAATACCATTGTATAACTCGGGGGTGAATCCAACAACATTTATTTGTCTTTACAACTTTTAGGGATGGCTATCCCTCCAGGGGGATAGCAAAAGTTACGTCTACCTTGATGTCATATTGTAGACATTGTGAAAACAGATGTTGTTCGTTAATCCTATCCCTCCTACCCTCATGGTTGTTCAGATATTGCTCTATGTGACAGATGGAGGTTTCAGTCATTTGTCCACACGAGGGCTCTTCAGCAGAGCCAAAATCGCCCCATTTAGAAAACAATACTTAATTGGAATGGTGTACAGAGTGTGCATGGTTTTCCAAAGAGGTAATTATCTCGAAATGTTGCAAATTTGGCTCTGCTGAAGAGCCTCTGTGTGGTCAAATGACAGATATCTCCATCTGTCACATAAAACAATATCTGTATAACCATGAGGGTTGGAGGGATAGGACTTACATCGAGACACATCTTTTTACAATGCCAATGATATTACATCATGATGACATTACCCATTGCTATCCCATTACAGTCACACACAAGTAGAAATAGTCATACATGTATGTGGATATGTACCCTTCATATGGATACAAAAATATTCTTCCAATATGTGAAGCCAGAGAGCAGTTCAGTAGGTGTGATTGCATTACTGGCTATATATGTGCACCCATCCAATAATACATTGGATTGATATGATGGATATGAACATACCTCGTATATCCCATCTACATAGAGTGTGATATACTATGTATGTGTACTTGGATGGTAGCAATGTAGGTTGATTTTTGATGGGTGCACATATCTGGCCAGTAAGGCAATCACATCCAGTGAACTGATCTCTGTGTTCACATCGTGTTGGGACATATTTAGATACATTTGAAAGGTACATACCGTAACATTTTTATTAGTGTCCATATCTTTTGTGAATAGATCTGCAGTGGGATTCAGGTGTTATTCAACCCTGTCTCCTTATTTGATCCTGTACAATGTATAATTTAGGATTACTTGACAGGTGACTCTCTGGTTGTCATGATGATATCCTATGCATTACATTGTGATGCATGGGATACCACCCTGGCAATCACAGATTGATGAATTTGACAAGATCCCATCCGTGTTGTAGGTTGCAGTTGAATCCTAAGGGCAACAATCAAGCCAGTAGTGAGGGATATCTTTGATTGAGGCCTGTTTCTCTCTGTGTATGAGCCCATCCATCCTTCTGTGTGAGGCAACCGTACTCAATCCGAGATATCCATCAGTCATGGCCTGTTGGTGACCAAGGTACAATGGTTGATATTTGGTTCCCATGTGTATCCTGCAAAGAGCGGCTGGTGTACCATCCATCCATGGCATCAGCAACCCTGTGGATCCATGTGGGAATCAGATGTGGGATTTGTCATTTCAAGTTAGAGTAAATGATTGCAGCCACAACACCAAGGCCTACTTCATCCACCTTTAATTCTGTGGAATAGTTTTGGGCCTGTGTGTTGCACATACAAGCAGTTATTCTCTGGGACACTGTGATGTGTGACCTGATGCCCCCTTTTTGTGATTCAGTAAGCGGTGATGTTGAACTGATGAAGTGAACATGATGGGGACTTCTCCATTGATCTCCTTTCCTCATTTTCAGTGTTTTCCATGGAGTCTGTACAATGGGACCCTATCAACTTGATTCTTGTTGTTGCATATTCTTCATAGACTTACACTGGTATTGGTGAAGTGAGGGTGTGTGAGGGTTACTTTGTCTCCACCATCTCTTTGTCACCGCTTAGTGAATGTCCCCTGTGTAGCATGTGATCGTTGGCCTATTGACTTTTTTGTTGTCTGGTTAACCCTTTGAGTCTCAGAGGGGTTGTCAAAGCATTGTTGATCGATGCATTGATGATCCCTCTATCACTCAAGTAGTTAGGTGCTGACTTCCCTGTGGGGACATGGGTGACACTGTGTGTGAACAGTGATGATATTTAACAGACGACATTTTGAACATCACGGTTTGTGTATTGTGTGTGATGAGCACAGCGACAGGAGGGTTGAATTAGGACTTTGACAGGTTTGTCCCAAGTTGGACCTTGACATTTGTCCTGGTGTTGTGTCCTGTTTTTAACCCTCAGGGTGCTGTGTTGGTGCAGTTGCATGGATGAATGATGGGCATGTGTTGAGGTGTGACTGTGTGTGCAGCTGGTGTTGGTTGATGTAGTGTGTTGTTATGTAGTGTTGCACTTACCGGTAGTGTGGAGGCTCCTCTCATCCCCAGTGTCAGCTCCTCCAATGACCCCCTCGATCAGGGTCAGGGACATGGTCTGCCGCACCATCTCCTCCCAGCTGCCGAAGGTGATAGAGGCGGATGGGCCACCTCCAGTGCCTTGGGCGTGCTTGGCGAGCTTGGTCATTTTATTCTTGACCACCCTCCTGCAGTCGCCCCATCTCTTTTTGATGGACTCCACGTCCTGCCTGCATGGAGCCACCGCATTGACCCGGCTGCAGATCTGGTTCCAGGCTGCCTTCCTCCTTGCTGACAGGCCAGGGACCTTCGCCGTCGGGTGGAGAACATTCTGCCTCTCCAGGACAGCCTCCACAAGAGCCGTGTTCTCCTCCTCGGTGTATTTCGGATCCCTGATGTTGCCCTCGTCACCTCCGGCATGGGATGATTCAGAGTCGGTGTGCCCTGCATGGTCTTACCCTGACTATGTGTGGTGCTCCCCAGCAACTACCCCTCGTCCCACTGCAGGTTCTGTCCCTGTCCTGTGTGTGCCTGCTCTTGTGGGCTGGGTCCCCCTCCGCCCTGCGGATCTCCCTCTCCCACCCCTGCTCTTCTCAGGGATACCCTCCTGACCTTCCTCCTCCTCCACTACTCTCCCCATCCCTCTCTCCTGTCCTCCTCTCCTTGCCATCACTCACCCACTCACACCCAGGCACTCCCACAGGCCCTCACAGACACACTCGAACCACTCACTCTCTGTCACACCTTCACTCACAGATTCACACTGTAAAAATAAAATGTAAAATGTGCAAGGAGTTATAAAAATAAAAGGACTATGTGTATGTATGTGTATGTGTTTGTGTTTGTATGGGTGTATGTAATATGTGCAAAAGTGTAATATGTGTATAGTTAGTGCACCTCTCTCCAAACTCCAAACTCAAAAATCTCCTTCTACCTCCAATGAACGCTCCTGTCTCCATCTCTCTGATCACTATCCTCCTCTCCTGGTTCCTGATATCTAGCTATAGCTATATAACTCGATAACAGACAGTGTGTGACGGTTATTTTTGGGTATATATAGGTGTATTTGAACTTTTTGATACTTTGGGGCTTTGGGATTGGCTGTGTGTTTGAATTTGTTTTTGCATCAATCAGGGTTGCTAGATAACGGCAGACGTTATGTTACATGTTGTTTTGAGCAATGTTATCGTGTGATTTGGCCACCCGTTGTGCATTAACATGAGCGACAACGGCTTTTCTGTTACGTGTTTTGTCTGTGCCTACGCTCGATAGTTATTCTTGTAGAGTACCTATTGAATCTGCCGTAACTCATGTATTATTTGCGAGCGATGTGCCTTTTTCACTTAGTGGCTGGTTTAACATGAGCCTTTAAATCTATCCCTTACTGTGCTACCAGTCAGTCTGTTTCAGTGTTGTCTATCCCTGCAGTCAAGTCCAATGCCACTGCCTGCTTCCATGTTTGCTGTCCTCCTTGGCTGAAGACTTGAATTGCAGTCTGCTTCTATGTCTTCTCTCTCAGGCCAGAACATGGAATTGCAACCTGACTCTACATGAGCTACTCCTCAGTAGCACTCCAATCAATGGATCACTTAAAAGACAGACACTTCCACATTCTTAAAGGGCTGGAGCAGGTCTGTGTAATTTTACTTTGATCTTTCCTATCTACATGCTTCAAACCTGCATTAGGATCTAGTCGGCTATCAACCAGATTGAAGCTGCTCTCATGGTCCTCTGGTGTTTCTAGCCTTGTCTGACTTCCAGCACAACTGGGGTTGGCTATATGGCCTTGTGGCCCCCACTCAGCATTGTGCTCACGCTGAAACCGCAGTAAGGACACCCCAAGGACCATCTATGGACATTAGTCATGCTCCCAAATCATTGTACTCTAGCTTATAGTAGCAACTCAGTCTCTTGGCGGCATACCCAGAAAGTGAAAATTATTCAGTACTAGCTGTACCCAGCGTAACATATGCCATTATAGCATATTTTAAAGGTTATAAATTAATAACTCATTTTATTTGACCCTGAGTGAATGAGTGTGTGTGTGTGACCCTGAGTGAATGAGTGTGTTTGTGTGTGTGATTCTGAGTGTATGACCCTGAGTGTGTGTGACCCTGAGTGAATGTGTTTGTGTGTGACCCTAAGTGGGTGTGTTTGTGTGTACACACTCTGTGCTCAACTGGTGGTTGCCCCTACTGCACTTTCAAATGTTAAGAGAAACTTTACTCCACTGGAAGTAACAGTTTTAAAAACAGAGGTTTATGTGTGACCCTGAGTGAATGAGTGTGTGTGTGTGTGAGACCCTGAGTGAATGAGTGTATGACCCTGAGTGTGTGTGAAACTGAATGAAAGAGTGTCTGTGACCCTGAGTGAATTAGTGTATGACCCTGAGTGAATGAGTGTATGACCCTGAGTGTGTGTGTGTGACCCTGAGTGAATGAGTATGTGTGTGTGTGTGTCTGTGTGTGCGTGTGTGTGAGACCATCAGTCAATGATCCTGAGTGTGGGTGAACCTGAATGAATGAATGCATAAGTGTATGACACTGATTGAGTGTGTGTAACACACTCTGTGCACAACTGGTTGTTGACCCCTACTGCACTTTCAAAAGTTAAGAGAAACTTTACTCCACTACGAGTAATGGTTTTAAAAACAGAGGTTTATGTGTGTGACCCTGAATGAATGAGTGTATGTCCCTAAGTGTGTGTGACCCTGAGTGAATGAGTGTGTGCGTGTAACCCTGAGTGAATGAGTGTGTGTGTGACCCTCAGTGAGTGAGTGTATCACCCTGAGTTTGTGTGACCCTGAGTGAATGAGTGTGTGTGTGACCCTGAGTGAGCGTGTGTATCACACTCTGTGCTCAACTGGTGGTTGACCCCTAGTGCACTTTCAAACATTAAGAGAAACTGTACTCCACAGCGAGTAACGGTTTTAAAAACAGAGGATTATGTGTGTGACCCTGAGTGAATGAGTTTGTGACCCTGAGTGTGTGTGACCCTGAGTGAATGCTATGCTATACGCTTGGGTTTCAAGGGGTGGTTGCGTGTGCTGATTGGCCGGCACTCCAAGCCAGTGAATGATTGGCTGGGTATGTTTCCTAAGTGGCCAATCAGTACACTGGGAATGGAAACATACCTAAGCATTTTTTATAAGTTTTGAATAAAACTGACAGCGCGCTACGATTGGCTGGGTATTTTTCCTAAGTGGCCAATCAGCACACTGGGAACAAAAACATACCTAAGAGTTTTATATATATATACATGCAAAATGGGTTCATTACCAGATTCTAAGTGAGGGGTTTAAATAACCATAAATCTACAGAAATAGTTCACAAATGCATGAGTTGGAACCTAATATTAATTTGTCTGACAGTTCCTGTAGTCCATACTGAACTACATAAATGCACATTTTTCGTAGGTTTTAACTAATTTTTTTTCCTGTGGTCATAAAACTGTTCACTTTATATTACTGGTTAGTTATCTAAACCATATTTCCCTACTTATTTAAGTATTATTTTTTAGAAAAACTGTTGAGAGAGGTTAAACATGGAAAGTGGAACAGAATGAGAGCAAATGATAAAAGTAAAATTCAAAGATGATATTTCAGCACATGAAAAGCAGATGCTAACAATATTTTTTAATTAAAAGAGAATATATAATTAAAGCCATGATACCTGGAATTAAAAGTGATTTTTTGTCAACCTTATTTTAACTTTTTCAAACCCTGACATGAAGTCTTAAAATATAAAGATTTTCTAGAATATCAATGTGATTGGAGGCTTTACAGGAGAAATGTTGTGGAAGTAGACATGAAAAACACAAAAAAGGAATATAGAATTTTCATCAAGCAAGGAACATGACACAAATAGTATTAACTCAAATGCACCTTAGTTTCAAACTCTCAGAAACCATCTTACCACTCTAATAAACCGAACATAATCAAACTATTAAGAAATTATGAAAATCACTAAGAATAGTCGCCAAACCAGGTATCCTATAAAGTAATTCTCTAGCAGTTATTAACATCCACAACCTAACCCATGATAAGTGACTCTACTGCTGCTGGAGGTGCTACACCTTTGACACCTAGTAGTAGTTGTAGTAAAATTGCATCAACATCTAGCCCCAGTAGTTGTAGTAGCAGCCCCTCAGGAACCCTTCAATCCATAAAGTGCACAGAATGGGGATACTTTACTCATGATCCAAAATCTAAGCAGGTTGCTATTTGTTGTCTGTGCAAAAAGCAAATGAGCAGAGGCACATCCTCTATGAGATCTCTCCTGAAGCACAACCACAGGTCTGACTGGGCAAACATGCTCAGGCTCTGGTGCTAGATAAGAGAAGTAGTGATGTTATTGATGTATCAGACAATGTGCCACTGCCAACAGTTAGTTCATTACAAATACCACCTATGGTTCCTGCTGCAGAGCTTATCATGACTCTGGGTTTGCTGTATGAGATGACAAGCATTATAGACTGCCTACACATACTGCCACCATCCCTACCACCTCCACAAGTGATGGCATTAAAGCAATAAAGTTCTTCTACTATATATTGCCATCCCATACTTACCAAGTTCTTAGAAATAAATCCTGCACAAAAGTATGTATATGTAGTAAACTTGCCAAAATGTTCATGGTTGACATGCTGCCCTTTTCTTTTGTTGAAAACAAAGGCTTTAAAGAACTGATGTTGTGTTGTATCCACTTGGAATATTCTAAGCCACAGCTATTTTTAAAGGATGGTTGTGTCAATGTTACATAAGCAAGAAAGTTATTGTTGTGGGCAAAGGACAAAGGACCTTCTAACAACTTTTTCAAGACATGTGATGTTGTAGGACTCACAGCTTTGACTTTCAGCTATTTATTTCCCCACTGCATCCCTCATAAGAAGTAACATTGTGGAGGGAAATGTTGCAATCATAGGATACATAGGCAAAACATTTACTGGCGGTGGAGAAAAGGAGAAACATTCTCATAAAAAGGAAAAAATTGTTGTTTTGCGAAAAATGTTATGAGAGGAGTAAAACTTATAAAGTAATTTATTTCTCTAGGATTCCTTTCAAATTAATATTTCATATCAAAGTGAGACCCTTGCTTCTCTTCAAATGTATATTCAGCATTCCCAGTATCAATGTATGCTCTAGTTTCAGACCTTTCCTAGTCATATAGCCGTCCTTCTTGTTATCTGCTCATAACAATCATTCTGCCTCCCACTTCCTAATTACAATGACAGTTATACATGCAGCCTGACTACGATATCTGCCTTCAGTGATTAATCTCCTAGCCTACATCCCACTACCTTATCTCCAGATTATTATTATTATTCTTTATTTATATAGCACCACCTTATTCCGCAACTCTGTACAATAGGGTGTGGACATACAGAGATACTAAATAGTACAAATCGAATATTGAAAACAAAAGGGTCAGAGGGCCCTGCTCATGAGAGCTTACAGTCTAGAGAAAGGTAGGTTGGACACAGAAGAAGTAAGTGCTATGGGGTGTAAATGCCTCTTGCCACATGAACTGTCGGTCAGTGGGTGGGAGAAAGAAGTGCTATTGAGTGCAGTGGTCCAGGGAATTGATGCTTTTTTGGGGAAAAATGTGAACAATGAGGTAGTGATGGGGATATAGAGTGAAGTAATGAGAGTGAGCAGTAGTTAGATAGGCTGTTGGTCTGACCTTGCTTGTAACGGTTATGGAGGTAGTTGATAGGCTTCCCTGAAGAGGTGAGTTTTCATGGAGAAGGCCGGGGGAGAGTCTGATGGCATGGAAGAGGGAATTCCAGAGCTTAGGTGCAGCACAGGAGAAGTCCTGTAGGCGGGAGTGGGAGGATGTAATAAAAGCTGTTGAGGCGGTCATGAGCTAAGATGGCGAATTGGAGTGTATTTGGAAATGACAGATGATGGGGGGTGCAATATTAGTAAGGGCTCTGTAAGTTAGCACCAGAATGTTCAATTTAATTCTATATGCTAATAGGGGACACTGTAGGGATTGGCAAAGGGGAGCGGTGTTAGAGACAAGATGAGTGAGGTAGATTAGTCTTGCAGCAGAGTTAATTACAGACTGTAGTGGGGTTAGTTGGGTGAGAGGAAGGCCAATCAGTAGTCAAGAGAGGATATGATGAGTGTTTGGATTAAAATTTTAGTAGTGTCTTGGGTGAGGAAGGGTCAGATTATAGAGATGTTGCAGAGGTGGAAGCGTCATGAGTTTCTATATCGAGTTCTCTTTAGAGGATTTCAACATTTACCACTCTGCTTTGGATTTGAACAACTTTTCATAGTATTTATCCATTGTGGTTACCCTGGTGATCAAAATGAAGTTACAGAAGCCATTTTGTTTCTCAGTCTAGTATATGGATTACTGTTTTTTTTTTCCTATAGTGCAGACTATAAATATGTGTGCTTACAGTATATGTGTGCTAAAGAAATCTGGTTAATTCTTACTCTTCTTTGTATTGTTATTTATTGTCATGGGTTGGGAATTTGTGGTAGAGCATAATTGTGGGTGGAGCATAATTGAGGGAGGAGCATGGGGTCCTTTATTAGAGTCTGCGGGGGAGGCTGCATTTTGTGTTATGCTTCTGACCATTACATTACTTTACTCCTATTACCACTGCTACCTTTTGATTATATACGTCACATATAATATCTCTAAACACTGGGCTACACCTGTTACATTCTGCCCATTATAATTCTCCACTGTTTGATGTATGTATGTATATCTTTATTTATATGGCGCCACACAGTGTACGGAGCGCCTTACAATAGAAGTAAGTTACATTAAATAAGAGGGGATAAAATAAGTGCCACATTGATAGAAACATTAGGAGAGAGGTCCCTGCCCCAAGGAGCTTACAGTCTAAATGGGTAATAGGAGACAGAAAACAGGGTAAGAGGGTGTCAAGTGTTGAGGTTACAAGTGCTGGCTTTGGCAAAAGATAGTGCATGGTCCTAGTGCTCCAGAAGATAAGATTTCAGGGTAGACTTAAAGACAGAGAGGGATTGTTCTAGACAAAGGGAAATGGTTATGGAGTTCCAGAGGTAGGGAGCAGAAAGCGAGAAAGGTTTGAGACGGGATAGGGCAGAGGCTGTGGATGGTGTAACAAGAAGGGCGCTGTGTGCTGAGCGAAGGAGGCAGCCAGGAACATAAGAGGAGATGAGGGAAGAGATGTAAGGAGGGGTAGCAGTGTGGAGAGCATTAAAGGTGAGAAGAAGGACTTTTGTAATTGATGCATTGCCAAATAGGGATCCATGACAGATGTCTAAGAATTATGTGAGTAGGTTCATTTTTTCAGGAGAGTGTGGTTATTAATGCAGCAGAGTTTAAAACAGATTGCAAAGGTGAAAGATGAGTAGCAGGGAGGCCAGTTAGTAGAATATTGCAGTAGTCTAAGCGTGACAGAATGAGGGCATGTACAAGAGTTTTACTAGTTTGTTGGGAGAGGAACGGATGGATTTTAGCAATGTTGCGGAGAAAGAAGCGAGATGTTCTATCAACAGAGTTAATGTGGGTGGAGAAGGAAAGAGAGGAATCAAATATGGCCCCAAGGCAGCGTGCTGTGCTGACCAGATCAATGTCAATTCCATCAGCTGTAATGGTGAAGCTAGGTGTTGGGCAAGGTTTTGGAGGGAAAATGAGCAGTTCAGATTTGGACATGTTTATCTTCAGCTGACAGTGTGCCATCCAGTGTGGAGGAGGTGTTATTGCCAGAGGATACAAAAAAGGAACGTTGTGAGAGATAGGAGGAAAGCCATGCAGCTGCTTGATTTCGGAAACCAAGATTGTAGAGATGTATTGCTGTATTGATGACTGCATATTTACATTTAGACACTAGGGTTACTTCTTCCATTAGGAGCTCTTTTATTTGTTTCATTTTGCCGCTCCTTTCTTGAATACATCAGTCCCAAAGACTCTACCGGCCTGCTATTTGGGTACCTAGGATGCCCAGGATGGATCAATAGCCCCCCACTCCTGCACAGTCAGGAGCCTTTCTTGCACTGACCTCATCTTCTCTTACTCCAGCCTGAGTGTCTTCTGCTCCTCCAGCTTTTCTCTTTCCAAGGTCAACTAGCTCTGCAAGAGGGCATTTGTGGCACCATGGTACCCAGGCTCTGTCAGCTTGGGTTTGCTGAGGCTCCCCTCTCATAGACCAGTGGGAAGATCCAGAGGGAGATGAGCTTGTCCTTCTCCTCCATTGGGTGCTTGGCCATTGTGGTGGTTTGACACTGGTACCGCCACATTTCTATAGCTCCTCTTCTGCTCTGGGGATGAATAGATGCATCCAGGAATCTCCTACTTGTAGAACTGAGCCTTTCCATCTCTGATTCCAGGCTGGGCTCCTGCTCTGAGACCTGGGGGGGATAGCCAAAGTCCAACACCACAGAGGTTCCCTATGAACTTCTGCTGCCTCCTGGACCTGTGTCCCTGTCAGTCAGATTCCCCCTTTCAGTGGACTTCCCTGGATCAATGGAAGCAACAAGGGATAACGATGCTAGGAGTTAGCAACAGAACTTGGATTGCTTGAGCATCTGTAGCCCAGGCTCCAGGATCTTTCCTGATCTGATCCTGAGGCACACTCATTTTCCTCCATTTGCCAGATAACTGTGACAGTTCTTTCCCTCTCAAGCAGGGTGTGTGTGTCTCCTACACTGAAGAATCCCCCTTTTGGGTAGTAGGACCCTCACCCCCCCAGAGGCTCTATCACTAGGGTGAGTCCTGCTCCTGGATTCTTTCTCCTCCAGTCAGTGATCCTCCTAACAGTGACTTCACCACTATTTGTTTTGCTGTGCTGTATTTGAAGCTGCATGCACCAGTTCCTGAGCTCTTGCTTACTAACTCCCACAAGCCAACAAAGGTCATCTAGATTCCCTGAAGCCATATGTATTATACTGGCCAACAGTATCCTTCACTCTTGGAAAGTTTTCAGACTCTTACCAAACATTTAAAACCATGCAAATCTTCTGTCTAACTTTTTCGTACCAAGCTGATTATTTAACCACTTAACAACCTCCTCTGGGACGGCAGTGGGATGGCAGCAACGATTAAATCCTTGACATGTCAGGACTGTCACCAGTCCTTAAGTGCCATGACTGGCATAACAGTCCTGGCACGTCATCGGTCCTTAAGTGGTTAATCCAGCCACTGCCACCAGTTGTGATGGGGAGACACCAGGTAGAGGGGTGTCTCACCAATCAACAACACCCCAAAGAGTCTCCTATACCCTAATCTGGGTAAAGAAACATTTAGCTGCTCTACCAAAGCATTAGACAAAAGTTAAGGTTATAATTTTATATATATACATTTCATACATTAATATAAAATGTATATACCACATCAAAACCTAAAAAGGGCTCTAAATTAAAGGATACACAATAACCCTTTGCGTGCCAGATGGGTACGCAATGCAAAGTGTTGCATACCCCTCTGACACTCAAAGGATTAAGTTAAGACATAAAAAAAATATACACAGTAATTTAGACAGAGTCTTTGTTACTGGGCAGTACCTTGTTGTAGGAAGACTCAGACAGCAATGCAGAATACAACATTCATTAGTTTTCTAGGCCTTGTCCCTAAAGACTTCCTTTCCTCTTGACAATTCCAGAAAAAAAGTGTCAACATTTTCCCACTTACTCTGAGACAAATATGCCTTCCCTCACTCCTCTGAAGCCACAAATGGTATGACATCACTGCTTGAGCTTTGGAATTCCAAGATGGGGGTGGGCAAAATGGTAACCAAATGACAAGGGAATCCAGGGCCCAGGCAGCCTGACCAGAAAATAGACCATCACAGGGACACTAATGTGAACAGTGAACACCATTATCCTACAAATTAAAATTTCTAGACTCCAACCTTTCATATTCCTCCTAGCCTGCTGTCATCACAGTGATGTAATATGTGAATGGTTGAGGATCTGGGCAGTAAAGCACAGAAAGCCTATTAAGAAATGTACTTTATTGGAGCATATTGTGCAGGAAACAGTTTTACAGTTGTTGTTGCCAGGGAGAGGGTATTATACAGACACATATAATGAATAGCAATACTTAGCTTGTGATAACTATGGAACTTGTCATGGAGAAACTGGCTGCACAACTTGGCTGAATAAAGCAGATCTTGAAATGCTATTTCATGCTGAATTTGGATAATGGAAGGCAGATGAAACACTTGAATCAAAGCTGACTGAATCAATACTTGGTTTGAGGCAAACTAGAACATTACTCAGAGTTGAGGCAGATTGGAAAAATACTTGTTTTGAGCCAAACTAGGTGAGTCTTCAGATAAACACTCAATTACTGAGATAGCTTGCTGGGACTGGGTTCTTACAAACATTTGCTATGCACCATCAGAAGAATAGGACAATAATAACCGACAATAAATATATGTAAAACCAACATAATAAGTCTGAACAAATATTGTTAATGTTCATCATAAAAATGTCTACATACACTAGATAGAGATGAAAAATAAATGCTTATAAAACAAACAATAACCAGCAGCAGAATGTTCCCTGTGGCTCTGACAAATGATTAATAATAAGTAGTCAGGTGCACCCTGAAGTTTGTAATGTAATATCTGTGCAATAGCGGCCTGATTCATAACAAAAAAAAGTGCTGTATCACCCAGAGCAGTCTGTTAATGAAAGTTTCAAATTACTTGTTAAAAACTTTATGAAACAAGCATAGACAGATTTAGCCTTAGTATTGGAACGTAAGCTTGCTATACGGAGAGGACTGCTGCCTTACTGATTATGTCTAGTTCTTAAAGGGGAAGTTTACACTGAAAGATATGTTAAGCTGAATTAACATGAAATTATTTTTGGATCTCCACTTACCATTTGCTTTGTTTAGCATAATTTTAATATTCTGTTAAAGTAAAGATAAGCATTATAAAGGCAGTGATGCAGGATGGAGAGTTTTTCTTTTAAGTCACTAATAAATCAGTTACTTGAGCTGTCTTATGTAATAGTTTCAAAATGCCTACTAATATAATTAAAACATTCAAGTGCTCAGCAAACTTCTTCTGACATGTTTAACACTTTAACAGATTTGTAGAGGGTGCCTGAGTTTCAGCTGTGCATATAATATGCATACTCTTTAGGAGAAATACACCCTACTGCATTATTTAATCACTCCTATAACTTTAAGTAAGGCATTAAATTAATTATAAATAAAACAAGTGAATTAATGTCCCTCTTTTTTAATTCAAACTTTTAAATCAAAATCAGTCTCCCATTCATCATTGTTTGAACCTTGACAATTATTGCTCCAAGTCATTATGGAGACTCTCACCCTATCATTTCTTAGATCAACTGATTTTAAGAAGACTGTCTGTTTCTGCAGTTAGGTGTATAACTGCATGCTCACCTGAATTCATCTCCCAGGCAGATTTAAAGCTGCAAATTCACCACTTCAGGGTGTAGTCTAGCATCCAGTGTAGGGATGGGTGAAAAGCCTTACCTCAAACCAAAATCTGAGAATAATGGCACTTCCCACTTGTCGAATAATTTTCAGTGAAAACTGAAGTTTTTTCGCATAGCTCGTTCCATTGGCAACATTGAATTTACACACAATACATAGCAAATGCTATTTTATTTTCCAAAAGCATAGTATAGAATGGGGTGCCTGTGTTGGGGGAGTGTGGGGAAACAATCAGTTGAACAGGGAATGATTCTTGGGGGTAGGTTTTTGACCGGGATTGGGGGTACAGTTAATAAAATAAATACAATTTAAAAAAAAATAAGACATAGTATAAAATGGGTCTTAGGAGGGTGTCTCCCTGATGTAAGCTGCAACTCGAGCAGACTGATACTTGATGGGATAAAATATGTTGTAGATGATCATTTTTTTTGTAAGAATAAGCTGTCACGGCTCGTAGAAATGAGATCTGGTCAGGTACTGTTAGGTAAAACAATGTTACTGAAAACAGACAATGAAATTTTAAGGACTATATATATATATATATATATATATATATATATATACATACTGTATGAGCAGCACACAACAGTGCAAGCAACACTTGCGTATAGGAGAATGCTTCAGTGTGATGCTGTACATAGACCCCAGATAGGGAATGGTAGGCTACCACAGGTCCACACCTGCACAGACTAACGAAACATGGAGCGAGGTATCTGAGCCTCAGGTCCGCACCTGAAGGTACCCCAAACGCTCAGAAGGCAACCAGGAATGAGTCTGCCAATGTCACAGGCCTGCACCAGAATGGATATCAGACTAACAGATGAAATACTGAGAATAGTCAGACAGAGCCACAGGTTGGCACCAGAATGGATAGTTAGACAATCCAAGGGTCAATACGCAACGTGTAGTCAGTCAGAGCTGCTGGTCCGCACCAGAATGGGTGACTGCCCTTTAAATGGAACGCATGTCCATCTCCCTGGATGTGCGCTCATATGACGCTACCTGGCAATGGACAGGCCATCTTTAGGGAAGCAGCTGGAGCTGTGAGACAGAATGCGGCTGAGCCGCTGAGAGGAAGGATAAATAATAATAATAATTTGTGATTTTTATAGAGCTTTTCTCCCTGTGAGACTCAAAGCACTTTACAAATCTATGAACAGACATAAAATTTAAGGGTTCCTTTTGGTCACATGAGTTGACTGAATGCCTGATAAAAGAGATGGGTCGTTTTTTTGAAAGTTTGTAATGATGGTGCCTCTCTGATTGAGGACGTTAAAGAATTCCAGAATGTTGGGGTAGCGTGGCTAAATACCTGGGAACCTGAGGTTGTTTGTATTCTGGGCACTGACAGGAGGGATCTGTTGGCTGACCGCAGTGAGCGGGATTGAATATAGGGTGTCAGGAGCTTATCACGGTGCCCGTGATTTGTGCTATCCAGTGTCTATCACTTGCTGGAGACTCCTCATTGGCTGTCTACTGTCAGCCCGCCTCACATTGCCTTTTTAAACTCAGTTCGGGCACCCTTTGGTTGCCCTTTCGTGGTGTCTCTGACAGCATCATTTCTGTCCTGCCTGCCATGCTGTTTGGGCCTGAGTTCCAGAGTTCCAGTGTTCCAGTGATTCAGAGTTCCTGAGTTCCTGAGTCTACCTGTTCCTGTGTACCTGCCTGCTTGTCGTTCCAGTCAGTTCCATTTGTTCTCCGTGGTTGCTGATGTTCCGGTCGCCTGTCAGTTCAGCGATGCTCAATCCGGTTGATCCTCTGCCTGGTCTCAGTGGTTCCCTGCCTGCAGCCACTGAGGCGACATTGCTCTCATTTCGACCCGGCGATATTCCTACTGTTGGTTCCAGCGTGCAGATGCTGGTTTACTCCATTCAACCTGGTGGCTTATACTATTATTGGTTCCAGCGTGCGGACGCTGGTTTACTCCATTTAACCTGGTGGCTTATACTTTGTTGGTTCCAGCATGCGGACGCTGGTTTACTCCATTCAACCTGGTGGCTTATACTATTGTTGGTTCCAGCGTGCGGTCGCTGGTTTACTCCATTAAACCTGGTGGCTTATACTAGTGTTGGTTCCAGCGTGCGGACGCTGGTTTACTCCATTCAACCTGGTGGCTCATACTACTGTTGGTTCCAGCGTGCGGACGCTGGTTTACTCCATTAAACCTGGTGGCTCATACTACTGTCAATTGGTTCCAGGAAGGTCTCCTCTCTTGGGCTGCCCTGCCCGGTATTGGTAAGGCTGGTAGAACCTATTCACGTTGCTATCCTTAAGGTTGCCTTACCCGGTATTGGCAGGGCCGGTAGAGCCTACTCACAGTATTCCCTCAGGCTGCCTTGCCCGGTATTGGTAAGGCCGGTAGAACCGGTACGTTACCATCTCACGGTTGCCTTACCCGGTATTGGCAAGGCCGGTAGAGCCTGCTACTGCTATTTCATCTGAGTCGCCTGGGTTGCCTTGCCCGGTATTATTGGCAAGGCCGGTAGAACCTATTCATATGGTCATTTGCTTATTTGTATTGTTTGTATGTGTATGATAGCCCTATGGGATTGCCTTAACTTTTCAATAAAGTTATGTTTTTACCTAAACCGTAAGTCTGAGAGCCTTAACTAACTGTGACAGAGCTCTTTCAGGTACTGTGGGCTTTGATTATTTAAGGCATTGAAGTTCAGCAGGCCAATTTTAAAATATGTTTTCCATTTATTTGGAAGCCAATGCAGGGAGTGGAGAACGGGTGTTATGTGACATGAGCGAGTTTTATTGGTCAGTAGTCTGGCTGCTGCATTTTGTACTGTCTGTAGGCGATGGAGTTCTTTTTCTGGGAGGCCCAAGTAAAGTGCATTACAGTGATCTAGACGAGAAGACACAAATGCATGGACTAATGTTGGCATATCATCCAGTGGAATTAACTGTTGTATCCTGGATATGTTTCTCAGATGAAAGAAGGCAGATTTTATTACAGAAGAGATCTGCTGTTTAAATGACAGTCCAGAGTCAATCATCACTCCGAGACTTCGTACCTCTGTTGAACTAATGAGTTCAGAGCGTCCAAGTTCCAGGCCAGTTGGGTGATCCTGAGATATTCTTGTTGCCCGTGGTCCCCTCACCAAGAGTAACTCTGTTTTGTCAGGGTTCACTTTAAGCCAACTAGCATTCATCCACTCTATGAGGTCTGCTAAGCAACTGTTGATGAGGCATGTTGGGTCTTTAGTATCTGGAGCAAAGGAGAAGTAGAGTTGTGTGTCATCTGCATAACAATGCTATCTTAGGCCGTGTCTTCTGATGATGTCTCCCAGTGGTAGTAAGTAAATTGCGAATAGCATAGGAGACAAGATGGAACCTTGTGGAACTCCGCAGGCTAATTCTGTTGGTGCCGATGAGCAAGATCCTGATGATATTCTCTGTGATCTACCAGTGAGGAAAGATTTAAACCAGTTAAGAACTGTGCCTCCTAGACCACAGATTTGCTGCAAGTGCGCTATTAAAATCCCATGGTTAATGGTGTCAAATGCAGCTGAGAGATCCAGGAGGATTAGGATGGAGTAATCACCTTTGTCTCTCAGCAAAATTAGATCATTTAGCACTCGGACTAGCGCAGTTTCCGTGCTGTGGCGGCATCTGAAACCTGACTGGAAAGGATCAAAGATGTTATAGATTGATAGATGGGCCTCCAGTTGAGTTGCCACTACTTTTTCAATGATTTTCCCCAGAAATGGAAGGTTGGATACTGGTCTGTAATTTGCTATGCAGTCTGGGTCTAGTGAGGGTTTCTTTAGGAGAGGTTTTACCACTGCTTCTTTTAGAGGATCCGGGAAGATTCCAGTATTTGGTGAGCACTCCACTATTTTTATGAGGGCTGGGGCAAGTGTTTCAGTACATGCAGATATAAGACAAGTTGGGGCAGGGTCTAAGTCACACATAGTGGGGCGCAACTTTTGCATGTTCTTTTAACTTCCTTTATATCCACATTTGTAAAAGTAGACCATAAACTGGGGGAATCTAGCCTTCCACTGTAGTGGTTCTGGTGGGTAACTGGTTGGCCTGCTGTGATAGAGGCTCAAATGGAGGAAATCTCGTCTTTGAAGAAGATTGCTAATTCTTCACACTTATCTTGAGAAAAGTTGGTGGGTATATGCATGCATGCTGGTTTGCAGAGCCTTTCTACTGTGCGAAACAGTTGCCTGGGTCTGTTGCGGGAAAGTGTTATTTACCGTGACAAGAATGAGGATTTTTTCTGAGTTATCTTAAATTGATATTCATTGAGGTGATTGGTAAGAGCAACTTTGTCCTCTGGGTCATGTGTCCTGTGCCACCTTCTCTCGAGTTTATGGCCTGTTATCTTCAATTCTCTGATGATGCTATCAAACCAAGGTGCATTATTGTGAGTTTTGATAGTGCATATGCGTGATGGTGCAATGATTTCTAGGGTGTCCCTTATGGTTTTGTTGTAGAGTTGGACTAAGGAGCCAGGGTCTTCACAAGTGCCCATCAGTTCACTGAGCGCATTCATCAGGCTGAGGAGGTCCTGCCCAAGTTGGGATAGCATGTCATCAATCCAAGTGTTGAAGTCTCCCAATATAATCCATCTAGGGTGTTCAAGGATTAAACCAGTCAAAAGGTCTGAGAGTTCTTGAAGAAATCTCTTACCATCTCCTGGGGGTCTGTATATTAACAGTATCCGAAATCCTCTATCTATTGAGATGCTAGCAGCTACGCATTCAAAAGACTGGACTGATAGTGGCCTGGGGTTTAAGGATGATTTAACACAGATCATTACTCCACCTCCCTTACGCTCTTGTCTTGGGCGGTGGAACACTGTATAATTGCCTGGAACAGCTGCTGCTAGGATAGTCCCTGCATTGTCATCTAGCCACGATTCTGTAATGCACGCTAATTCACATGTTTCAATAAAAGTGGCAATAATAGCTGTTTTGTTCTTTATTGATCTGGCATTGCACAGGATTGATCTGACAGGACAGTCTTGGGGTTCTGAGTTCTTGCTCTGTATTTTGGAAACAATGTGTCTTCTTATGGGGATCACACAAAGAGGTCTCCTTGATTTGAATGTGCGCTTTTTGTGGCTTCTGGATTGAATCACTTCAATTGGGTTTGCAGGTAGAAGTGGCGGAATGGCTATGATAGTGTCAGGAGATTGAACTTTAAGTTTTGATTTTCCACCATGGCAGCCCCTGTGAATGCCTTTGAAGATGCCAAGCGATTTTAAGGTAACCACTTGCAAGGGGCTGAGTGGAGAGACCACTTTTTGGGGTTGTAGGGAATACAAATATGAGGCAGAATAGGTGATCATTCCCTCAGCAGGGGGGGGTTAAAATAGCCTCTGAGTTTTACAGGGATGTCAGCTGTGGGGGATGATCACATTGTCCTGTTCTTTGGGATGCAGGCAAGTGTGAGGTGTTGAATTTTGCACTTCAGGATGCTTTGTAGATAACAGATAAGAAAGCATCCATGCAGGTCAGATTGCAGTGTTTCATATATGTTTCAGTGAAATATATACTTTATTTTTTCACAGTGTGTAGAAATTAAATCGGAGTGTTGCTGAATAGATGATCAAATCCAAAACCCAATTAACAATTGGAGGTGAGTATTGGTGATCATTCCCTCAGCATTCATAGGGATAAAATAGTATCTACGTTTTGCAGGGATGTCAGCTGTGGGTGGTGGTCACATTGTCCTGTTCTATAGGATGCAGGCCAGTGTGAGGTGTGGAATTTTGCACTTCAGGCTGCTTTGTAGATAACATAGATAAGAAAGCATGCATGCAGGTCAGATTACAGGAGTTCAAAACCAGTGTGCTCAGTGAAATACATATATATATATTTCATCAATAAGTTTTTGTGAGTGTTTAGAAATTAAATCTGAGCATTGCTGAATGGATGATCAAATACAAAACCCAAACAACAACTGGAGGACAGTCAGTTTTATAGTTTCAATGAACCTTGTTTCTGGTGTTCCAGTGGAGTTATCTCTTCTTAGCAGTAAGAGGGTCCAGGAGAAGTATATTTCAATCCGCTGATTATCTCAGTGTTATAATGCCATCAGTTGAATTTTGGTAAATTCAGGTATGTGGAATATGAAGTAGAGCTTGGTCCTTGGAATATTTTTGGTGAATTTTGAAAGCAAGGAGGTTACAAAGAAGGTAATTCCTGGAGAGGTCAGGAGCATGAGAAAAGTGTGGCAGCCAGCAGGGGATCCTAACATGTAATCTGTGGCCGGCCTGCTCCCAGAGGATGCGGCCGCTAGGAAGAGGTACGCCCTGCGGAGCTCGAGTGAGCTGCCGCCAACTATAACACAAGCCCTGAGGAAAAAGAAATGTCCTACTGACCTAGTGCCAGCAGGTCATGTTGTGTTGGCCACTGGCCACTAGCCATTGACAAATTCCCTGGTGTAACTGCGGAATTTGTGATTGCTGTTCTTGCTGCTGCTACTGCTGAGGTGTTAAAACAGCAGGATGATTAGGCAGCTCAAATGGAATGGGATCAACAGCAGGAGTAACATGGGTGATGGATGATCAAGGTTCCTCTTCCACTTCTAGCTCCAGTGATATGCCTGAGGCAGTAGCAACACCATAATTAGCCCCAACTTCAAGTATATGTGGAGAAAGAAGAAGTTGGCCAATAATGCTTCTCCAAATGCCCCTCCTCCAAAATCATGGGTGTGTTGTTAGAATAGAAATGTTTCCCTTGAGAGCAGGAACTGTGCAACTCATCAGAACTGCATTGTGCACAGTGCGTGGTAAATAAGAGAAGGACTGAGAATAATGGGCACATCTGGACTCATATCAAACACCTGGAATAACTGTAACCAAACACCATGCCGGTTATGGTCCCCAGTGTGAAATTAACCCACCACAAACCAACTACTTCTGCTGCTGTCACAGTGCCCCTTGTCCAGTCCCTGCTAAGGACAACT
The DNA here is from genome assembly GCA_037306005.1 of Rhinophrynus dorsalis. Taxonomy (NCBI): domain Eukaryota; kingdom Metazoa; phylum Chordata; class Amphibia; order Anura; family Rhinophrynidae; genus Rhinophrynus; species Rhinophrynus dorsalis. The sequence continues at coordinate 136,574,744 of CM074723.1, read as the reverse complement.
GACAACTTGTAGTGCCTCTATTTAAGGAGGGAACTAAAACAGAACCTGTAAATTATAGACCCATGAGTTTGACCTCTGTAGTGGAAAAACTGCTAGAAGGGATAATAAAGGACTATATTATAACACAAAAAATAAGATCATTAGCAAGAATCAACATGGTTTTAAGAAGAACAGATCATGCCAAAGTAACCTTCTCAGCTTCTATGAGGAAGTAAGCAGCAACCTTGATAATGGCAAGGCAGTTGATGTAATATATACCTAGACTTTGCAAAGGCATTTGATACAGTGCCACACAGAAGGCTGGGGTATAAAACAAGGAAATCAGGGCTAGGAGATAATCATTGCAATTGGATACAAAACTGTTGAAAGATAGGGAGCAGTGTGTGGTTGTAAATGGACAATTCTCCAATATAGTTAAAGTGGAGAGTGGAATTCCTCAGGGTTCAGTGTTGGGTCCACTGCTTTTTAACATGTTTATAAATGACCTGTAAATAGATATAGAAAGCAAAATATCAATATTTGCAGATGACACTAAATTATGTCGGGTAATTAATTCAGAAAAGGATATTTGCTCTCTACAGAGGGATTTACATAAAATGACAGATTGGGCAAACAAATGGAATATGAAGTTCAATGTTGGAAAGGGTAAAGTCAAGCATTTGGGAGGAAATAATCCCAAGGCTATTTATAAACTTAATGGAATCATTTAAGGGGACTCACTGCTAGAGAAAGACCTGGGTATCCTTGTCAACTACAAACATGGAAACAGTGACCAATATGAAACAGCAGTAGCAAAGGCAAACAAAATCCTGTCTTACATAAAAAGAGGTATTGAAGCAAGAATGGATAATATTATTTTGCCATCGTACAAATCATAGGTAAGACCTTACCTTGAGTATGCAGTGCAGTTTTGGGAACCAGTTCTGAAAAAGGATATACTAGAACTAGAGAGGGTACAGCGAAGAGCAATAAAATTAATAAAATGAATGGAGGACTGGACATATGAGGAACGACTAGACACACATGGTTTATTTACCCTAGAGAAAAGATGACTAAGAGGAGACCTTGTCACGTTATACAAGTATATGAAAGGTCAATACAAGGATCTCTGCGGTGAGCTATTTATTCCAAGGCCTGATCAGGTGACCAGGGGACACCACTTGAGATTAGAGGAAAGGAGGTTTAGACTTCAGCAGATGAAGGTTTTTTTTACAGTAAGGTCTGTTAAATTGTGGAATTCCTTGCCCAAGGAGGCAGTTATGATGGATACAATGGATTCATTTAAGAGAAGATTAGATACATTTCTTTCAAAATGGAACATACAGAGTTATACTATTTATTAGTAGGCAGATCAGGAAAGTCTGATAAAGACTAATTTATTTGGTAGCAAGAAAGCAATAACATTCTCAGTCACTGGGATATGAGGCAAAGGTTGAACTTGATGGACTTGTGTATTTATTCAACCTAACTTACTATGTTACTATGTTAATAATATGCTGAACCCTCCCTGCCACCAGCTTATGATGCCCATCCTCCTCCCTGTCTCCCATTCCTTCTCAGTTTCTGCTAAAAAGGCCATCAATGTCTCTTCCACCCCAGCTTCTCCAGCATCATCATCACCACCACCACTAGTCCCTACATGCTGTTGTTGCTGCTGCTCTATTCCAGACATCTCACTGCTGCTTGGAGGAGGTGACGAGCAATGTGACAGAGGGTCCCCTAATGTCACACTTGCCATTTCCTTTTGACCTGAAGAAGAAGGCAGACTAGCAGCAGTAGCAGCAGACACAGGCAGCTGATCTGTGCTCCTGTTGGTGGTGGTGGTATTAATTCTAAGCCTGCTCTCCTCCCCCAACACCAGTTCTGGCCTCTTCAGGATCATGCTCTACTTGGACACTTTAGTGAAGGGAAGGGGAGGACCCCCAGGGTCAGATGAATGGTGTGGGCTCCCTTGACCGCCTGTCTGGACACTGTCAAATGATGTAAGACAAGAAAGACCTCCGCTCCCTCCCCCTTCTTATATGTCCGCTGCATAGCGGACGTCATGAGATACTGCTTCCAGGACCAGACGGCAGCTCTGCAGAAGCGCTGTCATATAGATATATCCATATTATTACTTCATCGGTATGGTCTAAAACGTATGCCTGGCTTGCAAGCACATGTTGTAGACCATTCCGATGAAGTAATTATATGGAGATATCTAGATGACAGAGCTCCTGCAGAACCGCCGTAGGTCGGCCGACCGGATTCTGCCTCTTACAGTTTTACAGCTCGTCAGGCAGAAAGGGGAGGGAGCGGAAGTCTTTCTTGACTTACATCTCTCAAACCATAAAGGTTTGAGAGATGGGAATAAGGGAGTTCAGCATGTTTGCATGATTGCTGTCTTTTGGCGTCACATTGTTCGGAGGAATTACTATCCCTTTAATATATTTGATAAAACACTTTTTTTAATGAGTTATTGCAAAGGATCCATTTCCATACATTTTTTATAAACCACCAAAATCCATTTGCACAACAAAACTTCTGGGGCAACGCACTACAACAAGGGGAAAAATAGAGCATTCCAATAAATGTAACCCTTTGAATGTGGTACTCAGATGGTTAAATGGGCTTTTAAACTTTGAATGTTAGAGAGGTCTCCAATGTATTGTGAAGCATTGAAGACCTCGCTAGCATTCAAAGGGTTAACATTTTAGGTACATTATATGCTTTTCCCCATCTGAATTGTTTAACTTTGTTTGTTAATATGAAATAAAGGCCACAATGACCTCTGACATCCTCTCAATTTTATTTATTTGCAACTCCCTTTCTTCAATGAACCTTCCTTCTCCATTTCTGACAATACTTGTACTCATTCACTTCTCCCACTTCATTTTAGTCCACACCATTTCTTTCTCCCTCCCGTGCCATCAATTTATCTAGCACTTACTGCCTTTCTTTCCATTATTCACATGGGTTTGGCACAATACATAATTAATCTTTATTTTTTAATGTGTGCAATCAATACAATGGACAGCTGGATGGATGAGCATATGTCCAAATGGGGTGGGACATGGCCATTCAAGAACACCCAATGGCAACCCCACTATCACCTACTCTGCCTATGATTCACTCTCCCTACTCATCCCTGTTTTTTTTCTCTCACTTTTGTGCACCCCATACTCTGTACCCATTTTTATTAACACCGAGGGATATCTGTAAAGCATGTTCAGTGCATTGGAAACATCTGTAAGTAAGTAATCATTTAGTTTTGAAAAATAGATGTCTCTTTTTTAATTATCTTAAATGTAGCTGAAATACCAACTGTAATTACAGTAACTGAGTTGATTTAACTCATTTAAAACAATGTAATTTATACTCACAGTTTAAACTGTTAGATTATTGCCGTGAATTATAATAATATGAGCATCCCGTGGTTATAAATGTGTTTATCTATTGTATGACAAAGACTGAAGCAACCAGATATTTTCCCTGGAAGGCAACAGTTTTTCATGTCAAAACAAAAGCTGAAATTACTCTGAGATATGGGTAAATGTTGTATCAGCCTACCAGGTATAAGAAACAGCCTAATAAATATTCATAAAAAACAAACTTCAACTAGACAATATAAAAATGTTGCTTGAATATGTAATTCTGGTAATAGAATGCCAGAGCAATTAACAAAGATGATGTTCATTATATAAATATGGAATGTCATGAAGTGTTCACTATCCATTTTCAGTCGGTTCAATCTGTGAAATGATGGTGATGCCTGTTATAAGGGAAAAAAATGCCATATAACAGGAATGGACATCAGTGATGTTATTAAGATTTAGGCAGACTAGGCCTGGGATAGCAAGTTAGCAGAGGCAGTTTTGATACTTTGTGCCCAAAAATTAAAAAAAAAATAATGCATTCTATTAACAATGTACAGCTTTGTGGCTCAGTACTCATAGCTTCCAACTGCACCATAGGGTTGAAATGAAAATGTGTCTTATTCTCTTGAATACTATTACTGTCCCTATTGCATTGTTTCACAATGTGTTGGAGACATCGCTACTAGTGTTGAGCGAGCATGCTCGGCCGATGCTCGGATCGGCTCGAGCATCGCTCTGCTCGGCACATGGCGGTACTCGTACGAGTACCGCATGTGCTCGCCCGCCATGTTCGGGTCTCCTCCCCGCACGTTTTGCGGCTGCTGCGCAGCCAATAAACGTGCAGGGAGGCTCTGACATCGGTGTAATGCCAGCAGCCATGTTGGCTGCTGGCATTACACTGATTGGCTGGCCAGAACCCGTGGTCGGGTGCTGTATAGCACCTGACCATCGAGTTCGGCTCAGTCTGAGCCAGGGAGAGCTGAGGATAGGAAGGGAAAGGCAGTGTAGGGAGGAAAAAAAAAAATTGTGACAAAAAAGAACCAAAAGTCCTTTTTAGGACTACTGTGTGTGGGGGCAGCAGGTTATTTTGTGTGGGGGGAAAAAAACAAAAAAAAAAAAAAAAAAAATATTCTGTTTAGTGTGAAAAGTTGCAGATTAGAGCACATTCTGTTTAGTGTGCACAGTTGCAGATTAGAGCACATTCTGTTTAGTGTGCAAAGTTGCAGATTAGAGCACATTCTGTTAGTGTGCAAAGTTGCAGATTAGAGCACGTTCTGTTTAGTGTGCAAAGTTGCAGATTAGAGCACATTCTGTTAAGTCTTCAAACTAAAATATCAAAGTCACGTATTCCATTCAGTGTGCGTCGCCGCAGTTTAGCAGCACATTCTGAGTACTGTGCAGAGTTGCAGAATAGGAAGAAATACTGTTAAGTCTTCAAACTAAAATATCAAAGTCACATATTCCATTCAGTGTGCTTCGCCGCAGTTTAGCAGCACATTCTGTGTACTGTGCAGAGTTGCAGAATAGGAAGAAATACTGTTAAGTCTTCAAACTAAAATATCAAAGTCACATATTCCATTCAGTGTGCTTCGCCGCAGTTTAGCAGCACATTCTGTGTACTGTGCAGAGTTGCAGAATAGGAAGAAATACTGTTAAGTCTTCAAACTAAAATATCAAAGTCACATATTCCATTCAGTGTGCTTCGCCGCAGTTTAGCAGCCTATTCTGTGTACTGTGCAGAGTTGCAGAATAGGAAGAAATACTGTTAAGTCTTCAAACTAAAATATCAAAGTCACATATTCCATTCAGTGTGCTTCGCCGCAGTTTAGCAGCACATTCTGTGTACTGTGCAGAGTTGCAGAATAGGAAGAAATACTGTTAAGTCTTCAAACTAAAATATCAAAGTCACATATTCCATTCCGTGTGCTTCGCCGCAGTTTAGCAGCACATTCTGTGTACTGTGCAGAGTTGCAGAATAGGAAGAAATACTGTTAAGTCTTCAAACTAAAATATCAAAGTCACATATTCCATTCAGTGTGTTTCACCGCAGTTTAGCAGCCTATTCTGTGTACTCTGTACAGTTGCAGAATAATAAGAAATACTGTTAAGTTTTCAAACTCAAATATTAAAGTCACATATTCCATTCAGTGTGTTTCACCGCAGTTTAGCAGCCTATTCTGTGTACTCTGCAGAGTTGCAGAATAATAAGAAATACTGTTAAGTTTTCAAACTCAAATATTAAAGTCACATATTCCATTCAGTGTGTTTCACCGCAGTTTAGCAGCCTATTCTGTGTACTCTGTACAGTTGCAGAATAATAAGAAATACTGTTAAGTTTTCAAACTCAAATATTAAAGTCACATATTCCATTCAGTGTGTTTCACCGCAGTTTAGCAGCCTATTCTGTGTACTCTGTACAGTTGCAGAATAATAAGAAATACTGTTAAGTTTTCAAACTCAAATATTAAAGTCACATATTCCATTCAGTGTGTTTCACCGCAGTTTAGCAGCCTATTCTGTGTACTCTGTACAGTTGCAGAATAATAAGAAATACTGTTAAGTTTTCAAACTCAAATATTAAAGTCACATATTCCATTCAGTGTGTTTCACCGCAGTTTAGCAGCCTATTCTGTGTACTCTGCAGAGTTGCAGAATAATAAGAAATACTGTTAAGTTTTCAAACTCAAATATTAAAGTCACATATTCCATTCAGTGTGTTTCACCGCAGTTTAGCAGCCTATTCTGTGTACTCTGTACAGTTGCAGAATAATAAGAAATACTGTTAAGTTTTCAAACTCAAATATTAAAGTCACATATTCCATTCAGTGTGTTTCACCGCAGTTTAGCAGCCTATTCTGTGTACTCTGCAGAGTTGCAGAATAATAAGAAATACTGTTAAGTTTTCAAACTCAAATATTAAAGTCACATATTCCATTCAGTGTGTTTCACCGCAGTTTAGCAGCCTATTCTGTGTACTCTGTACAGTTGCAGAATAATAAGAAATACTGTTAAGTTTTCAAACTCAAATATTAAAGTCACATATTCCATTCAGTGTGTTTCACCGCCGTTTAGCAGCCTATTCTGTGTACTGTGCAGAGTTGCAGAATAGGAAGAAATACTGTTAAGTCTTCAAACAAAAATATCAAAGTCACATATTCCATTCAGTGTGTTTCACCGCCGTTTAGCAGCCTATTCTGTGTACTGTGCAGAGTTGCAGAATAATAAGAAATACTGTTAAGTTTTCAAACTCAAATATTAAAGTCACATATTCTGTGTAAGATGAAGAAGGCGGGTAAAAAGGGACGGGGAAGTGGACGTGATCCTGAAAGTTCAGGGCGCGGGTCAGGACGCGGAGAAACTGTGCCTGGTGCCAGAGCACAAGAAAGAAAGACATCCACCATACCTAGCTTCATGTGTAATTTTACAGGGCGTCGCAGGACATCACTCTCGAGGTCCGACCACTGCGAACAGGTGGTCGGTTGGATGACAGCTGATACTGCTTCCAGTCGGTTAAGCACCACCCTGTCTTCCACCAAGTCCACTCTCAGTAGCCAAGAGTCTGGTCAAAATAATCCTCACTCTGATCATCCTTCCTCCCACCATACACGGTCTGGTCAAAGAAGTGATCCCACACTGGGATATAGTGAGGAGCTCGTCTCATCACCAATCCTTCATTTGACCCTCTCTCCAAGCACGCTTGCAGAGGAACATGACATCTTGTGCCCTGATTCACAACCTCTAGAGGCTACCCAATCACAAGAAGATGACAGATGTGAACGGCATTTAAGGTCAAAGGAAGTAGTGGATGATGATGATGATGATGAGACACAGTTGCCATTAAATCAACCACTATTTCCGTCTCAAGACCTTGTTGAGGAGAATGTTATACAGTTGTCAATGACTGAGTATGTGGTGGGATCAAGACTTGAGGAGGATGATCAGAGTGAGGAAGTGGAGGAGGACTTGGTGGACGATGAGGTGACTGACCCCACCTGGGAAGGTGTAGAGCCGAGCGATGACAGCAGTCCTGAGGGTGAGCCATCTGCAGCACCGCAACAGGCTGGAAGAGGCAGTGGTGTGGCTACAGAAAGAAGGCGGACCGCACCAAACCGGCCCGCAAATGTTCCACGGAGCACCCCCTTGCGTAAATCTACCTTGCCAAGGGGTAGGTGTTCCGCGGTATGGCGTTTTTTTAAGGAAAGTGCGGACGACAAAAGAATTGTAGTTTGCAACCTGTGCCACACCAGAATGAGCCGAGGCATGAACACTAGAAACCTCACCACCACCAGCATGATCCGACACATGGCATCCAAGCACCGTAGTAAGTGGGAGGAACGCCTGGATCGCCCATCTGTGTCTGCAGGCCACACCACTGCCTCCTCTTCCCCTGTTTTCGGTGCCGGCCAATCGCCTGTCGAAGGCGCAGGCCCGCATACCTCCCGCCCTGCACCTGTAGCATCTGAAGCACCATCAGCGACCACATCCACTTCCCTGTCCCAGCACAGCGTCCAAATGTCGTTACCCCAGGCATTTGAGCGCAAGAGAAAGTACCCAGCCACCCACCCACAGGCCATAGCACTAACCTCACACCTTTCAAAATTACTGGCCATCGAAATGCTGCCATTTAGGCTTGTGGACACTGAGTCCTTCCGCAGCCTGATGGCAGCAGCTGTCCCTCGGTACGCGGTCCCCAGCCGCCACTACTTTTCCCGGTGTGCCATCCCCGCATTACACCACCATGTGTCCCGTAACATCACCCGTGCCCTGACCAACGCAGTTACTGGGAAGGTCCACTTAACGACTGACACATGGACAAGTGCTTGTGGCCAGGGACGCTACATTTCCCTGACGGCACACTGGGTGAATGTCGTGGAGGCTGGGAGCGACTCGGACCCTGGGATGGCACGGGTGCTACCCACGCCGAGGATTGCGGGCCCTACCTCCATCAGGGTTTCCACCAGCACCTACGTTATTGGCTCCTCCTCCTCCGTTTCCACCTCCGAATTCTCTACACACACCGCCACTCCCCCATCAGCCAGTAGCTGGAAGCAGTGTAGCACTGCAGTGGGGAAGCGTCAACAGGCCGTGCTGAAGCTGATCTGCCTTGGGGACAAACAGCACACGGCCTCAGAGCTGTTGCAGGGGATTAGTCACCAGACCGAGCAGTGGCTCTCGCCACTCAACCTGCAAGCAGGCATGGTTGTGTGTGATAATGGGCGTAACTTGGTGGCGGCTTTGGAGCTCGGCAAGCTCACACACGTACCATGCCTAGCGCATGTATTTAATTTAGTGGTGCAGCGATTTCTAAAAACCTACCCCAATGTGCATGATCTCTTGACCAAGGTGCGCCGCGTGTGTGCACATTTCCGTAAGTCATCAACAGCTTCAGCCGGCCTGTTGAAGCTGCAGCAGCGCTTACAATTGCCAGCTCACTGGCTGCTGTGTGACGTGAGCACGCGCTGGAACTCCACCTTCCACATGTTGGCCCGGCTTTGTGAGCAGCAGAGGGCAGTAGTGGAGTACCAGCTGTTACACGGTCGTCGCCTCTCCGTTCAACTTCCTGTAATCAGAAGTGAGGAGTGGGAATGGATGTCAGACCTGTGCGAGGTTTTACGCAATTTTGAGGAATCGACACAGATGGTGAGCGGCGATAACGCTATTATCAGTGTAACCATCCCACTTCTGTGTCTACTGAAACGCTCGCTGCTCACAATTAAAACCGACGCTTTGCATGTGGAAGAGGTGGAAATGGGGGAGGAAGAGCTTACACAAGGTGATAGCCAGAGCACCCTCACTTCGTCTTCTCAGCGACAATTGGAGAAGGTGGAGGAGGAGGAGGAGGAGGAGGAGGAAGACACGGTTGCCTCCGCTACAGAGGGTAGCCATGGAACTTTAGTTCCATCTCTTCAGCGTGGGTGGGCAGAAGAGGAGGAAGAGGATGAGGATATTGAGAGTCATCCTCCTGGTGAGGACAGCGAAATCTTGACTGTTGGTACTCTGGCACACATGGCTGACTTTATGTTAGGCTGCCTTTCCCGTGACCCACGCGTTGTACGCATTTTAGACAACACGGATTACTGGGTGTTCACCCTTCTGGACCCCCGCTACAAAGAGAATTTCTCATCTCTCATTCCTCCGGTGGAGAGGACAAGCAAAATGTTGCAATACCAGAAGGTTCTTGTCGAAAAATTGCTCCAAAATTTTCCATCTGACAACGCTGGCGGCAGAGTACGTGCTACCTTGGCCAACCGAGAAGGGGAGAAAAGGGGAGCACACAGCAGTTCCGAGAAAGGCAGGGAAACACTCTCCAAGGCGTGGGACACCTTCATGACACCCCGCCAGCACCCTCACCCTGATGCGCAGCCTAGTGTCACAAGGAGGGAAAAGTTTTGGAAGATGGTGAAGGAGTACGTAGCAGACCGTGTCAGCGTCCTCAATGATCCCTCTGTGCCTTACAACTACTGGGTGTCCAAGCTGGACACGTGGTATGAACTGGCACTCTACGCCTTGGAGGTGCTGGCCTGCCCTGCCGCCAGCGTTCTGTCTGAGCGGGTATTTAGTGCTGCTGGTGGCATCATAACAGATAAGCGTATCCGCCTTTCCACCGACAATGCTGATAGGTTGACACTTATAAAAATGAACAAGGCCTGGATTTCCCCTGACTTCTCCACTCCACTGGAGGAAAGCCCCGGGGGAACATAAACTCACTTTATATATGTTATTTACAATGATGGGAATACTCTGTATTCCCATTCACCCCTTCCACCCAAAAAACGGGTATATGGTTGACTCTTAATCTTCTCATCCTCCTCCTCCTCTTCCATATGCCCTGTGATATAATTTTTATATAGGGCCAGCTCACCAGCGGGCCCTGTTTGCCAATTTTTATATAGGTCAGCTCACCAGCGGGCCTTCTCATATAATGTTTTATTGGGTCAGCTCTCTAGCGGGCCCTCTCATATAATGTTTTATAGCGTCAGCTCACTAGCGGGCCTTCGCATATAATGTTTAGGATGGTCAGCTCTGCAGCAGACCCTCACCCATAATGTTTTAGATGGTCGGCTCAGCGCACGTTTCCCTCTTAATCATGGCCTCAGTTCAATAAAATCAAGGAAATTTTTGGGAGAATTTGCCTCTGTGCACGTTTCCCTCTTAATCATGGCCTCAGTTCTGAAAATCAAGGAAATTTTTGGGAGAATTTGCCTCTGCGCACGTTTCCCTCTTAATCATGGCCTCACTTCCGAAAATCAAGGAAATTTTTGGGATAATTTGCAGATGATATACAAGTAAATATACAGCAAATATTGTTTGGTAACAATTTTTCGCCTAAAGTCGTTTTTATTTTCCTTTTTGTGTGTTTTATGGTCAGTCTGTAAAAATGGCGTACTACGGGCGAAAGATCGTTCCCAGCAGCGATGTTGGAGTCCAAGATGCATCCAGACATCCTCCCTATGCTGTCCCTGAACCATTTCTGTGGTGTTTCCATAATTTTCTGCCCTTTTCCTATGGACCAGGCACCCTCCCCTCATCAGAGCAGGGGGTGCCTGGTGTAATGCTCGAGTCCTCCCATTGACTTCAATGGGGCTCGGGTGTTCGGCCGAGCACTCGAGCCTCAGGGGGTGCTCGGTCAGAGCACCCGAACACCCGAGCATTGGGGTGCTCGCTCATCACTAATCGCTACCATTCAAGGTGTAAAAATTCTTGTGTACCCCTCTGGCTCTCAAAGGCTTAAATCAGTGAGAATTTTAATTTCACCCTTGGGTACAGTTAATTTGCTCCAGAATTGCACATCTTTAGCTTGATGAATTAGGTTCACTGTATATGTGACTTAAAGGATATTTCACAAAAGCGGATAAATGTATTTTAACATAAGGTCCTTGCACCATTAACAAGTCTTAACAATGACAAGTAAATTGATGTAGTAAAAAGAAATGTAACATAAAAATTCCTGTTGACGTATATGTGTTTTTTTAACTTGAATGTTAGAGAAGTCTCCAATTAATTGTGAGGGTTCAAAATCCAATTTAAATATTTGGGGCATTTAATATATCTTAAGGTGAAGTATTTTTGTCCAGAATTATTCCACTTCTTATTAGTATATCAGCTGCAACAATTATATTCTAAATATAACTGGAGGAGATTCACTAAGCAGTGATAAAGGGGTGATAAAGCAATGATAAAGTGGAGATGGCTTCCCCAGTTTATCACTTCTCCAATTTCTATGTTATTCTACAGAGCCTATGCACTAAGATTTCTTCAGCTTTGGACATCTTAGTGAATTGGCTCCATAAAATAACATAGGAACTGGAGAAGTAATAAACTGGAAAAGTCATCTCCAATGAATTTCCCCCAGGCATACATCCTTTTTACATGTTTTAGTCTGTCTCTTTTTATTTACTATATTCTGTTATTTTCTATTTGAATATCATTATCATTCATTTGTTTTGATTAAATTAGCACGTTCCAGCAAATCAGCCTCATGGCTCTAGTCTGATGCTTTATTAAGGTAATATGTTCAATGAATATATGCAATTGAACACCCCACAACCCTTAGAGAATGATACCTAAGAGACCAATAACTGAGTAGAGGGGTGTCATAGACTATATCATGGTTCTCTCAAGAATTTGATAGAAAACAAAAATGTTTGATTTGCCCTTATTCATGGTAGGAAATCATCATTTATAAAACTGGAAAAAAGAAATAACATTTGTAACATTTTATCTTATAAAGCTGTTCATCCAGTATGAAAGTGCATCTTAACACAATTATATTTGTATTGTTAGTTTCAACAAGATTGCAACTGACATTGCAATGATAATGCAGGTAGCTTAATTTTAATGCACTTTGATCAGCTTTACCCAAGCCCTGAGAAAACATTGATTTGTATGACTTTGGCTTGTAAGCATCACAAGCCTTGAGGATCACATCAGAGATACTTTTTATCTACCAGGCTTGTTAGGGTCAAAAGCCCTGAGGAATCAGAGATAATTGTTATCAATTTGGCTTGTAAGCATCACAAGCCTTGGGGAATCATATCAGAGGTTTGCATTCAAAGTACAAGCCCTGAGAAAAAAATGCCCTACTGGCCTATAACCAGCAGATTATGTTATAGTGGCCTGTGGCAAATGCCATGGTGTCATTGTGGCATTTTCAACTGCTGTTCTTACTGCTGCTGCTGAGTTGTTTAAGCAGCAGAATGATTAGGCAGATCCAAGGTAATGGGATCAACAACAGCGGTGATATGGGTGATGAAGATCATTGTTCCACTTGCCACTACTAGCACCTGTTAGGAAGCATCACAACTAGCCTCCACCACTTCAGATATATATGGAGAAAAGAAGTTGGCCAATAATGCTTCTCTACCTGCCCCTCCTCTATAATCATGGGTGTGTTGTTGGAATATACATTTTTCCATTGAGAGCAGGAAGGAACCTTTCATCAGCAACTGCAATGTGCACAGTGTGTAGTAAATAAGGGTAGGACTGGGAACAGTGAGCACATCTGCACTCACATCAAATACCCAACAAAACTTTAACCAAACATCATGATGCTTAGTTCCTCAATGTGAAATCATCCCACCAGAAACTAAGTGCTGCTGCTGTCACTATGACCTCCTCCACTCCCTGCTAAGGAAACATGAAAACCTGCAGTTTTAGTAGTAAAGATGAACCCTCCCTGCCACCATCTTAGCATATTCTGCTGGATGGAATTTCCTCAGATGCTGTGATGCCTTGGTTATGATTATCCTCCACCACATTGCCATGTGTGGTCAGAGCACCAACACAAACTGCCTGTTAAGGACAAGGAACTAAACAGACATAAAAAAATATAAAATGCAAAACACCTTTATTAAAGCAACAAAAAACAAATATAAACAGAATGGTGATCCAGGAGCATACACCAAAAGACAAGCCAGGGTCAGGAACCAAGGTGAGTACTCAGACAAGACAGAGTCAGGAACACAGAAGTAAGTGAAGCCAGGAGTCAGGAGCTAGAAGGATCATCAGAAGAAGCCAGGTCATACACGGATAAACAGGAGCACAGGAGAATGCACAGCAGCCAGCAACAACAGCAAAAGGACCAGGAGGAAGTGAGCCAAGCTGCTTTAAATACCCTGGAAGGGGTTGGCTGATAACAGTCAGGTGAGTAATCACAGAGAGGTCAGCTGAGTCAGCCTGACCCAGGAAAGGGAAGGCAGCAGCAATCAACAACATAGCTCTAGATTAGCTCAGGCAGCAGTAATCAACAGCAGAGTTAGAGAAGCTCAGCCAAACCTTGACACTGCCATATCCTGACATCTACACAATGGATATCAGTTGGTGGGGAAGGTAATGAAGAATGATGTGGATCAGCAGAAGATGTAGTTACATCTTCCTGTGGCCTTACTCTAGAGCAAGAAGGTGATGGTGAGCCAGGTGTTTTGCTCACTATCAACTTTCAGGCTCTGGCTGGATTTCTCTGTTCTTCCTCCTCTTTGATTTCCACTTCTTTCATTTCTTGTTGCCTTTGGGGAGAGTTAGGGGGTACAGCAACAGTGGTGCCTGATTTCTTTGGAGGGGGCTTGACTTTAACATACTTCACATAAATGTCATGGTATCTGTGTTTCATGTGTGTTATGAGGGCTGATTGTGCCAAGGTGCATTCCCTCCTTTTCACTGATTTGTCACAAATTGTACACAGTGCCATTGCTGATGACTGCACTGTACCTGCCCCAAGAGACAAATAGTCCCAACCTAGGACCTCGATAGGGAGGGGACAGGTGGAGAAGAATGAACTGTTTCTTCTTCTCTGCAACATTCCCCTTCACCAGCTGGGGCAGAGGATGATGTTGTTGCTGTTGCTGCTACTACCTCAGAATCAGTACTACAGCTAGGACCAGTAGTATTGCTGGGTCACAGAAGGGGACCCTCTGTCACATTTCTCATCACCTCCAAACGGTGAGCTGTCAGGAATAGAGCAGCGGCAGTAAGGTAGGATTGGTATTGTGATGCTAATGATGGAGAAGCTGGAATGGAAGAGACATGCATGGCCTTTTTAACCCAAACTGAGAAGTAGTAGGGGACAGATATTGGGATGATGATGGGCATCACCACAACCACCAATGGCAGTGAGCTCTTGAAATTTGCACAGTTTGCTGCTGCTGTAATTCCTGCTGCTGATGAGCTGCTAGGGTAGCGGAATGCAGAGGATAAGGCTAGTGTGCCACAGACCACCATGGACATAGTGGGAATGGGGTCCATTGAGGTGGGACAGGCTCCACTTGCCAGCAGCAATACTACTGGTCCTAGTTGTAGTACTGATTCTGAGGCAGTAGCAGCAACAGAAACATCATCATCCTCTGCCCCAGCTGGTGAAGGGGAATGTTGCAGAGAAGAAGAAAGAGTTCATTCTTCTCCATCTGTCCCCTCCCTATTGAGGTCCTAGGTGTGGGATTATTTGTCTCTTGGGGGAACGGAGGGAACGCACCTTGGCAAAACCAGCCCTCATAACACACATGAAACACAGACACTTTATGTGAAGTATGTTAAAGTCAAGTCCCCACCAAAGAAATCAGGCACCACTTTTGCTGTACCCCCTAACTCTCCACAAAGGCAACAAGAGGTGAAGTGGAATTCAAAGAGGTGGAAGAACAGAGAAACACAGCCAGAGCCTGAAAGTTGATAGTGAGCAACACCTGGCTTGCCATCACCTTCTTGCTCTAGGGTACGGTTGCAGGAAGATGTAACTACATCTTCTGGTGATCCACATCATTCATCATTACCTTCCCCACCAACTGAAATGCATTGTGTAGATGTCAAGATGTGGCAGTGTCAAGGTTTGGCTGAGCTGCTCTAATTCTGCTGTTGCTTACTGCTGCCTGAGCTAATCTAGAGCTCTGCTGTTGATTGCTGCTGCCTTCCCTCCTGGAATACCAACAACCACAGGAAGAGAACTGAGTGCCATTAGTAGTCACCTACAACCCACAGCTTGATGTACTGGGTAAAATCTCAAAAGGGCTGATGGAGCAGTAAAAGATCTCAAAGTGACTATACTGATAGGAAATTTTAGGACACAGAGGGACAGAAATATCTGGGAGAAAAAATTGTTAACCAAGTTTAACACTCTGAACTGTGACTTAAACTGTGACAAGTAATTTATGTAACATTATCCCACAAACATATTTTGATCCTTTTGGGTGCCAGGGGCTGCATGGCTCATTGTAAGCTATGGGTTGTGCACCCCTCTGGTGTCTGGAGGGTTAGCCCATACATTCTATAGACTTAGCCATCTCTGGCTAAATACTGGAATTCACTGGAATAGTTAAAACGTATTTAATCTTGCTTGAATGTTCTAGTCCACTTCAAAGAGACTTTACTAGAGCATAGAGAATGATTTATGATCGATACTGATAAGAATATTACTGCCAGTAAACTTTACATGTTAGTATAATATGTATGAGTTTTAAAGTAATGTATTGTGCATTCAGCTTTCATTCTTATTATGCCTGAAGAAGAGGTCTGGTTGTCTTGAAAGCTTGCATCCTAGAGCCACACAGTTAGCCAATAAACGTATCATTTTTACTCCAGTTAACTCCAACAAAAGTTAGCAGAATAATCCAGAATATTCAAGGTTTGCTGTATAGCAAGTTGAAAATCGAAGAAGTGATACATAAATATATTTATTTCAGATATGTAA
Source organism: Rhinophrynus dorsalis (assembly GCA_037306005.1). Classification (NCBI taxonomy): domain Eukaryota; kingdom Metazoa; phylum Chordata; class Amphibia; order Anura; family Rhinophrynidae; genus Rhinophrynus; species Rhinophrynus dorsalis. The sequence continues at coordinate 136,558,712 of CM074723.1, read as the reverse complement.
GTAATGTCTCAAGTACTGAACACAAACATAAATCTGTAAGTTTACACTGATGTTCTGTATTTTAATTGTACATATTTTTCAGTTATATATAACATTTATTGTCAGCGCTATTTTGATGTTAGATATGCAGTAATAAAACAGTAAAGAATAATTTCAGATTTGTGAACATGTTTGCAATATTACATTATTTCCATTTCTTATCAAAATACACTAAAATATATGATGCATCTTTATCAATTACAATATATTTAATTGTCAAGCAGATTTACATTTTACCAACTGCCTACAATAGATCAGTAGTCTTTGATAAATCTCCTGTGGTACTTAGAATAAAGTAATTGTTCTTTGAAAGCTTTTTCAAGCCGCATCAGTATAATAAAACAATTGCAAACAGTCAATTTTATATCAATGATGCACATCTTGAGCAGATGTTTTCTTTTGTTTAAAGTGTTTATTTTACTGTTCAGATTGCAGAAAGATTGCTTCAGCGAAAATTATTCTGCCATAATCTTGTTTCATGCTTCAAAACAAGGTTGAAATGTAGATTTTGTTTTTATTAGTATAAAAATATGTATTTTGTCTGCAAATCTAAATTTCATTCCAATAAAATATTGCAATACATTCAACTTAAATCAACATCTGAAAAAATGAAAGAAAGGTCATGGAGCTGAACAACATTTCATCACTTTGCTGATATTTTCAATTATCATTCCTATCAAATGAAATGAATGATCAAAGTATTCAGGCAAACGAGTCTTTCATCACCCATGCAAACTAAGAAACTGAAATTAAATGCCTTTCATCTCACTGCATGGAAATATTATATGGTATCATGTGTACTTGTCTACAATGTGTGATAATTTTGCAATCAATGCTATACTGAAAGTTCAGCAGTATAATCTGATAAGGTCAGAGTTTTAACACTGAAAATGATTTTGAAAAGGTCACCTAATTATTTTTGAATTCTGTGATATAAACTGCAGTGCTTTGAATGTAGTTGACTCTCTGTGTTCTAGCCAATTAAGCACTGGGAAAACCTGTTAATGAAAACAATCCATTTTATGGGTGGATGTGTAATTTATTTCCCCAAGGTAAATATTTTATTAGAATTATAAACTTAATTACAATTTAGGAAAAAAACTAATGTTTAAAAATTATACAAGCAGGAATTTTTGCGAAAACCCTGCAGTTCACTGCTTTTTCTGTGCAAATTTCTGCACACAGAAAAAAAAACTTTTACCTTTTTCCTAACCCACAAAAATGTCCTTAGAGGACTTTGATATTTTTCTGGCCATGCCCAAGATTTCCGACCAGAATTCAGACTCAGTATTTTAAGTTATGTGGCTACCAGTACAGTGGCACAAAACTGGGACTCAGAGGCCAGTAATGTGTGAGTCTATGTGTACCAATTTTATGGGACAAGTCTGAGGGGTCAGTTTGTGTGTTTCTATGTAGAGATGGATGAAACCTCTGACCTCTAAAGAGAAATAGACGAGAAATGGCACTTTCCACCAAGTGGTACATTTGCCATGAAAAGTGCAAATTTTCCACCTTTTTCACATAGGTAATGCATTGACGTCATTGGTAGAACAAAATTTCCCCCAACACTGCGAGTTTTCCCATAGTGCTCGATCACGCAGGTTGTCAGTGAGCTGTTTGTAGAATATTATTGGAGATAGACATTGAGAGTTGTTTTCTGGATGTTGGTGAGAAGGATGGAAATTTAAACCCCAAAAAAGAGTTAAAGTTAGAGACAAGTAGCCAGCCACTCTGAGGTAAAAACTGAAAGATACCAGAAACTATATATGTGCTTGTGGTTGTAAATTGAGAGAGAAATCATTACACTCTGATTTCTGGTGACTTAATACAAAATAAATAAATAAAGTGATCTGTTTGTTGTGGAGGTGTTGAAGGAGTAAAAGGGATACTTCCAGATGTTTTCTGGCTGTGGGTGAGAGTAAGGAAGAGTTAACTCCTACAAAAAATTAAAAATGTTATAATAAAGGACAGCAACCAGCTAGCAGCGTGAGTGATATCAACTGACATAATAATCAAGACAAATATAGACAAGGGTTTAGCTTAATGTACTGTGTCTGTACCATCCATACACAGCTGCAATTCAATACATCCACAAAACTAGAGGGGTAAGGAAAGCTATACTGTGATGTTGTGCTTCACTTGTGCTCAGGTGATTGCTTTGAACTTTATTATATTGCTGCAAGCTGTAGAGATTGTCTTTTCTGAAACTAACAGAAGTCTATTGTGTACATTCCTGTAAAAATACCACTTCAGGAGTTCTTGGGAGAGAAAGAGAATTGTGTCATTATTAGTCTGAAGGCAAAGAGGGGAGCTAGTGCTTGCAGTTGTAGGGAGTGTTGTTGTGTGTGACTAAGTTGAGTAACTTTGACAGATGGGCAATTAAACAAAAATTTACAGGGGCATGGCTTGGCATCCAATGGTAACAGATGTCTAGTTCTTGAGCTCCATGTATGTGAGAGCTATTTTCAGCATTATAGCCTTCATACAACTCACCATTCACCAGAGAGGGAATCTACCCTTTCTGCCGAATGAAATGGTGAAAGAATAAGTCGAGACACAGCGGGAAATTATAGTTTCATTTCTCAAAACCCAACCTACGCGAGTCTCCCCTCCACAAGCTGCTAACACAACACCTCCTTCAAGGTGAGAAACAGACTCAGATATTAATACAGCTATCCCTACTACATCACAACCTGACTCTTCAGCTAAACAAGTTACAGAGCCTACTCTTACCTCCATGGAGCTTCCTCTAACGAGAGTGGACCTCATGGCCATACTTTTGGGCCTTCCTTTTAAAGAGGACATCCAGTCAATGATGGAGGACTTCAAGAAGGCCGTGAAAGCTGATATCTGTTCCATCAAGGAAAGCATCATCCATCTGACCTACAGAGTCGCCTTCCTAGGAGAAGAATGAAAGGTGTCGGCTGACCATACTAGTAACCTGGAACAGGCACTAGTGGAAAGTAAAGATACTATTCATTACCTGTCCCTATGCCTTGATGACATTAATGAAAGGGGCAGAAGATTTAGGGCTTGATCCAAATGTTAGCGTCGGCAGAAAAAACTGGCGATGGTGGTTTTTTAACTCAAGTATGCAATGCAAATGGTCCCACAAGTAAGAAATAACAGCAGTTTTGAAACCATGATGCTTGTCGCCAAAATATCAAAATATCTCCCATTGAGGACAAAGTAAAAGATAACCCCAGATACATTCAAATGTTGGGGTTAGGGATATCCTGAGTTAAACTAAAACATTTACCTAAAGAAATCTAACAACTATTTTTTTAGCCGTATACCACAAAACTCAGAGTAAAAACCACAGTCGAAGAAAACAAAACAGAGAAGCAGGTAATTCAAGGACATAACTCAAGCATACAGAGGTCATATATTAACCCCTTCAATGCCTAGCAAATACAACAACAAGGCCTAGACCAGTGGTTAACAACCCCTCCACTTAAGACACCCCTAACATGCAATCATGATGTTCCAGGGCACCCCTTGAAGGCACAAGGAAATTCCCATACAGAAAATAACATATGCCTAATATCAGGTCCCACTGTGTCAATGATATTGTGGAGAATATAGTGCATCATATGTCCCATACACACATCTCCCCAAAAAATGAGTAAAATGAATATTACTAATCACTAATGCAGAACATAGCAACATGGGAAAAGTGACGCACCCTGAGATGGTGCACATGGCACACCAACATGACATGACACCCTGGTTGTGAACCACTGGCCTACACCATACAAACAAGTCACAGACAAACAAGAATCCAGCAACCGCACAGGGACAGGGGGGACACAAAGCAGCACAACATAAGTCATCCCAACACACCCTCGAACAACAGAGGTTAACCCACAATACAACATGCACACCTGTCACTCCAAGAACAAACCAAGCTCACCTACGTAACCTCATCAGTCCATGGAGACAAAACACACACCTGACAGGAGCATACTAATTACACATAACCACACCACTAACCACAGACACACCAGAAAACAATTACCTGGATAGCACATACCTTACCATTAGGGACTTGGCACACCTCCGACCCACCCGGAGTTTCCTCCTCTGAAGTCCCATGAGCTTCCGATCCAGGATGGCAGTGTTGATGGTTTTTGTTGTTGAGGAAGTGGAGGCCGGTGGTGCGGATGTCTTGTGGATAGCATCTGGCTCCCCCTCAGACAGTGGGAATTGGGGTGAGGAAGCACGGTGAGAGCCACCCTGGAGGGACTGTGGGACATCTCCAGCCCTGTCTCTGCCCCTTCACCTTCCTGGGATCCCCCAGAGTGCATTGTGTTGTGGGTGGTGGTGGCAGGGTGAACACCTCCCTTGCCTGTGGGCATTGTGGCTCCCCTATTAGCCCCACATGTTCATACCCTAGGGGTCTTTGGAATGTGGATCCCTGGGTGTCCTCCTGCCAAATGTGTCCCCGTGGCCTGGGGGTTGGCCCGAATCCAGACTGAGGGTTGTTTTATATTTCTTAGAGGCTTATTATATAATGAACCCTATATGATCCTTGACCTGTATGGACCAATTCCAACCAAATCTCATTGCTTCTGCAGACACTCTCCCTTCTGGATACCATAATAGCTGAATAATCTTAGGGGGTGATTTCAATGTGGCACTTGACCCCTCCCTAGATTCTTCCACTGGTAAATCCCATTTTACATTGTCCCATCTCAGAAGATTACAAAATAGATTGCCTGGCCTTAATCTGAATGACACCTGGTGAACGCTTCACCCATCTGATAGATATTTCACCTTCTAATCACATTCTCATTCATCCTATAATAGGATAGATTACCTATTCCTCTCTCAGTTTCTCCTTCACTATCTCATTTCCTCACCTATAGATACGGTGTCCTGGATAGACCATGATTCTGCTATATCATTTTCATTTTTACCCTTCTGAGAACCCTCACCTCCCCACATTGTCCTGCCTTAATGAGACTCTTCTCCAACATCCTTAGGGTGTTGCCCTTATTCTTGATAGCTTTGAGAATACTTCCTCACCAACTCCACCCCAGAAGCCTCTAAACCTATCCTATGAGAAGCTCACAAATGCATAGTGAGGGTTATACTTATCAAACTGGGAGCTTACAAAAAGAACACACAAATGGAAACAGGTTGAGGACCTAGTCACACAAATAAGATCTGAACTGGACCATAAAAGACTGAGAGATAACACCACATACTCCACCCTCCTCAAACTTAGGGAAAGCCTTAATGAGTTACTTTGCCAGAATTCCATTAAATCCCATGTGTGGCTGCGATTTCATAGATATGTGTCAGTTGACAAATGTGGTAAATCTATTGCTAGATTGGTTAAACATAGAAGACTCTTTAACCTTGTATCATCGATCCACCCCTCACCAACCGGTTCACCGACCAAAAGTAATCTGGAGATATCTGCCTCTTTCTAAGAGTTCAATGAATCTCTTCATAACCTTACATCGGGCTCAACAAATTTCACACTTGACTGAAAGGACCACCTTTCTGTGTTTCTTGCTGCATTCAGTGCAGTGATGATGGGCCACCTCTTTCCTACTCATTAGAAGCACGAATAGTAATTCTTCCTAAACTTAACAAAGACCCAATGCTATGTGGAAACTACAGCGCCATATCTCTACTTAAAATTTTCAACAAAATCTTAGCCAACTGCATTCAATCTCTTCTTTCTTTTCTTATTCACTCAGAACAAGCAAGTTTTATACCAGACAGGGACACACATCACAACACTGCCACCATTTTCTACTTAACCCTTTACTATACGTCACAAGATTCCCTCTGTCCTAATTTCTACACATTCGGAGAGGGCCTTTGATAGGGTGAACTGGTATTATATTTCTGAGATACTTAAACACATAGGATTTGGGTCATCCATGCTAACCAGTATAATGAGCTTGTACACCAAGCCCTCTGCAAAAGGTCTAGTCAATGGAACCTTATCCGTACCCTTTCCCATTACCAATGGTAGCCGACAGGGATGCACCCTATTCCCTCTCATATTTACACTCACAATAGAACCCATTTGATGTTATGTTCACAATGATACATGTATATATGACTTAATGTTACAGTTGGCGGCGGCTTGCTCGAGCGCCGCAGGGCATACCTCTTTCCTGGCGGCCACATCCACTGGCAGCAGGCCGGCCGCATCCTTCCTCTTGGCGGCTCAGCTGCATTCTGTCTTGCGGCTCCAGCCACTTCCCTATAGATGGCCCGGCCGTTGCCGAGTAGCGTCATATTGTCGCATGTCCAGGGAGATGGACGTGCGTTCCATTTAAAGGGGCAGTCACCCACTCTTGGCTCTTCCTCTTCCTGGGAGCAGACATTTATATACTGCCTGGACACAGGGCTCAGTTGCCCTTTTGTTGGTGTCCAGTGCAGTTCCTAGCATTTGTTCCTGTGTATTACCCGGCTTGTCTGACTATCAACTCAGTGTATGAACCTTGGCCTGTCTAACTACCCATTCTGGTGCTGACCTGTGGCTCTGTCTGACTATCCACTCCAAGTATGACCTTGGCATAGTCTGATAACCATTCTGGTGCGGACCTGCGGCTCTGGCTGACTACCTGCTCCGTGTATAACCCTTGGCCTGTCTGACTACTCTTTCTGGTGCTGACCTGTGGCTCTGTCCGACTATCCACTCCATGTATGATCTTGGCATAGTCTGTTGACCATTCTGGTTCAGACCTGCTGCTCTGGCTGATTTCCCATTGAGTATTGACCCTTGGCTTGTCTGACTATCCATTCTGTTGCTGACCTGTGGCTCTATCTGACTATTCTCAGTATTTTCTCTGTTAGTCTGATGTCCATTCTGGTGCGGGCCTGTGGCTCTGGCAGACTCATTCCTGGTTGCCTTCTGAGCGTTTGGGGTACCTTCAGGTGCGGAACTGAGGCTCAGATATCTCACTCCGTGTTTCGTTAGTCTGTGCAGCTGCGGACCTGCGGTGGCATACCATTCCCTATCTGGGGTCTACGTACAGCATCACACTGGAGCATTCTCCTATCCGCAATTGTTGCTTGCACTGTTGTGTGTTGCTCATACTGTATATATATTGTCGTTACCATTTCATTGTCTGTTTTCAATAAAATTGTGTTACCTAACAGCACCTGTCCAGATCTCATTTGTACAACCCATGACACTTAAGTATGGAAATCACAACATACAAGATTGGAGCCTTCTCGGATAATGCCCTGTTCTTTTTATCACACCCAACTTCATCTATTCTTCCACTGATCTCAGCACTAGAAGAATATTGCTTTTTTTCCAGGCTAAAATTAACTATCCAATATCCGAAATCCTTAACTTTGAGGTACTTCAAGCAGACAAGATTTCAAATTTGCATGGGCAGACTTCCATATTCAATATTTAGGCATCTTAATTTCAACAAACCTTCTCTCATTGCCAAACATCAATATTGCTCCCCTTTCTCAATCCATATACAGAGATCTAAACTCCTGGAGCAGACTTCAAATACTATGGTTAGGCAGGGTTTACATTATAAAAATGATGATCCTACTTAAATCCTCTATAGCTTTAATGCTCTCCCTATTCACATCCCTAAATCCCTTCTCGACACATTTCAGTCTACTATATTGTCATTCATATGGGCACAAAAAAAAACAGACTTCACCTCACCATCCTCTCTAAATGTCCTGACCTTGAAGGTCTGGCCTGCCAGAATAGGGGTGGCAAAAGCTCTCGCCGTGTTCCTGTTGAGAAATCCTGTGAAAACCACATTGTCCACTTTTTTGTGGGAAAATCTGCTTTAAAACCAGAGATTGGCCAAAATTCTTCACCATTTTTTCAACGGCTAGATAGTTTCTGCCCATTGATTTACGTGTTTTAGCTCTTTTGCTATAAAAACATGAGGTATTCCAGGAAGTGAAACACAACAGAAGAAGCTACAGAGTGAAGTAGACGTGTTGTGCTGTTTTGCTGTGATATCTTTGAACAACTGAGGCAGGAGAGGCTCATAGTAACTGCTATCACTATGAGAAAGTTTAAAAATAGTAAATGGAGGAATTGGAATGACCCTTATGTGTCCACTGAGGCTGAGGAGGAGGAAGTGAGCACTACAGAACCAATGCTGTCCATTCCCTCTAAATCAACCCTAGGGATCTTAGGGAATTTAATGGAAAGGGAGGAAGAAAAGTGAGTAGTAGTGAGAGCAGGATGAAGTACCGCACTCACCATAAAGAAGTTAAGACCAGCTTTTATTGGGGAAGATCAAAACAGACACCACATGGAACTGGACGTCTCACGCGTTTCGAACATATGTGCTTAATCATAGACTTGAACACCCATTCTAATCCATGACTTTATAAAGGAAATTATGCCATCTCTTCAATTATTTAAATGAAATAACATGAATGGGAAAGATTAACCCTTTCACATACATATCCAAATATCATAAGTATAATATATTAAAGAAGGATAATGGAGTCTAAATCCCAGACAAACTCATGCAATACGAACAAACATTAACAATATGTTGACACTATATCAATTAAGATCAGCAAAAAAAAAAGAGAGAAAAATGGAAAAAATGAAAAGAACACAAAATTACCTAAACTCTCATATGAAAATAAGAGTATATCGATCTAATGCAAGAGAGAAACAATACAGGATCAAACAAAGTATGACACATCAAATTCTTTGTTTAGACCCTGAGGTTTTCTAGTAATGAGGGTAAAGATCCATAAGAACTCTCTTTGTGATAATAATCTCTCCCTATCACCCCCTCTTAAAGGTACATTAACATGCTCAATACCCATGATCCTGAGATATTCAGGATTGGAATTATGCATCTGACAAAAGTGTTGAGAGACTCCTGTTCTAGATTCACCACATCTAATATTACTTATGTGCTCTCTTACCCACTCATGCAAGGATCTCTTGGTCTTACCTATATACTGTAAACTGCAAGCAGTATAGATAACCAAGTATATGATGTATTTACTTGCACAGTTGATGTATTGCTTTAAGTCATATCTTGATGTGGTGTAGCTAGGCTCAAAATATTTATTTGATGTAACCCACTGAAAACAATTACACTGAGTGCTTCCACATTGATACATGCCAATGGCCTTTAACCAAGTGGCATATTTTGATAATCTATCCCCCTTAAACATGCTCAGAGACAGACGACTTGCAAGAGTTGGTGCTTTTCTGGATATGAATCTACACCCACTCTCCAAGACAGACTGTAAACTTTTATCTGCCATAAGGATACCTATCCTCATGGATGCTGAGGAGCAAGCTAGTGTGCTACAGAGCACCGTGGACACAATGAGAATGGGGTCAACAAGTGATGCGGGACTAGGACAGGTTGCGCTTGCCAGAGGCAGCAATACTCCTGGTCCTAGTTGCAGTGCTGATTCTGAGACAGTAGCAGCAGCAGCAGAAACATCCAACAATTTATCTCCGCCCCCAGATGGCCAGACAAGCAGCCTCCACGTAAAGGTAATATATATTAAAGCAATCTCTGCCACCAGACACATTGCAGAGCTTTCTCAATAATATGCACTGGCAGCCAATGAGAGAGGAGTGTTTTGTCAAGATACTCCTCTCTCTCTCTTTGGCTGGCTGGTGATGCGTGAGACAGCTGGGAAGCTGTGGTGCATGTGAATATATCTGGAGTGGTCACAAACAGTGAGTGCAGAAACTGACAGGGCAAGTGCCAAGGTGAGTCCCAACCAAGCGAAAGTGTGAAGTCAGAGAGTATTAAAATAAATAATACCCTTGCAGTTTGCACGGTTTTATTTGATTTGATTCATTATCTTTCTGCTCCCCTATCCCACTGGCACCAACCCTCCTCCCCTCCATTAGGTAGTGCACGAATAATAACTAGATTACTTAAGATTTAGCACAATAGTAAGGCTAACTTATCCTGCTCTTGACCCTAAGGCTGTTTTTTCTGATTCACCCAGATTATCTACTCTGTCCTTCTCAGCAACTGCAGTTTCTTTGACTCAGAACTTAACAGTCCGTTAATTCTGACCCACCTAAGCCCAGCCCCCCCTTCTAAATTGGGCCTAGGGCAAATCCTAACCCCCCCAACTTGATGGTGGTCCTGTACTAAAATTAAATACAGCGCCACATGTATAACAAAATGGGGTAAACCAGTGGCACTATAAGAAAAACAAAACCTCTAGCTGAATTAAATGGGGCTTTTAAATCATTGAATGCACTAGAGAGGTCTCCAGAGCACTGCAAAGCAATGCATTGGTGAAGTCTCTAGCAACCCAGGGGTTAATTGAACTATACTGGGTTAGTAATGAAAACTGGGCATGCACACTGAAAAAGTTATAAATTGTACAGATGATTTGTGCAAGTTGGGCAATTATATATAAAGGTTAGATTTCTATTTTATTTTACTTACATGGAATACTTAAACTGGACCTGTCACCCTGACAAAAGTTTAATTTGTACAGATAATTAAAATGTGCCTATTGCTTGTATTAGCCTTTCTTCTGTATGATGTAATTCTTGTGAAAGTAAACTGTATGTTTTTATGGCACATTATGGCACTTTATGCTAACCCCCATGATCAGTAGATGCAGAGTTTTGGAAATATTAATACTTACACTTCAGAAAATAGATGTGCTTTAGTTTACCACTACTTAAGGGCTCGATCCAAATGTTGGCGTCGCCAGAAAAAACTGGAGACGCTGGTTTTAACGTCAATTGAGCAATGCAAATGTTCTACTAGAAACAAGCGACGCCAGTTCTGAAACAGACATCGCCTGTCGCCAGAACAGCAAGATCTCACCCATAGAGGATAATGTACAAACTACGCCAAAAGCTATTCAAATGTTGGAGTTAGGGCTAACTCGCGTTAAATTGCAACATTTCTCTCCAGAAATCTAACGCCTTTTTTTTTTGGAGTACAGCCCACAAGTAAGAGTAGAAAACCAACGTCTCCAGTTCTGAACAGCTTTCTCGGTGCTTCCCTACCCAGCCACTAGGGGAACACAGAGAAGGCTTTCAGCACCATGGACAGCTTTGAATGCCATAGGGATGTGCACTGCTCACCCCTGTGGCATTCAAAGGGTTAAAATCAATAAAACTAGTACACCAAGCACTACACAATGCCCCCTTCCACACACCCCCCCCTTAGTATGTCACATATATTGCATATATGGGACATACTAACCCCATCCACATCCACCTCATGGACTTCCATGTAGTGGAGAAATCTGTCTTTTATTCCACAATTAACCCTTTGAGTACCAGAGAGGTAGGAAAGCATTGCTTAGCATGTTTCCTACCCCTCTGGTACCCAAAGGGTTAATAGGCAACGTATGGACTACATACCTTGCCTATATATATATATATGTGTGTGTTTGTGTGTGTTTTAAACTTTTTTTTAATTAAAATAGTATTATTAGACAGTTTAACTTAGATCTCATTCATTGTTAACCCCCTACCTCCTGTGTCCCATTGCTATTAGTACTTTTGCTCCACTCTTCTTCAAACTGAGAATGGAGCAAAAGTACTAAAAGCAAAGGGACGCAGTAAGTAGGGCATGATGAATGGATGAGATCTAAATTAACCCTTTGAGTGCCAGAGTAGGACGCAACGCATTGCAAAGCAATGCGTTGAGTACCACTCTGGCACTCAAAGGGTTAAATACAACTGAGGGAGTAGGCTGCCCTGTGAAGGCAGCGCTTCCCTCAGCTTTATTCATACATTGATCTATTATTATTATTTATTTATTAGTATTTATTAGTATTTATTTCTTCGTATTATGTATTTATTTATTTATTATGTATTTCTCATTCACCCTCTTGCTGCGGGCGGCTGTGAAGCCCGCAGCATAATAAAGCCATGCTCACTATAGAGAGCTATTGGAGAAAGCGGGAGGAGGGGCAGAGACATTGGAGGAAGCGGGTGGTAGGCTTGTATTTGCTGCCCGCTTCCTCCAATACCTCTCCTCTAGCGGTGGCATTGTGCCAGGCTGCCTGATCGACTTGTGCAATTCGTCCCTTTGCACAAGGCGTTGTACAACGTCTTGTGCAAAGGGACGAATTGCACAAGGCGATCAGGCAGCCTGGCACAATGCCACCGCTAGAGCAGAGGTATTGGAGGAAGCGGGCAGCAAATACAAGCCTACCACCCGCTTCCTCCAATGTCTCTGCCCCTCCTCCCGCTTTCTCCAATAGCTCTCTATAGTGAGCATGGCTTTATTATGCTGCGGGCTTCACAGCCGCCCGCAGCAAGAGGGTGAATGAGAAATACATAATAAATAAATAAATAAATACATAATACGAAGAAATAAATACTAATAAATACTAATAAATAAATAATAATAATAGATCAATGTATGAATAAAGCTGAGGGAAGCGCTGCCTTCACAGGGCAGCCTGCTCCCTCAGTTGTATTTAACCCTTTGAGTGCCAGAGTGGTACTCAACGCATTGCTTTGCAATGCGTTGCGTCCTACTCTGGCACTCAAAGGGTTAATTTAGATCTCATCCATTCATCATGCCCTACTTACTGCGTCCCTTTGCTTTTAGTACTTTTGCTCCACTCTCAGTTTGAAGAAGAGTGGAGCAAAAGTACTAATAGCAATGGGAAACAGGAGGTAGGGGGTTAACAATGAATGCGATCTAAGTTAAACTGTCTAATAATACTATTTTAATTAAAAAAAAGTTTAAAACACACACAAACACACACATATATATATATATAGGCAAGGTATGTAGTCCATACGTTGCCTATTAACCCTTTGGGTACCAGAGGGGTAGGAAACATGCTAAGCAATGCTTTCCTACCTCTCTGGTACTCAAAGGGTTAATTGTGGAATAAAAGACAGATTTCTCCACTACATGGAAGTCCATGAGGTGGATGTGGATGGGGTTAGTATGTCCCATATATGCAATATATGTGACATACTAAGGGGGGGGGGTGTGGAAGGGGGCATTGTGTAGTGCTTGGTGTACTAGTTTTATTGATTTTAACCCTTTGAATGCCACAGGGGTGAGCAGTGCACATCCCTATGGCATTCAAAGCTGTCCATGGTGCTGAAAGCCTTCTCTGTGTTCCCCTAGTGGCTGGGTAGGGAAGCTCCGAGAAAGCTGTTCAGAACTGGAGACGTGGGTTTTGGATTTTCTGACCGAACTTGATACTTTGCAGTGCTGTGATTGGCTGTGGTGCTAGGTAACATTTTTATCGTGTGTTTTTAGGTAAGATTTTCTATGCGACGCAGGTTTAAGATTAACGTGTATTTTGTTGGTTATCGCTCGTTAGGCTTTCTAGGTAAGGAAGATTTGAATCTCACGTTACCTGGTCTTGCTTAACGAGCGAAGGCAGTTTTTTTCTTCACGTTGGTTTTAACGCCAACATTTGAATCGAGCCCTAAGTTCTCAGTGTAGCACAGAGCTTAATTAGCACATGTTGCTGTACCGAATTACATCACTTTCCAGCTATAAAAGTACTAATATCTTCTGAACCAAAGGTAATCAGTTGTCAAACCATCATAATTATGCATCTTCTAGCTAACATAATACTTAGCAAACTTTGAATTAAGTTTTCAAATGTGTTAACAATTCAGAGTGATAGGTCTGCCATATACCTATCAAGTTGTTTCAAAGGTCGAGCTCAAAGAGGAAAAGAAGGAGTCCAAACTGGAACAGGTGGGACCAAAAGGGTTTACAGAGGAAGAGGTGGATCCTAAACAGGAAGAGGTAAAGCGGGTGGGGCAAATGAAGATTAGGTGAGATGCGTGAGTTTAGTCAAGCCTAGGGCAGCACAAAATCTAAAAACACCACTGGCAACATCATCCGCTGCCACAGTCAGTGAAGGGAAATGTGGAGGACAAAAAAGAGGACGTTCTTCTCCAAATCATGGGTGTGGGACTATTTTTTTCTTGGGGCAGGCACAGTGCAGTCATCACCAATGGCACTGTGCACAATTTGTGAGAAGTCAGTGAGAAGAGGAAAGGAGGGAATACACCTTGGCACAACAGCCCTGATAACACAGACACCATGACATTTATGTCAAACATGTTAAAGCCAAATGCCCACCACAGAAATCGAGCACCACTGTTGCTGTACCCCCTGACTCTCAAGAACGGCAGCAAGAGGTGAGGGTGGAGATCAAATAGTAGGAAGAATAGAGAAACCCAGGCAGAGCCTGGAAGTTCCATGACTAGCGAAACGACTAGCTCGTCATCACCTTCTTCCTCTAATGTAACTGCATCTTTTGCCAATCCACCTCGTTCATCGTTACCTCCCCCCTCTAAATGATAGCCTCTCTGTAGATGTTAGGATGTAGTAGATTGTGTCCACCCATCGCACACTGTGTGGTACACTGACCACACAAGGCAGTGTGGTGGAGGAGAAGGGCATCAAGTGGCATCTGATGAGATTCCATCCTACAGCATATGCAATTAAACTGTCAGCAATTTGTCATGTGTCTTTAGCGGGGTGTGGAAAAGGGGTAAAGTGACAGCAGCAGCACTTGGGTTCTGGTGTCACACACTGTGCACATTGCAGTTCTGAGGAGAGGCACAGTTCCTGCTCTTAAGGTAAAAATGTATATTCTAATAACAACACACCCATGACTTTGGAGGAGTGGCAGGAGGAGAATTATTAGCCAACTTTTTATTTTCTCCACATATGCTGGGGGCTACTTATTGTGCTACTACTGCATCAGGGATTAATATAATTATCACTAATTGTAACTACCAATTGAACTATCACGAACTGGCATTACCAGTTTAACTGTCCCTAACTGTAACTATGAATTTAACTGCCAATGTCACTATCAGTTTAACTGTCTCTAAATGTAGATATCACAACCAGTTAAAGGGATAGTAATGTCTTAAAAGAATAAGAACTACTATTGTAGATATCGAGAAAAGAAATACCTTGGTGCAAGTCCTATCTCACAAGTTTTTATGGTCTGAAAGATAGAATGTTTTAAAGTTCCCATATCCCTGCTGTCAGTTGTAAAGCTGACAGCAGGAGATTCGAATCGGCTGACTCGAATCATAATTTCAGCAGAGACTTTATACTGAAATCTAAAAACAAATACCTCATCGTAATGGTCTATAAAGTGTGTCTAGTTTGCTCCTGCTGTCAGCTAGACGCAGACTTCAGGTAAAGGGCATGGAGAAGAAAACTTTAAAACATTCTATCTCCAAACCATAAAGGCTTGAGAGATAAGACTTGTACCAATGTATTTTTTTATCTCATTATCTACAATATTAGTTCTTAATCTTTTAAGACATTACTAATCTTTAAGTGACAATAACTGTCACTCTGTGGTTAACTGCCAATGTCACTATCAGTGTAACTATCAGTAATTGTATCTACCATTTGAACTATCACGAAGTGGCATTACCAGTTTAACTGCCCTAACTGTAACTATGAATTTAACTGTCAATGTCTCTATCAGTTTAACTGTCACTAACTGTCACTTCAAATTTAAATGTAGATATCACAACCAGTAAAAGGGATAGTAATGTCTTAAAAGAAGAAGAACTAATATTGAAGGTAATGAGAAAAGAAATACATCGGTGCAAGTCCTATATCTCAAGCCTTTATGATTTCACAGATAGAATGTTTCAAAGTTCCTCTATCACTGCTGTCAGTTGTAAAGCTGACAGCAGGAGATTCGATTCTACCGACTCAAAGCGGAACTTCAGCAGAGCCTTTATACCGAAATGTAAAAACAAATACCTCATCAAAACATTCTAGAAAGTGTGTCTGGTTTGCCCGGACCAGGATCTCCTGCTGTTAGCTATACACAGACTTCCGGAAAAGGGGACGGAGAAGAAAACTTTAAAACGTTCTACGACTCAAACCATAAAGGCTTGAGAGATAGGACTTGCACCTATGTATTTCTTTTCTCACTATCTACAATAGTAGTTCTTATTCTTTTAAGACATTACTATCCCTTTAAGTGACAAAAACTGTCACTCTGTGTTTAACTGCCAATGTCACTATCAGTATAACTATCACTAATTGTAACTACCATTTGAACTATCACAAACTGGCATTACCAGTTTAACTGTCCTTATTTGTAACCATGAAATTAACTTTCAATGTCACTATTAGTTTAACTGTCACTAACTGTCACTTCTAATTTAAATGTAGATATCCCAACCAGTTAAAGGGATAGTAATGTCTTAAAAGAATAAGAACTAATAATGTAGATATTGAGAAAAGAAATACATCAGTGCAAGTCCTATATCTCAAGCCTTTATGGTTTGTGAGATAGAATGTTTTAAAATTCCCCTATCCCTGCTGTCAGTTGTAATGCTGACAGCAGGAGATTCGAATCGTCCGACTCGAAGCGGTATTGATACCTAAATCTATAAACAGATACCTCATCGGAACGGTCTATAAAATGTGTCTGGTTTTCCAGGACTAGAATCTACTACTGTCAGCTGGATGCTGACTTCCAGAAAAGGGGATGGAGAAGTAAACTTTAAAACATTCTCTCTCTCAAACCATAAATGCTTGAGAGATAGGACTGGCAACAATATATTTCTTTTCTCAATATCTACAATATTAGTTCTTATTCTTTGAAGACATTACTATCCCTTTAAGTGACGATAACTTTCACTCTGTGTTTAACTGCCAATGTCACTATCAGTATAACTATCACTAATTGTAACTACCATTTAAACTATCACGAATTGGCATTACCAGTTTAACTGTCCTTAACTGTAACTATGAATTTAAATGTCAAAGTCACTACCAGTTTAACTGTCACTAACTGTCACTTCGAATTTAAATGTAGATATCACAACCAGTTAAAGGGATAATAATGTCTTAAAACAATACAAACTAATATAATATATATTGAGAAAAGAAATATATCGGTGCAAGTCCTATCACTCAAGTCTTTATGGTTTGTGAGAAAAAATGTTTTAAAGTTCCCCTATCCCTGCTGTCAGTTGTAAGGCTGACAGCAGTAGATTCAAATCGGCCGACTCTAAGCGGTTCTTCAGTAGAGCATTTATACTGAAATGTAAAAACGAATACCTTACCGGAACGGTCTATAAAGTGTGTAAGGTTTTCCTGGACCAGGATCTCCTGCTGTCAGCTAGACGCAGACTTCCAGAAAAGAGGATGGAGACGAAAACTTTAAAACATTCTGTCTCTCAAACCATAAAGGCTTGAGAGATAAGACTTGCACCAATGTATTACTTATCTCTATATCTATAATATTAGTTCTTATTCTTTTAAGACATTACTATCCAGTTAAGTGACAATAACTGTCACTCTATGTTTAACTTCCAATGTCACTATAAGTATAACTATCACTAATTGTAACAACCGTTTGAACTATCACGAACTGGCATAACCAGATAAACTGTCCCTAACTGTAACTATGAATTTAACTGTCAATGTCACTATCAGTTTAACTGTCATAAACTGTCACTTCGAATTTAAATGTCGATATCACAACCAATTAAAGGGATAGTAATGTCTTAAAAGAATAAGAACTAATATGGTAGATATTGAGAAAAGAAATACATCAGTGCAAGTCCTATCTCTCAAGGCTTTATGGTTTGGGAGACAGAATGTTTTAAAGTTCCCCTATCCCTGCTGTTAGTTGTAAAGCTAACAGCAGGAGATTAGAATTTGCCGACTCTAAGAGGCACTTCAGCAGAGCCATTATACCAAAATGTAATAACAAATACCTCATCAGAACGGTTTATAAATTGTGCCTAGTTTGCCTGGACCAGGATCTCCTGCTGTTAGCTAGACGCAGACTTCCGGAAAAGGGTATGGAGAAGAAAACTTTAAAACGTTCTACCTCTCAAACCATAAAGGCTTGAGAGATAGAACTTGCACCAATGTATTTCTTTTCTCACTATCTACAATATTAGTTCTTATTCTTTTAAGACATTACTATCCCTTTAAGTGACAATAACTGTAACTCTGTGTTTAACTGTCAATGTCACTATCAGTATAACTAGCACTAATTGTATCTTCCATTTGAACTATCACAAATTGGCATTACCAGTTTAAGTGTCCCTAACTGTAACTATGAATTTAACTGTCAATGTCACTATCAGTTTAACTGTCACTAACTGTCACTTCAAATTTAAATGTAGATATCACAACCAGTTAAAGGGATAGTAATGTCTTAAAAGAAGAAGAACTAAGGACTCGATTCAAATGTTGGCGTCAGCAGAAAAAACTGGCGACGCCGGTTTTAACGTCAACTGAGCAATGCAAATGTTCCACTAGTAAGAAGCGACGCCAGTTCTGAAACACACGTCGCCCGTCGCCAGAACAGCAAGATCTCACCCATAGAGGATAATGTACAAGCGATGGCAAAAGCCATTCAAATGTTGGAGTTAGGGCTAACGCGAGTTAAATTGCAACATTTCACTCCAGAAATCTAACGCCTATTTATTTTCTCGAACATTACACAACTCAGAATAGAAAACCACCGTTGAGGGAAATAAAACAGAGAGTTAGGGATAACATGAGTCTCTGCTTCCCTACCCAGCCAGTAGGGGAACACAGAGAAGGCTTTCAGCACCATGGAAAGCATTGAATGCCATAGGGATGTGCACTGCTCAACTAAGGGGGGGATGTCAAAGGGGGGGGACATTGTGTAGTGCTTGGTTTACTATTTCTGTTTAAACCTTCGAATGCCACAGGGGTGAGCAGTGCACATCCATATGGCATTCAAAGCTGTCCATGGTGCTGAAAGCCTTCTCTGATTTCCCCTACTGGCTGGGTAGGGAATCACAGAGAATGCTGTTCAGAACTGTTGACGTCGAATTTGGATTTTCTAACTGACCTTTCTACTATGGAGTGCTGTGATTGGCTGTGGTGCTAGGTAACATTGTTATCGTGTGTTTTTAGGTAAGATTTTCTATGCAACGCAGGTTTAAGGTTAATGTGTCTTTTGTTGGTCATCGCTTGTTAGCCTTTCTGGATAAGAAAGATTTGAATCTCACGTTACCCGGTCTTGCTTAACCCGCGAAGGCAGTTTTTTTCTTCACGTTGGTTTTAACGCCAACATTTGGATCGAGCCCTAATATTGTAGATATTGAGAAAAGAAATACATTGTTGCAAGTCCTATCTCTCAAGCCTTTATGGTTTGTGAGATACAATGTTTTTTAAAGTTCCCATATCCCTGCTGTCAGTTGTAAGGCTGAAAGCAGGAGATTCAAATTGGTAAACTCAAAGCGGTACTTCAGTAGAGCATTTATACTGAAATCTAAAAACAAATACCTCATCGGAACGGTCTATAAAGTGTGCCTCGTTTGCCCAAACCAGGATCTCATACTGTCAGGTTATCACGGTGCCCGTGATCCCTCTCTGTCACTCTCGCTTGTGATGCGCTCTGATTGGCTGAGTCTGTTTGGCCCGCCCCTGGTGACCTTTTTATGCCTGGCCATTGACACCTGTCAGGTGCCCTTTCGTGGTGTTCCAGAGTCAGTGTTGCTGTTGCTGTGTTCGTGCGTTCCTGATTCTTGTGTACCAATTTGGCCTGTCTTGACTACGCTCCTGTGTTCCTGCTCCATGATCCGACCCGGCTTGGCTGACGTTCCTGCTCGTGACTGATCTGGCTTGTCTGAGAACCACCTCCGTGTACCGACCTGGCCTGCTGACTTCCTGCTCCGTGATCTGAACCGGCTTGTTCCAGAGACCTGCTTGTTCCTGCTTCCTGCTGCTAGTGTCGCCGTGGTGACATTCTGACTTCCTCTGAGCTCGCTTACCTGGCTGATCGTGTTTCCTCTTTAACTCTTGCAGAGCTGTGCCTCCAGTGCTGAGTCTCCGTTATCTCTTGCAGAGCTGTGCTTCCGTTGCTGAGCCTTCCCTGACACTTGCAGAGCATTACCCACAATTGCTGAGCCTTCGATCCTTGAGCTGCTTAACCCTTGCAGTGCTGACATTTTGTTATCTGAGCCTTCACGTACAATTGCAGAGTCTATGCTGTTGAGTCACTACATCTTCAGAGCCGGCCGCGTTACAAGCCTGGTATAGAAGGCGGCTCATCCTTCCCTCAGCAGAGTAGTTGGTTTACGTTACCGCGCCCACAGAGGCACTACTGGCTCTTGCAGGTTGTCTCCGGTATATGCCCGTGGGGGCTATTGGCTCGTACACTTGCAGCACAGGGTGGTCTCCGTTATTACGCCCGTGGGGGCTATTGGCTAGCTCTTGCATTATAGAAGTCTCCGTTGTTACGCCCATGGGGCTACTGGCTCAAGCTCTTGCAGGTTGTCTCCGGTATACGCCCGTGGGGGCTATTGGCTCAAGTTTATCCTGCGCTGTTGGTCTCCGTTATTACGCCAGTAGGGGCTATTGGCAAGCTCTTGCATTGTAGCAGTCTCCATTGTTACTCCCGGGTTAAAAACCATTCAGCGCTTTTTGGGCTTTGCCAACTATTATAGGAAGTTTATCCAGAACTTTCTACTATTGTGAAACTCCTGTCTGACTTGACACATAAGGGCGCTAATCCCTCTCAATGGTCTGAAGCAGCTGAAAATGCCTTTGAGACTCTGAAATCCGCCTTTGCTTCTGCTCCAGTGCTGTCCCACCCCAATCCCGCCCTGCCATTCACCTTGGAAGTTGATGCCTCTGAGGTCGGGGCTGGGGCAGTGCTTTCCCAATGTCCTGTGGGAGGTGGCGCCTTGAGACCTTGTGGGTTCTTTTCTAAAAAACTCTCCAGTGCCCAAAGCCACTATGAGATTGGCGACAGAGAGCTTCTGGCTATTATTCTTGCTCTAAAAGAGTGGCGTCACCTATTGGAGGGTACCAGAACCCCGGTGTTAATCCTAACTGACCACAAAAATTTGAATTATCTCTCTAAAGCAAAAAGGCTGTCCTCCTGACAAGCTAGATGGGCACTTTTTCTGTCTCGGTTCAATTTTGTAGTGTCCTATTTACCAGACTCAAAGAATGTTAGGGCAGATGCTCTGTCCAGACAGTTTGCATCGGATATTGAGAGGGATGAAGAACCTGTACCTATTATTCAGCCAGATCGTATCCTGGCTACGGTGCTTACTAGCATCACTTCGCCACTGGGGGAAGAGATTTTGGCATCTCAGGCAAGGGCTCCCCCAGTAACCCCAGTTGGCAAGTGTTTTGTGAATGAGCCATTCTGTACCCGTTTGTTGGAGACATACCATTCTTCTAAGGCTGCTGGGCATATCGGGAGGGATCAGCTACTATGGTCTCTGTCACAGTTGTTTTGGTGGTCCTCCCTTAGAGCCGATTGCTCCGCTTTCACTGCATCCTGTGCCACCTGTGCCCGTGCCAAGACCCCCAGGCATCTCGCAGTGGACCTACTTCAACCTGTGCCTAATGTCGAACGTCCATGGTCCCACATCTCTATCGACTTCCTGGGAGAGCTGCCAGCATCTAGGGGGTACACGTTTATCCTCATGGTGGTCGATAGGTTCTCTAAGATGGCTCATTTTGTGCCTCTCTCTGGCCTTCTGTTGGCTCAGGAATTGGCTATAGTATTTGCCAAAGAAGTGTTTTGCTTGCATGGGGTACCCAGAATGGTGGTCTCTGATCGTGGGAGCCAGTTCATGTCCAGGTTTTGGAGGGCATTTTGTGGCCAGATGGGCATCCAATTGTCCTTTTCCTCCACTTACCATCCCCAGACTAATGGGGCCGCTGAGCGTGCCAATCAGGGACTGGAGCAGTTCCTGCGTTGCTTTGTAACCGATCATCATGACAATTGGGCCGACCTGTTGCCATGGGCAGAGTTTGCCAGGAATTGTGCAGTTAATTCATCATCCGGGAGCTCCCTGTTTCTCATTAACTACGGTCTCCAGCCGTGCCTGCTCCCGGACTCATTTCAGTCACAACAAATTCCTGCCCTGGATGAGCATATGGTGCAACTTCGCTCCACTTGGGCACAGGTTCAGAGGACCCTCAGTCAGTCATTTCAGCAACATCAGCGGCATGCCAATCATAGACGGCTGCCAGTGGTCTCATTCCAGGTATGGGATAGGCTATGGCTCTCCTCCAGAAACCTCAATTTGAAGGTACCCTCCAATGAGTTGGCTCCCCGGTTCATTGGCCCGTTCAAAGTTATCTGCAAGGTCAATCCTGTCTCATATGCATTGGAACTCCCAGCCTCTATGCGTATACATAATGTGTTCCATGTATCTCTCTTGAAACCCTTGGTTTGCAACCGGTACACTACCACTCCAGTAATTCCTGGGCCGGTGGACATACAGGGCCAGGAGGAGTACGAGGTCCAGAGTATCATTGATTCTAGGAGATTTAGCGGGAAGTTGCAATATTTGGTCCATTGGAAGGGCTATGGCCCTGTGGAACGTTCCTGGGGGGATCAGAAGGACCTCCATGTGC
The DNA here is from genome assembly GCA_037306005.1 of Rhinophrynus dorsalis. NCBI lineage: Eukaryota > Metazoa > Chordata > Amphibia > Anura > Rhinophrynidae > Rhinophrynus > Rhinophrynus dorsalis. The sequence continues at coordinate 136,536,342 of CM074723.1, read as the reverse complement.
CTAGACTACAGCGCAACTTCCACTCTAAATATCGCCAGAAACCAAGACCTCCTGCAGGGAGAGGGGATCTTTGAGAGGGGGGTACTATCATGGTGCCCGTGATCCCTCTCTGTCACTCTCGCTTGTGGTGCGCTCTGATTGGCTGAGTCTGTTTGGCCCGCCCCTGGTGACCTTTTTATGCCTGGCCATTGACACCTGTCAGGTGCCCTTTCATGGTGTTCCAGAGCCAGTGTTGCTGTTGCTGTTTTCGTGCGTTCCTGATTCCTGTGTACTGATTTGGCCTGTCTTGACTACGCTCCTGTGTTCCTGCTCCATGATCCGACCCGGCTTGGCTGATGTTCCTGCTCGTGACTGATCTGGCTTGTCTGAGAACCACCTCCGTGTACCGACCCGGCCTCGCTGACTTCCTGCTCCGTGACCTGAACCGGCTTGTTCCAGAGACCTGTTTGTTCCTGCTTCCTGCTGCTAGTGTCGCCGTGGCGACATTCTGACTTCCGCTGAGCTCGCTTACCTGGCTGATCGTTTTACCTCTTTAACTCTTGCAGAGCTGTGCCTCCAGTGCTGAGTCTCCGTTATCTCTTGCAGAGCTGTGCTTCCATTGCTGAGCCTTCCCTGACACTTTCAGAGCAATACCCATGATTGCTGAACCTTCGATCCTTGAGCTGCTTAGCCCTTGCAGTGCTGCCATTTCGTTATCTGAGCCTTCACGTACACTTGCAGAGCCTATGCTGTTGAGTCACTACATCTTCAGAGCCGGCCGCATTACAAGCCTGGTCTAGACGGCGGCTCATCCTTCCATCAGCAGAGTAGTTGGTTTACGTTACCGCGCCTGCAGAGGCGCTACTGGCTCTTGCAGGTTGTCTCCGGTATATGCCCGTGGGGGCTATTGGCTCATACTCTTGCAGCACAGGGTGGTCTCCGTTATTACGCCCGTAGGGGCTATTGGCTAGCTCTTGCATTATAGAAGTCTCTGTTGTTACGCCCGTGGGGCTACTGGCTCAAGCTCTTGCAGGTTGTCTCCGGTATACGCCCGTGGGGGCTATTGGCTCAAGTTTATCCTGCGCTGTTGGTCTCCGTTATTACGCCCGTGGGGGCTATTGCCAAGCTCTTGCATTGTAGCAGTCTCCATTGTTGCGCCCGTGGGGGCTATCGACTCAAGCACTTGCAGATTAAGTTGTCTCCATTGCTACGCTTGTGGGGGCTATTCACTGCAACTTCTCTGCAGACTCTATCACTATTCCAGTACTGCCTGCAGCATTCTAGCCTTAATAACTTTAGGTGTGGCATTATTTACACCAATAACTGCCTGATCACCACCTTGGGCGTGCCAAACACCACAACAGAGACTGACTGAGTATTGTATTTAACCACTGAGTATCCTCGCTACTGTGTGCCTGTCCTGAGATAGTATATGTGATATTTATGCTTCTGTATACTTGACCTGTGAAGGCATTTCTGTTATTATATCGCTATTATTTTGTGTTGCCTGTAGAGGGAGTTCTTTACTCTTTATTTTTTTTTATTAAAACTGTGTTTTATTCTACCTGCTGGTCTGAGTGTCTTAAAAAACCGTTACACAGGTAGACGTAGACTTCCGGAAAAGTGGATGGAGAAGATAACTTTAAAATGTTCTACCACTCAAACCATAAAGGCTTGAGAGACAGGACTTGCACTGATGTATTTCTTTTCTCAATATGTACAAAATTAGTTCTTATTCTTTTAAGATATACCTATCCTTTTAAGAGACAATAACTGTCACTCTGTGTTTAACTGTCAATGTCACTATCAGTATAACATCACTAATTGTAACTACCTTTTGAACTAACACGAACTGGCATTACCAGTTTAACTGCCCCTAACTGTAACTATTAATTTAACTATCAGTGTCACGATCAGTTTGACTGTAACTAACTGTCACTTCTAATTTAAATGTAGATATCACAACCAGTTAAAATGATAGTAATGTCTTAAAAGAATAAGAACTAATAATGTAGATATTGAGAAAAGAAATACATCAGTGCAAGTCCTATCTCTCAAGCCTTTATGGTTTGTGAGAGAGAATGTTTTAAAGTTCCCCTATCCCTGCTGTCAGGTGTAAAGCTTACAGCAGGAGATTTGAATATGCCGGCTCAAAGCGGAACTTCAGCAGAGCCTTTATACCGAAATCTAAAAACAAATACCTCATCAGAACAGTCTATAAAGTGTACCTGGTATGCCCAGACCAGGATCTCCTGCTGTCATCTAGACGCAGACTTACGGAAAAGGGGATGGAGGAGAAACCTTTAAAACATTCTACCACTCAAACCATAAAGGCTTGAGAGATAGGACTTGCACCGTTCTATTTCTTTTTGCATTATCTACAATATTACGTCTTAAACCTTTAAGACATTACTATCCCTTTATCCTACTTGCCATTAGCCCTAGTGTTGCCGAGGCAGGAGCAACACCAAAACAAGCCCCACCCAAATAATGCTTCTCCTCCTGCACCTTCTCTAAAATCATAGGTGTAGTGAAATACTATTTTTTCCTTGAAGGCAGGCAGGAACTGTGCTTTTTATCAGAAACTGCAATGTGAACAGTGTGTGTGAGGAATCATACTGATATAGGACTGTGAAGCAGGCAGGATTTACCAATAGGCTGACTAGGCACTGGCCTAGGGCACCCACTTTTCTGGGATGCCTGGCAGTGGCCCAGTCATGCCCTCCAGCCCACCCACTTATAATGGCCCAGTGTATTATGATTATGCGTATTTTTTTTGTTTATTTGTTTTTTTTAATATTTGCCCTGGACCCCGTTGAGTCTCTGGACTCAACTGTGGTGCACCACTTCAATAAAAATGACAGAGGAGGAGGAAGAGATGACTACAGCAGCATGATGACATTGCTGTGTCATCATCACAAGAGGTCTGAGGAGTGGGAGAAGAAGCAGTGGAGAGTGGAGGCAGAGAACAGCAGAGCCGAAGAGAATGAAGAGAACAGAATAGAACATAGAGGCAGAGGCTGGTTGATAGATGGTACCACTGGTGTGCGGGGTTAGGGGTGATTAATAGAAATACAATTCTACACTCGTCTTCAGCTGGTGTTAGTATCATACATAGTGATGAGATGTATAACTCCCATTTCTTTGGCTACTTAGTATTGCTTTTTGCATGTACTGTGGCAGTAATTGATAGGTAGTACTGTGAAGTGAAATATGTATATCAAAGTAGTTTTAATATCTTCAAAAAAACATTAATTAATTAATTTACTTGATTTGCTAGGTGTATAAAATCTAGTTGCTACTGGCAGATTATGTTATCTGCACGTTTCCTCAGATGATGCTGTTGAGCACAGTCACTCTTTCTATGACACTTAGTCCTCTCTGCACTAACATAGAGGGAGCAGTAGTTAAATCCTGGTGGCTGATGGTGATGGGGATGAGAGAGGGAAGGCATTGAAGCTGGGAACACTTGCTGCCCAGTACTAGTGAGGTATCATGCAGACAGCAAGCATAGAGTTAAAAAAAGAAAGGTCGTTTTCTCCACTAATGTTTTAGCTATTTAACTATTGAGCAACATGTGGCCCTCCTGCTTATGAACTGTGGTTCCTCCCATCAACCTCAGCTGTCTGATGCCATACGTAGCATGATGGTAGTGTTCTCTAAGTATACAGGCTACCAGCAGGATGGACACCATTTGCCCAGTAATAAGGTAATTACAAGTATGGTGGGCAGCAAAATTAATTAGTAATTACATATAATGATAGGGAGAGGGAATAGGAATATCAGAAGAGTGGCAGAAGTATATGATGGCTGGCTGGGGTATAGGGCATGGCCTGACACAAGAGCTAAAGGGAAGAAGATGATGGAAGGAACTGCTAGTCAGCAGTGGATGTGCAGAATTGCATATGGGGACACATGCAGTTAAGGTTGAAAAACAGGGTCACATTCATCAAAGCAAAAGTGCACCAATTCTGGAGCTAACTGACTGTTCCATTGTTATCAAAGAAAAATCTCAACTGAAAGTAATGAAATGACTTAACAACTACTGTACTTTTGGCATGATAAATATACCCCATTGCTTCTGTTTACAGTGGTGAGCTGGGAAGGATTTTGTGCTCATCACAGCAAATGTGCATAAGAAGAGAGAAACTGAAAGGGCTGTCAAGCTCAGTCACAGTCAGAATGAAATCTGTGAACTGAAAATTCTCAGTTCATAGATTTCAATTCTCACTGCACATCCGTGCTTGTAGTCATTTTAAAACAGGCCCTGTGCACCTGCCACCTTAAGACAAGTTGATTTTTATTTCAGAGAATTAAAATTTGTCTTTATAGTTTTCCATTTCGCTGAAAAATAAATCACTTTTGAGAAATGTACCTTTATGTTTCGTGGGACAGTGTTGCACTTTATGCAAATTATTTGCACAACATAAACTGGTGATCAACTGCACGTCTTGGGGGGTATCACCCACCAGCTACGCAGACAGACGCACGTTTCAGTAAAAGCGAGGAAGAAAGAACCCTCCCTGCAGGGATACAAATATTTATTCTTCAATTTTATCTCCCTTAGATTGTCAGCTTGTTGGGAGAAGAAAAGTTTAGAAAACATAACTTTCAGTCATCAAATTGAATAAAACTAGAGATTTAAATAAGAAATTCTATAAAAGGAATATACCCCCTCAAAATGTGTTCCACTGATGAAAGATTATCACTTGTTGTCGTATTATCAGTATTGGTGAATTGGGGCCTCTTAGTGACTGACCAACCTTATCAACTGCACAAACAAATAGTATATTAGCTAAGTCAGAATCACCTAACTGTAAGGACTGACAACAAATATAGACTGTCTGAGCTGACCAAGATACTATTTGTTTGTGCAGTTGACCCATCAATAAGGTTGATCAGTCACTAGGGGGCCCCAATTCACCAATACTGATAATAGAACAACAAGTAATAAGCTTTGATCAGTGGAACACATTTTGAGGGGGTATATTCCTTTTATACAATTTCTTGTTTAATGCTCCAGTTTTATTCAATGATGACTAAAAGTTGCTTTTCTTCTCTTTCTCTCAACAATTTGATATCTAAGGGACATAAGAACAGCTGAGTGCTTGGTGTAACAGAAGGGAGCGTTATTTCTCTCTTTACTCACAACTGTTCATCCTTGCGTAGATGGTGATGTTACTGTGCTGTATAATTTAGAGCTCACTGCTTGATCTATCAGTATTGGGTTGATCTTTGGTACCCGTACCTTCCCATTACTTGGGTCTTAAAAACTGGAAAATAAAGGGCAGGTTATATATCTAATAAACGTCAGTTATGCTGTCTGTATATATGCTGTATAGATACCGCTACCGGGCCCTCACTATATATATAATAGTTTCCTCTACCTCTGGGAGAATTGCCATGGTACTGTGAAGAATACAAAAATTTAAAAATGAGTGTCACCACAATAGGGTGTGGTTAAATTAGGGGTGTGGCTAAGGGAGGGGCATGGTTGGGGTGGGGCAAAGGTTTAGCTAGGATCGCTGGAGGATGTTTTGCCTAGGGGAGTCTAATATGTAATCCGTCCCTTCTGCGAAGTATAATAATAACTGACACATCTGTTATTAAGCAACAGGCAAACTGAATCCAAAAACTTTGCTATCTCTATGGCCTTTTTCCACTCCGTGAATCCGCCCTGCCACCAGCGTATTATATTCAAAGGGATTTAATGTCTGCACCTGCTCCCTACTACCCTGAATCTGATTGATCTTAACCACATTTTCATGCATGATTATTGCACCACAAAATGTGCAATGAGTAGACATGAATAGCCTCACATCTACAAATTCGGTGTCATTTGATGGAGGAGGTAATGGAGGCAAAGGTGGCATGCTAGAGGAGGAGGAGGAAGACGACCCTGAAGATACTGGGACTGGGACAATGGGTACCATTTGCTGCACCTGGACCCTAGCATAAGAAGATGATAAGGATGAAGTGTTATACTCATCATGAAACTTCCAGGCTGGGTTTCTCTTGTCTTCCGCTAGGATTTTTCCCACAATTCTTTGTGCCCTTGGTGAGGAACAAGGAGCACAGCAACAGCCACTACCTATTTCTATTTTGGGGGTTTGGCTTTCAAATGCTTAAGATAAACACTGTGGTGTCTATGTTGCATGTGCTTATTGAGGGTGGATGTTCCAGGGTGTGTCCACTCTTTCCCCCTCTTATACTAGTTTATCATACACTGTACACAGTAAAGTTACGGATAACGTCATTGTACCTGCCCCAATGGAAAATATTCCCACACCCATGATGTCAGTTATGGTAGAGGTGGAGAAGAATGACCTTCTTTTTTTTTCCAGAATAACCTTCACTGGATGAGGTAGGTGATGATGACGCTGCCTCAGCATCAACACTAGAGCTAGGACCAGAAGTATTGGTGGCAAGTAGAACCTGTCCTTATCACATATTACTGCATTCTGAACCCATTCTCATGGTGGCCATGGTGTGGAACACTAGCATGCTTATCATCTTCTTACTGTTGTGACAGATGAATGCCTGCCTCTGATGACTCAGCAGCAGGAATTACAGCAGCAGCACACACTGCAATGTCACTGAGAATGGTGGCAGTGATGCCTATCCCAATTTGCATCTCTTTTCTTATTGTTTTCTGCCCAAAACTGTCTCATATCTCCTTCACACCATCTGCTCCACCATCACACTCACTCTCATCACTACCACCACCAGTCTCTTGCTGCTTTTTGTGACTGGTTGGGGATGACAAGTGTGACAGAGGGTCCCCTGGTGTCATACTTGTCATCTCCTCAGAAGAAGACACACTGGCAGCAGTTGCAGCAGGCACAGGCAGCTGACATATGATGTTGCCCAGTTCAGCCTTCTTCAATTTATTTTCACAGAGGGAAATGCTAGGGGAATGGGAATCTTGGAGTCAGTGGTATGTGGACTCCCTTTACCATTGCTCCTGAAGAATTCCTTCTCCACCTCTGTATTAGCAGCATCAGGAACATCAGGGTCCATCCAGCTTCTCATTCTACTGGTCATAGTGCTAACCAGCAGTCCAAATAACTTCAGTTTTATCTTAACTTGTATTTTTATTTCTCTCTGTCTATCTCTCTCTATTTCTGCCTTCTTCTACTGTCTTTCTGTCCTAAACTACATCACCCTGCATGGAGGGGAAATCCTGGGTTTTTATAGAAGGGATGTAGGAAATTCTTGTGCCATTGGAAAACACAGGCTGGAAATTGATCCATTCTATTACGAAAAGCTGTAGTGATAGAGAAATGGTGGAAAATCTATGGGTTTCTCTATTGGCAGGAATTTTTTTCATGAAAACAGGACTCTTTGTCCATCTCTGATGGGGCGTCAGTATGTGTGTATTCACGGCTAATGTAAGATGAGACTGGTGGTGTCAGTATATGTAGTTGTATGGCTACCACTAAGAGAAAGCTACTGTAGTCCATATGTGTGGTTCTGTGGCTACATATGCAGGGATAAGACTGGTTGGTCAGTATGTGTGCTGTGGAAAAACTGTACTTTTTGTTGGAATTTCTGCAGAAGGTAAAAAGTGAGGGGTTTTTTTCTATTTTATTTTTTTTTTTAAGTGAAAGTGTTCACCCATCCCTAGTGAGTAAGTCCAAATTGTCATCATTTCAACCTTATGTTGGTTCAATGAAATATAGTATACCATATGTATGTATATATGTATTATTATATAGTGTTGCTTTTGAAAATAATAAAGGTTTGGGGAGGCTGAGCCCCTGCAAATGTAATTTTGCACTTTCAGGAGATAATATACAGGAAAGAAAAATAAAAAATGTGAGAGGTGGTATAAGTTCTGATACATGTTTATTGTCATATCTAAATCTTCTAGAACTTGATCTCTCATAGAACAGTTCTGTGCTAATTAGTAGTATCGATATTGGTATAGCAAATAACTAATGATATTAAGTTCCTATTTGGGATCTGTCTTGAATAGGTAAATCTTAAGGATCATAATACATAACTTTGATTGAATCATCAATTAAAAAGATATACCAATATCTGAAAAATATTTATTTGTTAGTAACCAATGTAATTGAAAACATTGAATGAGTTTAGATAGTTCTCTTGTCTGACTCACTAAAAACAAATACACCCCTAAATAATTAGTAATGAGTCAGTCTGAATGTCATAACCAAATGTAATAGGCAATCTTACCTCGCTCATGTAATACTCTACACTTGCTGCACTAAGTAATACTAGGTCTCAAATATATCAAACACTGATCACAGTTGGAATTATTTAATTGCCACACTGTTACTACTTAGTGAAAACAGTGTGGATCATATACCTTCCTTAATATTGTTAACCAAAAAAGGTCATATGGATAGTCCTTTTCACCGAACCCATGCCCTTCCGGTTTAGGATTATAATGTGAATTTAACAGCGGTGATTCTTTCGACTCACTCTTATTATCTAATGGAAACAAAATTGATTACCAACCTTCCTTCGACTTATCGAAAGCTGTCATGTGTTTACTAATTCCACACCACACATGCCTTTCTAGTTGGGACTAGGTAGTGAGTAGTTTACCTCATTTAGCAATCAAATAGGAGAATAGGTAAAGTGGTATTCACTTCCCAATGTAAACATAAATGTTATTAATCAAATGGGAGATCCCTGGATCTTACTTGTACCTAGATCCTATCTGTGTTTAATAGTGTTCAACTAGTGACACTATTCACCCGACAAAGCTAAGTTCCCAGGATCTCTATTCGGGGACTACCCTTATTGTGTAATTCAGAATTGGCTACACTTGATTTGTAGACCGGAAATGATTAGTAGACCTACTAATCTAATATAGATTGGTACCTATTTGTTCGTCTTATTCCATACACAGTTATAACTTGTTAGTAAGTATACCAGGACATACGTTTGGTCATAAACTTGAGAGATCATAGATTTAGTCGTATCATATGAGAATAGAATTAAGAGTTCCGATTGCCCATTCTGATCTCCAGCAGCATACTGTATTTGAGATATCAGTATAGTAATGAGAGCTTTTATAATCAGTTACCCATCAAAAATTTGTAACAACTAGTAATGGTTCTAGAGTGATATCACAGAAAATGAGAACTGACAGAGTCTCGTATATAGTAAGGACACGGTGGTAGCTCCCTGTGCTAATTCTTTACTGGGGGTGCCATCGGGACACCCCAAAGGCTAGGACTGCTTCTATTATCCACCACTTTGTTCAATCCTAAATTTATGAAGACTCTGTTATACAGGCTCAGTCTCAATGATAATATCAATGAGAAAGAGTAAGTCCGCTAGAGGAAAAGTCTAACTGTGTCCCGTAATCGTAAGGACGCGGTGGTAGCTCCCTGCACTAATTCCCTCACTGGACGCCGTGAGGCTGACCCAGAAGATAGGACTAAAATATTATCTACCACTGGATACAAATAAACTTTACGATCACATGTATCACATAAGTATAGAGGAGATATTAGTTTGTTGGGGTGTGTAGGCCCTATGTGTTTTGCCACTCAAAGCGGCTTCCTCAGGAGAAATAGTAAAAATGACCCTCACACTAGCATGTTTTATACTATTTTCAAAAATTAGGCTGATGATGTGCCTAGCTACGTCATCAATCTGACGTTACGTTATTTGCATATTCATGGAAAGTAAATGGCAGGCTTTAACCCTATATTTATTAGAAATGGTTGCAGCTGTAATACTGATTATAGTGACAACACAGTTAGTAATAGATTAAGCTGTGGTCCATTGATCTTATAGACCTTAGCATCTATTTTTGGACAATGTGAGAAGTAACAAATTACAAATAGCCTCATAGTGATTGAATTTGAAGTACATATTAGGATCAATACGTCAGTCATACAAATAATTAATCATGACTTCTGATTAATAACCCTTAAAATTGTGGTTTGCATCATAATAATATAATGAGCTATCTTAGTTAACATCCCTTGTTGTGATTACAATTACAAAAAAGCACAGGAAAATTTGATAGTTACATATCAGTACTTACAATCATGAGCTGTAACAGAAGATGTTACTAATAGTAATTAAAATGAGAATTCTTGATATTATTTGACAGACGGGAGTCATATTTGTTGTCAGGATTATTTATATCTGTGTGTAAAATAGGTGATATATGACAGAACCCTATTCTATCATGTTACTCACTGATGAAAGGACTATATATGAAGCCCTCATTGAGTCCATGGGGGCTCATAGTACCTAACCTGAAAATCCATTTTGCCTCTTGGCACAATAATTTACGATCTAAATCACCTCTACGTATAGAGGGTTTTATGTCTTGTATTGCTTTAAATTTTATTGCTGTAGTGTCTCCATCATGAAAATCTATGACATGTCTCAAAATGGGTTTTCATGTTAATTTTTGTTGTCACCAATATGCTCTAAAATGTGTGTCTTAAATTGTCCCCTAGTTTTCCCTACATATTTTTTGCCACATCTACATTCAGTGATTGCCACCTGATTGACTTATGAAGAATGTTTCTTTGTTTATTGAGGTACAGGGTTTCCAGGAGCCACAAGGGAAGGTGCCATTAATGGTTTTGGTTAACCAGCATTCTCTTTGCTTTTGTTCTTTCTTATGGCTATGACCCAACATATCCCTTAAATTCTTGGCACGTTTAAATGTTATTGAGGTATATGTCGTAAGGACCTTAGCAAAGTCTTCATCAGCTCTTAATATGTTTTTTCAAGATACTGTTGATTTGCGTATGTTGGGCACTGTAAGTACCAATTAATCTAATCTGAAATGTTTTATTGGTTCTAGGTTTGGGATTTAGCAATTCTTCCCTGTTAGATTGTAAGGCACTTTTATAAGCTTTTTTTATTAGCACCGAACTGGTCTATGAGAGGTAAAGTTCTAGAAGATTTAGATATGACAATAAACTAATATCAGAACTTATATCATCTCTCACAATTTTTCTTTGTTTTCTTTCTTGTATATTATCTACATTTAGACTTATGGTGCAAATTTATGACTCTTATTTTACTATAACAGCCAAACTCATTTCATCACTCAAGTTCATGACTTTAACAAATGTACACTCTGGTATACTTACTAACAAGTTACAACTGTGTCTGGAATAAGACAGACACATAGGTTACAATCTATATTAGACTAGTAGGTCTACTAATCATTTCTGGTCCACATATCAAGTGCCGCCAATTCTGAATTGCATAATAAGAGAGGTCCCCGAATAGAGATCCTGGGAACTTAGTTCTGTCTGGTGAATGGTGTCACTAGTTGAACTTACTTTACACTATTAAATACAGATAGGATCTAGGTACCAGTAAGATCTGGGGATCTCCCTTTTCACTAATAACATTAATGTTTACATTGGGAAGTGAATACCACTTTAGCTATTCTCTTATTTGATTGCTAAATGAGGTAAACTACTCACCACCAGCTACAAAGATATGTGTGGTATGGAATTAGTAAACACATGACAGCTTTCGATTGGTAAGACTAAGGAAGGTTGATAACAAATTTTGTTTCCACTAAATAATAAGAGTGGGTCAAAAGAATCACTTCTATTAAATTCACATTATAATCCTAAAACGGAAGGGCATGGGTCCGTTGAAAAGGATTACCCATATGACCTCTTTTGAGTAACAATATTAAGGAAGACCTATGATCCACACTGTTTTCAATAAATAGTTACAGTGTGGCAATTAAATAATTCCAACTGTGATCACTGGCTACTGTTTGATATCTTTGAGACCTAATATTACTTAGTGCAGCGAGTGTACAGTATTACATGAGTGAGGTAAGATTGCCTATTACATTTGGTTCTGATATCCAGACCGACTCATTACTAATTGAGTGTGCATGTTTTTAGTGAGTCGGATAAGAGAGCTGTGTGAACTCATTCCATGTTTTTAATTACATTGGTTACTAACAAATAAATATTTTTCAGATATTGATATCTTTTTCATTGATGAATCAATCAAAGTTATATATTATGATCCTTAAGCAATGATTTACCTATTCAAGACAGATCCCAAATAGGAACTTAATATCACTAGTTATTTGCTATCCCACTAGCGATACTACTTACTAGCACCAAACTGGTCTATGAGAGGTCAAGTTCTAGAAGATTTAGATATGACAGTAAACTAATATCAGAACTTATATCACCTCTCACAATTTTTCTTTCTTTTCTTTGTTGTATATTAGCTCCATTTAGATTTGTGGTGTGAATTTATGATTCTTATTTTACTATAACAGCCACAACAATCCTATCCTATCCTATAATAATAATAAAAGGCCAGAAAGTTTGTCTGATGCAGTCATGCGCAGTACAGACTGCCCGAAAGCACAGAATGCTGGGAGGTGTAGGAATGCTGGGAGCATTCTATGCATTTGGACAGTCTCTACTGCTCATGACCGTATCACTGCTGCCAGTGAGGTGGTGGCAGTACGCAGAGCAGGACCGGCATCTTTACCTCACAGGACCTTGGCCCGTGTACACGGGCTTTTACACTAGTATCTATATATATATCTTCACTTTCAGGAGAGTAGGAAAATAGGGTGTGGGACAAAGGCTCTGAGGTCTCTACAAGCACAAGAACTTCAGTACCACCAAAATCAATGTTGTTTCATCTAAAAGTACACATGGAAAGACATAAGATGAAGCTGCCACAGAAGATGCCGATGGTATGGGCTATCCTGCTGCTGTTGCTACTGCTGCTGTCTTTTAATCACACTGCCAGAACCAGAAGCATGATTACTGGCTGTCACCTGATGTTGTAGTGTTGTGTTGCCCACTGTTGGTGGTGGGAGGGAAACCCAGTGAGCAGTTACAGTCATATAGTCTGTGTTCTGCCCACTTGCCCGCATATCTGTTGTCAGGTGGATTTTCTTGCCATAAGCACCTTTGCCCACCACACCAACCACCTGCTTTTACAATTCAGCCACAGCCATCTTGGAAAAATAACTGTGGCTTGGGATATGACAGCGTGGAGCTACACATGACATCAGTTCTCTGAAACCTCTGTTTTCTACAAAAGAATATGGCAGCATGTCCACTGCCAACATCTTCGCAACCTTGCCATTCCACAGGCGTATTTTGTGATTGTTTTTGTGAAGTTTTTGTCTCCTTTACAAGTACTCCAAGATCTTTCTCTAGAAACGAGACTCCTGAAATGCTCCCAGTAAGTTTGTACATTTGTGCTTATTTGTTTTTTTTTATTATATTACATAATTTAGTGTAATCTATAAATATTTAAATGTTCATTTTTATACCTATTTCTATGCTATTTATCAACATGTTAAAAAGCAGAGGACCAAGTACTGAACCCTGAGGTATACTCCACTCTCAACTTTAACTGAATTGGAGAAATTTCCATTCACAAGAACATATTGTTCCCTATGCTTAAACCATTTCACTATCCTCTTACTAAGGTTATCACCTAGACCGTCATGTGATGTCATAGAGGGAAACTTTTAAATGCCATGCAGCCCCACCCATTGATTTAAATTGGGCTTTTAACTACTTGATTGCTAGAGTGGTCTCCAATACATTGCAAAGAAATGCACGGAATACATGTCTAGCATTCCATGAGTTAAAAGTCCCATTTAACATTTTTTTGCCTAAGCTACACTTGGTTTACCCAGAATTGCATCACCTTCAGCTGGTATATCAGTTCTCATCCTACCTAAAACAAACTGGGCCTTATTACTCCAGCTAAAGATAAGCAATTCTGGAGGAAACTAACTGCACCATAGGGGTGGAGTGAAAATTCTGCAAATTCCTAATTATTTAAAATCAGGGCTTTTAACCCTCTGAATGCTAGTGCAGTCTCCAAGGCACTGCACAGCATTGGGTGTTATAAGCCCCATTTAAATTAATTAGAATTTGTATTTATTCCCTATGGCGCATTTGGTTTTGCACCACTTTTTCTTAGCACGCTATGTGGTGCCATTTATTCTTTTATATACTAGTTGAACAGCCCATGACACTGCCACCCGGTCGCTGGGCAGTCACATGCAGTAGAGATTGCCCGCGCCACGGCTGATACAGAGCTGGAGGCTCCTTCAGAGTGCCCAGCTCTGTATCAGTCACGGCGCCGGTGGTCTCTACTGCGCATGACTGCAGCACGCACAGCAGTGTCTATTGCGCATGTCGCGGTGTTACACACGATTTAGGGAATTATTATATAGGATTCTTCATAATGTGAGTTTATGTGGGGTATTGGGTATGTTTGCATTTTTCATTTGTTGAGATTTCTACATTGCTTGTTTTCCAATCCATTATGATGAAAAGAATGTGTTCAGAGTATCAGAGTTTTCTTTGTCACTAATCAACTTACCCATCTCATTTTTGAAAAGTCTAATGATCTCCCTTTTAAATGTTTTGCCATTTGTATATTTGGAAAACCTCTTTTTCGATTAGTCTTGCTCTCTTTTGTAGTTTAAGTTTAATTTTTTAATTTTGGTAACCAAATTGCCTTTTTGCAATCTTTATTGCCCTCCCAGCTTAAGGACCCATGCAGTGCCAGGACCATCACACCAGACCATTGACGATCCTGGCAAGCATGGAATTCTGGGATGACAGCCTGGCTGCATGCTGCTCTGCCATCCCAAAATACTATGCTGCGAAAAAATGCTCTATGGTCCTTAACTGCTGTCTTTAAGGGGTTAATAATTATCTCTGCCTTCAAATTCAAATAACGTGAATGCATTTTTACATTTATTCCTCAAACGTATATACTGTTGGATATATGTATGCAAATTACATTTTAATCCTACCATTTTTCTTATATTTTTATTTTAGTAATGAATCTCTTTTGTTGCATTGAGAATAGGTGGCTTAAAGGGATAGTAATGTTTCATAATAAAAGCAGCTCCAATTAATCTTCATAGTATTTGGGCCATGGAGAGTGTTATTTCAATACTGTCACCATGGAGAGTGTTATTTCAATACTGTCAGAGCTGTAGTTCAAGTGTAATTGAATGATAAAGTATCCCCCTCCCGCAACTTTTACCGATGTAACACTGCTCAGCTCAGAGCAGCAGGATGGTGTTCACGTGGACTGCAGAGAGGGACAATCTTCAATTAACGTAAGGGGAAAACATGAAGAACTTATCAATGGGGGCAGGCCTTTCATTGTTCTCACAGTAAGAAGATTGTCCCTTGCTGTGAGCTGTCTGGTCTGTAGATCTGAGGGGAGGTGGCTTACACTAGGTAAAAGGGCAGGAGGGGAAATCTTGATCACTCAATTACTCTTGAACTATTAATCTGACAGTATTGAAATAACACTCTCCATGGCCCAAATACTATGAAGTTTAATTGGAGCTGCTGTTTTTGTGAAATATTACTATCTCTTTAATGAGTGGCTTATTTGTCTGAAGGATTTTCCTGTGTTAACGTCAATCGCTTATGTTCAGTTTAGGATTTTCAGGAACCCTGTACTTGTTTTCTTGTTTTAAGATTAGGAGACAGGAGGGCAGGTGTAATCACCTGTGACACAGTATTTGGGGATTCTACAAATGGTAGGTGTTTTTCACTTTTCTTATCCTGGTTCTCTATCTAAATTTGGCTGATTTGGGCATTTATAATGGGTATTTCTGACTGTAATGTTGCTTTTCTCTGTCTATGTTACTATGAAAATAGATGCTCACATGATGTGGTAAATGGGAAATTTAGGTCAAGATTGACAGTGAGAATAAATTGTGTTAGTGGCACCGCCACTTAAATAGGGCATAGACAACTACAACTAAGCCCACTTAAGCCATGCTTACAACATACTATATGGCATTAGTAACCCACATAAAAATTAAAAATATGTTATTAGCATATAAAATAGACATTAGATGAGATAAATACAATGCAACACATAAATCAAATTACATATATTTCTGTGGATGGGAAAGTTGGAGTAAAGTTCCTTGGGGTCGAGAATTTATAATAGGGATAGAGTTATGTGTTATCCTTCCCAATAGTAAAGCTGTGTTTATGTTATGAATTGGAATTGTTTTTTGCAGATTGAGTAATGTTGGTACAGAGGGATGGAGGTTACAATAATTGGCAAACAGTGAACAAGTTAGAGCTTCAAGTAAGCAGGATAATGAAGATCAGCAAAGGACCAAAAAGATCACATTAGTGCCAGAGCGCTCATTCACTCATCATTATTGCACCCTACCCCTCCTAATCTGTAAAACATCCTCCATCTCCTCTATCCCACAGTTGCACAAAACAGAAAGAAGATGCTTTACAAATTGTGAGGAGTAGGATATAATAATTGTATGAGAACGTGTGCTTTGCCAGTAATTTTTGGATTGGTTTCAGCTTCCCATTATTCTGATTACTGGCAGTTCTGATTTGCCAATGATACTGTTCTGTAGTCCAGAGTTGTGCTTTTTTCCAGGATTATCCTCCTTGGCAGTCCTCCTGCTTGTCTTTCTGCATTAGTTTCAGGATGTATGTTTACTTGTTGCACTACCCAGAAACTATTTGCAGAAAATGTTGGGGAAATGGTCAAGATACCAAAATATTTTAGATCAATAATTTGTCATACTTTTCCATCTCAGTTGCATAATTGTTAAACATATTTTTAGAAATGCACACACAATATCAGATCTTGTAACACTTGTATCCAATTAAAATAAACATAATACACATACCATACTATAAAGATGCTGTACTAGTTTAGACTGAATCATTTTTGGAAATAACCGTGAAGTTTTATACTTTTGTGTGATACAAAAATATCTTTGCTACTAGAAGCAATTACAATCCAAGTTCAGATACACAAACATTTAATAGGTACTGCATTCACTTCCTTGTCATTTCAGATAAACTCACAATATATGTTTTTCTTTTTATTCGAGACATTTAAATAGTTTCAAACTGTTGCAACTGTTTTCAACTTTCCTCCTCCATCATTTAACTAATGTGTTTTGGACAACTGCTCAATATTCTTAGGAGGGATATAACAAATGCTATTGAATTTCTTTGGGTAGTAAGAATCTTGATAAACAGTTGGAAATGCTTTAAGGAATCTTAGCAACCTAGCATCTGCCATACACTGCAATAAGAACAACCAGGTGACAGAAAATCAATAAAATACATTAAGGCAGTTTCAGTTCCACTAGTCTATAAATGTAGTTTAGTTCATAACTGAACCTGCCAAAAGGAGTTCAAACCTCAAAAGCAATCCCTGTTTATTTTTATTATAGTTTTCAGATTTTCCTATGTTTGTATTACAAAAAAATTATCTGACTTAGGAACCCCGTAAATCAATTTACAAAACACTGATCTCTGAAGAATTGTTTGAACTCTTTTCCTTTTCAGTCAGTTTGGTCATTGCTTATTTTTCATTCCCTTCTCTTTTTCTCTACACCTTCCTTTTAGTACCTTCCTCTCCTGACCTTATTTGTGTGTTTGCCTCTAGGTAAAGCCTAGTCTCTGACATATTCTGGAGTTCATTTGTACCTCTGCCTCCCCTGACTTTAAATCTTGCCTCCTGTCCTGACTCTAAAATGAATCTGACTTTGATTCCTGGTTTGCTCTTCCAGTAATGTACCTTGTCGTTCACTGTCTCCTGCAGTTTCTGTCTGTGTCCATTGCTTCTTCTGATCCTGCTACCTTTTTTATTCCATCCAGTTGTATTCCTAGTGTCATGATGTAAAAGTAATAAAGTTATACAGTTCCTCTGCATGTAATACCAACCCCACACTTTCTGAGCTCCTGGGAAGAACTCTAAAACTTACCAGAAATAATCACAATGTACGCCTATGGAATTGCAAATATGCCAGTATAATGGCAGTTGACATGCTGCTGTATTCTTTTGTTGGAAAAAGAAGTTTTAAAGAACTTTTATAATGTTCCTCATCTTGCTAGCATGCCCCGAGCCACAGTTACTTCTCATAGGCTGCTGTGCCAGATTTGTGCAAGCAAGTGGTTAATGTAGTGGAATAAAGGCTGACAACCTCATATGGAATGAAAATGCACTTGACAACAGAAATGTGGAGAACTGGGCAGTGTACAGATTATATTGCTGTCACTGCTCACTGGGCTACCCTCCCAACTGTGGTAATAGCATGCAGTATCAGGTCACAGGCACAAGCAGTGATCTTGCCTATGGTTCTAGATAGTACCATAGTCACTCCACTTTGTGCATGCAGAGTTTTGAGAGATAATCACACAAAGCTAGAGATGTGTTAAATAAAATAGAGCAGGTGATAAATGAATGGCTTGTATACCACTCATTGAAAGTTGTTTTGTGTCTGCTGATAATGGTTCTAACATTATAGCTGCCTTGAAAATAAGTGATATGGTGCATGCATCATGCCTTACTCATTCCCTAAATTTAGTTGTGACTAGATTTGTCTCAGAATTTGAAACCCTCAGAGAGATGCTGAATATCGTCCACAAAATCAGAATACATTCCAACAACCTGCCCCATTACTAGCCCGAACCAGGTGGAATTCCATAATGAACATGCAAGAGGACCTGTACAAGCAGAACAAGGCTATTATCAAGTATACAATGCAAAACTGGAAGGCTTTGGAGTAAGCATTTTTGTCACCTGGGCAATGGCAACTAATGTGTAACCTATGTGCAGTTGCAATCTTTTGAGGAGGCTACCTTGCTGGTTAGTCATGTTGGGGTAGTAATTAAACAGATTCTCCCACATATATATTTACTGCAAAAAAAATTATGGAGCATGGCTGATGTCTTACAATAAAGACAACACAGACATGCACCAGGTCATAAAGGACATGTTAGCATGCTTTTGAGCAGGACTCTCTCATTTTCTCCATTAAAAGCAATGAGGAATACATTCTTACCACTTTGGTGGACCCTAGCTTTAAACATAAAATTTCTATATTTGTGCCAGCTTGTGACAAGGAGTGACAATCAGTAGTATCTCTCTGGGGAATCTGATTCTCTCAAAGAATATAACAATATGCTTATAAATTAAGTGGAAGGTTGCATGTGAAGGATGAGACAGAAAAAAGTTAGGGCAAAAATAACTGGTAGAATGCATTGTGAAAATGGTGATAATGATAATCAAATTTATACAGTACTGTGCAAAAGTCTTAGGCGTGTGTAAAAAAAATGCTGTAAGAACGCTTTCAAAAATAGACATGTTAATAGTTTATTTTTATCAGTTATCAAAATGCATAGTGAGTGAAGATAATAAAAATGTAAATCAAACCAATATTTGGTGTGACCACCCTTTGCCTTCAAAACAGCATCAATTCTTCTAGGTACAATTGCACAAACTTGTATGCATCTAGGGCTTGATATTATTACTACCGCTAAAAAAAAAATGTGTTGTTTTTTAAGTCAGGTTATGTTTTCCTATTACCTGAGCTGTTAAAACAAAACCCAGCGGTAATTATAAGCACTGCCAGTCAAAAAAAAAGCCCATAAGAAACAACTAAATACAATGTGCAATTAGCATACTATTACCTACGATCAGTATTACTGTGTGTTTTCTGGTTACATTTTCTGTCAGGAATCCTGCGCATCAGAGTTCAGGGATAGAAGCCACATTGAAGGTTTCAAAACCATCGTTGTTCAAACAAAAATAGTGCAGAAAACAGTATACATCATAGAAATCTGACATAGAGTGCCCTATTCGACATATTAACCCCTTTTTTATAAAATAAAACATATACTGCTCCCATCCAACCTTTCTCTCCATTTTATTTCAACAAATATTGCTCACATCTGAAATTGTTTATTCTCCAATTTATTCGACATGACCTGTTGTATATCTATTGCATGATTTTTAATAAATGCGCTTTAATAAAAATGCAGGCATTGTCGCCCACATGGATCATCTATCCTACTGGATAAGTGATCCAAGCTAGGGGGTATCAGGAGGGGTCCAAATGCCCACCTCGAGGTCTGAATTATTTTTTAAAATAAAATGCAACATAACATGTATTACACACATACAAGCAAGGTATGCAGCCCCATACCTTGTCTATTAACCCTTTGAGTACCAGAGGGGTAACAAACGCATTCCAAAGCAATACATATACAACAAGGCATGTCAAATAAAATTGGAGAATAAACAATGTTGGATGTGAGCAATATTTGTCGAAATAAAATGGAGAAAGAAGGTCGGATAGGAGCAGTATATGTCAATTTTCAAAGGGGGGTTAATATGTCAAAGTGGGGAACTCTGTCGGATTTTGATAATGTGGGGAACACATTTAATGATAAACTTGATCTTTCTGTCATCAAACGTATGGCTATTTCATTGCACTTTGACATTTAGCGAGTTTTTTAGACAGTAGTTTAAGGCATATTTGGATAAAAGCAGACAGCGCCATTTTTGTTAGTATGTCGAAATGTGCTGTCTATGTTGGTTTTGTTTTACCATGGTTATGCAACAGAAAACAGTTAAAGCACATCTGCAAAATACACATTGCTTGTTTTTACTGTAATGCCGGTTTAGTATTGATCACTGAGTCAGGTATATGATTGAACACTTATTCCAAACAGGTGTTAATGATCATCAATTTAATATGTAGATTGAAATACAATCATTAACAGAAACAGCTGTGTAGGAGGAATAAACCTGGGTGAGGAACAGCCAGACTCAGCTAAAAAGGTGAGGTTGCTGAAGACAGTTTAATTTCAAAAGTCATACACCATGGCAAGACTGAGCACAGCAGCAAGACCCAAGGTAGTTATACTGCATTAGCAAAGTCTCTTCCTGGCAGAAATTTCAAGGCATACAGTGATTTCCAGATGTGCTGTTCAAACTCTTTTGAAGATGAACAAAGAAACACGCAACATTGAGGACAGAGATGCAAGAAAACAGTGCAGCAGATGAAAGACACATCATGCTCATGTCTCTTCATAATCGAAAAATGTCCAGCCATGCCATCAACACAGAATTGGCAGAAAACAGTGGGATCCTGGTACACCTGTCTATTGTCCAGAGAAATCTGGTCAGAAGTAGAACACTTGTGGCCAAAAAGCCATACCTCTGATGTGGAAACAAGGCCAAGCAACTCAACTAGTCTTAAAAGCAGAGGAACAGGGGTGAAGAAAATGGCACCAGGTGCTCTGAACTGATAAGTCAAAGTTTGAAACATTTGGCTGTAGCAGAAGGCAGTTTGTTCACTGAAGAGCTGGAGATCAGTACAAGAATGAGTGTCTGTAGGCAACAGTGAAACATGGTGAAGGTTCCTTGAAAGATTGGGGCTGCATTTTTGCAAATGGAGTTGGGGATCTGGTCAGAATTAGTGGCTGCCTCAATGCTGAGAAGTACAGGCAGATACTTATACATCATACAATACCATCAGGAAGGCATCTGATTGGCCCCAAATTTATTCTGCAGCATGACAATGGCCCCAAACATACAGCCAAAGTCATTAAGCACTACCTTCAGTGTAAGGAAGCACAAAGAGTCCTGGAAGTGATGGTATGGACCCCACAGAGTACTGATCTCAACATCATCAAGTCTGTCTGGGATTACATGAAGAAAGAGAAGCAACAAAGGCAGCCTAAATCCACAGATGAACTGTGGTTAGTTCTCCAAGATTTTTGGAACAACCTACCTACCGAGTTCCTTAATAAACCGTGTACAAGTGTTCCTAGAAAAACTGATGCTGTTTTAAAGGCAAAAGGTGGTCTCCCCAAATATTGATTTGATTTAAATTTTTCTTCTGTTCACTCTCTATGCATTTTGTTAACTGATAAATATAAACTATTACTATGTCTATTTTTGAAAGCATTCTTACTTAATAACATTTTCACACCTGCCTAAGACTTTAGCACAGTATTATATATATATATATATATATATATATATATATATATATATATATATATAGAGAGAGAGAGAGAGATACAGAACAATAATGTTTCTTGTAAGCATTTAATCACAAGGGGGATGGATCTCTATTTATAGTTATCATAGTCATGTTACATAGTAACATAGTAACAGAGTAAATTAGGCTGAATAATGACACAAGTCCATCAAGTTCAACCTTTGCCTCATACCCCAGTGACTGAGAATTTTATACTGTAGCTTTCCTTTCCTGCTACCAAATAAGTTAGTCTTTATCAGACCTTCCTCATTTGCCTACTAATAAACAGAATAACGATGTATGTTCCCTTTTGAAAGAAATGTATTTAATCTTCTCTTACAATGGATACATTTATCTGCCATAACCACCTCCTTGGGCAAGGAATTCCACAATTTAACAGACTTTACTAAAAAAAAAAACCTTCCTCTGCTGAAGTCTAAACCTCCTTTCCGCTAATCTCAAGGGGTGTCCCCTGGTCACCTGATCAGGCCTTGGAATAAATAGCTCACTGCAGAGATCCTTGTATTGACCTCTCATATACTTGTACAATGTGATAAGGTCTCCTCTTAGTCATCTTTTCTCTAGAGAAAATAAATCAAGTTTTTTAGTTGTTCCTCATAGGTCAAGTCCTCCATTCCCTTTATTCATTTTATTGCTCTTCTCTGTACCCTCTCTAGTTCTAGTATATCCTTTTTCAGAACTGGTGCCCAAAACTGCACTGCATACTCAAGGTGAGGTCTTACCAATGATTTGTACAATGGAAAAATAATGTTATCCAAGAGTGCTTCAATACCTCTTTTTATGCAAGACAGGATTTTGTTTGCCTTTGCTACTGCTGTTTGACACTGGTCACTGTTTCCAGGTTTGTAGTCGACAAGAATATCAAGGTCTTTCTCTAGCAATAAGTCCCCTAAAATGATTCCATTAATTTCGTAAGTAGCCTTGGGATTGTTTCCTCCCAAATGCATGACTTTACACTTCCCCACATTAAACTTTATATTCCATTTGTTTGCCCAATCTGCCATTTTATGTAAATCCCTCTGTAGAGAGCAAATATCCTGTTCTGAATAAATTACTCTGCATAATTTAGTGTCACCTGCAAATATTGATATTTTGCTTTCTATGTCTATTTCTAGGTCATTTATAAACATGTTAAAAAGCAGCGGACCTAATACTGAACCCTGAGGTACTCCACTCTCCACTTTAACTGTATTGGAGAACTGTCCATTTATAACCACACACCGTTCCCTATCCTTCAACCAGTTCTGTATGCAATTGCAAAGGTTATTTCCTAGCCCCGATTTTCTTATTTTATACCCCAGCCGTCTGTGTGGCACTGTATCAAATGCCTTTCAAAAGTCTAGATATATTACATCAACTGCCTTGCCATTATCGAGGTTGCTGCTTACTTCCACATAGAAGCTGAAAAGGTTAGTTTGGCATGATCTATTCTTCATAAAACCATATTGATTCTTGCTAATGATCTTATTTTATGTGTTGTAATCCTGAATAAAGTCCGTTATTATTCCTTCTAGCAGTTTTCTCACTACAGAGGTCAAACTCACAGCTCTATAATTTCCAGGTTCTGTTTTAGTTCCCTTCTTAACCCTCTGAGTTCCAGAGGGGTACGCAACGCATTGCTCCGCAGTGCGTTGTGTACCCCTCTGGCACTCAAAGGGTTAAATAGAGCAACTGCACTGGCTCTTCGCCAATCTTGTGGCACTGAGCCTGTGGTGAGAGAATCTTTAAAGAGTAAATAATAGGAGTTTTGCTAACACTGCACTGAGTTTCTGAAGAACCCTTGGATGTATACCATCATTCCAACATAGTAACTCTGTTCACCATTCATTTACCAGTTCAAAGGATCACTAGTCTGCCCATCTATGTACTTTTACCCACTATACCTGAAACATTATTCACACTATATTCCCCAGCTGATTTCTTCCTATTTTGGGATATCCACTACATAGGTTTATGTGTTTTACTTTTTATTTATAATATCTTTTATTTCTTTATTCACTTTTAGGCACATACGGTACCTCACCATGTGTGTACAGCATTTTTATGCTGTCTCATTCTGTGTTTACGCTCTTTTATTTATTTTTCCTCACACTTTTTTTATATTCATATTTTGTTCTTTGTTATTGTGAATAACTTTACCACATTATTATTAGATCTGCTGTGTTTTTTGTTATTTACTTCTGGCCTGAGAGGACTCCGAGACTCCTTCAGCAGCATCAGAGTATCAATCAGGGAGCAAAGTTTTAGACTGACACAAGGGACAAATAAACTGAAGTTGACCTGCATGCGTTTTTATCACTTTTCTATTGTCTTCATTATCCATAGTTTTCATCATGCAATCCATCTGCATCCATATCGGCTCTGATTCACCCACATAAACTCTCATCACATCTGCTATCAGCTACCTCTCTGCTACTCACCATAATCT
The DNA here is from genome assembly GCA_037306005.1 of Rhinophrynus dorsalis. Lineage (NCBI taxonomy): Eukaryota > Metazoa > Chordata > Amphibia > Anura > Rhinophrynidae > Rhinophrynus > Rhinophrynus dorsalis. Next base: position 136,512,091 of record CM074723.1, on the reverse strand, counting down.
GAATGTACGAATCTTTTTCACCATTTCATGTTTTTGGACCATACATGTAAGACTGTGTAAGTGGAACTAGATTTATATATCTGTCTACATACAAAATACAGATATAAGGACTCTTCTTATATGTGTTGATATATTTTAGACTTGAGGCTTTCATTTACCTCTGAAATGTATTAGCTATTAGTGGTGTCAACTAGAGAGGTTAATCCTACATAATAATTCGCTAGGATGTTTGTCAGAAGCCGTCATGTGCAGTAGAGACTGTCCGAAAGCACAGAATGCTGGGAGTTCTGTGCTTTCGGCCAGTCTCTACAGTGCATGACTGCGTCAGAGGCAGGAAGCAGAGCAGGACTGGACTCTTAACCCTTTGAGTGCCAGAGGGGTACATTGCGTTGCGTACCCCTCTGGCACTCAAAGGGTTAACACCACCTGGACCTTGGCCCGTGTACATGGGCTTTTCCACTAGTGTAGTTATATTTGACTACCATTTATGCAATATCGACCGTTAATATTGTTCATACTTAGCTATACTCTCATTTAATATAATTCACTTGCAGGCTCACACATTCATTTACCTTTCTGGCACTGAAACGGTTAATTCTAACCTAAAGCTGGTCTCTCAGTACTTTTTTATACAAGGAAGCTCTAGCCCTTTGTTTATTTATTTATTTATTTTTTTGTTAAGTAGAATATGTCCCTAATGCTGAGATATTTAGGTTTAAAGTTACTGTGTTGAACATGTGCATTCCTTTTTTAATCAGAAGTTCATAACTTCTGAGAATGGGCAGAGCCAACTTTATTGTGAACAGTTCAAACTCTAATACAATATATTTTATGTTCCAGGGACTATACAGTGTATGGTACTAGACTAGTTCAGCTCTCAAGCACTCATTGGGTTAATGAAGTAGATTAAATACAATGTCATATATTACACAGGATACAATCTAAGTTTCCAGTGATCCATAGTGACTCTCCATCAGGTGGAGGACAAATGTTAAAACTGAAGCAGCTTGTTAAGGTTTAGATTGATCATGTGCTTAGGCAATCAATTTTGATCAATCAACTAAAATAATGAAGCCTGTGACCTTCAAACATGTGGCAGACAATGATTACATCAATTTGTATGTTTTGATTGATATTTTAGAATACAAAAAGTAAATAAAACAGCTTGCAGCCATTAAGCAGGCAGACATACCACCACATGGATTATATGTGTTTTTAAAAAGGAGAAAAAATGACTAAATTAAAGCCATGATTTAGTAGGATGCAGAAAGAGCAGACTTTCAGATCTGCTACTTTTGGTCACAATCAGGTATCTTTCAATCATGATCATATTTTCCTACGTTGCCAGCTACAATCCTGACATTTCTGTTCTGCAAATGGATAATGCGCAACAAAACCCTCTGATTTTCTTGCTCATTGAGCCATTCAACACCTCCCTAGGTGGAGAATAACATTTTAGTTAAAGTCATTGTTAAAAGGTTATCTGTTATTTGCCAGATGTGATCTGCACATTGATAAATAGTCAGATGGTTGGTGTGCAAGGAAATGCTCTGATTTCCTTGGACATTGTAACTTTTGCCACTTGATGAATTCCCCCCTTAAAAGGCAAAAAATTAGTTTAGTAAAGCCAAAAATAAAGATCTCACTCAAATAAATAAAAGTAGGGCAATTCATGGTTAAAGTTTAATGTGCATTAAACATTCATCCCAGACCCCATGTTTTACCAATCATATCTAAACTGTAATGTTATTAAAGCCATTCATTATGTCAGTTGTGATGTCATCTATAGTCTCATCACCAAAGCATGAGGAAGCATGTAATTAATGTTCAAGTAACTTTAACCATGAATTTCCTTGCTTTGGTTTGTTTAAATATGAAGTTTAACCCTTTGAGTACCAGAGAGGCATCCAACGCATTGCTTCGTAATGCGTTGAATACCTCTCTGGCACTCAAAGGGTTAACCTTGGGTTTTTTTCATTTAATGTTTTTGGATTTTAATATAATAATAACTCTCTAACATATACCTATAGTGGAACATAAAATATCAACATTACTAAATATTTAAAAAATAAATTAAAGCAATATAAGAAATAGCACTAACTATACCTGCCTTCAGTTCACTGAACCTGCTTAATATTATTTAATGGGTAGGCTTGCCAGACCTTACCTTTAACCCGGGGACGCATAGAAAAAATGCATACTGCAGGACTGCTTTGATTTCAGTGAAGTACTGAAATATGCCAATTTCCTGTGTGTCCCCAGTTAAAGGTGAGGTCTGGTCAGCCTATTAATGGGGAAAATAAACCCTCAATATCTTGGCTTCCACAAGCACTTACTGTAGTGGTCTCTTGAGTTTTGGCGATATCTAGCTGATTTTCCCTTACTTTTATACAGGACTTCTGGGAGAGTGAGAACAGGTGAAAGAGTATAATTAATATCCATGATGGACACAAGGTGCTCCCAATATATATTAGGAGAAAACACCCCACTACCTGCTACATATATTAACTGAAGGGCAGTGGAGGTTTCCATATTTATACATATGTATCTCTAAATAAAATAGTTTAAGGGATAGTTATACTCTAAGAAAAAGTGACATTTACATTGTTAAAATATTAATTTAATTAGGCAAGTATCATTCATGCAACAGTCAGATCTATATCTATCTATGCTATCATTATATCTGCAGTTTTCTGTACATTGTAGGGCAAACCATAGGAGACACAGAAAAAATGAGAGGTCTAGCATTAAAAAGGTTGAATCTCTACAGGATATAAATGGGAAGTTTAAACCCTTCAATAGGTGTTTTAGGAAGTACTGTAAATGGGTGGGGGGATTACTTTAATTTTCTTTTCTGGATAGTAATGTTTCAAAATAAAAGCAGCTCCAATTAATCTTCATAGTATTTGGGTCATGGAGAGTTATTTCAGTACTGCCAGAGTTGTACTTCAAAAGTAATAGAATGATAAAGTATCTCCCTCCCACTCCTTTTACCTAGTGTAAGCCACCTCCCATCAGATGTGCTCACAGCAAGTGAGAACAATGAAAATCCTGCCCCCCCCTTGACAGGTTTTTCCCCTTATGCTAATTGAAGACTGTCCCTCTCTGCAAGCTATCTGGATACTACCTTTCTGTTCTGAGGTGAGCAGTGTTACATCAGTAAAAGGGGTGGGAGAAGATATTTTATCATTCAATTACTCTTGAACTACAACTCTGACAGTATTGAAATAACACTCTCCATGGCCCAAATACTATGAAGATTAATTGGAGCAGCTTTTATTTTGAAACATTACTGTCCCTTTAATCAAATTGTTATATTGTGTCAAGCAATTTAACAATTTAACAATTAACCACTTGGATAATAGAGCTATCTGCATCACATTGCAAATAGCACTGTTCACCTGCAGTTCTTGATGTAAATATTTTCTATTCTTAACGCTTTGAGAGCCAGAGGCGTATGCAACGCATTGCTTTGCAATGTGTTGTCTATTCCTCTGTTCCTTAAAAGATTAACATTTATATGGAATATGATGAGCAAAAGAAACACAAAATTGAGAGTAATATATAATTTAACCATTTGAGGTTAAAAGGGTTAAAAAAAAGTCACAATTACAGTAATTCCTCGGCTCCACTGAAGTTATTTAGGTACTTTAAACCTGACAGGTAAAGGGCTCATTATAATGTGATGTGATATAAAGCAGAATTACTAGTCACAAAGTAGCTGATAATGTTTCAGTGGTGGAACTGGTCTACCAGCAAGCAGTCAGGAATGGCACATTTTGTGTTATTCTTGTAATGAGTATAGTCTCTTTCAAAAGCCTGCAGTGATGGGTCATAGAATTTCTGTGAATTAGGTCCCGTCTCCTGCAGTTTTATGACATAATTTCTTTGAAAAAGACCATTTGGGTAACATTAATCAAATAAATGCAGTTTTCACTTTACTATTCCATTTCAGCATGTCAAAAATAACAAGTAACAAATGGTACATAGCTGCTTGTGTCATATAGAGAACCTGCTAAAATATAGAGGTATGCACATTACAACTATATGAAAGCCTCATATGTATTTCAATGCATTTAAATGCAGTTCCAATTAATCGTCATAGTATTTGGGCCATGGAGAGTGTTATTTCAATACTGTCGGAGCTGTAGTTCAAGAGTAATTGAATGAAAAAGTACCTCCTTCCCACCCCTTTTACTAATATAACACTGCTCACCTTAGAGCAGCAAGACTGTACGGAGGGATCGCAGAGAGGGCCAATGTTCAGTGAGCATAAGGAAAAACCTGTCAAGGAGGAAAGGGTATTCCTTATGCTCACAGTAAGAAGATTGTTCCATTCTGTGAGCTGCCTGGTTCCAGGACAAGATTTCACATCGGAGGGGAAGTAGCTTACACTAGTGGACGGAAGGGGATACTTTATCATTCAATTACTCTTGAACTATAATACTGCCAATATTGAAATAACACTCTCCATGGCTCAAATACTATGAAGATTAATTGGAGCTGCTGTTTTTGTGAAACATTAGTATCCCTTTAAGGAAGAAACTGTGTTTAAAATGCATTTAAACATTGTATTATATTGTAATGTGCTTCACTTAGGGTCTAGGAGAATTCGTAGCGTCAGAGACTTTGGCCAGGTGGAGAGTAGAGGGTTAATTTTAAAAACAGAATTGTTTTAAAATGTGTGTAATGACCTCATTTTTAGACACAGTAGCCTCTTTACTTAAATGAAGGGGGGGAAATGTTTGACTGACTTTATGGTAAGTTATGGCTAGGCTCCAGACAATTATAGCTAATGGATATGGGGGAAGATAAAAAGCATCTGGGATTTTGGGCTATAACTTGTATAAAAGACTGGGAGTACAGATTCCAGGGATGACAGGTACATGAAATGTGATGACCTCTTGACATATCACTACAGATCAACAGATCACATGTAAAATTTTAAAATGGAGCAAGTCCGCCATCTTTAGGAATCATAGAGTTATTACTAGAAGAATGCATGATTTCATAGTAAAATTTTAAATTGATGATGTCATATTCTATTGAGACCCAATCAGAGGAGATTGGGCTGGGCTTCTAATAACAAAAATTTACATTATTAATATTTAGGCCTAGGATAGTTCAGTCTCTTGGCTTCCTGGTCTTCTTGGGTCTTGGCTCTTGGTTTTCTTGACGTGTTCCTGGCTACTAAGGAGATTGTAGGAAACACACTTATTGGCTGGTAACTATATTTTTTGTTATTTTAATTTTGCAAAAATTCAGAATCAAGTATGTTTCCTCTATATCTGAGGAAAAACTAATTTTTCTTATAATTTGTCTTTATTGGATTGACCACCCATTTTAGGATTAATTATAAAAAGCCATATTGGCTGTAGTAATTCTGGAATTAAGCAGAATTGATTAATTAATGTGTAATATTTTGCCAGATAAGTGTAAAATAGTTGATAGCAGTTAGGTCTATACAGCATTGTTTATATATTAGTTAATATAATGTTGATATTTGTAGAATAATATATTGTGTTTCTGAAAAGGTTAATTTAGCTAATATTTGATCTGGGGAATTCTTTAAATTCATTTATTAACCCTCCAACTGCTATTTGTCTATTTTGGTGTGTGTTTCTAGAGATTTCTTTATTGCATTTGCTTTTGGGCCTAACTTTTGTACAGTGGGAAGTTTATTTAAACTTTTCACTAGACAAAAGAAGCCACCATCTTTGGTGGGGCATCCATATATTATCTGTGTGTTAACCATTGAAGTGCTCTAGGTGTTACATAGGATTGCTAGTATCATGTTTATGGTATATGTTGCATGAAGTTTTGTTATACTCTCTAGACATATATTATAGAGATTTAAATTCTGAGTATGTTCTTGGTATAATCTATCTTTGACAATAATAATTGCCATTTATATGTTTTATTCAGAAGGTATACGATATTGAAATCAGTAGATAATTAAATTATATTTAGCTAAGTCTGAGATTTTATTTCAGTTAGTTTTTCTAAATTTCTCTATTGCATATGGTACAAGGAGATTGTAAGAGGTCCTGGTTTACTGTTAAAGCCTACTCACCTGACAACCTGTCTTAAACCTCAATTAGCATAGTTTATACAGATTCTGGGACTGAGGTATTCATATATGCTGCTGCGAACTGTATTGTAATTAATTGTAAGAATCAATATCTTTTTTCTGTACTGCTGGGTTCAATCATTGTTATTTAATACCTCTAAATATGCCTATGTACGGTTAACCCTTTAATTGCTGGTAATAATTATGATATTGGTTTGAGTTACTGTATATCTATTTCAATTAGCTTTTACTCATTTATATCATTGTTGATTACACTTTATATATTGTATATTTTGCTTAAATAAATTATATGTATTTTTGCACAAATATGCGTAATTGATTATTTTAATAAATTCTTTACTGTGAAGTAGTGTGTCAATACCTAGTATTGTGTAAAATTCTCAAATTAATTATTTATCTATTTATGTGAAGATATACAACCTTATTGGATCTTCTGTGTAACCCTATCCTGATCTCATCAACAGTAGAGCAGGTTTTAATTTTCTTTTTATTATACAGATTATCCCCACATTAGTAATCTTCCTTAGTGGAACTAAATCAACAGAAAACGGGGCCTTCTGTGGGAGTTCACTTGGCAAGGTCCATTCCACTTTCATCCTTCACCCTAAGGGATGGAGTAAAAGAGTGTGTGAGTTTTGAGTGTGTGAGTGTGTATGCGTTGTGATGTCCCTGCAAAATCACTGGAATGTCCATGCGGAAACACTGGCAATAATGGGAGTTGCCTTCTCTGTATACAGTTGGGTTTGTTATTAGCTGGGTTAATTAATAGCTGGGCAATATTTGTGAACTGCAGCATTTCTAAATGTAGTTGGAGATATTCCAGAGATCATCTGAATGTGATCTGTTGTTGATTAAAATATAAAATGAAAGATGGCTAAATCCATTATTAGATGTGCCAAAGAACACTCAGAGAAGAAAATCTGGGGATAAAACATTTATCACATAGATTAGTAAAAAGAAGGAGAAAACTGAAACAAGTAACAGTGTGATGACAGGCCTTGTAAGAAATAGAGGGGGCCTGAACTTTTTATTTGATGTGTTTAAAGTGGTGCCCCTGTGATGTTTTTTTTATAGTTAGTTTATCCTAGCCCTAGATTCAGTTAACATTTGGTTACCATTTTGCCCATCCATATCTTGGAATTCCGCAGCACAAGCAGTGATGTCATACCAGTTGTAGCTTCAGGTTATTTGGAGGGCAGATTTGTTTAGCAGCGTAAGGGTGGGAATTTTGATTCTCTTTGTTCTGGAATTGCTAATGGGGGAGAGAGTCTTTAGGGCCTGCTGAAAGGGACAAGGCACAAAAAGTCCTTAATGTGGTATTCTGCCCTGCTGGCTGTCTGCTCACAGTAAGGTACTGCCCAGGTCTGCATACTGATAAAGGGTCATAGATTTGCCTAAATTGCTGTGTATATTTTCTTATTTGTTAACTTAATGTGTATCCCTTAATTTACAGCCCCTTTTGTGTTTTCCAGTGGTGAATATATTTTATATTCACTTACTAAATGTGTATATAGAATTATTGTTTTGGTAGAGCTAATAAATGTTCAGTTAACCAGTTTAGAAGGTACCTATAGAGATCTTAAGGTTATAGTAGCCTCCCGGGGGGTGTTGTTGATTCATGAGACACCCCACTATGTCTCCACTTCACAAATAGTTAAACCGAAGACAAAAATTGAAGATATGTAAATGAGAATAAAGGTCTAGCTGACTGCCTCAATTAATATTTGTATATGTAAGAGACCTCTATTCGTAAAATATATAAACAGATTAATCAATGGGACCAGATGGGATACAACCAAAGTTATTAAAAGAACTTAGTAGTGCTCTGAACAAAACCCTTAACAGAATTATTCAATCAGTCACTATTGATAACAGTAGTTCCAGAAGATTGGAAGGTAGCAAATGTAGTACCGCTCTACAAAAAGGTAGCAGGGAAGAGTTTGGTAACTATAGACCAGTAAGTCCTATATCAGTTGTGTGAAAATGAATGGAAACCATGACAAAGGAAAGAATTGTTAAATATCTGAATTTAAATGGTTTTCAAGATCCTAAACAGCATGGGTTCACTGGAGGGAGATCTTGTCAGATTAACCTCATATTTTTATGACTGGGTAATTAAAATAATAGACCAGTAGTGAGCAGTAGATATGACTTATCGACATTTCCATAACACAGTTGACCCTGTACCTCATTAATAAAATGCCCTGTTTGAGTCTGGATGTAAAGAAATGCTAAATGGATAAGGTAATGCCTGAGTAACAATTTTTTGCACACTGAGCCTTATGTACACAATAAAAGAGGAACAATTCTGGATCAAATTGCCCCACAGGGCATAAATAAAATATCACATTAACTTTAATGGTATGTTAACCCCTTGTATACCTGAGAGATCCTGAACAAATTGATTTGCAATGTGTTGGTGACTTCTCTGTCATTCAAAGTGTTGAAAAACAATTTTAAATCAGTGGGCATTTTGTCAATCTTTTTCTTCCTTGTGTTTCAGTTTGACCTATAATTGCCCCTCTTTTCTTGTGTTCATTAGAGCCACTGGGTACTGTGTGCCTGGCATGAATTAGAGTTCTCTTTCAATGTCAGTTTGCTTTTATCCCTTAATAACTGGATGACTGGATGGGTAAGCAAAACATTGCAAAGCAATGCCATTCACAACCCCTCTGGTCCTCAAAAGGTTAAGGAATTCAAAACTAGAGTGCAGATTGGTGTCCCTATGCAGAGTTTATATTTAGGGTTATAACTGATAAAATATGAATAGAAGGACATGCTGTAATGTCAACCTAGTATACATGTCCATGGAGCAACGGTAAAGCATCTAGTATTTTTCTGTGAGTTAAAATAAGGAGATTACCTGAACAACTTTATAAATACACTGGTATATACACAGATACGTGTACTGTAAACGTTTCCTGCTTTAGTGTATTTTATATCACTTACAAGTATGTGACGGATCACAACAGTTAAACTCTGTGGCCCTTATGTATAAACTCAAATGAGGAGCAAACCAACTGCACCATAGGTGAGAAACAAACATTCCCAAACTTCCCATTGATCTAAATGCTAGAGAAGTCTAAAACACGTTGTGGCACTCAAAGGGTTAGAAAAGTATAGTATACCAACTGGTGCATAATCATGCCCTCAGCTCTAGAGATTTTTTAATTAAATTGTATCCCCTTGTCTGGTAGAGATGTCTCCAACACATTGAAAAGCAAAATGATGGAGACACTTCTAGCTCTCAAACAGTAAAAAAAATATAAGGGATTAACTCAAACAGCTTCCCTATCTCTTGCACATATGAAGTAGCCATGATCTACAATGATGAACTGATAGATTCTCAAGGCGCAAAGCATATTACATGTTTCATAGCTTCACAGTAATGAAACCGAGAAAGAGGACGCATTAATTTTCCCACCCCTCTTCCACCCGCTTCCCACTCTGCCACCACTCCTCTGCTGGTTTGCCACTCTGCCACACCTCCTCTGTCCCTTTCACCAGCTTCTTTCCCTTTAAGAGGACTTCAGGGTTGTCTGCTTCTCTCTATGTGTAATGGAGGGCATCCCTTACACATTGCCAGCAGTTCAACCTCACTGTTTGTCAATGGGGAATTTTTCCTCCCATCCCCTTGCATACCTAATTCTTAGTGCATATGGCGATGTATGTCTACATCACCAAGACGATGTGCTCTGCACACATCACCAGGCACACATTGCCACAGCATCAAACTTTAGTGCATCTCCCCACAAGCACTAGTGTACTTATAGCAGTCTCCTCCATCACACTATATTCCTAGTACAATTCCTTTTCATTTAAGGCCCTGCTCTTTTATGCTCCATAATTTCCACCCTTATGTCTTACACACCCAATCTTGTGCTTTATGCTTAGTTCTTCCACTAAGCTAGTGGTCCCCTGCCCATTTCTTAGAAACACATAACTGGCCATGTCTTTAGGATTTCCCTAATAGTGAAAAGGTGAGTTAATTAAGTTACTGAGCCTCTATAAAGTCAACTGCACTTAAACAGGGAAATCCTAAAAATATGGCATGTTAAGGAATGAAAACCAGAGCTCTAATCACATCTTTTTTGCTCATTTGTGAAACTCTTTATCTACCATACTACAGCAATGTTAGCATCTTCATGTCTTGCTTGAAAATATACCTCCTCAGTTAAGCTTTAACAAATCAGATGACACCCCATTCTATTTTTATCCAATACCAGAGGGGTATGCAATAATTGCAAAACAACTCATTGTGAATCCCTCTGGAAAAGAAAGGGTTAATCTGCACTCCTACATTGTCCTTTGCATTTAAACCTCATATACATTGTCTCTCTTATTCATTTTTAGATAATAAGCTCTACAGCAGGCACCTCACGTGCATTATGTCCCTCTGTAATACACTTGTGTTAATATGTAACACCTGAACCCTCAAATTATAAAGAAAGTAAACATGTACACTATATAAAAATATTCATGAGTTAATTAACTAATTCATTCATTCAGAGTTAATACTGTTTTTCTTCATAAAGTATCACTACAAAAAGCAGTCTACATCATGTCATGACTCGGGGTGGGTGAAAGCTCTTGCCATGTTCCCACAAGAAATTCAGTGAAAATCACATTGTCTACTTTTTCGTGGAAAACTACACTTTAAAACCTTCAAATTTTTCGCCCATTGGGCAAATTTCCTCACCATTTTTTCAATGGCTAGAAAGTTTCTGCCCTTTGAGTTATGTGTTTTTAGCCTTTTCGCTATAAAAATGTGACATTTCCCAGGAAGTGGAACACAATAGAAGCAGCTACAGAGAGAGGTAGAAGTGCTTTGCTGTTCGATGTGATCATTTTGGAAAATTGAGGCAGGAGAGGCTCATAGTGACTGCTATTACTATGAGAAAGTTTAAAAATAATAAAAGGGGGTACTGGAAGGACCCTTATGTGTCCACTGAGTCTGAGGACGAGGAGGAAGTGAGCACCACAGAACCAATGCTGGCCAGTCCCCTAAATCCCCCCTAGGGATCTTGGGGAATTTAATGGAAAGGGAGGAAGAAAAGGGTAGTAGTGAGAGCAGGACAGGTCAGCTGCCTGTGCCTGCTGCCAGACATGCTGCCACTGCTGCCACCATTGCTGTACCTGCTGCCAGACATTCTACCCCTGCTGCCACTAGTGCTGTGCCTGCTGCCAGACATGCTGCCCCTACTGCTATCACCATTGCTGTGCCTGCTGTCAGTGCTGAATATGCTGCCACCAGTACTGTGCCTACTGTCAGACATGCTGCCCCTGCTGCCACCAGTATGTTCCTGCTGCCAGTGCTGAACCTGCTGCCACCAGTGGTAAACCTGCTGTAATGTGTCTTGTAGTACTCAGGATGGGGGAAGGAGAAGATGATGTCAAGTATGACAGTAGGGGAACTTAAGTCACACTTGCCATCCCCAATCAGTCCCACCAGTGCTAGTACTACTACTACTAAGAAGGTCCAGCAGTTTGTTAGTGTTAGAGTGAAGGAGTGGGGAATCAATATCCTCATATTACTAGCAACTGTAGGGAGCAAGACTCTGGGGCTGAAGTTGATGTGGTTGGTATTAGTAGTAGTATAGTAGTAGTAACAATAATGGTGAAGCAGCCGGTGGGTCTCGTATTAAGGGAATATGTAACACCTGAACCCTCAAATTATAAAGAAAGTAAACTTGTACACTATATAAAAATATTCATGAATTAATTAATTCATTCATTCAGAGTTAATACTGTTTTTCTTCATAAAGTATCACTACAAAAAGCAGTCTACATCATATCATGACTCGGGGTGGGTGAAAGCTCTTGCCATGTTCCCACAAGAAATTCAGTGAAAACCACATTGTTGTCTGCTTTTTCGTGGAAAACTACACTTTAAAACCTGCAATTAAAATCTTCAAATTTTTCGCCCATTGGGCAAATTTCCTCACCATTTTTTCAGTGGCTAGAAAGTTTCTGCCCTTTGAGTTATGTGTTTTTAGCCTTTTCGCTATAAAAATGTGACATTTCCCAGGAAGTGGAACACAATAGAAGCAGCTACAGAGAGAGGTAGAAGTGCTTTGCTGTTCTGATGTGATCATTTTGGAAAATTGAGGCAGGAGAGGCTCATAGTGACTGCTATTACTATGAGAAAGTTTAAAAATAATAAAAGGGGGTACTAGAAGGACCCTTATGTGTCCACTGAGTCTGAGGACGAGGAGGAAGTGAGCACCACAGAACCAATGCTGGCCAGTCCCCTAAATCCCCCCTAGGGATCTTGGGGAATTTAATGGAAAGGGAGGAAGAAAAGGGTAGTAGTGAGAGCAGGACAGGTCAGCTGCCTGTGCCTGCTGCCAGACATGCTGCCACTGCTGCCACCATTGCTGTACCTGCTGCCAGACGTGCTATCCCTGCTGCCACTAGTGCTGTGCCTGCTGCCAGACATGCTGCCCCTACTGCTATCACCATTGCTGTGTCTGCTGTCAGTGCTGAATATGCTGCCACCAGTACTGTGCCTACTGTCAGACATGCTGCCCCTGCTGCCACCAGTATGTTCCTGCTGCCAGTGCTGAACCTGCTGCCACCAGTGGTAAACCTGCTGTAGTGTGTCTTGTAGTACTCAGGATGGGGGAAGGAGAAGATGATGTCAAGTATGACAGTAGGGGAACTTAAGTCACACTTGCCATCCCCAATCAGTCCCGCCAGTGCTAGTACTACTACTACTAAGAAGGTCCAGCAGTTTGTTAGTGTTGGAGTGAAGGAGTGGGGAATCAATATCCTCATAGTACTAGCAACTGTAGGGAGGAAGACTCTGGGGCAGAAGTTAATGTGGTTGGTATTAGTAGTAGTATAGTAGTAGTAACAATAATGGTGAAGCAGCCGGTGGGTCTCGTATTAAGGGAATATGTAACACCTGAACCCTCAAATTATAAAGAAAGTAAACTTGTACACTATATAAAAATGTTCATGAATTAAGTAACTAGTTCATTCATTCATTCATTCATTCATTCAGAGTTAATACTGTTTTTCTTCATAAAGTATCACTACAAAAAGCAGTCTACATCATGTCATGACTCGGGGTGGGTGAAAGCTCTTGCCATGTTCCCACAAGAAATTCAGTGAAAACCACATTGTTGTCTGCTTTTTCGTGGAAAACTACACTTTAAAACCTGCAATTAAAATCTTCAAATTTTTCGCCCATTGGGCAAAATTCCTCACCATTTTTTCAGTGGCTAGAAAGTTTCTGCCCTTTGAGTTATGTGTTTTTAGCCTTTTCGCTATAAAAATGTGACATTTCCCAGGAAGTGGAACACAATAGAAGCAGCTACAGAGAGAGGTAGAAGTGCTTTGCTGTTCGATGTGATCATTTTGGAAAATTGAGGCAGGAGAGGCTCATAGTGACTGCTATTACTATGAGAAAGTTTAAAAATAATAAAAGGAGGTACTGGAAGGACCCTTATGTGTCCACTGAGTCTGAGGACGAGGAGGAAGTGAGCACCACAGAACCAATGCTGGCCAGTCCCCTAAATCCCCCCTAGGGATCTTGGGGAATTTAATGGAAAGGGAGGAAGAAAAGGGTAGTAGTGAGAGCAGGACAGGTCAGCTGCCTGTGCCTGCTGCCAGACATGCTGCCACTGCTGCCACCATTGCTGTACCTGCTGCCAGACGTGCTATCCCTGCTGCCACTAGTGCTGTGCCTGCTGCCAGGCATGCTGCCCCTACTGCTATCACCATTGCTGTGCCTGCTGTCAGTGCTGAATATGCTGCCACCAGTACTGTGCCTACTGTCAGACATGCTGCCCCTGCTGCCACCAGTATGTTCCTGCTGCCAGTGTTGAACCTGCTGCCACCAGTGGTAAACCTGCTGTAGTGTGTCTTGTAGTACTCAGGATGGGGGAAGGAGAAGATGATGTCAAGTATGACAGTAGGGGAACTTAAGTCACACTTGCCATCCCCAATCATTCCCACCAGTGCTAGTACTACTACTACTAAGAAGGTCCAGCAGTTTGTTAGTGTTAGAGTGAAGGAGTGGGGAATCAATATCCTCATATTACTAGCAGCTGTGAGGAGGAAGACTCTGGGGCTGAAGTTGATGTGGTTGGTATTAGTAGTAGTATAGTAGTAGTAACAATAATGGTGAAGCAGCCGGTGGGTCTCGTATTAAGGGAAGTTGTAGGGGAAGCATTTGAGAACATCCAGACTAGCAGTCAAGGGAGCCCACATCATTCCTCTGGCTCTGGGAGTCCCCTTCCCTTCATGACAGTGTCCAAGTGGAACATGAATAAGCCAGAACTGGTGGTGGATAGCAGGTGCTGAAATAATACCAATACCACCACCACCACCACCAGAGCACAGATCAACTGCCTGTGTCTGCTGCTACTGCTGCCAGTCTGCCTTCTTCATATGACCAGCACATGGCAAGTATGACATTAGGGGACCCTCTGTCACATTGCTCATTACCTCCTCCAACTAGCAGTTGGATGTCTGTAGTAGAGCAGCAGCAGCCCATATAGACTAGTGGTGGTGGTGGTGATGATGATGGTTGTGAAGAAGCTGGGGGTGGAAGAGACATTAAAGGGCTTTTTAGCCCAAACTGAGAAGGAATGGCAGACAGGGATAAATATGGACATTACTACCACCACCAGCAGTGAGCTTTTGGAATTTGCAACTGCTCTAATTCCTGCTGTGGCTGAGTTGCAAGGGCAGCAGGATGCTGAGGAGCAAGCTAGTGTGCCACAGACCACCGCGGACACAGTGGAAATGGGGTCAACAAATGATGTGGGACTAGGACAGGTTCCACTTACCAGCGCCAGCAATACTCCTAGTTGCAGTGCTGATTCTGAGGCAGTAGCAGCAAGAGCAGCAACATCATCCTTTGGCCCAGACAGTGAAGTGGAATGTGGAGGACAAGAAGAAAGAGTCCATTCTTCTCCACCTGTTCCTTATCCCCTGAAGTCGTGGGTGTGGGACTATTTTTCTATTGGGCAGGCACAGTGCAGTCATCACCAATGGCACTGTGCACAATTTGTGACAAGTCAGTGAAAAGAGGAAAGGAGGGAAGACACCTTGGCACAATCACCCTGATAACACACATAAAACACAGACATCATGACATTTATGTCAAACATGTTACAGCCAAACACACACCAAAGAAATCAAGCACTGCTGTTGCTGACTCTCTAGAAAGGCAACAAAAGGAGAGGTGGAGATCAAAGAGGAGGAAGAAAAGAGGAGCCCAGGCAGAGATTGGTAGTTCTATGACAAGTAAACTAGCTCACCATCACCTTCTTCCTCTAGAGTAATTACATCTACTGCCAATCCAACTCTTTCATTGTTACCTCCCCAGCCAAATGATGGCCACTCTGTACAACAGTAGTTGAAAATACTGCAATTATGGACTAAGGACAATTGAAAATGGTCACTGGCCAACACAACATGACCTGCTGGCACTAGGCCAGTAGAACATTACTTTTTTCTCAGGGCTTGTGCTTTAAAAAAAAAGTACAAAAATAATAATAAAAAATATAGTCCTAACAAGCCTAAGTCCTACAAATCAATGTTTGCTTAGGGCTTGGGCCAAACAAGCCGAAGTCTTACAAATCAATGTTACTTCAGGGCTTGTGCCTCTAATAAGTCTATGTCCTACAAATAAATGTTTCCTCAGGGCTTTGGCCTCGGCTCTAACAACAAATCTAACAAATCATCCTCTACAAAATACTCTATCACATCAAGTATCAGTCTACCCCAGTGGCAGCTTATGTCAGGGGGTTCCTGTCTCTATCACTTTACATACAAATTTCTAATGTTATAGTATTTATTTTGTTGTTAACTGTAACCCCAATACCAGTCAAACCCCCCAAAACAAATTCCCTGTTCAACTGATTAATTCCCTAGACTCCACCCACCAACACAGTCACCCTTCTCATACCCTTTTTATACCATGGGGTTTTTTAATTGTACTTAGGATTTTTTTTTTTTATTAATTGACCCCCCAATCCCAGTAAACAAACCCCTCAACTGATCCAACACAGGCACTCACATGCCCTTTTTATACTATGGCTTTTGGAAATAAAATAATATTTGTTATGTGTTGTGTGTAAATTTAATGTTCCTATTGATTTCAATGAAATGAGCTAAGCGTAAAAAGCAGAAAAACTGCACTTTTTGCGGGAAATGCCATTATTCACCAATTTCAGTTTGAGGCCCAAATTTTCACCCATCCCTACTCATGATATGAGTTTCACCTAAAATAAATTGTTGAAAATCAATTATTCATGTGGCCTTATTTGGTGTTATCCCTAAAATAATTCTAATACCACCTGTTTTGTAGAACAATACTTTTAATGAAACCTACATAGCAAGGAATACAATTAAGTTGTTTTCCATAACAAGTTTTTAGTGATTAAATGTAACATAGATAATGATTCAATTAGATAATTTGAACTATAGCTCAATGACGTGAAATCTGATTGCATATATAAGAATAAACATTAAAGGGATAGTAATACTTAAGTATTACTAATCCCTATAGTAAAGTCCTCCAAAACAAAAAAATGTATTGCCATCAGTGTCATCTCTCAAACCTTTATGGTTTGAGAGATAATCGCTTCTAAAGTTGCACTCTCCCTCCCCCTTCCCCATAGTCAGCATTCTAGCTGACTGCAGGAAAGAGAGTCGTACGACTTTCAGGGGGCTCTCCAGCACAGCATGATCCCATTACTAAAAAAGAAAACTTTCACTGAAATGGTCTTCTTCATGTGCTTGGTTTGCAAGCACACGTAGAAGACCGTTTTAGTGAAAGTTTTTTTTTTAGTTAACGCGATCGCGGCTCTGCTGCAGAGCCGCCTGATGATCTATGACCAGATTTCCCTTCAGTCAGCTACAACTCTGACTTCGGGGAAGGGGGAGGGAGAGGGCTACTTTAGAAGCGTTCATCTCTCAAACCATAAAAGTTTGAGAGATGACACTGGGGACAATACGTTTTTTTTAGTAGGACTTTACTATAGGGATTAGTAATACTGAAGTATTACTATCCCTTTAATATAGAACAATATACCGACACCAACTGATTACGCAGATTCAGTTGTTTCAGTCCAAAACAATAAATAAAAATACTAATCTTGAAACAGAGCTATAAAAAAATACTGTTGCTATGGTGACTAGCAAAACTGCTCAAATGCATTTTAATCAAATAACTTACATCATGTTCGACTTCACTATGGTAATATGTTTGTATTGTACATATGCCTTTTCATAAGTAGCTCAATTGTTAGAGCCATCACTAGAGTAGCTGAAATCATACAATAATTTAAATTAACTGTTTCAGCTCTTGCTCTATGGTATATACCAACATCCATTTTCATTAGGGCCTAGTTGCAGTAAAAATTTATTTAAATGATCAACATTTTTTTCATGTAATGGTGTTCTAAGCCCAGTATACATTTGATTTGGCACAGTCAGAAATATTTAGTTATGGATGTAAAAAGATCAGACCATTAACAATTACACTTCAGTTTGTATTAAGAAATATTATACAGTTTGTAGGAAATCAGTCCTCTTACCACAAGGGAAGTCAGAATATTAGATGAAATGTATCTAATAAATATTATGTGTACACCATTAGTGGCAGAAAAAATCATTAAAACAAAGACTCGAAAATATGTTTAATATCAGGAAATAACACCAGAGCATGTTTTGTATTGATTTAATGAGCAGATGGATTTTTCAATACTTATTTTCAAAAAAATGTTCTTAATTATTAAATAAAAAGTGCCTTATATAAGGCACTTTTTATTTAATAATTAAGAACATTTATTAAAAATAAGTATTGAAAAATACATCTGCTCATTAAATCAATATAAGTGCAAAAGTGCAGCTATTCTAGAGTAAACCAGCTGTATTGTAGGGATCAAGTAAAAATTCTTGGCAATTAAAATTGGACTTTTAACTCCTTGAATGTGAGAAAGCTCCACACTGCATTGCTTCAAGGCATTGGAGGTTTGTGTAGCATTCAAGGGGTTAAAAGGCCCATTTCAATAAATATGAATTTGGGGAATATTTATTTCTCCTCTGTGGTGCAGTTGGTTTGCCCCAAATTTGATCCAGTTTGCATTTATACATAAGGCCCAAAGTCTTGCATTATTCATTATTTTATCCTCAGAGTTTCTGAGCATGAAAATTGTATCCATGTAGATGTTTATGGTGTTCATTTACTTAAAGGCATAGCAATGTTTCACAATAGAAGCTGCTCCAATTAATCTTCATAGTATTTGGGTCATGGAGAGTGTTATTTCAGTATTGTCAGAGTTGTAGTTCAAAAGTAATTGAATGATAAAGTATCCCTCTCCCGCCCCTTTAACTTATGTAACACTGCTCATCTCACTGCAGCAAGACTGTCCAGATGGGACAATCTTCAGTGAGCATAAGGACAGTGTTTTCCTTATGTTCACAGTAAGAAGATTGTCCCTTGCTGTGAGTTGTTTGGTGAAGAGACCAAATTCCACGCAGCTTACACTAGGTAAAAGGGGCAGGAGGGGGACACTTTATCATTCAATTACTCTTGAACTACAACTCTGACAGTATTGAAATAACACTCTCCATGGCCTAAATACTATGAAGATTAGTTGGAGCTGCTTTTATTGTGAAACATTGCTATGCCTTTAAGGGAGTATTTGAAATATGTTATTAAATATGAGTAAACTTTGTTTTCTACCAAAATTGCTATTTAACATAGCTGATAATGCTGAAAAAGACATACACCGATCAAGTTCAGCCCTTGCCATATCACCCTTGTTGTTCCAGAAGCAGGCAAAACAAAGACAAAAAACCCTATTGAAGCTATTTCTAATTAAGCCCCAAGTGGGTAAAGAAATTCCTTCCGGACTCCAAAAGGCAGTTGGATCTCTCCCTGGATCAACATCCTATCTGCTTTTTATTTATATTTTTATTTGTTTGTTTTACTTTTTATATTTTAGAAAATGTTTTACCAGTAAGAATACATTGAGATTCCTCATATTTTTAAGTCTGTCCTGGAGAGTTTGCAGTAAAGGGTTACATATCTACACAATTAGAGAAACATTATATATTCACATATACTTACACATACATACACACTAAAAAATTATATATAGTTACATATTATTTTTAGATATATAGAAGCAGTTATTTTTAAAGATTTCAGACTAGGTGAAGATCTGATTTTTTCCGGCAGGTTAATCCAGGCTTTTGGAGTTCTGAAGAGAAGGCAGATCAACCTGCTTCTTTCTCATAGGGTGGTATACATGTGGTATACGTAGTGAGGTGTTAGCAGTGGAGTGGTCATATTTCTCATTACTATTGTAAACTAGAAAGGTATCCAATACTTTATTGAAAGCAACTACAGTTTCTGCAAAGAATCTGCAACTTTACTGCCCTTACTGTAAAAACACTCCTGCCTTGTAGTAATTTACAAAGTTCCATTGTAGTCCTATTCACTCAATAATATGGAACATCAGTAGACTCCATTTCGCAGTGATGTAGCTGTTCATTAAAAATACCCCCTTTATTAAAGTTTATGTTTTTGTTTCTGCAAAACAACCTACAACCATATAAAAATATGAACTTTTTTTTCCTTACCTGCTTTTAGACGGCAAATTGCCCAAACAAGACAAAAGTATTATGGAACATACAGGTTCCTGGCGAGTTCAGAAAAATAAAGGTATGTTCTGGGCAATATGTCCCTTCTTGCTCTATCCCAGTTAGGAACACTTAACATGTTACAGTTTAGAGATACCACTGCTTGAACATGCATTAGACAAGCAGAGCTTCTCCCTTTGCCTTCCTGGTAAAAATGGCAACAGTTTTGTCTAAATATGTAGTGAATTGGAGAAGATCAGATAGTAGGTAATACTGGACTCTACTTTCAATGTCAAACCCTGGGAATTTCCAGGTATGTCTGTACACCATAGCCCTTATGCAAAAATAAAAAGCTGAGCACGTTTGGAGCAAAACAACTGCACCTTGGAGTGGGGGGTAACAATTCCCATTGCTTTAAATTAGGCTTTATCTGCTCAATATCTAGGGCTATCACTATTATATTGCATTGGATACCTCTATAGCTTCAAAGGGGCTAAGAACCCCAATTTATACATAAGGAGAATTTGTACATTTTTATTTTACCCTAATGGTGTAGTTGGTATGCTCCGGAATGCACATATTTTTCAGTAACTGCCTCTACACACTTAGCGCTCTCTGTTCAAAAGTTGGAGTCGTTCTGAGGCATATCATCTGTACCACAGGGAACAAATAAAAATGTCCACTGATTAAATCAGGCTGTTACCCATCTGAATGCTAGAGATACCTCTAATGCATAGCCTTGTAATGTGTCAGAGACCTCTCCATCACTAAAGGGGTTAATAGTCTCATTTAAATCAGTGGGAATAAGTCAGATAGAAAGGGACCAGCGTATATATACCTAACTCCATAACATAATGCCTTGTGTGTTCAGTTGTGATTGCTATGACAATTGGACTCATATCCTGCATGTCAGTCAGTGAACAGAGAGTATATGTTCTAATCCTCTAAGGTATTGTTGCGGGTTTTAACCATTTGAGTGCCAGAGATGTATCCAATGCATTTGTGCTGCAATGCATTTGAAACTTCTCTGGTACTCATAAGGTTAAGTTATCATTATAGCCAGCTACAACTGTTGTGGCCACTGGTCTCATATCACTCATGTCAGTCATTCATTCAATAGGCAATATTTTCAAATCATGATCACTTCAACATACTTCATATTAATGGAATGTCTGATGGAAAGTCCACACTAAACCAGGCAATGGAATCAATTTGTAGAACCTATTCCTGCCTAACGTCAGGACAATTCTGCCCTGAATTGTCAGTTTGTACAGGGGATGATAATGAAGCAGTCTAAGGGAGTTTCTGGGCATTCAGTTCTTCCACACCCCTGTTACCACTATACAATAATCAAAGTTAAGAGAAAATGGTGGGAGTCTAGTCAATTTCCCTGAGCTTGCTGGCATCAAAGCCCTAACATTTATGGAGTTTTTTAACAATGCGTTGCATACCCCTCTGGCACTCAAAGGGTTAAGCCCTTGAAAGGGATATTATTGCTATAATTTCACAACAATGAATACTGTAGATATTATGAACATGAATAGAAAGAGCTATGTCCCATCTCTCAAACTTTTATAGTTTGAGAGATTGAAGCATGTAAAGTTCTGATTTCCCAGAAGTCTGCCATGTTTATAATGTCTACAATGTCTATAATGTAGCAATGTGATCCTTTGAGTGGTCTGAAACACATTGCCTCTCCAGCATTTAAGGGGCCAAAAGTCAAATATCAGTCAATGGGAATTTGTTTTTATCATGTCTGTTTTTATGTATCCCTTATAGTGAAGTTGGGTTTCCTCAGATGTACTTCAGTTTACTTTTATTTATTATATATATATATATATATATATATATATATATATATATATATATGTAAGCCCACTAGACCCATCATATTGGTAGTGCTAAATGTGTGCTCAATTCTAAACACTAAAACAGTGAGGAAAGAATATAAAATCAACCCTTTACATGCATTTTGAACCCCTCTTGCACTCAAAGGTTTCAGGCACAAAATAATATAAACATGCATCTAGGTATATAATGATACAGAGAAAGAGAAAACGTCAATAACACAGTGTCACAAATGTACTGAAAGCATTAAAATGTAATCAATGTATATTAGCTCATCACATTACTTCCATTGTCATACAGGTCAGTCCTTTGGGGATCCTGTATTACTGCTGCCTTAGTGAACGGCTTGGCATTGTGTCAAATGGAAAACTTAATGGAGCAATAACCTTGTTTTAATGGAAAAATAATATTATCTGGATTTTTTAAAAATATAGTTATTCCCACTGCTGGGAGATAGCTATTCAAAAAGTATTAAAGCTCATACTTATTTTTTAAATGTATTTTTTATCAAACTGTTAGCAGAAGCCTTAACTTTGTCCACAATGGCAATTTTTGCCTTTACAATAAATCCTAAGGGTGAGCTTGAGTCAATGACTGCAGCTATCCATATAAAGTCAGAGCAAAAGCGCCACCTGGAAACCGTTTAAAAGAAAAATAAGAGGAACTTTTCCTAGTTGGATAGAATTGTAGGAAACCCCTCAGGGTGGGTACTCACAGAATAAGAGGCTATCCCAGCCTCTGAGTGAATTAGCACATAATATCTCTACAGATTAAACCTCCAATCTCCAACTCTCGATATCAGAAATCCACAATACTCAAGCAGGTAATCTTCATATACAAACTTGCTTTATTAAAATATTTGTACATAAAATGTACCAAAATTGCATACACCTGACGCTGATGTACTAAGTCAAATGTAAGCAATTCTAAGGAAAACCCAGTAGCTTTACCATAGAGACATTACTCACATTACCATGGAGTTAACCCTTTAAGTACTAGAGAGTTATCCAATGCATTTTCTTGTCAACTAGCAACGAGCCTGCAATACAAATTTACAGGCTCTATAGGAATGGTGTCCTACCCCGGGTGCAGTCGCTTTTAGCCCACTATTGCCTTTCACAGAGAGGAAATATCCTAAAGCATATCATACTGTTCCTTCCATAACAGCAGTCCAACCACAAAATGCCAGGCAATTCCTCTCTGAATAAGAGAAGCAGCCAACCCCAGATGTACATTTCGGCCTTCTTGGGCCTTGTCAGTGAGGTGTAGCTGATCTCTCTTGGCATGTATCAGTACAGCTGCATATAACTAGGTCTACACATAGCCAACTAAAGTAAATTGCAGCTTCTTACAGTAGCTCCTACTATTATCTCTAAATTGCCTTGGAGCAATCACATTTTTAACATTAACGATTTTGATGATCAGAGGATTGAGCAACTTGCTGCTTTGCAATACGTGCCACACCTCTCTGGTCCTCATAGAGTTGAAATGTGTCCTGAACATAGATATTGTGTGATAATCAAGCAGTTCCTGATCACATTTAACCCTCTGAGTGCTTTTGCAATGAGTTGCGTATCCCTCTGGCACTCAAAGGGTTAAGAAATGCCCAGGTATATCTAGGACATTATATTTTTTATGAATTTTAATAAGCACAGCTGCGGATAGACCTATAACATCAATAATAATATTTGCAATATCATTAGTATTAGTACTATTGAATTACAATTGGAAAGAAGGTCATATTGGGTTAAACTTTCTGCCCCATTCCTAGCATACTGATTCCTGAGATGTGACTATGGGTAATATTTGTAATATTTGTAATTACATTTCCACAATGACCTGTATCAGCAAGCACTGTGGTCAGTAAGGGGTTATCACTAGTTGTATCTATGGAGAAATTTGTAGGTCAAACACTTGGAAATGATTAATGCAATGTGAACTACATATCCCATGTGAGAAAGCAGTGGTTATCAAACTGCTCTGTGGAACCTCAGGATTCCCTAAAGAAGTACAAGAAGTACTGCAGAACAAATATTTATAATGGCAGACAGTGGGGCAAGGCTGGGGGGCAATCAATGAGATTTGTGTACTAAAAGGACTGGAAAATGCTGAAGGAAGCCAACTATCGCACAGGAAAAATCCTTATTAATTCAGATGAAACTATCTAGTATTCAGTGGGTTAATAGCCCTATTTAAATCAATAGGGGCATGGGTTTCTTTGTTTCTGATGGTACATTTTGGGAATTTTATGGTAATGGATACCTAAAATCATAGCCTAGTAATTTAGGGCTAGATTTAAAGGCTCACGTTAAACCAGCCGCTAAGTGAAAAAGGTGCATCGTTCGCAAATAATAAATGAGTTATGGCAGATTCAATAGGTACTCTACAAGAATAGCTATCGAGCGTAGGCACAGCCAAAACACGTAACAGAAAAACCGTTGTCGCTCATGTTAATGCACAACGTGCGGCAAATCACCCGATAACATAGCTCATAACAACTTGTAACATAACGGCTGCCGTTGGCTAGCAACCCTGATTGATGCAACAACAAATTCAAACACACAGCCAATCCCAAAGCCCCAAAGTATCCAAAAACTTCAAATACACATATGTATACCCAAAAATAACTGTCACACACTGTCTGTTATCGAGTTCTTGAGAGCTAGATATCAGGACCCAGGAGCGGAGGATAGTGATCAGAGAGAGGGAGACAGGAGCATTCATTGGAGGTAGAAGGAGATTTTGGAGTTTGGAGAGAGGTGCACTAACTATTCACATATTACACTTTTGCACATATTACATACACACATATAAACACAAACACATACACATACATACACATAGTCCTTTTTTTTATAACACCTTACACATTTTAAATTTTATTTTTACAGTGTGAATCTGTGAGTGAAAGTGTGTGACAGACAGTGAGTGGATCGGGTGTGTCCGTGAGGGCCTGTGGGAGTGCCTGGGTGGGAGTGATAGCCAGGAGAGGAGGACAGGAGAGAGGGATGGGGAGAGTAGTGGAGGAGGAGGAAGGTCAGGAGGATATCCTTGAGCAGAGCAGGGGTGGGAGAGGGAGAGCCTCCACACTACCGGTAAGTGCAACACTACATAACCACACACTACATCAACCAACACCAGCTGCACACACAGTCACACCTCAACACATGCCCATCATTCATCCATACAACTGCACCAACACAGCACCCTGAGGGTTAAAAACAGGACATGACACCAGGACAAATGTCAAGGTCCAGCTTGGGACAAACCTGTCAAAGTCCTAGTTCAACCCTCCTGTCGCTGTGCTCATCACACACAATACACAAACCGTGTTGTTCAAAATGTCGTCTGTTAAATATTATCACTGTTCACACACAATGTCACCCATGTTCCCACAGGGAAGTTAGCACCTAACTCCTTGAGTGCTAAAGGGATCATCAATGCATCGATCAACAATACTTTGGCAACCCCTCAAGGACTCAAAGGGTTAACCAGACACCATCAAGTCAATAGGCCAACGATCACATGCTACACAGGGGACATTCACTAAGCAGTGACAAAGATGGTGGAGAGAAAGTAACCCTCACACACCCTCACTTCAACAATACCAGTGTTAGTCTATGGAGAATATGCAAAAACAAGAATCAAGTTGATAGGGTCCTATTGTACAGACTCCATGGAAAACACTGGAAATGGGGAAAGGAGATCACTGGAGAACTCAGCATCATGTTCACTTCATCAGTTCAACATCACCGCTTACTGAATCACAAAAAGGGTGGATCAGGTAACACATCACAGTGTCCCAGAGAATAACTGGTTGTATGTGCAACACACAGGCCGCAAACAATTCCCCAGAATGAAAGGTGGATGAAGTAGGCCTTGGTGTTGTGGCTGCAATCATTTACTCTAACTTGAAATGACATATCCTACATCTGATTCCCACATGGATCCACAGGGGTGCTGATGCCATGGATGGATGGTATACCAGTCACTGTTTGCAGGATACACATGGGAACCAAATATCAACCATTGTACCTTGGTCACCAACAGGCCATGACTGATGGATATCTCAGATTGAGTATGGTTGCCTCACACAGAAGGATGGATGGGCTCATACACAGAGAAAAAACAGGCCTCAATCAAAGATATCCCTCACTACTGGCTTGATTGTTGCCTTTCACAACATGGACAGGATCTTGTCAAATTCATCAATCTGTGATTGGCAGGGTGGTATCCCATGCATCACAATGTAATGCATATGATATCATCATGACAACCAGAGAGTCATCTGTCAAGTAATCCTAAATTGTACATTGTACAGGATCAAATAAGAAGATAGGGTTGAATAACACTTGAATCCCACTGCAGATCTATTCCCAAGAGATATGGACACTAACAAAAACGGTCAGATATGTACCTTTCAAATGTTTCAAAATATGTCCCAACATGATGTGAACACAGAGATCAGTTCACTGGATTTGATTGCCTTACTGGCCAGATATGTGCACCCATCAAAAATTAACCTACATTGCTACCATCCAAATACACATACATAGTATATCCCACTCTACATAGATGGGATATACAAGGTATGTTCATATCCATCATATCAATCCAATTTATTTTTGGATGGGTGCACATATATAGCCAGTAAGGCAATCACACGTACTGAACTGCTCTCTGGCTTCACATCTTGGAAGGATATTTTTGTATCCATATGAAGGGTACATATCCATATATATATATATATGACCATTTCTACTTGTTTGTAACTATAATGGGATAGCAATGGGTAATTTCATCATGATGTAATATCATTGGCATCTTAATAAGATGTGTTTCGATGTAAGTCCTATCCCTCCAACTCTCAAGGTTATACAGATATTGCTCTATGTGACAGTTGGAGATATCTGTCATTTGACCACACGGAGGCTCTTCAGCAGAGCCAAATTTGCAACATTTCGAGATAAATACTTCTTTGGAATGGTCCACAGAGTGTGCTTGCAGACCATGCACACTCTGTAGACCATTCCAATTAAGTATTGTTCTCTAAATGGGGCGATTTTGGCTCTGCTGAAGAGCCTCTGTGTGGACAAATTACTGAAATCTCCATCTGTCACATAGAACAATATCTGAATAACCATGAGTGTAGGAATGATAGGACTAACAGCGAACAACATCTGTTTTCACAATGCCTACAATATGACATCAAGGTGGACTTAACCTTTGCTATCCCCTTGAAGGGATAGCCATCCATAAAAGTTGTAAAGACAAAAATGTTGTAGGATTCACCCCCCATGTAAAACAATGGTATTCCCACTGCTGAAAGGTGTGTTAATTCAAAAGGTGTCACAGCTCAAACATGGATATGTCAGGGGCAATATCCCAGTGACCTGAAATTGTACAGTGGTGCTGTTATTATACTATCATATGGACAGCTCTGGTACAGGGACCAGAAATCTACATGGGAGCATGTTGCAACAGCCCCACTGTACTATTTCGGGCCACTGTGATATTATCACGGTCCTCGTGATCTCTCTCTGTCACTCTCGCTTGTGCTGCTCCCCTATTGGTTGAGCTTGTTTGGCCCGCCCCTGGTGACCTTTTTATACCTGTCCATTGGTACCTGTCAGGTGCCCTTTCATGGTGTTCCAGAGCCAGTGTTGCTGTTGCTGTGTTCCTGCTTTCCTGATTTCCTGTGTACCGAATTGGCCTGTTCTGACTATGCTCCTGTGTTCCTGCTCCGTGATCTGACCCGGCCTGGCTGACCTTCCTGCTCGTTGCTGATCTGGCTTGTCTGCGAATCTCCTCCGTGATCTGACCCGGCCTTGCTGACTTCCTGCTCTGTGACCTGCACCGACTTGCTACTGTTCCTGTTTACTGCTGCTGTTGTCACTCCGGTGACATTCTGATCACTGCAGCGAGGGTGTCTGTGCTGATCGAGACTGCTACCATTAACTCCTGCTGAGCCGTGTCTCCTGAGCTGAGTCTCCCATTACACTTACAGGCTGTACCACCTTAAGCTGGTCTCCTTGGCACTTGCAGAGCAATTCCTTTACTCACTGAGCCTCCGATTGTACTTGCAGAGCTACATCTTCTACCACTGCTGCTGTTGTTAACTCTTGAAGAGCCGTTGCAGTTATCCGCTGCTCCTGCTGAGCCGGCCGTGTTGTGGGCCTTGGTTAGACGGCGGCTAATATTGTCAACTAAGCAGAGTAGACAGTCTCCGTTAACGCGCCCGTGGGAGGCGCTATTGGCTCTAGCTCCTTCAGAGTTCTCTCCCATACGACCCGGTGGGGCAATTGGTTCAAGCACTTGCAGCAACAGGTGGTTTCCGTTAATACGCCCATGGGGGCTATCAACTAAGCTCTTGCAGTACTCAGTGTCTGATGTTACGCTTGGAGGGCTCCTGGCTCACGCTCTAGCAGTGCAGGTGGTCTCCTTATACATCGTGGGGTTTATTGGCTCAGGCTAACACTGTACAGTTGGTCTTCGTTCTACGCCCGTGGGGGCTATTGGCTCAAGCCATCAAGTTACAGTTGGTCTCCGTTATACGTCCGTGGGGGCTATCTTCCAACTACCCTGCAGCGTTCTGCCTCAGTCTCTGCACTACCTAAGCAGCTCTCTACATTTAAGGACTTAAGGTGTTGTGTAATCTAGCACCTCTAGCTGCCTCTTATTCACCTTGGGTGTGCCAAACACCACAAATGAGACTGACGATTCCTTGTATTTAACTATTGCTTGCCATTCGCTATTCTTAGCCTGTCCAGTGACAGTATATGTATTATCCTTGCTTCTGTATACTGGTCCTGTGAAGGCATATATTTCCTATATACTGCTATTTTCTGTGTTGCCTATAGAGGGCGATCTTGTTCTTATTTTTTTTCCTTTAATAAAACTGTGTTTTATTCTAATCCACTGTCTGAGTGTCTGAAAAACCGTTACAGATATTGCACCTCAAAATGAAACCTTTACCCGTAATAACTCAAGTATCAAACAACACTTTTCAGCAGTGGGAGTACCCTTGTTTACCCAGGGGGATTAACCCAACCACATTTACTTTTCTTCACCAGATTTCAAAGTATAACTGTCTCCTCAAACCTATGGCTACGTTCACTAATCACAACATCTCATTTCTCCATACAGCTTACGGCCCTCAAGCCCAGCGGGAGCCCGTGGAGGAGGCTACGTCACACCCCAGTGAGGCGTACACAGAGGAGGGAACCAGCCGGTGGTCACCATACCCACCATCACCATTTCCTCCAACACAGGTTGCACCACCACCTTCTACACCACCACAGGCTGCACCCCTCCAAGCTGCACCTCCCCAGTACAGTGGCTGGATGCAACAGGAGGAGAGGTGGATGTATCCAGCCACCACCACCAGCTACTGCCCTCCAGCGGCAGCACCACCACCGCCAGGGAGGCAATGGCTGCCAGGGACAGTGGCCACCACCCAATATGGGCCATATGCATCCCAGATCAACCCACCCTCCTGGATGGCTCCACAGCATGCCCCAAGGTTTGATCCCAGGTGGGGTCCAAGCACCTATCAGTGGCCAACATATGACCCTTGGCCATTGGACTACCCACACCTGGGCCTGATTGGGGAGCCCCAGCACCCTCTACCCAGGGACAATTTTACACCTTCACCAGCACACACATCATAGGGCAGCTCGGAGTCACTTGATGTGGTGGGCATATGCCTATCATCTGCACCAGCCACTCCAACAGCTGTCACAGCAGCCACAGCACTTCCAGCAGCAGCAGAGGAAACAGCACTTCCAGCAGCAGTAGAGGAAAAAGCACTTCCAGCAGCAGCAGAGGAAACAGCACTTCCATCAGCAGCAGAGGACACAGCACTCTCAGCAGCAAAGGACACAGCAGCACCAGGGTCACTAGGCACATCCACCTCCAGCACTGCACGCCTCACAGTGCTGTGTCTTCAGTTATGGATTAGGTGGCAGGGTTGTCTCCAATGCATTGCCATACAATGCAGTGAACACAACCTCTGCCTGGGTGAAATGTTTGTGGGATGCTACACACACACACACACACACACACACACACCATTGTCCAAATTAACCTGACACAACAGTGTTACATGGCCATGTTGTGTGTTAGAATTGTTCTGAACATACCCCTCATCACAACAACTTGTGCAACACTTAACATTCGTCTGTATCAATTGATGTGTTTGAAGGGGAAACCAAACAAACAGCTATGTGACTTAGCAGGGATATAACAAGCAGGACAGATGGAACATGCTTCACTATTGACTTAGGATCAAGCTCCTATTGTGCAGCTGACTTACTGGTGAACACAATGTACACCCTAGGATCCCAATGTGTGTGCTACACATTGGGATCCTAGGGGGAGCATTGTGTTCTCCAGTATGTCAGTTGCACAAAAGGTGTTTGAATCACAGCCTAACTTACTGGATAACCCAATGATTTTCCTAAGATGTCAATGTGTAGCAAACACATTAAAAACTTAGGTTGGGCATTGGGTTATGTACTAAGTTGTGATGTTGTTTAACTAAGATTGTAACACACTTCACCAGTGATAACACTTGTTCACTTGGTCTTGTTGTATTTTTGATGAAGCCCATGTACTGAGATATGTCAACCTACAGCAATCTCAGGACATTGATTATATTGAGCAAGACACAAACCGTGGACGTGACATCACTGTGGAAGTAATGATGTCCCCCGTATCACCTGCTATCACCACAACACCCATTAGTGTATCACTGCCATCATCCCATTGCATGAATACATCACAATGTTCACTCATGGTCAAACAACCAGTGGACTCCTGTGATGTGGGTCATGCCTTCCTATGTATGAGGTATACTCTAGCCCTGAGTATGGTTCATAATTGAGATATGTCAAATCCAACATTTATGCATACAGACAGACAAATACTGAATAGTGATGGTACTCCTTTATTGTATCTCAAACTACAGTAACACATACATGTTTTTTCTGGGTATATAGCCTATATGCATGAAACACTTGTATGAGCACACAAACGGTACATCTGAACTAAATAGGGATACTCTTGTAACACTGGGGAACTACTCATATGTTGTCCACATGGTTTGTCTACTCTGTGATGAGCAGTCTTACTGTACAGGTCTGATACCTGGGTGGTAGTACACACATGAATTCATGTCTATATGTGAATGTTCTAGTAGAGGTTGCATCACCAACACAATCACTGGAAACACCAAGGGGTGAGCTTCTTGCAAGTGTTGTCTAGACTTCAGTCCAGTCACATGGAAACTACCCTGTTCAAGGATGGATCGTGCTATGGATGCCTGTGGGACAAGAGGACAGGATTTGGAACATCATCCTCGAAGTGTTCATCATGCAACAGCTACACCATTATGATCCTCTTCATCTTTCTCCTGACATGGGGCTACACGAATCATTGCTGTGGAATGTGTTGTGTACTAGTCTATGAACCATCATGGGGGATAACTAAGGGGATGTTAACCATCTTTAGGGATATATGCCCCTGACATGGTTACACACAACAACTGATATGTCCTGATAGCTTCCTGACAACAATATATTTGGTCTGCCACTGTCAGAGACAGTCCAAATATGTTTGGATCATGGAGCTATCAGGACATATTTGTTGATGTGTGTATTTCTGTCTGGGGCACATATCACTGCACACACACACAGGTCAGCATGGTGTCCCTGGAGACGTGATCCACATGTAATGAGCTCTATGTTGTGTAACAAACTACCACTGTAGAGACATCCCTCTGCTGCTCTTTTTAGCTCTAGCAAACTACAGGTCCCATGTTCGCTCAAATGTCCCCTTAACCCCTGATGTGATAGTGTGTTATCCGATGCATTGCCTTGGATGAGACTCTCTCACTACAGGGGTACCATGGTTGCTATGGGTGTGATCCTAGAAAAACCACTTTAGTTGGTGCCTGGGGAGCCGTGGAATATGTTGCACAAGGTTAAAGTGTTGTATCTTGGTTTCCAGGGGGACATGCATGATATCCTTGGGGTGGCAGTATCAACATGGACGACAGGGTGTCAGATGTAATTGAAATCTCTAGGCCCAATCTGACTGGTCCATGGAATGGTTGATGGTGGTGGTCCATACTGCAGCCAGTGTCAGGGCTGCGTCACTGATTCTGTGGGGTGAAACAGAAGATGTGTGTTGTGGTGGGTGTGCATGCATGGATTGTGTGCATACAGGTATTATACTTACAGCTGAAGTGATCCCTGATCAATATGTGTCTTGTCTGCATCCCTGTTAGGGTTTCCTCACCCTGGACAATGTCCAGTGGGTCGTCAGGTCTGGGTGGGGGCTGTACATCTTTGATGAGTCTGGGGGCGACCGAGATGTTAGGGAGGATGGCACATGCCATGACAATGTCGCAGACCTTGCCAGGTGCATACTGCAATGCTCCCCCCAAGTGGTCCAGACATCGGAATCAGGATGTGAGGAGGCCAAAGGTACACTCAATGGCATTGCGAGTTCTGGCATATGCCTGGTTATATCTTTCCTGGTTATCAGTTTGGGGATTGGCGAGCAGGGTGAGGAGCCATGGCTTGCAGCCATAGCCAACATCACCTGTGAGTGACGTAGTGAGACAAGGAGCACATGTTGTGTGAATGCTGTTTCATTAGGTGAACATACTAGCATGTGTATCACGGTGCCCGTGCTCCCTTGTTTATATTTTCCTGTCAGTTATCCTGTGTTATACTCTCATTGGTTGGTGTTCCTGTACCAGTGCTAACAACTGCTCAGAAGTTCCCAGTGTACCGACTTGGCCTGCCCGACTACTCTCCAGTTCCTGCTCCTGTGTACCGACCCGGATTGCCTGACTATTCTTCAGTGTCTGCTCCTGTGTATCAACCCGGCTTGGCTGACGTTCCTGCTCCTGTGTGCCGACCCGGACCTGCTGACGTTCCTGTTCCTGTGCACTGACTCAGCTGGATCTTCGTTCCTGCTTCCCTGGTCCTTGTCGCCTCAGCGACATTCTTATATCCGGTGCCTTTGACTTGTCCTACGCCTCTGCTCCGGCAGGTTGCCAAGTGGTGTCTCAGTTACTGCTCTGACGGAGCGCCTCTGGCCTAGTCCTCCGCTACTGTCATACTGGTTGCAAGTGTTGCTTCCGTGATTCCTCCGATAAAGTGACTTTGGCTGGTCCTCCGCTACTGTCATACCTGTTGCAGGTGTTGCCTCCTTGACTGCTCCGGTACAGCGACCTTGGCCTAGTCCTCTGCTACTGCCATACCGGTTGCAAGTGTTGCCTCCGTGATTGCTCCGGTAAAGTGCCATTGGCTTGTCCTTCGCTACTGTCATACCGGTTGCAAGTGTTGCCTCTGTGATTGCTCCGGTAAAGTGCCATTGGCTTGTCCTCCGCTACTGTCATACCAGTTGCAAGTGTTGCCTCCGTGATTTCTCCGGTAAAGTGCCATTGGCTTGTCCTCCGCTACTGTCATACCGGTTGCAAGTGTTGCCTCCGTGATTGCTCCGGTAAAGTGCCATTGGCTTGTCCTTCGCTACTGTCATACCAGTTGCAAGTGTTGCCTCCGTGATTGCTCCGGTACAGGGCCATTGGCCTAGTCCTCCGCTACTGCCATACCGGCTGCAAGTGCTGCCTCCGTGATTGCTCCGGTAAAGTGCCATTGGCTTGTCCTCCGCTACTGTCATACCGGTTGCAAGTGTTGCTTCCGTGATTGCTCCGGTAAAGTGCCATTGGCTTGTCCTTCTCTTCTGTCATACCGGTTGCAAGTGTTGCCTCTGTGATTGCCCCGGTACAGCACCATTGGCCTAGTCCTCCGCTACTGCCATACCGACTGCAAGTGTTGCCTCTGTGATTGCTCCAGTAAAGTGCCATTGGCTTATCCTCCGCTACTGCCATACCGGCTGCAAGTGTTGCCTCCATGATTGCTCCGGTACTGCTCATCTGTGTCAGTTGGACTGGTAGCTCACGGATGTGTGCTGACCTTGGCTTGTTAAAGGATCATTTCAGGACCTTCACATACGGGACTGTTTACCATCAGTGATGAACTTTAACTTCTGCAGTGCCGGAATCCTGGGAACCTACTTCTCTGCCTGACCTGTGTCAGTGCATACTGTTTATACTTCTATATTTGTGCTGGACCTGTGTGGGCTTTGAATAAATTACCCGGTGTGTGTCTGTACTATACTGTTGTATATTACAGGACCTGTGAGGGTTCTTATTGTATTATTGTATTCAATAAAACTGTGTTTTTATCCTAACCCTGTGTCTGTGAGTCAAACAAACCGTTACAACGTGTGTATGTGGTGTGATTTGGTATTGTTAACTCACCCAGAAGCCATCCGCCTGTATAGGTCCCATTTTCAAAATCTCTGGGCACAGTCGTGGGTGTCGTGGGAGTCGTCACAGCTTCTGGGATATTTTGCACAGACATTCATGATGGCCAGGTTGCTGTCACACACCATCTGCACATTCATGAAGTGGAAGTTTTTTCGGTTGATGAACACATGTCCCCGACTTGCTGGTGCTTTGATTCTGACATTGGTGCAATCTATTGTACCCATGAACCTGGGCATGCCTCCCCTTTCGGTGGTGGGGAAGTGTATGGATCTACTAGCCTTGCCTTTGAGGGCTGGCAAGACCTGGGCCAGCACCCTGGAGAATGTGGCCTGGGACATGCCAGATGCGTAACTCTCTGTCCACAGGAAGGCACCACTTGGCATGAAGTGTATGGCACACAGGAGTTTTTGCAGGCCAGTTAGGGCATGGTTGTGGGTGCATATGGGATCCACCTGATCCTTGATGACCTCATACAGTGCAATGATGCTGTGCGGCCTCAACCTGTAGCGATCAATGACCTCGTCATCAGTCATTCCAAAGAGAGTGACCCTTGGATGGTATACCCTGGTCATTGGTGGTCGTCTATATATCCTGGGCTGCTCCAGGTGTCCTTGTGGCAGCTGGGGAGCATCCTGTTGCTGCAGCTGTGCATCTGCAGGCAAGTGTCCTCCAGGTGGGGATGGGCTCCTGTGTGGCTCATGAGCCGGAGCCTCCTCACTTGCAACAGGTGAAGGCTGTTGATCAGGTGTGCCTGGGGGTTGCTGGTGTTCCCTAGCTCTCTCCCATGCACGCCTTCTCTGCAGTCTTCCCAACAATATGTAACCCAACATACTGATTGCGCTCTCTCTCTCACTCTCTATCTCTCTCTCTCTGTCTCTATCTCTATCTCTCCTGAGTGGAAAACAAGCCATAAGTGAGTGTGGTTAGCTGTCCATTTAAGTAGGTGGTGGGGCGTTGTGTAGGTGTGGTGATGAGGTGAGTGCTGATGAATGGGAAGGTGTTTGTTGTCCAGGTAAGTGTTTTCAGGTGTGCCTGTGTTTACAAGTGTGCTATGTTGTGGTTGCTGCGTCCCTGTCAGTTGCGGGTTTGGAGCTTTGCAGTGCAGGTTTTGTCTGGATCGTCTGGTGATGTTGCACAGGTGAGCTTGTTTTGTGTTGGCAGGTGTCCGTGTTATGTGCTAACCCCCATTGTTCCATGGCATGTTGTGTTGGTGTTTTTTTTTGTTGGGCCATGTCCATGTGGTGTTGCTTGGTTGTTGTGTTGTATGCGCCAGTGATCTGTGGTGTGTGGACATGTTTTTTGTGTTATTTTGGCATTGCACGGGTTAATTTTCCCATTTGTATTCTTGTGCAGGGAGCAGTTAATCTGTTTTACCATGTAGCGGGGTTTTTTTGTCCGTTAGATGTCTAACGTCTAACAAAACTGGGTCTTAAATCTTGGCTGTTAAATATATCTTTTTCGCTGCCGTTAGCAGTCCCGTAGTCCTTTGAATTGCTCTGGGGAATTTTGTTCTACGGGTCCCGATGCATGTAAATGTATCGGCTGTTGTGACTTGTGCTCTGCCGTTAGCTGAACATGGAGCTTTGAATGGCTTACTGCACCTTAACGCACCCGTTAGTCTTTTTTTTTTGGCTAACGGCTGCCTTTAAATCGAGCCCTTAGTCTGAAATTCCTAGTAATGGCTACCTGAAAGCTTAGCCTCTTACTTTTGATATTGTCAATGGAAAATGCATTCCCCAATCTAATCACTGAACACATTTAATAATAAAACTGGTGAGGGCAATTGAAATATACAAAAATGCAAGAAAAATACCAATGAGATGTCTTTGTAATTTTAATGAAAGGATGGAAACAGGGGCGTACCTAGAGCATTTGTCACCCGGGGGTGGATCCTATACTTGGCAAACCCCCCCAGTTTAAAATGTAAAAAACACCCGCAAATTTTTTTGATGTTTGTGCAATAAATATTCTTGAAGATTTGCAAACTGTATACAGTATATAAACTTGAAAAATAAGTTTAAAGGGATAATAATACTTTATTTTATGGAAGTTTAAATTGTACACATTATACACTGGCCACCTCCTCCACACACTACTCACATGACATTGTCCACCTCTTCTACACTGCCCACCTCATTCACACTACCTACCTCCACCACACCCCACCAATATGACATTGTCCACCTCCACCACACACTGCCCACCTCCACCACACACTGCTCATATGGCATTGTCCACCTCTTCAAAACTGCCCACCTTCTCCACACACTGCCCACCTCCACCACACACTGCCCACACAACATTGTCCACCTCTTCCACACTGCGCACCTCTTTGTCCACCTCTTCCACACTGACCACATGACATTGTCCACCTCTTTCACACTGCCCACATGACATTGTCTGCCTCCTCCACACTGCTCACCTCCACACACTGCCCACCTCCACATTGGCCTTCATTGGCCCCCCATTGCCCAAAATCCACATTGGCCCCCCATTGCCCTCAATCCACATTGACCTCCCATTGCCCACATTGGCCCCCCTCAATCCACAGCCCCCATTTCCCACAATCCACATTGGCCCCAATTGCCCGCAATTCACATTGTCCTCTATTGTCCACATTTGCCACAGTCCACCTCCTCATTAGCCCATGTCAACATTGGCCACAACATCCCCATTGCACACCTGTACAATTGTTGTCCACGGTCCACCTCAACACCATCGATATCCCCCACAGCCGCAGCCGACAACATTTCACAGACCACTGCTGTCCTGTCCGTCATGCTGTGGTCTTTGGTGCCTACTTTTTTATGTTGCCGCCTCATATAGTTTAGTCATCATGTGTTCCTGCGGGCCGTGATGACATCCTGTGCGTAGTGCACATGCATGCGCATTCAGATGTAGCTTCTCTTCATGGAGTCTTGACTTCATGAAGAGAAGCTGAGCGGGGCAGCAGGGGGGCACTAGCACACAGACGCTACCATGACTGGGCATAGCAGACAGCACAGCACAGATTGCCCCTTTAACTTCCAAAGTAGCCTGTACTGATGGCATTGATGTGCCGCACATCTAATGCCATCAGTACCTGCTGCTTTGGAAGTTAAAGGCCAAAATTGGGAAGCGCCACACTCAGTCTGAGTGGCACCCCCCTAATGAGTGCCACCCAGTGGAGGACCATGCCTCCCCCTTAGTACACCACTGGATGGAAATTAATAAAGAGAACTATAAGTTTACCCATCTCTACCACAGTGAGACGAGAAAGAGTGAACTCTATGTAGAAATTCATTCACAAATCACAATCAATTAAAAAGGCCATTAACAAAAGCAACCAGATCTAAATTCCATAATACTTTATAATACTCTTTCTTTAAAATATTAATTAATAATATCAAACATATACCACATGAACCAGAACATATTTTCTTTTAAAGGGATAGTAATGTTTCAAAATAAAAGCAGCTCCAATTAATCTTCATAGTATTTGGGCCATGGAGAGTGTTATTTCAAAATACTGTTAGAGCTGTAGTTCAAGAGTAATTGAATGATAAAGTATCCTCCTCCCGCCCCTTTTACTGATGTAACACTTCTCGCCTTAGAGCAGCAGGGTGGGGTACACGTGGATTGCAGAGACAAACAATCTTCAATTAACATAAGGGAAAAACCTGAAAAAACTGTCAATGGGGGGCAGTGCTTTCATTGTTCTCACAGTAAGAAGATTGTACCTTGCTGTGAGCTGTCTGGTCTGTGGACCAGATTCCACATCTGGGGGAAGGAGGCTCATTAGGTAAAAGGGGAGGGAGGAGGACACTTTATTATTCAATTACTCTTGAACTGAAGTCTGACAGTATTGAAATAACACTCTCCATGGCCCACATACTATGAAGATTAATTGAAGCTCCCTTTATTTTGAAATATTACTATCCCTTTAATGCAGGTATTATTATTATTTTTTTTTTTCTATTATTCCTCTATATGATTTAGCCGTATTACCGAATTTTAGTCCATTCTCAGATGTAGTTCATGTTACTGTTTCTCCTGTTAATGAATGGGAAGTGATGCAATGAACTCTGGTCTTCAAAGGGTTAAGAAAAATAAAAGGTGGAAAGAGATTGTAGAGGATCAAGTATAAAACTATAACACTGTCTCTGCTTCAGGCATAGAAATACTCTAGAGAGGACCGAAATCTTCACCTATGAACCTGAGTGACACTAAGGGTTGCGTCCCAAGGTTTAAAAATACACTGGGTCTTTCACAGGAATGCTTGATTTGATTTAAAGGTTTAGTAATGTCTAAATAAAACTTTTTTGCATTGTGTAGAGCTTAATAAGTAGAATTAAATGCAAAAAAACGTATCTCTCAAACCGCTATGGTTTGAGAGATAAGTGCATTCAAAGTTTGATGTAAAGCTTCAGCAGGAGGTCCATGTCGGCCCACATGGAGGCTCTAAAGTAGGGTTGCAATCACATTTTTTCAAACGAATGACTTCCTTGAAATGGTCTAAAACGTGTGCCTGGTTTGCAAGCACACTTTTTAGACCATTTCAATGAAGTAATTTGCTTTAAATAACGCGATTGAGGCTCTGTTGCAGAGCCTCTGTGTCAGCCGACATGAATCTCCTGCTTACAGATTTTACAGCTGACAGCTTTGAATGCACGTATCTCTCAAACCATAGGGTTTGAGAGATACCATTTTTTGCATTCAATTCTACTTACTCTCTACATGCAAAAAAGTTTTAGTTGGACATTACTAACCCTATAAGCAGGAAGAAGAAAGCAGGCACAGTTAAAAACAACAGAGGTCTTATGGGCAAGAACAAGAGATTAGGTGAAGTTGAGTCTTATGAGCAAAGCACAGAGAACAATAATTGTCAAGATCAAGCTGGGTTTTATACACAGAAGAGAATCTGGAGTGCAAGACAAGGAATGCTACATCACTGACTGGAGTAAGGCTTAATTATCTAACATGCTGGAAGTTTAAAGGACTGGCATATAAAGGAAATTAATGTAGAGTCCTAGAAAATTCTAAATTGCAGGATATGCCAGGACTGATCAGGATAGCGTTACTACTGACCAGCATATGAGATAACACAGTGAGCATTGCTGCTGCCTACCATTGGTGCAGACCTGGGTTTGCATCCACATAAAAATGAAATATCAGATTGCTGATAAGATTTAAAAAGGGGGAAATAAGAAAAGTAAGGAGGGTAAAGATTAGATGAAGCAAAGACAAGAGGCGTAACAAATGATAAGAGAACTGAAATGAAAAAAAGGGTGATGCTACCTAGCTCCCCCACTATCAATATATTTACCACTAATGTTTTTCTACTCATGATGATTTTCAAAAGCACGAGTGGTTATATACTAAGTTGTAGAAAAGAAGATTGGGACTCTCCATTTCCTATTTTGTACACAGACCTCCCCACCTGAGACGTCTTAGCGAATATGTTACCTAGAATAACATAGGAACCGGAGTGTTTATCTCAACATATTCACATACTTATTTCTACCCCATGTATTAATTCTATCATTACCAAAAAATTTATAAAATTCTCACCCTTACCTACAATGTTTTTCATTCCCCCACCTTCCTACATCTATCTAATCCTTAACACACACACGCACACACACACATATTTATATATATATATTTTTTTTTTATTTATTTTTTTTTTTTTTTAATGCAGTGTGATGAGAGCACTTTGCCTTGGCAAATAAGACACACTTTGACGTATGCAGTAACAATAAGGTATGCCAGGGGAGAAGGAGAAAGATTTGTCATTAGCATATGATGCTGGTATAAAGTTCCTTGATGTGTTGTAATAGACCTGTTAATAGGCAGGCTAATATCAATAGTATTGTATTTCAAAGATCTCTATAGCTGTCTAATGTTAAATATCACACTTTCAGTGCTATGTTAAGTTTCACAGTAGACAAATTTGTATAACTTAAAAATATGCTTCTATATGGAGCAGTTTGAAATACACTCCTGTGGAGAGCTTTGACATATTTCAACCTATAAATTATGGACAAAATACTCCACAATGGAGAACTTGGAAATACACTACATTGTAGAACTGTTAAATACACCTATATGGGGAACTGTACATCAATTACTCAAATATGCTGAAACACACAAAAAGTGGTATACTTTTATAAATTTAACCCGAGGACTGCACAGAAAGCTATGGCAAAATCAACATTTTTGCCTTTCGCATATAGGCAAACTAGTTTCTGTGATCTCTGACAGTATCTCCAGCTTCTTATCATTATTGCATATAGTGAATGTCCAACTAAAACTTTTTTGCATTGTGTAGAGCTTAATAAGTAGAATTGAGTTAAAAAAAAGTATCTCTCAAACCACTATGGTTTGAGAGATAAGTGCATTCAAAGTTTGATGTTTCCTGCTGTCAGCTGTAAAGCTGTCAGCAGGAGATCCATGTCGGCTGACATGGAGGCTCTGCAGCAGAGCTGCAATCGCTTTATTTAAAACAAATGGATCTTCTGCTTACAGCTTTACAGCTGACAGCAAGAAACATCAAACTTTGAATGCACGTATCTCTCAAACCATGGTGGTTTGAGAGATACATTTTTTGCATTAAATTCTACTTATTAAGCTCTACACAATGCAAAAAAAGTTTTAGATGGACATTACTAACCCTTTAACATAACAATGCTTCCTCAAGGAGTATGAACATGCCTCATTAAGTCAAATTTTAATATGCAATTTATCCACTGGCAAAGAAGACACAAACATCTACTTGTAGAGACGGCATGGAGATGTAGGTGTGCTTGGGGAATATTCACAGAGATAAGGTACCAACGACATGTTAAACATTAGTGTATTCCACCCTGGTGTTCAATATCTTATGCCCTTCCTTACAAATTTCCTTATTTCTTTCTTCTCTATCCCACCTCTTCATTTGCCTATGATCATCTCTTAAGCTTTGTACTGCCCATATACTAATTCCCTTCTGCTTCATAAATGCTCACCAGCCTCATATTTCAATCTCTTTCTTCTCCTGCAGCTCTATTTCTAAGTCAATTTAATTCCTCAGAACTAGTTTTATCCATCTATAACTCCTCTATAAGATTATATTTCATTACTTTCATAAGGTGGACATATACTATATTGTTAGCCTGTAGTCACTTATAGAGCTGTCAAGGTGTTATTATTGGTGCATTGGGGAGTGCAAACATAGAGAAGGAAGAGACAGAAGGAAATGGCATGCATGAAGAGACCGATGTACTAAAATTTACTGGAAAAATTATGAGGCAAACAAACTGCATCATAAAGAACATTTCTGCTCAAGAAGAGAAACAATAGATCAAGTAGCATGGCCCATTTATGAGTAACTGTCAGAGGCACCCAGTAGCAGAACTCGAAATAAAGGCTCTTTCACCCTATCCAACATCACCACTAAGATGCAGGAAATCAGTTGTAGGGGTTGTTGCAAGGGAGAGTAACCACCCCAAGCCCAGTCTTGCTGTGGCCAAATCTGAACTAGAGATGCAGACCTCATGGTCCAGTAGTCCAGCGAGAAGTCGGGATACCTGGACCTGTTAATTGGTGATGCTGGAGATCATCACAGAGCAGAAATGCAGACAAAGTTAAACTAGGTTAGCTAAATAATACTAAAGTAAGTAGAACAAGGGATGCCCTGCATCTTCGACATAACTTATATTGGTGTCACGTATCTAACATAGTAAGAAACACAACATACTGAGACAAAATATTCCTGATAGCTAATGCAAACATGAAAAACAGCTTTTAAGATAATTAATACTTAAAAGGATCCTGATAGAAAGAAACCTAACAAATATTAGGAATATACTAAGTTAATTTCCAATAGCTGCACTGATAAGGAAGGAATACTCTGCAACAACAAACAGCGCGGCAAGGACATTAGCAAAACTGACAAGAAAACTGAATAAATCAAATGCAGCTTAGCCATTTACATGCTGATTGTCTGTATCAAAGCAGTTAAAAGAGAGTCATCCAAAAGGTCTTTACTATAAATAAATCAAAGGAGTCACAGCCGTAAGATGGAAGTTACAAACAATGGGAATAGAACTGCAGAACATAGAAGGCACGCTGAGAAGCAGCAAACTTGATTACAAACAAAATAGCTCCTGATACAGTGATGATCAGGTACTAAGTAAAACAAATGCATACATTAAATCCATGCATGACGACACAGTAGTCAGATGCATACATTAAGCATGCATAACAGATATAGTAGCCCCTGTTTTTCAGTAGAAAAGGCACCCTGCAGCAACAGAACTCATTTACATCTTAATTCACATTGAGTCCTCCTTTGTATAAAGGCAAAGTTGAAGAATTAAGGGGCACACCAAATGCATTATGGGGACAAATAGGAATTCACAAAATTCTCAATGATTTTAAATCCATTTTTAACTTCTTCACAATGAGTTGGTGTCCTCTCTATTTTAGGGGGTGATAGACCCATTTAAATAAATCAGACGTTACATTTGTTCTCTCCAGTACAGTTAGTTTCTCCTAAATTGTTCCACTTCGTCTTCATTCAAAAGGCTCATTGATTTAATAAATAGTGAAATTCTGTTTGATTTATCAAATAATATTGAAATACGAGATTTTCCCATTTACCGTTCACACACTAGTTACATGGACCATATATAAAAGTACCATTTCTCATTTAACAAAT
Source organism: Rhinophrynus dorsalis (assembly GCA_037306005.1). Lineage (NCBI taxonomy): Eukaryota > Metazoa > Chordata > Amphibia > Anura > Rhinophrynidae > Rhinophrynus > Rhinophrynus dorsalis. Next base: position 136,469,521 of record CM074723.1, on the reverse strand, counting down.
GTCACTCGTTAACTTTGGATATGCAGCAAGAAGTTAAAGCACTATATTTACATAGTACTATAGTAACATAGTAGATGAGGCTGAAAAAAAGACATGTGTCCTTCAAGTCCAGCCCATGTCAAAAACACCCCTTTTGATCCAGAGGAAGGTAAAAAAAACCCTCTGGAGCAATTTCTCATTTAGCCCCAAGTGGGTAAAAAAAGTTCCTTCCTGATTCCAAATGGCAGTCAGATATTTCCCTGGATCAACATCCTATCTACTTTGAAGCCATGTGTCATAAATTTCAATATTGTTCTGTGCTAGATAGGCATCCATTGCTTTTTTGAAAGCAGTTGCATTATCTGCAAGTACAACATGCCGAGGCAAAGAATTCCATAGCTTTTCAACCCTTACGGTAAAGAATCCCTGCAATTGCTTTAGTCGAAAGTGCCTTTCCTCTAGTCTTAACGGATGACATCTTGTTCTTGGCTCCGCTCTTTGTGTAAATAATTCATTGGCTAGTTCTTTGTATTGACCTTGAATGTATTTGTAAATCATATCACACCTTAGACATCTCTTCTCTAATGTAAACAAACCCAGTTTGGCTAGTCTCTCTTTATAACTCAGTTCCTCCATTCCCTTTATCAGTTTTATTGCACGTCTCTGCACCTTTTCCAGTTCAACAATGTATTTTTTAAGAACTGGCGCCCAAAACTGTACTCCATATTCTAGATGAGGCCTAACCAAGGATTTATACAGAGGTAGAATAATATTAGCATCCCTTGCATCTACACCTCTTTTTATGCAGGCTAGTACCCTATTTGCTCTTGCAGCAGCTGAGAGACTTCACAGCAGTGTGCAGAGTCAATCGTCTATCAGCACTCCTAAATCTTTCTCTAATGAGGATTCCCCAAGTTGTTTCCCATTTAGTGTATATGTAGCAAGTTTGTTTCTACAGCCCAAATTCATAACCTTATATTTATCTACATTAAATGTCATCTGCCACTTTTCTTCCCATTCACTCAGTTTATCTAAATCCTTCTGCAGAGAAAAACATCCAGCTCTGTATGTATTTCCTTACATAGCTTAGTGTCATCAGCAAAGACTGAGATGATACTTTCAATTCCTACTTCTAGATCATTAATAAACAAATTAAAAAGCATTGGACCCCGGACTGAACTCTGAGAAACCCCACTTATAACTTTAGACCAATCTGAAAAAGTTCCATTTACAACAACTCTCTGCCATCTATCATTTAACCAGTTCTCAATCCATGTACAGGTAACACCGCCCAAACCAAAGCCTTTTAATTTATGCAATAACCTGTTGTGAGGCACTGTTTCAAATGTTTTTGCAAAATCCAAGTATACTACATTTACAGCAATTCCCTTGTCCAAATTACTATTTACTCTTTCATAAAATGTGAGTAAATTAGTCTGACATGATCTATTCTTCATGAAACCATGCTGATTCCTACTAATAATATTGTTTATCTTCACATAGTTCTGAATAGTGTCAGTTAGTAATCCTTCTAGTATCTTACCCCCTATGGAAGTCAAGCCACAGGTCTATAATTTCCTGGTTTGGATCTTGCTCCCTTTTTAAACAATGGAACTACATCAGCTTTCCTCCAATCACAGGGCACTATGCCTGATGAAAGTGAATCAATAAATATTAAGTATAATGGGCTTGCTATTACAGAGAAGTTGTAGGAAATACACAGCTGCTGCCCCCAAATTCCAGTAGAGAATAGCTGCTACACAGAAGTGGCTATTAGTAGATAACAGAGCAATGTTCCCTCATTAAAGGAATCGCCACAACACTTCATGGTTTGGAGGATCTGAACACCAGCTGTCCATAAAAACACCTATACATTCAGCAGTGGGGGGAAAATAGGCATAATTTCCTTCCCATATAAAATACATAAAGGACAGCATCCACCCCAATACTTTTATATTCCTCTAGACATTTAGAGATCTCATACAATTTTACTTTTCCCCTTAGAGGTATTTTCACAATGTTCACTACTACTTTGAGGATAGGTGTTTGTGTGCTTGTTTGTCTCACTGTCAGATGTAGCTGTTGGTTGAGCTGCTACACCATCTTACACTATGCCATCAACAGTGTAATGTGAATTGTTGTCGTCTTTAGTGTTTTAAATGGTTAATTAATAGTACTGGTCATGGTGGTGGACTTTTGGTGGGACTTTGACAAACTGTATCCTCCTCAGTAAGTGTTAGGGACCAGGAACCAGACAGGATACAAAAAGGTAAAATGCAATACACCTTTATTAGTGCAACAAAAACAAAAGCATGATCAAAGAGCATAAACCAAAAGACACGCAAGGGTCAGAAACCAAGACAGGTATTTAGCCAGGCCAGAGTCAGGAAACCAGAAGTCTGCGATGTCAGGAGCAAGTCAAGAGTCAGAAGCACAGAAGTCAGCGAAGTCTGGAACAAGCAGAGGGTCTGGAACACAGCAAACAGGAGAGCAGGAAAATCCATAGCAGCCAGCAGCAACAGGTCATCTAACAAACACAAGGACAATGGGGAATTGAGCCAAGCTGCTACAAATATAGAGAGGGTTGGCTGACAACAGTCAGGTGAGTAATCCGTGAGGTCAGCTGATTCAGCCTGAGCCAGAAACTCAGAAGACAGCAGCAGTAGATAACAGAGCACTAGATTAGCTCAGACAGCAGAATCAATAGGCAGAATGGGAGCAGCTCAGCAAAACCCTGACAGTAGGATAAAGTTCACCATAATTTATTGCCGATGCTGCAGTAACCATGGCTGCATTAATTTTTTTTTTTTGGACTACCACCTTACTAGCACATACCTGAACTGCTCCTAATCCTTTCCCCCTTCCTCTGCCCCTTGTGCTTTTGTTAGACATTAATCAACTACTGTATGTTATTTTACTATAATGTATACAATAAAACTGAGTGTGTGTGATGTCGTGCCTTGGCTCTCTACAAAATTGATCTCATCTAATATCAGTCTGCTTCAATTGCAGCTCATGCCAGAGTTCCTGTTTCTATCACCTATCATTTTTTTTTATTAATTATCTTTAGACTCTCCCTATCACTGTCAACATAACACAAAAAAACACGCAAATATCCTGCCTACAAGACTCAATAAACTAAACTTCAACTCCACCTTAATAGTTTGTCTTCTTTAGCTCAAAAATGTGCTGATTTCTCTTCCTTTCACAAGCACAGAATGGTATGCTGTTGGAACCTGACACTCCTTTTATACTGTGTCTATGGGAAGAAAAGGGAAATTTGCCATATGGTGGGGTAATATAATTCTCATTCATTCCAATACAATGAGCTAGGTGAAAAAAGTGGAAAATCTGCATTCTTCACAAAAGTTACCACTCAGCGAAAAGTGCCATTTATCTCCTGTTTCTCTCTTTGATATGAAAAGGTTCGCCGACTCCTACTCATTTGTGTGTTTTGCATGTAACTGACCTAATAATGGTTGTTTTATCAACCTAATAGTGCACCACTCATCAACTCATTTTCCTATTCCTTCTCTCTCTTGAACTAGTTAACTCTGAATGGCTGCTTCGGAATTCATTCAGTCCTAAAATGTCATGTCCACATATAGTAAACAGCATAGACACAATAAAAGTATAGATGAACATATAATATTAATTTACTGGTCCTTGAACAATTCTATTGCTCATTTTTTTCACATTTAAAATCTGGTGGGCTGTAAGGCAGAAAAATTTACATTTTTAAAATGTACAATTATTTACTATTTTCTTCAATTTGTTAAAGAACAAACTTCATTTAGCCATGTCTCCTATCCTACTATTTTTATTAAAATTACGCATTTAAATATCTATATTTTATAGCCTATTCTAAATAGAGATTTTAATAAAGATATTTTACAATAATATTTGGCTGTTTCAAACACTGTCTTCAAAGGATTTGCTTACAGCTTTTAATGGGTATTGTGTTATTGACCTATTTCTCTACAATGCTAAGCCAAATTAATGCTTCTAGGTCAGAGGTTACAAGATCCTCTGCACCTGATATAATCTCCTGACAATATCCTCCAAGCATGCACAAATATCTTATTAACATCTTAGACTCAGTGGAAGAGAGCAAGTTATATATTTCTTTATGAATTTCTTAGAATAATGTGTAAAATTATCACTCTCTAAATCTCAGTCTGCCTGGTTTTAGAAATTAAACTATATTTTACCCTCATTTTTCCATCACATTAAAAATACATTGCAATGAATAATATAGTAAAGCTGTGTATAAAACTAAAGCTTTCTGCAGTCATTTAAATGTTTGTTCTTGAGCAGAGAATCTCTATGGAAAACTTATTGAAAGGATGAACAGTAATTTAATTTTTTATCATAAGCATTAACAAAAAAATAAAGAAGAAATGTACTTTGCCAGGCTGAAAAAGGGATACGAGACATTTATCAAGGGATCATATAACATCTAGATTGACTCTCTTATAGCCTGTATTCTTTCTCTATTCAGAACTAAGAGGACAAAATTAATAAGCAGGTACTAGAAAAAATCCCCACTGATGCTTTAAGTAGCACACACTGAAATAACTCACTGTGACAAGGTGCTTAAGGAGAGGCATAACTGAAAACTGAATTATATGAGGCTAAGAAAGGAAAATCTTTAAGAAAATCAACACATGAAACTGAATATTCAGGTTGTAAAATCTAAAAATGGACAATAAGGATATTTTGCATTTTGTTTAATTATAATATGATATACAATTTAACATTAAGTTCACCCTTTAAAGGGATAGTAATACTTCGTTTTATCTTTATTTTATTTTGTAGGCATTAAAAAAACATGAAGAACGATATAAGTCTTATCTCTCAAACCTTTATGGTTTGAGAGATATTCACAAGAAAAGTTTCCCCTCCCGCTCCTTTTACCTAGTGTAAGCCATCTCTTCTCAAATGTGGAATCTGGGTGTAAGACCAGACAGATAACAGCGGGGACAATCTTCTTCCTATGAGAACAATGAAGGCCCTGCCCTCCTTGATAAGTTTTTCAGGTTTTTCCCTTATCCTAATTAAAGATCGTCCCTCTCTGCAGTCTACCTGGGCACCTCCCTTCTGATCTGGCTGAGTAATTTTACAAAAGTAAAAGGGAGGAGGGGGATACTTTGTCATTGAATTACTCTAGAACTACAACTCAGACAGAATTGAAATAACACTCTCCAACGTGCAAATACTATGATGATTAATTAGAGCTGCTTTTATTATGAAACATTACTATCCCTTTAAGGAGCAGATGGGTATGTAACATATTATTCAATCTCTTGTACACAGGCCATGCCCTTTCAAAGCTAATAAATGGAATACACTTGCTTATCCTTGGACCTAAAAAACTCACACCTGGAAAATCCTATCACTATGTAAACATCCATTTTATATACATATTACTTAAAATACTTAAATACTGGTGTATAAACCTTATCATAGCTTTAAAGACCTCCTAACAAAATAAACAATATATCAACAGTCTTCTCAACTTAGTGTACTTTTTGGGGAATATTTTTCAAAAACATAAGTAAATCCCTAGGTTCTGTATAAGGAGTGGTCAAACAATGTCTTGGCTCCACACACTTCTGAGAAAGACACATGAGCCCACAACAGCAAAGATTAAACACAAATATCTCATTATTGCCAACACTATGATCAGTGGCTAAGCTTATCGTAAAGTGGACTGTTTGTCCAGGAAACACATAAGGCTAGATGGGCATTCTTAATGTCACTGACCTATGTCTATGCAATAATGAGATATTTGTAAGCATGATTTTTCATGTTTTTCTTTTGTTGCCAATGTATGGGGTTTTTCAGATATCCATTTGTGAGTCTCAGGGATTCACCACATCAGGTGTTCTACACATTAATCATTATAATATAGGGATCACACACCTGGGGCACTGGATAAAGCTTTCTTCTCCAAGGTTTTTTTAACCAATCAGAGCCAATAATCTCTTTAACCTGTTATGTGTTTGGTAATAAAATAAGAAGCTACGTTCATAAGAAAAATGGTAGTATAGGGGAAGGAGCAGCAATTTTTGGATTACCTTCTTTGCTCATGAAAATAGTGGTTTTCACTTGGTCTTTAAGTAAATGTGAAACAAACTATACATATAATACCTTGTATTTATAAAAGAAAACAAAATCAAAGGCTTTTGTTTAATATATATAAAACTCTATCCTTCATACATATAGCACTATGATTTACCTCTTGGATGTTAGTGTAGTCTTCAAAGCATTACAAGATTTAAGTGATTAAAACTTTTATTTAAATCTACAGGAATTATTTGTCCCCAATGGTTTACTTGGTTTGCATAAGAATGACTCGACTTTTGCTTTCCTGCATATAGAAATGCTAACTGATGAAAAGCCATGCCTGAAAAGTAGCATAATGTTACAGTATCTACATTAAAGGTGCAGTGCCTACCAGGGCGACATTGACTTAAATACAGAAGATCGGTAAGGAAAGAAAATAAACTCTGTTATGTGTTTCTAATGTTGTCCTCATATATCTTTCCAAATATTAAAAAATTGGTTGCTAATTGTCTTGACCCACAGTACTATGGCAATGGTGAGAGTCTTTTCATTTCTTCTGTTCTAGTAATCTTAGCTAGTCAAATCATGCTCATCCCTCTCATCTCATCTAAAACAACCCGTGGTGTGCCCAAGAAATGTGTGTGCCTGTTATTTACATTTTATGGGTATAAGTAGTACACCTAAATGCATTGGCAGCTGTCAGAGACTGCTGTTTAATAGTACTGTCTCCCTGGAATTCATGCGTGGATAGTAATCTCCATAAGGCCATATTTGTTTTCGTTGTCTATTTATTTTAGTTGTGCACTTGTTTAGCAAGGGATACCCTCACTGTATAGAAGCCAACTTCATCTACGTGCATAGTTTTTCACATAAATATTCAAACTATTATTCCAAACCCTCGTGACTAGTTTGTTTAGTCTTCAAACTGTAAATCACCTACTATTACAGTTTATATGCTTCACAACTTAAGTCCATAAGGACCAGAGGGGTACATAAGTCATTTTGAAATAAGGGGTTATAGAATATGCACATTAATCACATTACTTTCATTTAAAATAATGTGATTTTAAACAAACATATTACATAATGTCTTTAAAAACTTTGTCAGTTACAACACTGTGTGTTGGTATAAGTATTATTACTGTATCAAACACATATTACTGTACAGAAAAGAATTTCATAGTAAGGAAGGTCTGAACTGGGAATCTACCAAACCACTATATTAATATTACTGGATGTTTGGCAATCAGACTCATCTTTTACTTAGAATAAGTACATAATAAGAAAGTTGTATATGTTACTATATTCCCTAGGCAAACATAAATTATTACTACAGCACTGAATCTTACAGAGAAGATTAGTTTCTTCTTACAGTTATATTTTTATCTATCCATATTGGCTTTAATTAATTTTCATGCCCTGCCATTGCAAGCACTCCTTTCCATTTAAAGTAGTACAGATTATGAATCCAATATTGAACACTTTTTTTAACCTGAAAAAATGTTAGCTATCATTAAAAAATTCACTGAAATTCTTTTTGATAAATATTGTGTATGCTATAAGAAAACCAGCATCACCAAAGGGACACAGTTTCAGGTTTCCCATTGAGCAATACGCTTTTAAACACGAAAATGTAACCTACACATTCTTCATGGAGTGTAAAGGACTTCATGCTTCAAAGGAAACAAGCTGCAAATCTTTGTGCATTTCTGAAAAATGTTCAGTACAGAATGATTCAACCTTGTAATGTATTCTGAGATGTTTTGATAATATGGTATGAAATAAAAAAGACAGAAACATTTTTGTTATCTTGATGTATTATTTGGCTTATCATAATGAAGCATACAAGTGAAAATGTGTACATTAATTAAATAGCAATTCATAACTTTTGCTTAGTGTTAGTAAATTAGTAAATATTCTACAAGTATCTGATGTATACACTGTTTTAAAAAAATGTTCTATAATGTTGAAAATGTTGAAACAAAAAACTATTTTAATGAAACTTAATTTTCCATAGTGAGACTAATTCTGTAGAAAAAACACTGTATAGAATAATATGATCCTTTAGCAATTGGTTTAGTGGTCATTTTGTAAAGCAACAACACAATATAAGCAAAAAAAATGTTTTCCGTATGGATGGTTCTTTAGACTTCAGTCAAAAATGACAGAAATTATAACATATTGATCAATGGTTTATTGCAAGAATGAAAAAAAATAGCAGTGTCCTTATTCAACCGCACCACCTTCTGCCTGTAACCAGTGTTAATCACTGCATGTTCAGCTTAACAATCTAAACTATGATCCTCCAACAACAGAATACTATAGAAAAATATATTGGATTGATGATTTTTAGTATCTAGTTCTAATATATTTTCTATTTTTATGACAACGTTCAATGGTGAAAAAAAAAATTTTATTTTTTTAAATGTACTGGGAACACATGATAATAAATAGGTATTTTTTTTAGTTTGGGGAGATGGTAAAACTAATTGCATGATTGCACAGATCCATGGTAGTGACTATATTGGATGTTCTGTTTGGAAAAGATACAGTAATTGCTCTTGTAAAAGTGCAACAAAACAATAGAAATTCATTGATTTGCTTGTAAAATGTACATCTGAACTACTTGTTTTTTTCAAATCACAAAACTTTCTTCAGTACAGTAGAACCTTCTCAAGTTTATTATCTTTTAAATGTGTTTTTGTCCACCACAATTGTTGTAAGGAAATTCAAAAACATTACCTTCTATAGGTAATTTGAAAAGCTAATAATTTATAGATGTGTCAACAGTACACCACTTTAAAATATCTTTTCTTTTTTCTTTACTGCACCATAAAAGTATGGTAGCATTTAGGTTTCAGCAAAACAATTCTGTAAGTTTGAATTTCATATGAAACATACCATTTTGCAAGACACAAAACACACCTTGTGAAACAGGTGTTTCCTGACCATAATATGTAAGAATTCACCAAAGAGTTAATCCTGAGCTAGGAAGACTCAACAAGCTATAAATGTCCCTGGTATCCTTTTATACCATGTCTTATGTTTTTTTTTAATTGTATTTAGTTTTTATTTTTTTATTAACTATCATCACAATCCCAGTAAACAACCCCCACCCCCCCACCAAAAAAAAAAAAATCCCTGTTCAACTGATTCATTCCCCACACTCCACCAACACAGATAACCTCATACACCTTTTATACTATGCCTTTGGGAAATAAAATAACATTTGCTATGTATTGTATGTAAATGTTCCCATTGATTTTAATGGAATGAGAAAAGCAGAAAAACTGCACTTTTTGCTGGAAATTATTTGCCAAATGGAAAGTGCCGTTATTCGCGGATTTTGGTTTTAAGTGAAAATTTTCGCCCATCCCTATTCATTACTAGAATTCACTTTACCTGCAAGCTCCATGGCACAGTGCAAGGATGTATCTAATCAGCCACACACTGTGCTACTTATTACTCACCAACTATGCTACTTTTAAGTGAATTATAATGATATGCACTGTGTATATGTTTTCCTCCAGTTCTCTGTTTTATTGTGAAAAAAATCATCAAAAAAGGTTCAGTAACATTTATTGTATCGGTAAATACATTAAATTACAGAAACAATGCAAAATTGTATAACTAGATGTTCTTAATTGCTCTCTGAAGGACTCCTACCTAGGTGAGATCTGCTGCTAAATTAAAAGTCATATTCCAATAGATGCAGTTTTCCTGATGTGCAACACTGGTGACAATTACAGTTCCATGGTTTCAACTGCTGCATTCTTGCTTGATATCATGTCTGGATTAAAGTTAAAAAACTTTCCCAGTGAGATCAGTTGACTTTGAGGTTCAGGGCTCTTTGAGAATAGGATCAATAAATCTGTCATCAAAAAGGCTGTTCTTTTCTTTTGAACAAGGCAGAATCGAAGTACTCATCATGTAATTATTTAAAGTAACAAACTCATGTAGAAGAAGAAACAATAAAAAACATATTTTGCAAAAATAATAACTTACTCTAAACTACATATGATCTAAAGGCAGAAATAATCATCTTTCTCTATATACCAACCTCTTCCTGAAGGCCAGTGTCAGCATTAGGCAGTTTACTACACCCCAAACTGGATAGCTGCAGCAGGCCCATTTCTATAGGTTTGCTGACCACCTGCTTCTTGCTCACCCACATACTAATGTTCAAATAAATCACAATAACCCTTTGAGAGTAGAAAAATGCATTGGACATATGTCTGACAGGGTTAAAAATAGGTGGCCTGTAACTGTTTTTATTTATGTATTTTATTTGAAATTTTTGGGTGGGGAGCTTGATGGTCTGTACCCTTGCTCTAGCCCTGCCCTTGAAAGTAAAAGTTGTAAATGTCATTAGCAACATAAACCTTAAGAAAATCGTTAGTAGGCTGAGTAGTTCTACCGCAAAACATGTCTTGAAAATGTTTTTACCAGGTTATAGGGACCTCCATTTTAAGCTGGCAAATATAATAGGATTTCTCCAATTCAGCTCTCATCAGCAATAGTATTGCTATAGATATTTCTCTTTCAATGAATGTAATGTTTTTTAGTAGGCTACACCTTATAGCAGCAAAAGTCTTAAAACAAATGTTAGTTTGAGTCCAAATTGATAGCAGGCTGAGGCCTGCAGCAAAATAAACCCTGAAAAATTATTAGCAAGCTGAGGCTGGGGAGAGAGAAGGGGCACACTGACAACAGCACCTAATTTTTTTCTTGGGGATGGTATCACATTGTCAACAAATTTTGCCATATGATGTTTCCTGCTCTTTGCCGATGACATTAACCACTTGCTTGTACAAATCTGGCAAAGCTGTCCTTGAAAAATAACTGCGGCTTGGGATATATCAGTGCTATGGTGTACAAAAAATGACATAATTCCTTTAACACCACTAATTTTGACAAAAAAATAGGTCAGCATGTCAGCTGACAACATTTTGACATGTTTGTAATTCCATAGTTGTACTTTTAGTTTATTTGTGTGCATGTTTGACTTCTTTCTGTTAACTCAATAGCTTTGAGTTGAAAGCATATAGAAGAAGAACTTGTTTTAACAACATGACTAGTGGTGGTGGAGTTGTTGATGGAAGGTGTGGAGATTCTATTACTCTTATTGATACCTTAACTAATTCAGCCATCCTCTTCCATACTTACTCTAGAGCAGTAGAAAACATGAATATTAATCTTACAGCTGAAAATGTTGTCCCACTGCATGAGACAGCGACAACGCTGCTGTTATATGCCCCTTGGACAAGTGTACATTTAGCAATATTCGTAAGGGACACAACCTATTTTAATGCTAATTAATGATTTTGAGTGGAAACCAGGCTGCAATTGGCTGAAAGTGAATGTGGTAGCCCTGCATGCCTCAAAAACTCGAGGGTTTGGAAGCTATACATTTTTTCCTCCACAAATATGCCACCTATAGTATCAAATTTAAGAGTTTCTTGATTGATTCCATCTCCTAACAGTTGTGTCATAATGTTTGCTTCATTTTGGGGTCTTTTTATCTTCAGAGTTTTTTATCATTGATTGGGGAATGTTTTCTCCCTCCTTTGCAAATTTATAGATTGGGTTGGTGGGAACCATTCCTTATCTTTGGTAATGGAAATACCTTCAGGGTCAAAATATTATTTTACTTTCATTTCATGGATGATTTGATTTTTGTATGGAAGGAAGATGGCAACTCTGCTGTTAAATGTATTGATTATTTAAAAAACAATACTTTTTTTTTACGTTTACTTGTAGTCACACTCAGATGACCTCTTTGGATCTTAGGCTGAATAGCCCAGTCAAGACACTGAGATGTATAAAAAGCCACCTTCTGGCAATTGCATCCCTCCTTTTCACACCCACATTATACTTTCCATTTAACCTCCAACTGTACCTTTTTAGCAGATAAAGTACTATTTTTGAGCTCTTGTAAAAAAAATTGTGTATGTTATCTTCGGCATAGAATGAAGAAGTGCTGTACTGGATTCATTCTGTAACAGAGAGAATCTCAGGCAGAGCAGTGATCACAGATATACACTATAATGAGATTTAATTTACATGGTGGAAATATATCATGCCAAGTAAAGAAAATATTATTAAGAGCCCATTCTTTGCACACTGCTGATATATATTGTTTCTGGACCTTTAACAGATCAATGTATGCAGAGAATGTGCTTCTTACCAGGTTTATGGAGTCCAAAGATGTGAATGTACCTATTTCATTTTTTAAATGTTAGAAGACATGTATCCATGGCAGTCCTAGAACACAATTTTTCCACAAATGATGGAATTGTGCATATTATATGCTATTTTATAAAATGCTAAATTGCTAAAAATCTGCTTTACACAGTGGGAAAACCTTCTAAGTGTCCAGTTTGTTTATAAACAGGATAATTATAGCACAAAACAGAAGAGTTCAAGTGGACATGGTAGAAAACAAGCAGCACTTTATCCCTTGTTAGCAGTCAATACAAGGGTGTTTGTGAGGTTATTACAGACTTATCCCTATGTGGAAAGTGACTCTCATCTCTCCCTGATATTAGAAGGGACTTCAATTTGTATTGTTTGACAACATAGTTATATAGTAAATTAAGCTGAAAAAAGACACAGGTCCATTGCCACAGTGTAACTTAGAGGAGTAGAATAACTTAATCGTTCCTGACTTAAAGCTGTGTGTTAATGTAGAACCCTGATGCCCCCCTCTAATAAATATTTAACTGATCTTCTCTTAAATGTATCCCTTTATCTGTCATTACCATATCCTTGATAAGTATAAGAAAGAGAGAGAGAGAGAAAATATGTATGACTGGTGCACTCTTGTAAAAATATAACCTATATTATGCAAATAAAAACAATACAAACTAAAACCAATATAATACTCAGTGAGTTCAGGGTTACTCAGGATAGTGAAGAAGTGTTCAGAATAATACTTATCTAAGAGTATTAAGTCATTGTAACAAGAATGGCATGATGCAGTACCTAGGGAGACACATAGGTCATTCCATAGTTGTGAACAGAAAGAACCTATAACTCTAACCAATGCCTCAGGGAATATGCATAAACCTTATGATTGCCAAACATGTAGAAGGGAGCAGGTCAGATTATACACCACTATCAAGGTAGACAACAGGTCTCTCTCCCATCACAGTGCTCTGTAGAGTAGCGCTAAATGTAGAAGTAGTGATATTTTCAATTACATAATTGGATGTACAATTAAATACATCCACCATTCATAGAATACACTGATTGAGAGAATGATCAGTCATTAAAGTCTGGACTCTAAATTCTGCTGTAGAGTTAGCCAGAGTTTGCCTGAGATTGGACTTAGGACACACTTGCCTACATCTAACACAGGGAGATTACAACTTCAACAGCACTACAGCTTGGAAAACATATCTGAGATAAATAATTAACTCTGGCGTTTTGGGATCCCTGTTCTAAGTACTTCATTTTATCTGTCAGTTAATTCAGCTGATCTGCAACCCCAAGCACTGAATCCAGTGGGAAGAATAAACTTGCCATTCAACCATTTCAGACATTTAACCATTCCATTGCCATCTCATCAGTGTTATCCTCACCATTTTAAACAGAACTGGCTGAAACTGAACTACTGATCTCTTGGTCTGATCTGGAAGCAAAAGCTGTACTAAACTTCAACTAGACAGCTGAAGCAATCTGCCTGCAAGTCACTGGTCACTCACACCATCAATTTGCCTCCCAGTTGAAGTTATATTGTCATTACATAATGCATCTATTAATTTTCTTATTATTGTTTCTGCCACCACAACTTTGCAAAATATTGAAAACCTTCAGCGTTCCTACCTGCTCATTAATCTTTATATGTCCATCCCTCTTACACTCCCCAATGATTTGTTCACATGAGCTGTTCTGTTACCTCAGCTCTATGTGTCCGTCCACCAAGAAACTGCCCCCACTTCTTCACGTATACAAATCCTCCTGTCACCTGTTTTTTCTGACTGCAACTCTTCTCATGGCTGCAGGGGACATCTATCCCAACCACGGTACAACCTCCATTCCCACCTGTGTCCATCCTAGACTGCTGCCTGCCCTCTCTTCTTGCAGTGCAGTCCCCAGCAATCTACAAACTGGTCCCTGCCTCCCTCCATCCTTCCCCCCTTTCTCTTGTGCATTATGGAATGCTCACTCTCTACTTAACAAACTCCACACAACTCATGCCCTCTTCCTCTTAAACTCTCTTAACTTATTCACTATCACAGAAACCTGGCTTTCACATTGTGACTCATCTGCTGAAGCTGAGCTCTCCTGTCGTGAACTATTTTTCTCTTACACTCCTCGTCCTGATGTCAAGGGTGGGGGTGTGGGACTTCTCTCAGTTCTTCTGCTCCAGGCCTCTGTCCCTTCCTCCATCAGTCTTCTTTACCTCATTTTAAGTTCATGCAGTCCAGCTCTTCTCCCCAGTCCCTCTCCTGGTAGCTGTGATTTACAGGCCACCAACAAACCCCGTCATCCTTTCTCTCCAAATCTGAAACTTGGCTCTCTCTCTTTCTGTCCTCTGTCTCTCTCACACACACCTTCCCTTGCCCTCCCCAAAACACCTTTCCTAACCAGGAACCTATGCCCTGTCAAAATACCAGACTTAGTATCAAAAAACTTCCCTCTTTCCTCTCTGTCCTACTACTTGTCCATGAATATAACACTTTATTAACTTTTTCCTTGGACCTACATGCTCCTCTCCAACTTCAATACTCCCATCCCAGGAATCCCAGACCCTGGCTAAATTCAACAACTTGCATGCTTCGCACCTGTTGTTAAGCTGCAGAATGCCTCTGGAGAAGTCTCATTTTGCTACCGACTTCCACCATTATAACCAGAAACAAATGACAAAAGAGAGAGAACAAAAAGGAAGCTCCCCTTGTGTTTATCATTTGGGGTAAAATCAGACCGCCATTCTTGATCAGAATATCCTCCACCTGAATTCTCTTCAATTGGATTTCTTTAAAATCTTTGATTCTTTTCTCAGATCCCCAACTTTAAATTGCTCCTCCTTCTCCAACACCAAAAAGGACTTTGCTGACTTTTTAAAAATAAGATACAGTCCATTCAACAAACCATACCCTCTACATCCTCTCCTCCAAACCCCATGATTCCTAGTTCACATCAACCAACCCTCAGCTTGTTCTCCCATATAACAGAAGAGGAGGTATCTCTCCTACTATCCTCTTCTCCACCCACTACGTGCCCATGCCCTCTCACCTTATTAAGGCTCTTGCAACTACTCTTGTTCCCAGCCTTACTAATATCTTTAACTCTCTCTCTTTCTACCTGAACTCTTCCATCCTTATTCAAACATGCAATAGTAAAACCTATAATCAACCACCCCCCCTCCTTGACACCACCTGTATTTCAGATTACCAGACAGTTTCACTTATCCTCTTTGCATCTAAGATCTTGGAATGACTTGTTTTCTCTCACTTTATCTATTTTTTTCAACTCCAACTCCCTTCTTGACCCATTACAGTCAGGTTTCAGTTCCAACTACTCCAGAGAGACAGCCCTAACAAAAATTACTAATGACCTACACACAGCACAGGACAAATGACAATACAGTATACTAATCATACTACAACTATCTGCTGCCTTTGACACTGTTAACTCCTACTGGACACATTGCACACCCTTGGCATCCATGACACATCTCTAGAATGGATTTCCTCCTATCTCTCTAAACGTACTTTCAGTGTTTCTTTTGCTAACGTTTTCTCATCTCCCCATGACCTCTCAGTAGGTGTACCTCAGAGATCAGTCCTGGGACCCTTTCTCTTTTCCCTCTACACCCTCTCACTTGGTGACTTCATCTCATCTCTTTGCTTTAATTACCATCTGTATGCAGATGACACACTAATCTCTCTCTCTTTCCATGACCTCACACCAGCTGTGCAGTCTTGAGTCACTCAATATCTGACAGCTATTTCGTCATGGATGGCCCACCGCCATCTTAAACTTAATATGGCTAAGACAGAACTGGTTGTATTCCCTCCTAAAACCCACCCACCAACCCCCTTCTCCATGTCAATTGAAATTCTGCCATCCACTCAGTAACCAAAGCACGCTGACTATTTTAACATTCTGCCCGATATCCAAGCTGTCACCAGAACATGTTCCTTCTTCCTGAAACATATTGCCAAAATACATCCCTTCCTCTGTATGTCAACCACAAAAGCTCTCACTCTGGCACTCACTCTCTCTAGACTCGACTACTGCAACATTCTACATGCTGGTCTTCCTGCCTCTCATCTTTCACCACAGTCTGTTCTCATTTCTGTTGCAATAATTACTACATTTGCTACCCTCTCTTCTCCTCCTGAAATCCCTCTATTGGCTACCTATAAAGTATCATATTTCTTACAAGATTCTTCTCCTTTAAGTCTCTTTGTTCTTCAGCACCCTCTTACATTTCTGCTCTTATCTATCTCCCACTACACCCCTTCCCGTCACTTACATTCTTCTCAAGGGTTCTTCTTGTCCTTTCCCTACACAACTTGAGCCATGTCTCTGCTTCAATCTTTTTCGCTGGCTGCCCCTCGACTTTGGAATGCCCTTCCTGTCACCATTAGCCAATCATCCACACTCCTCATTTTCAAGCATCTCCTCAAAACCCACATGTTCAATGAGTCATCTTAGTAACAATATCCTTCTTGTGCACACTGATAGTCAAATCAGAATCATTTTCTACTTCCTTCACTATGCCTTGGACTTGCACTGTATGCTAGTAGCAAAATTGAGGCAGGAGGGGCTCATAGTGACTGCTATCACTATGAGCAAATAAACAAACAATAAAAGGAGGAGCTGGAAGGACCCTTTTGTGTCCACTGAGTCTGAGGAGGAGGAGGAGAAAGTGACCACTACAGACCCAATGCAGGCCAGTCCCCTCTAAAATCACCCCTAGGGATCTTGTGGAAATTAATTTCAAGGGAGGAAGAAGAGGGTAATAGTGAGAGCAGATCAGCTGCCTGTGCCTGCTGCCACCTGTGAATTGTCTGCTGCCAGTGCTGCCCCTGCTGCCACCAGTGATGTGCCTGCTGCCAGTACTGAACCTGGTGTCAGTGCTGAACATGTTGTCAGTGCTGAATCTGCTGCCAGTGTGTGTCTTGTAATTCTTAGGAGGGGGAAAGGAGAAGCTGATGTCAAGTGTGACAGCTGGGGACCTTAAGTTACATCCCCAAGCAGTCCCACCACTAGTATTACTACTAAGAAGGTCCAGCAGCTTGTTAGTGTTAGGAGTGAAGGAGGGGGTGATCTGTAAGAAGGAAGATTAAGGGGCTGAAAGTATGTGGTTTGTATTAGTGGTAGTAACAGTGATGGCAGGGCTGGTGCAAGGATTTTTGCCTGCACAGGCAAAGGTGCATTTTGATGCCCCCTCCCCCCTCTAACCCGGCCACAGTCCCCTGCCCCCACCCGACCTTGCCACAATCCCCTGCTGCCACCCACATTGTCCACCTCCACACTCTGCTGACACTGCCCACCTCCACACTGCCCACCCCATCCTCCTCCACACTGTCCACCATCCTCCTTCCCACACTGCCCACCTCCACATTGCCCACACTGCCCATCTCCACACACACTGTCCACATTGCCCACCTCACTCTAAGCACACACTCACTCTCTCTCAGACTAATCACACACTCTCCCTCTCAGACTAAGCACACACATGCCCTCTCTCAGACTAAGCACACATACACTCTCTCTATATATATCAGACTGAGCACACACATACACACTCTCTCTCTCCCTTAGACTAAGCACACACTCTCTCTACATATCTCTGACTAAGCACACACACCCTCTAAGCATACACACTCTCTCTCTCTCAGACAAAGCACACACATGCTCTCTCTCTCTCTCTCTCTATCAGACTAAGCACACACACTTTCTCTCTCTGACTAAGCATACACACTCTCTCTCAGACTAAGCATACACTCTCTCTCTCAGACTAAGCACGCTGTCTCTCTCTCTTTCAGACTAAGGGGAGTTGACCTCACATACTTCTACAAATACTAAGAGGCCTCCAATCTGACTGCTTTGACAGTTCTAGTGTCAACCCATTTACCCCCCGACTGGGCATTGATTGACTCCTCACTGATCCAACTTCTTCGGATGAAGTCCTTCTGCCCACTTTATGGAACTTATTCACATTCAGTGGTAAATACCCTTCTTTGTCTCTGGCATACATCTAATTCCAAATTCAATCAAGCTCCTTCCCTTCTTCTGTCATTTCAATCCTATGCAACCCTGACTTCTCCCTGGTCTGTCACTAGGCTTGTTTGAACTCTGGAGTCGCTGTCAATTGCATACCCTCTCTAGTCTGTCCCGCTATGGTCTTTCTATTCCCTTTCAAGACCTATGTAAAGACTTTGGCCTGCCCGTCAGCGAGACCTGGCATTACAGACAGGTTCATCATTTCCTGTCAGGCTGTCAGAGCTTCTACAATGAGGACTTCCCCTTTGCTCTCTGAAGCCATTGGAACAGCTGCTGACCGGGAACATTGTCACATGTAAAGGCATCTACAAAATGTATAAACTTTTCAGGACAAGATGCGAGGACCCCTACCCTTCGTGAGTAATTGGGAAGTTGATCCAAATCCCAGAAGCAGACTGGAGAAGGGCACTCTCCTCTATTCATTCTATTTCCACCGGTGTCACACTTTGGGAAATTAATTATAAAATCATCATGCACAGACACAATAGTATCATACTCCCAGCAAGGATCTTTGACATGCTCCCTGACCTCTGTTTGCGATGTTACTCTTCGCCTGGAGATCTTATGATATCTGGTGGAACTGCCCTCTACTTACACAATTCTGGCCTGATGTACAAACTGCCTTGGTTGCCGCGGCCCCATCTCCCTGACCCCCGATAACATGCTGTTGAATCTCACCCGGAGAGCCGGCTAGAAAGGGAAAGTAGTCGCTTCTTTCTGTCGCAGCTGCTTTCCCCTATCTCCTAACCACTTCTTAGTGAAGCACGCCTGCAGGTCTGAAGGAGATAGAGCACACTATGTGGGCCTCTGGCCTGCTGCATCATCTACTTTCTCACCGCCATGAACTTTCAGAAATGGCTCACCCTGAGATTCCCCACCAACCCCCCCCCCAAAAAAAAAAACTCCTTTGCTACTATGTTTGTTTAAATTATATAAAACCACTGATAATTCATCAAGTTAGAGCTAGCCAGGGGGACAACCAGTTTTTAGCAGGGCCCTGTCTGTCTGGTGGTTAGTAGTACTTACTGGTCTGTTCCTTTTAAGCTAGGTATTTGAAATGCAGACAGTTCAGAGTCACTCACACATATACTCAACACTATAAATATAATGTATTCATCTATCGTGCAACAAAAGAAAATTTACCAAAAGTACTTATACTGTTCATTCTTTGAATGAATGAATGAACAGTGTAGTACTTTTGGTACATTTTCTTCAGTTGCATAATAGATATATAATAAATTATATTTATAGTGTTGAGTATATTTTTGTCATTTGATAGAAGCAGGAAGAGATGGTGCACCACGTTCAGTATTATGGGTGTCTGTAGACCAAAGGGAGTGTGCTACTCTCTGTAATATTATATCTGAACCATATAAACAAAGAGAGAATACAGGCATCTGAGCACAAGACTCACCCACAAAAAATACAAGGGCAAGTGTATATATGGAATCCCTACAGAAGGAGAGTATAGCAGTAAAGAAATAATTAAAATATAACCTTTATTACATATAAATAAAAGAGAAAAAGGTGAATTTGTTTAAAAAAGTAATAGTAATAGCTATCTCTTTATGGGTATGAAGACAAACTCTATAGCATTAAGTGAAGCGCCAGTAAATAGTTGTAGCACAGAATCCACACCTGTGAGTTCAGATGGGAGCAAAATACTATTATTGTTTTTAATCAAATTCACCATTTTCTCTTTTATTTTTTTGTAATATAGGTTATAATTTAAGTATTTCTTTACTGCTATACTCTCCCTCTACAGGGATTCCATATATACATTTGCCCTTGTATTTTTTTGGAGTGGGCCTGGTGCTTAAATAACTGTATTCTCTCTTTGTTTTGTTTATATGAACCAATCATTTTATCCTTGGCTCTGCCATAAAATAAATTTAACTTACCAACACTGGCACAGTTTTTTCCACCTAGCCCGTCACAGGTTCGGAGGTTCCATTTCCAGGACCTCCGATGACCATGCTCTGCCTCCAGCCCTCCACTCACTGCCTCGCATCTTGCTGCTGCCCTGCCAACATC
Organism: Rhinophrynus dorsalis; assembly: GCA_037306005.1. NCBI lineage: Eukaryota > Metazoa > Chordata > Amphibia > Anura > Rhinophrynidae > Rhinophrynus > Rhinophrynus dorsalis. The sequence goes on along the minus strand of CM074723.1, from coordinate 136,449,196 downwards.
CCTCTTCTCAGCAATGCCAGCAGCAACAATTGGCTAGCTCGCATTTAGTCAGGTAACATTGAGGGGGTCGCGTGGCAAGCGGAGGTAGCTGGTTGGATGGATACACTGTGCAGGCAAGCTGCAAGTATCTGCAATAGACTAGTATGATACTATTTTAAAACATTATTAAGCGTTGCACGAATTATGTCAGCATTAATTGGTGTACTCAGAGATTTGAAGGCTTCATCCGGAGACCCAGAGACAGAGCTCTAAATCCGGAGTCTCCGGGTGAAACCTGGCAAGTTCCCAGGTATGCACCTCTCTGTCATCTCACTATCATTTTGGCGCCCCTCAGCTGTGATGCCCTAAGGTGGCTGCCTAAGCTGTCTTATGCTAGCGCTGGCCCTGAGTAATGGCGAAGCAGCTGGTGAGACTAGCTTTAGGGTAGTGGTAGGGGAAGCAATGCAGAGCGTCCAAACTAGCGGTCAAGGGAGCCCACACCATTCCCCTGTCCCAGGGAGTCCCATTCCCCCACAGCATTGTCCAGGTGGAACATGATCCTAAAAAGGTAGAAATTGTTGCCTAGCAGTAATAATACCACCACAACCAGGAGCACAGATCAGTTGTCTGTGCCTGCTGCTAGTGCTCTAACAACAAATCTTACAAATCATCCACTGCAAAATAACTGTATAAGGTCATGTAACAGTCTACCTCATTGGCAACTCACGTCAGGAGGTCCCTGTCTCTATCACGTTATGTAAAAATGTCTTATTTTATTTTATTTATTTATTAACTATCCCCCTAATGCCAGTCAACAACCCCCCCAAAAAAACAAATTCCCTGTTCAGTTGACTCTTTTCCCAGACTGCATCCACCAATACAGGCACCCTCCTCAGACACCTTTTATACCATGTCTTATGGAGGAGGTTTAATTGTATTTAGCTTTTTTTTTATTAACTGCCCCCATTCCCAGTAAACAACCCCACAAAAATAATTCCCTGTCCAAATGATTATTTCACCATACTCCACCAACACAGGCACCCTCATACTCCTTTTATACTATGCCTTTTGGAAATAATAACATTTGCTATGTGTTGTGTGTAAATTCAATGTTCCCATTGATTTCAATGGAATGAGCTAGGCAAAAAAAGCAGAAAAATAACACTTTTTGCAGGTAATTATTCACCAAGAGGGAAGTGCCATTATTCGCCAATTTTTGGTTTGAGGAGAAAATTTTCACCCAACCCTAAGCAGTTGCTTCTCCCTCTTCATGTAATCCCAGACAGACTCGATGATGTTGAGATTAGGGCTCTGTGAGGGCCATATCATCACTTCGGGACTCCTTGTTCTTCTTTACACTGAAGATAGTTCTTAATGACTTTGGCTGTATGTTTGGGGTTGTTGTAATGCTGCAGAATAAATTTGTGGCCAATCAGATGCCTCCCTGATGGTATTGCATGATGAATAATTATCTGTCTGTACTTCTCAGCTTTGAGACCATTAATTCTACCAAATCCCCAACTCCATTTGCAGAAATGCAGCCCCAAACTTGCAAGGAACCTCCACCATGCACCACTTTTACCTGCAGACACTCATTCTTGTACTGCTCTCCAGCCCTTCGGCTGCCATTTGCTACAGCCAAATATTTCAAATATTGAGTCATCAGTCCAGAGCTGTTATTTCTCTGCACCCCAGTTCCTTTGTTTTTGTGCATAGCTGAGTCACTTGGCGTTGATTCCATGTTGGAGATATGGCTTTTTGTCCACAAATCTTCCATGAAGACCACTTCTGATCAGACTTCTCTGGACAGTAGGGGAGTGTATGAGGATTCCACTGTTTTCTGCCAATTCTGAGCTGATGGCACTGCTGAACATCTTCTGATTGCGATGTTTCTTTCATCTGTTGAGCTAAGTTTCGTTGGCCGACTACTGTATCTATGGTCCTCAATGTAGCCTGTTTCTTTGTGCTTCTTCAAAAGAGCTTAGACAGCACATCAGGAAACCTCTGTCTGCCTTGAAATTTTTGCATGGGAGGGATCTTGCTGACGCAGTATAACTACCTTGTGTCTTGTTGCTGTGCTCAGCCTTGCCATGGTGTATGAATTTTGACATTAAACTGTCTTCAACAACGTCACTTTGTTAGCTGAGTTTGGTTGTTCCTCATCCAGTTTTATTCCTCCTACACAGCTGTTTTTTTTCAGTAAATGATTGTGTTTCAACCCACATATTAAATTGCTGATCACTGTTTGGTATAATTGTTTAATCATACACCTGACTATGAGCTCGATTCCATTGTCCCCATTAGGCCAAAAGAATTCCACCATCATTTTTCAAGCACTGTAAGCCATTCAATTCACAGTGCTATGAAAAAATGCCGGCGGTACTTGAAGCTGATTGGCTGGGAAGTGCTTCAGCACATCCCAACCAATGGCTGTGAGGGAATTGTAACAGAGACTTCCCATATATAAACTTCGAATTCCCTCAGTGTGGAATGAGCATCGGCCGTGAGGGGAGGACTTGGGGTCTGTGCTGCACATTAATTTCTCCTCCGCCTCCACGGCAGCACACAGCGGCAGAGAAATAGAGAAGTATATCTTTATTTGGAATATACATTGGATATTTATATAAACAAAAGGGGAAAACATTAATAACTGGAGGCATCTTTTGAGTAAATAGAAGACCCTGTTCAGCCTAGCTACATGTAATCTCTGTTTCTTGGTAATAAGTAGATATGAGTGAAAATCTTCTAGAGAAAAAAATTGGTGGAAACCAGCATGTTTAACCTTACACAGGAAGATTACTTCTGTTAAATTTTTCCTCATAGAAGAGAGTATCAGTTTTCATTGCCTTTTGTTCATTTTCAGACTAGTCACATGCTTGATAAATTGAGTGTGTGTTTGAGAATGTAAGGGTGTGTACGCGTTTGCTGTCATATGGTTAGGTCCATTAAAATCAATTGGCTTAATGTTCTTCCCATAAACTTTTCACCCAAGTGAAAGGGATCTTCATCAGAAAAAGATAAAAATGTCTCACATTCCACAGAAATTCCTATTGGGAAAGAGTTTTCATTCACCAGTCACCCCTAGTAAAAGAACATCTGCTATGACTGAGTTTGCCTGCCTTACTCTTCTGGGGTAAAGCTACCTGTAAGAAAACTTATGCTCTGTAAATTATTTAATTTATAATTTATTATATCTATTTCTAATAACAATAATATCAAAGGATCCTTTCTGTTGAAGGAGGCTTCAGTTGGGGACAGTGAAAGCAATAGGCCACTATCTCTGCCACAGAAAAGACTGAAGAGAGGTAGCTTAGGGAGCTCTGTCCCTCCAGTTTATGTCCACAGTATTCTACACAGGATTTTTTGTCAATGGAATCAAAGGTCTCCGATCACTGTGCATCCACGTGGGGACCCCTGAATTCCATGATTTACATATACATAATGGGTCTTAAAGCACATTTTCCCCCAGACGTATATGTACGTACTTGGTCCTTAAGGGGTTAAGCACAACTTAACTAAATGAGCACTGTGAGGTTTATGTCAAACCATTCACCAAGAAATCAGATGTCAGTCACTATGTCTGTTTCACAAAAATAAAAGTCACTTGGTAGTGGTGGATAGTAACTGGCACTTCTCACGGCTCACAAAACATAATGAAAAATAATTTACACTCCCTGCTATTAGCTGGATATATTGTGCATGAATCCGCAGATGTGAGGATCTGGCAAAATGTCTTCACATATTGGTCGGTGTATGATGCAATGACAACTCATTGCAATGTTGTAGACACCCCAGCATGATGATACTGCTACTGTAACAATGTTCAAACTCAGACAGCTCAACAACAGAAAGTAAATTGGCAAACACCTTAATGTCACTGCTGGTCCTGGTGATACCCATTTCCATCTGCATCCCTCTCTCTCTCCCATTCCTTATTGGTTTCACTCAAGAAGGCTCTCATACTATTTTCTTCCCCAACCTCACAGTCATCACCACCACCAGTCTCTTCCTCCTCTCTTGGTGGTGACAAGTGTGACATACAGGCCTCTAGTGTGACATGTGTCATCACAGAAGCAGCAGTATCAAGTTCCACCAGGTGGCCAGATTCCATATGTGTGGTTCTGTAGCTACCAGTGCAGTTGAACAAGGCTGAGACTCAGAGGTCATTGTGCATAGTTCTTTGTCTGTCATTTATAGTGGAACAAGGCTTGGGTGAGGTCAATATTTGTGGCTCTGTGGCTACAGATGGACAAGGCTGATGATCGGTGTGTGATTCTATGGCTATCAATGTAATGGGACAATGATGGGGATGAGTATGTGTGAGTCTATGGCTACTGTGTGCTGGTGATGTGAAAGGGCTGCCCTCCCTCACACATCTATAGTATTATGACAACCCTGAAGCCCCACTAGTCAAGTAGGGAAATAGAGAGTATCTGCTCTGACTTCAGCACCACAGACAGCATCACTCCCTAACCCTTTCAGCGCAATAGGGCTGTGCATTGAAATCACTGAGCCAATGAAACAGCTGTTACAGTACTAAAAAATATTCTGATCAATCGAGTAATACATACAGTGTGATACATATTGACAATTATCATGATACTGTCAATTCCCATCTGCATAACAGTGGATGACCTCATCCCACTGTAATATCCACAAAAAGTTTATGGTACAGATGTACCCTTAGTATAATTTATTTGGATTGTTAGCCCTTAGGTGCTGTGAAGCTCATGCACACTGTCAACATTTGTTGGATGATCACCACTCTGCCAGTCTCCACCTTTGTTCAGAGTTCTTCTCTCCCGCTCTCCCTTGTTCTTTCCGCGAGAAGGAGTGAAAGGTGGCAACGAACTGGAGAGAAAAAGCACGAACTTGAGAGTGGTGATCATCCGACACACAGTGACAGGCTTCATGAGCCTCTTCTGGATATTACAGTGGGATGAGGAAATCCATTCTTATGTATGTGGAAGCCAAGATGTTATGATAATTGTTCATGTGTATCACACTATATGTATTACATTATTGATCAGTATACTTATTAGCACTGTAACATCTGTTTCATTTGGTCAAGGATTTCAGTGCTGAGAACGTGTAGCCATTTCCCTGTCACAGGGGCATGCAGAGCACAAAACTATGGCACTGAAAGGGTTACGGGTGGTCATCTGCTGTATCTGCTCTATCAGAGAGCAAACTGTCCTCTTGCTCCATAGGAAGCTGTAGGAAGATCTCAACATCCCCAGCCTCTGTTTGGCAATATTGGAACTGTGAACGCCAACAGCAAAAGCAGCTATTGGAGCTTAGTGCATGTGACAATGTGACATATTAACACACCCACAGGAAAACAATGCTGGTTTATTAAACTGCATTTCCATATACAAATGAGCCATTAACAAAGTAGTCAGCTCAAAATCATAAACCTGTCTAATCTGTGGTGTATTCATAGGGATATGATGGTGAAGAAATTTTAGTGTATACAGTTGATATGCCATCAACCCAAACAGGACACAAGATCACCAAATTAGCCCCTAATCAACCTTTAGTGCATCTCCCCCCAGGTGTCACACTACCATCACCGCAATCTCAGACAGTTGCACCTCTGTGAATATTTACACTCTAGAACTTAACAGCAGTAGTATTGCAGTGAGAATTCTCACAGCCATAGAAAGAATAGAAGTTCTTGCAGGAATTTAATTGACGTTAATGAACAAGGAGGAAATCTTCATTTTTTTTCTATCCATGAAACTTTCCAAGAAAAAGAAAAAAAAAATGTCTTTTCTGAGAGGTAGCTGTTGGCACTCAAATGATCAATACTAGTTTCCTTTAAGCCCTCTGGCAAAGAAGCATGGTGTAATCCGCAATGCATTGACACCTCATGTATTATCTGGATGTTCAGTTTATGTGAATTTACACATTTGTTTCTTCCTTTAACATGCTTCTTATCTCTGATTTATCTTAGGCAGCTGTGCTCCTGAGTGGGACACTGCTTTAGGAACAAAGGCCTAGCAGCTTAGCAAATCTAACAGGTTCTTTACTTCGCACATGTGAGAGCCATATTATACTGACAGACGTATATAAATATAAAGCTAGGAATCAGATATGTAAACAAAAAAGCAAGACATTTGCTAAGTCACCAGGGTCTGCATTTAGAAAGCTAAAGAAGTACAATCCGAAGCAAATCATCCACAGCACAAAGGACAAATAAAAATTCCCCAAACTCCTATTAATTTAAATGAGGCCATGTGTAAATCAATGGGAATTTCCATTTGTCCCATATGGCGATGCTGGTTTGCTCCAGAGCTTCATCCTTTTAGCTTTTTGAAAATGGCCCAAAATGAGAGCTGCAACTACCTATGACTACTTGCATTTCTCTTAGTTAGTGGAGGCTGTACATCTACTCTGACTATAGATCTGCCTGAAAGTCCTGTTTGCAACACCTCTATCTTTGATTATATCTCACCTTAGTGATCAGTGGGAAAACATACTGAAGGCTGTCAGTAAGATAACCACTTGATACAACTGGAACACTGGAAGAAATTATCTTTTGAAAGTAATGTACCTTTAAAGGGATAGTAATGCTTCATAATAAAAGCAGCTCTAATTAATCATCATAGTATTTGGACTTTGGAGAGTGTTATTTCAATTTTGTCAGAGTTGTAGTTCAAGAGTAATTCAATGTCAAAGTGTCCCCCTCCCACCCCTTTTACTGATGTAACACTTTTCAGCCAGAGCAGAAGGGAGGTGCCCAGGTAGACTGCAGAGAGGGACAATCTTCAATTAAGATAAGGGAAAAACCTGAAAAACTTGTCAAGGGGGGAAGGGCTTTCATTGTTTTCATTGTAAAATAACAAACAAAATTAATATCTTGTAATACCTTTTTTATTGGACTAACATAATTTTGGATTGACAAGCTTTCAGGATAAACTCCCTTTCTCATTGTTTTCATTGTAAGAAGATTGTCCCCTGCTGTTATCTGTCTGGTCTTACAACCAGAGAAGAGATGGCTTACACTAGGTAAAAGGGGCGGGAGGGAAAACTTTGCTTGTGAATATCTCTTAAACCATAAAGGTTTGAGAGATAAGACTTATATCATTCTTCATATCTTTTTAATGCCTACAAAATAAAATAAAGTTAAAATGAAGTATTACTATCCCTTTAAAACAGTGTTTTGAATGATAAATGTTTCTCAATGATTTGTTTCACAGATTAATCCAGAGGATCTGAAAAAAATATAGAGCTGCACCAATTTATCTGGGACACATCCTGAAGGGACAGCGGTAAGGGAGGATATGGTGAGGGAAGGAGAGTGGAGCAATGGAAACAGAACACAGGACAGCAGGGGGCAGGTATGAGAGGGAAGCTGGAGGACAAGAATGAGTAGAGGGCACGGGTGGGCAAACGGGAGTGTAAAATGGAAGCAAAAGGACATGGAAGAAAGGGATCTGAGAACCAAAATAGCTGTTTTGAAAGACAAATTTTGGTCCTGTGAAATAACTTGTTTTAAATGAAAACCTATTTTACAGAATAATGTTTCTTATATCTACTTAAACCTTAGATATACAGAATAATAGCACATTTATATAATAGATTGCAATACTAAACACAACAATGCTTCTTCTGAGTTAAAGAAGTAAATTTGTATTAGGTAATCATATATATAGTCTAATTATTTGCTTGCTGGGTGATTTTACAAACTGTAATTTTCTACTGTGGACTCTAGTTGGTGCTGTTCCTAGCACATTTGATGGAGTGCCATAGTCAGCAACTAAAGCCATCCCACAGAGATTACTGCTGAAATAAAAAAATACATTTTCGACAATGGTTGGCGCTGTTGGTAAAAGTCTGGTTAAAAATGTGTTTGATCTAGAATACATTTTGAGCAGTGAGAGTATTCTTCTTTAACTGAGCAGGAAACACACTGTGCCATTTGCTTTCATAAAATAAAGCACACTGATCCTTTAATATAATAATACTAGTTGAAGAGCCCGTTACACGGGCCACAGTGCCACTGCCAGCTGGTCGCGGGGCAGTGATGTGCAGTAGAGACTGCCCACACCGCAGCTGATACAGAGCTGGACGCTCCGCTCTGTATCAGCTGCGGCACAGGCAGTCTCTACTGCGCATGACTTTGTCGTTACACACGTTTTAGTGAATTATTATATAGGATAAAATATAAATCCAAATTAAGGTTTGCAAAGCACTGTTTAATTGTAATTTGCCCAAAGCATACAATATCTGCTGTACTAATGGATATCATTTTAAAACATTATAAATGGCATGAGAATTTTTGTTTTGGAAAATGTGATATATTACCATGTAAAGCCATGTAATCATTGATCCAAACTGCAAACATTGACGTTGATGTACTAAAAACAATTGGAGCGACTATGGGGCAAACCAACTGAACCATAGGGGACAAATAAAACCCCCCAATGATTTAACCATTTGAGTGCCAGGGGCTATGCAATGCTTTGCATGTCTCTCTGGCACTCAAACGGTTAAATAGGAACCTTAACACCTTGAATGCACCTCAATACACTGAAGACTTTACATTTAACTTAATCATAGTTTGAAGAATTTGAATTTGTCCTCTATGGTGCATCTGGTATGCTTCAGAATTGCTCCAGTTCTTATTTGTACATCATCCTCATGATTTCCTCCATAAGATTTTTATGACATTATTTAGTGTGTATATATATATATATATATATATATATATATATGTATATATATTTGAATTTTCAGAATGCCTGGAAAGATAAGAAAAACTGCTGGTGAAGTGATCTCTTAAATGGGAAATATTTTAATAGCTGACAATACAATATTCTCACCAGGTACTTTAAATGAGTATTCTTTCAAATTATTTCATGCCATGAACTATAGCTCACAGTGAGCGGCAATAATAGAAGGTCATGAACGTTTTGTATTATAATGAATCGCTTTTTAAAATATCAAAGTGGGTGATACTTTTCTTCTTCACAAATTGTGCAGAATAATGTAATAAAATTCTGCCACTCATAATGAAACTTGACTTCACAGCGGTATCTGAGCATGAAAGTGTGCAGCTGAAACAAAAAGTAGGAATTCCATCAGTGTGTTGTAAAACTTAAATTCATATCACATAAAAATATAATACTTAATTAATAAATAGGTTAAAAGGTGAAAGGTTTGAAATGTATCCATATACGTCATGCCCAGAACATGCCCTGAAGTAACCTCACCTCCCAGCCAATCAGCATCTAACTGGAGGGGTCAAGAATGACCATTCGTCATCCTTCCAGCTACCAAATCATTGAATAACTGGAGGAATGATGAAACACACACCCATGCCCCCTCCAGCTGTTTGACTGGGAGGTAAGGTTACTACAAGGAACATTTTATGCCCTGTGTAACCCCACATCCCAGGCAATGGGAGCCAATAGGAACAGTGCTTGGCCATATAAAAGCCAATCTCTGTTCATATTTCCCTAAACTGGCTTGGGCAACTGCCCTAGCAGGACCAGCAGAGGAGTATTTTTTATTTTATTTTAGGTGGCAGCAGCAGTGGCAGATAAGCTGGAGGCAGGGGGGTATTTTTTTATTTATTATTTATGTTTTATTTCAGGAGAAGATGCAAGAGGACCATGGCAAAGAAGATCACTGGACCTCCGACATCAAGGTAAGTGTGTTGTTACAGGTGTGGAGAATGTGAATGTGCCAGTGTTAGGACTAAGGGGAATTAATCCTTTGAGTGCCAGAGGGGTAGGTGATACTTTGCATACACCTCTGGTACTCAAAGGATTTTTTGTTTTCATTTTTCTTTTGTAACTTGGTTGCATTGATATGGAGCTAAGGGTCCCATATCAATACATCCACAGATTGCAAGTGTAGGTATGCCTAATTGTTTGTATGTTTGATTTTACTACTTTTCTATTGCATGACGGTGGTTTTTACCATACGTTAGGGACTCAGTTCCTGTGCTTGTTAGGCTTTAAATCACAAACAGAAAAAGTAGTCCCTAAATGCGTGACACCGGATATAATAGAATGGGACATGGATGTGCTGCCCTTTTGCTTTAAAAGGGCACTATTGTTGTGTCCATCATGCTTTTCTAACTGGCAGTAGTTTGTCACAGTACAGGTAGTATTTTTGGTGGCAGCAGCAGCAGCGAAGAAGGTGGAGGCAGGGAGATCATTTTTTTATTTATTTATCATTTCTAGAGAAGATGCAGAAGGACCAGGGCAAAGAAGAAACAGCTGGACCTCTAACTTTAAGGTAAGTTTGTTCCTGTTACAGGGGTGGGGAGTGGGAATGGGCTATAGGCTAGTGTTAGGACTAGGGGAGGATTAATCCTTTTAGTGCCAGAGGGCTATGTGACACTTGCAATGCATTGCATACCCTTTTGGTCATCAAAGTTTTTTTATTATTATTATGTGTTTGTTACTTGAATGCATTGATTTGGAGCTATGGGTAGTGATGCCTAGGTCTCATGTGTGTATGATTTTACTACTTTTCTATTGCACGATGGTGGTTTTTACTAGGGATGTGTGAAAATTTTCACCTCAGACCAGAATCTGCAAATAATGGCTCTTCGAGCTTGATAAATAATTTTCTTCAAAAAGTGCCATTTTTCCACTTTTTTCACCTAGATTATTGCATTGAAATCAATGGGAACATTGAATTTACACACAATACATAGCAAATGTTATTTTATTTCCAAAAGGCATAGTATACAAGGGGTATGAGGGTGCCTGTGTTGGTGGAGTTTATGGAAACAATCGGTTGAAAAGGGATTTTTTTGGGGGGGGGGGGTTGTTGACTGGGATTGGGAGGACAGTTAATAAAATAAATTAAAAAAAAAAAAGACATGGTATAAAACGGGTCTGAGGAGGGTGCCTGTGTTGGTGGGTGGAGTCTGGGGGAAAAATCAGCTGAACAGGGAATTTTTTTTAGGAGATTTGTTGACTAGTATTGAGGGGACAGTTAAGTTAAGTAATTGGTACGTAACATGACAGACACAGGAACCCCCTGACGTAAGCTGTTACCAGGCAGACTGATACTTGATAGAGTATTTTGTAGAGGATGATTTGTAGGACTTGTTGTTAGAGGCCCAAGCCCCAGAAACATTGAATTGTAGGACTTAAACTTATTAGAGGCAAAAGTCTTGACGATACATTGGTTTGAAGTAGGACTTAGACTTGTGTAAGGCACAAGCCCTTAGGAAACATTGTACAACTTAGACTTTTTAAGGCCAGACATTCAGGAAACATTGATTTGTAGGACTTTGGCTTGTTAGCATCACAAGCTCTGAGGAATCAGAGATAATTTTTAACAATTCATCTTGTAAGCGTCACTAGCCCAGAGAAATCTGTGATTTGTAGAACTTAGGCTTGTTAGAAACAAACATCCAAAATTGTTTGCTTTTCTGTTTTTGTAGACCTCTGGGTTTTTTTTTTGTTTTTTTTTTGAATGAACAAGCTCTGAGAAAATGCCCTACTGGCCTATTTCCAGCATGTCATTGGTCATTGTCAAATGCCCTGGTGTCAATGTGGAATTTGTGACTGCTGTTCTTGCTCCTGTTCAAGCAGCAGTATGATTAAGCATCTCAAAGGGAATGGGAACAACAACAGCAGTAACATAGGTGATGAATGATCATATTTTTACTTGCCACTACTAGCTCCAGTAATGAGTCTGAGGCAGTAGCAACACCACAACTAGTTCCCACCACTTCAGGAATATGTGGAGAAAAGTAGTTGGCCAATAATGCTTTTCCATCTGCTCTTCCTCCACAATCATGGGTGTGCTGTTAGAATATAAATTTTTCCCTGGAATTGTGCCTCTCATCAGCAACTGCAATGTGCATAGTATGTGGAAGGACTGGGAACAATGGGCACATTTGCACACACATCAAACACAGCAGTTTGAGTGCCACATGGCTATGCAATGCACTGGATACATTTGTGGCACTCAAAGGGTTAATTTTCACTGTGCTTTGATGGCGCTTGTTGGACTTCCCTCCCTCTTAGGTTCCCAACTTGGCAGGAAATGTAAGATAGAATTGAGTCAAGCGAGTGGCATCGCAGTATAGTGAGAATTAACCCTTTGAGTGCCACATGTATATCCAACACATTGGATAGCCGTCTGGAACTCAAAGGGTTAACACACAAGATTGGCTACCAGAGAAGAAGAGTGCCATCTGAGCACTGCTATGAATTTGCATGAGTGGAGTGAAGGCTTGGATGTAGCATATTGCATATGGGGAGCAAGGGTTGTTGATGTTACAATTTTTAGCGTACGTGTAAAATGCAAGTCCAGGCCTGTTTGAAAAAGCAATGCCCACAGATGTTAACCCTCTGAGTGGCAGAGGGGAATGCAATGCGTTGTGTAGCCCTGTCACACTAAAAGTGTTAATAGCTGTGGGACATAGCGTTTAGAAACAGGCCTTGTCAGAGAGTATAGTGGTCTGTTTGCCTGCTCTCCATCTAGTATGTTCTTACACAGAGATTGCTAGAGTCTATACTGATCAGAACATCCAGAGATGTGCCTAATACATTAATTTGTATTACTGGGTATTAAAGCGAATATCATACGTATGAGATGTTATTGGCTTAAATAGCCACCAATAGAAATACATTTATTATTGAAGTGTAATTCATTTCTTTCCACTATCAATCACCATTTTGTGATGTGACTTAGGGAACTAATGTATAAAAGTTGTGGCTGTAACAGAGCAGGGCTTCCCATAACTTCCCTTACAAGGGTCCATTCCCATTGCCTCGCTCACCCTCCCTTTAGCTCAGCAACCACCATGAGTCTGTCTCCCTTGCGGCAGTAGGTGGTGGAGCATCCTCTTGGGTTCCTTTAGCCTGTTTTGCTCCTGCATGCAGCTCCCTTTGGCAGTACCTAACATAACAGAAATGTCGGGGAAAGTGTGAGGCAGGGAGAAAGTGAAATGGGCGCTTGTGGTGTAAGTCGGGCACTTCTATTTTTTTCTGAGGAGATACTAAGGAGTGGCTTGCAGAGAGTGAAGACAGAGGGGAGGAAGCACAAAAGTACAGAAGTGGTAAAGTGTACACTGATGGAGGTGTAAGTCAGCAATGTTTTATTGTTCAAGAAGTGGAGATAGTGGGGAGTGGTGAATATCAGTTACAGATTCTGTTTTTGGATTTCAGTATTGATGTGAGAATTGAATCACGTTTGAATTTGTAATGAGGTGTGATTCCGCTGGTCTGAAAAATGTTGCCTGCTGTGTAACATGAGGGAGAATTGAATATTGATTAGGTGGCGAATGTGTGACCTGATGCTCCACTGTATGCTGAGGTTGAATGGAGGAAATCTGCATATCTCTTCCTTACACCCTCCCTGAGATTCTATGTCATGTGTGGAGAATATGTTGTCACATGACCACATTCTCCTTTATAATATAGAAGGTGAAAAACATGTAATTAAATGGATGAAAAGATTGTAGGGAAATGAGGAGAATTTTCTCTGGGTTACCATGGATGTGGAAGCCCTATATAAAAATACTAGTCGAACAGCCCGTTACACGGGCCACAGTGCCTCTGGCAGCTGGTCGCGGGGCAGTCACACGCAGTGGAGACTGCCTGCGCCTCAGCTGATACAGAGCTGGACGCTCCTTCGGAGCGCCCAGCTCTGTATCAGCCGCGGCGCGGGCAGTCTGTACTGCGCGTGACTGCCACACGCGCAGCAGTGTCTACTGCGCATGTCGGGCGTTACACACAACTTGGCGAATTATTATATAGGATAGAACATAATAAGGGCTTGGAAGCTTTAGTATTCTGTTTCAATTTGGATGAAGATATACCTAAGATACAAAAGGACTTCCTCATAAAATGCTCGGAATTTATGCTTATGCATAATTTTCTCACCTATCAGGATCAATGGTACATCCAAATAAGAGGGACAGTCATGGGCAAAGGTTTGTCCCCTCATATGCCAATTTGTTTATGGGATATTGGGAGGCCCAAAACAGGTGGCTCAACAACAAGGGAGGGGGCAGCCTTGTGCACTATGGCTGTTATATCATCAACATACTGATTATCTGGAAAAGAGACCGCATGAAATATCTAAATTCCTAATTTTTATAAAATTTCTAATAGCTGTCTGTATAGTCAATTTAAACACTATTTGTTTATATATCTTTAATACTTATTTTTTAATATTAGTAATCGTTCTAACCTAGGTACCCATGTGAATCTCTCCCACTTGTGCCATATATGTCATCTGTATATCGACATTTGAGCCTGTTGTGGGTACTCATCCTGGTTCCACATATAGTTGTCAGCACCCCTAATTGGGAGCAAGGGGTAAATAAAGGGTAATGGAACCTAAAAGCAGACACAAGAAAGATACACTAGGAGCTACCAGGGTGAAGAGCAGAGCAATACAAATACAGTGTACAATATAACCTATACCTATAACCTATATAGAAAAAGATATGAAGGTATACGCATAAAAATATGGAGTACCCTATAAAGAAAAATGTGCTTGGGAGCGATGCATATAACACTAAAGATTACCTGGGTGGGGTAGCTGGAGAGCGCAGCAGGCCAACGGCAAGGTAAGCACAGAGGAAAGGCTCTCGGTAGTGAGGAAGTCCAGCAGAGAATAGTCAAGGATCCAAGCCAGTGGTCAGGGACAGGCAGATAGTAGAAGTAGTCAAAAATGTAGCCAAGGGTCAAGGGCAGTGTCTTAAATCTGTGATTTAAAACTACCACAGTTAGTTTAGTTTCACTAACGGTCTTAACAAAATTGACCAGCATGTTTCTTTTCAGGCTTAATAAGAATGAAGGCTGAATACACAATACAGTCAGGTTAAATTGTTCTAACAATGAAATTCCACTGGCAGTACATTTCTTATCACTATTGTCTATATTATTCATTCTTTATGCTCCATAGAGTCTTTTTGTATTTGGCTAAGTGTTATAAGATTTATTTGCTTTTGGATGGCAACAGAATGTATGGGTTAACCCTTCGATTGTCAGAGGGATGCGCAACCCATTGCTTGAAATGAGTTGCACAGCACCCTGGTACACAATGGGTCCAAAATATGTTTATTGAGTGGGATCCTTTGACATATATTCCTTGTTACAGTTCAGGCCACAGTTCAGAGTCCATCACTTTGTGTTACCAAATCCTACTGCCTCTGTGTGTCCTAAACATTCTCATCAGTAAAGTCACCTAGAGATCTTTAGTGCTATGCCCAGTGGGGGAGCTAAAAGCATCTGTTTCGACTTCAGCACCACAAACTGCACCACTCCCTACACTGTGGTAGTGAAAGGGTTAAGATCTTGGTCAAGGTCATGATATGGACAAGTGTGCAGTGGTCTCAGCCCAGATAGGTCTCTTCTTGTTTCTGAGTCTAAACTCTAACAGGCCTTACGTAAAGGGTGCTGAGAAATCTATATAGAGAAGATAGTGGGCTACTTAGTAACATTGTCCAGTGCACAAAGTTCTCCTCAAAAGCAGCATCTTTTCTGTTTTCTATTGTTGCTGGAAACACAAGAAAATATGACATGCAAATTATAGAAATAAAGTGTGAGCCCAGCCAGTTATGGCATAGATGTGAGTTGAAGTGGTTAGATCTTGGGGTGAACTGTGGAAAAATGTGACTATCTCACATGTCCTTCCTGCTCAGAAAACCTTACTAATGAGCCAAGCTCTCTAGATTGCCGATGTGTCTTCACAAAGCTGCACAACTGGCATCCGCTCACATCCTCCTTGCAAAGCATCCACTCACATCTGCTCACCTCTCCAGACATACTGTGCACCACTGGCCTTGGTATTTCTGGTTGAAATGAATAGCTGAATACCCCAGTAAAATAGCTAAAACTGAGCTCCTCCAATGTAAATTTGTACCACCAAACAAGCAAAATTAAAGATATAGTAAGACCTCCTAATAATAACCCTCACTTAGTCTAAGCATTAACTCTTAATGACCACTATGAATCAATTCTGTTGATTGGTTTACCAAAATGAATCTTTAATTGGTATTTTTATATAGTTGGAGTAGACATTATTCTTTGTTGTATCACATGTAGAAGCCTGACTCTCCCACTGAAGACTTCAGTGTTAGGAGTTGAGTCCAGGAGCCATGCAAAAGAAATATGCCCTCTTCCATGGATATGATAGGCCTTACCAATTACAAACCGACTATGGAGAGGCAGTCCACTCAAATTTGTTTCATAGAGGATTAGAGTAAGGTAGAGTTTAGTGGTTCTCTAGGAATCAGGGTATATAAAAAACTTTAACCCCTTGAGTGCCAGAGGGGTATGCAACGCATTGCTTTGCAATGCATTGCGTACCCCTCTGGCACTCAAAGGGTTAAGAAAGCTGGAACGCTTTCTTACCTTATGCTACCCACACTTATTAAAAGAATAATAACCCTTTATTTGAACTTATTTTGCAACAGCTGAGTCTGATGTGGTTAAAGGGATAGTAATACTTAAAATGTAAAAAAATATATGTTGTAGGGTTTATCCCCCTGAGTAAAACAAGAGTACTCCCACTGCTGAAAGGTGTTTCATTCAAAAGTTATTAATTTTCAAAGTTGAATTTTTTAGGTGCAATATCACAGTGGCCTGAAATTGTACAGTGGCGCTGTTGCTACACGATCCTATGGACAGTTCTGGTCAATTGACCATAAATCTCCATAGGATGGTGTAGCAACAGCGCCACTGTACAATTTCAGGCCACTGTGATATTGCACCTAAAAAATTCAACTTTGAAAATTAGTAACTTTTGAATGAAACACCTTTCAGCAGTGGGAGTGCTCTTGTTTTACTCAGGGGGATAAACCATACAACATATATTTTTTTACATTTTAAGTATTACTATCCCTTTAAAACAACTGTATTCATTCTGACAGGCCACAGCAACATAACTGACAGCAGATAAAATCCAGTTGGCCCATATAATCTGCACATTCCCTGTCTGGTTAGCTCACATTGGTTTTATTCTTAGAATAGTGATAAGTATGTCCTAAGGATTCTTAAATTAATTTAATGATTTTGCCTCAAACATTTCACCTATCATTCTAGTATTCCCTTTATTCAGAAAATGTGATCTCTCCTGGACTGTATTATAATATAAATGCATTGCACACCACTCTGGTTCTTAAAGGGTTGATATATTTGAAGGTTGCAATCATTTTGCCCTTGCCCCTTCTATTCTCCCAGCTGTACGTATTAAACCTTTGAGTGTTAGAGGGGTAGTGTACTCAAAGTGTTAAGGTCCTAGATTTTTTCCTGATCTGTTTTGACATTTATACCATGCATAGGGTTTCCATATTATCCTTTTGAAAGGGACATTTATGACTGCACGGATTATTACTGTGTAGCACTGGTTCTCATGAATTCCTGCAACATGTATATTTCATAAGTGTTCCTTTTTTAAAGGCATGATCTGGCAACTCTGACTATGAACCATTTTAGTGGCCCTTCACTGAATTGCCTCTATTTTATTGTAACATTTCTGCATATGAGGAATAGCGGAGCCTAAGACAGAGAGGGAAGAACAGGACCAAGTTCCTTTCCCACTAGAGATGCTTGATTACGGAGCTTGAGGGCAAAGCTGCAACCACAGCCAAGTGTTAAAGTTGTCAACCACAAGGCTGGATAACCAGAACTAACTGAGTTGGAACTCTATCAGGATAGCGGTTACATTAGTACTTTTAGAATGGTAGGAAAAGGACTAGTGAAAAAAATATGGTTGTAGTACCAACTACTGCCACTAGATGGTAGTGCAAGATATCTATTTGAAAGCCCAATCAGACCAGCTGGAAAAAGGTTGTTGTGGTTGTCCATAAGAACAAAAGGTAAGTGTCTGTAGGTCTGGAGGCACAAATGAACACAAACAGAGAAGCAGTTTTGAAGGGGAAGAGGTAGGAAGTCAAGAATCAAAAGCTGGGAGACGTAGGAAACCTGTCTGGATCTGGAGGACCTCACATTTATTGATGCCTTTCTGCACCATAGGGGAAAAATACACATTCATGTTAACCCTTTGAGTGCCAGAGGTGTACGGAATGCATTTCAAAGCAATGCGTTCCGTAACCCTTTGTCACACAAAGGGTTAATTATGGTATTTAACCCCTTGAATGCTGGACAGCACTACTACATATTGTGAAATTTAGGGATTTGTGTTTGTATGTGTAGTTGTTTGACTAATATTATTCTAGTTTTTCTTCAAGGAAAAATATCAAAACTGCTCTCCTCTGAACCACATTATGTCCTCAATTCATTTAGGTCTGACGTAAAAAAAAAAGGCAACTGCATTTTTTTCCAGCACAATACGTTTTTCAATTACCTGTGCTATGAAAAAATGCAACTTCTCATCACATACCTGTAAAATACACAGGGATATTACAAATGTGCCATACAAAGAACCTGCACATCTGTGTATAGTTTAACCCCTTGTGCGCCAGAGGGGTACGCAATGAATTGCAAAGCAATGTGTTGCCTACCTCTCTGGGACTCGAAGGGTTAAACAATACACAGATGTGCGAGTGAATATCATATAATACTCCCAAAGTACAAAACATATGTCCCCATTTCTCATCCTTTAAATAATTTGTGATTGCAAATCGAAAAATTGTAATGTTGGCAAAATCTTGATAAATAAAAATATTGGCCCTTTTGTAATTCTCTGCCGCTGTCAGTGGTGGCTGTGGCTGAGACAGTAAGAACGATCATACCCCCCTTTGTAGGGCCGATGCCTGTTCCACTGGGAAGGAATTTTGAACAGAGACTGACTTTATATATGGGCCGTCTCTGTTCAAACAGACTCACAGCCATTGGCTGGGATGTGTGCTTATGCACCTCTTAGCTAATCTGCTTAGAGCATCGTATTTACGGAACCTGCTTAAAGCTGACTGGTTGGCATGTGCGTGAGAGCGCATCCCAGCCAATGGCTGTGAGTGCTTTTGAACAGACTGCCCACATATGAAGGAATCTCTGTTCAAAATTCCCTCACAGTGGAGTGGGCATTGGCCCATCAAATACAAAAGGGGGAGTTTGCTCATTCTAACTGTCTCTGCTGCCACGTATAGCTGCAGAGAATTAAAAAGGGCCATTATTTTTATTTATAAAGATTTCACCAACACTACAACTTTTTGAATTGCAAGCATACATTACTTTGAATGATAATTAATGGGGACATATGTTTTGTAATTTGGGTATGTTATACAATATTCACTCGCACATCTGTGCATTTTTTAACCCTTTGAGTCCCAGAGAAATACTTGTTGCATTGTTTAGCCCTCTGGCACTAAAGGGATTAAACTATACACAGATGTGTGGGTTCTTTGTATAGTACATTTGTAATATCTCTGTTTATTTCAGATGTGAATGTATGTGAAGAGAAGAAGGAAGAAAGAAGACGGACCAGAAGGAAGGTAAAAGAAGATTAAAGAAAGATGAAGGAAGATAGAAGAAGATGGACAGTGAATGACAGGTAAGTGTAATACAGATAAGCTAACAATTGGTGCTTGACAGTGTGTCAGGCACCGATTGTTAGCTTTTTTCCTTTGATGTACCCATTATTGCCACTATTTATCAGCGTTTTTGGAACTTAAAGGGATAGTAATACTTCGTTTTAACTTTATTTTATTTTGTAGGCATTAAAAAAACTTGAAGAATGATATAAGTCTTATCTCTCAAACCTTTATTGTTTAAGAGATATTCACAAGCAAAGTATCCCCCCCCCCCCGTTCAGCCAGATCAGAAGGGAAGTGCCCAGGTAGACTGCAGAGAGGGACAATCTTCAATTAAGATAAGGGAAAAAGCTGAAAAACCTGTCAAGGGGGAAGGGCTTTCATTCTTTTCATACAAAGAAAATTGTCCCCTTCTGTTATCTGTCTGGTCATACAACCTGATCCACATCAGAGAAGAGATGGCTTACACTAGGTAAAAGGGGCGGGGAGGGGAACTTTGCTTGTGAATATCTCATAAACCATAAAGGATTGAGAGATAAGACTTATATCATTCTTCGTGTTTTTTTAATGCCTACAAAATAAAATAAAGTTAAAACGAAGTATTACTATCCCTTTAATGCACAAAAAAGACATTTGGCCACAAGTCTTTTTCTGTGGCCTATTGTCCGTTGTGCTTTCAGCTGGTAGGGCAAATGAATAGATTGCTAGCACATTTTGCTAACAGGCCATTATCCAATTTTTGCTATACTGGATCTATTACCGGCAGAGGCGTAACTAGAAGCCTCCAGGCCCTGGTGCAAGAAATGGCACAGCCCCACACCACATTAACCCCCCTCGACCACATTGACCCCCTCAGTCTTCACAATGACCCCATCTTATACCATCCTGGAGCTCCCGCGCGGTCCTCTTAGTAATGCAGAGCGCTGGGAGATGATGTCATCTCCCAGCACTCTGCATTACTAGAGCGCCGGAGGGAGATTGCAAGCGTCAGGTGGAGGGATTGCAACCCCTGCAACCCCTATAGTTACGCCACTGGTTACCAGACAGAATTAAATTGAGGCTTATCACTTTATCTGAGATTAAGACTATGTATAGTGACCTTCTAAGTAAATACGTCAACTATCCAAATCCCTTTAAAAAATACTATAAAATCTATTTCAGCTTATTACAACCATTAGGACAATAACAGTTGTTAAATATAATACTAGCAATTCATTTTGTGAAGAAAACAAGTGTGCAAATTTTTAATCAAAGTGCATATGCAATAAAGCATACAAATACCCTAACTTAGCTACAATTCATAATGGCAAAATTCAATATACACAGTCCCAGAGTTCAGAAAATGTCTTAGCCCTTTCAGTGCCAGGGGCTTGGGCCATTTTCTTTACCCTGTAGGCCAGACACATTTTCAGTATTTTTGCTATCCATCGGTTTAGGCTTGATTTCCGATGGCAAATTTTTAGTTGCAAATGGAAAGCTATATATCATTTTTTTTTCCAGAACAAATTGCAAGTTTTGGATGGTGCCTTACATGCAATGATTTTTGCATTGTGCAAAAAGCTATGATGTCATAATTATGAAAAGAGTGAAAAAATGACTTATTTTGCTAAAATCACATACTATATATTAAAAAAGTACCTTGATTGATAAAGTTTCAATTATTTGAAAAAGACCTGAGTCCCCCAAGTACAAAAATAACACATTTGTATATTTTTTACCTATGGCTATAGCTAGCACGGAGCCTTAATTAGCAGGAGAGCAAAATGGTATTTGAACTAATAGGCAAATTCTACTGGTTACATAGCAAAGCTATGCTAACACAGCTGAATAACTACATAAAACTACATATTTCTGGACAGTAGATATACTACAGCATCAAATAAGGGGTCACTTGCCTTCCTACCCTTAGCCTGGTGTGCACAAATTTTTCCAGAAGGTGGCACTAAAGGAATAAAATAGCATTTTTTTTTTACATTTCTAACCCTTCAAACGTACTGAAATCTGTGAAAATTTCCAACTGTATTCATTAGCTAGTGCTCTTAGGAGAAAAGCGGCACCCGATTGGTATGAGTTGACATACTGTAGGGGGTGCTAGAACTACAAAATTACACCTTCTGATTTTCTCAAACATGACTTGCCTGTACGGGCAGCTACAGAAGTGAAGAAAGGCACACAAATCATACCATTTTGGAAAGAAGATAAATTACTGCATCAAACGAGGTTTCACTTACCTTCTTGGCATTTTGTTACATTTCCACCCCTTCATATGTACTGAAATCTGTCAAAACTATGGAACTTCCAACTGTATTCATTAGCTTGTGCTGTTAGGAGGAAAATAGCACTCCAGTGGTATGAGATGACATACCATAGGGGGTGATGAACCACAAAACTACACCTACTACAACCTTTCATATATGACTTGCCTATATTAAAATGTTGGTAATAACTATATAAATGAAGAAAAGGTAGACAAAGCATACCATTTTGAAAGAAGATAACCTGCCGCATCAAATGAGGTGTCATTTGCCTTCTTACCCATAGCCTGGTATGCACAAATGTTTCCAGAATGTGGAACTAAAGGAAATAATCTTTTACATTTCTAACTTCAAATGTACTGAACTCTGTGAAAACCAAGGAATTTCCAACTTTATTCATTAGCTAGCATTCTTAGGAGGAAAATATGAGGTGCTAGGGGTGCTAGAAGTACAAAACTACACCAACTACAACTGATTTTTCTATTTTCTCAAATATGACTTGCCTGTACAAAAATGGTTATAACAGCTACAGAAGGGAAGAAAGGTAGACAAACCATGCCATTTTGGAAAGAAAATAATCTACTGCATCAAATGAGTGGTCACTTACCTTCTTACCCCAAACCTAATCCGCACAGATGTTTCCAGGGGCTGGTGCTAAAGGAAAAAAATTACATTTTGTTACATTTCCACCCCCTCAGATGTACTTAAATCTGTTAACACTATGGAATTTCCACCTGTATTCATTAGCTACTGCTCTTAGAAGAAAAATGGCACCCAACTGGTATTAGCTGACATACTGTAGGGGACACAAAGCAGTAACACAACACACCAGTAACTGTAAATACAGCACACTGAACAAGAGCCAACAGGTCTCAACAGTTAAAGATCTCTAGACACAGGAAACAAATTCCAAGACAGGTAGTATTTAGTGAAAGTGTACACAGACGGCCAAGTGGCCGCCTTGCACAAATGATCAGCAGAGGCCTGATTCTTATAGGCCCAGAAAGCCCCAACAGATCTGGTGGAATGAGCTGTGATACAAAAGGGAGCAGGTTTCTTCCTGAGTTCATAAGCCTTGCAAATGGTAGTCTTGATCCAAGATGCGATAGTCACCCTGAATGCAGCCTTACCAGTCCTAGGATGCAGTCTCCAGCCTCCAGCTTCCTGCCACTCAAATCCTTGAGTGCAAAAGCTATGGATTTAGAAAGCCTATGATAGGGGCATCAACCTTAGGAGGAAAAGCCCACTGAGCCAATGCCGCTTCAGAAAAAGGGTAAAATTTAGCAAATCTCTAAGGCAGAGAGAGACGCTTGTCAGGGGTCTTCCACTCATCTAGAACAACCTGGTCAAGAGTGGGATTGGGTGAAAAGACAGTACATTGCTTTTTGCACCTTTGAAAGACATCAGAAGTAGATTGAGGTTCCTCAGAAACTGCAAGAATATTCAAAGTATCTAAGACAGCCTTAATGAGACCCTTAGCAGGGCTCAGTGTCAGCCTCAAAGGGGTCCCCCAAAAATTGAGAATAAGCCCCTTCAGAGCACTCATCCTTGTCTGAATCCACCAAGAGCTCCTCATCAGAGCAGTCTGACACATCAGGAATACCCTGAGGTTTAGGGGCCACAGACCTGAATAATGCCTGGGGCTTCTAGGACTGGAGGACCCCGTGAAGGTGCATAGGGAACTGTGTCAAAGTTGACTTTAAGTCCTGTAAGCAAGGTGGCTCTTGATAATGGCTGGAGGGCCCTGGGGAGACGCAGGGGCCACGGCGTATGAAGGGCATAAATGACCCAAGTATTTTATAGGGAGCCCTGATTGACATGAGGAACAATGAGTAATAGGGGTCAAAGATGTGCTGTCCCCTCCAAATAACCACAACACGCTGGTGCTGGTAAGGAGCTGGAACAGGAGCTCCGTTTATTAAAGGGTTCAGCAGGAACGGGAGTGACTGGGGAAAAAGGGCTGGCAAGCGTCCAGGTCTCCACACGGGTCGGCACGTCTCTGCAGTTCAGCGGGTGCTGCTGGAATGGCGCCAAGGGGGTCTCGGCTGGACAAAGGGGCAGGATGAAGCGGATGCTTCTCTGTGCATCCGCTTCCGACTGGTAGCTGCTTCCAGTCGTCGGCGGCCCGGTTGCCATGGCAACCCGCCGCATTTAGACACCACATCTCCTTTCCCACTGCAAGGAAAAGAATGTAGGGGGTAGGGTTGCTGAGAGAGACAACGTGCGGGAGAGAATGTGCGCGAGCGAGAGAGAGCATGCGAGAGAGAATGCAAGAAAGGGAGAGGGAGAGAGCGAGCGTGCGAGAGAGAGAGAGAGAGCGAGCATGCGAGAGAGAGAGAGCAATGCGAGAGAGAGAGAGTGAGCCTGCGAGAGAGAGAGAGCGAGCATGCGAGAGAGAGAGCGAGTCTGCGAGAGAGAGAGAGCGAGCATGCGAGAGAGAGCGCGAGCATGCGAGAGAGAGCGCGAGCATCTTTTTGTCAGTGGTGAGCCGGCTTCCTGCGAGACTTGATTTTCTCTGTGCATTGCCATCTGTCCGGCGGTCTAGTGTTCCTCGTGGGCCTGGCAGGAGGAATGGGTGGCGTGCCCGGGTGATTGTCCATTGTGGTGGGTGCGGGCGTGTCCTGAGGATCTTCAGTGGTTGGTGTCGTTAGCGTGTTCTCTTTGTTGAATGGGAACACATAGTCATCCTCTTCTTCCCCCGAAGTATTGGACTCCCCCTTCGGTGGTTGGCTGTGCGTGGTTTGTGGAGTTGGTTGTACAGTGTTGGCCAGTGTTGAAGGTCTGTGTCGTAATTGGTCGACATGCCTTTGCCATCGGAGTCCTTGATCCATTTGTACTAGGTAGGATCGAGAACCTGTGACTGCTTCAGTGGTGCCCGGAGCCCATTTTTGATGGGTTGTGTTACCTTATGGGCAATTGCTTATGAATTATCTTTATTTGTATTTATATAGCTAGACTATGCCCACATGATATAATGGACCATACTGGTATACAGAGTTAGTGAGTTGGTGTATGTAGAGGGTTAATGAAATATACACAGTCAGTGAGATCTCCTGGGGCCGTGGGGCATGGGAGTTGCAGCCCAAAACAAGTTATCACAGCACCTGGACATCCAAATCCTGTTTGGCTAGATGGAAGCTGGCAGTATTCTGTTGTCCAGGTGGAAGATAAAGATCACCCTCTATCTTGATATAATAAATAACACTCACACACCCTGGATTCCTGATGAGTATGGAGTCTGATGTATTGTTTTAACTGTCCACAAATATTGCCAAGGGGAGATTGACTGGTTTATTGTACTGATTGCTCCAAGTGAGATCAAGGCACAAATCCTATCAGCCTGGAGTGATATTACCACAGCCAATCAGGAGCCTCAGCATGGTAGGAGATGGACAGTGGGAACAGTATATATATCAAGGGGACCCACTACTAAGGGGTTAGTAGAAGGAGAAGGAGGGGTAGATAAGGAGTACAGGAGACAACAAGAGAGAGCCAGGAAGGAGTCTCTGCCAAGCTTGGGTAAGCCCCTCATTCATTAGGTACCTGCAATGTCATGCATGTTTAAGAAAATTGCGCAAATGTTATGTTTTGTGTTGTATTGAATGTTTTGTATTGTTATGTATATTTAATGTAGAACTAGTTCTTGTAATGTGATATACTGATCTAATATTAAATTGCATTAATTTTAATCTCAGCAATCTGTTGAAGAATCTTGCATTATTTTTCACATATAAATGTGTTTATAAAGGTTTATGCAATAGATTAATTGTAGAATGCAATAAGCCTGGGGCTCCTTATATTTTCAATATATCTGTTTCTTTACGCTATATTTTCCATCTTTGCCCCAGGATAAGTTTATATTTATTTTGGCCACCAGTCCTATGAACAATCAATAATTGTCCTAATGAGCCACGGACATATGTGAATGAGCTGTGGACGTAGCCAAATTGTCATTCTAAATATTCATGGAGTTTGTGTGACTTTATGGCACATATTCCATGAATATTAAATAAGCATAAAACCTCTACCAGTTACAGTTGTGTAGGAGCGTGCCCAAACCTGGTCCCCTTTGTGGAACCTCCGTTCTTTTCCGGTACCTGCCATGCGGGCTTGGTGCGCTCGGACAGTCGCTGCTACATCAGGGTGGAAGGTATGCAGCTTGGTTCTCACGGGTCTGCCAAACATCAAGTGTGCTGGAGTAACTCCTGTAGTGGCATGTGGTGTAGTGCGGTAAGTGGATAGGAAATCATCCAGTGAGGACTTGGTGTCAGTTGCTGCCTGCATTGCAGTTAGGGCAGCTTTGAGGGTTTGAACGAACCTCTCTGTCTGGCCGTTCGTGGCTGGGTGGTATGGAGCGGTGCGTGTGTGTGTGGCTCCGATATCTCTTAGGTAGTCTTGGAATGTTTGCGAAACAAACTGCGGGCCATTATCTGTAACTATGTGTCTTGGCAGGCCAAATGTTGTAAAAATGTGGCGTAAGACTTTAATTGTAGATTCTGTTGTGGTGTTTGCCATGGGCCATACTTCAGGCCATTTGGAATGAGCGTCCACTAAAACCAGGTATGTGGTGCCCCGGATTGGGCCTGCAAAATCAATGTGTACTCTTTCCCACAGAGTTTGTGGCCACTCCCATGGTTGTATTGTTTGTGGCTTTGTCTGCCACTGGGTTTGCGCACATCCTGCACAGCTTTCTACCCATGCTGCAATATCGTTGTCGATCGACGGCCACCGCACTGTGGTTCTTGCCCTTTGTTTCATCTTTACGATACCTGGGTGGCCTTCATGTAGTATGGCTAGCGCTTGGGAGCGTTGTTGTGGTGGGATCACAATCCTATTTCCACATAAAAGGCAACCACCATGGCTGGTCAGTTCGCCTTTCCTGCGGGCGTATGGGAGTGTGGTAGCCGTTGTTGTCTGTGGCCAGCCGTTTTGGACATAGTGGAGCACAGTTGCCAGTGTCTCGTCAGCGTTTGTTGCTGCTGCTACCGCGTCTGATCTGAATGTCATCGTGAAGCAGATTCGGCTGTTGTCCGATATCAGTCCCATGTCGTTTGTGGTCGACGAGTTCTGAAGTGGGAGGCGTGACATTGCATCGGCGTTGGAATGTAAGTTGTGTGGACGGTATCGAAGCGTGTAATCGAATGCTCCGAGGTACAGTGCATATCTTTGCAGTCTGGCCGCTGTAGTGACAGAAATGGCTTTTTCCGGGTTCAGAATAGCAAGTAACGGTTTGTGGTCTGTCAGTAAAGTGAATGTGCGGCCGTACACGTAGATTGTGAACTTCTGTAATGCCCATATAATGGCTAGTGCTTCTTTGTCAATTTGGGAGTAATTATTTTCCGCTTGGGTTAGTGACCTAGATGCGAACGCTATCGGTTGTTCTGAACCGTCGGGCATGACATGGGATAGTACTGCCCCTAATCCGTAGGGTGAGGCATCACATGCTAAAGTGAGGGGTTTTTGCAGGTCATAATGGACCAACACCTTTGAGTGAAGGATTTGGTCCTTGGTCGTTTGAAAAGCTGTTTGGCACTCCGGTGACCATTTCCATTCTGTTTTTGCTTCCAGCAGTTTGTGTAATGGGTGCAGAGTTTGTGCCAGGTTTGGTAAGAACCGATGATAGTAATTTAGTAGGCCCAAATAGGAGCGTAGTTGTGTCACATCCTTGGGAATGGGGGTTTGTATCAGTGCTCGTACTTTGTCTTCAGCGGTATGTAGGCCCCGTTTGTCTATTACGTGGGCACAGAATGTGAGTTGGGGCTTTAAGAATTCGCATTTTTCAATGTTGACCTTGAGGCCATTTTCCTGTAGACGTTGCAGGACTGTTTCCACATTTCGTTTATGCTCTTCCTCCTTCTTGCCAGTGATGGGCATGTCATCCAGGAGGCATTTTGTGTGTGGTATATCAGCTAGAATGGCGTCAATGGTGCGCTGCCAGATGGCGGGAGCTGACGCTATCCCGAACACCATTCTATTGTACTGATAGAGGTCTTTGTGGGTGTTGATAGTCAGAAGGTGTCTACTTTCGGGTTGGACCTCCAGCTGTAAATAGGCTTGCTTCAAATCAATTTTCGAAAACGTTTTTCCTCCTGCGAGGGATGCAAAGAGTTCCTCCAATCGAGGTAGTGGGTATTGGTCAACTTCTAATTGTTTGTTCAGCGCCATACGAAAGTCCCCACAGATTCTAATCTCTCCAGTCTTTTTGATGACGGGTACGATGGGGGAGGCCCACTCACTCCTTTCAACTTTTGAGATGATGCCTTGTCTCGCTAACCGCTGAAGCTCTGTTTCCACTTTGTTACAGATGGCGAATGGGACGGTCCGTGCCTTGAAGAATCGTGGTGTAGCTCCGGGTTTCAGTTGAAGTGTAGCTTGGGCATTCTTGACTTTGCCTAGTTCTGGGGAAAAGACGTCCCTGTATTTATGTTGCAGGTGTGCCAGCCATCTGTTGGTGGATTCAGATTTAGGCACCTAGATCTCGTTAACTGGCTGAACCAGTTGTGGCATGCCCATGGCTCTTATCCAAGTGCGGCCGAAGAGTGGGGGTCCTCCGCTTTTGACCACGTACAAGATTGCCTTGTGCTCCTTGTCTTCGAGCTGTACTGTAACTGAGGCATATCCCACTGGTGTCAGTAGATGTCCGCTATAGGTTTTGAGTTTCATGGAGGTGGGGCGTAAGTGGAGGTGTAAGTCTGCCTTCTGGAGTTGGTCGGTGGTCATTACTGAAACCGCTGATCCTGTATCTAGATCCATAAGGACCGGTTTTCCATTAATTGTCGCATTTACTTGCATTTTGTCACCCACCGCTTCCAGTTGGTGAATGCTTAGGTGGGCCATCCATCCTTCACCTTCTAGTGGTTCCTCTTCTTCGTCCATGGGCTGATACTCTGTATAATACGTGGAGGGTCGTCTTCCTCTGCCTCTGGCCCCAGTTCTAGAAGTACATGTGCTTCTGCAAACTTTCTGTAAATGGCCCTTTTTTGAGCAGTTGTAGCATGTTTCGTCTTTGAAACGGCACGCTGGTGCATCGTGAGCCGGGGATCCGCAGCGGAAACAGTGTTGTTGGCCATATGTGGCCTTTGCCTGTGTTGGGGTCGCACGGGGTTTGTTGGTTGTCATCTTGTTGACGTCCATCTCGTCAGTGTGGTATGTTGTTGTGTGATTTCCGTTATGAGCTTGTAGTTGGGATGCGTCTTTGTCCGCCATTTCCATGCCTATGGCAATGTCAAATGCAGATTTTTCTGTTAAGTTTCTTTCTGTTAAGAGGCTTTTCTGTATGTTTTTATTGAGTAAGCCGAAGACAAAAAGGTCACACAGCGCTTCAGGCAGGTGCGCTTGAAAGTTGCAGGTGGAGGCCAGTCTTCGCAATTCACGGATATAGGTTTTGATGTCCTCCCCCGGTTGTTGTTTCCTCATATAGAATCGGAAACGCTCTGCAATCTGCAAGGGTTGTGGATGGTAATAATTGTTTAATAGAGTGACCAAGGATTGGAAGGGCTGGGTTCCGGGTTTCACAGGGGAGAGGAGGTCCCTGAGAATGTAGTAGGGCTTCCACCCTATGGCGGTCAGAAACACTGAGGTTTGCTTTGATTCTGCAATGTCATTTGCCATCATGTACTCTTCTACTCTTTCTACATATGCCTCCCATGGCTCCTGGTCTTCGTTGAATTCTTTTAAATGACCCACTGAGGCCATGATTTGTGCACAGAAGTAGTGTTGTTCATCGTCGTTGGGTATGTGTTACGGGAGCCTAGTACTTTCAGGTGCAATAACCCCATGTCGTGAGTAGCAATAAAACAGTGTCCCCAGTAGTAACAGTACCGTCAGCAGTAACAGTTTTCAGACGTACACAGTATTCGCAGTAGTGACACAGTATCCTCAGTAGTACACTGTCCCTCAGCCTCAGTCATACACAGTATCCTCAGTAGTAAATCAGTATCACAGCATCCTTAGTATTAACACCGTATCCTCAGTAATCAAACAGTATCCACAGTAGTACCCTAGTATCTCAGTAGTAACACAGTATCACAGTAGCCGCGGTAGTAACAAAGTATAGTCAGTAGTAACACAGAATCCTCAGTAGTAACACAGTATCCTCAGTAGTAACACAGTATCCCAGTATCCTCAGTAGGAACAGTATCTTCCGCAATAACACAGTACCCTTAACATTAGCACAGTCCTGAGTAATAACAGTCCTCCGTAGTAACAGTATTGTCAGCAGTAAGGTAACATCCTTAGTATTAGCACAGTATGCTCAGTAGCAACAGTATTTTCAGCAGTAATACAGTATCCTTTAGTATTAGCACAGTATCCTTAGCAGTAACAGTATTTCCAGCAGTAATACAGTATCCTTTCGTATTAGCACAGTATCCTTAGCAGTAACAATATTTCCAGCAGTAATACAGTATCCTTTAGTATTAGCACAGTATCCTTTAGTATTAGCACAGTATCCTTAGCAGTAACAATATTTCCAGCAGTAATACAGTATCCTTTAGTATTAGCACAGTATCCTTTAGTATTAGCACAGTATCCTTAGCAGTATCAATATTTCCAGCAGTAATACAGTATCCTTTATTGTTAGAGTAATATCCCAATCATAAATCAGTGTCCTCAGTGGTACAAAGGAACAGTAACTCCCTCTGAAGTATGTATTTTACTTAGTACCCACTTGTTTGGTTGTACCAAAATTGTAACTGTTCATTTAATAGGAATTTATTGAACTAGTTTGGTGACTTACAGTTGAGTTGGGTTCTCATTCAGATCCTCGTCGCCAGTTGTGCTGTCCCCTCCAAATAACCACGACACGCTGGTTCTGGTAAGGAGCTGGAACAGGAGCTCCGTTTATTAAAGGGTTCAGCAGGAACGGGAGTGACTGGGCAAAAAGGGCTGGCAAGCATCCAGGTCTCCACACGGGTCGGCACGTCTCTGCAGTTCAGCGGGTGCTGCTGGAATGGCGCCAAGGAGGTCTTGGCGGGACAAAGGGGCAGGATGAAGCGGATGTTTCTCTGTGCATCTGCTTCCGACTGGTAGCTGCTTCCGGTCATCGTCGGCCCGGTTGCCATGGCAACCCACCGCATTTAGACACCACAAAAGACATCCCAGCATCCTTTGTCTTGGGTCTAGCCCCAGGTCCCAACGAGTCTGAAATCCTGACAGGAGATAAAGTGTCTGACAGTACAAGGAAAAAAAAACACAATACTGTGTCCCAGATTAAAGAATTCACCCAAGAAAGCTAAAATACACTGATTTGGCAAGTGAAGGGTTAACGTGAGGAGAGTAGAAGCATTCAAGCCCTATGTAGGATACTCGTGAGAGGAAAGAAAGAAACTGGCAACTGAAGTGTAAGCCAATCAAAAAACAGCCTGTGAAACGGGCGTTTATGGGAAACGTAGTTTCCTCTCAGAGTACACCAAAAACAGCACCTGCATCCCCCCAAGCCCTCCAAGACACTAAGGAAGTGCACCAGTGTGTAGGGCAAGGGCAGACAAGAAGAATGAGGCATCTCTGAACTCGGTATGTGGAGCGGTTGCAGAGATAAGACCCAAGTAAAACTGTCCCATAGAGATGAATGGAGCAGTCCAGCTATGTGGTAAAGCGCTCCTTAAAGGCACGGAATTCAAATAAACTAAAACATTCAAAAGTGTCCTAAAAAGTTGTAACACACATAGGGAACACCTGAACAAGTGTAGAAAACATTGAACCCCAAGGGAAATAAGTGAAAAAGTTTCCCAAAGCACCTAAAGTGGCAAGGAAGGGGTTAAAGTACCAGAGAAAACCCAAAATGCTACAAAGATTCTGATTCTAGGTAGACATACGATAAACCGAAATGAGTGCAGTAGTATATATATATATATATATATATATATATATATATATATATATATTTTTTTTTTTTATTTATTTTTTTTCATTTCTCCATGTTATGGACATCTTTGATGTGGTTATTTCCCAGCTGCCACAATTGCTCTGGTGGATGCTTTCAGCCAGCATCCCTATATCAGTTTGAACAGCAGTATCTGGTCCTTTTGATTGTGTTGCAATGTGTGCCTGTTGCTAGGCAGCTGGCTTCAGCAGCTATGCTTTTCTTTGGATGATTTATATCTGACCGGAGGATGAAGTACATTGGGATACCAGTCTAACACTGTTATTGCTTGATATTGGTTCTCCTCCTTGCTTCTGATCTTTATCGATAAGGATTCCGGTCCTGCTTGATAAATATTTTTTAAGAACAGCCTTTTCTTTATTTTTTTTTGTGTTGTTTATGTTTATTTAGATTTTTTTCACGTTTATTTTGGAGATTTTTTTTTGTGTTCATTATTGTTGATGTTATATGGGTTAATTAGTTATTGCCAGCTCTCAGATGGAGTGTGTTGCCCCGCCCCTACGTACTGCGTCATGACCCTGTCTCCGGTGTGACCGTCGCGCATGGGGGAGAGACGAGCATCCATCATGGGATCCGGTAGGTGGTTGGGATTTAGGATGGCACTATTTAAAGGGGTGGGTTTCATGTGTCCTGGTCACCCTGATGAAGGTCCCTGTTGGGGACCAAAAGCATTTGGGAATATGGAACTGAAATTTTTAATAAATATTATCTTCTATCAATTTGATCTTTGAGTGTGCCGTCTTTTAACTGCAGCCCAGGCTGAGTATATTATATATATATATATATATATATATATATATATATATATATACGAACTACAAAAGGAGACCCTGTGAGGAGGGGAAACAGTGGGACAAGTGGACCATGACACTCAAAGGGTTGCTCACTTTTTTTGCAAGTCTTCAGCCTTCAGATTACCATTGAGAAAGGGAGCAGCCTCTGTGAGACTCCTCCAGGGGAAAAGACATAGCACTCATGGTTTTCCTCCAAGTACTGGAAGGTCCACACACAGCACCTGTTAACTGAGCAATCCAACACTGGGAAGTCAGTAATGGTAATCCGCCTAATGGGGGATTTCTACACCCCATATCTAGCTGGAGTGGAACAAATCTAACTGGAGTGGAATAGCTAGTGGCCAGCTAAGGAGGAGAGGAAGGCTCCACCCCTGCATTATTTCCAAGAATTGTTCCTGCCTACTTAAAGGGGCTTTCACCTTCCCCAGAGTTACCTGTAAGCTATATTGGAGGACAGAGAAATAATGATAGTGCAGAACACAGGCAAAGCAACTCCACAAATACACATTGACAGGGAACAAATCAACACAAGCAGCTGGAGGACACATTTAACCCACCAAGATAACCATGACAAACACACATCAAAAATGTGATGCTGGAACAAACAATCAAACTTGTGTTAACAACACTGCCAAATCATACCATTAGGGAACCACACCACACATGTCTTAAAAAGCACATGATACATTATTGTGGATAATGGGAATGGTGCTCACAATATCCATGTAGCCACAGTTGAACAACACTGGATACAAACAGATTTGTCTTCTATGTCACATAATACGTACCCAGTATGTATACATACCTAGTCATCCCCACTGTTCTGGATACATATGATAAAGAAAGCTCAACCAAATCGGTGTCAGGATGGTATCCCATGCATTGCAACACAATGCATGCGATACCATTCTGTCACTCAAGGAGTCACATAGTCAATATCATCGTCTTGCATCCCATTCGTCATTGCTCAGGTTACTAATCACACAATACCATTTCCTCACACAGCATCCATACCTGTAGAGAAGCAGCAGGAAAGTGAGTAGGAGGAGCAGCAAACTTTGACCCTACTGACCCAGCCCCCTTTATACGTCATGTTCCCATTTGTAATAAGTTGCCTGCAGTGACCGGAACTTCTTTGAAAAGCTGTGTAGAAGCTAGTGTGAAGAGGAGCCCGAAACCAATTTAATGGGAGTTATGCTCGACTAGTGGCTCGAGTGGGAGGGTGCAAGGCAATGAGAAAATTAACATAGGAAAAAGTCCTCATAGAGAGGGGAGAAGTTCACTGCTATATTTATGCACTCCAACAAAGCCCATAGTGGAATCTACTATATAAAGAGCCGTAATAGCAGATTATGGAAAGGTGATAAAAACAAGCTTTTTATTGAAAGTTCATTAAAATAAAAGCATAAAACACTACCTATAAAAAAAATGGGGAAATATGATAAAAAGAAACCATCTGTGGTGTATATCGTAATCGTACTGTAACTCTACAGAAAGGTAAAAAAAAGTCTAACACCAGAGATAAATGCTTCCAAGGAAAATCGGGTTCAGAGGAATGGAATCCCCTATTAAATACAATACACAAGAAGAGAACCAAGAGGTTCTATTTAAAGGTGCTAGAACTGGTCTCTTTAGTGGTAGTATTGCTGCAGGACAGCGTGGGGATCAGTTGTCAAAAGGACATAGACCGTTATCTTAAGTGATATCTGTGCATATGTTTCATTCAATGGTGATAAAATAAAGTGGTCATGAACCCAGTATTGAAATGTGTTACTGTCATGTGCTTGACTAAGTACTAAGACAGAGAACACAGTAGTATCCAAGTCTCAGGATCACACGAAACAGGTGTTACAGAGGTCAAATATCAGCACCCCACTTTGAAATATAGCAGAGACGCTGGAAAGTCTGCTTATGGGTAATCACTTGCCTTACTGTATATAATGTCTAATTCCTGATTAATTATTTGCTTAGACAAAAGCAACAGTGTGGTTCATTGCCCCAAATGCTTCATGGAGCTACGAGGATTAGACAGATCCCCAACCCCGAGAAGGTGAAAGGATATATAAGTCCAGGACATGTCATCTCGGTCAGCATAATAGGCCATCCGGACAAGTTACTGCTTTTCACTGGAGGGTTAATAGCTATATATACCGGATATCCAAGGACATGGCCAGTAAGCTCTAATCATACCCAGGATACCAACACTTCTGTGTAGTATCACATTCTACTCACACGGCTAATCAGAAGTTTCTGAATCAGTGTCCTGCTGTTTAATAAAACAGATATCAGAATACAATCATACAAAAACCACAAGGTAATAATGATTCTGTGTGTATATGTGTTGCCACAGCATATTAGGTTTCTCAAAATGTTGCAGGTGATATATTTGAAAATAAACCTCATAGCGTACACTAATCTATGAGCAGTATCTAGCTTTTCTATCCATTTGAGTGTCAGAGGGGTACGCAACTCATTGCTTTGCAATGGGTTGTATACCCCTTTGGCACTCAAAGGGCTATGTAAAGCTCATGGGGTCTTGAGTTTATAAATTCTGCTCGGTAATAGGGACAGTATCATGGATACAATTGAAGGTTAATATACCCTCGAACATAGTTTATTGTGTGTGTCTGTAACGCTGGGGCATATCCGGCTTCCTTCATACTGATCAAAAAAGAGACATTTGTGGATAATATCAAAATTAGTATTCATTTGCCACTCAATATAAGGCATCCAGTTCCTGATTAATTATTCACTTGAGCTAATTAGATAGGTTACTTCTTTGGGTTCAAAGAATGCAATGAATCCCAAACAAAATTACATGTGTAACGATGTGAAATATCGGGCTTATCTTGTTACTTGAATAAGATAGCGAATTACTGCCCAGTTGTAACAGTAGTTCAAAAAGAGATCTGCATCGTGCTCTGCAGTGTTCCAGAGACACAATTAAATCAAATAACAGCTTATGGTAACTGCTTAGTTTCCATTTGTGGATTAATAGACCTCCAAATCATATAGGCAGCATTATTCACGGATCCAAAGCATGTCCCGCTGGTCTAGCTAGAATGAAAGAAAGGGTGACTATCTAACTTTCATATATGTTCATTTTCCTGAAGGGAAGCACATAGTAAAAATAGAAACAGTGATGCCTGAGGTTAGTCATGTATAAAAAATACACACGTTTTACATTAGTCATAGATAATGGGCCGTGTCCTTAGCCAGTGACTAATCCTGGAGAGGCAGATGGATGTCATCAATCTGTGGGTTAGATGGATGAATGTGACAGCCCTTTAGGTTAGGTGGACGAATCTGACAGCCCTGTAGGTTAGGTGGATCCCAGGGCTACCCCAACAATGTTTTAGACTAGTGCAAGCGGGCAAAGCTGTAATCGGATGCAATCAGACTTGTTACACGGGCAGAGGGATTTCCTTCAAGGTTTCTAAGTTGTTGTATATAGAACAACTTGAAAGCCCACTGTTGCTGTCAGCGCTTTGGAGCACACAGAGTCAGTGAACTGAAGGAAATCCCTCTGCCCACATAACGAGATTGAGTGCATCCGATTTCATGTGGAAGCCAAAAAGTTTGAAGTGCCACTTTGCAAAGGTTGTACACTACAAGCTATGTACAACCACAGCTATCCTAGGGTCCTTGTCTGCTGGGGACTGGAACCGGCTAACCTCAGTCAAGCACATTGATACATAGGTGCCTCACTCTCGCTGGACTTCACCACCTCCTCCCAAACAGAAAATCAAAGGATCGTGCACATTTAGAGGATAACGGCGAGAGCGCGCTTATCCTTGGATTAAAAATCATGGTGGACTTTTTTGGATTTTGGGGACATTTTTATGTAAAATTTACCAGAAACTAGACTGTTTCAGAGCATGAGAGGTAACACTGTACATAACTTTTCAAGACAAGCTTAAAGGGCATTAGTAAAAACAAAGTATTACTATCCCTTTAACAGATCTTTTCTTGGTATATGGGTAGCCTTCTGTATCTGACTGTCAATAATCCTTACACTGTAACCCTTTTTTATAAAGTCTCCTCTGGGGTTCTGGAGGTGCTTGTCACAGTATGACATGTCAGAGCAGATGTGATTGTATCTGATGGCCTGGCTGTATATGATGGAGTTCTTTGTGTGTTTGGGGTGGAAGCTATGGTTTTTCAGGTAGGTTGGTCTGTGGTAAAGGGACGTGTGGATGGAGTTCTTCTTAATACTGATAGTTGTGTCTAGGAAGTTGATGTTTGTGTGTGAGTGACTGTTAGGTTGATACTGGGGTGAAATGTATTGTAGTTTTCATGGACTTTGAGAAGTTCCTCCTCAATGGAAGTCCAGATGATAAGAATATCATCTATGTAATGGAGATAGACCAGGGGTTTTATCTGGCATGTGGACAGGAAGTCCTTTTCTAAATTTTGCCATAAACAGGTTGGCATATTGTGTGCCATTTGGGTACAATTTGCAGTCCCCATTTTCTGAAGGCAGAGGTCCTGTCCAAACTTGAAGTAATTGTGGGTGAGTATAAACTGTATGAGTTTTGTTACCGGTTCCATGGGTGTGTTATTTTGTTCCACATATTCTTGGCGTGCTGCTATGCCACCTGTGTGTGGAATGTTGGTGTAAAGGGATTCTACATCCATAGTGGCCAGGATGGTGCTCTCTGGAATGGGGCCCAAGTCAATTAGTTTGTTTAAGAGATCTGTAGTGTCCTGAAGGAAGCAGAGTGTTTGTTTTACCATGGGTTTCAGGGTCTTTTCTACCCAGCCAGAGATATTCTCTGTGAGTGTGCCAATTCCTGAAATGAAGGGTCTTCCCAAATTTGGAGCTTTGAATTTTGGTTTGAATAAAGAGAATTCCTGGCACATTATCACCTTGTGGATTAACCTTTATGACAGCCCCTGGAATCGTAAATACCTTGGACCGCACAGAGGAAGAGTGCAATTTACAGCACTCTCCTGTACCATTGGCTAATCAAAGAACCAGAGAGTCTGAACTAAACTTCCTTATCTGATTTTCATTCTAAACAATGCAATGTGTACTTGTATATAAGAGATGTTTTCATATTGATCTGTAGAACACGCCTGAGGAAGGAGAGACCTGGCACACAAATGTGGCTGTAGAATTCTACACTGCATGTTAGGGGTACCTTAGGCTCCTGAAAACATTGGGAGCCACTGGTTTAATTAATATGAGGGTTCTCAGCCAGGATGCCTTGGCACTTTGGAGTTCACTAGGCCCCAGCTTAGGATGCCACATTTTTCTGTGCAGACTGTCAAAAATGTGATTGTTTGGGTTTCTAATATACAAGTATGGAAACTTATGCTCAAAATTCTTATTTTTTTCATTATCATAGTGAAATATAAGACTATAGATAGCACATTTGTACACCTCACTACACTAATTATAAATGTTTTATAAAATGTTAGGGGTGTCCTGAAAATTCCAGATTGCATGGAATTAGTATACAACAATGAAGAAGAAAAGATTATTGGGGTGGAGGAGAGGGAGATAAAAAAAGGCTGCTAACACTGTAACAGGTCATTTTGTCTTTATTTAAAACATTGCCAAACAGTGCTACAGAGAGAAATGGCATATTGCTATACAGCTTTAAAACTTTCATGGTCATGCATAGGGCTTTCCACTAATTTCTTGGGTTCTGTAAAGATTTGTAATGCAGAGATCCAGGGCTGGTACAACAACCAGTGGGGCAGAACAAGGAGTGCAGCAGTAGGGCCAATAGTATGTATTAATGGGATTTCATTAAAATTACTACATGATACACCACATAATGTTTCAGTCAAAGGTTACTATATTTCACTTCTGTAAAATTATTATTTTTCAAAATGAAATATAACTGCTCCTTAAATCCAGGTTAGGCATTTTTCTTTAAAGAGGCAATACAGAGAACATGCATTTTAATATGAAAAAACACTTGTTTAAAGTTAATCGCCCCTTGAAGCCCCTATGAAGATGTTGACAGTATGAAAATCCCCAGCCATTTATGTACATTTACTATACTACTTTTTTCTCTCTGACCAAATATTTAAAAGAAAAGAAATATAAAGCGGAACTACCACCCAATAAAAACATTGCCCCACATAATTGCCCCTCTGGCAACTAGCTGCTCAGTAGCGCTAGTTGCCAGAATTATTACCAGATTAAAGAGAAATCACTATTCTTCCAGGACTGACAACAGGACGGAATGCAGACATCTTGCCATTGTGACGTCTGCGCTCCTGTGCTGTCAGTCCCAGCCAGGTCTAGGAGGCGTTGCTAGTAGCCTGCCAGCTACAAAAGGGACTGACAGCGCAGGCACGCGGATGTCCCTATGGCAAGATGTCCACGCTCCGTCCTGCTGTCAGTCCTGGAAGAATAGCGATTTCTCTTTAATCTGATAATAACTCTGACGACTAGCGAAACTGAGCAGCTAGTCGCCAGATGGGCAATTATGTGGGGCAATATTATTATTGGATGGTAGTTCCACTTTAAGTATTTTATCTGCAAGACAGATTAGCCCTTAAAAATACTAAACTTGTGATTCAAAGTGTACTTTTCAAGAAAAAAAAATATTGGCACTATATAAAGTTTTTAATTTTTTTTTTTTTTTTTTTTTAAGACTGAATTTAGAATGCAGACGTCACATAAAGAATGTAAGTAATAAAACCAAATATATAATTATATAAAAATACTACCGAATAATGTCTATTCAGATTATACAAGAACTAAGTGCATTCTGAAAAGGCCAAAACTGTTTATAAACCTCATAAAATTCATATTTGTGTATTCAGCAGTGGACAAGAATATATTTACAATTAACAATACCAGTGCAATTAACATTTTTTTTGTTAAAATATACATTTTTCACACTATAGCAAAGTAAAGATGTTCTAAAAATTCAAAGCCTGTTTATTGTAATATGGTAGCGCATTTCCAATGAGCATAATAAATACACAGTCGAGTAAGATGTAACAAACATTTTGCTGGCACGTAAAAGAGAAACTTTACCACAGGAATAAGTGACATTTAAATTGTTTAATACATTGACTTCCTAGGTAGATTTTTTTTTTTTTATACAGCAGTTTTTTTTTTTAGCTATATAATAATGCATATATCACATTGGATCTACACTTTCCTGCCTATAGTGATCTTTGTTGAAATCTACCTCTAGATCACATTTCCTCACAAAAAACGGGCTACTCTAAAACAGAGTAATTTACAATAGTCATGCATCTTTAAAAGGGATTGTAATGTCCCCAAAAAAGTATCTTCTAAATGGTAGCTGCAATAAAAAAAAATGTAATGCCCTTATTCCCATCTCTCAAACCGTTCTGGTTTGAGAGATATAAGAAAATAAACCCTCTGCTCCCTCTCCCTTCTCATGCGTCCGCTGTACAGTGGACGTCATGAGATCCTGATTCTGGGACCAGACGGCGGCGCTTCAGGAGCGCTGTCAGAGATATCAAAGTAGAATTACTTCATCAAAATGGTCTACAACGTGTGCTGCAAACCAGGCACACTTTGTAGATCATACCGATGAAAGGATTATAGTCAGATATCCCGATGACAGCGCTCCTGAAGAGCTGCCTACAGTCGGGCGACCGGATTCTGCCTCTGACAGTTTACAGCTTGTCAGGCAGAAAGGGGAGGGAACGGAGGACTTTATTTTCTTATATCTCTCAAACCATAACAGTTTGAGAGAAAGGATTAAGCGCATTAAGTGTTTTTTTTATTGCAGCTACCATTTACAGGATAGTTTGTGGGGACTTTTATATCCCTTTAACAAAGCCTCATTCCATTCAAGTATCAGCTCCTTGTAATCTTGGCAAGTTATATTATCCTCCTGTGCCTCACTCACCAAATATTAAGATTGTATACTTTATGAGGCAGTGACTCAAAATGCCAGAAAGTTGTGTGTGCAGAGAATAAGGATGCGATTACCAACAGTAAAGAGCAAGATATCAAATGCACATATTATATATATATATATATATATATATATATATATATATATATATTACACATATACATACACACACACACACGTGCTGCTATGTGAAGGATACCTACCCAAGACATTTTAAACAAATTGAGAGACGTATTCCTAAAGGTATATTTCCTCTGTATGAAGACTACCTTTAGTTAACACCTCCTCATAACAAAATAAACTACAAAGTCCTGAAAGATTTGCATTGGTCAGATGTTTTTACCAGACTGTAAACAAACTAAATAATAGTAGACTACAATAGAGCTCAAATGCAAAAATCATTTAGCAACATACAATAGCTGTTTTAAGAAAACCTTCCAAAGTAACTACTTCTTTCAAACCTTGGAGGACCAGCGAGATGAGCCACCCTTTGTGTAGTGTAGCTTAAATCTCTGTCCCCAGTGCGTTAAACAATTATTAAAAGTTTATTACTTATTTTAGGTAATTTAAGTGATATGAAAGCTGGACACCACTTACATTGAAGCAAGATAAAGATGAGGCAAACTTCCCAATCCCCATGTCATTTTATTGAGCCTGTGCACTAAGATCTCTCCAAATAAAAACACAGCACTGGACAGCTCCCCACTTTTATCACACCATAGTGCAGGGCTGTCCAGGTTCAGTCCTCAAGGGCCACCAACAGGCCAGGATATAAGGATTTCCCTTATTAAGCACAGGTGTTAATCATGGGCTCATTCATTTTGACTGACTCACCTGTGCTTAACCCCTTCACGACAAAGTTTGAAGATTCTGATGTGCCGGTACACGTGACCTGTGATGCGTACCGGCATGCAGCGCCAGGGACAGAGAGACCACTCCAGTTTTGGAGCTGTCAATTTAACTCCCCGTTTTTACTTACAGCACTCCCGAAGGAGCGCTGTAAGTAAAATGTACATGACGTGCTATGACCGTCGCCATTCCTTAACGCAAAAACCGTGTGACGGTCATAGCACGGCACGTGGTCATTAAGGGGTTAATTGGGGAAATACTTACATCCTGGCCTGTTGGTGGCCCTTGAGGATTGAATTTGGACAGTCCTGACATAGTGTAGATCACTGGAGGAGTGGCAAAGAATCACTTTGTAAACATGTCTCAAATGTTTCATAGATTTCTATTAACTAAAATCCTGTAATCACACATTTAAAAACTAAAACACACAACTGTATTTTATTACCTTTGCATTTTACTTTGAGTGTTGGCTAATGAAATGCAATATTGTTTGTTCTGGTGAAAACCCTCCTCCCTTGTAATTCCACTTCTATATCTGACATTTTGTAAACTAAAAAGTATTAGTTGTTGGGATTTGCCTTCAAAACAAACAGAATTTAGCAAAATATAAGAACACAAAATTATTGTATTACTGTAGTTACAATGCAAGTTTTCCAAGTGCTTGGTTGAAAAACAACATTATATTTTAAAAACTACTTCTTAACTAGAAACAAGCATGCATAAAAAAATATTTACAAAATAAAAAAAAAAAAATCTTAGCCTTACTCAGTGCATGATACCATGTGCTTTTAGGAATAAAAAGTACAAATCTGATAAGCAGCTCAAGTTAAAACAACTTTAAGTGATTCCATTTATTAAGGAAAAAGAACACTGAACTGGGTAGCAAATAAATGTCAAGAAACACCTAGGCTCTGTGTGAAAAACAGCAAATAATATAAAGACAAATTATGACAAATGTGACTGGAATGTGCTATAAAACAGAGACGCTTCAAGTTAAATACGAGATAAAATTGATCTCAAATGTTTACAGCCTTCCAAGTTGTACTCTTATCAAGACTTAATTAATCCAGGCAATGGTTACATTATTAATGCATATGATCTTCACCAGTCTGTGATATTTAAATTAAAATGTGTTGTATACCCAAATGTGAATTTATAAACTAATGATCAACTAAAAATGACTGTCTACGCAAAAACTAGCATTACCAAATTGAAGTTACATTTCATCATGCCAAACATGGAGGGGGTAATAAGAAATAAAAAAAAAATTATTTACACCTTTACAAGTAACTGATATTTGCTTTAAAAAAATACATTCTAATCATGGGACAAATAGTATGATGAATACATTTGAACACCTGCATTTACAATATTATATTTAAAACTACAATTTATGCAAACAAAATTTAAAAGGACATTTTGAGCCATACTATAAAGGCTACTCCAATAAAGTGCAGGCTTAGTATTTTCACAGAGGCAGCACTGTCTTATAGCCTGCTGTGTGGTCTCTAAAGCGTTAAGCAGAGTGACCCAGGACTGTGCAACATTAGCGGCTGTACATAGGTATTGTACAACTCAATAGAAATCTACAGGATGTTCCATGCACAGATCACGTCCAAGTTGTACTCTCTGGCACACAAT
Organism: Rhinophrynus dorsalis; assembly: GCA_037306005.1. Taxonomy (NCBI): domain Eukaryota; kingdom Metazoa; phylum Chordata; class Amphibia; order Anura; family Rhinophrynidae; genus Rhinophrynus; species Rhinophrynus dorsalis. The sequence goes on along the minus strand of CM074723.1, from coordinate 136,406,507 downwards.
GGATTACAGAGAATTTTACCCAAAAGTGGTTTTAGGATCTCCAAAAGGGCAGCAAGCATTCTGAACGGGATGGAGGAAGAGAAAAAAAAAAAAAAAAAAAAAAAAAAAAAAAAAGAGAGAAAATGGTCCCTATATATTATAGGCTTAACTCACTTTTCATACATTCTGATTTATTTTGAGTGATTTTTTTTTTCTATTTGTTACAATAAGCTATAATAACAATAGCTTAGCAATGCTGGTATTTTTAGGTCTGTGTATACAGAGAAACACTTTTACATGTTGTTCCTTTAAATTCTAGGAGCATTTACTTCTTTGCACAGACTTCAGCTAATGTCCTAAACTTAGGTTCAAGATGATTTAAAAAGTCCATCCTATCTTCTTCTCCTTTGAAATCACTGCAGCATCCAACAGAGCCAGCCAATGAACCTTTTCCTTCATAGTTGTAGGCAAGTACGTAATCCTCCCCATGTTGTTGTTCTTCATCTTGTCCACACATATACAGTTTCTGTGGGATAAAAAAATATGTATCATGTTAGTGAACTAAATTTTAGCAAATTAAAATGTGTCATTAAATATCAGTTCCAATACAATTTACAAGATTACTGTCTGTGTCTACATTCATACTGTATGTTGAGGCTAAAGAACAATTGCAGCCAGTTTAAATAATGGACATCAGAATCTGGGCATTTTATCTAATGTAGATACTATTTAAACTGAATTGAAATGTGCCAAAAATGACAATTAATGAACATGTTCACCATATTTCCCTGGTAATGGACTAAATGGAGTAGGTTTGGCCAGTGGCTATTATCTGAACTGAATAATGACCTCCGTGCTCATCAGGTGCACATTCACATACACAAGGACACCGAAGCTAATGTCCGAAGCAGAATGCAAGTAATTCTGGAGCAAACCAACTGTATCATATGGCACAAATAAAAATGCCTACCGATTTAGATGGGGCTTTTAACCCATTGAATGCTAGAAGTGTCACCATTGCCAATGAATGTGTTAGGGACCTCTCTAGACTTCAAGGGGTTAAAAGTCCCATTAAAAATCAATGCATCTTTTGTGAATTTTTATTTGTCACATATAAAGCGGTTGGTTTGCTCTAGAATAACTCCAGTCGGGATGCACTATGGTGTGATAAAGGTATGTACTTGACAGTGAGATCAATTCTCCATTTCCTATGCTACTATATGGATACTATTGTATTGGCTCCTTAGAATAACATAGGAGCTGGAGAAGTTACATCACTAGAGAAATTCTCTGTCCTCTTCATTACACCTTAGTGCACCCCTCAAGATTTTTCTAATTATATCAGCCTCTTTCAAAATGTTTCGAATTAAGCATTGATAACAGGCCTATGAGTTTATATTTATTGACACTACACTTTTTTGGAACAATAATGGAGGACTGAAATGCAAAAAGAATACTTACATCCCCAAGATGACTATTCATAAAACTGTGCCATTCTGCATATGTATGCCTGTTCGTATCCAGCAACTGGTGTCCTCCTCTCATTGAATCTAATGTAAGCCCGCCTCTTGTATTGTCAGATGTTAGTTGCCCAATTTTTCTGGTTGATGTAGTAAATTGTTGCATGCCTCCTGTCTGACTAATTTGTCCTCCTTGTCCAAATGCACCTGAAGTAGATGGAGCATTTCCACTAACATTAGGGTTGGCTACATGAACAGGAATTTTGAAATTTGGGTCCTAAAAAAAAAAAAAAAAAAAAAAAGAGGAAATGTGTCAGAATAAATACATTAGATATTAAATGAGAAACCTTAAAATTTTTTGGAACTAAAATCATTCTTTTTTGCAATAAAGACCATTACTAAGAAGACATATAACTGTTGTGGTACTCTTCAGCTCTTAAAACCCATTACGTTTTTCACTAATCAAAAATTCATGGTTTCCGCGAAGAAAACCAGAAGTGTGCACTGTTGCTCATCTACTTCCCCGTATGTGCATGGTCTGACAGCAAATACATGCTGCAAAAAGTGAGGACAAGAAAACCAACTACAATCTCCCCTAGTGAAATAAGACAGAGTGCCTGATGCCTTTTGTTACTGTGTACTGACTGGTGGAGAATCAGCACCTGAGCACCCAGACAATACCAGCGATCTACTTACTGCAAAATTCATATACTTTTTGTTGTGCATCACTCCTCTTCTGTATTTTACATATTATGACAGATAGGTACTGATTTTCTAGCTTCTAAGTTCTTTCTATGTTGAGACAGTCATGGCAATATTATATATGGCCCTTATCCAATATGCTTAAAAATGTGCAGTTCTGGAGCCAACCAGCTGCATCATAAGGAACAATATAAAAAAAATTCCCCAAGTTTCCATTGATTTAAATCAGGATTCTAACCCTTGAATGCTAGACAGGCCTTCAACCTATAGAAAGGCAATACGTTAGAGGCATCTATAACATTCAAAGCATTAAACAGAACCATTTGAAATCAATGTGACTTTTCACTAGTCTATGGTTCAGTTGGTTTGCTCAAGAATTGCTGCATTTAATGCATAGATATGACCCAATATGCTTTAACCCCTTAAACGACTGTCCGATCCAGGGGTGAGCGTCTGTTAAGGACCATGGCACTTTTTAAAAAAATTTCTTGCAATTAATTCTGGGATGGTAAAGTGGCTTGTAACCATCCCAGAGTTCCATGACTGCAAGGACCGTCACAGGTCCTTAACGCACATCCACCGATGATGGTCCTGACACATCAGTCTTTAAAGAGATAGTAATAGTTATCAAGGAAAGGATATGTATAATTATACCTATGTATATTATATTTACACATACATTATAGATGCACAGATAGGTATAAATATATGTACAAATGCCTGGACAATGATAATTAGCAGGATTGGCAGGGAGACCCTATTAAGGCCCTGTTGGATATTTACATTTTGCTTTAGCAAAGCCAGACCAAAAATGTAGAAGCCACACTGCATCACAGCAAAGATCTCAACTCATCTCCTAGCAGGTATATGCTGATGGGGTCATGAGAACTCACACAACTTCATACCTTTCACAGACATTTTAAACTCTAGCACATAGTAGGGGCACTCAGCCTATGGCTCTCCAGGTGCTGCTGGACTACAACTTCCACTATCCTGTGTAGCTTTTGTTCTCCAAGCATTGGCAGCTAGAGAGCCACAGGATCTTTTTAGTTGTCACAGGAGTGCCTAAGGCATTGCTTAGCAATGCATTGAACACCCATCTGGTATTTGAAGGATTAAGTGTACTCTCTTACAAACTCTCATACAGGCTCCCTTTTTTGCTCTTCATTCTAGTCTGGACAATTTGCTTGATATTATAGAAATATTAGTTAACGTCTGGAATGTTAGGGGCATTTTCAACACTACATAAAAAAAATGCTTTTTTCAAGGAGTGGTTGAAGTCCCCACACATCAAACTAAATGTTCGTACATGATTCCGTCCAAGCTGGGACGAGTGCAGCTAAGACTTATTACAGTGGGTTAAAGGGACAGTTAAGGGTAAATACAAGACCCTTTTTAACACACTGCCAGTGCCTTCAGTACTGCATAATGCACCCAATGACTGGTGGTATGTTGTGCAGATCATTTATCTCTGCACAGCTGGATTATCTCAGCACCTTACCATGCACTCATGAGAGGTTTGTCCAGTCTCCATAGAAGCCCTGCAAATCTGAAATCAGTGTTTTTCTATGGAGAGAAGAGAGCACTCCCATGAGCTCCAAGGTCACCCTGCTGTGGAGATAATGGTGTTTCTGAACAGCAAACAATGGGCGAGTTAAGAGCTATGCCTCTTATTGAGGAGGATGTCACAGAAGAGGTCCTTAGCATATACATCCCATGAAGTCCTTTACCCTTTGAGTGCCAGAGTGGTACGGAATGCATTGCAAAGCAATGCATTCCGTACCACTCTCCGCCATGGTTAAAAGAACACAGAAAAAATGAAACAGATTGCTATTACGTTACACCATATATTTAAAGGGATAGTAATGTTTCACAACAAAAGCAGCTCCAATTAATCTTCATAGTATTTGGGTCATGGATAGTGTTATTTCACTACTGTCAGAATTGTAGTTCAAGAGTAATTGAATGATAAAGTATCCCCCTTCCACCCCTTTTACTGATGTAACACTGCTCATGTCAGAGCAGCAAGACTGTCCAGATGGATCTCAGAGAGGGTTGACCTTCAATTAACATATGGGAAAAACCTAAAAATCTTGTCAAGGGGGCAGGGTTTTCCTTATACTGACAGTAAGAAGACTGTTCCTTGCTGTGATCCATCTGGTCTCAGGACCAGATTCCACATCTGAGGTAAAACTAGGTAAACGGGGCAAGAGGGGGATACTTTATCATTCACTTACTCTTGATCCACAACTCCGGCAGTATTGGAATAACGCTCTCTATGGCACAGATATTAGGAAGATTAATTGGTGCTGCTGTTTTTTGTGAAACATTGCTATCCCTTTAAGAATATATAAAACTAAATCACTCATATGTTAGATTCCTAAAACAGAATAATAAACTTGCTTCTCAATGCATTTTTAAAAAGTGTGCCAATCAATGAATTTTATTTATTTAATTTGCTCTGTGCGGTTCTGTAATGAGATATGAACTAGTCAGATAAGTTCAGGACTCAACCTCTTGAGAATGGCTGTTCTCTTATTTCAGCCTAAGTACTCATGGAAATAACTTCGAACACACTTATCAGTATTTACATGAAGACCTGAAAAAGGAAGGAATGGCTGCTTCCTTACAGCATATGTAAGGCTAGGGAATATTTACAGAACCTAGCATGAAGTACATTGAATATAAGTATATATAACAGTCAGTTTTCTGATGTTAGTACTCCTATAACTGTGAGAGCTCTGTACATTGCTCCAATTTGCTTTATGACATAAAATCAGTGATATCTATCACCTGCAATGTAATCTAGGTCCATGTTGGGGACTATTAATCTTCTCCTAAAACATCATGATATATAAATAAAGTTTTTTTTTTTTTAATATCTTAATCTATACTTACCATCACATCTGCGCCAGGTGCTTCAGAGTTTGTTACAATTAAATTTTGCTGAGCTGAATCATCCGGGAAACCCAGTTTCCCTTTTCCACCTCCCGCTCCGGCACCACATAAACAGGCCAACAAAGCAGCTATTCAGAGATTAAAGGTATTACTGGACAGAAAACATACTTGGCTTCATGCAGTTTTCCAGAACTCTTACAGTTTAACATACTTTGCTTCAGATTCCTAGGTGTAGTGGATAAAGAAAAACACCTCCTAATAACTTCCACTTACCTTATTGCCAGAAAATCTTAATGCCCCCATTGTTATTTCCTGTGCTACTTTATTCAAGACATAATATAACATCTTCAATCACATGAATGAAGGAAGACATGGCAGATGCCAGCAGGACCACGTGACCTCAAACTATACTCACTGTACATAGCAATTTGAACCCTTTGTTAAGTAGATTTATACATGCTGCCTGATTCTGTTTGTAAAACTGCCAGCAACTGCCATGTCTGACTCCAGGGACAACTGAACATATCTCCTGAACAAAGCCACAAGAGCAAAGTTCATTAGGTCCATTAAGATTTTCTGGAAACAGTACATGAGGGTTATTATTAGGAGTTATTCGCTTTCTGTTAAACCTTTGGATGCTAGCAATCTCTCCAGCTAAATTCAGAGGAATGTACTAGAGATGTCTCCAGCACTGAAGACGATAAAGACCATCAACAGAAAGTCAAAACTGCATGACCAGGACATTCTTAACCCTTTGAGTGCCATGCGTTGAGTACACCTCTGGCACTCAAAGGGTCAACTTAATTTAAGTGATAGTTATTAACCCTTTGATTGGCAATGGGCTATGCAAATAATTAAAAAGCAATGCATTATACACTTTGAAATTAAATGGGCCCCAAAAAAAGTAAAAATGCAAACCATAAGGAAAAAATAGACACTCATTATTGTGAATGGTGCTTTAAAGGGGATTTCTCACGGTGTTCAACAGTGACTTCCTATTGCAGGTTAAAAATTGGTGAAGCTGTAATCCTTTTTTATTTTTCGTTTTAATGAAGTCGTTGCAGAGATATAAGCTGTTAAACTTCACTTCTTGATATCCGTTTCTCTCAGGCTGAGGGTACAACTCTGACTCGCAGCCTGTCAATCCTGTTCATTTCCCCTGCCCATGTAGTGACTCTTCTCCTCCTCTGATGAAGGAGAAGGACTTCATATGATCTGGCGCCTTCAGGTCAATGTTTATGCATAGACAGAGCGCATTCATTGTCCTTTATAATCAGTGACAGTCTGCTTGCCGAACTAAAAATAGTCAAAGAGGCAAGTGCGCTGGCACGGATTATAAAGGAAGATGAACACGCCCCGTCTATGCATAAACATTGACCAGGACATGCTTATGCATGAGAGCGTGCCAGGTCATATGAAGTCCTTCTCCTCCTTCGGAGGAGGAGAAGAGTCACTACATGGGCAGGGGAAACGAGCAAGATTAACAGGCTGCGGGTCAGAGCTGTAACCGCAGCGTGAGAGAAACTGATGTTACAAAGTGAAGTTTAACAGCTTATATCTCTGCAACAACTTCATTAAAACGAAAAATAAAAAAGGATTACAGCTTCACCAACATTTAACCTGCAATAGGAAGTCACTGTTGAACAAGGCAAGAGAGATCCCCTTTAAACCCACTAAATCCTGGAGAGGTCATCAATACATTGCAAAAGACCTCTCTAGGACTCCAGGATAAAAGCAGTCCTAAAAGTTAAAGAGTTCATAACCTGTGCTGAACACAAAAAGTAAGAAAAATTAAGGTAAACTAATATGCAGCCCTGGTCTTTTTGGGAGTCAGTAAATTGACCATTATTGTTCACAGGGCAGCTGGCCTTCAAAAGTAAAGTCCATGACTTAAGCCACCTACAGTTCCTGCAATTAAACTATTTTAAAGATACAACAGGTCAAGGGCAATTTAATGCATGGGCATGTCAGAGTATGCCAGGGGGCTCTACTTGAGTTCCCAGTCCCAATTTTACAGAGATTAGCTAGTCTAATTCTGTTGTCAGACAGCAAATATGTGAAGCTTTTTAAAGGGAAAGCAACAACTAAATATTAGAGTCTCCTATAATATATAATTGGCAGCCTCAACTCATAATTCTGCCAGGGATTCTTAAAACTTCCTGCAATTGTTACGACTCAGTCTTAATTAGTGCTTATGGGAGCTGCAATTACAGTCTCTGAAACTAAATCTCAGAATCAAGTTTCATTGACTTATTAACTAGACAGCCACTGGGTCAATTTTCAGACCTCTGAATTTGGAAGTCAGGTTGGTCAATGGGGCAAGATGACAAAGATCTGCTATCACAGGAGCAGAAAACACAAAAACTATCTACTATAAGTTGTGCCTTGTTTTTTGTGATTTTAGTCTTCTTGGTGGGAGCCCTGCCCATTTGGAACAGGCAGTGAAGATGTTACATTGCTGGACTATCTGCTATAAGTTGTGCAAACTTATTTGTGATTATATTTTTACATATATACTGATTTGGTTTTATATGTTAAGTACACCGTTTTGATTATTGCTGTTCTTTACTTCTGGGGTTGATCTGTGGGTTGTGCTGGTGGGGAGTAGCATAGTGACTCCACTGAATTTGAAGGAGTCTTTTGGGGTGGCTTAGCTGCTCGCCTTCGGCCGGCTCATGTCAAGTACCAGAGGTTGTGTATAATTATCATATTGTAACTTTCTCAAATTTTTATCCTCTTAGATTAATTCTAAGCTTTTAGGGTGAGGCACAGCTGAATAATATTGTTTTTTCTTTTATCACAGGAATAGACCTGCCAAAGATATCTAGTGACTGTTTTCCTTTAAAGCATCAATCCAAAACAAGATTTCATGTGTTATTTTACTACTGGATATGGCAGTACAATTTTCTGTGCCTGTTTTGCACAACTAATGTTCTAAAATTCAGAAAGGGACTTCTGTATAAAAGCAAAGTAGAGCAGCTATGTGGTAAACCAGCATCACCACAGGGGAAAATAAAAAAGTGTCCAGAATCCCCATAGATTTAACGGGGCTTTTAACCTCTTGAGTGCTGTGGAGGTCTGAAACACATCAGAAACCTCACTAGCATTCAAAGAGGTAAAAGTTGCATTCAGATCTATGGGGATCCAATACTTTTTTTTTTTTTTTTTTTTTTTATTGTCCTCTGTAGATCAGTTTGTTTTCTACAGAATTGTTCTACTTTGCCTTTAATGCAGGGGTGTCCAATGTGAGGCCCTCCAGCTGCCACCAGACTACAATCTGGCAGGAAATGATGGGCGTTGTTGTTAGTCAGCAGCTTGAAGGCCCCACGTTTGCCACCCCTGCTTTAATGCATCTATACAGTTATGTATATTAACTTAAGCATAAATTATTTATTATATAAAGCAAATCAAATCATGTATGTTGGCTTTACTAGCAGTGTACTGGAAAGAATAGGAATGCCTAGTTACTTACCTAGAAGCAAAAAAAATAAGACTGCGGACAGCACCATCACAAGAATAGCCCATCCACCAAGTGCAGCTCTGCTGTCAATAGATCGTGCAGCACAATCATTGCTGTTTGGGCAGTTGCATTTTGTAACTCGCACAATTTGTGTGCGTCCATGACCTTGCTGATCAAGAACTGTAATGGGAACATCATATGTTCCAAGAGCAAGATTTCCAATATCTTCCAGTCGTGCAGATTTTCCTATGGTGGGGGAAGCATATGTGAACATGAACTTTGATCAATTCATTAACGATTACTCTGTATTATTATTACTTTTCTGGGGGGGATGACTTTTTGGTTGCGGAGGTATTTACAATGCACTGAGATGCATTATTGAGGGCTCAAGCAAAAAAACATTGTTCAGGAAATCTACTGCATGAATGCATTGGTTTATGGAAAAGGAGATCTAGGACCGCACGCACAGAAATATGGAGCAAGTCTGTGGCAAACCATTTCCACTATAATGATCAAAACAAAATTTGGGAGACCTCTAGCATTAAATGGGTTAACAGTCCCAGTTACATCAATGGGAATGTTTATTTGTCCCTTACAGTACAGTTGACTTGCCGTACAATTGCTTAATTCCTTTATGCATATGGTCCAAATCACTGCAAGAGACTGCACAATCAAATAGGTAATGCATGCTTATACAAAGCAAAGCAACAATGCTTTTGAGAGGGTCAGTTACTGAAGAAAGTAAGATAGTTCCCAATTCAGTGGGAGACTGCCAGTTAGCACGGACTTCCTTACAGAACCACTACCATCCCCCAAGTATAGCCTAGGCAGAGTACTCCTAATGGCTACTGAGAATCAGTTCTGCATGGACTACTTCACCAATATTTATGTTTAATCAGTATTGGACATCATGTCCATGATTCTTTTTTGAAGGACCCCAGAGAAAAGGATTTTCTGGTTCAGGTGTTCTGCAAAAAAGAAAAATAATCAAGTCTACCTCCAGGGACAAGAGATCAACTACTGATTAAATTTAATATAGTAGAACCAGTTCATACAGATCCGATTCAGGAGCCCACCTAATGGCTGAATTATACAGTCCGATATACTAAGTAAGAGAGCTGTTAAAATCCTGCCTCCTTGATCAAAGAGGTCATTTAAAACTGGGCTTAGAAGGTAGGGGTAAATTGGAGGGAGTTTACCCCATGGTTCCCCTGTTCCACATTGGACGAAAGAGAAATAGGTGTTTAAGTAGTTATAAATAAAACAACTAACTTGTTTTCCCTTTAGACTAAAGCATGCTGTACTGCCATTGTAAACAAGAAGAGAAGGGAATGTCAAAGAAAATGGTATGATTAAAGAACACTTGCACCTTAATTAAATAACATTATATGCACCTAAATACTTTGTACCATAATAGCACTGTCACAAATGTAGCTACTTGATATTTGAGGCCAAACAGCAGAGGAGAGATGCACTAACGAGTGATAATACTGTACTATCACTTCTGAGGCACACGCTGAGGAATCCTGCAGAAAGCATGAATGGATGACTCTACAGGGAATGTGACACTAGGGTGGTTATACACTAAGACATAATTAAGAGATGATAAAGCGAAGAGGACTATGTTAGTCTACAGCGTCAATGCACTAAGATCTATAGAACTTGGAGAAGTCATCTCAGCTTTATCACACCTTAATTTCGTCTTGGTGCTTAACTTCCCCTAGTCTCACGTACCCTGGGGAGCCATCCATTCATGCTATGCTCAGGATTCCTCAGCGAGTGCCTCAGAAGTGATAGTATAGTAATATTGTGCAAACTTACAGAGATAAGGTAACAGCATTTCTGAATAGTAAATAAGTGGATACTAATCTTGGTAAACTAAAGAGTTTTGGCTTGCCATACTGCACCCCCAATATTAACCATAAATGGTGCCTGTATAGGACAGTCAAAATATGCATTAGAAAAGAACATTTAAGATTACATTTCAAGGATTCAACACCAAAAATGTTTATGACATGCTAGTTTTGGAGTATATACACCACATTTTTTCCAAAAGAAACAATGAATTCAAGAGGTTAATGCAATATAAACACATTTAATTTTTTAAGGCGTTATTGTTTCTTTCACCCTTTGAGTGTCAGGGAGGTGTACAACACATTGGGGAGGTGCCTAGTACTCAAAAGGGCAAGTAAAAAAAGTAAGGAAAAGGAAGAATGGTTTATTTTCAGACCTGTTAATATGTATCATTTTATTGGTTGCTTTGATATTACCTGTATCTTCTATGTACGTCATTACCTTTTGTTAATTTGTTCAACACTTGTGAGAAACATCTGTATGATAATTTCCATGTTATAGCAATAACGTTTGTTTTTTTAATTAAAAAAATAAACAAATGTTGCTTACCATCAATTGGACTTATTTTAAACTGGTTAGCCAAGGATGGGTTGCCGCTGGTATCAAGACTGAATTTGAAAGGTGCAGAGTTGGGAATACCATCTGGGTCCTCTGCTGAAAGGATAGAGAATGTCCTCCCCATCTGACATATTGTTGATTCAGAGCTTGTGATCAGTGGAGCATTATCATTAATATCTTCCACATTGATCACAATTGTACCTGTGCCCGACTTGCCACCTAGTGTAATTGAAAAAAATAAGTATAACAAACATACTTTTATATGTATGCAACTCAAGTAGTTTATTTAAAATATGCTACGCAGGCATAAGTCCAAAGGTGTAATTAAAGGGATAGTAATACTTAAAATGTAAAAAAAAATATGTTGTAGGGTTTATCCCTCTGAGTAAAACAAGGGTACTCCCGCTGCTGAAAGGTGTTTCATTCAAAAGTTATTAATTTTCAAAGTTTACTTTTTTAGGTGCAATATCACAGTGGCCTGAAATTGTGCAGTGGCGCTGTTGCTACACGATCCTATGGACAGCTCTGGTCAGTTGACCATAAATCTCCATAGGATGGTGTAGCAACAGCGCCACTGTACAATTTCAGGCCACTGTGATATTGCACCTAAAAAATTCAACTTTGAAAATTAATAACTTTTGAATGAAACACCTTTCAGCAGTGGGAGTACTCTTGTTTTACTCAGAGGGATAAACTCTACAACATATTTTTTTTTACATTTTAAGTATTACTATCCCTTTAAATGACAGTATGAAAACAAACAACTTCTATTAAAAGTGCAGTGAGTAATAGGACAAATCTGAGATGGGTACAGTTGCATGTTAAGAGGAAAAAACAAAAAAACTGTACTGTTTTCATCCTTGCCTACACATCTCGTATTAAACACAAAAATATTTAACCTTTTGAGTGATAGAGTTTAACCATTTAAGGGCCAGAGTTGCACATCCCTCTGGTCCTTGAAGGGATACATGAAAAATTGCAAGAAAGAAGAAAAGGAGACAAGCTGAATGTAGAGGTCCCTGAGAAATTCAGATAATGGTCAAAATACATTTGTGGAACCACTTTTTTAAAAGGGATAGAGACCCTCCACCACTATTCAAAGGGTTAAAAGACTCATTTAATGGAAAGGTGTTTAGTTGTCCCATAGGATACAGCTGGTTTTCATAAGAATTTCTCCATTTGGTGTCTATCCATAAGCTTATTGATAATGAGGACATGCACTGAATAATTTCCATTGCATTATGTTATACATCATACACATCGTTGAACTAGGTGTTGTGATACAGACAATGGCATGAGATACCCAATGGTAAATGTCACCACTACCTAAATTTTTAACCCCTTAAGGTCCAGAGGAGTATGCAAAACCAGAAGCTCCAAATAATCTTCATAGTATTTGGGCCATGGTGAGTGTTATTTCAATACTGTCAAAGAGTTGTAGTTCAAGAGTAAATTAATTAAAAATTATCTGCTTCCCACCCCTTTTACCTAGTGTAAGCCACCTCCCCTCAGATGTGGAATCTGGTCCCTTAAAAAGAGTGTCCCTTGCTGTGATATGTCTTATCACAACAAGGGGCAATCTTTTTACTGCATAAGGAAAACCCTACCCAATTTGACAGATTTTTCCCTTTTGTTCACTGAAGATTGTCCCCCTCTGCGATCCATCCGCACAGTCTTGATGCTCTGAGGTGAGCAGTGTTACATCAGTAAAATGGGCGGAAGGGGGATATTTTATCATTCAATTACTCTCCAGCTACACCTCTGACAGTATTGAAGATTTAATTAATACTATGAAGATTAATTGGAGCTGCTTTTATTGTGATACATTACTAACCCTTTAAAACCACATCTGAAAGCATGCTCACAGTTTGTGACCCTATCCACTTACTTTGGTCTGTTGCAAGAACAGTTACATTATACTGGTGGTTTGGTGCTTCGTTTGATTCATAATCAAGAACTTTCGCAGTGATTATCTGACCAGTAGTTTCAGAAATAGTAATCCAGTTGTATACATCGCTAAGTTTAGTGTACCTGAATTGAAGATAAAACAAAAAAAGAATTAAAAGAAAGGGACTTTTTATTTCATTCCTTGGCTAAAAAAAGTTAATAAAGCATATGTATCTATAAAGTGCTGATGGAGCATGGTTTTATTTTGCAATACTAAACTTAAGATACTGACAGCCTAATGTAGAAAGCAGTCAGAATCGTCAAAAAAGTTTGATAAATGATAATTAAAGTTATTTTAATTTATTACTTTGAGAATTAAAATTATGCATTTATAGCTGGAAAGGTAAAACTTATTCTGGAAAACAATGAGAGGCAGATGTACTAGAATAATGGGCATAATTCTAGATTAAAAACAAAAAAAAAATCATTACTTTTATGAAGTTTTTTAACCCCTTGAATGCTAGAGGTTTCCAACAATGTATCAAGCATTCAAGAGGTGAAAACCCCATATAAACCAAAGAATGAGAACATTTTAGTTGTTCCCTATGGTGATCTTTGTTTACTCTAGTGCTCTTACTACATCAGCCTTAAAGGGAGTGTCACCCAGAGATATGTTTAAGGTGTTTTACAGAGAATAAAAAAGTCAACCTATATATTTTATTGGTAGTTTTTCTGTCAAATGCATTCTTTTCAGATAAATTCATTTAGATTTGGTGGCACTTTATCCCAGCTCACTGCACAGTATCTTACTTTTTTTCTAGGCCAAACTTACCATTCACTTTCCAATTAGAAGTGACCTGAATGTGTCGGCTTGTCTACATTCATAGCACAGAGTGTACCAATACTATCCCAACCCAGAAAGAAATTATAATAAAGTGCCACCAACAAATTAAAAAGTTAGTTTCTGAAAAAGGATTTATATTTGAAAAATTTAGTTTTGAATAATATTTAAAATTAAACTTCTCTTAAGGCAAAAGTCCCCCCTTGTATGGAGAATTGCGGTCCAGTTTCCTTGGCTGGGTTAACACCTTTTTTTAAGCCTCCATGCCGGAGGCGCAGACCTAATATAACTGAAAATAGGGCATCACACAAAGTCAGTATTCAGGAATTAAACAGGAGGAACTCTCTGGAGCAAACCAACTGCAGCTTAAGTCCCTTTAATTTCAACACGGATATTAACCCCTTGGGTGCTGGAAAAGTCTCCAACAAATTGTTAACAATGCACTGGACATTTCTCTAGCATTTAAGGCATTAAACTCCCTATTGAAATCAATGAGAACCTGTGGTGTAGTTTGTTTCCTCCAGTCCTTCCAAGTACATCACTCTCTGGCTGCATTGTACAATTCATTTGAGTTTTAATTTTTAGATCAATGGCAGATATATAAACACAGCTACATGGTACATACCGAATGCCTGTATTACTTTTAGTCTCAGGATCTATTGCTTGGTATTCACCAATTACAGTTCCAATTGTCTGGTTTTCTTTCACCCGAATTACTTTTATAAGAGGTTGGAATTCTGGACCTTCATCCACATCTTTTACAATGATAGTTACTGGAACAGTGCTCATTCCACTGCTTTTCATTCCTGTCTGTGTTATGAGACTTTCTTCATTTGCGACTCCCACCTGTATTTGAATCCTTGGTGTTTCTTCATAATTTAGTCCCTGTAAAAACAGAAAAGGATGTTGGTAAACCAAACGGAATGTGCTATTTTTTTTTTTTTATATTCATATGAATCAAAAGAGAAAAAGCAAAGATAGACCGCACCAGACCTACGCCTAATTGGGCAAACAGGCAACAGGGTAAGAGAAACAAAACTAAATTATAATTTATTTGTGTGACATTTAAAAGGAGCTCCTCTAAACCAAGGGTGTGCAACAGGAGGCCCTTCAGCTGTTGACAAATTAGAACTCCCTTCAGCCGTTAGCAGAGGATGATGGGGAACAGTCCTGCAATAGCCTTAGGGATACCTGTTATACATAAAGTAAAGCTATAGCAGAATTTCCCGATATTAGTCCACTGTGGACATCAGCAGTTCATATTTTCAAGATATCTGTGCTTACTTACACGTGAATGAGCAAAAGCTCAGTCTTTGTGATTTATATACCTGTGAATAATCAGGGATACTGTTAAGATATGACCCACTGGTGTTCCCAGAAGCCAAGCATTTTGAACCACTGGTCTATGGCATTTATATACAGAAAACAATATAATTTGATTATCCCACACAACAATATCACCAGCTACTGTGGAGACCCAGAGCATGTAGGGCTTTAATTATAGGTTAAATGTCATTGTATTACCCATTCAATCAACACCAGAATTCACACATGTATACAGGGATTTTGTTTCTTAAATTGCCTTGTGTACTGCACTGATATAGAAGGACTAATGTCTGAAGAAAAGGGAGTAAAAAGGAATTACAGGATCTGGTCAGTTAAATGGAGCTATAATAGAAACTCAGGTACATTTTCTTCATCATAAAAATGGAGTCCTGTTAAACAACAATGAATTTTACCACATGAGTATATTAAGAGTCAGAGACACTCAACTAGGAATGAGCCTGCAATACAAATTTGTAGGCTCTATAGGAATGGTATCCTACCCAGGGTTCAGTCTCTTTTAGCTCACTAGTGACTTTCACAGAGAAGAAATATCCTAAAGCATATCATACTGTTCCTGCCAGAACAGCAGTCCAACCATAAAATGCCAGGCAATTCTCCTCTGAACAAGAGAAGCATCCAACCCCAGATGTACGTTTCAGCCTTGATGGGCCTTGTCAGTGAAGTGCAGCTGATCTCTCCAAGCACTGTGAGCAAGGGGTCCAATGCTGGATTCCCCTATTACCCTTGGGGTGACTAATTCAAAGAGTAATTTGCATATGTATATTAATCAAAGATGCTCAATTAGGAATGAGCCTGCAATACAAATTTGCAGGCTCTATAGGAATGGTATCCTACCCCAGGTTCGTTCCTAGTTGAGCATCTCTGACTTTTGATATACATATGCAAATTACCCTTGGGAATAGCCCAGCATTGGATCCCTTTCTCACAGTGCTTAGAGAGATCAGCTACACCTCACTGACAAGGCTGAAAGGTACGTCTGGGGTTGGCTGCTTCTCTTGTTCAGAGAGGAAGTGCCTGGCATTTTGTGGTTGGACTGCTGTAAGGGCAGGACCAATATGATATGCTTTAGGATATTTCCTCTCTGTTAAAGGCACTAGTGGGCCAAAGGAGATTGCACCCTGTGTAGGACACCATTCCTATAGAGCCTGCAAATTTGTATTGCAGGTTAATTCCTAGTTGAGCATATACTTTAACCATATGAGAGCAGGCATACAATTCAGGAATTATAGCCTTGCTATAACTGGGTTAAAAAAGGGACCTGAAGTCTTGAAAATAGTAGCTTAATATGATTAACAGAAGGACAGCAAGAACCCACTTTCAAAGATCTATACTCTGAGAGCCTGCAGTTCTGGTGCTCACCTGGCACTCCCCCCCCCCCACCTCCCTGAACCACATGTACACATGTACCTGCTGCAAAAGCTCCTATGGAGAGGTTAATGGAACCCTGTGCTTTTGTCTGGGTTCCTGTTTCTGTCTGCAGTGGTAGCCTACTGGATGTTCAAATCCCAGCTTAAATTCCTGTCTGAGTGGGAGCTTTCTGCCTTCTTCCACTTCTCCAGTTCCTTTAACACATCGTTAGACATCTACAGCCAGCTAACACTCTCCAGATGCTGTGGTTGCAGTAGTCTGTAGGGGTATTCTATCTTAAGAGTGCTTACATGACCGTTATAGAATAACCAGCAGGGCATCTCACCCAGGATTCTAATGGGCCATGTAAGACCGTACAATTTCTTTGTTTAGTTACAGACCTCATAGTTCAAATAAAAAAGAAAATGGGTATACTTCACTGCTGTTATGAACAGTACCTGCCTAAGTAACCTATAACCAGGGATAAGAATCCAGAGACAATAGACTGATGCTGGGTTGCATAGCAACAGCTCTTTAGAAGGTTATACAGGTTAATTTATCAGTCATCTGTGTGTGCACTGAACAAAAAGCTAGAGAAATAGTCCAGAAATAGCAGCGCTTGCAGCCACCTAATGGTGCATCAGAGCAGACCTGCAGTGTGTTCTGAATACTAGAGTGCAGAATGGTTTTTCAGTACTGGAGTATAGATGATGACTTTCAAGCTGCCACATCTGGAGACAGATAGCAGATCCTTAGGAAGGATAGCATTTTCAGTCTACACCTCTAGAAAACAGCCACAGCATCTGGAGAGTGGACTTCTCAGTGGCGAATATAGCAAAATTTAGTGTGTGTTATAAAAAGATAAGGAAAGATAACAGAGGCACTCCTGATTGAGTGTTAACATTCCCCTTATTTATACATATAGATAGAAAAAATAAAGACAGATCTCTTAAATATAAGCGATCTCTGTCTTTATTCTTTCTATTTATAAAAAGACAAGTCCTACTGGGAAACAAATTAAGACCCAGTTACTACAATATTATAACTTCCCTTCACTGTTTTATACACAGCTCACACTTGCAAGTTCTGTCTTCAAAAGACAGTTTTAGTCAACGCAAAGGTCATGCGGATTGAAATCATCATTATTATTTTCTTCCCACTTGTAAATGTGTCAAAAGATGAAATGAAAAAGAAGTGTATTCTTAGTTTGTTCATTACTAAATAAATCCCTTTGTTGCTGTGTAAAATACATTTTGTATTAGAATTTATAAACTTAAAATCACAGTTCATTTACTTACCAGTAAGAGACCCAGAATTTAATGGAGCAAAAAGATACACGCCCACCATTTATATTGAAAATACACTCTGTTACGCACACAAACATTATCTTATATATATATTTAAAGATAAACAGCACTCACTAGACTTCACAGTGGTGAATATTGTAAAATATACTGTGTTTTATTCAAAGTTTAACTCAACGTTTCACTGGTCACCACCACCTTTCTTAAGTCTTGAAAAAGGTCGCAGTGACTACCAAAACGTCGACAAACTTTTTATGAACACACTAAATTTTGCAATTATTGCCACTGAGAAGTCCAGTGAGTGCTGTTTATCTGGAACGCTGTATTTTAGTTAACATGCACCCTGACAGACACACACAATATAGCCAGTTACCTGAACTTCCATACAAATGCACTGGCAGACAGGCAAACAATGCATATGGTAAGAGTAAACCCAATCAGTTTCTTAGGGCCTAATTCAGCAAGCTACACTGGTGCAATTTGGAAGCAAACCAACCAAATCATAAAAATACCTTTGTGAAATATGTATCAAGTGGGACAATTCTGGAGATAAACTCCTGCACAGTATTTATCAAAGAAAACTCCCGGGACATTCGATAGGACGTTTTCTTTTGTAACTATGCAGTTTTGCTCTGAAAACTGTAACACATTAAAATATTTTACCATTAGTTAATATTCACCTTAACAACACTCAGAAGTCCTTCGTTGGTATTTGGATCAGTTGTGATGTTGAAATAACCCTTTTCGTTTCCTTGTGTGATGGTATACTTGGCTCTCCAGTTTGGTGTGTTGATTAAGTCATCATCTGTTATAGGGATTCTTAAGATGACCATTCCACTTTCATTTTCATTCACTTCTGTCTGGTACTGAGAAGCAAAAATGTTTATTAGAAAAAGAGTAAGAGAGAGACACACACAGACCTCTTGAGGTAAGCCAACTGCACTGTAGGGGACAAAAAAAAACTATTGATTTAAATAGGGAATTTATTCCCTTGAATGTTAGGCACATCTTCAACACATTGCATCACAATGCACTGAAGACCCCTCAAGCATTCAAGAGATTAAAATCTTAAAAGAAGCAGTGAACAACATATTGTAGGGCTTTTCCTGTTGAGTAAAATAAGAGTACCTCCACTGCCAAGAAGTGCATATTTCCAGAGATTTTACAGTTTAAACACATGATTTTTTTTACATTAGCAGTACTCTCTAGTGGTCGTTCCAATTAGTCTGTTAAATTCTAAAAGAGAGTAAAGTCAGTGACACAAGGTTCTCTATGGAATGTGATAGAAACTCCCAACTCACTTCCTGTCAGTTAGAACTATCAGGAAGTAAACTTTGAATAAAACAACCGACAGAAGTGAGAGTACCCTTGTTTTATGCAGAAGGAAAAGCTCTATAATATATGTTTTCTATAACAAAAAAAAAAAAAAAAATTTACTGCTCCATATTGTGAGAATTTTACTTGTCTCTTATAGTACAGTTGGTTTACCCCAGATCAGTTCCTGTTTTTCTTATTTAAAAATGCATATATCAAGTATTAAATATTTACTACATAATTTACTTAAAAGGGATGAAAGAAAATGTTACACGATCGAGAGAATGTTATATTATTAAAAATATATATTGAAAACAAGTCACTCATACCTCCACCCCCACATAATCCCCAACTAATACTCATTTACAGGGCCATTAGCACATAATATATTGTTGATACCCTTTAAAATATAAGCATTTTCTAGTTCATTTGTAGGCAGATCTGCATGACTATCTGACTAGTTTGTTTAAACAAGCTGCTAGTAAGCAATATGGGAAATGGATAGCATGAATTAAAAATTGTGTACAGATTTCTGTGAACTGGACAAGAAGGGCTCTAGTCTCAAAATAATAATCCAGGTTTAACAAACTTCATAACAAATTTAGGTAAAATAGCCACAAAATGTCCACAATTATGTTTAACCCTTTCAGTGCCAGATGGGTATGCAACGCATTGCAAAGCAATGCGTTGTGTACCCCTCTGGCACTGAACAGGTTAAAGATTAGAAACTTCACACCAAATAAAACAAATATATAAAAAAACTGGAGAGATAGTCACTCTTTAAACTGATATGAACCCTTTTATTTTGGTGATAATGTCCCTTTAATTATTTCAATTACATTTTTAATAATGAAAAAGGCACACACTTACAGACTGGGCACTAAAAACTGGTGCATGATCATTTATATCAAGAACGGTTATGGATACGGTTCCTGTTGAACACAAATAAGAGGGCTTTCCAGGCATGTCTCGCACTTCCAGTATAAGAACATACGTGTCCGCTACCTTGAAATAACACACAAAAAATTATATTAGCAATCAAGTAGTTACATTAACTTTATAAATATAGGAACAAATTCAACTCTAAGTGTGACTAACCTAAACAGACACTTTCATCTTTGTTGCCTAAAGGCTAAACAGAACTATTGGAAGCATTCAGGAAGCTTTATTAAAAAAAAAAAAAAGTAGTATTTCTTGAGCAAACCACTACACAGTAAGCAAATAACAAATGAACCACTTTCCACTGAATTTAATGGGGCATTTAATCCCTTGAATGCTAGGCAAGTCTCCAACAGTCTGTGAAAAAAATCCTCTGGACACCTCTTCAGTGGGTTAATAGCCCTGTTTAAATGAATGGGAACTTTTTTTGTTTCCTATAGCGCACAGTTAGACAATCTTTTGTCACTTTGGCTTTTGGGAACAACTCCAGTCATCCTCAACCAGCCACTGGCTGGTTGAAGATGACTGGGTTTGTAGTCTGCACCAGTTGGCATTCCAGTTTAGCCAAACAATGCAATAGTCTGTTGCTTAAATTAGGATATTGCCATCCCCAAATGGGGGAGATTCACTAAGCGGCGAGAAAGAGGTGATAAAGTGGTGATGACTTCTCCAGTTTATCACTTCTCCAGCTCCTATGTAATTTTATAGAGCCTATTCACTAAGATCTCCAGAGCTGAAGAATTCTTAGTGAATAGGCTCCATAGAATAATACAGGAATTAGAGAAATGATAAACTGGAAAAGTCATCACCACTTTATCACTGCTTATTGAATCCTCCCCATATATTCCTATTATTTTAACATAGATGAAGTTTTGGAAAATATGGTCATCCTTTTATAAAAACAGAAGCCCAAGTACATTTACCTCTCTATCAAGTCTGTCTGAAGTTGTGGTAATGATTCCGTTCTCTGCATTTATAGCAAACATTACCGGTGATGACGGGAACTGGGAAATAATACTGTATCTCAGAGTACTGTGCAAGCTGTTCGGTTCATCTCTGTCCGTCGCATTTACTCTTCCAATAATTACACCTGTATTGTAAGTGCAAACAAAGCTACGTAATTAAATTTACCAAAAAATACATACAAAATAATATAAAAGCATTTTAATCCTTTAACCTCTGATGCCAGAGATATTCAGCACTCAAAGACCAGAGAGGTGGGCAACACATTGCAAAGCACTGTTGTGTATCCTTATGGTCTTTAATTCAATGGCAGAGGAATATGGAACACTTTAATTTGCAATGTGTTCAGTACCTCTCTGGCACTCAAAGAGTAAAAAAAAAAAAAAAAAAAAAAAAAAACACACAACACAAAAACACACACCTTAATTTTATATTGACTATCAACTAACTGGACCCAACCATGACCTGCCAGGACTGTCACTTGTCCTTAAGTGCAGGACAGCCATGACGGTCCTGGCGTCATGGGTCCTTAAGGGGTTAAGCCTTTGAATCCTAGAGAGGTCTCCAATGCATTGCTTTGTGAAGTGTTGGAGACCTCTCTAGAATTCAAAGGATAACTAGATAATCTTGGGTAGTATACACACTTTCCCCCCCTTTATTTCACCTCAGATGAAGAGGGGAGGTGCAAATGATATACACAAATAAATAAACTAACAAAACGATGTGCACCTCCTTCCATCCATCCCTCCCATCCCTTCAAAGCTTCAGATACTTCCTGAGATAGCCGAGAGATCTGGCAGACCGCAAGTTTCAAGGTGCAGACCACAGTGTGCATGCACACTGAAACTTCGATATCCTGCCAGGGCCTAAAGGGAAGACACAGCCAAGGAAGCCGATGGCAAACTCAAAATAACACCAAGTGGAGAGATTTCCCAGATCTCTTGGGAGAGGAGGAAAGAGAAAGAGTGAGAGAGACACATTGAGAGAAAGAACGTGAGTGAGACAGATATGGAAAATGCAGATGGTTTGCCCCCGAATTACTCTGCTATTTCTTAGTACATCAGCCTAAACAGGCAGTTCAACCTCGTGTATACTTTATAAAGAGAAATCTGTAGTAAAACCAGATCACTGAGACTAGAACAAGTACTTTTGTGAGGTGTGGGACAAATATCCCTGAATTTCTACCTGCTTTTGTATGTTCATATACTTCAACACAAAATGACTCTTCTGTAAACACTGGTGCATTGTCATTCGCATCTTCGACTTTGACCACAACAGGCAGTGGAAATTCTGGAGAGTAACCATCCAAAGTTTTTGCGTAAGCTGTTAGCTAGGAACAAAATTACAAATACATTAAAAAAAAATATAACAAAAGATGCACATACATAACATAGGTTAAAGTACAGATCTAGAGCACACCAACTGCACCATATGGAAATGAAGATGCCTAGTGACTAGAACAGTGCTTTCAACCACTTGAATACCAGAGATCTCCATTGGAAACCTGTTTACCATTCACGGGGATAAAAGCACCCTTTAAATCATTCGGACTTTGCAGAATTAGCACCTCAATCCTATGGTGCTGTTGGTTTGGTTCAGCTTTCCTCTTTATCTTGAGGGGTAAATCCCTTGTTGACAAACATGTTAGCAGCAATTTGTTATGTAGTTATTTCTTGGGATGGTAAAATAAATTGGCAGTTTGCAGCAGAGTTTACTGTACACGCAAATAGCAGGTTTGACAAAGATTGGGCATTAGGGTCTGTAACGCACACATTTAATCTGCATATATTATGGGCCTTATGCACAAAACAAAGGAGGAGCAATTATAGGGCAAACTAACTGTACCAAAGGGGAGAAAATAAAGGTTTCTGAAATCCATATGGATTTAAATTGGACTTGTAAAAGGGATAGTAACACTTAATAAGGGGAAAAAGGCTAATACCACTGCTGAAAGCTGTTTTATTCAGAAGTTTTCAGATGCAGTATCTCAGTTGCCTTGAAACTGAACAGTGTCACAGTTATAAAACCATTCTATGGACAGCTCTGGTCGGTTGACCATAAATCTCCATAGGATGGTTTCTCAACAGCGCCACTCTAATATGTAAGGCCACTGAGATACTGCACCTAAAAAAAGAAAAATCAAGTTTGAGTTGTAATAACTTTTGAATACAACACCTTTCAGCAGTAGCCTTGTTTTACTAAGAAGAATAAACCTTACAATATATTTTCACGTCAAGTATTACTATCTAAGATTTTAATAATTATCAGACACAAGTGCAAATTATTATAACACAAAAATTACAACTGAGGTTGAGAGTTAAAATGATCAAGTATGGATAAAGGATTTACAGTTATAACCCCCCCCCCCTTTTCTTTTTTAAAATATGCAATAAAGTACATAAAACAAGCAGAACTTACTTTAAAAGAAGCATATTCTTCACGGTCAACTTGTTTGGTGACAAATATTCTTCCGGTCTCTGGTTCTATAAAAAATAAGTTTACTGGTGGCTGGTCTACACCACTTCCAGAGATAGAATATCGAAGAGTATAGTTCTCCTGAGTGTCAGACTGGACCTGTACAAGCACAAGAAAACAATGTTTTGTAATAGTGTAAAGGACATCCTCTCAGGAAACCTGGGGCCCTCCAGCTGCTGACGACTAAAATTCCCATCATTGGGAATGACGACAATTGTAGTCTTCAGCAGCTGGAAGGCCTCATGTTATCCAAGCCTGTTCAAGAGTGGGAGAGGCCTCATGCCACTTGGTTTTCTCTGTCAAATAATGGTTACTAGAGCTTGTCTTTGTCATAGCATTGTACATCACTGCAGAGTATGCTGGCACTCAAATAGATCATGATAATAATAAATACACATGTAGAATAATACATTATACATTGTGGCCCTATCTGACATAGTTCAGGGGTTGGAACCATGTGGCTTCTTACCTGTTGGACAATTCACATTTCTCAGGAAGCCACCGGTTGCCCATCCATGAACTGAAGATGTAATTCATCAAGGTGAAACCAACATCTTATGACAACTTAGGTTCTTTCAAAACTTTTCTAAAATCAACTATATGTTAGCCATGTTTTATGAAATATGTAGTTTTGTCGGTTTATGTAGATTAGCTAGTACTGGCTGGCATAGTCATGTGTCAGATATTAACATTCCTCACTACTCTTCCTCATACATATGTTTGTAACTGGAGAAAGGGAGGTCCATAAGATCTCCTATCTCAAAACAAAATATGTAACTAGGTTTATTTGCAACCCCTTCACTGTGACAGGGCTGGATTTATGCCACCCTCTGTTTGGCCACAAAATAGAACTTATAGGGATAGTAATATATGAAAATAAATAGAGCTCCAGTTCTATGGTATGTCCATTTTATGTGGTTATAGCCGACTTTGAACATCTTATGTCATGGATTGTGGCATTCTATTTTAGAGATAGTAATATATGAAAATAAATGGAGCTCCGATTAATCAGTATAGTTTTTTCACCATGTAGAGCGGTATGTCAATCGTATCTGACTTGTAGTTCAAGAGTTATTAAGTTATATAGGATCCCCCTCCCACACCTTTACTTACATAATGCTGCCTCATGTCAGTTCAGATGGAGCACAGTGAGGGACAATCTCCAATGAGTATAAGTATAATTCTGCCCTCCTTCATCAAGGGGGGCAGGATTTTCCTTATACTCACTGCATGAAGATTGTCTCTGGCTGTGAGCAGTCAGGTCAAGCGAGTAGATTCCACATCTGAGGAGTGGCGGCTTACCATCGGTAAAGGGGCAGGAGGGGGACTCTTTATAAGTTAATAACTCTTGAACTACAGGTTAGATACAATTCACATACAGGTCTACACGGTGAAAAACTATACTGATGAATTGGAGCTCCGTTTATTTTCACATCCTCCTATCCCTTTAATATGGAATGGTACAATTAAATTATATGTTCAAAGTTAGCTACAGCCCCATAAAATGGACATACCATAGATATACGGCACAAATAAAAGGAAACTAAAAAACAGAATTACCAATTGTGGGAGTACTGTTTTCTTGCTAAACAAGAAAAGCCCTACAACTGGGATTGCAGAACCTGGTCCTCAAAAGCTACAATCATTTCAGTTTGTGTATGTTATCAGGATATCCTATCACCCCTATACAAGCTTGGCTAATAATTAACTTGAAAACTTGATTTAATTTATTTTTTATTTTTTTTAAACGTCAAGGTATTGCTAAAATTAAAGGTTTAAAAATGATGCAGTGCCTTACTTCCAGACAGACTGTGGTTACAGCTCTGCACCTCAGACTGTCAATCTTCCTCTGCTCCCCTCCCCACATAGCATCTCGATCCAGCCTCCTCCGATGACGGAAGATTTCTGCTTGTAACCTGGAGTGCTCTCTGGCCTATGAGAATGCTCTAGATTACAAGGAGAAATCCTCAGTCATTGGAGGAGGCTGGATCGAGACGCTACGTGGGGAGGGGAGCAAAGGAAGATTGACAGTCTGAGGTGCAGAGCTGTACCCATAATCTGTCTGGAAGTAAGGCACCACATCATTTTTAAACCTTTAATTTTAGCAATACCACAAATTTTATGAAAACTATTTAGATAATTATTAGCCAAACCTGTATAGGGGTGACAGTTCCCCTTTAAGAAAAAACTTTGCACCACTTTCCCCATATACTGCAGTGATTGGGAGGTATTCTTACTCCCCTACCACCCCATTTCAGCCATAGAAACAGAGCCCCATGGACTTACTTCACCACTGTGTTACAGGTGCACCCCACTAGCTTACGGAAATAAAGGAATGTTGAAAATGGCATATTCTAATATACATAAATCATTTGAGTGCCATTGCCATTGCACCCCCCAGCTGTTACCCAATGAAACAGTTATGTTATTGCTGCTTATTAATATTTGTCATGTATAGGTCCACGTCAGTGCCCTCTTTCCACTATCTATACATGTTGTGTGGTAAATGGTACAGCAATCACTTCTCATAGCCAGAACTGGAAGTGTCAGGTTGTTGATCTGCAGCTCAATACACAGCAGGCATGTGGGAGTGGAAAGGAAGCTTTTGCACACTGATTAAGCAAGTCATTTAGGCAGTGTTGAAAGTATATTTGATTAACCCTTTGTTCTGCAATGCATTACACACCCCTCTAGCAGAGAATGTGGTGCACATCCCTCTGCCACTGAAATGGGAGATGTCATCTCCCCTTTTATCCCTCCTTACTTCACCCATTTCACCTCCCCCCCTCCAACTTCAGTGCCCCACTCCCTATCATGTCTCCCCACTTGCCTCCATCCCCCCCACCTTTATACTTTGTTATTCCTCCTGCCCTTTCACCTCATATACCCCTCTCTCTTATCACTCACCCTGTTTCTTTCTTTCTTTCCTGGTTCCCTGTTTTTCCTCTTTCCCCATCCATGCCCCAGCCTCCCTTTCTTCCCAGCTTTACCCCTCCATCCCTTTACCTTTCCTGACTCTAACTTTTGCCTCTCTATCCCTTTTCAATCCTCTTTGTCTCTCCTCCTGCCTGTGGAAGAGATCAGAGGGGAGAAGGTGGAACTGTGTGGTGGGGTGAGAGACCTGAAAGAGAGGGAGGAGAGGGGAGAGACATGGGTAGAGGAAGGAGTGGGAGGGGGGAGATAGAGACATGGGTGGCTAGAGAGGGAAGGCTGCATGAATGGAGGGAAAAAGCGACATGTTGGGAAAGAGGGAGAGATACTTGGAAGGGAACAGAGAGAGAAACTAGTTGAGAGGGGGCAAAGCTAGAGATGAGGTGAAAATGTGTGAATGAGATATGTATTTGTGTGTACTTACGTATGCTGTAACGTGTGTGACGATATATATATATCTGTGTGTTTGTCTGCATATGATGTGCCCTGGAATGTCTGTTGTGTGCACCCTCCATTGCTTGATATTCTTCCTCCATATATTTTATTCTTCTTCCTTCTCCATGTCCCCAGTCTTTAAATCTCCATCTTTCTTTACCCTCTATAGACTTCCCCCACCATCCTCTTCCACCCTCCATCCATTTATCCTATTCATCCACCCCTCTCCTTTCTCAATTAATCTTCTTCCTCCATACACTATCTCAAGCAACCCCTTCCACCTTTCTCCATCATAGTCCTTGCTTTCTCCCTCTACCCTTCTCCCTGCAGGCAGATGTTTTAATATGGTGGGTATGGTGTGCTGAGCAATGATAACTGTTTGTTGTTGTGGAGTTTATTGTTTGGGAAGGGTCAGCCTCAAACGTTTGCTGCGAGCAGGGTCAGCATCATGTGTACCCACAAATATGAATGTTCAGGCACATTTTATCTTCATCAGATTGATTTGCAAAGCTCTACTAGATGTCTGCAAATGAGAGATTAAATGTTTATACAAAGCATGAAGATCCCTTCTACAGAGTATTTTGTTCTGTATATAATGAATCACTTTCCCTGATTTGAGTTCCCCCATCAACCGCCACACTGGTGAAAGATTTTAAGGGGGTCCATGTGTAGCTGTTTGCTTACAAAAAAAAAAAAAAAAATATATATATATATATATATATATATATATATATATATATATATATATATATATATATATATATATATATATATAAAAAATGATATATATATTTATTACACATATGGGAAGGGAGGTTCAACCCATGTGTAAGACCTTTCACCTCCAACCACGTACGCCCAATTTAATTCAGCTGTTAAACTGCCTATACATTGTGGTGTGGTTTTTTTTTGTTTTGATTGTTTTAGTTTTCAAAATATATCTTATGAAGGTTTCCCCTCAACACTGGTTATGTTGCCTGAAGTGCAAATTGTACTGCAGGCATGTAAATGCAAGGCTGGCCATACCCTGTGTAGTTGACTCTACACCCACCACCTTCCTTTGACTGCTCTTCCCGCTATGAGTGCATCCTCGTCATCTGTATTATGTATATAAGATGCTTACACTGTTACAGGGTGAAGGTAAACGTGTGCTTTTATAGATAGATGACTTTCTCCAAAATATGGTCACAAACTCACTATAAAAACTGAAACATTTGCTAGTTAGATACAAACCAACATCCTGCAATCTGAAATTATCAATGCAGGATGCTCAAAATAGTGTTCACTCAACCACATTAGTATTGAATGGGGCACGTGCTACACTAGAAAATCTGAATACACATTTAGTGCTCTTGACCCCAAGAGAAGGAGCAGGCTTTTAGGCAAAGGATTATGAGGAACAGCACTGCCACTCTTATAATATGTTAGCAAGATGGCCACGCTCTCCATCATCCATGCAGTGAGGTACATTGTAAGGATAGGGAAACATTTATTTAACATAAAACAATGTTTTGCACTATGCTCCATATTTATAAATATTGAGGAGTGTATAAGGTAAGTGACAGGTGAAAACTACTTCATTGTGTTTTAATGGAGTGAAATGTATGCGAGCCTGGGTCAATAAATTGTCCAGAAATATAAAAAAAGGGGAAAAAAAGGAACAGGAGATGTGTCGAAGCAGGAATGGATTAAGGAAAGCTTGGATGGGCGATTGCTTGGGACTTGAGACATTGTTGCTGTATTCTAGTAGTGTGCTTCATGTAAAAATATACGTACATCTGATAATGGAAAAAACAAATCAAGCACAATTGAAGAAAAAAATAAATGAATAATGAGGCTGAAAGTTTTACCGTTTGAACATATTTAGGGAAAGGACCAATATCGTACTCATGGATTGAAAAGGGGAGAGGGCTCCATCTTCTTTTAGTACGTCTCAGAAGCTCTCTTGCATATCTTGATTTACCTGTCTGAATTAAGGATTAAAATAAATATATTAGCTCTACATATTTTTTATCTAGATTATGCACAAAAGCACATACACAAAGTATTACCAGAAAAGCTTGCAATTAGGTTTAACACTTAAGGACTGAACAGTCCAGGGTGGGATGCTCTAGAGGACCACAGATTTTTTTTACCATTGCATTCTGGGATCGCAGAGCAGCATTTAGCCTAGCTGTGATCCTAGATTTCCATGATGTGCCAGAACAGACACTGGTCCTTAACATCCAAACAGGTGTGACGGACCTGGCAGGACACTGATCGTTAACGATTTAAAACATATAGAAAAGATTGACAGCTAACCTACTCAATAACTTACTAGGAATAATATTCTGTTAAGGAGGGGATATTCAAAGCTGTTGCAGAATGTTTAAAATGACATCACAATATCACTTGTTCAACAACTCTTAAAGGGGAATGCACAACTATATTAAAGAGATAGTAATACATTAATTAAATGAACTTTAATTCTGTAGATATTAAAAAAATAAATTGCACCCAGTCCAATCTCTCAAACTGCTATGGTTTGAGAGATAAAAGCTTTCAAAGTTCCCCCTTCCCTCCCCTTGCACTGACATCTGCTTTCTGTCTTGGAGAAAGAGATCCTGGTCCGCAGACAGTCCTGTGGCTCTTCAGCAGAGCCGAAATCGCACTAGTTACAAAGAAACACTTCATCTGAACGGTCTGCAACGTGTGCTTGCAAACCAGGCAAACACTGCATAACCGAACCCCTCTATCATCCACATGTAGCACAACCCCAAATAAATATCTAAACCAACTGTGGGATAATCACCCTAGCATCAATATTAAATAGTAAAACTGGACTTAAATCATAGGTAGTTGGTCTTAGATACAACAAGTAGAGAGCATAATGAGACCTATAATTATTTGTCTGGGTTTATCATAAAATATACAATGCATACATTACTACAATTTATATGATCAGCAGCATGTACATGATGACATTCATCTGGACATCTACATGAACAAATTCAAAAAGTGTATACTTATAAACCCACCATGTTTTAATATCCAGACTAAGAGTTTGGACTGGTATATGTGGGAACACCATATACTCATAAAAAAATAAATACAACAGAGCATGTACTATATCCGGTTATGGTCACTTCAGCTGAACAAGAACTGTAAAAAACAGATACCAGGATAAAAAGTTTTTAAAAAATTCTATACTAAAGCCAATGAAGAGCAACAATGTTCAGCAATCTGCTAATCCCACAGCTACACCACCTACAAAATGTCAGTGTAACAAGGGAAGTCCTTGAAGAGGAAGGCAGCACTAGACTTTGAATGCATTGAAAAAGCAAGTGTAGGTTGCATAGCTCTAAGCCACCAAATGAACACAACTATACTAGCCTATCACGGTAATCCAGTTAAGGCACTAGGAAGTGACTGGAGCGATCCAGTGGAGTTGTAGGATGGGCAGAAAACCCTAACAAGGAACGGCCAAGAAAATTTCACTTTCATCAAATAAGTGTGACCAGAACCCTGAGTCCCACATAATTTGTATGGGCTACTGAATATTATCGAAGTAACTGTTAGATTACCTACACCAACTTTTGGGGCCAAGTATTTAAACAAGCTTGAAACTCATATGATGTATGGTGTAACTATGTATCCTCTTATTCAATCAAGTTCCTACAACTAAAAAGGTGTTGTAGCCATGGGACTGACAGATAGGCAATTCCGCTTTTACCTTCGAGTTATGAATGTGCAACAATATTTCATCTTAAATGAGAAGTGATGTTACAGTATTAACAACACACCAGTGATACCTCTGTGCTTACAGTTGAAATGGAGCTACACTAGTGATACATCAGTGCTTCATGTCACCTGGCACTGGTGAAATGACGGGGCGTTTCCCAATCCTATCCACGCCTACTCTGACATTTGTGCAAGAGTGAAAATTAGCTGGGAAGTGTTGCTCCCTTGCATTGATCTCCCAGACCTATAGGCTGCTAGATCACGTGTGCGTGTGCGCCAGGTGGGGGGAGGTCACATCAGGAAACAAATGGAGTTTGTGGACCCCTGTCCTATGGTGCAGTTTGCCTCAGAACGGATCCATTTTTTTTTTCTACCCTGAATTGGCCCTGAACCACTTAAAGTTGATAGGGGTGTGCATCAAATTTCTTCACAATGCATTTTGCACCCATCTGGTCCGTAATAAATACCTTTGAATGCCAGAGCGTTATCTAACACATCGCACTGCAATGCACTAGATACCTCTCTGGTATTCAAAAGCTTATGGGGTTAATTATCATAAGTAAATCACTTTACAAGCATTGATGAAATGACCACAGAAAATGAAACAAAGTAAGTGTTTGCTTTATCACTAACTTCTTGAATACAAGGTACAATACAGAGTTACAACTGCGGACCAAATCAAGTGCACCACTGGGGACAAAAAAAATATCCTCCAAATTCCAATTTATTTAAAGGGGAACTACCACCCCGCAATAACTTTACATGTATTCAGTCTTCTATTGGCTCCAAAAGGGACTGATAGCACAGGCGCACAGATGTCACTGTGACAAGATGTCCGTGCTTCCTGCTCCTGTGAACCTCGGAAAAACTGCAAAATCTTTGGAACCAGGTAACATTTCTGGCAACTAGCGCTACTAAGCAGCTAGTCGCCAGATGAAGACTGAATACATGTAAAGTTATTGTGGGGTGGTAGTTCCCCTTTAAATTAGGATTTAACCCTACGAATGCTAAAATGCCTCCAACACATTTTTCAGTGTCCCCTATAATGCAGTTGGTTTGCTCCAGAATGGTTACACAGGTAGCATGAATAAGTAGATAATAAAAGTAAAGTGCTTACCTTTGCTTTGCTCACCAGTTTTACATGAATCTTTTTCTCATCCAGGGTTGCAAGGTCTAGTAGTATAATTGCAAATGAGGTTTTGCCATTGGGCAATGAAATATGTCTTTCTGCATAAATTAAACCATTATCGAGAACTAAAAAATCCGGATTGTTTGATCGAACAAGGAAGTTGTGTGAATTCAAGCATGGTTTCAAATTTACTATTAGAAAAGAGAGAAACAATTATTAACATTGGGAAGAAAACCATATTTGATTTTAGATTTTCTAAAACTTTTACACCTTCAAATGATTCTCAAACTGCGTTTTGTGGAACCTTAGAGTTTCCTGAGGTACAAGGGGGTTTCACAGAAGAAATGTACGAAATGACATGAGAATGGTGTGGCATAAAGTGTATGGGTGATATTGTGACAAAGAAGAGTCTGTTGAAAACTTCACAAGTAAACACAGCAACCAGTGTACTATTCTGTAGTAACAGTAGTTTAAAATAATTTTAAGAAAAAAAAAAAAAAAACACCCTATCTGTCCCGTCCCCCACCCCACTGCTCTCACCTGCTGTCCCCCAGCTTCTCAGTGGCTGTGCTGGTCAGAGAGATGCGAGCTTAGTACTGTGCTCGCCTATGTATCTGCCTCTTTATCCCACACAGCCTGCATTTCACCACAAATACCAACAGAGTGAGTCCTTCCATACACAAACTCCTTCACCCCCAAGACTCATCTAAAAGCACCAATCAACAGATTTTTTAAATTATATATATATATCACTCACAGGTCTTAAACAAGGAGAAATTATATTTATTTCATGTTCAACATTTCGGCCAGGCTTGGCTGGCCTTCCTTCTTGAAGGAAACGATGAACATGAAATAAATATAGTTTCTCCTTGCTTAATACCTGTGAGTGGTTGGTATTTTTTGGAGAATATATGATGCTCTAGCCATACTGCAGTACCCAGGCAAGCAATGGCTATGTAAGTGAGAGTGCTTCCCCATCTACAGCATACACACACACATTACTTACAGCAGCCCAGAAAGTTGCCATTTAGTGGTGATAAAAGTAAAAAAAAAAAAACAAAAACACTGATGATTCAAAACAGTAGAGTTTAAAAGGTGGACACAAACATTACATGGGTTACATTCATGCAACAATTTTCAGTATCACACAACGTGCTCTGATTGATAGGAGTTATAAAGCATGCTCAATTCTCACTGGCTTGGACGCAAAGATATAAGGGAGCGTGAACCCATGAAAATACAGAGAAATGTATAATCCATTCAGAACTAGAGTTATTATGCTGCTGGCTCAGAACTTCCTGACTGCCTGACATGAACTCTCGGATTCCTAAGAGAGACAGGTTCCCCTTGGTACACTGCTCTCTCTCTCATTTACCACTGAGGAGCTGAGTGAACTCTTAGCACCTGCCTTGCTGCCCCATGAATTCCAAAGTGCCTACTAGAAAAGGACCCTTTCCAAGTTCCCCCCAAACTGTGCACCTACTGATGGCCTTAACAGGAGCATGAAATCATGTGCAAACTAAACACTTATTACTATTAATGATGGCAGGGGAACAACCACTCTGTTGTTCCCCTAACATCACTAAAGACAACCATGGACAAGATCAAGATGCCCAATATTATAAACATTCACATGAATTGGACATTTCAGTTTACCAATATACCCACTTAAAAATCATTAAAAGTAGAGAAAAACAAAACAAAAAAACACAACTATCCCACGGGCAACAACAAGGAACATTTCTGGCATATTTTATAAAAGTTATATATATTATATAAAATTAGCTCAGTGAAGAAAGTCTCTGTTAACTGGAAATAAGTAAAAGGTGGTACTGTGTTAGCCATGGATAAAGCAGGAGACTACTAGAGTAAAAGTGCCACTTTTGTCAAGCATGTTATAGAATGTGAGCTACAGATAGATACAGTGTATTGTAAAAATGCTCATGCCATTTACAAATTCTCTCACTTCTGAATTACAAATACTACATTGAAATTTCATTCTGCACAATAATTTTATTTTAAATGCAAAATAAAAAATACATTCTAAAGGCAACACTGGGTTTGTGTTAGGAAATAAATAAAAAAAAAAAAATACATATATTTTGCTTGCATAAATAATCAACCCCCAAGCATTAATATTTGATAGAGCCTCCTTTCACTGCAATAACAGCTTTAAAGGGATAGTAATGTTTCATAATAAAAGCAGCTCTAATTAATCATCATAGTATTTGGACTTTGGAGAGTGTTATTGTCACAACCTTAGGTTTGATCTGAACTTTGACCTCCATGCTCATTGGTCACTGTACCTTTTTATTCCTGGCGCCATATTCTCTCAGTGCTTGATTACTGAGCTCAGTTTGTTGGAATATATCTGTTTATAATCAAGTCCTTCTGGTTCCTGACCCGGATTTCTGACCATCCTCCTGTTTGTCGTTTTTGGATCTTCTGTTTTGGTTCTTCCCCTTCGAGTGGATCTCCTGGTTTGACCTGGCCCGGCTACCGCCTAACGACTTTTCTCCCAGCGTCCTCTTTCCCGGTACCTGGCATCGCTCATTTTTGCCAGCCTTGTATCTCCGGATCATCCCGATGCATTCCTGGTGTCAGCTCCATCCTCTCTATTGGTTTCCTGATACCCGTCTTCATCATCTAATCTACCGACCAGCGGTGCTTCAGTGCTTCGGCCCGTGTGTATGATTCATCTGATCTCCGGCCCGTGGTGCTACTGTGCTCTAGCCCATGTGTGCAATTAATTCTGATCATCAGGCCGGCAGTGCTACATTGTATCAGGACAGGTGCTCTATTTCATCTGATCAGCAGCCAGCGGTGCTACATTGTTTTCAAGCCAAGGGTGCAGTTCATCTGATCTACCGGCCAGCAGTGTTTTCAGCCTTGTGTATATTTCATCCGATCACTGGCCCGCGGGGTTACTGTGCATCTGACATACGTGCAATTCATCTGATCATCCGACCAGTGGTGCTACATTGTTTTTAGCCTAGTGTGCATGGTTAATCTGATCTACCGGTTAGCAGTGTTTCAGCACGTGTGTATATTTAATCTGATCACCGGCTCGCGGTGTTACTGTGCTTCTGCCCGTGTGTGCAATTCATCTGATCATCCGACCGGCGGTGCTACATTGTATCAAGGCAAGAGCACTATTCCATCTGATCACCAGCCAGCGGTGCTACACTGTTTCAAGTCAAGTGTGTAGAACCATCAGATCTACCGGCCGGTGGTGCCTCACTGTATTCAGCTGCGAGTTCTACACTCCTGATTTTGGTCTGGGACACGGCAGTGTGACCGATCCTCTGATCATCAGTCCTCCGTGTCAAGAGTTTCGGCCTATTGCTTGTACCTGGGATACCCTCTGCAGTCCGACTGTGGTAATCAATATGCTGACACCACCATACATCACTGTAGGGATGTTGTGTCTTGAGGTTTGGCAATTGTTAAGTCTGTGCCACGCACAGAGTGCTTCCGCTAAAACACAAAAGTGCTAGCTTTGTCTCTGTGAGATATCTCAAGTTTTCTTCTCTGAGTAGTTTTGAGGAGGCTTTTCTTGGCAGCGTGATGCAACTTCACTTCCCGATTATTGAACCAGCTGTGCTCATTTGGATATTATATTGTACCATTTTCCTAATCTATGCATTTGTATTACTTTAGGTCTAACTTCTGTAGAATACTCAGTCTTCATTTTCTTTTAGAACCACAGCATGACCAAGATCCTCCAACAGTCCGTTTTATCCTGAGAACGTGACAGCAAAAGTAATGGTTCTCAAGTGGGGGCCAATGGCAAGGAAACTGTGTATCTGTTAGTGCAATTTCTTTCATCTGTGTAACCTGGGAGCTTCCACATCATAGTAGGGTTGCCACCTTTTCGTCAAAAAAATACCGGCCATGGCATTCCCTCCATAGACTTATTGGACAGAAGCCAATTTTTTACCAGCCTGCCGGTAAAATACCGGCTGGGTGGCAACCCTACATCATAGGTGCAAGCAACAGATTTCAGATTTATTTATTTTTTATATTTCCCAATACAAAACAATGTCACTTTATTATAATTGATTTACAACTCAGGTTTTAAAAGAACAAAATTAAGTTATGAGAGGAAATGTAAAAAGTGAGATGTTTGTAGCAGTTAACTCTAGAACCTGATTACATATTGAAATGTACATTTTATCCTTTTGAGTTCCAGAGAGGCACTCAAAGGCTGGGGGGGGTTTCTTTAAGAAAGCACTGACAGCACAATGCAAATATGCTGTTGCAAAGAGCCAGTGCCTATATAACCAACACCCCTTGTAAATATGCAGGAGTTAAATGTCTGCACAGAGTAAATATGGAGTGGGGGTGTAAGCACTGGTGTCAATATCAAATACTTGTGTGTTAGTATGTCACAGAGGAACATTTTGTTTTGTTTGCAGAAGTTAAATTTTGCATTATGATCAGGGCTCAAAATTTCAAGTCCTGAGCTAATAGCCAGGCCTGAAAAGGTACTTGCCACCAGTTTCCACTCCTAGTCCCACCCATATCCCCGCCTTTAACCCCACCCATCTCAAGTGAAATTGAGCTACAATAGTGATACCACAGAACATACAATTGAATTGGAGCTACACTAGTGATACACAGAAATTTCAACCGAAATAGTGATACTACAGAGCTGTCAACTGAAATTTAGCTACACTATTGATACCACAGAGCTTACAAATAGGACTAGCAATGGGTTGTCATTTAATTGAAAGCTCTGTGGTATCACCAGTGAGGATAGGTTTGAAATGGGGGAAAAGAGAGGACAAAAGGGGAAGAGGAGGAAAAGGAGGGAGAAAAATTGGAAAGGGGTAAAGAAAGGACAAGTGGGATGAAAGGGCACAGTGGAAGAAGATGGGAGGAAGATGGGTCTGTGCCAGGATGGTACCTACCATGACTGAAAGCAGCTAATACCATAATATTATGTTAAAAGAGGAGCGGAATAAAGAGTGGGGCCAATATACTAGACCAACAGATACTGGGGCCAACCTAGCAGAATTACCCTAACTTAACGGATACAGGGATCATCATTGTTCCCAAACCTACCAGTATTATCCTTAAACTAATAGATACTGGGGTCAACCTAGTCTAGCCTAAACAAACATAGTTGAGTCAACCTAGCAGTATTACACAATGTAACCAAATAGACACTATGAAAACGGTAACACATATTGAACCTAACCTAACACTGAGCCATGCAACATTAATAAACAATATTCCCTAACCTAACATTTAGATGCTATTTTGATGCTCAGAATGAAATTTAGGTGCCAATGCAAAAGGATACCATTGCAGTGAACATTGCAACCTCCAATAACTGTAGGCCCTCATGGCCATCAGAGGATCAAATTACTTCTGTACATGTGGGTGTTCAACATGTTTATCTCCAGATTCTGTTGGATTACAACTACAATCATTATCAAAATGATGGGAGTTGTAGTCCAACAGCAACTTGAAAAAACACTGGAAGAATAAGTAGCTCTTATTTCAAACCAAAGGGGTGCCCAACCTCTGGCACTCAAATGGTTAAAATGGTTTACCTGTAAGTGACAGAGGGGTGTCCAACACATTGCTTTCCAATGTTGGACACCCTTCTCTCTCTCTCTTTGGAACTCATAATCCGAGTACCAGAGGAGAGCCAACACATTACAAAGCAATTCACTGGAAAAACCTCAGGCACTCAAGAGGTTAACCATTTGAGTGCCACAGGGGTGCACAATTAGTTGCTCCACTAGCACTCTAAGAGCTAGAAAACAAACTGGATTGGCAACAGATGCCCCTTCCAGCTCTGGGGTCCAGCGCCTTGCATTAATGTGCAGAGGGGAATCAGGACTCCTGGGATACTGGCTCGGGAGCAGCTGCAGCCCCTGTAGTGATACCACTGTCTGGATGCAAACACACGCACATGCAAATCTCCACTTACCTCTTCTTTTATTGACAGGCAGAAACAGGATGGGGGAATAAAATGTGATTTTCAGCATCATGAAGTACTCATGCTATTTGAAAGGCTGTATTAAAGTCCTCTTCTCACTGTCTAGCTCTGAGTTTTTTTCTTCAGTGGCTAAAATTGTTTAGTTTACAGTTATATACCCTTTACCAGACTTCCCACCTTTGCATGCATCGAAGCACTGAGCAGAGAGCTAGACAGTGAGGAGGTGACTTTAATAAAATGATGTGATCCTTGTGTAGAACACTTTCTTGTCTGCGGTCTTCAGTGACTTGGAGGATCCCACACTCGGAACTACGTGGAAAGTTTGAGGTAGGAGATGCACGTCTGAGCGTCTCTTCCTCATGCCCTCACGCTGACCTACCATCACACACTCTCACCTAACCTTGTGTGTGCAGTGAATTCCTAAAAGAACCACGCGCATTGGTGCACCGAGTTTCAGCTGCTCAGCTTGTGGGGATGTGATAGCAGCCCCATCTAGCTAGGCTCTGGCTCACTCTTCTCATCAAATGACAGGTTGTGCTGAGCCACAGGTTTGACTGGAGGCAAGCCTTCACTGGATTGCGTAATACTGAAGCAGCCCACCAACCCAAACATATGAACGGAGGGCCCCCCACCTCACCGGGTTCATGGACAGTATACATTGTGAGGCCTCAGTGCCTCACGGAGCACATTGTGGCAGCTGACTTAAATAGGAGCGGGCAGGCTAATAAATAGCAGGCAGGCAAGCGGACGGGTGGCACATTTTAACATTGCTGATGGCGGCGGCCCCCCCCCTCGGTCTCGGTCATGGGTCCACAGGGAGTAAGTTGTAGAGCGTGGGGGTGAACACTAGCAATGAGGGATAAGGGCAATTTTCATACAAAATTTTGAGCCCTGTTATGATTAACCTTTTACATACAAAGAAACAGTATACCCTAATTATATTAAAAACAAGTGTCAAAGGTTTCTTTCAAAAGTTATTAAAAGGATAGTGGCCTTTGTTTTCCCAAATAGAGCAGTCCAGCCTTTATTAAAAAAAAAAAAAAACCTATTTTAAATCTCCAACACAAAATAACAAATTATGTGGAGAAAATCCCAACTCTCAAACCTTTACGGTTTGATAGATATTTACCGTTAAAGTTCCCCCTCCCTCCCCTTCTCCTGATATCAGTGTTCTACTGACAGCAGGAGATCCTGGTCCTGGGACAAGCCAGCGACTCTTCAGAAGAGCCGAAATAGTGATATTTAAAACAAAATTACTTCATTGGAACGGTCTACAAAAAGTGTGCCTGGTTTGCAAGAGCAGTCTCGATTCGGCTGACTCAAATCTCCTGCTGTCAGCTTTACAGCTGACATCAGGAGAAGGGGAGGGAGGGGGAACTTTAGCGGTGAAGATCTCTCAAACCATAAAGGTTTGAGAGATGGGATTTGCTGCACATAATTTCTTTTTTCTAAATCTACAACACAAAATAGTTATCACTGGGCAGGATAAAAAGTCATGGTAAATATCAAACTTCTACAAAAGGCCCAACATGAGTGCTGTAGCCCAAATGGGAAAAAGCATAATTACCGTAATTGAATTATCAAGCCATAACACAAATACAAAACAAACATGCCGCATTTGAAACTTGTTTCCATTAAAATCCTAAGGTTCAGTTTGTAAATCTGTTGATTTGTCATCGAATAACATTAAATAAGACTGGATATGAAACTTTACACATTAAAAATTGCTCTTACCTTTACCAATTAAAGCGCCAGAATATATTTCAGATGGGACCTTCAGTTTAACTTTCTGGCAGGTTTCACCAGAGACAGTCAATGACTAAAATAGAAAAACAGGATTAAAATTTACCAATATTTACATGCTTTACCAGTTTTTTCAAAGTTTAATGTTGCATTTCTTTCTAGTACAGGGACATGTAACATTTTGCTCTCAATCTGCTCAAGACTATGGTTGGTTGGGGAAGACAGAAGTTTTGGTCTCCAGTAGATGGAGAGATGAAGGTTGCCTACCCCTGTACGAATAGAACAAATGTGATTGCCACAGCAAGTTAACTTGCAATATAACAGTTCACATAAATTTCCACAACCTCAAATTAACTCACCTGTGCCTAAATATACACTACAATCTCATAACGCCCCAATTACCTTAATTTGGGCAGAAAAATTGCCCGAGTTTACGGATTCCTCAAATGTAATATCAGTATTTGATAGCATGCCCATGGAAGCAGATATCATTCCTTTTCATATGCAAACAAACTGGTCAGAGACACTCAGCTTGCCCTAGTATTGAACAGCCTCTACAGGAATGGTGTCCTACCCAAGGTGCAGTCTTACTTAGCTCAATAGTGCCTTACACAGAGAGGAATTATCCTAAAGTACATCATACTGGTCCTGCCTGAATAGCAGTCCAGACATAAAGTGCCAGGCAAATCCCCTCTGACCAAGAGAAGTAGCCTACCCCAGACATACAGTGGGGCAAAAAAGTATTTAGTCAGCCACCAATTTTGCAAGTTCTCCCACTTAAAAAGATGAGAGAGGCCTGTAATTTTCATCATAGGTACACTTCAACTATGAGAGACAGAATGGGGGGAAGAATACAGGAAATCACATTGTAGGATTTCTAATGAATTCATTGGTAAATTCCTCGGTAAAATAAGTATTTGGTCACCTACAAACATGCAAGATTTCTGGCTCTCACAGACCTGTAACTTCTTCTTTAAGAGTCTCCTCTGTCCTCCACTCGTTACCTGTATTAATGGCACCTGTTTGAACTTGTTATCAGTATAAAAGACACCTGTCCACAACCTCAAACAGTCACACTCCAAACTCCACTATGGCCAAGACCAAAGAGCTGTCGAAGGACACCAGAAACAAAACTGTAGACCTGCACCAGGCTGGGAAGACTGAATCTGCAATAGGCAAGCAGCATGGTGTGAAGAAATCAACTGTGGGAGAAATTATTCGAAAATGGAAGACATACAAGACCACTGATAATCTCCCTCGATCTGGGGCTCCACGCAAGATCTCACCCCGTGGTGTCAAAATGATCACAAGAACGGTGAGCAAAAATCCCAGAACCACACGGGGGGACCTAGTGAATGACCTGCAGAGAGCTGGGACCAAAGTAACAAAGGCTACCATCAGTAACACACTACGCCGCCAGAGACTCAAATCATGCAGTGCCAGACGTGTCCCCCTGCTTAAGCCAGTACATGTCCGGGCCCATCTGAAGTTTGCTAGAGAGCATTTGGATGATCCAGAAGAGGACTGGGTGAATGTCATATGGTCAGATGAAACCAAAGTAGAACTTTTTGGTAAAAACTCAACTTGTCGTGTTTGGAGGAGAAAGAATGCTGAGTTGCATCCAAAGAACACCATACCTACGGTGAAGCATGGGGGTGGAAACATCATGCTTTGGGGCTGTTTTTCTGCAAAGGGACCAGGAAGACTGATCCGTGTAAAGGAAAGAATGAATGGGGCCATGTATCGTAAGATTTTGAGTGAAAACCTCCTTCCATCAGCAAGGGAATTGAAGATGAAACGTGGCTGGGTCTTTCAGCATGACAATGATCCCAAACACACCGCCCAGGCAACGAAGGAGTGGCTTTGTAAGAAGCATTTCAAGGTTCTGGAGTGGCCTAGCCAGTCTCCAGATCTCAACCCCATAGAAAACCTTTGGAGGGAGTTGAAAGTCCGTGTTGCCCAGCGACAGCCCCAAAACATCACTGCTCTAGAGGAGATCTGCATGGAGGAATGGTCCAAAATACCAGCAACAGTGTGTGAAAACCTTGTGAAGACTTACAGAAAAAATTTGACCTCTGTCATTGCCAACAAAGGGTATATAACAAAGTATTGATATGAACTTTTGTTATTGACCAAATACTTATTTTCTACCATAATTTGCAAATAAATTCTTTAAAAAACAGACAATGTGATTTTATGGATTTTTTTTGTCTCATTCTGTCTCTCATAGTTGATGTGTACCTATGATGAAAATTACAGGCCTCTCATCTTTTTAAGTGGGAGAACTTGCAGAATTGGTGGCTTACTAAATACTTTTTTGCCCCACTGTACGTTCCAGCCTTGTTAGGCCTTTTCAGTGATGTGTATCTAATCTATCTAGGCACTGTGAGCAAGAGGTCCATGGCTGGATTCCCCTGTTACCCTTAGAGTGACCAACTCCAAGGGTAATATGCATAATCAAGCAAACTGGTCAGTGATGCTCAAATAGGAACGAGCCTGCCCTAGAATTGAGCAGGCTCTCTAGGAATGGTGTCCCACCCAGGGTGCTCTCTTTTAGCTCATTAGTGCCTTAAGCAGAGAGGAAATATCCTAAACACATCATCCTGCCAGAACAGCAATCCAGTCACGAAGTGCCAGGCAATTCCCCTCTGAACAAAAGGAGCAGTTAACCCCAGATGTATGTTTCAACCTAGTTGAGAGTCTGAATAGTTTGTTTGTGTATGCAAATTATCCTTAGATTTGGTGTCCCTAAGGGTAACAGGGGAATTCAGACATGGACCCCTTGCTCACAGTCCATAAAGAGATCAGCTACATCTCACTGATGAGACCCAACAAAGCGAAAATGTAGGTCCAGGGTTGGCTGCTTCTCTTTTCCAGACAGGATTTGCCTGGCACTTTGTGGCTGGATGGCTATTTTGGCAGGATCCGTATGATGTGCTTTAGTATATTTCCTCTCTGTAAAAAGCACTAGTGACCTAAAAGAGACTGGGCCCTGGGTAGGACACCATTCATATAGAGCCTGCTGAATTCTATAGCAGGTTCCTTCCTAGTTGAAAATCCAAACAAAAAAAAAAAAAAAAAAAGAAAAGAAAAAGAAAGAAACCACCCAAAATGGACAGCTTCTTCTAAATATTGCTCCCAAACCCTAGATTAAAATTTAAATTTACTAACAAAACATTAATCAAACAAAATTATATTATATATAAAAATAAAAAATTATATATGTAACAAATAATAGTCCAAACCACAGGTAGATTCAGTATAAAAATCCTTGAATACTTTAAGGTAGAATTATGATGGATCCACGCTGCATGCTTCTGTGGGTAGGGACTCCCACACGCAATATCAGCAACTGACAAAAAAAAAAAAAAAAAAAAAAAGCAGCGCAGAGGATCTCTCTGAGTGCAGTAAGTTTGTATCAATCTGATACTTCACCAACGCGGATCTTCAAGAAATGTATTCACTTTTTTTGAGGCTATAACTTACCTCCCGGTGTTATAGCAGCCACTGGCTCTCATCCCAGTATGGTGCTCTTTATAGTTGATCCCAGCAGCCAGTCGGGTATCCATCAGATTTCCAATGTTTCAATCATCAGATGAAGTGACTGTGCGTTACAAAACACGTTAGGCCATTATTTTACATGTTTTTATTTATTTTTTGAGGTTTGTTTTTATTGAACAATTGTTCGGAGA
The DNA here is from genome assembly GCA_037306005.1 of Rhinophrynus dorsalis. Lineage (NCBI taxonomy): Eukaryota > Metazoa > Chordata > Amphibia > Anura > Rhinophrynidae > Rhinophrynus > Rhinophrynus dorsalis. The sequence continues at coordinate 136,363,576 of CM074723.1, read as the reverse complement.
ATACTACTATTACTGTAGTTTTTGCCATATACTTTTTATATAAATATATATCTTGTACTTCCCAAATAAGATACATCAAGAGTACTTCTCTACAAGTGTGGAGTCACTGGCTCAATTATAGCTATATAACTTTGTGCCCATTGAATATTAAAGGGCTCAGAACAAACTAGGCTCCCTTCAGTGTTGATGTTGGGTAAGGTGTAACCCTTCATCTGGTCGGTGGATTCCACAAATTGATCGATATTCGATTGGCTGCTGGGATCAACTATAAAGAGCAACATACTGGGGTAAGAGCCAGTGACTGCTAAAATACTGGGAGGAGAGCTATAGCCTCCGAAAAACTGAGTAAATTTCTTGAAGATTGGTGTTGGTGAAGGATCATATTGATACAAACTTACTGCATTTAAAGAGATCCTCTGCACTGCTTTTTTGTTCTTTCCTAGATGAGTGTCTCTGACTAGTTTGTGTGTATAATTCCTTTTCATGACTCTAGGACTGAATACTAAACTTCTCAAAAGTCTATGTAGGAGATCCTTAGGTGGGAGAATATGGTGCGCTGCAACAAATAATCATGTCTACCAACGTGGACATGGTATCATGCACAAAATAAAAGATTTTGTGGAATCAGTCTACACATATCCGACTGTTAGCATCCATTAGGATGTTCTACCCAAGTTAAAAGAGAAGTGATAGTTTATCACGGTATTCTGAAGTGTTAACTTGCCTTTAAGCAGGAAAATCTCCTTAATTCTTGGTATATTAATAGTCCCTATGATTAGAAGAAAGTATAAGCATGTTGCCATTTGGCTCGACCAATATATTTAAATTTCCTTTTCTATTCACCCTCATTCCTTTTCCTAGGTGTGTTTGGACAATTAAAAAAAAAAAAAAAAAAAAAAGAAGGAGCGCTGGACTATCTCCTGGTTTATATGGAAGTCTGAAACCACATTAGGGCAGAGCCCTTGCTTCGATTTTAACCAAGATTTCAGTAATTGGCTCTAAAACATGCAGGCCTTGACAGTTGGTTCAGTACAAGATTTAGATTCAGTGGGAGAATAAACCTCTTTTGCTAAATCTTGTCTTTAAAATAGCCTTCAGGAACATGTACACTATAACTTATTATAGCTTCTTCCACAAGCTAGATGTCTAAAATGGATGAAAGCTGTACCTAGATGAAGACCGATTAGTCTAGCATCATAACCGTCTTTTAAGAAGTCCATGGTCCTCACTGTACAAGCTCTGTCTAGATTGTTCCACTGAAGGTATACCAGACTCTGCAATATATTTTTGCCATGATAGGTCTTTACAAATGGTTCTGATATGCCTCAGCTTCAGCCAATGTCACGTGTCAACTAGGACATTTTCAAGAAACCTGGGTTCTCATTTGTCAAAATCAGTGCGACTGGGCAACGGTTGAATGACATCTGAAACTGAGAAACAAAACTTCTTGGCCACCTGAGGGTCATGAAAATAACTTCCTCTTTGTCTACCCTTAATGGGAAATTCCACTTGACTTTCAGCACATTTTATACCAGAACAATTGGGTCCCTTCAGCAAGAGAAGAATCTCTGTTTTCTCTTTAGGCCATCAGGTCTACCCTTGACGTTCCCCACCTGGATTTTATTTTGCTCTAAGTCTCTTAATTTGGGGACTATTCGTCATGGTCGAATCAGCTTACGTGTATAAGCTTCCCAATTTGTGTGAAGCTGATACGGACCTTGAATTCCTTTCTGCCCTGTTCAAGGGCTTGTTCCTGGTGTCGCCTTAGATTATCAGGTACATTACAGTTGACAGTCTGTCTGACCTGAAGTGTATGAGGTAGTTCTTCACTGCCCTCATATCCAGAATGTTGATGTGAAAGGAAGCATACATTCTTGAACATCTTCCCTGGGCAGTCTTGTTCTTCCAGATTCCTCCCTAGCCTATTATGTTGGTGTCTATGTTTACCACCACTGATTCTTGTATTTCCAGAAGACATCTTTCTTCAAATTCTGCTTGTTTAGCCACCAGACTAGTGCCTTCCTTACAGAGGATAGATAATCTCCTAGGAGGTATTTCGGGAAGCTCTTCTCCAGCAAGGTTATCTTAGATCATAGTTGAAAATGAGAGTCAATGTATCCTTCCTGGTAAATTCCTTTCCTACAAAAAAAAAATTCAAAGTTGTTCTGCATATATCTCATGTAAAGACCGACTCAGGGCATTAGATGAAATGCTGACAACAAGCAAAACTAACCTGTCTTCTAAACTTTTGTGTTTAGCTTCTCACACTGGATAGGTTTTCCCATGATCAGCATCTGAAAAGCATCTTAAGTGCCTCATCTGCTCAGTTTTTAATCATCTTTGATCTACCAGATGTCTCATGCATTGCTGTTTGTGATCCATTCCTGTTACCTGGATCTTACTACAATCTGGAGACTAAGTGCAGCATCATAGTAATGCTTTTTTCCCCTCTATGGTTCGCTAAAGTTCTTTCTAGTGCCTGTGGGAACACCCTTGATGCCAAAGATAGCCTGAAAGGGAGAAATGAATTGATGTTCCACTTCCAGAGCAAGTCTGAGGAACTTCCTATGGCATGATCTTGCAAAGATATGTATCCTGAAGATTTATGGTTGTCAGAAATGACCCAGATCACCGAGGAGACTAATTCCATTTTGAAGGGAGTCTTTTAAACTTGTTCACACATTTTAGGTCCAGGATCATTCTGAAGTTGCCTGAAGCTTTGGCAACAATTAAGAAAATGGAGTAGATGAAATCACCACCCCTACTCTAGTGGAACAAGCTCTATCACATTCTTCTTTGTTATATCTTACATTCAATTCTTCATCGCTGCTGCTTTTGCAGGGTTTGATCAAATTCTTTATCTTCTGAATATGTTTTGTCTTATGCCAGTCTTGAATTCTATCTGGAATCCCATCCGCACAACCTGGTGAAACCAGCTGTCTGGCTTGTATTTTAAACTTCCAGGACTGAAGAAATGTCAGCCTGATTTAACTGGAACTGAAGATGGGTACTCCCTTTCCAACAATGAGCTTTGAGAGGAAGTCCTCCTTAATCCCTGGGATGATTTCTGCCTACTCTGGCCATATGCCCTTCTCAGCTGAAACCTTTAAGATGACCTAAAAGGACTGTCCTTTATGATCTGCAGTCTCTGAAATTAGAGGATTTCCTTGCATATTAGCCATTCGCCAGTGGTCGGATCATTTCTGGCCATTGCCATATTCAGCAATGAGTGGTGGACAGACAGATCCTGTAATTCCAGCCATCAGCTTCAGACAGGAGGATCTCATTACAATCAACACAAACTCTACCTTACACCTATTCTGTATGCATGTGTGTATTACTGGAAGTGCACAATTTACAATATTATTGGTAGTATTTCCTTGTGTCCCACATGCAAGGTACACAAATATAACAGATCTTTGATGAATTCCTGAAGGTATCCATAACTTATAAGGAGCTTCGTACTTGCTATGATGTGCTTTTTCTGCATTTTGATCACTTTCGACTTGAGATATCCATTTTTTATTTAAGAAACTAGAATTTCAGTTATTCAGATTATTCCAAGGTTTGCTATGCATGCATGCATTGCCTCTAGGGCTGCAACTAACGATTATTTTGATAATCGATTAGTTGGCCGATTGTTTTTTCGATTAATCGGATAAAAAAACAATATGCTAATTTTTCATTATTTAATGAACAAACTGAGGGTTAAAAACAAACAAAAGCAGAATAAAAAACTTTATACATTAACATGTGTCATTGTTATTATTTTACTATGGGGTTTATGCACCTCTCTTTCTCCCCCCCCTTGTACTTTTCTCCCCCTCTTTCTCCCCCTTGTACTTTTCTCCCCCTTTGTGCCTCTCTTTCTCCCCCATGTACCTTTTTCTCCCCCTTTGTGCCTCCATGTACATCTCCCCCCGTACCTCTTTCACTCACTCATCCTTCTCCTTCTCCCCACTGGCTGCACTGATGACATCCGGTGCAGAACCACGTCAAACGCGGAGACGTAGAGTGGTGCATGCTGGGATTTTCTTCCTCAGTCTGGGCGCCAGTTTTAAACTGGCCTCAGAACAGAGGAAGAAAATCCTAGCATGCTTCACGAGGCGTCTCCGCGTTTGACGTGGTTCTGCACCGGATGTCATCAGTGCGGCAAGTGGGAAGACAGTTGCATCCGGCAGACTTTTAGCGTTTCACAACCTATGGCGTCTGGCAGCGCTGCTGGGCGCCACAACTAATCGATGCACAACTAATCGAGAATCGTTGGCAACGATTCTCATTATCGATTTTTATCGATTTCATCGATTAGTTGTTGCAGCCCTAATTGCCTCACTGGCACTTAACCCTCTGAGTGCCAGAGCGCGAAGCACATTGTTTCACAATGCATCGCCTCACTGCTATAGCACTCAAAAGGGTTAACATTATCGATGCTAAGGGAGATGAGCAATTTATTGCTCAGCAGCAGTCATTGAGTGAGGGAGATACTGTAGGGTTAACCCTTTGAGTGCCAGATGGGTATGCAGTGCACTGCAAAGCAATGCATTGCCTACCCCTCTGGCACTCAAAGAGTTAAGACAGGAACTGCTTTCATTAGTATGGGTGTCTGTCATGCTAAGGCATGAGCTGGCCCTCTGGGTTGTATAATTTGTTTGCTGACCTGTATGTTATTCAAAGTGCACCAGTCCTAGGCCATAAAATTAGCGGAGTAGATAACATCACCAGAAACTGAATGAGTAGATCACCGGAGCAGAACAGTGTCAAACTATATTGGACCCTCTGCCCTGATGAAGTTCATCCAGGGGGCAGTCAAATATTATGAAATAGGGAGAACATGTATATATAGTGTAAAATGGTTCAATACAAATATATATTCAGAATGCCCAGGTTTTACCCTTGTGGTATGTATCAAACATGCCAGGGGGAGGTGTTCCTGCTATGAGTTACAAGAAGAGCCACTTTGCAACCAGTTAGACCCAGCATGTTTGGTGATCAGATATTAACACAGATATGAGGAATAGGATTATTGTAACATTATAGGTGTGCGCTGTGGTTTGCATGTTTTGGGAAGCCTTATGATTTTTCAGGTAGAACTCTGTAGTAGCATCCCTGACAGGTCTGATTGAGTGGGCTGTAAACGGTCAGGCCAGACCCCTGACCCTCCCAGGTAACACCCAGGGGGTCTGGCCTCTAAGAAGCAACTGTGGACTCCTATTTAATATGGGTTTTTTGGATAAAACAGTGAATTTCTTTGTAACAACTGAAGGGGGATATACCATCAGAAGTTCCCAAGGACTCTTAAAATATCGGTAATTGTATTTAAGGATTTCTTGTGTTTCTCCCATTTTATTTTATGGACCGTTTTGCCAATGTATAATCTTTATTTATGTATGTCCTTTATTTCTGTACTTTTGTAACCAGCACTGTGAAGCCTTTTTCCAGATTAAAATGTTCAGTTAATCAGTTCGTCTCTATTCTCTAACATGAACTTACTACTCTGAAGGAAGCTCAGTTTGAACACGCTACTAAAGGTTTAAGTCTAAATGTTTGATTATTAAAGGTGATTTTATACTGTAATTCTGTTGTGTTTGGGGTAACCTAAGATGCCCAGATATAAAGTCTTGGTGGTGGCAGTGAATTGTAATACTGGGGTGATAGTGCAAGAGGGATTTCAGGGGTTAATTTGGTGGTTGCTAGGAATAGTAACAGGTAAGCAGGGGTCTGGTATTATTAACCTTTTCACTCCCACACTCTCCCCACTGTGACAGCAGGGCCTATAGCCTTCGCTTGTGACAGTGTCATAATGCAACAGCCACCAAAACCTAAAAGGTTAATCTCAAAAGATGTATTACAAATACATGTCTAACATATACATAGTTTTTAGTTCCCTTTAAAAATTGCCTAAAAACTTATGTTAATATAGAAGTCCACTTTAACTTCCTGAATGACAAATCTGTCCCCAGCACACTGCTTCTCTTCAAATCAAAGTTAAAAGCCTCTTAAAATAAATATGAATTTTTGTATTGTGGTGCAGTTGGTATGCTGCAGAATTCCACCTCTTTATTTTGATGAATAGAGCCCTATGGTCCATATTTATAAAAGCAACGCTCTGGAAACCTCTCTAGCATTCAAGGCATCAAAAGCTCAGTCTAATTTAAAAGGAATCACATTTATCCCCCATGGTGTAGCTGGTTTACTCCAAAGTAATGGTTAGACCTCTCAACAAATTTTAAAATACTTATTTTGAGCTCTAGAATGATAGCTGTATTCTGCAAAGAAAAAAAATTGTTTGGTGTTATTTTATCCAATTTCACATAGGGCCTTAAAATCAAAACCAGAAAAATTCTGGAGCAAACCTACTACACCATGTGGGAAGAAGGAAAATTCCAGCTGAATTAAATTGGGCTCTTAAAAGGATAGTAATACTTCGTTTTATCTTTATTTTATTTTGTAGGCATTAAAAAAACCTGAAGAACGGTATAAGTCTTATCTCTCAAACCTTTATGGTTTAAGAGATATTCACAAGCAAAGTATCCCCCCCCCCCCGTTCAGCCAGATCAGAAGGAAGGTGCTCAGGTAGACTGCAGAGAGGGACAATCTTCAATTAAGATAAGGGAAAAAGCTGAAAAACTTGTCAAGGGGGGAAAGGGCTTTCATTGTTTTCATACAAAGAAGATTGTCCCCTTCTGTTATCTGTCTGGTCTTACAACCAGATTCACGTCTGAGAAGAGATGGCTTACACTAGGAAAAAGGGGCGGGAGGGGGAAACTTTGCTTGTGAATATCTCTTAAACCATAAAGGTTTGAGAGAGATGACTTATATCATTCTTCATGTTTTTTTAATGCCTACAAAATAAAATAAAGTTAAAACGAAGTATTACTGTCCCTTTAAACCAACGAATGCTACAAAGATCTCCAACATATTGCAAGCAATGCAATAGAGACCTTTATAGCATTCAAGGGCCCTGAATAATCAATGGGAATTGTGTTTTATTTATTGCTTGTGGCACAGCTGGTAGGTTCCTGAGTTTCTAATTCCTTGTTCTCTGCATAAGGCCTACAGTTCCCCATTTATATAATGAAAATACATTACAGCCCATTGTAGTTTGTCTGATTAACCACTAGGCTGTATAGTAGGACTCTTCAACAATGTTGCAGCTGGTGTGTCACTGGCTTTATAAACTTCTGGAAGAGTAATGTTATGCTACAAATGTTCTGTTTACCGAAATTCAAACTACCTCTTAGAGCATAATCCTTCTTTTAAAAAAAAAAAAAAAAATCTTAAATTCTAAGCTGTCACTTTCACACCGAGTCTTTTAAATTCCTCTCATAAGTATGAAATAGTTTGTTTATATTAAATAAACTATAAAATTACAATAACTTTGAAGTCTAATTTGAAAAGCATTCAATCAGGCCGAAATTCAACAAAGGCTAATCTAGCTAACAATAGTATATTATTTAATGGCTAATTAAATAATTTCCTTGTGTATTCATTTACAAATGCAATCAATTATCCCACTGTATCTGTGTTCTAAAGAAGAGAGTAGCACATTGCTTTTCAATGAGTTCCTCACCTCTGTTACACTCAAAGTGTTATGTACAAGGTAAAACAATTATTTTCATCAACCAAATTCTGACAGCCAGATCCCTTATTAGAGTTGCCATACAGGTACTCTAAATATGTATATTTAGCATTTATATAGGAATTCACTCCATTTTTTTTTCTTTTTTTAATATTTTATGCCTTGCATACATTACTCAAAATAAGAGAGATATGGAAGATTGTTGATAAATATCCAAATAAATCAGCCAGCAGTGAAGAGATATGCTGCTACGCTCAACATTTGATGAATTGTGATCTAAATATGAGGACCTTCAAATATTTTAAAATTTTGTTGTGGGAATGTAGTGGGACCACATGACTAGAATGGAAAGTGCTTTACGGTACTTTTCTAAGAAACATTATATTTGATAGTGAATGTCTGTTACTAGAACTGTTCAAACCCTGGGTGCTTGAGTTCTCCAAGTACTGCTTTACAACGTGCTGAAGGCTTCCTGAATCAAAGGGTTAACAACTCAAAGGGTTAAAACAAAAACACTGGTGTTCTGTGATTGGACAAATAACTTCTGGCTTACTTGGTTCTTTAACAGTTATGGTAACCACAGGTGTGCACAATATTTAATACATTGTATATGCTGGACTTTAAAGGGTTAAAATAATGGCAGACAGCAAAATACCACCTTGATTAACTCACGTGACAAAACAAAATAGGTGCAAAACAATTCTACATCACTTTGTGGCAATGATTTCACATAAAAGAAGACTGTACACAATTGACAACTTCATTACAAATCTGGTATCACCACTAGAATTTATTTTATTTATTTACATTTTTGGAGGAGCTTTATGGGTTGTGATACAGTATACCCAAGTTTTAATTCATAAAGTTAGACAAGCGGGCAGATTGGGACAGGGCCCACTTGTACCTGTAATAGCTAATTGTGCCTAAAATAGATTACCACCACTTGATATAGGGTGCTGTTTAAAATAGGTGCAAAATATTATATCACTTTTTGGCAACTGTTTGAAAGAAGAATGACAGAGTGGACACAATTTGCATTTTAATTGTCACATTCATCACTGCTAGGATTTTGTTTTACTGTTTATTTTATTTTTTTGGGGGAGGGCCTTTACTTTCCCCTGGGCCAAGACAGGCTTTAACCCTTTGAGTGGCACAGGGGTACACAACACATTGCTCTGCAATGCACTCTATACCGCTCTGGCACTCAAAGGGTTACATTTTAAAGTGAGTATTCAATGAAAATAAAGTTAAACAAGCAGGTGGATGGGCCTGTATTCAAAATTGGTGGGCCAGGGCCCACATGCAGCTTAACATTTGATTTATGCCGCTTTTTTAAAACATTATCCACACTTCTCTTACAATTATAAAGAATAATGAATAGCGTATTCCAAGAAAATGGACCCACCCTACAAACAAAAGCTGGACTGAACCCTAATACCAAAGGTAGACCACACTAAATGCTATATTATAGCCAGAAGCTACAGTGGATTTCTATTCAAGTATTTGGGGGTTTTTATGAATACTAAAAAGTATATTTATGTTAAAAGCATTACAACCCTTTATAGCCCTAATCACATTTGTTAAAACTATTACTGTATAAGTAATGGAGAGACGTAATAACAGAATGGGAGTGACCCTATGATTATCAGATTAGATTCCAAAAAGCGCCCAGCACTCGAAGAGTTAAAGGCTGATCACTTACCAGGAGGAGCATTAACAGACACCAGCTGAGTGTGATAGATCCCCTTAATGTCATAGTCGGACCCATGCTGATACAAAGATAGCTCCTTGGGGGGAGACAGTAGAAAAGGCTGAAGTGAAGACCTTTCCAGGTGTACGGGGTATATATATATATATATATATATATGAAAGTGTCCCACTTCTCTGTACAGTAACGTTCCACTTTGTGTTTTAACTGTCCCAGGTCAGTACTTGTTTGCCTCGTCTTCTCTTCCCTGGTGAAATGGCTGCCAATGTTGGGCACAGCTCCTGCTAGCTCCACCAACCTAAATCCTTCTCCTTCCTTGATTTCTCTGATTACACTCCGTACCTGTCCCCTCCCATGTGGAAGCTCAGGAGGGCGGGATCTGGGTGGCTGGGTGAGGCCGAGACTCCTTTCAGGAGAAAAAAACTAGCTTTTTCACACCCTCCCACAGTCACTCCTTCCCTTCACATAAGTTTTAATTTTGCATGCCAGTTGGGTGTCTATCCTCTAGAACTCAATAGGTTAAACTTGACTCGTCAGACTGAAACTTCCTATATACCCAGTGTAGTTAATTAGATGCAGGTTGACGGGAGGTTAAAGTCCTCTTCTTCACTGTTTGCTCTAACTAATCTCAGTGGCATTTTGCTTCTATGACTCTTTCATAGACAACTTTAACCGTTTGCGTGCAATGTACACTGGCAGTCAAACATTTGTGGATATTTGTTTTCTCTCCGTTGTATTCCGATGCTAATGAGGGGGTGGAAGAGATACTGGGAAACCTTAAACACTGAGACTACAAAACGAACGCGGGGGGGAGGGCAGCTGACTGCAGCATTCCTTCTCACGCCTTTCTTCCCAACCGAGATAACGGCTACATTTACTTCGCTGCAGAAGGATTGAATGTCTTATTCGTTTTCATTTTGTATTGATAGTTTTATAAATCGATGGGGGGGTTCTACGCGACCTTGGCCCTGAAAGAGTTAAAGCGCTTCCATACACTGCAGCTCTGTCCCCAATTAGCATTGTTCATTTCCCTTGTATATCTGCTAGTTATCACATCTTTTTTTTGCGTTCCAATTCGAATCTAAATTCTCGAATGTCTACTTTGTATATCATTGTTTACATGTGACTGTTAAGGAGTTCTTTTACAGGGGAAATTAAGCATTTTATTGTGAAGAGATGCATTTTACTTATCTTAAAGTTCAGCGTTTAGAAAGGGGGAGAATGATATTTTATGACCTTTTTCTGTTTTAAAAGGATAGTAATACTTAAAATGTAAAAAATATATATGTTGTAAGGTTTATGCCCCCAAATAAAACAAGGCTACTCCCACTGCCAAGAGGTGTTCTATTAAATTATTACAGCTCAAACTCGAATTTTTTTAGATGCACTATCACAGTGGCCTGAAATTGTACAGTGGTGCTGTTGCTACACTATCCTATGATAAGTTTGAGCTGTAATAACTTTTGAATAAAACTCCTTTTGGCAGTGGCAGAACCCTTGTTTTACTCAGTGGGATAAACCTTGCAACATATAGCTTCTTACATTTTAAGTATTGCTATCCCTTTTAAAGGAGCAATAAACTTTTATTTATGAAAACATATTTTATAGAGCTTTTCCAATTGAGTAAAACAAGGTCACCCCCATCGCTGTCAGATGTTTTATTCAAAATTTATAGCAGTTTAAATAACCAGGAAGTGAATTTACTATGTTTACTTCCTGATTGTTCTAACTGACAGGAAGTGACAGGCAGTTTCTATCTCACTCTATGGAGAACTGTATGTCTCTGACTTTCCTCTCCTTTATAATGTAACAGGAAATATAATTAGAATTTGACCACTAGAGGGCACTGCTAATGTAAAAAAAAACATGGGTTTATACCATAATAACTCTGGAAATATAAATCTCTCAGCAGTGAGAGTACCCTTATTTTACTCAATAGGAAAATCCCTACAATATATATTTTTTCATAAAAAAAGTTTACTGCTCCTTTAAGTAGTAAATGCTTGTTACCAGGAGCTGTACGTCTCCCTCCCCCCCTTATTTTTTTATTTATTTAATATTCCCCCCCCCTCATATATTCTAAATCAACCTGTAACTTTTTAATTGCAGTGTAGGTATAAGCAGTAGTACAGAGTTAGCCTTGGGAAAAAGCAGGATACTAGCAGAGTGCACATGATACTTTTTATTGATTTAAGTACCTTTAGAGTACAAGCTTTGAAGACCACTTAGGTCTCCATTAGGAATATTATATAGACTGCTAACTGAAAACCTCAAATATACATACAGGAAGAATATGATTGTGGTATTCAAAAAATATTTGATCAAGTAACAGGCTGCTAAGGTTGAGAAAGCAACGGAGAGCTGCAAAACGTGCCCACTTCAATAGAGCCTGCAGTTTATAATAAAAAAAAACTTTTTATATGTCGTGATGGAAAAACGACTACTTCTATTTCTTTTTGTTTTATTTTTTTTATTTCATCTGTGGTAGAACTATTGCCATATCCCAAACAGCAGAATCTACTTCTGAAGGACTAGGTAGAGAGACGCTACTGCACCCAACCAGGGATGGGTAAAGTACCCTGCAAGTAATATCAGTTGGTCACAGGCATGTGGAAACAGAATTAATGCTGCACTAATATAACAGACCTATACTGGTGACTTCAATAGACAAACTTGACCTGAAAGATCTTTAGTCTTTCTTAAACTGTTGCCACCGCTCTCCTTTAGGCCTCTGGGAAAAGGTCCTCCATATACATGCAAAAAATAGAGGGTGCATACACTCTAAATGTAGACTGTTGGTTTCAAATATTGACACCTCCACCACAGCTATCGACAACTCTTGTGTGTGATATATTTTACTCACATTAGATGGAGGCAAAGGCTAGCCTCAAAGTAAAAGGACATCCACTAGATAACCCCAAGTGCAGGTATCAAACATACTCCTGTGTCCTTGCAGTCTTCTCTCCTCTCACCTCTTCGTAACCAATTCTTTGGTGGTTTCCAAGGAGTAACCCTTTATCCAACTAATGGATGTGATCATGCAGGGACTTCTGACCAAGAAAAGGGATGGTCGTGGAACTGATTAATGAGGAGTGATATCAAATATGGGTATTAAACTGAACTTTAATACATAATAAAGTGTAAGATATATAAACTGCTATGACCAATGTCATATATATACATACGTACATATTCTGCTTCCACTCTGCGGATGATGCTGGTCTGAAGTGAAGTTGTCGGGAGATACTGCTACAGGGGGGCAGTTATAATCATATCCCCAAAGGAACATAGAATTTGACGGCAGATAAGAACCATTCGGCCTATCTAGTCTGCCCATTTTCCTACTGTAAAAACCTCAAACCTTTTTTGGGCCTTGGTCTTTTCTTACATTAAGGACAGCCTTGTGTATATCCCATGTATGTGTAAAGGGATAGTAATACTTTGTTTTATCTTTATTTTTATTTTGTAGGCATTAAAAAAACATGAACGATAGAAGTCTTATCTCTCAAATCTTTATGGTTTAAGAGATATTCACAAGCAAAGTTTCCCCTCCCGCCCTAATGTAAGCCATCTCTTCTCAGATATTGAATCTGGTTGTAAGACCAGGCAGATTACAGAAGGGGACAATGCTCCCCTTGACAAGTTTTTCAGGTTTTTCCCTTAATTGAAGATTGTCCCCCTCTGCAGTCTACCTGGGCATCTCCCTTCTGATCTGGCTGAACAGCGTTACATCAGTAAAAGGGACAGGAGGGAGATACTTTGTCATTGAATTACTCTTGAACTACAACTCTGACAGAATTGAAATAACACTCTCCAAAGTCCAAATACTATGATGATTGATTACAGCTGCTTTTATTATGAAACATTACTATCCCTTTAAATTCTGTCACTGTAAGTAAAAGGGCAAAAAGTTTGTAGCCATGAGGGGGAAAAAAAGGCAAACCTCTTTTTGCAATGGATGAAAGCAGTGAAGATTTTAATCTGTTTATTTATAGCAGATTTTCCAGTGAAAAAGCAGACAACCACCCTTTTTTGTTAATCCCCTTAAGTCCTATGTATCCCTTGCAATTGAATCCAGTCCAAAGGGAATATTATTATGTAAAGCAGGACATATTGAAGCGCTCAAACTGTTTTTGGGCTAAATCTTATGTTGGCCATGTGGAAATGTTGGGAATTGTAGTCTATCAGTATTTGGGCCCTGCAAATGTATTACCCATGACTAGGAAGTAATATGGAGTCTGCTGTACTAAAAAAGTGCTCTAGTATGGAGAAACCCAGCTAATCAACAGTAGAAAAAAATCCCTAATATATTGTAATTTTTAACCCATTGAATTCTAACAAGGTCTCCAGTGATTTATAAAGCAATGTAATTAGCTTGCTCCAGTCTCTAATTAAATCAACATCTGATTCTGAGTGAATTATTTAGTTAATGGAGTCATGATCCTGGTGGCTAAATCCTTACATCTACTTATGAACTTGAGCAGTGTGTAGTAAAAGCAAGTGTTGGAGACATTTTAGCATGCAACTGGTTAATGTGTAAAAGCCTCCAAAATGCAGCCTCTTCATTGACTTGTTAATGTACATTTATCTTCTGTATTTTTGTGAGTCTTATGCCGAAGTATTCATTCAAGTGCAGTATATAGGGCCTTCTGTATAAATTCAAAATGTATCCATTCTGGGCCAATCTATCTGCAGCATATTGGGGAAAGAGCATTATCATAACTTTTTTTTTTTTTTTTTTTTTTTTTTTTAAACCAATGCTTTTAATCACTTGAATGCCACTGAGGTCTTCAAAAATGGTGATCACTTTCTTTTGATTATAATGGGATGGATCCTCCAGCTTTTAACTGGAGAATGGAATGTCTGGCCATTGTTCATTGAATGAACGAGTGACCAAATATAATATAGCCATTAATGAAAAGTAGAATGGCTGGCTAGTGTGGAATGAAATCCTCTGATTTCCTTGCACTTTGAGCCATTCACAGCTTGATGAATTTTGCCAATAAATTGACTCCACATTGGTGTAACATAGATAAATAACTTATTTGCGCTAAATGCATCTTGCATCTGAATTGTGGGAGTGGGAAAAGTAGAAATGTCTTCACAATCAAGGTATAAAAATCGCCACATTTTGTGACCGTTTTAAGATCCCCTTAATTGCCCCCTGCTATCCCTTCCATTTGCTGTCTATTTAAATTTATAGGTATTAGATATAAACTTTGCACAAGTGTCACAAAAAGCAGTAATTGAGACTATATATTGAGCTTAGCGTGTGTGTCTAAACTCTTGGAAACATCTTTACACATATCTAATGCACATGCAAGAAACTGTATGAGAACCAGTTTTTGCATTTAACTAATTCTACGTCAGCTTCTATGTGTCTAAAGTTTGCAATGCTCCTAGTAACTGATAGTGTTGAAATAACTTGTCAGTCCAGCCTACAAGTACCCTGAATCACAATGAATCCTGTCATGAAGCATTTGTTGTCAAATATATATGAAGGACATTTTACATGATTCATACAAGTATTGCTGTTCCCGATCAGTCACCAAACTGCTTGTTCTCAATTTTGTTACACAGTGCTTAATTCTATAGGCGGCAGAAATGGGTTAAATACTAGTGTTGATATGGCCCCTCATTCTGTGATTGTTTGAACTAGAATTTAATTCATCCTCAACCAGATGAAGATTAGGGGAACTGCAGTCTCAAACTAGAAGGCTTCAGACCATACAATGCACCTTATTTTATACATGGCATTTCACTGTTTCCGTTTTAACAAGGTATGATTTATTTGCACTTCTCATTCAAAAACATCTCTACACTTGCCTTTGACCAAGCCATCACTCCATGAAACAGTACTTGTAGCAACTCCTGATAAGACAGCACCTATTATCTTATGATTCCAGGCATACCTGGGAACTTCCAGTCGAGGGCTACCCGGAGGGTAGTCCTCTGTTCACCAGGGGGTGACAAAAATGACGCTAATCGCGTCAAAAAGGGGCGGGGCTTGCCGCGAGTGAGGGGGGGACTTAACCCTTTGAGTGCCAGAGTGGTACGGAATGCATTGCAAAGCAATGCATTCCTTACCACTCTGGCACTCGGAGGGTTAAAGGTGTCACACAGAAGGCTGGGGACTGAGGATCAGCTGGAGAAAAAGCAGATGTGGCAGAGTTTCAATAGAAACTCTCCACATCCGGAGGAATCAGCCTCTGCCCCGGAGACCCGGTAAAATTCTGTCAGAACCGGAGTCTCCGGGGCAAATCCGGAGAGTTCCCAGGTATGATTCCAGGGCAGGTTAAGCCTTACTAGGCCTTGACCAAAGTATATATTAGTGGTCTCTTTAACCTCTTTGATTTTGCAGAGGCCCCTAAAACATTTATTTTGCAATGCATCGGTGAGCTCTCTAGCACCCAAAGGGTTTACAAATTTTTTTTTTTTTCTTCTGCTAAAAGTGAGTCTTCTTTGTGCACATGTAAGTTTACATAAAGGTAAGAGCTTGCACCTATGGTAGCCTGACATAATACAGATTTGTCACCTGTCTTAACACTATGCTGAATTTTCACTGATGGTTGCACACATTGAACATACTATAGTGTGTGTGTGTGTGTGTGTGTGTGTGTGTGTGTGTGTGTGTGTGTGTGTGTGTGTGTGTGTGTGTGTGTGTGCGCTCACTGCATGGCACCCCAGTACTCCATTACAAACATGTCTCACTACCAAACCTAAGGACCTCCAGAAGCCTTTATGCACTGCTGAAGGGCACTAGGGAGAATTGCATTATTTCTCTGAACCTGTTGACTACGACTTCCTATGACTCTGCAGTCTTCTTGGACATGTAGGCATACTTTTACTCTCCAATATCTAATTTGGTTTCTAATCTCAAACCCCTGGACTTAAGTCCTTTTTCCAATGTGTCCAATCCAGTGGCAATGGACCTTGGGTATTGACTCCACCCTCTAGCTGGGCAGACCAATAAAATTATAAAAGTTTGAGTTCCTCCATCTTTTCTTAGTTTTTTTTGGTCCTACCAGGCTGGAGGATGGAGGGCTTATACCTCTTCCTTGCTCCTTATCTCCTTCTACAAGTTGGTATTGAGAGCTTAATCAGCATTCCTTCCATTTGCAAAGGATTCTCCCTTTTTTATTTTAAATATGTAATCTGCCAACATCGCATTTTACATTACACTTCATATAGTGGATAACCTTTTTAATGATTTAGGCCCTTGCACACTAAGGGTTGCATGGATCAGAAGTATATATCCAGTAGTAGTAAGGTGATAATGTTGAATGCCTCCATGCCTTCTCAGCACGCTCCAGGTTAGGGCTGCGTTTCTACCAGGCAAAAGATGGGAGCCCTGCTATGATGCGCATCTTATCACAACCACACAGGAAGTTGTTGCGCGTGTGTTCCAGAGATGGAACGCAGAAGCAGGAAGCGGTGGGAAGTCAGTCCTAATGCATCGGGGAATGGTGAAGCGGATAGAGGATGGGTAAGTCCATATAATAGGCTTGGGGGGTGTTCTCTATGGCTAATATTGTGCTTCATATATAGCTTAGAAATATACTGCTATAATAGATTAGTTCTTGTTAGTTTGAATAGCATGTCTTCCAAAGGAGAGAAAGGGGACAAGCCATAACAGCCCTCTGAGTCCCCAAAAGAGGGTAAAACCCCATCTAAGCAAACGTGCTGGGTGTCATGCAAAACTTTGTCCTGATTGCATTAGGAAGATTTCTGGCCCTGAGATTCCATCCCAGTTCCAGGAGTTTCTGGGATGGATGAAAAGTTCTATGCAAGAAACTTTTAATTCAATACAGGAATCTTCAAGGAAAAGACAGCGTACCTCTGACCCAGATGAAGGTCCTTCTCACTTACTAGAAGATGACTTTTCTAGTGTGTTAGAATCAGCATTTTCTGCGGAGGCAGGGGAGATAATGGAGGAAACCATTTCCTTCTGCCTTGATAAAATTATTGGATTGGTGCGTGTCATGAGAGACTCTGAGTCTGAAGGATGCCCAAAGAGAGATGAATGTGATGGATACAGCATTTATTGGCTACAAAAAAGAAGTACCCATTTTCCCAGTCCACAGTTCCATCCAGGACATAATTAATACAGAATGGAAGATAGGGGATAAGCTCCCGCAAACCACGAGAAGAATGCAGCGTGTGTATCCCTTTTATAGAGGATGACACAGGCAACTGGATTTTGGCACCCAAGGTTGATGATGCAGTGGCACAAATCTCTAAGCGTACTACGCTATTAATGGAAGACTGTACTACTCTCTGGGACCCGGTGGACAAACGTGCAGACGGGGATCTGAAGAAACAGTTTTCAGTCATTGGGAAAAACCTAAAAACAGCCACGGCTATGGCCTGTGTATTCCGAACACTTCGAATTTGGATGACTGACTTTGAAGAGAAATTAGATTCATTGGTATCCAGGTCCAGACTTCTGAAAGAACTTGGACCTATAAATTTTTCCTGTGACTCCTCCATGTATAATATTCGAAACTTGCCAAATTCATCAGCTCTATCTATAACTACTCGCAGAGCTTTATGGATCAAGTCCTGGGAAGCTGACGCTACCTCTAAGAATAAGTTGGTATCCATTCTATTTACCAGCGGAAAGCTGTTTGGAAGCCAATTAGAGGATCATATTCGGCAATCCTCAAGGGGAAAGAGTCAATTACTTCCACAACAGAAGCAAAATAGATCTTCTTCGGTCAGAACTTCAACTTCAAAGAAGCAGTCCTTTCAAGATGCAAGAAGATACAGACCAGGATGGTCTTATGATCAAAGACAGAGAGGTTTTGCACAGGGAAATAGTCCTAGAGGTTGTAGGGACTTTCAGAAGAAGCCCAGATTTACTCAATCGGCAATGAAGGTCAGTTGACCCCATCTATTTCTCCAGTGGGGGCAGGCTGGAGGAATTCCAGGATGCTTGGAAACATCTGAACCCAGACAAATGGGTGCAGAAAATCCTGCAGACGTGGTACAACTTGGAATTCAAGACTGTTCCAGTAAGAAACAGGTTCAGAGCAACCAGAATCAGGAATCGCAGGACAGCAGTACTTATGAGAAAGGCAGTATGGGACCTTCTTTACAACAAAGTGATTGAGCCTGTTCCAAAGACACAGGAATACCGTGTCTTTTATTCAACAGTTTTCTTAGTTCCAAAGCCTTGCGAATCATCTTTGACCTGAAGAAGCTAAATTTGTATCTCAAAGTCCAGAGGTTCAAGATGGACAGTCATGTCAGCTCTAAAGATGGTACAGCCAGGGTCCTTCCTAACCAGGAGAGACCTCAGGGATGCTTACTACCATATCCCAATACAACCTTCACAGAGAAGATTCCTGAGGTTCCAGGTTTTTTGGAGACACTTCCAATACAGAGTACTGCCATTCGGATTAGCATCAGCCCCAAGAGTATTCACGAAGATATTAGCAGTAACCATGGCAGCATTACGACAGGAACAGATCAAGATATTACCATACATGGACGATTTCCTCCTCATTGTAGAAGACTCAAAGAACAAAGCAAGAGACAGCACAGCAAGGTATCTAAAAGTCTTTCAGAACCTAGGCTGGTTAATAAATGAAGAAAAAAGTATGTTATTACCATCACAAAAACTAATATTTCTAGGAGTCCACTTCACTTCAACACCCAGACAGTACTAGCAACACTATCCCAGGAGAGACCGCAACAGCTTCAGTTAAGAATCAACATTTCTGAAACATCAAGTTCATACAGCTCAGGAATTCTCAGTTGTATTGGGAAATCTAGCATCAGATTGTTCCTTGGGCCAGGTCTCACAGTCGCTGGGCCCAGCTCAGCTATCGCCTATATTTCAGACTGGAACTATCCAACACCGCATTGAGGATCCCATTTCTCCCATCCACAAAAAAAGGAGCTAAAGTGGTGGTGTCAACCTTACCACATTGCACAGAGGGAAGAGTCTAAACCCATACAATGGGAGACAATCTGCACAGATGGAAGCAAGACAGGCTGGGGAGGAGTGTGGAGACAAGTCAGCCCAGGGAAGATGGACACCCAGAGAAATAGAACTTCACATAAACAGCTTAGAACTCAAAGCGGTTTGGAATGCTCTCCGTTGTTTTCAAGTGGACCTAAGACATCATCATGTGCTAATTTTGCTCAGACAATACGATGGCTGTTCAGTACTTGTTAAACCAGGGTGGGACAAGAAGCAGGACGCTAAACCAGCTTGCACTCAAGATCCTACACTGGGCAGAATCTCATCTAGCCACACTGACAGCCTCATACCTATCAGGAAACTTAAATATCCAGACGGGCCATCTCAGCAGGAGTTGAATAGATCCAGGGGAAAATGGTCCCTAGATAACCAGATCTTTCGTCAGATCGTACAAGTGTATGGCGAGCCTCTGATAACCTTATGGCATCAAACAAAAACACAAAATGCAAACGTTTCTTCTCCAGATGGAAGACTGCAAAAGCAGCAGACCAGGATGCTCTGCAACAATGCTGGAACTATCGCCTTGCATACCTATTTCAGAAAATCAGGAGGGACAAGGCGGAAGTCATCCTAGTTGCCCCAGACTGGCCTCAGAAGGTATGGTATACCGACCTCAGAAGAATGGTCATAAAACCTCCAATATCTCTTGCAGTGGTTCCTCACCTCCTCTCTCAGGGGCCAATATACCATACAAATCCAGCAGTTTTGAAGCTACAGGCCTGGAAGCTGAGCGGGGCTCATTACGTTTAAAAGGTCTTTCAGAACCCGTGATACAGACCATTTTGGCAGGACGTAAATCTTCATCTACCAAAATTTATTACAAAGTATGGACAACCTTTTATAATTGGTGTAGGAATAGAGCAATAGACTGAGCCAACATATCTCCAGGGAAGATACTGGACTTCCTGCAGGAGGGTTTCCAAAAGGGTCTCAAACTTTCCTCTCTCAAAGTACAGTTATCCACCACTTCAGCTATTTTAGCTACTTCCTTTGTGGAACAGTATGTATTTAGACTATTTCTAACAACAATAACCAAGATCAAGCCAACATTCAGAGACCTCATTCCTCCATGGGATCACCAGATAGATAAAGCACTGTATTGTGCTGGCCTATGAACCTGCTAAGCTGATTCCCCCAGCTGGCATAAAGGCTCACTCTAATAGAGCTATTGCTACATCCTGGGCTCAAAAGGCGGTAGCCACACCAGCTGAGATCTGCAGAGCAGCCACTTGGTTGTCGGTATCCACTTTTGTTAAGTACTAGAAGTTGGACATCCTAGCATCAACTGATGCAAAATTCGGCAGGAAGGTGCTAGAAGCAGGGGACACTGCTTTGGTAAGTCCCAAGGTCCATTGCTGTTGAATTGGACACAGAGAAAAAGGTGAAATTTACTCAACGATATTTTGTTTTCCTCTGTGTCCTTCCACAGCAACCCTCCTCTTATCCTGGTCTGGTTATCAGTATTGTTCCATGAGTTGTTTAATAGTACTACATGTGACTACTATATCTACTCATATTTTTTACAAAACCATATCTAACATCTCTCTTTATATCTTCACAGCTTGGTTAAAAGAAAAACTGAGCAAAGGGGGAGGAACTGACACTTTTATAATTTTATTGGTCCTACCAGCTAGAGGGTGGAGTCAATACCCAAGGTCCATTGCCGTGGAAGAACACAGAGGAAGACTAAATATCGGTGAGTAAATTTCACCATTTTCCCACCCACACAGCCCTTTTTTTTTTTTTTTTTTTTTTTTTTTTTTCATTTTTATTCCCAAGATCTTGCTACCCACTCCAAGGAAAAGATCAATGCCATTAGGCATAAAACCGCATAACCTACTCCTACCTATACCATTGTTTTTAAACCTTTGACTATATACATTCCTCCTGTTTGCTTTTTCATGTGCGTGTCTTTAAGGGAAGGGCTGCAGCCTGTGAAAGGTTGTGGCAGTGTTTTTATATGTGGGGCATGAACATGAATGGGCAGCAAAAAGTCTATCTACATTACTGAATGCTCCCTCTCTAGTCACAACTGTTTAATATATTCATTCCATGATCACTTTTTATCTAAGAGAATAAGGTACCTTTCTTCTGTGTACCTCCAAGGCATTCCTTATAATGGTTTTCAAAAGGTGGATCCAGCCCTCTAGCCTCAGTCTTTTTTGGTCCTACCAGCTGGATGGACAGTTTTCTTGTTAGCAGGCCTCTTTGTATGCTGCCTTGATGCTCCCCCCTGTACCTCTGATCCGGCGTGTGCCTTCACCCGAACGCATCCCATTCCGGACAGCGTGATAGCGTCTCATCGGCAACACATATCGGCGTTGCCCTTTTGAGACTCTTGGTTCAGCCCGTCTTCCGCCTGTAATCGGATGTTGTCGGCGCGTTCCAGTGTGGAACGCATAATGCGACTAGAACGCGTGCGCAGCCATGTCTTCCAGATGCCAACCGGTGGCCATCAAGGAGCAGCCAATCCCATGACAGAGGGGGAATATTTAAAGATTTCAAGGTAAGTATACCTCTTTTGCTTAATTTTGGCGTGCCTTCTGGTTTTAGGATTCCTTCTTTGTGCTGCCATGTCTGCTCCAGCTAAAACTTCTTCCAAGGAAAAGAATCCTGATCGTCCTACCAAAGAAGAAAGATCTTCTGCAAAATCTAAGCAGTGTGCAGGCTGCGATAGCATTCTCCCAGCCTCTGTCACTGGCAAATTGTGTGATGACTTCTTACAGAAAGCTGCCTGTTCTGAGGTTCCAGGTCAATTCCAGGACTTCATCTCCTGAATGAAATCTTCCATGCAGGAGACCTTCAGAGCTATGCAAGGGGAACCTGCACTCAAAAGACAGCACAGAGAATTTGGAGAAGGAACATCTTCTCTGCTGGCGGGTGATGAGTATAATCCAGATTCACCCATAGATGACCCAGGGTCAGATCTGGGTTGAGAAGAAGGAGTTTGTGGAAGATACAGCGGTCTTCAATCTGGACTGCATTGATTCCTTCATCATGTTGATCAGGAAAACCCTGGGTCTGTCCGAAACCCAGCAGGAATTGAACATTATGGATACTGCCTTCCTAGGAACGAAAAAATCTGCCCCAGTCCTACCTGTTCATCAATCCATATCTGATTTAATCCTTTTGGAATGGAAGCTTGGAGATAGACAGACATACGTCAGTCCCCAGGAAATTCAAGAGAATGTTTCCTTTCAGTGACAAGGATGTACAACTCTGGGCGTCCTCCCCTAAGGTAGATGCCCCTATCGCCCATCTTGCCAAGCATACTATTCTACCTATGGAAGATGGCACTTCTCTCAGGGACCCCATGGATAGGAAATTGGAGGCCGCCCTCAAGAAGCAATTTTCCGTTATAGGGGAGAATTTGAAAGCAGCCACAGCTATGGCTTGTGTCTCCAGAGTCATGCGCATCTGGCTTAATGAACTGGAGGAGAAAATAGAATCCAATGTCTCTCATTCTAAACTCCTTAAAGAAGTAGCCTCCATTAAAGAAGTCACTAATTATTCTTGTGATGCTTCTCTGGACATCATTCGTCTGCTTGCAAGATCTTCAGCTCTTTCCATCTCGGCCTGCAGATCCCTGTGGTTGAAGCCATGGAAAGCTAACACTACTTCCAAGAATAAACTCCTCTCCCTTTCCTTTACTGGAGCCTCCCTATTCAGCGAACATTTAGACGACATCATTAAGAAGGCTTCAGGCGGAAAAAGTCAATTTTTGCCTCAAGAGTGGAAGCATAAAGGATCTCCTTCCTTCCAGTCTAGATTCAGGGGTCAATCCTTTCGAGAATACAAAAGTACCGACCCGGGTCGTCAAGACGAACCAAGAGGAAAATATTCTCAGAGAGGAGGCTTCAGACGGACCTACTCCAAGAAGTCTCCGTTTAAGCCAGGGAACCAATGAATTTCAGCGGTCTCCATTGGGGATCCCGGTGGGGGGCAGGCTGGGGTCCTTTCTCAGAGCATGGGAGGCCCAGGTTCATCCAGATGCCTGGGTTTCCCAGATTCTGAGCAGGGGATATACGCTGGAATTCATTTCTGTCCCTCCCCATCCTATCTTTCTCAAGTCTCGCATTCCGAAGAATTCCTTCACCAGACAAGCCTTTCTTTCATCAATCAACAATCTTCTGACTCAGAAAGTTTTGGAGGAAGTCCCTGCCCAGGAGAGAGGTTCAGGTGTCTATTCTCCTTTCTTTCTAGTCCCCAAATCTTCAGGTTCATTCAGGACTATCCTAGATCTGAAGATTGACAATCATCTCAGACACCTTCACTTCAAGATGGAGACAGTGAAATCAGTCCTTCACTCCCTTTCAACGGGAATGTTTGTAACATCCATAGACCTCAAGGACGCCTATTATCCCGTCCCAATCCATCAGGCTCACAGACGCTTCCTTTGTTTTGCGGTCAACCAGAGTCATTACCAGTTTACAGCGCTGCCCTTCGGCCTATCCATGGCTCCCAGAGTGTTTATGAAGATCCTGGCACCAGCTCTGGCATGTCTAAGGAAAAGGGGGATCGATGTATTAGCTTATCTCGACGACCTGCTAATTATGGCCCCATCTTATGAAGATTCCCTTTGCCACACGGAAACAGCGGTTCAGTTTCTACAAAGCATAGGTTGGGTTATCAACCTTCCAAAGAGCCATTTGTCGTCTCCTCAGAAGACAGACTTCCTGGGTCTACGTATCAACACAGTCACATCCTTCATTCAACTGTCATTGGACAGAATCTCCAAGATCAGATCTACTGTCCGGGCCTTTCTAAAAAAAAAATCCCATTTTGAGAGTGAAGGATTTTCAAGAACTTCTGGGACTACTCTCTTCATCCACCCAAATCCTCCCTTGGGCGAAGCTACACTGACGTTTTCTCCAACACAACTTGTTGTCTTGCTGGAATCCAGACCTTGGGAATCCACTTCAAAAGATACCTCTCTACAGGTCAGCCAGACAGGAGCTACGATGGTGGCTCCTTCCAGCCAACCTTCAGGCAGGGAGGTCATTGTCACTGCCAAATTGGGAGATCATCTACACCGATGCCAGTCTCAAGGGTTGGGGAGCAATCTGGGGGTCCAGATCGATCCAGGGCTCGTGGTCAGAGACTTCTCTTCACATCAATATTCTGGAGGCCAGAGCAGTCAGGAAAGCTCTGCTCCGTTTCCAGGAGAATCTTGAGGGCAAAAGTGTCCTGGTAAGGACAGACAATCTTCCCACAGCTATGTACATCAAGAACTTGGGTGGAACCAGGAGTCAAACCCTACTCAGGGAGATAAGGCCTCTCCTTCTCTGGGCAGAGAGTCACTTGCTTCAGCTGTCAGCAGCTCACATAGTGGGAAGAAGCAGACTTTCTCAGCAGAAACAGGCTGGACCAAGGAGAGTGGGCCTTAAATCAAGATGTCTTCGATCTCCTCACAAGGAAATGGGGTCAGCCAGAGGTGGATCTGATGGCCACAAATCACAACGCCAAGAAGGCAGCCTTCTATTCCAGGTGGCGGGATCCTCTCTCTCTGGGCCAGGATGCCCTGACCTTCCCTTGGCACTTCAGTCTGGTATATATCTTCCCGCGTTCTCCCCTTCTAATGCAGGTACTGAAGAAGATGAGGACAGATCGAGTGAAGGCCATCCTCATTGCACCCAACTGGCCCAGAAGAGTTTGGTACTCACTTCTAGTCCAGATGTCTGTGGATGATCCAATGGAACTACCTCAGAGGAAAGACCTTCTACATCAGGGTCCTATATTGCATGACAACCTCAGGCTCTTGCACTTAATGGCCTGGAGGCTGAGCGGGAATCTCTAAGGGACCAAGGCCTTTCGGATCCTGTGATTAACACTATCCTCCAAGGGAGAAAACCTTCTACCTCCAAAGTTTATTGCAGGGTATGGTCCACCTTTTCGAAGTGGTGCAATGCTAAGAAAATTTCTAGGGAAAATATGGATGTGGTGTGCATCCTTAATTTTCTCCAAGATGGGTTCCAAGGAGGCCTCAGGCTGGCCTCCCTCGAGATCCAACTTTCAGCGCCATCTGCCATCCTAGCTAAACCCCTGGCTGAGCATCATCTCATCAAACGCTTTACCAAGGCCATTGTTAAGGTCAAACCTACTATCAGAGAGATTGTAGCTCCTTGGGACCTAAATCTAGTCCTTCAGGCCCTATCTCAGTCGGATAGTTTTGAACCTTTGAACGACATTTCCCTTCAGCTCCTAACCTTGAAGACTGTCTTCTTGACTGCTGTCACCTCGGCCAGGCGTGTCAATGAGATCCTGGCGTTGTCCTGTAAAGCTCCATTTTTATCTCTACATTCAAACAAAGTTGTCCTTAGAGTTAAACCATCCTTCAGACCTAAGGTAGTCACTGACTTTCACATCAACCAAGATATTGTTCTTCCTTCCTTTTGTAGCAACCCTACTAACCCAAAGGAAGCTCTCCTTCATAATCTGGACCTGGTCTGATGCATTTCTACCTATCTCCAAAGGACTAAGGACTTCAGATTATCTGATTTCCCTTTTCATCTATTTCCAAGCTAGATTTAAAGGGAAAGCCGCCTCTAAAGCATCTATTTCCAGATGGATCAAGGCATGTATTCACAAATGCTACACAGACTCAGGGCACAAGGCACCCTCTAACCTTAAGGCACACTCAACCAGGGCCATGGCTTCATTCTGGGCAAAATGGGCTCAGACTTCTTCAGTGGACATTTGTAAGGTGGCTACCTGGTCTTCTATCTCCACCTTCATGAAGCACTATCACCTAGACATCCAAGCATCAGCGGATGCTGTGTTCGGCAGGAAAGTCCTGGAAGTGATAGTCCATATCTGATGGGTAAGATTCTTTCCCTCCCTTGTTGTTGTTCTGGGTACTGCTTTTAAGTCCCATTATAAGGAATGCCTTGGAGGTACACAGAAGAAACATATATAAATTTACTTACCGATATTTAGCTTTCTTCTGTGTACCTCCAAGGTATACCCTCCCTACTAATCTATTTCTGTTAGTTCTTACAGCTGAGCCACAAAAGAGAGACTGGGGCTTAGAGGGCTGGATCCACCTTTTGAAACCATTATAAGGAATGCCTTGGAGGTACACAGAAGAAAGCTAAATATCGGTAAGTAAATTTTATATGTTTCTCCTAGTGTGTGCTGGGTGAAGACTTGGTTGTTTAAATAATGTTTATTTGTTCTGTAGGCTTTCAAGTAGTGTTCACACTTGGTGAGCTTAACCAGGGTACAATGGCACTTTGCTGTGCCACAGACATCCACTTAGGGTGCCTCTTGTTTTGTATAAGGACTTTAACAGGAGGATGTTGAGGTTCAAATGCATATTTATGGAAAATGTTTGTACACAATGTTTTGTTCTGAATGAGAGATGTAAGAGTAACCTTTAACACTTTTGACAAACAATACAAAACCTTAGGAATACCACCGTAAGAAAGATTGTGGACCACTGGGCTGTAGTTGCAGGGGTAGGCAGGTCGTTTAGTTTGCCTGAAAATCGTATAATGTCAAACCTGTAGCCTTATATCTATGGCATAGGAATTTTATGGTCTGATATGTTGTGCCATTAGATACACAAATATAGGTTGTTGGTATATTTGACACCATATATGTACATGACTTCTGGAGGTGGTAATGAGGATCAAATCTGGTAACTGTGAGGTATATATGTAACACATTGATGAGGAATTATCTATGGATTAGAGCCTGTTTTGTTACTTAATGGTCATTTGTTTAGAGGAATGATTGTGTAAGAGATGTCACATCCATAGTGAGAAGCAAGAAATCATTGGTTAGGAGAGGTCCTTAATATGGTGTATAAAACTATGTAGTCACTTTAATGTAAGAATCCATAATTTGGACTAAAATGTTTGAAAAGGGAAAAATATGTGGCCAAAAAGTGGAGGTAGGAGGGAACCACATGCAAATCTAATCAGCCTACCAGGGGGTTCAACTGGTTTTGGGATCAATATAAAAAAACGAATCAGATGACAATCAGGCCAATTATTTGAGACACCCTTGATTTAAACATACAATTTATTTATTTTTTGTTAAATATAGCTCCAACATGTGCACTTGGCACTTCATACTTTTGTATAGAGGGCGTGGAGTAATTAAGTGGTTATATAGAACTTCATAATGGGAATGCCAAGTGAGAATACATTAGGATAGGAAGTCCCTGCCACTTAGTTTATAATCTAGATAAATGGACTTTCTTCTGTGTCCCACCCACTGCACGTTTACTTGGGCTTGGCCCTCCCTCTAGCTGCTGTAGGACCAATCTCAAAAGGTGTATAAGGATACTTCCTGCGCCCGATCAGCAGTCCATATAGATATGATTTTTGTCCTACTCGCTGGGTAGGATATGCTGCAAGGCAGCCCATTGAATTATTTCAACCTTACCGGTTACTTGGCATTGCTCCTGGAGAATGTATGATTTCAATTCCTTGGCTCTGTATGCTACTACCGGTCAAGATAGATGGCACAGTGTTGGGGCATGGTTGTTCTTCCTCTTCCTGTGGTCAGGTACATTGAGACTGGGTGCTCCATGTTGTAATGCAAGGCCCAAAGCAGGATCACTTGTTGATCACGGTAGATGTGGACAAATTCTTTAGCTCAGTGGCGCTCTTGGAGGCTGCAGCTCTGTAAGTGAGCTAAGAATATGATTTTTATTGAAAGCTTCTTGCTAAATTCCAGGGGAAGGTCTCTGTGTCCCAGCGTGGAATACACACCAAGCTGTTATTTAAAGGGGATGTATCACCTTCATTTTGTTTTGTTTTATAACCATAGCTTTTGTTAATAAAATAGTAATAGGAAAGTGTGTTTTAATTTTTTTTTTTTTCTCTCTAAGTATTTCTAAAGACATTGCTTCTTCAAGCTTTGCCGATCAGCATAATGTGCCAAGCTGATTCTTCTGCAAATCTCTCCTTGACTGTCTAATTCTCCTCCCAGCTGCCCCAGGGAGCACATTCACGCTTCCCTTCAATGTGCTGTGACTAGCTTCTATCTTTATAGCAAGCTCCGGTTAGCATTATACTGAGGTTGCAACCTCAGTCAATTAAATTGTATAAGGGGATACATCCCCTTTAAGGCAGCCTCTGGGGTATATAACTTGGATTCTGTTTTAGTAGCATTTTTGTTTACTAAAAGCTAAGTTTTAGATTTATTGGATATGGCTCCCATTCCTAAGGAGAAAGGGGTCTGTGGACAGTAAGGAGAATAAGACTGCTCAAAAAAGCAAAAGTTGTATGGCATTTGATGCTAAGCTGTCTGCTACTGTTCCGCCCAAACTGTGCCAAGAATGTCTTAAAATCGGCAGGTCCTGCTCAGTTCCAGGAGTTTTAATATGTATGACAGTGTCCATGTAGCAGACTATCCATTCCAGAAAGAAAGTGTCTGGATGACCTAGACGAAGGTACATACCTCAGAATGGATCTACAGAACCCAGAAAGTGTTCTGATAAAATATCTTGATTACTCATCAGAGGAAGAAGGAATGATCACAGATGATGTCGTCTCCTTTAACATGGAGAAAATGTAGGTCTTTCTGAAGCATGTGAGAAATACTCTTGGGCTTATTGAGGTGCAGAATTAGTTATATATTATGGACACTGCCTATTTGGGCAGTAAGAAATCAGTCCATGTATTTCCGGTTCATCATTCGAAAGGGCCATGTGTGATAAGAGGGTCTCTATCTCTAAGAAATTCTAAAACATGTACCACTTTTGAGGATGCGGATACAACCGCTTGGGGTTATTTGCCCAGGGTTGTTGCTGCTGTGGCACATTGACCAGAAAAACCATGATACCCATGGAAGATGGATCTTCTTTGAAAGACTGTATGTATAGGAAGATGGAAAATGCCTAAAAACAAAACATTTTGTCTTGGGACAGAGCTTGAAAGTTGCCACATCCTATGGCTTGTACATCTAGGGCTATGTGCATATGGTTAACAGAGTTGGAGGAAAAAATTGAATCCTCTGCCTCCAGGTCCAGGCTTATGAGAGAAGTAAGCCAAAAATAATGTGAGAGGCTGAGTACGAACAAAAGCACAATGGCCTGTTCTCCGGCTAGTCACCGTTCAAGAGCATCACATTTTAGCTCTCTAGTGCCATTACAGAGGAGAAATTTCCACATACATATTAGACTAATCCCGCCCAAATAAGGCCGAAACGTACGTCTGGGGTTAGCTGTTTTTTCCGTGCCGAGGGGACTTGCCCATCATTTTGGTACTGGACTGCCCTTACGGGCGGGATTAGTCTAATACATATGTGGAAATTTCTCCTCTGTAATGGCACTAGAGAGCTAAAATGTGATGCTCTTGAACGGTGACTAGCCGGAGAACAGGCCATTGTGCTACTACACAACTTTATTGAAAAGTTTAATGGAAACCCATGTGGATAGCATACACATATAACATTTAATGACAATGCACAGCAGCTAGAGTAGTGGTATACAGAATGTAACACAGACTCTACCGGCCTTGCCAATACCTGGTAAGGCAACCTTAGTTTGCACAGATGGAAAAGGTTCTACCGGCCTTACCAATATACCGGGCAAGGCAGCCCTAGACTAGTAACGGAGAAAAGGAGGCTCTACCGGCCCTGCCAATATACCGGGCAAGGCAGCCTAGAGACTGGTACAACAAATAGTAATACGCTCTACCGGCCTCGCCAATACTGTGTAAGGCAACCTTAAGTTGGTATAGTGTGGAATAGGTTCTACCGGCCTTACCAATATACTGGGCAAGGCAGCCTGGACTGCAAGTACTGAATATCAGCAACTGGGACCTCGGTGACTGGCTAAAGGTGTAAATGACAAGTAGCATGAGATGGACGGACTGAGGCCCTTGGGGAAGTCAGGATGGTATAGGCACCCTAGAATGCTGGAGCGAACCAGTACCCGCGTACTGGAGAACACAATCTCTACCGGTGCTGAGGAATACGCAGCAAGCAACCGGTTAATACGTTGAGCGAACCAGTACCCACGTACTGGAGGAACGACAAGTCTACCAGTGCTGTCTAGGACTGAACAGCAACCGGTTATGCATGGAGCGAACCAGTACCTGCGTACTGGAGGAGGAAACTCTATCGGTGCAACAGCAGCCGGCTGAAGATGGAGCGAACCAGTACCCGCGTACTGGAGTAACCTAGAACACCACCGGTGCTGTCAGATGATAAGCAGCAGGTTATACATGGAGCAAACCAGTACCCGCGTACTGGAGTAGCCTAGAACTCTACCGGTGCCACAGCAGCCGGTTTTATGTGGAGCGAACCAGTACCTGTGTACTGGAGAGTGGAGCACAAGTGAATGAAAATGTCACCAGGGTGACTGGAGTAGAGGAGCACACTGCAGGTGATCCAGGAGCAGGAACACAGCCGTTGAAAGACAGGAAACAGATCTAAAGGCAGTCAACCAGATCAGGAATGGCAGCAGGATACAGCAGTAGAGACAGCAACCCCAACCGGTTCAGGAACGGATGCTGGAACCAGGGAAGCTAGTGAACAGGAACTCAGGCGATCACCAACAAGCAGGAACAGAGAAATGGCCCAGGAAGCTCAGGAATCCAGTGCAGGTAGCATAGAGACAACACGCAAGGGCAACCAAAGGGTGCCAAAGCTCAGTCTAAATAGGCAACACAGGGCGGGCTGAAGGCAGGCAGCCAATGGAGAGCCCCCTACAGGTAACTGACAAGGAAAGGCAGCAATCACGGGCACTGTGTACAATCCTTTTGGGACAACAAGCACCATCAAACCAGGCCCTATGAGCAGCGAAAACAGAGCTGTCCTCAGTCATCCAGGGGAGGAGGATATAGGAGGGAGGGGGTGAAAACATACCAGTTTAAAAAAGGCGCACTGAAGGTCAGTGGGTCCTGCCTCCGAGTCTAGTCAGAGGACGTCTGGAGCACTTAATCCAGGTTTGGCATTCAAGAAAAAATCCAGACAAATGGGAATTGCACAACCTTGGAGGTAGGGTATCTGCTGGACTTTAGGGTTCTTCCAGAAAGGGATGTGCTCAGATCCTTAATCTCCGCAAAAAGCTGCAGATGAAGGGAGCCATATATTCTGTAGTCCAAAACAAGGTGGTAGAGACTGTACCGGAATTCCAGAAGACTGGGGTCTATTCAGTCATTTTTCTGGTTCAGACATCTTCGAGGGGGGGTCAGGATAATTCGGGGCCTGAAGTTTGTGAATGTATTCATCCATTACAGAAGGATCAAGATGGAAACAGAAGCTTCAGCCTTGAGAATGTTCCATCCAAGAGCCTTCTTGACAACTGTGGACCTGTAGGATGCCTACAATCATATCCTGGTGAGTCCTTGTCACAGAAAATTCCTCAGGCTCTCTATTGAGGATCAACCTATGCAATTCCAGGCTCTTCCCTTTTGGACTGTCCTCTGCTCCAAGGATATTTGCAAAAACTTTGTCAGTTTCATTAGACACAGGGAGGAACGGATCATGGTGGTCCCTTAACTCGATGATATCCTCATAGTGGCACATTCTTTTCCCCAGACACAATTTGATAATGTAAGGACATTGTTATCTGGGCTGGTTAGTGGGAAGACAGAAAAGCCAGTTAACACATCTCAAACTGACATTCCTGGGGATAACTCTCAACACAAGGAGGGTGGTAGCCTGCTTGTCTTCCACCAGAATAAGAAACACCATAAGACAAGTGACCTTTCTCAGGAAGATAAGGTGCCATACAACTCCAGGATTTAATGAGGCTCTTGGGAGTCTTGGCTTCTTCCAGTCAAGTAGTCCCTTGGACGAAGGATTTGTTTAGAGGAATGATTGTGTAAGAGATGTCACATCCATAGTGAGAAGCAAGAAATCATTGGTTAGGAGAGGTCCTTAATATGGTGTATAAAACTATGTAGTCACTTTAATGTAAGAATCCATAATTTGGACTAAAATGTTTGAAAAGGGAAAAATATGTGGCCAAAAAGTGGAGGTAGGAGGGAACCACATGCAAATCTAATCAGCCTACCAGGGGGTTCAACTGGTTTTGGGATCAATATAAAAAAACGAATCAGATGACAATCAGGCCAATTATTTGAGACACCCTTGATTTAAACATACAATTTATTTATTTTTTGTTAAATATAGCTCCAACATGTGCACTTGGCACTTCATACTTTTGTATAGAGGGCGTGGAGTAATTAAGTGGTTATATAGAACTTCATAATGGGAATGCCAAGTGAGAATACATTAGGATAGGAAGTCCCTGCCACTTAGTTTATAATCTAGATAAATGGACTTTCTTCTGTGTCCCACCCACTGCACGTTTACTTGGGCTTGGCCCTCCCTCTAGCTGCTGTAGGACCAATCTCAAAAGGTGTATAAGGATACTTCCTGCGCCCGATCAGCAGTCCATATAGATATGATTTTTGTCCTACTCGCTGGGTAGGATATGCTGCAAGGCAGCCCATTGAATTATTTCAACCTTACCGGTTACTTGGCATTGCTCCTGGAGAATGTATGATTTCAATTCCTTGGCTCTGTATGCTACTACCGGTCAAGATAGATGGCACAGTGTTGGGGCATGGTTGTTCTTCCTCTTCCTGTGGTCAGGTACATTGAGACTGGGTGCTCCATGTTGTAATGCAAGGCCCAAAGCAGGATCACTTGTTGATCACGGTAGATGTGGACAAATTCTTTAGCTCAGTGGCGCTCTTGGAGGCTGCAGCTCTGTAAGTGAGCTAAGAATATGATTTTTATTGAAAGCTTCTTGCTAAATTCCAGGGGAAGGTCTCTGTGTCCCAGCGTGGAATACACACCAAGCTGTTATTTAAAGGGGATGTATCACCTTCATTTTGTTTTGTTTTATAACCATAGCTTTTGTTAATAAAATAGTAATAGGAAAGTGTGTTTTAATTTTTTTTTTTTTCTCTCTAAGTATTTCTAAAGACATTGCTTCTTCAAGCTTTGCCGATCAGCATAATGTGCCAAGCTGATTCTTCTGCAAATCTCTCCTTGACTGTCTAATTCTCCTCCCAGCTGCCCCAGGGAGCACATTCACGCTTCCCTTCAATGTGCTGTGACTAGCTTCTATCTTTATAGCAAGCTCCGGTTAGCATTATACTGAGGTTGCAACCTCAGTCAATTAAATTGTATAAGGGGATACATCCCCTTTAAGGCAGCCTCTGGGGTATATAACTTGGATTCTGTTTTAGTAGCATTTTTGTTTACTAAAAGCTAAGTTTTAGATTTATTGGATATGGCTCCCATTCCTAAGGAGAAAGGGGTCTGTGGACAGTAAGGAGAATAAGACTGCTCAAAAAAGCAAAAGTTGTATGGCATTTGATGCTAAGCTGTCTGCTACTGTTCCGCCCAAACTGTGCCAAGAATGTCTTAAAATCGGCAGGTCCTGCTCAGTTCCAGGAGTTTTAATATGTATGACAGTGTCCATGTAGCAGACTATCCATTCCAGAAAGAAAGTGTCTGGATGACCTAGACGAAGGTACATACCTCAGAATGGATCTACAGAACCCAGAAAGTGTTCTGATAAAATATCTTGATTACTCATCAGAGGAAGAAGGAATGATCACAGATGATGTCGTCTCCTTTAACATGGAGAAAATGTAGGTCTTTCTGAAGCATGTGAGAAATACTCTTGGGCTTATTGAGGTGCAGAATTAGTTATATATTATGGACACTGCCTATTTGGGCAGTAAGAAATCAGTCCATGTATTTCCGGTTCATCATTCGAAAGGGCCATGTGTGATAAGAGGGTCTCTATCTCTAAGAAATTCTAAAACATGTACCACTTTTGAGGATGCGGATACAACCGCTTGGGGTTATTTGCCCAGGGTTGTTGCTGCTGTGGCACATTGACCAGAAAAACCATGATACCCATGGAAGATGGATCTTCTTTGAAAGACTGTATGTATAGGAAGATGGAAAATGCCTAAAAACAAAACATTTTGTCTTGGGACAGAGCTTGAAAGTTGCCACATCCTATGGCTTGTACATCTAGGGCTATGTGCATATGGTTAACAGAGTTGGAGGAAAAAATTGAATCCTCTGCCTCCAGGTCCAGGCTTATGAGAGAAGTAAGCCAAAAATAATGTGAGAGGCTGAGTACGAACAAAAGCACAATGGCCTGTTCTCCGGCTAGTCACCGTTCAAGAGCATCACATTTTAGCTCTCTAGTGCCATTACAGAGGAGAAATTTCCACATACATATTAGACTAATCCCGCCCAAATAAGGCCGAAACGTACGTCTGGGGTTAGCTGTTTTTTCCGTGCCGAGGGGACTTGCCCATCATTTTGGTACTGGACTGCCCTTACGGGCGGGATTAGTCTAATACATATGTGGAAATTTCTCCTCTGTAATGGCACTAGAGAGCTAAAATGTGATGCTCTTGAACGGTGACTAGCCGGAGAACAGGCCATTGTGCTACTACACAACTTTATTGAAAAGTTTAATGGAAACCCATGTGGATAGCATACACATATAACATTTAATGACAATGCACAGCAGCTAGAGTAGTGGTATACAGAATGTAACACAGACTCTACCGGCCTTGCCAATACCTGGTAAGGCAACCTTAGTTTGCACAGATGGAAAAGGTTCTACCGGCCTTACCAATATACCGGGCAAGGCAGCCCTAGACTAGTAACGGAGAAAAGGAGGCTCTACCGGCCCTGCCAATATACCGGGCAAGGCAGCCTAGAGACTGGTACAACAAATAGTAATACGCTCTACCGGCCTCGCCAATACTGTGTAAGGCAACCTTAAGTTGGTATAGTGTGGAATAGGTTCTACCGGCCTTACCAATATACTGGGCAAGGCAGCCTGGACTGCAAGTACTGAATATCAGCAACTGGGACCTCGGTGACTGGCTAAAGGTGTAAATGACAAGTAGCATGAGATGGACGGACTGAGGCCCTTGGGGAAGTCAGGATGGTATAGGCACCCTAGAATGCTGGAGCGAACCAGTACCCGCGTACTGGAGAACACAATCTCTACCGGTGCTGAGGAATACGCAGCAAGCAACCGGTTAATACGTTGAGCGAACCAGTACCCACGTACTGGAGGAACGACAAGTCTACCAGTGCTGTCTAGGACTGAACAGCAACCGGTTATGCATGGAGCGAACCAGTACCTGCGTACTGGAGGAGGAAACTCTATCGGTGCAACAGCAGCCGGCTGAAGATGGAGCGAACCAGTACCCGCGTACTGGAGTAACCTAGAACACCACCGGTGCTGTCAGATGATAAGCAGCAGGTTATACATGGAGCAAACCAGTACCCGCGTACTGGAGTAGCCTAGAACTCTACCGGTGCCACAGCAGCCGGTTTTATGTGGAGCGAACCAGTACCTGTGTACTGGAGAGTGGAGCACAAGTGAATGAAAATGTCACCAGGGTGACTGGAGTAGAGGAGCACACTGCAGGTGATCCAGGAGCAGGAACACAGCCGTTGAAAGACAGGAAACAGATCTAAAGGCAGTCAACCAGATCAGGAATGGCAGCAGGATACAGCAGTAGAGACAGCAACCCCAACCGGTTCAGGAACGGATGCTGGAACCAGGGAAGCTGGTGAACAGGAACTCAGGCGATCACCAACAAGCAGGAACAGAGAAATGGCCCAGGAAGCTCAGGAATCCAGTGCAGGTAGCATAGAGACAACACGCAAGGGCAACCAAAGGGTGCCAAAGCTCAGTCTAAATAGGCAACACAGGGCGGGCTGAAGGCAGGCAGCCAATGGAGAGCCCCCTACAGGTAACTGACAAGGAAAGGCAGCAATCACGGGCACTGTGTACAATCCTTTTGGGACAACAAGCACCATCAAACCAGGCCCTATGAGCAGCGAAAACAGAGCTGTCCTCAGTCATCCAGGGGAGGAGGATATAGGAGGGAGGGGGTGAAAACATACCAGTTTAAAAAAGGCGCACTGAAGGTCAGTGGGTCCTGCCTCCGAGTCTAGTCAGAGGACGTCTGGAGCACTTAATCCAGGTTTGGCATTCAAGAAAAAATCCAGACAAATGGGAATTGCACAACCTTGGAGGTAGGGTATCTGCTGGACTTTAGGGTTCTTCCAGAAAGGGATGTGCTCAGATCCTTAATCTCCGCAAAAAGCTGCAGATGAAGGGAGCCATATATTCTGTAGTCCAAAACAAGGTGGTAGAGACTGTACCGGAATTCCAGAAGACTGGGGTCTATTCAGTCATTTTTCTGGTTCAGACATCTTCGAGGGGGGGTCAGGATAATTCGGGGCCTGAAGTTTGTGAATGTATTCATCCATTACAGAAGGATCAAGATGGAAACAGAAGCTTCAGCCTTGAGAATGTTCCATCCAAGAGCCTTCTTGACAACTGTGGACCTGTAGGATGCCTACAATCATATCCTGGTGAGTCCTTGTCACAGAAAATTCCTCAGGCTCTCTATTGAGGATCAACCTATGCAATTCCAGGCTCTTCCCTTTTGGACTGTCCTCTGCTCCAAGGATATTTGCAAAAACTTTGTCAGTTTCATTAGACACAGGGAGGAAGGGATCATGGTGGTCCCTTAACTCGATGATATCCTCATAGTGGCACATTCTTTTCCCCAGACACAATTTGATAATGTAAGGACATTGTTATCTGGGCTGGTTAGTGGGAAGACAGAAAAGCCAGTTAACACATCTCAAACTGACATTCCTGGGGATAACTCTCAACACAAGGAGGGTGGTAGCCTGCTTGTCTTCCACCAGAATAAGAAACACCATAAGACAAGTGACCTTTCTCAGGAAGATAAGGTGCCATACAACTCCAGGATTTAATGAGGCTCTTGGGAGTCTTGGCTTCTTCCAGTCAAGTAGTCCCTTGGACGAAGCTGCACATGCAGCCTATTCAGGCTTTTTTCCTCAATTATTGGAACAAGGATTCTCGCAACAGATATCAAAGGATTCCTCTTACACAAAAAATCAGGGGAGAATTGCTATGGTGGATATCTC
Source organism: Rhinophrynus dorsalis (assembly GCA_037306005.1). Taxonomy (NCBI): domain Eukaryota; kingdom Metazoa; phylum Chordata; class Amphibia; order Anura; family Rhinophrynidae; genus Rhinophrynus; species Rhinophrynus dorsalis. Next base: position 136,326,373 of record CM074723.1, on the reverse strand, counting down.
CCAAATGACTTGCAGAAAGGGTTTCCTCTGGAAGACATGAGCTGGGAAATAGAGGAAATTGATGCCAGCCTGAAGGGCTAGGGAGGCTGTTGGAACAACCTATTCAGACAAGGCCCATGGGCCCATGAATAAAGTCTACACATAAATGTCCTGGAGTTGAGGGCAGTAGCATACTGTTTAAAGAGTTGCAGGCCTTACCTTCAAGGGAAGCTGGTGCATGTATGGTGATGATCCTATAACTCTAAAATTGGGGAGGTACACAAAGCAGGTTAATGAACATAGAGGCAGGAAGACTCCTAAAGTGGTCCAGAAAAAACCTCCAGAGGTGATCACTGCTTCTATTGTAGCGGTAGAACAAAATTCCCAGGCAGACTTTCTAAGCAGGAATCGGCTGGAACAAGGAGAATGGGCTCTAAACGAAGTCTTAGATCAGATAGTTCAGAGGTGGGGCCTTCCAACAGTGAACCTAATGCCATCCAATTGCAACAAGAAATGGCAGATACACTTTTTTTTTTTTTTTTTTTTTTCCTCCCCCATCCTGGAGACCACATCCCCCTTATCATGGGTCTGGACACCTTGAGATTCATATGGAATTTGAAGATTGCGTAAGTATTTCCAGTTCCTGTGATACCAGAAGTACAGAAGAAATTCAAGTGAGAGGGTACAGAATGTCATTATGATAGCTCCTAACTGGTCCATGAGAACTTGGTCCTCTGATCTAGTGAACATCTCCAGTAGATCAGCATTGGCCTCTTCCAGTAAGTAAGGAATTGCTTCAACAGGGGCCCATAGTTCATCCAAAATCCAGGTATTTGGAAACTGACAGCATGGAGGCTAGAGGGCATCTCTGAAGCTCAGGGGTTATCCAAACCAGTCATCGACACTATTCTAAAAGGAAGAAAATCTACTTCAAAGATTTTATTGCAGAGTTTGGAAAATTTTTTTGCAACTGGTGTCAGGAGGAGGGAATATCTAGAGTCTCCATTAATGCATCCCATGTTCTTAATTTTCTTCATCAGCTGGGATTACATCCAGCGTCCAAATCTCCGTCATACTAGCAGAACAGTTTGAGCAAGATCTGGCAAGAAGATGGCTTTTTAAATCATTCTAAAGGAAGGCCTAGTATTAAGGAGACTGTGTCTCCTTGGGATCTGAATACAGTCCTTAATTGGCTATCCTGTTCTAAATTTGAGCCTTTGGAAGAGGTGCCAATTAAAAACCTTTTACTTTAAAAGCATTTTTTTCTGATAGCCGTCACTTACGCTAGAGTAAATGAGCTGAAGGCTTTATCTTACAAAATCTCCTAGTCATGCATCATGACAATGTAGTCCTTTAGGACCAAGCCAGATTGAACATGGTGTCATCCTTCCATCTTAATAAAGCTATAGTTCTTTCTTTCCTAATCTAAAAACTGAAGAGATTATTCCACAAATTGGACTTGGTCCGTTGTGTATAAAAAAAAAAAAAAAAAAATTAATCTAAATTGAAGTGAACAATTCAGGAAGTCAGTCCATTTTCAATGAAAATTTAGAGACCTAGGCATCCATCACTAGATGAATTAGAGAATATATCAAGGTTGCATATCTGGAGGCTGGAATTGATCCTACAAAGAAAGTCAAGTCTACATCTTGGGGCTCAAAAGCAGCTTCTCAGCTGAAGACTTATACAGAGCAGCAACATGGTCCACACTCTCTACCTTCATCAGGCATTGACATGTCGATGCCCAGGCTTCAGGTAGTTTTGGCAGACAAGTCCGACAGGGTCCATTCCTGGTTGGTAAGAACTTTCCTTGTGTGTTGTGCGTGGTTTTTTTTTTTTTTTTTCTCCCCTATTGTGTTGCATGTACTTTCTTTACCGCAGTGTTTGGTGTTTTTCTTTCTTCTAGGATGGGTGTTTGGCTATGCTAAACGTTCCCACCCTAAGTGGCACTGCTTTGGTATATCCCAGAATAATGGGTTGGGACACCTAAGAAGAGGGTGGCATTTTTTCCTTTTCTTCTGTATCCCTCCATGGCACACCCTGCCCTTTAACCTGTTTTTGTGTTTTTCTCCTAGGTCTGATGAGTTAACTGCCGATCAGGGAGGATCCTTATATCTATTTTGAGACTGATCCTTCACCAGCTGGGGGGAATGACAAATCCATGTTCACCCTTTCCTAGTTTTTCTTCCGCAATAAGAATCCAGTAACCTTTCCCCAGCAGGTGTAACTGCCAGTGCAGAGCTGATAGCCAATGACTGTTGCCTCCCATTAAACAGGCAAGAGATTACCATGAGTATCATTTCTTACTTGAAGTGATTGGTGAATTATCTGTAAGGTTTTTGTAGATGAAGGTGATGTTGTTAGGTTTGAATATAACCTTAGATTTGAAAGGAGTAAACACATGAGGAGAAGACTAGAAAAGGCACACCGTTTCTCCCCCCCCCCTTTTGAAACCTGTATGCATCTGTTTTAATCAAGAACCTAATGACTGTTGTAGAACTGGCCTTCTTCCTCATGTACAGCCGGCATTTATGATATTCTATTGGGCATGGTTTGCTAATCTAAAAGGAATCTCCATTTGTGTCTTACACTGGAATTCCTTGAGTTCAAGCCAGAACTAGTAACATAACTGAATTTTAAGTGACTATATAATATTACATGTAATTCCCCTTAATCTACTAAACTGGCACTGAGAATTGTGTGAATATTTAATAATAGTTTTTATGCAACAAGAGTTGTATAAATAATGAGACCAGTTAACTTGTAGGAGAGTAAGCATCTCATTGAACCATATGACCCCTTATTTTAGTAGTATGTAAGTGGCACAGTAGGATTTAGCATGGAACATGCATTGTCAGATTTAAGGAACCTTATATTGTCCTAACAGCGGGTAATTTTATTTGTTTTATCTCCAAATTTCCCAAAAAATTCCAATCTGAATCTGTCATAAAATCTGTTATAACATTTATCACTTGCAATGGAATCCAGCCCTTTGTTTGGAAAGCAATATATCAGGCTTTTCAAGTTTGGTTCTACTTCATGTGTAGAAGATCCGTAAATTTGGTTAACTGTGGGCCCTGCTTTGAGAAAGGTAGGCTAAACTGGCAGGTAGTTGGACTACGACCATATATAAATCATTATGTTGGCTAGGACAAGACTTAATATTCGGTCAACACCATAGAGATTTAATGAAGGATATTGCATGAAGGGTTATGAGATCTGAAGTAATTAAATACATAATTACATAACTTTTGGCATTTTAAAATGGAGAAATTCAGACATTAATATTTACATTTCTGTTGTGCTCCTTCATAGAGTGACTATTGTCTCTGCCTTCCAACTGGGTAGGACCAATCAACACCTAAATAACATCTCCCCTATACTTCTCTTATACCATTGTCCATTGAAAGAGAATGTAAAAGGGTATGGTGTGCCACCGAGGGACACAGAAGAAATTTGAAATATCTGAGTAAATTTATCCCTTTCTTCTGTGTCCTGCTCCATAGCAATAGAAGGGGATATACCTAAGCATTGCACTAGTGGGTAGAACCCTCAAACATCAGAGTGCCTCAGGAACCAAATTGCCACATCATGAGTTGAAAAGGTTATATTGAGAGAGCACACATACAGTACTGGCTCCACTGCTTGTAGAAATTTTATTCCAAATCGTGCTTCTAGTGAAGCCTGAAAAGCCACACAGTATGGTTTCATAAAGGTAGAGATAGAAGGCTGTGTAGGTTCTCTACAAATCTCTTCTGGGGAGGCAGAAGCGTAATTTGCCCAGGTGTTAAAAGATCTCATAGAATGATCTTCATGGGAAGCTGAAGGTCTGCTTCTCCATAGGCAAATCTGATTTGAGTCTTTATGCCTTTTGGCTAACGATGCCTTGGTTGTAGCTGATCCCTTAACATCACTTGCAAATTTAACAAAGAATCTGATTTTACTAAATTCCTTAGTTCTGTCCAGGTAGGTAGAAATACATCTAACAATGTCCAGATTGTGAAAGTGTGTTTTATTGGCGCTCTTTGGATTAAGGATGAAAGGAGGCAAAATAATATCCTGGTTCAAATGAAAGTCCGAACACCTTAGTCCTGTAGGTTTACCTAGTTTTAAGTACTACTTTTATCCTGATGAATTGCCTGTAATTCCCCTCCCTTCTTTCAGAGGTGATAGCTGAGATAGTTGATCCAAGCCCCAAGGGGGGGGGGCGTACAGATATCTGAAATTGGACCTAACTTTATCAATGGCTCTGATAAATTGTCTAACCAGTGAATATTCAGCAAACTGCATTGCTGACAAGGCAGACAATTGTAACTTAATAGATGTATCCTGGCAGAGGTATGAACAGATTATCAAATTACATCTATGCAAACGCCAAGACCCAAATGTACTCCAAACCCTGCAGTATACTTTAGACATAGATTTTTTTTCTTCCACTAATAATGGCCTCTGCTATTCTTCTTGACAGTCCTTTATTTGGTAATGACTGTCACTTAGTTCGTTGGATCCCTCCAACGGGAAAATAACAATTACACTTGTTGCTCAGGCTTGATGCCATGAGAGCCACAATTGGTTCTCCACTAGAATGTATCCTGTTTAAGTAGTCCACTCTGGATGTTCTTGATTCCAGATAAAATGGTCCAATATCCTTTTTTGTTTAGGTTTTCCACCCATCTTAACACTGTTTTCTGTATGTGTGTGTGTGTGTGTGTATATGTATATATAATTAAATAAAAAAAATTATAATGAATTATTAACGGCCTGCTTTTTGTGCCTCCTTTATTCTTGAGATGTGACTGCCATATTGACTGATCTTATGGGGGGCCACTTTTTTTCTGAGATTTGATTTCCTAATGACTTCAGACAGTTCTTCATTGCTCACATCTCCAACACTTTATGTGCAATGAGGTTTCTGCTGTCTATCACCCCACTTTGGACTGTGACACCTTTTGTGCACTCCTCCTCAGCCTTACAGGGTGGAAAATGTAGTTATTATCTCCCAGTGAGGCCATTCTATAAATTGACCCAGCAGCAGATTTTTCTTGTTTTAACCACCAAGCCAGGTGCAATTTGACCAATTTTAGAAGGGGAATTCTGGGAGTAGTACTACAATTTCAGGAAATGTCCTTGAAGTTCCTGAACTGGAATGGACCTATGGATTAATCTGATCTGAATTGTGGACGTAAGGATGTCTATCAGATCCATATAATCATGGGCCTATGTGAAAAGGCCCCTTCCTTAGCCTTGAATTTCTTTCCTGAAAAAGAATTGCCATCAGTTTGCAAGTGTCTAATCTAAATCGGTGGAAGATTATTCTTTCAGGACTATAGCTGGCTCTTCTCTCTGCTTATGCTAACACTGACTGGACAGTTGATAACTGCTTCTTTTGGTGACCTAGGAATTGGAGAATGGCTTGAAAGAACCAAATCCTCCATATAGTAAGTCTCATAAATGAGGCACTCAACTCCAGGATAATCACATCTAAAAAAAAAATATATAAATTTTTGTTGGGAGACAAAATTATCAAATATCAAAAGGATGCACTTAAAACACAGAGAAGGATGCTCCAAGGACCTGTTAAAGCTGTGTATATCTCAATACATGGACCTAAATGAAATACAGATGCTCATATAATACACCTTGCTGAATAAGTCCTATATCTTGACTGGCATGAAACCACAGCAGATAGTTAAAGTAATGAAAAATACTTCATCCACATAAGTGAATACCCAATAGTGCCAAACACACACACACAAGAATATATGTGAAAAACATAATCAAATGTATAAGAAGTGTAATAGTGATGTTGAAAAAGAGAAATCAAATACTTCTCACAGGTAAGTAACAGGTAACATCAAAGAGCAGAGCCTTCCCTAAAAGCCAGCCATCCAAATGCGTATCGCCTCATGCAAGGCTTTGTCCCCTGATGAAGCCTTACATTACTTTAACTATAATATATATAAATATAATTTTTTTTTTTGTGCTTTATCCTTGAGTCGAGTGCCTCATTTATGAGGCTTGCTGTATGGAGGAATGGCTTCTTTCAAGTGCACCAAACCATTTATTTGGCTAGACTTAAGGGTTCTATTATAGACCAGTGTCTGCTCTCTCGTGTATAGGCTGCTTTTGGTAAAACTTATGGGCTGAGATCTTGAATTTGCCAAAATTAAAAGATCAACCATATAGGGCATTATTGAAATTCCTTCCTAAGTAGATCAGAATGTGGAATTGCCTTGGTTACGAATGCAATGGTTTTATTCTGAACTAAGCTGGCTTGATGAATTTGTTCAGATACATCCTGTCTAGCTTTCTTCAAACTTGCTGCTTTGGCAGAAATTAAAGGCACTCTGGGTCTCCTGGATGGGTTTTCTTTCAGACACAAGAAAACTCTAGTGGATAACTCCTCTGTTAACTGATGAACCCAATTGTCTGGTTGAGATTGTTTCCCAGGCTTTCAGAAAATATTAATCTGTCACCTACTGTAATATGGGATGGGGGCCAGCTGCATCTCATTGGAACTGTCTTAAAGTGTTCTTTGTGCAAAATCCTTCCTCAGTCCTCCTCTGTCCCCTTGATCACTGACTTTCTAGAATCGCATAAATTCTGGTTTTATAAGGAAAGAAGCAGGAAGGGATGGTCTGGATATTCTATCCTGGGGCAAGAGGGAACTCTTGCTAAATCGTTCCTAGGAGAGGTAACCCATTTCTTTTGTTTCACCTAATATTCATCAAAAGTAAACCACCTTCTGTGGAACCTTTTTGGAGATATTGCATTTTTTCCCCCATTCAGTTTTAAGGTCTTAAAGAATAGTGCACAGGAAAAACCAGCAAGGTTTTCCTATTTCCATGAAAACCTGAATCTATTTTAAATTGTTTCTGGATATCCTTAAGACCTAATGTCTTTCACATACTTTTGAGAAATGGGTCTATTTTATCGAGGTTGAATTATCCTGCTTCCTCTGTAATCTCCCCTTTTTCTGATTAGTATAGTGTGTGACCAGATGGAGTGATTTAAGACACCTGTGGGGGAAACCTGCACAGGGACATGTGGTGACATTCACCTCCAGGACTATAACATTTGAAATATTGCTCATTGTATATTGTGTGGTATAATGTAATAGAGTGTGTGGTGTTACACTATAAGTTCTGTAAAGGAATTTGGCAGTGGGGAGCCAGAGTGAAGAGAAAAAGGTTAAGCCCAGCACTCTGGCTTGCTTACAGTATACTCCATGTCTATGTAACTTGTGCTAAGGAATGGGTGGAATGTTTGATTCCTGCTGTGCTTTATTGACAATCAGGTGAGGTTATTTTATGATCCAGTTAAAATGTCCCTTTTTCAAGTCCTACTTTTTGTATGTATGAATTTTATTGAAGGATTTCCACAGAATACATAGAAATATAGCAATCATTGCAATATAAACAGTACACAATCAAAAATGTGAGGAAACATTGTAACAAGGTGGAATCGGTCCTTTCTAATACATCAAAGTGGAGCTGTCAGCATATTATATCCCACCATGAGATTCTCAGACTGTGGAGGATTCAGTTTTCTGAAGATGTAGGGAGTCTGACTCAAAGGTAGAGAGGTTCAAATCGTGCTCTTGATGTATTCGTAAACCTAAAACTCAAGAAAGCTAAAGATAAGTGAACGGGAACTCCGGAAGGAGAAGGCAGGCATGGGTCTGGGTCTACACAATGTGCAGGAAGAGAGAGGTATAATGGGGCTACTGGATGTCAGACAGCCAACTGTCCAATTGGGTGACTTTCTTTTCCAAGCAGTTTTCAGAAAGAGAATCTGATCTATCACCTTCTTGTACCAAGCGTTCACTGAGGGAGTAGCATCCGATTTCCAACAAAGGGGGATCATAGCCTTAGCTGCATTAAGCATGGTGTACAAAAATCATTTTTGTACTCTAGGCATGATAGCTAGGCCCTTATATAATAATATTTGCCAAGGATCACGAGGAAGCAATATCCCCAAGCTTTTATCTATATATGACAAGCAGGAGGTCCAAAACTCTGAAATTGCTGGACATGTCCACCAAATGTGCAGCAGAGTCCCTGTGCCCTACATCTCCAACACGTGTTAGGGATTGTAGGGTTAAATCTATGGAGCTTAAAAGGAGTGTAATATCACCGGAAAAGCAATTTATAGTTCATCTCAACCACTTGGGCAGAGACAGAAGATTTCCGTGTACAGCGCCAAACTGTCTTCCAATTCTCTAGGGCAAGGCTTATAATTTTAAGTCCTTTGCTACTAGCCAGACCTGAAAAGTTACTTGCCACTGCAAGCCAAAACATATCCGCCAGGGCTGAATTTCTACTCACCAGGGTTAAATTTTCACTTGCCATTGGCTAGTGGCAAGTGGAAATTTTTGAGCCCTGCTCTAGGGTCATGGTACCACCAAGATCTGTCTCCCGTGCCTTTGCATAATTTGGTTTGGAATACCACTCCGCGTCAGAGAAAATCTGATAAATAGAGCCAAGAAATTTCTCGTTCCTGGAGCAAGCAATAAGAAACTCCTCAAATGGGGAAAGGACTCTATGGAGTGCATTAGATAGTCCTCGGGATGTCAACAGGCCTTTAATTCTGATATAATACCACATTTCTTGAAGGGGTAAATGTAGAGATGTCTGTAGTGTAGAAAAGTCTTTTTAATTGCACCAGGCATACATCTAGCAAGCGGAGGTCTGAAGAGTTCGTCCAATTTGGGAACTGGGATTTTGGTAAGGTATAGGGAGTATCACGTTCCAGGGGGAGGGGAAAGGTATGAGGCGTGTTACATAAGGAGATGTAGACCAACAGGCGAATACATTCCACAGTATTGAGTTGAAGGAACGGATCGGGGCCCTCACTCCTTTAGGGAGGAGAGATTCTTTCAACGGATCAAGTGGAAAGGCATGAGTTCTCTCAATGGAAACCCACAATTTGTTAGTGCAATTAGCATTCCAATCTGGTATAGATGTTAAAACTGTGGCAAGATGGTATCGCCTAAGATCTGGTAGTCCAAGACCCCCGGTGTTGAAGTTCCTGTGAAGAGTGCGGAGTCCAATTCTAGGGCATTTATTTCCCCAGAGGAAAGTCGAAAGTAGTTGAGAGACCTCTGTCCAGAACCGAGTCGGAATTTGAATCGGGAGTGTTTGAAAAAGGTACAAGAACCTCAGAAGGATGCACATTTACCTTTCCTATCCAAGAAATATAGAGGAACTTCCAACTCAGAAGTCTTTCCAAAGGGACCTGAGAAGTTGTGGGTATTTGCTGGAAAATATTTGAGTTAGGGAGGGAGTTAACACTAGTCCCAGGAATTCTATAGCTTTCCCAAGCCCTACTTTTGTATTCTTATCTTGATAAGGCTGTTTGGAAATGTAGTCCATTCCCTGATTTGGTCAAGTGTAGCAACACTGTTCCAAGCCCTAGATTTACATTCTAATCTTGTCTCTGGAAGTTTATATAAGCAGTGTGTTTTACCAGTAAAGCTGGTCTGTTCTACCTTCCTTAAATACAAGTCTTGGCTGTATTTCTGGAGGGGGCTTGGGCTGGGGATTCTCCACTTTGCCACTGCAGGAGCGAGTTCACTTGCCTCACCAATTTACTGGTGTAGGGCCTCTGTGAAAGAGGGGCATCGGCGGTTCAGGAACAGACGACCCCAAAAGTGTCCGGTAAATCCTGGTACTGTCATATATAGTGATTCCAAATCCGGGAGGCTGGGAATGTTTTCCTGATCTTCCACTCTAGAGGAATGGAAAGCTTGCCTGCTTTGGCCAAAAGCATGACCCTAAACTCCATTGTTTTATTTGTATCAAGTCATAGGTTATTTATTTGCAAAACTCGGGATTTGATGCTCAGACAACTTTTTTTTTTCATTTGCTTACTACAGTTAGCCTAAAACTTGTTTCTGCTGCTCTTCTGTCCTGACTATACACACAAGTAACCAATTGAAGAAGAATAATAAGTTAGTTTGAGCTCACTAGGAACCTGTATGCTTTATACTTTTTGTCTGGACTCTCATCTTAAAAGGCCGGTTGTATATAGGTAATGGTACTAAACGTTTGACCCCTGCTCACTGTAGTCTTGTGATAAGTGCCCATTTCCCTTGTGCACCACAATTCTAATACCTCCTTTTCCATATAGAACAATTATATGGTATATGTTGCAATATTAATGTTAGAAAATATATATAAAACAATGCTGGCTGAAGTGGATGTCTTTTATAATTCCTTCTTTTTGAAAGAAATAAGTCCTGTTTGGACATACTATTTTCTGTAGACTCACAACAATGGGCATCTCAAATATATCTTGGCAATGTGCTGGATGTGCATTTGTGTTGTAAAGAATTTGACTTGCATGTGTTCTTGTGAGTTGGATTAAAACAAAACATACATTTGTTTGTGCCTGTGCTCGCAGTGTGGAAAAGAGGGTAGAGAGCAGAAGTGACTTCATAAGCAGAATAGCCAATACAATACTAGCAGGAAATTCACACTATGGATTTCATTGTATAATCTGGCCAATCCTGACTTCCATAAGGATGACACCTCAAACAACTATAATCTGGATGCAGCAAGTTTTCCTTACTTTCAGTTTAGCAGCCAGAAGAGAAGCCATGTTTCATATATATAATATATACATTTTTTTTTCCCTCTTCTGATTTGCCTTTATATCCATTTGAGTACCAGAGAGATGTGTAATACATTGTTTACCTCTCTTGCACTCAAAGGATTAATATTTTTTTAGCAGCAGCTTGTTAGATTAGCTAGTAAGTAACTGCAAGGTTATTTAGTAATTGTTTACTACAGGTACTAGTACTGGCAAAAAAGAGCATCATACCACCCCCCCCCCCCAAAAAAAAAAAAAAAAAAAAAAATTATGTCCAGTCAATCCATTGCTGACTATCCCCTGTCCAGTGGACAACTTTCCCAAATGTGCTAATTAAAAAATAAAGTAAAATTTCAGAGTTAAGTACATAACATATAGGCATGTGCAGTGTTCCAGGCATGCCACTGCTGTCTCCAGCAACGGCAACTATATTTCCTGGGTGTTTTTTAGATTTAAAAAATCGCATTACTAATTTATAAAATCACTGCCCAACCCTCCCTGGACCGGAGATATCTGCACCCAGTAATTCTTCATTGGGCAGTGTTTTCACCTCCCCTCCCCCCCGGCCACTCCTGTCAAAATTGGGGCAAAGATTCACAGGGGTGGCAATTTTGACAGCAGACATGGGATGAAGACTCTTGTGAAAATCGCTGCAGAGAGACTCTCCAACATCTCTTCATTGCTGCAGTGTTCCAGCGGAGCCCCGAATTGAACAATATTGTGCAGTATTCGTTATGTGTATATGTATATGTATACACACGTATGTATTTTAATTAAATGTAACGAACACTATCACCGCCAGTGCTACCACTACCATCCTCCGTGCACCACTAACTACCAAAAGCAACAACATCCAGGAAATCCCAGAGTGTCTTTGAATCCTCTAAAGCAGCAAGTATGAAGAAAACTACACAGGATCCTGTTCTGATGAGAGCCAAGGAAATGGTTCTAAATGGTCCATGGGGTATAGGTTTCTACTCTGTTTTTTTTTTTTTTTAGTCATTCTGGTAAATCAAGCATCTGAACAAATTCATCAAGCCAACTCCTTTCAGAATGAAAACCATGGTCTTAGTAACCAAGGCAATTCCACGGAATTCCTAAATGGTTGTGTTTTTTTTTTTAAATTTATTTTCCTACCAAAGTAAGCATTCATCAACTGTCCAATCAGTGCTGGCATAAGCGGAGAGAAGAGCCAGCTACAGCCCTGTCAGAATATAGTCTTCTCATGCCTTCTAAAGCCACTCACAGATTCAGGTGGTCGCCTTCTCTCTCTTCCCCCCCCCCCCTTCTCTACCACCTCTTCTCCTACCACTTCTCTCTCACTCTTGATATTTACATACCAGACACATGTAGGACTTGCAGTAACCTGATGCAATTAAATCAGTCCCAAGTTCAGAACAGATTTTGATTGTGCATGACTTTTGCCAAACCTTAACCAAAGATATGTTGAATTTCAACTGTTAGAATGTTGGACTGACTCTTCTAGGCTGTCCTACCAGTTATCATTGTCTCATATATGTGCACGTTTCACATTATTGTTCTATAATATGTCTTTTATTGATATGTTTTGACGTACTTGTCAATTACCAATAAAGCTTTTAAACCATATTATAATTGTGTGTGTGTATATATATATATATATATATATATATATATATATATATATATTATAATCTGTATATGTCTTTCTGGGAACCAGATTAGACACTTGCATACTGATGACATTTCTTTCCCAGGAAAGAAATTCAAGGTTAAGGAAGGTACAGTTGTTCAAAAGGCAGCTTTTTCGCACAGCCCATGATTATATGGAGCTGATAGACATCCTTACATCCACAATTTAGACCAGGCCATGGGCCAGGTTCCATTTCAGGGGAATTCAAGTAAATGTCCTGAAATTTTGGGGCTCCTCTCAGAGAATTCCCATCTAAGACTGGTCAAACTGCACCTGGCTTGGCAGTTTGAATCTCTGTAGAAGAAAGATAGGAAGGCTGATTGTAGCAGCAAGTCTATTTTTGGTACAGAAGAGTGAGGTAGAGGAGAGAAATGTACTGCTGCATTATTTGAAGGACATGAGCCTTACACCTCTGCCCAAGTGGGTCACATTTCTATTGATGATGAGGAACTGGATTATTAGCCATAGGAGATTGAGGAAGAGGAGGCACTCATCCCTGCTTATACTCCTACACAGTCTACCAATCTTTCCCTTACATGTGCTCCCAGTACTACCACTCACACGGTCATTCAGAAATGCAGTACCCTGTGAATTTCACGTCAGGCTGTGGCTAGCTTAGTGCTCCCTAGTAAAATATGGGATCATTTTGAGATTGTGCGAGATGGGCACATGGCAAGGTGCAAGATGTGTGATGGGACATCTCAATAATTCTAGTATGAAGCAACATTTGTGTGCACACTACACAGGGTCTTTACATTGGATGCAAACTGGCAGCACTGATACTAATAGGAACACCGCAATAGCCAGTAACAAAAAAACAAAAAGAGGAGCAGCAGGATAGACCATCATGCATCCAGTGAGTCGCAGGAGGAGGAATTGACCACCATCGGCATGGAAGGGTCTGGTAGCCCTGATTTCCCTAAACCCAATGATGCCCAGTGCCCCAACATCCCTTTGGATTGAAGGGCAATCAGAACTAGGTGGCAGTGTGCCTTATGATACTCAGGAGGAGGAGATGATGGCAAGTGTGACAGTGTAGAGAGTGAGGTAAGGAGTGATGATAATTGTGATAAAACAGCTGATGGTGGGACTAGGGTGAATGTTGTTGATCCTCCTGCTTAGGTGGAAGGGGAAGAGATGATGATGCCAAACAGTCAGACTAATGGTCAAGGGAACCTACAACATCCCCCTGACCCTGTGATTCCCCTTCCTTGGCATTGTACCTCTGGGACATAATGCTAAATAATGCAGAACTGGCTAGCCAGATTGGCTGCCTGTCTGCCTTCACCTCAAGAAGAGGTGGCAAATGTTGACAGTAGGGGACACTGTCACATTTCTCATCTCCAACCAGTGTGACTCTCATAGAGCAGCATGGAGGAAGTGGTGATAATGGTAGAGCAGCTGGGGTGGAAGAGACAATAAGGGCCTTTTTAGCAGAAAGTGAGAAGGAATAGGAGACAGATCTGCAAATGGGGATGGCCATGACCACCACTACCAACAGTGACATTATGGAGTTTGCAGCTGCTGTAATTCCTGTTGCTGCTGAGTGCAAGGGCAGCCAGCAGGCTGTTGAGCAGACTAGTGTGTCACAGACCACCGTGGCCACAGTGGGAATGGGGACCAGCAGTAGTGATGCAGGACTAGAACAGGTTCCACTTGCTACCAATAATCCTGGCCCTAGTTTTCGTGCTGATTCTGAGACAGCAACAACATGCTCATTTGCCTAAGCCAGTGAAGGGGATTTTGAAGGAGGCCATTCTTCACCACCTTTCCAGTCCCCCCCCCCCCTAGGGTGTGGGACTAATATAATATATATATATAATATATATATATATATATATATATATAATTTTTTTTTTTTTTTTTTAAATCTTGGGGCAGGCATAGTGCAATCATCAGTGACTGCACTGTGCATAATCCTGTGACAAGTTGGAGGGGAAGGGACACACACCTTGGCACAACCACGCTGATAACACACATGAAATACAGACACCATGACATTTATGTGAAATGTTAAAGCCAAATTCCCACAAAAAAAGATAGGGAGCCCCTGTTGCTGTGCCCTTGGGAGGAGACAGGAAATTTTGGTGGAAATCTAAGAGGGAGATTGTGAGCAAAACAGCTGTATCTCAATCTGCTTCTTGCCCTAGGGTTTCGGTCCTGGAAGATGGTTAGGCCTTCTGGCGACCCACCTCTGTCCTCGTTATCTCCCCCACCAGCAGATAGTAATTCTGTAGATGTGAGGTCGTTGCAGTTCGTATCCTTCCATTGCACGATGTGTGGCGTGCTGTCCACACATGGCAATTTGATGGAATATAATTGCAGACATGGAATCAAGCAGCATCTGAGGCAATTCCTTTGCGCAGAATATGCTTAGCTGGTGGCAGGGAGGATTCATCATTATTAATTCTGCAAGTTGTCAGGTGTCCATAGGAGAGCAGACAAGGGGCATAGTGACATCAGCAGTACTTGGTTTCTGGGGGGATTATTGAGTTGACATTGTGAACCTAAGCAACAAGGTGTTTGCTTTCAAATGTGCCAGTTGTTTGATGTGAGTGCAGATGTGTCCATTGTTCCCAATCTTTCTATTTCCTCCATACACTGTGCACATTGCAGATGCTGATGAAAGGCACAGTTCTTTCCTGCAAAGGAAAATTAGTATTCCAACACACCCATGATTTTGGAGCAATTACACTAGGAGAAACATTCTTGTTACCTTTTTCCCTCCACATATACCTGAAGTGGTGGGTTTTAGTTGTGGTGCTACTGCATCAGACACATCACTGGAGCTAGTGGCAAGTTGAACCATGATAATCTTCACCCATATCACTACTGTTGATCCCATTCTCTTGGAGCTGCTTAATTGTTCTGTTACTAAAACAAACAACTCATCAGCAGCAAGAACAGCAGTTGAAAATGCCGCAATGACACAATGGCATTTGCCAGTGGCCACCATAACATGACCTACTGGAAGTAAGCCAGTAAGGTATGTTGTTGGAGGTTTGTGTTTTTTTTAAGTTTGTTTTTGCTTTTCCTCGGGACTTGTTCTTTATATAAACAAGAAGCCTATAAAAAAATTGGGAGGGCTTGTTTCTAACAAGCCTAATCAAACAAATTACTGTTTCCTTGGGGTTGGGCCTCTAACAAGTCTAAATCCTACAAATCATCCTCTGCAAAATACTCTATCCAGTCAAGTATCAGTCTGCCCCAGTCACTGCTTACATCAGGGGGGTCCTGTCTCTCATGTTATGATCAACCCTACCAACAAAGGGACCATCAGACCCCTTTTATGCTATGCCTGTTGGAAATAAAATTTCTCATGTTTTAAATTCAGTCTTCCCATTGTCTTCAGTGCAGTGAGCTAGTTGAAAAAAAGCAGAAAAACAGTACTTTTTGCACAAGGCAGGAAGTACCATTTTTCGGCTATTTAAGTGTTGACGTGAAAACTTTCATGCATCCCTACTTCCAATATGGAGAGAGCCTACCTCAACAAACTTCTGCTGACTCCCTAAGCTACTAGGACCTGGCCGGCCCACTTGTTGGTAAGCAAGGAGCTGCTTTCATGCTCATCCACCAGAGTCCAGAGTGAGAGGGTTTTCTCAGGATTATTTATTTATTTAGAAAATGTTTTACCAGGAAGAATACATTGAGATTTCTCATTTTCAAGTATGTTCTGGATAGCTTTCAGTAAAGGGTTGCATATTTGCACAAATTGAAAAACTTTATATATACATACATATGGAATATTAAAATTTATATACAGTTACACTTTGTTTGTAGATATAAAGAAGCATTTACTTTTAAGGATTTTAGACTGGGAGCAAATTTGATTATTTCAGGCAGATTGTTCCAGGCCCTTGGAGCTCGGAAGGAGAAGGCAGATCTTCCTGTTTCTTTCTTGTATTGTGGTATACGTAGCGAGTTGTTAGCAGTGGAGCGGCTGTTATAGTGAGTATGGAGAGCAGGAGTGAGCATACTGCTCAGGTAGTCTGGTAGTTTTCCAGAGATGTGGTTGTGTACTAAACAAAGGTGAAGGGTACATCTAGATTTGATTGTTAACCAATTTAGTTCTTTTAGCATATCACAGTGATGAGTAGTGTAATTACATTGGAGGCTAAAGTGGCATATTGAATTATACAGGGTGTCAAGTTTACTAAGACGGATTTCTGGTGCTGGAGCATAAACTACATCACCATAGTCTGACAGGCAGCAACATCTGTTGCACAATACATTTTCTAACCAGGGGACCTAAAGGGATAGTATTACTTCAAAATTACTATCCCTCATATTGTAGCCCTTAATAAATTGAGTTACATGACACCAGGGGCATCTCTCAAACCTTTATGGTTTAAGAGATAGCCGCTTTCAAAATTTCCTCTCCCCTGCTGTCAGTGTTCTGCTGTCAGCAGGGGAATCCGGTCCCGGGACAGACGGAGGCTCTTAAACAGAGCCGATATCTCGTTATGGAAAGAATAATGATTAATAGAAACAGTCTTCTACCTGTGCTTGTTTAACAAGCACAGGTAGAAGACTGTTTCAATTAATCATTTTTCCTTCCATAACGAGATATTGGCTCTGCTGAAGAGCCTCCACTTGATTCAGAGACCGAGGACACTTTGAAAGCGGCTATCTCTTTAACCATAAAGGTTTGAGAGATGCTGCTTGTGTCATTTAACTCAGTTTATTAAGGGCTCCAATATGAGGAATAGTAATTTTGAAGTAATACTATCCCTTTAAGCATGATTTGTGTCTGAAAAAAAAAGTAGTGATTTTGGGATAAAGCTTGGAGGTTAATTTGTAAATCTGATGACCAAAAGTGAGGTCAAGCCACATAGCAAGATATATGTAGGAGTCCACTGGGGCCAATATACGATTAGACTCCGTTACAATGGATAGGTGGGTATTGCCGAGACTACGCAGTTTGTGCTTTGTGCCAAATACCCTTGTGACAGTTTGTTCCTTGCTATCCATCTTTCAACCTCGCAGAAATCCTGTTGTAATATGGCTTCAAGATGTGATATGTTTGAGTTTTTAGCATAGAGTATGGTGTAGTCTGCACACACGTGTACTGAAGACTATTTTGCAAACCTTGGGCAGATCATTTATAAAAAGAGAAAATAGAAGAGAGCCAAGAATTGAGCCTTGAGGAACTCCACTTGTTAGTTTGAGCAGAAGGGAGTCCTTGTCATCAGCTAACACATACTGCATTCTGTCCGATAAATAGGATTGGAACCAGTTTAGAGAATTATTACCCAGTCCTGATTTTTAGAGTTTTTTTTAAGAATATATTATAGTCCACTTTGTCAAAGGCCTTCGCAAAATCTAGGAAATGGCTCCTGTGAGGGCACCATTTTTCATGCCCATCTGGATATCTTTGGTTACTTTTAGGAGGGCCGTGACAGAGTGATTTGGTCGAAAGCCTGATTGAAGTGGGGTGAAAAAAACGGTCTGTTGGTAATATTTATTTAGTTGTACCTGTACATATTTCTGTAGGATTTTGGATAATGTGGGGAGTAGGGATATTGGTCTGTATTTTGATACTACATTTTTATCCCCACTTTTGTGGATAGGCATGACTCTAGCCATCTTCCAGGATTTGGCATATACCCTGTTGCCAAAGAGGCATTAATTAAAGATGCAATCGGTAGATTGATGCTTATTGAGCCTTTGAGACCACTTTCTTTCATTTACCAGGGGCTGGAATCCCACATGGGGTACCAGGAGTTCCCTTCACGGAACAAATGGGAAACGGACATGGGTCCTTTTAAAGAATTGTGAGTGGGATTTGGCCAAGGCAGGACCAGCACTGGTGGCAACATCGACTAGACATCAAATGATACAGCTTAATATTTTACACCGGATTTACTATACGCCGGTCAGACTGCACAGGATGGGGAGTTCTGATACTGACTATTGCCTTAGATGTGATAGTGTTCAGGGCACATACTTACATATGATTTGGGAATGTCATGGAGTCAGGGTATTCTGGAGAGAAGTAATGCGTATTGTAGCCCTAGTGTTGGAAAGACCTGTTCCTGTGACTCCAAAGATTTGTTTATTATCGATTTTTCCCGATGAGATTGAGGATGCAAGTGACAGATCTCTATTGAGTGAGCTCTTGGTGATGGTGAGAAAGGTGGTGGCTTTGAACTGGATGTCGACTAGAGCCCCTAATAGTAGGGCATGGATAAACCTAGTTTTACAGTGCATTCCACATTCTAAATTGGTTTACTTACACTGGGGTAACCCAAATAAGTTTGATAAGATCTGGGGTAAATGGCAGAAATGGTGGACGAATGGAGCAGATGCTATTGTGGCACCTGATCATATACATCTGGTGCTGTTTGATTGAGGTCATGACTGCTTGCTGAATGGATGGGTGTGATGAATAATAGATGTACTTTATGGAGAAAACTTGCGCTATGCCAGTGACATATATAGTGTTATATATATATATATATATATATATATATATGAACCCTGTCCATGCTGAGGCCTTACAAAATTGCTGGCTGTTGAGCGGGTGGGGGGGTGCTGTGGGCTTGGGAGAGAGAGGAATCTGGGAATAGAGGTATAGTGAGATTTAGGTTAGGTTAGATTTTAGAAGTTTGTGTTAGAGGTTACAATGATAATAAAACCTTCAGGTTGGCTCTGTACACCCTAATGATACGCATATGTTCTTTTCATTGATACAAATTCCTATATACTTTTTGCTGTACTTGGATGTTACTACATGTACTTTTCTGTATTTGAGATGTGTATGGAACGACCTGATGATAAAATCTATTTAAAAAAAAAAAAAAAAAAAAATGCAATCGGTTTGGCCATACCATTGCACTGAGCTTTAATAGCATTGCTGGTTTGAGGAGGTGGTCATATATTTTACTGGCGTGAAATTCATTTTCATAATTGGACTGGGCAACAGGTGCTAGTGAGTGTTCTGTAGATGGCTGAGCTTCTGAGTTGTCTTTGTTTTGTGTAATCAGGGTGGTGGCACATCCAATAAAGTAGCTGTTAAATGCATTGGCTATGGGGCACTGTATTGTTTATTTGTCTTTTTGTTAAAACAAACAAGTTTTGTAGTAAGAGATCTAAATACACATGTAACTGATTCAGTGGAAAGGCTAGCATTGTAGGCAGGCGAGCTTATGTTTTAGAGCATAATCATATGACTATTCTCCCCTACTGTCTCAATTTTAACTGTGAAGAGACAGATACACTGAGCAAAAAAATAAATACTGGCTTTCACTAAAGTGCAAGGACTTCATTTTGCTACCTCTCCTCTGCCCATTCACCATTGCATTCCTCCTCTGCCCCTTTTTGTCCACTTTTCTCCCTTTGGTTTTTTTGAATGAAAGATGACTGAGAGAAGGGCAGCCACTCTGCCATCTCTCCTCTATCCCTTTTGCCACCTTCCCTATCAGGCAAAAAGACTGAGGAGTGGTGGCAGGGGGACAGACAAGGGGTGGTAGAGTGAAGTCCTAGCACTTTATTAGTTCTTCTGGTCTTTGCTGTAGCTTGTTTGTTTATTTAAAGGGATAGTAATACTTCATACCTTTTATTTTATTTTGTTGGCATTAAAAAAACATGAACAATATAGGTCTTATCTCTCAAACCTTTATGGTTTAAGAGATATTCACAAGCAAAGTATCCCCCCCCCCATAAAATAGAGCTGAGAAAAGTGTACACTAGTTGGTATATACTATACTTCTGTAACTCACTCCATTCCACCGGGGTGTTTTGTTTTGTTTTTTTTTGTGGTGATGATCCCCCATTGAGGAAAGTGGGGATGAAAAGATGTTTTCAGACTTCAGGGTTGGCTACTACTGGCAATGTGTAAAGGAGGGCATCCCTTGCACATCATCAAGGGCCATTACTGCACGTGAAGTTACAGGGAGATCTAGCATTGGCAACCTGAGATAGGCAGTGTTGGAACTGTGAACTCCAACATCAAAGTCTGCTACCTGTGTCGAACGGCCACATTAACCTATAAACGCACTCAACTAAATACGACAATGGAAATGAGCCATGGTTGATCTGTTCAGTGCAAGATTGTAAGCCTGTTGAAGGCATGGTGATGTCTTGTTCTCTACAGTTACTGGTTCTAACCAAAACTTAGATGAAGCAACCTCCTATTGTGGTCTCTCCTTCTCTCACACCCCACTCCCAGCTAGACGTGGGGAAAGAAGTGTGATTGCTACTCTCGTAACACTGCCTTTATAAACCACTTTCTGCCCCTACCACGCACTGCCTCTCTTATGAAATGTATGCTATTCATATTTTCACTGTGCCTCTCTACAGGTTGAGGTCATCTATTGCACACCTACCTCCACATGCACACCTTCAAATTTCCTTACTGACATTGGAATCATGACTTCATTCATTTTTTTTTTTTTTTGTCATCAGACACTCCCTCCCTTCTAGG
Organism: Rhinophrynus dorsalis; assembly: GCA_037306005.1. NCBI lineage: Eukaryota > Metazoa > Chordata > Amphibia > Anura > Rhinophrynidae > Rhinophrynus > Rhinophrynus dorsalis. Next base: position 136,305,704 of record CM074723.1, on the reverse strand, counting down.
GAAATGCAACTGCATGTAGATGATTCATGGGCATTCTGTCTCTTTTTCTTTTTCTCTCTCATCTGCTTTTGGACTACATCAGTGCATGGCTTCTAGTACTCACACACGGATTGTCATTTCAGACCTTGTTCTCTAGAGGCTGTGTGCTCTGATTTTAATATATCCCCTTTTCCACTATCTGATCACTACCTTGTAACGTTCAACACTGTTCATAATTCTTTGGCATTCCCCACCTCCTCTTCACGCTTCACAAGCAACCTCAAGTCACTCAATCTTGCCGCTCTCCAGTTCATCCTGGCTACAGGACTCTCCTCTATTCCCAATAATGTTGACACTAGCCACCTTGTCTTTTTCTCTTAGAACCTGCATGCAACTCTCTCCCTCCGCCACTCCTGTAAATCTAATTCTATTCATGGCTATGGCTTAATAAAGACACCAGCTTCCTCTGCTCTTTTACCCATCCAGCTGAATGGCACTGGGGGAAGTCAGGATCACTGGTATCTTTTCTCATCATGCTTTAACTCTGCTCCGTTTTCAGATTAAACAATGCTTTTCAAAACTAATTCACACACAAATCTAACCCCTGCCATCTCTTCTCTACTTATGAGTCCCTCTTCCGGCCTCCATCTGCCTCCCTCCCAACCTCTCTACAACCACAAGGCTTTTGCTGACTTCTTCAAAGCAAAGAAATATTCAATCTGGGAAAATATACCCCGTTGGAAATATCTTCCTATCTTCCCCTGTAACTCAGCCCTGGACTGGCTGTTTTATCTAACTAACTAACCAATCATTCAGTGTCTCCATTGTCACTGCTTTGGCCTCTAACGTTTGCCTCTGATGTTCCCCAAGGCTCTTTTCTAGGAGTGCTTCTGTTCTCTCTATGCACAACACTTGGTGAGCTTAGCAACTCCTTCAGACCCAAATGTCACCTCTATACAGACAACTCCAAGCTTTCCTTATCTGCACCTCAAATTGCTCCTGATGTTCAGTCTAAAGGCACAGGTTGCCTCTTGATTGGCTCACCAGAGACTTTCTCTGACGTGCTCCCGCTGGAGGGGCAAAGAATGCGGAAGTAATCCACATAATGAGACACTGCATGAGCCACGAAGAGGCAAGGACTCGGCCGGCCGACGACCGTGAGGGAAGTCACTGCCATGACAACGAGTTACCTTACTGTTAGCTAGGTTTGTCCCTGCCTCCTTCTACTCCAGTCACTCCAATGGTTGTCCATCAGTCTCTGGATATCTTATAAAATAATGCTTCTCCATCCAAGATCCTTCTCTTCTCTACCCCTTTCTACCGTTCCATTCTGATCTCCCACCATTCAAGACCCTTCTCTCCTCTACCCCTTCCTATCGCTCCATTCTAATCTCCTGCCACCTACGATATATCAGTGACATTATTCTCTCTCCTCCTTTTGTGTTTATAGCTCTTCCTCATATCAAACCCCTTTCCCTCATTGTTCCTCATCTAGGAAATGCTTTACTTCCCAACCTATACCACTGCACTTCTCTTGAGGTCTTCAAGTCTTGTTTACAATCACACCTTTTTAACAAGATAGAATGCACTGCATTCATAGATCCAATGCTCTTATAACTTATGTTCCACTATCACAGCAGAAATTGATCACTGGATTTGGCACTTCACCCTTATGTTCTCTGTATGTCTCCCTTTTGCCACTTTAGATATTAAGCTTTCAAGCAGGATCTCTATTTCCATCATTTTCTTAAGCACTTGTCACCCTGTATTGATGAAGCCCTTAAATTGTAAATCTCTGTGTAAACTTGTGGCACTATATAAATAAACATCTTTATTTGTTAATGGTGACTTGATGCTCTGATGGTGAAGACATGTTGGTGCATACTTGCGATGTGCAACATCACCATCCTGGGCACTTATCAAACCATAGTCTGAATGCTAGATTAATGCACAATGTGCTGGAAACCTAGCATTCTAAGAGGTAAAATCCCCATTTAATACTCAAATTATGGAACTCTTATCTTAAAGTGGTGCAGCTGCAGTTTAATGTTGATAAATGCAAAATAATGCTTTAATAAATGTGTGCTTAAGCACCTCCCAGCCAATCGGCTGGCACTCACAAGGTTAATCTTTTTCTTTTTACAACAATTGTGCTGGAAACCACTTTTCTAGTCCACACCGGTGGTTTTCACTGCACGTTAGGGACTCTGTGCCTCCTTTTCATGATGCAGTTTTTTTGCCATGAGTAGTGTTCCTTAACATGCGGTGAAACCACCACATGGAACAGGATAGCAAATTGTACTTTATTTATTTTTATTATTTTTTTTATGTGATGTCCAAGGGGCGCGTATTTTGCGCCGGTTGGACATTTTTGTGAGGTGGCAATTGATGACCGCACCGTTAACCCTTTGAGTGCCAGAGGGGTACACAACGCATTGCAAATCAATGCGTTACGTACCCATCTGGCACTCAAAGCGTTAATAGAATTGCTAAACCACCACAGCTGATTTAAAAAATTAGCAGGGCTAATAGTATCAAGCCCTAGATGAGCTGAATGGTTCTTATCTGCGGTCAAATTCTATGCTTCCATTTGCACTATAAGGAGGAACTAAAAATTCCCACTTTTTTATTTTTATTTATTTACATTTTTTTGTTTAAATGGGATTTCAACCACTTGAATGCCAGAGCAGTCTGCAATGCATTGGAGACCTTTCTAGCATTCGAGGGAGTTAATATCCCCATTTAAATCAATTGATATTTCTGGAATTATTGGCTCTCCCTTATAGTGCAATTGGAATAGGAACACTTAGTGTGTGTTGGGGGGGGTGTCAGAATATATAAATACAATTGCGTGGTGGGCAAAAAGTGAGAAATTTCCATCATGCCGTTTCACGATAAATGGAGTTTTAATTAAAAAAAAAAAAAATTCTCCTTTTTCTCCAGTACAAAATTTTACTCCTTTTTTTGCCTATGCCAACACTTATTTTTTTTTTTTTTTTTCCCCTCCTATTCCATCACATTTCTCGCCTATGTTTCCTAAGGTGCAACATTTCCCAGCACAGTATTACTACTTCTGATGGCTGTAGTGGAGCAATGAGTAGCTGAAAGTCAAAGTTGTGAGTCCTATACAGCAACATGTACCTTGGAACATTTGTTCGCATGCAGAGTGCATTTGTCCTTTGCTCACAGTACTAGCATCCTGATTGAAGTTGAACTATCACCCCTATACAAGTTTGGTTCATAATTCGCAACATATAGAGATTTGGCTTGAATAGTTTTAAATTCTTAAAGTTTGTGGGATAGTTACATTTAAAAATGATCTGGTTACAGCTCTGCACCGCAGTCTGCCAATTTTCCTCTGCTCCCTTCCCCACGTAGCGTCTCAATCCAACCTCCTCCGATGACGGAGGATTTCTCCATGTAAGCTAAAGCAGTCTGACTGGCAAACAAGCTAATCGTTATATGTTACTTATTAGCCAAACTTGTATAGGGGTGATAGTTTCCCTTTAAATGACACTGGCATATAGTCATGATGACGTTAAATGATAAAAAAAAAAAATGTTCAACCCATAATGTGGCATATGTGTATGGGACTGGCATGGTGTAATTGGTGGGACCTTGACAAACTGCATCCACTCCGGGAGGAGAGGGATCATCCTCCTTTATTGCACACACTGCAGCAATGATTGCTGCAGTCAGTTTTTCAACTACTACTCCACCTGCCCCTTGTGCATTTGCTGGACATTACTCAACTACCGGGTGTGTTTTTACTCTCTACAGTACACAGCTAATGAAGTGTGATGTCTTGCCTTAGCCCTCAACAAAATTCTCAATGTCGTCTGCTGTCTATCAAGTCTGCCTCAGTCCCAAAACTCACATCAGGCTCCCAGTCACCTGTCTGTCACCTAGGATACTTATTTGTTTATGTATTAACTAGTTGAAGAGCCCGTGTACACGGGTCACAGTGCCAGCTGGTCGCAGGGCAGTCATGCACAATAGAGACTGCCCTCTACAGTACACAGCTAATGAAGTGTGATGTCTTGCCTTAGCCCTCAACAAAATTCTCAATGTCGTCTGCTGTCTATCAAGTCTGCCTCAGTCCCAAAACTCACATCAGGCTCCCAGTCACCTGTCTGTCACCTAGGATACTTATTTGTTTATGTATTAACTAGTTGAAGAGCCCGTGTACACGGGTCACAGTGCCAGCTGGTCGCAGGGCAGTCATGCACAATAGAGACTGCCCTATGTTATCACAATCCAAAAAAAACCCCAAAAACCGTTAAAAAAAAAAAATCAACAACTCTTCACCAGCACAGACATTTAAAAGCAAAATCAGCAAGCAATTTGCACCCTAGCTGCCTGTGTATTTGGGGTCAACCTCCTTCCTCCCTTCTCACCCAGAGTGCCACCCAGACTCCTCTAATACAAAGAACAAATGCCCTACCTAAAGACTCCCTAAAGTACTCTTCCATTCCCCTTTATTTGCCTATCTTCTGTAGCTCAAAAATGTGCTGCTTTCTCCTTTCTTAAACACAGAATGGCATGCTATGAGACTCTGACACCCTTTTATATGGCTGTAGAGTAAACTTTCATGTGGTGCGGAAAAAATTTTCTTCACATTGATTTCAATAGAATGAGCTAAGTGAAAAAAGCGGGAAAGCGGCACTTTTCACGGGAAATTATTTGCTAAGCAGGAAGTGGCATTATTAAACTATTTTGGCTTGAGAAAAGCGTTTTCTCCCACCCCTACTGCTGAGTAAAGAAGGGTGCTCCAGCTGCGGAGATGTTTTTATGTTTTTTTAAATGGGGATGCTGCTGGGGATGGGCAAAAAAATGGGAATTAGTTTGAACAAGACTGGCCATATAAAAGGCAGTCCTTCAAATTTCCCTTACCGTATCGGGCAGCGTCCCAAAAGATATTAGGAGGGGGGATTTTTTAAATAATTTTTTGTTGTTCGGGTTCCACACTAAGGTTTAAAGATGAAAAGTTGGTAGTTTTTAACACACTTGGGTGACTCAACACCAACTCTTCGTAGGATTAAAAGTTGAGTCCCTTAACGCATCTTTCTACCCAACACATGGGATTGAACTAAAAATGTAACATATTTTAAATTGCCTCCAACAACGCAGGTAATTGAATACCTGACTGTGACTTAAAACTACTATTACTTTTTTTTTTTTTTTTTTTTTTTTTTTTTAATTTATGGTCTTCCTTAAAGGGATAGTATACTTTAAAATGTAAAAATATGTTGTAGGGCTTATCCCCCAGAATAAAACAAGGGTACTCCCATAGCTGAAAGGTGTTTTTATTCAAAAGTTATTGCAGCTCAAAGTTGAATTATTTTTTATTTATTTTTTTCCTTTTCTTTTTAGGTGCAATATCACAGTGGCCTGAAATGGAACAGGGGCACTGTTGCTACACCATCCTATGGACTGCTCTGGTCCCGGGACCATAAATCTCCAAAGGGTGGTATAGCAACAGCCCCACTGTACAATTTCAATACAGTGGGGCTTTTGCTACTCAAAGGGTTAACATTACCCAGACCTTGGCCCGTGTACACGGGCTTTTACACTAGTCTACTTATATGTGTGGTGAACCCAACCCAAGTAGTCTCAATCTAAATAGCACACCATTCCTCTCTAGCAGGGACGATATTGTAACAATGGACATCTAGCAGTGGCTGGATGGCTTAAATCTAAGGGTGGACTTTAAATAGCCAATAAATCATAAAGCTTTCCCTGCTGGGAGACGCTTCACTTTAGTTATTTCAGCTGAAACTACTTGGGTGGGTGGGGGTAATAATAATAATCTCACTTGTACCAAAGCACCAGCTGGTGTCCACAAAAGTGTGGTATTTTTTTTTTTTTCCTCCTAAATAAATACAGCTGGCCATAGTAAGTAATGGAAACAACACCAACTGGTGACAGAACAGAAAATTTTTAGTTTTTTTTTAATACCTTTTGAATATAAAAAGTTGCTTTACTCAAGAAGTATATACACTTAAATAGTATTAATTCATGCTCACATTTGCACACACATTCTGTCTTTCTGAGTCCTAAAATCTTAAGCACAAGTTTAAAATCAATTTGGGATTATTTTAAGAATATAACTTAATTTTTACATAAGCTAACTTTAAACTGACGTTAACCCCTAAAACAGGTTATACAGTGTGTATTTAAACCTCATGTATTCTAAGCAATGAACTATATAGAAATGTTTATTTAAAATTCTGTTTCAATGCAGATTTTGATTATTCTATGTAAACATAGATGTGTCTCTAATTTTGTTTCACAAGCTGGGAATGAGTTCTTAAACATATGATTTATTGAGATTAGTACCCAGTAGTGATGAGCGAGCATGCTCGGCCGAAGCTCAGTTGGCTCTAGCATCGCTCTGCTCGGCACATGGCGGTACTCGTACGAGTACCGCATGTGCTCGCCCGCCATGTTCGGGTCTCCTCCCCGCACGTTTCGCAGCTGCTGCGCAGCCAATAAACGTGCGGGGAGGCTCTGACATCAGTGTAATGCCAGCAGCCATGTTGGCTGCTGGCATTACACTGATTGGCTGGCCAGAACCTGTGATCGGGTGCTGTATAGCACCCGACGCGCGAGTTCGGCTCATTCTTAGCCAGGGAGAGATGCGCTTAGGCAGGGAAAGTCAGTGTAGGGAGAATAAAATTGTTGAAACTCTTTCAAGACCCAAAAGTCCTTTTTAGGACTGTTGTGTGTGGGGGCAGCATTTAATTTTTTTTGGGGGTGGCAGAATTTCATTTTTTTGTGGGGGGGGGACATGTTCTAAGGTGACATTGTACTAGGTGCACAGGGACAAATATTTCACAGTGCAGTGACAAGCTGACATATTCTGTTAGGTGCACAGGGCCAATGATTTTACAACGCAGCGACAAAAAGGGCCATTTTAAACGTGTGCCTAGCCATAGATTATTGTCACATTCTGTTTAGTGTGCAAATTCACAAATTAACGTCACATATTCCGTTCACTGTGCCTAGCCGCAGATTAGCGTCACATTCTGTTTCGTGTGCCTAGCCGCAGATTAGCGTCACATTCTGTTTCGTGTGCCTAGCCGCAGATTAGCGTCACATATTGTTTAGTGTGCCTAGCCGCAGATTAACGTCACATATTGTTTAGTGTGCCTAGCCGCAGATTAGCGTCACATATTGTTTAGTGTGCCTAGCCGCAGATTACCGGCATATATTCCGTTTAATATGAAGAAGGCGGGTAAAAAGGGACGGGGAAGTGGACGTGATCCTGATAGTTCAGGGCGCGGGTCAGGACGCGTAGAAACTGTGCCTGGTGCCAGAGCACAAGAAAGAAAGACATCCACCATACCTAGCTTCATGTCTCAGTTTACAGGGCGTCGCAGGACATCACTCTCGAGGTCAGACCACTGCGAACAGGTGGTCGGTTGGATTTCAGCTGATACTGCTTCCAGTCGCTTAAGCACCACCCTGTCTTCCACCAAGTCCACTCTCACTAGCCAAGAGTCTGGTCAACATAATCCTCACCCTGATCATCCTTCCTCCCACCATAGAGGGTCTGGCCAAAGAAGTGATCCCACACTGGGATATAGTGAGGAGCTCTTCTCATCACCAATCCTTGATTTGAACCTCTCTCCAAGCACGCTTGCAGAGGAACATGAGATATTGTGCCCTGATTCACAACCTCTAGAGGGTACCCAATCACAAGAAGATGACAGAGGGGAACGGCATTTAAGGTCAAAGGAAGTGGATGATGATGATGAGACACAGTTGCCATCAAATCAACCACAATTACTGTCTCAAGACCTTGATGAGGAGGATGATACACAGTTGTCAATGACTGAGGATGTGGTGGGATCAAGAAATGAGGAGGATGATCAGAGTGAGGAAGTGGAGGAGGACTTGGTGGACGATGAGGTCACTGACCCCACCTGGGAAGGTGGAAAGCCGAGCGATGACAGCAGTCCTGAGGGTGAGCCATCTGCAGCACTGCAACAGGCAGGAAGAGGCAGTGGTGTGGCTAAAGAAAGAAGGCGGACCGCACCAAACCGGCCCGCAAATGTTCCACGGAGCACCCCCTTGCGTAAATCTCCCTTGCCAAGGGCTAGGTGTTCCGCGGTATGGCGTTTTTTTAAGGAAAGTGCGGACGACAAAAGAATTGTAGTTTGCAACCTGTGCCACACCAGAATGAGCCGAGGCATGAACACTAGCAACCTCACCACCACCAGCATGATCCGACACATGGCATCCAAGCACCGTAATAAGTGGGAGGAACGCCCGGATCGCCAATCTGTGTCTGCAGGCCACACCACTGCCTCCTCTTCCCCTGTTTTCGGTGCCGGCCAATCGCCTGTCGAAGGCACAGGCCCGCATACCTCCCGCCCTGCACCTGTACCATCTGAAGCACCATCAGCGACTACATCCACTTCCCTGTCCCAGCGCAGCGTCCAAATGTCGTTACCCCAGGCATTTGAGTGCAAGCGAAAATACCCAGCCACCCACCCACAGGCCATAGCACTAACCTCACACCTTTCCAAATTACTGGCCATCGAAATGCTGCCATTTAGGCTTGTGGACACTGAGTCCTTCCGCAGCCTGATGGCAGCAGCTGTCCCTCGGTACGCAGTCCCCAGCCGCCACTGCTTTTCCCGGTGTGCCGTCCCCGCCTTACACCACCATGTGTCCCTTAACATCACCCGTGCCCTGACCAACGCAGTTACTGGGAAGGTCCACTTAACGACTGACACATGGACAAGTGCTTGTGGCCAGGGACGCTACATTTCCCTGACGGCACACTGGGTGAATGTCGTGGAGGCTGGGAGCGACTCGGACCCTGGGATGGCACAGGTGCTACCCACGCCGAGGATTGCGGGCCCTACCTCCATCAGGGTTTCCGCCAGCACCTACGTTATTGGCTCCTCCTCCTCCTCCTCCGTTTCCACCTCCGAATTCTCTGCGCGCAGCGCCACTCACCCATCAGCCGGTAGCTGGAAGCAGTGTAGCACTGCAGTGGGGAAGCATCAACAGGCCGTGCTGAAGCTGATCTGCCTTGGGGACAAACAGCACACGGCCTCAGAGCTGTTGCAGGGGATTAGTCACCAGACCGAGCAGTGGCTCTCGCCACTCAACCTGCAACCAGGCATGGTTGTGTGTGATAATGGGCGTAACTTGGTGGTGGCTTTGGAGCTCGGCAAGCTCACACACGTACCATGCCTAGCGCATGTATTTAATTTAGTGGTTCAACGATTTCTAAAAACTACCCCAATTTGCATGATCTCTTGACGAAGGTGCGCCGCGTGTGTGCACATTTCCGTAAGTCATCTACAGCTTCAGCCGGCCTGTTGACGCTGCAGCAGCGCTTACAATTGCCAGCTCACCGGCTGCTGTGTGACGTGAACACGCGCTGGAACTCCACCTTCCACATGTTGGCCCGGCTTTGTGAGCAGCAGAGGGCAGTAGTGGAGTACCAGCTGTTACACGGTCGTCGCCTCTCCGTTCAACTTCCTCTAATCAGAAGTGAGGAGTGGGAATGGATGTCAGACCTCTGTGAGGTTTTACGCAATTTTGAGGAATCGACACAGATGGTGAGCGGCGATAACGCTATTATCAGTGTAACCATCCCACTTCTGTGTCTACTGAAACGCTCGCTGCTCACAATTAAAACCGACGCTTTGCATGTGGAAGAGGTGGAAATGGGGGAGGAAGAGCTTACACAAGGTGATAGCCAGAGCACCCTCACTTCGTCTTCTCAGCGACAATTGGAGGAGGCGGAGGAGGAAGACACGGTTGCCTCCGCTACAGAGGGTAGCCATGGAACTTTATTTCCATCTCTTCAGCGTGGGTGGGCAGAAGAGGAGGAAGAGGATGAGGAGATTGAGAGTCATCCTCCTGGTGAGGACAGCGAAATCTTGCCTGTTGGTACTCTGGCACACATGGCTGACTTTGTTAGGCTGCCTTTCCCGTGACCCACGCGTTATACGCATTTTAGACAACACGGATTACTGGGTGTTCACCCTTCTGGACCCCCGCTACAAAGAGAATTTCTCATCTCTCATTCCTCCGGTGGAGAGGACAAGCAAAATGGTGCAATACCAGAAGGTTCTTGTCGAAAAATTGCTCCAAAATTTTCCAACGCTGGCGGCAGAGTACGTGCTACCTTGGCCAACCGAGAAGGGGAGAAAAGGGGAGCACACAGCAGTTCCGACAAAGGCAGGGCAACACTCTCCAAGGCGTGGGACACCTTCATGACACCCCGCCAGCACCCTCACCCTGATGCGCGGCCTAGTGTCACAAGGAGGGAAAAGTTTTGGAAGATGGTGAAGGAGTACGTAGCAGACCGTGTCAGTGTCCTCACTGATCCCTCTGTGCCTTACAACTACTGGGTGTCCAAGCTGGACACGTGGTATGAACTGGCGCTCTACGCCTTGGAGGTGCTGGCCTGCCCTGCCGCCAGCGTTCTGTCTGAGCGGGTATTTAGTGCTGCTGGTGGCATCATAACAGATAAGCGTATCCGCCTTTCCACCGAAAATGCTGATAGGTTGACACTTATAAAAATGAACAAGGCCTGGATTTCCCCTGACTTCTCCACTCCACTGGAGGAAAGCCCCGGGTGAACATAAAGTCACTTTAGATATGTTATTTACAATGATGGGAATACTCTGTATTCCCATTCACCCCTTCCACCCAAAAAACGGGTATATGGTTGACTCTTAATCTTCTCATCCTCCTCCTCCTCTTCCATATGCCCTGTGATATAATTTTTATATAGGGCCAGCTCACCAGCGGGCCCTGTGATATAATTTTTATATAGGGCCAGCTCACCAGCGGGCCCTGTTTGACAATTTTTGTATAGGTCAGCTCACCAGCGGGCCTTCTCATATAATGTTTTATTGGGTCAGCTCTCTAGCGGGCCCTCTCATATAATGTTTTATAGCGTCAGCTCACTAGCGGGCCTTCGCATATAATGTTTAGGATGGTCAGCTCCGCAGCAGACTCTCACCCATAATGTTTTAGATGGTCGGCTCAGCAGCATGCCCTCGCCCCTAATGTTTTAGAGGGTCACCAGCAGGCCATTAATCCTAATTTTTCAAGGGTGTGTATGATGCCCTCCTTTATGTGTAATAAAGGGTGTATTGGAGTGACATTTCAGTCTAATTTTTGGCAGCCCTTTCACTTAGTGCATAGGCTTTATGAGTGTTGGACCACTACCTGAACTATTGTACCACAATGTGAATGAGGCCCTCCATTTTGTGATATACAGGTTGTATCGGAGTGCCTCAGGTCCTCCCATTGAATTAAATAGGGCTGGGGTGTTCGACAGAGCAGAAGGTAGTTCTTGGCTTCATCCACTAAGTCACTTCGTCACTTTTACTCAATGGATCAGACCCCACTGTTCCGACTATAAATTTTGGACTTAACAAGGGCAAACGGACATGTTGTAAAACCTGTGGTAGCTGCGGCCTCCGTTCCTGAATGCTGTACCTTACCCGGGCCATAACCACGTTGAACACCTGCTTTACGCTGCGCACGTTTCCCTCTTAATCATGGCCCCAGTTCTGAAAAATCGATGAAATTTTTTGCAGAATTTGCAGATGATATACAAGTAAATATACAGCAAATACTGTTTGGTAACAATTTTTCGCCTAAAATCGTTTTTATCTTCCTTTTTGTGTGTTTTACGGTCAGTCTGTAAAAATGGCGTACTACGGGCGAAACATCGTTCCCAGCAGCGACGTTGGAGTCAAAGATGCATCCAGACATCCTCCCTATGCTGTCCCTGAACCATTTCTGTGGTGTTTCCATCATTTTCTGACCTTTTCCTATGAACCAGGCACCCTCCCCTCATCAGAGCAGGGGGTGCCTGGTGTAATGCTCGAGTCCTCCCATTGACTTCAATGGGGCTCGGGTGCTCGGCCGAGCACTCGAGCCTCCGGGGGCGCTCGGCCAGAGCACCCGAACACCCGAGCATCGGGGTGCTCGATCATCACTAGTACCCAGCCTTCTTATGTTCCGAAAGCTTTCTTTTATCTCTGACCGTAAACCATAATCTGATTTACTTATAATAGTTATCAAGTTTTCTATGCTAATGGGACACATGTAAAACTAAATTGTAGCCTTTAGGTACTAGATTTTATCTTATTATACTTTGTTGTATTGATAGTTTAGAGTACAGAGCATTTAAAGCTACATTACGACTAAAACTGAAATAGATATTCAGGCACCAATGCAAGCAAGCTTTCAAGTGACATTCCTCCTAAAGGATTGCCCCACATTCTTTAGTATGTTCCTACTCTAATAGAAACTCAGAGCTGCCAGTCCATGTGTGCCTTTACCAAACCGATGGCCTTCTCCAGAGCTCTGGAGAACAGTCTCAGTTTGACTAGTGGCAATCCTGGCTTGGAAGCTCTGCACATAGATGATGCTTGTTTATATTTGAGAACCAATAGGGTCAGGTAGAATCCCATATATACCAGGCATGACATCTACTGGATCCAAATATGGATATACATAGTACAGACAGAGCGAAACATTCTGTGTGTAAGGGGTCATTGGAGGGAAATTCTCTACAAACTCATTTGTTTGTCTTTCTCCTCTAGGGAGAAAACCTGATGGTAGTGTAGTTTTAAAATTCTATTAAAGTGTGTTTGTTTTTTTGTTTTTGTTTTTTTTGTTTTTGTTTTTTGGTTTTTGTTTTTTTGTTAAGGGACAAATCTGCTCTAATAAAATAAAGTAAAACTAAATTGGGGGGAGGTGCAAACATTTTAACCCTATGAGTGCAAGAGGGGTATGCAACACTTTGCAATGCATTGCATACCCCTCTGACACTCCGTGTTAAGGCCCCTGTCCCACAGGTGACTTTGATGCAGTAAAAGGAAAAAATGCATATGCAGGAGTTGAGTCTTATCCTATGGGGCATTTCACACATGGGTGACATACGCTATGCTTGTTGCTGCAACTTTCCTCAGACAATCAACAGCACAGCTACAAATTTTGTAGTATTGATTTTGATGGAATCTGTTTCTATTTCATGTGAGAGAGCCCTACACCCACACACTTTTTTATTTTCTTTTTTGATTTTTCAATCCATTTAGAGCATTTTGGTTCTATTGCTGGACTCTAATGTTTAGCTTTACCAGTATGGTAAAGCCTGCATAATTAAGTACCCATATCATGGAAAATGTTCATCATTCTTATTCTATTAGAACCTGTCCATTTCCACCAGAGAGGTGGTCTAAATTATTTTGAAGGAATAATTAGGTTAAAAAAAAATATTCTATAGATAATTGCCTGAGGAAAAGCACTAAATGTATCTAAACAATTTCATTTCCAGGTGTTCGAGGTTATTTTATTTATATATAAACCTCATTACGTAATTTGTCTCCTCAGAAGACCGACACACCCAGGGTGGCAGTAAGGAG